>LR990369.1:2702701-4054051 GCA_905147345.3 Mythimna impura | reverse complement strand
GTCTTTAAATCAAGAGTGAATAGGTTACTTCTAGGCAAGCGAAGCGTGAAATAGTGGTCAAACGCGAGCCTATCAATAATATTAAAAAAAAAAAAAAAATCGAGGAATAAAATCGCCGTCAAAATAACGTTACTTGTATGTGAACCCCCTTTAATTTTTATTTTTTTTTGTTTATCGTTGTATTTTATTGTTTATCGTTGTAGCAATAATAGAAAAACCCTCGATTTCTGATTTAAGCATTTGAAGTTCAGTATTTCTCAAACAAGCCTGAAAATCTGTCAAAATTTGGCATTAGAGAAGGGTTTGAATCGTGTTTAACTCAAAAAACTTAATTCAGAAACCCGCCCATAGCCATTCTGTGATAAATATCAACTGTCTACCAATTACGGTTTATGAAATACAACCCGTTGACAGACGGACGGACGGGTGGACAGACGGCGAAGGTTACTAATAGAGTTCCGTTGGAACCAGGGGCGCCGACTGCGTGGGTGCTCGGGGGCTCGAGCTCCCATGAGAAATAAACAGTGGGTGCCGAGCACCCTGAGAATAGACATCACGAAACAGATCAGTAATCACCTTTTAGGTTACGTATAAATTAGAATATTTCTTGATAATAAAAACTAGTTTCATTTTTATATAATGGATTCATTTTACATTTTTATCAAAAATAATTAGTAATTAAGTACGCAGTAAGTAGGAAATTTATATATTTGTCGGTCGATCAGTGTGCATTTCTTTTCTCACACTCCACTTTTTCGAGTCATCAAATGAGCATGAGCACCCATGAGGTTTTCTAAAAACCGGCGCCCCTGGCTGGAACCCTCCGGGTACTGAACCCCAAAAAGCTTTTCGAATGAAGGAGAGAGGTTTATTACCTACTGGCACAGATGTACAGCTGTAAAACATTAAATTCTTCGTATTTTTAGACGAAATTTTAAACTTGTATCTACAGTTTTGTCTCTGTTGAACTTTATTAGCATAATCGGCCTTATAATGTTCCCACTGTTGGGACTCAGGCCTCTCTAGGAGAGGGAATGGGCCGTAATCCACCACGCGGGCCCAGTGCGGGTTGGTGGATGTCACATGTCTTCGAATGGTGGCTTTTGGTTCTAGGACATGCCGGTTTCCTCACGATGTTTTCCTTCACCGTTTTGAGAGCAGTGGTGATAAAATAAATCACACAAAGTAATGCGCCTGGCTGGGTTTGAACCCGCGACCAGGCCGGGGAGTCGGGGCCGTTACCACTCGGCCACCACTGCTCTATTGAACTTTATTTTGTGCTTTTATTTTAGCATAATTATTTTTTATAATGATATGATATAAATTAGTGCTTGACTGCGATCCCTCCTGATGGTAAGCAGTGATGCAATCGTTGATGGTAAAGAGTACTAGTTTATTAAGAGCTTATTCACTCTAGCCTTGAAGATAGCTAAATTATAATCGGACAGGCAGACCGCAGCAGGCCAATTATTCCAGTCCTTCGATGTACGCGCAGTCCAGACCGTAGAGGTGATTTCGACTTTATTATAATAGTGTGTAGTGTGTGAGCAGTGGTGGCCGAGTGGTAACGGCTCCGACTTACGAGTTGTAGATCGCGGGTTTAAACCCAGCCAGGCGCATTACTTTGTGTAATTTATTTCATCACCACTGCTCTCAAAACGGTGAAGTAAAACATCGTAAGGAAACCAGCATGTCCCAGAACCAAAAATTCGAACACATGCGACATTCACCAACACGCACTGGCCCCGCCTGGTGGATTACGACCCATTCCTAGAGAGGAGGCCCGAGTCCTAGCAGTGGGAACATTGAAAGGCCGATTATGCTATATGCTTATATTAGTGTGAACAGACACCTTTGACTACTGAGGAATTTTGCGAATTAATTTAATATGACCATATGTACCGTGTAACCTAGATCGTAAGTGAACAATGTCACTTGTATAATACACAAGTACTGAATCAGAGGCAATCCGGCTCGAAGGACCATGAACAACCTAAGGCTTTTTTCACTTATCTCTCGTTGATTCTTATTTATTAAAACATCTTGAGCCGATTACGGCGAAGTTACCTATTTTTAAAATAAATAAAATCATAGTTTATTAAAAAAAAAAAATACACTTACAAACATCGCTTCCAGACACGATAGAATATCTCTTCTTGGACAACATCTTTGATTTCTTCAACTCGTTTATAGTCTTCAATTCATTGATGGTCTCCATTTTAGTTTACACTTTAGTTTGTAACACAAGTTGAGCACTGAACTGAGATGAGCAGTGTTGATTGATCAAGTGATTTTAATCGTTTTCCTATGTTGATGCAGGTTAGCGATCCGACCGGTCACGATTATTTTTTACAAGCTAGCTTTGTGATCAAGGTTTTGATTGGATAGTACCTACTTTAGTGCATGCCTTATGTAATACCTATATGAAATTTCGGATGTTGATGTGAATATAGAAATAATTCGGATACGGTTACGGATATGAAATTATTTTGCCCGCGGCTTCGGTCCCGTCAACTGACTACTCTATTCTGCTCTACCCAACTCTACCCTACACCACCCTACTCTACCCTACACTACCCTAATCTACCCTTTTTTTTTCTTTCATAAGATCCTTCTCCGGACAATAACAAACACAACAACAAAAAATTTGTGAAATCGGTCCAGCCGTTCACGCGTGATGGCGTGACCAAGGGAAATAGGGATTCATTTTTATATATATGATGATGATGATATAGATTATCCTTTAGTTTCGGTTACGGATATTAGAGAAATTAAAATAGCGAGATTTAGCTTTTTATTTCTAGTTTTTTTATTATTATTATTATGTAGGTATAGGCTCATGTTTGACCACTATCTCACCTGATGGCAAGTGATGATGTGGCGGATGATGGAGCACGCTGGCCTAGAAGTATAGTACGATGTTGAATGCATTCTTTCCTCGAGCCAGTTAGGTGTGATAATTTATTATTGTTGAAAAAATTAAAACAAGAGAAATTAGTGATTGAAATAATTTAATTAAATTATTTTTAAATATTTGAATAAAACACGTATAAGCAAATTTAAATTAAATATCTAACAACAAAGGTCTTATTTGTTTTTTTGTGACTCCTGAAAAGTTACGTATTTCGTTACGAAGTATTCACTATAAGCCACACACACGTGTAGGTGTTCGTTATATCGAAATGTATTAAGTAATTACGAAACCTGACAAGTGATTTCTGGAATTAAGAGCGTCCTTTCGAGGTACATTTCCATACAACCGCTCTTACGTGATTATGATGTTATTACAAATCTTTCTCTAGATATTTTGGATACACAGCTATCTTGTGGATATTATCTAGGCTTCTATAGAAATAAAACATAAATTTGTGCAAAACTAATCTGTCTATTACAGACCTCTGAAAATCTGCTATTTTACGTGAAATTTGGCCCTTCATAATGTACTAACTACTCACATATTAAAAATATAAAAAAGTACATCAATAGAAGCCTTGCACATTAAATCGAGATTCTGAATGACGAACAACAAACATTCGAGTAAATCACGGAATTACCGAATGCCGACAGAGTTTTCAGCCGATATCTCTCTTTTTTTTGTATTACCTCTTCATCAGTCATCGCGTTGGATTGCGTTAGATGAAGCAACAAACTTTTAAACCATGCTCGATGTTGACGATAGGCGAGGGGAAAAGGACCCTCTTAAATGCTTAAGTCAAATGAAACCCAAAAACAAACTGCACTGCACTTTTAAGTACTTCATTTTTGTAAGTAGATTAGAGTTGCAAACGAAATTTTAGCCTTTTCTCTACTGTTTGATTTTTTTTTAATAGTAATATTCCACAACTATCACACAACGCCGTCTAGTCCCAAGCTAAACAGAACTTGTGTTATGAGTACTAGACAACTGATAAACATAGTTATATATTTCTAAATACATACATATATCTAAGTATATATATAATAAAAGGAGAAACTGACTGATTGACATATCAACGCACAGCCGAAACTACTGGGACTAGGAACGTGAAATTTTGCACAAGCGTTCCTTTTATGACGTAGGCGAGCACTAAGAGAGGATTTTTCAAAATTCACCTTTTAAGGGGATGAAATGGTGGTCCAGTTTGCATGGATAAATTAACTTTTACGCGGGCGACGCCGCTTGCAGAAGCTAGTTATATTATATACATATTATAGATAAATTACACCCAGACACGGAACAAATGATCAAGCTAATCACACAAACATTTGTCCTGGGTGGGAATCTAACCCACGACCAGCAATAGCAGTCAGGGCCACTAACCAATAGACCAACACGCCAGTCATATTGACTTCCAGTCGTAATGAATTACGATTTGAAATTGATATATTTATCAAACTCTACACGTTACCCTGAAAGCCTGTCGAACTTTGATTGACCCATTCTTAAATTCTCAATTTACAATCCGGCGAATGAAGGCATAGGCTAATGAAGAGAAAGACTAAAACTAGATGCGATATCGATAAAATGGATCTGAGAATTGTATAGCAGTACCTACCTACTACTAGAAAATCATCCTAAGACTAAGAGAACATACTACCGGGATGAAGAGTATGTTTTGTATTATTTCAAGACATGGTCTACTCGTGTGTCAAATTTCTTCCACATCCCTAGGTCCTAGCGCCCGGGCAGTGCCATAAAACAGTGACTTTCTGAAGCCTACTTACTCCTCTTAACAGCTAAGTCAATATGTTTGAAAAAAAAAAAATTATTATAAACTCATAGTTACACAACATTATCAACATATGAAAAAAAAAAAAATTAACGACACGATATTTTTTAAATTGTTTTCCCTATTCCTTTCAAACAAACGGCTTTGATCTTTAGAAATATGTTTACACAAAAAAATTGAGTTAAGTGTTCTTCAGAATGTACATAGCATATGTAAATCAATCAATATTTCGCAAAAAAAAATTGATTTAAAGGTCAGCAGAGCTCTATCCGGGCGCAGCTGATCGGTATTAAATGCACAGATACTCGTACTGCCGTCCATTTAATTCCAGCCAGATATTTAAGGGACAATACGCCGTAAGAGATCCCTTTCCGACTCATCTATCAACAATGTGAGCATGATTTAAAAGCTCGTTGTTTCATCCAACGCAATTAGTGGTAAAGAGGCAAAGCGAAAGTAGAGATAACGACTAAACGCTTTGTTGACATTCGTTATTCATCATCATCATCATTTCAGCCGACAGACGTCCACTGCTGGACATAGGCCTCCCCCAAATGCCGCCACAACGAACGATCCTGTGCGTCTCGCATCCATCGGATTCCCGCAACCTTCACCAGGTCATCGGTCCACCTTGTAGGGGGCCTTCCAACACTGCGTCTTCCGGTACTCGGTCGCCACTCCAGAACCTTTCGGCCCCAACGGCCATCCGTTCTGCGTTCTACATCATTCACTTGAATAGTTTACAAAACTTGTTTCAGGAAAAGATTTTTTTTTAAACCTTAAAAGGTTTTGAAAAAAAAAATGTTTTTTTCGCTTCTGCTTGTTTTTAATTTCGGTTTCATAATTCCACGCGTTCCTAAGAAAAATGGTCTTGACAGATGGACAGATAGACAACAAAACGATCCTATAAGGGTTCCGATATGCCTACTAAGGTACGAAACGCTAAAAAGAGCTATAAACAAGAAATGTTTATGTTCTAATTTGCAACCGTGCGAAGACGCGGCAGGTCACTGGCTATGATGTATTAACATTACGTAAATCTATATATACACTTCTGGACACATCTATTGGCCCACCTTAGAGTTTAGGTTTCGATGGCCCCTACCGAAATATGATTGCTAGATTGAACAAAAACTGTTGATGCAGTTTTAAACTTGATACATTTTACCATCTTTTTCGATCGTATTGTTTTAAATTTGAATTCAGAATACCATACGACATGGAGCTACGCCTAACAAGTCGGATATGCGCCTTGTTAAAGGCAATTGATTTTTGAATAAAAAACATGTTTTATCAAATAAAGGTTTAATTTAATAACGCGTGTGGCCTCTATGGGCATCTACCACAGCTCTCATACGATTAGGCATAGAGTTTATCAACCGCTCTATGAAATTTTGAGGGATCATCTCCCATTCCTCTTCTATGGCAGTTTTCAACTCCTGCATCGTCTGGGCAACTGGCTGATGAGCCCTAACACGTCTTTTTAGCTCGTCCCACATGTGCTCAATGGGGTTCATGTCTGGGCTTCTGGCTGGCCAGTCCATAACTGTGATGTTCACATCCCGAAGATATTCCCTGACGATGCCGGCCGCATGGGCTCTTACATTATCATGCATAAAAAGGAAATTTGGGCCCACATAGTCCGCGTATGGTATCACGTGAGGTTCTAAGCACTCACGAATGTACCTTTCAGCATTTAATGTTGGCAGCCGTGGTCCTGTAACAACCTCAAGTTGAGTTTTGCCGCTCGCGGATATACCGCCCCAGAAAGTCCATGAGCCACCGCCATAAGCAACCCTCTCTTCAAAGCAGCATTGTGCGAAACGCTCTCCCTTACGTCGGTAGACCTTCTTCCTTCCATCATTGCCATGTAACACAATTTTAGACTCATCAGAAAAGAGTACACGGCTCCAATCTTGCTGTGTCCAATTTAAATGACTGCGTGCGAAATGAAGGCGCGCTGTTCGGTGGGCTCGCGTTAGTTTGGGCCCATTAGCTGGCTTGTGTGGTACCATATCGCGTTCTTTTAACCTTCTCCGAACAGTTCGAGCGCTCAGATACTCCGTGGAAGTCGCGAAGTTGGTTTTGTATCTCAATGGAGGTAAGGTGACGATTTCTCAAGCTGGTCGTCACGATGAATCGATCCTGCCTTTCAGTTGTGACCCGAGATCGTGGCCTTCCTTGGCGACGAACAAAGCCGCCAGTCTCTAGGTACCTCCGATAAACATTTCGGACCGCAGATCGACTTAAATTAAGTTGAGCACTCACGTTTCTTTGGCTGTGTCCGGCCTGAATAAGTGCCACAGCTTGGGCGGCGACTTCAGGTGAAGTATCCATAGATTATTGATAGAACCTCACCTTAATGTTAAGAATAAGTAATGTTTGTTGCAAAACCAAAGATATCAATCGCTTTTTCAAGAATTAAATCCAAGTAAAGCAATAAAACCAAGTTTTCTTAGTATTCGATTGTTTGATATCAACAAACAGGCTCCAAATAGTCTTTTGTTTCTTTAAATTCTGTGTTCGAAATTCAAAAAAGACTATTGATTGAAATTGTGAATGTGCCAGGTTCAAAACTGCATAAAAACTTTTTGCTCGACCTAATATAAAATTTTAGCTAGGACCAAACGAAACTGAAAATACAAGGTGGGCCAATAGATGTGTCCAGAAGTGTATAAAAGCGAAATACCACTCACCGATTAATCACGAAATCTCAGAAACTATAACACCTACAAAATTAAAATTTGGCAGGTTGGTTCCTTATAGGATGTTGTAGATATCCGCTAAAAATGGATTTTACGAAACTCCACCCCTAAGGGGGTAAAAGGGGGGTTGGAAGTTTGTATGGAGAGACCTACTTTTACGCGGGCGAAGCCGTTCGCAAAAGCTAGTAAGTCATAAGTATTATTGATTTCTAGTTCAGTTACATACGTTAGGCTATTCTTGGCCGACATCTAACCTTGAGGAAAATTACCTATGTGTAAATAATCGCGATCAAGTTAGCGTCACGGACACGAATAATGTACGACGCAATTTCTGACGACGACTTGTCATCTTCCTGCGTGTTTTAGGGGCACAACACATCTTTTTTTTTTCCATTCTGTCCTAGCACCCGTCACATACCGTCCATCTTTTCTTTGGAATCCTTCTTCCTCTCCATCTATGTCACTCATAATTCTTTTAGTTACATGCGTTTCATCCCTCCTCTTCACATGACCATATCAAGACAAACGATTCCCTTTCAACTTTTCATTCACATTCAAAGTTCCTCTAATATATTATTTTCTCACTTTATCCCTTCTCGTCACACCACACATCCATCTCAACATTCTCATCTCGGCTACATGCAATCTTTTTTTCATCCGTTTTTTTCATAGCCCTATTCTGATCTATACAGTATGACAGGTCTTACCAAGGACTTCTTGGTCTAGCAGGGTCGAAGCCTACTGGGGCCATGGGTTCGCTTTTTCATCAATCCTGAGTTGATCCGATGTGTTACGTCTCGGCTATCCTCTTGGACAAGCGCTACTTAAGGCTTTGTAGATTGGACTTAAACAGATCTAGATCACCGATTAGCCTCTTCGCACGCCTTTCCACCGAGTTCAAAGCTGCCAGGTGGCATTTTGCAGCACCAGCCCATATGTGGCTGCAGTACTCTACACACGAACGGACCTGTGCTTTGTATAACATTAAAAGCTTTCCCGGTGTGAAGTACCGCCGGACCTTTGCAATAACGCCGAGTTTCCTAGCAGCTACTTTGGCTTTGGACTCAATGAACCGCCCAAAGTTAAGGTCTGAGGAAATTTCAACTCCCGAGAGCTGAAGGCGGTCGGTGTACCCCAACCCTACGACCCTAGCGGACATCGACCCTACTCGGTCCCAACGGATTTGCTGACATCTCCTGTAGATTCTCTCCATAGATTGATCGTGTAGGTATAAAGGTTACACAGAGATCAATTTGTTCTGCCTATAAATGACCCAATTTATTTCGAAGTCGGCGTAGTAAGCCTTTCTCTGATATACTTACATCTTTATTAGCTACCCGTCATTTCAGTATTCACTTTCAGTCTGCGTATTGCATAGGCTGCAGGACAGTAACGTAGCGAGCCGTGGGCGAAGTGGGCCCTCGCCTATGGCCTCGCACCCAAGGGGGCCTCGCACAAGCGAGGACCCTTTAAGAACGAGGGTAAGCTACGATGTGGTTGAACACTGGGTTGAGACAGTCGTGGTCTAGTTTTTGAATTTCGAGGTTTCCTATAGGGTGTAGACATCCGCTAAGAACTGATTTTACGAAACTCCACCCCTAAGGGAGTAAAACGGGGGTTAGAAGTTTGTATGGAGAAAACTATTTTTAAGCGGACGAAGCCGCTGGCTGAAGCTAGTACACCTATAATTTTATCGGCATGTCTGTCATATCCATTACATTAAGCAAGATAAAGAAATACGCCTGGGAATGGTACCTACTTTCTTGGAAGAAATCGTTTTCGTCCCGTGTAATTTGTATTCAAGAAAAATGTTTAAGAAACTAATTTTGGAGAAGCACTAAAAGTAATGGTCTACCGTTTTAACGAGCGGAATGATCAGGGCAGTGACAGCGGAATAACGAAATGTGGATCGTACTTGGCAGTTTATTTTTTAAGGTTCCGTACCTCAAAAGGAATAAAACGGAACCCTTATATAGGATCACTTTGTTATCCGTCTGTCTGTCTGTCAAGACCCTTTATCTCGGAAACACGCGAAGGTATCCAGTTGAAACTAAAACCATATATCCATATCTGCGGTCCCTTGAAGCTGTGAAAAAATCAAACGTCTAAGTTAACGAAAAAAAAAAGATACAGCCGTTAATGTCACAAAAAACGAATATCTCGGGATTCAAAATTCATAGGTTAGTTCCCGTTGATCTAGAGTACATAAAACTTTTGAAAAAAAAAAAAACTCTGTTCTTCCGTGGGGTGGGGAGCTGGTGATTTGTAATACAGGCATTTTATGCCTAACTCAAACACCAGCTCCTCACATTGTTAATTATAATAACAGAACATAAGTAAAACCTGGGTGAAGTGAGGAATTCAAGCCACCCAAGACAAAGACAGCTTTATCCCCGTGTTGGATACTCTACTTTTTACACCATCTGTGAGATAATTAAAAGATAATTTAGTAAAACAAATCATATATTAGAGAAATATAAGTATTATGTACCTACAAGTTAATCTTAACTATCACTCAACACGTCTCGAGATTTGAAACAAACAAAATTCACTACCTAAGATTCTATAGTTTCAATTTTCTTTATCGCTCCCGCTTTTTCATTGCCTACTTTTTTTTCGAAACTCGTCATTAACCACGACCACGTTTTATTGTTTTTTTTTTGTTAGTGGACAGTTTGAATTTTGAATAAAATTGTTTGATGCACATACATTTTAGATCACTTATTGTTGACGGTTTTTGACGTTCCAAATTCAAATCTCATTATTCCCTAGGGATCGCCCATACTGCATTATCTCCCTAGGGACATAATGACTTGCTTTAAGTGATGGTTGTATGACACATAAAAGGGCATTATCGAGCAGGTGGTGTAAAAAGAATTTTATTATTATAGTATAGACAACGGGCAAATGAGATAGCCTCTAATAAACTAAATCGCCTTTTAGGTCAAGAGCGAGCGAAGCGAGCTCGGAATTGTAGAGCACTCCGAAACAGACAGGTTAGGTTAGGTATTTTTTTTAATAACCACCCAGAAATAGTGGCTAGGATTATACATTCTTCTCTCTAGGATTATTCATTCAGACACTGGTTAATTGTGGCTGACTTAGAATTTAAAAGGCAATGTAGCTTTTTAGACGTGAATAATGCTATCAAAAAGAAACATAAACATAACAGCATAATCAGCCTTTCAATGTTCCCACTAATAGGACTCAGGCCTCCTCTCTAGGAGAGGGAATGGGCCGTAATCCACCACGCGGGCCCAGTTGGTAAATGTCATATATCTTCGAATTTTTTGTTCTAGGACATGCCGGTTTCCTCACAATGTTTTCCTTCACCGTTTTGAGAGCAATGGTGATGAAATAAACTACACAAAGTAATGCGCCTGGCTGGGTTTGAACCCGCGATCTACAACTCGGCCACCACTACTCGAAAACAAGACTGTTTACAAATTAATACATCGCCTGGTAGCCAGAAACCCACAGAAACCTAATAATGCCATGTACTGTCCCCCTAGCCAAGTTACAATCGTATCGTTCGCACCGAACGCCTTGAGTAGGCCACGCCTCCGATTCCTTTGTTCTGACGTCTTCTCAATGCTCAGTCACGTGGTCAGAACAAAAGAATCAGAGGCATGTACAGCATATGTACCTTAAACGTACATGTGAACTCATTAAACGCTTTTTTACAGAATAATATAAAGGCTGATTAATATATCACAGAATAGACCCACTTACAGCAACAAGCTGAATAACGGTACACAACAGGTGCTACACAACAGCTTTTGGGTATATTAATGTTCACATGTGTTGTACTAAAATGCCAGCATTATAACACCATACATGTGAACCTTTAAATAGCCAATGCCGTACAGTTCTCCTCTTAAAATGCTCTTGTTCAGCTATTAAAATGAAAGCTGACTAGAAGAGTAATGTTATCCTATTATAACACCAATAGTTACTAAATAGGACATTTTTACACTCCTAAACATGCCTTATACAGGTATAAGTGGATTTGTTCACTTCAATACAGCCAATGAACCACATGTGGCCATTGTTAATGCTTAGAGATCACAAGTGAACTGAATGTGAACTATAAAAGAGAACAAAATGCTACTTGGGAGATAATTACAGGTCATTTACGCCTACATAAAATAAAGTGTTAATTGCCCATAAAACACTAGAAACTAAGGTCAAAATAAGGTAAGTAATAAGGAAAAAAAATCTAAAAGTTTAGACAGCTAGATGTAAACCTGTTTTTGTACCTTGAGTCCAGCCATAGAGCATAGAAAGTCTTCGACAGATTCGACTAGAGACGGAGTTATCAACACACATTTCATTTTTTTTTTTTTGTGTAAAATCATCAAGAACAATGGCAAAGCGCCCCTCGCCCACAGCCTCGCACCCAGAGGGGCCTTGCACAAGTGAGGGCCCTTTAAGAACGAGGGTTTTTTTATAATTGATAGGCTCGCGTTTGACCACTATTTCACCTGATGATAAGCTACAATGTGGTCGAACACTGGATTACGACAGCCACTGCTTTGTTTTCGAATTTAAAAAAGAAAAATGCCTTGCTAATGCACCTTTACCCACGTCTAAATTAGGCCACGTTACGCCTCTGATCAAGAAAGTTCTCCTGGTGTAGGTTTTTTTTTTCGGTGGAAAAATCATCAGGTGTGTCAGAATTTTACTGACTAACAAAAATAATAGTTTAAAAAACTAAAACACACGCTTTAAGCACGCACTAAAAATTACATCAGCAAACCCTTTCATTTAATACCCATATCATGGGGGTGCATTTCAAATAGCCTGTCCGCCATCTTGGACGTCCGCCATATTGGATTTAAGTCACGTGACTATTTTTTTTCGTTTTTCTGACAGCAAACCCTTTCATTTGATACCCATAACATGGGGGTGGATTTCAAACAGCCAGTCCGCCATCTTGGGGAGGCCGGCATATTGGATTTGTAATGACGTTTCTTAGCTAGTCATGTATTGTCATCAAAACTCAGAGCGTGTGCAAAATTTCATCCTAATCGAAGACCGGGAAGTGGGTCAAATTAAGATTCCAAGATTTTCTTACATACATAGTTAGTTACAATTAGTGAAGCTAATAAAAGCGTGTTAAGAAGCCACTCCTGTTCCTTCGTTGCCTTTCATACCGGGGCCGAGTCTTCCTTTCAGAAGCAGACCCTTGGCCCCAGTAGGCTTCGACCCTGTTGGGCCCCTACGGTTTGCTGACATCTCCGAGCCTCATCATCCATCGTAGCTCGTCGTCCGGCCGTCCGGTAACCGTTCGGACTGAGCCCAAGTCATTGACGGCGCGTAGTTCACCACCCTTGGTTGACTGGTAAAGAATGCCTAAGGCATTAAGTCCACCTTTGTACCTTTGTGTTGCATGAAGATTTAATTCATTAAACCCCAAGCGAACGCCAGCGCCCACCATTAAGTCCACCTTTGTACCTTTGTGTTGCATGAAGTTTTAATAAATATCTGAAAAATAAACTCGTGGTCCCAGAACGCAAAGGCCTGTTGAAGGACACAGGTGTGGTTTGCGAGAGGAGTTATTGGATGATTTCCTATCTCAAAAAAAAAATTAGCAATTGGCAGCCGGCACTGTGATTCCATATTCTGTGGTACTATTAAAATGTAGATAAATATTGCAAATATGGTGTTTTGCATCAACGCTGGTAAGTCAAGTGCCCCAGTTGTCGACTTCCTCTGTTATTACGGTCATGGTTAATAGTGGACTTATACAACATTATTTTTACTGAATATAGTTTGTTCAGAATCAGTAACTAAATCGATTCCAAAATTTTTTACACCAACATCGCTATATTTTTTCCTAAAAATATTTAAAAAGGGTCACAAGTTGGACACCAGGCAGGTCGTAGCGGACATTAGGCGCCAGCGCACAGCTGGGTGCGGTAGCAAAACCACCCCCCTCAGTCGTCCGGATTGTCCAGTGACCATGTATTTGTGCGGACAACCAGGTAACATAACAAGCTTATAATAACTTTGTGATTTCTCATGATACAGTTATGAAATTTTGTACATAGATTCTTTACATAAAAATACTAGACACGTGTTTCGGGTTTCGCATATACTGAAACTAATCTATATAATATATATAAAAGAAAGTCGTGTTAGTTACACTATTTATAACTCAAGAACGGCTGAACCGATTTGGCTGAAAGTTGGTGGGGAGGTAGCTTAGAACCAGGAGACGGACATAGGATACTTTTTTTTTGAGTAGGGTAGTGTAGGGTAGAGTAGGGTAGAGTAGGGTAGAGTAGGGTAGAGTAAGGTAGAGTAGGATATAGTAGTCAGTTGACGGGAGCGAAGCCGCGGGCAAAAGCTAGTGTTGTATATAAATAATAGGTAGGCACTTTAAGCTGATAGCAGTGGTAGCTCAGTGGTTACGGTCCCGACTTACGGATCGCGGGTTCAAACCCAGCCAGGCGCATTACTTATTGTAATTTATTTCATCACCACTGTTTTCAAAACGGTGAAACCGGCATGTCCTAGAACCAAAAATTCGAAGACATGTGACGTCCACCACAGCACTGGGCCCGCGTGGTGGATTACGGCAACTTCCCTCTCCTAAAGAGGAGGCCTGAGTCCCAGCAGTGGGAACATTGTAAGGCTGATTATGCTACTTTAAGCTATCTAAGCTCAAAATAGATACTCAGGAGGTATTAAAAGTTATTTTTTTTTTGTTCAAATCTGTCGCACGATTAGGTGCGACTGGCCTGTTGGTCTAGTGGTTAGTGGCCCTGACTGTTATGCCGGAGGTCGTGGGTTCGATTCGAACCCAGGACAAATGTTTGTGTGATGAGCACGATCATTTGTTCTGTGTCTGGGTGTAATTTATCTATAATATGTATGTATTTAGAAATATATAAGTATGTGGAGATGTGGTGCTGGAGGAGAATGCTCTGAGTATCGTGGACTGAATTCCGTACCAACGAGTCTATACTTCGGGAACTCGGCTTCAAGCAGCGTTTATCATCTTTGGTACAGTCTCGTATTCTCACCTTTTTTGGTCACGTATGCCGCAGAGGGGAAGTGGCTATTGAGCGACTTGTAGTTCAGGGAAGGGTTGAGGGTACCAGGCCACGAGGAAGGTCGCCTATGAGGTGGACTGACCAGATTAAAGCGGTAGTAAATGGCTCATCATCACTGCACGAATGCACGAGGAAGGCGGCCATCAGAGAGGAGTGGCGGCGTGTTGTGAAGCTTGCCATCAACACCTGAAGTGATGACCACGACCACTCTGTCAAGAGTGATGTCGACAAGGAAGAAGAAAGTATGTTTATCAGTTGTCTAGTACCCATAACACAAGCTCTGCTTAGCTTGGGACTAGACGGCGTTGTGTGATAGTTGTGAAAAAAAATAATCCTGGAATCTGTAGAATCATTAGTAGCGACTACCACAAAAGCACCGTGACTTCTTTAAAAGACGGCCGGACGGCAAGTTACCCATTGCTCGTCGTCCGCTAACCTGACTAGAATGCATGTATTTTTTTTTAATTGTTATAAACTAGTGCTTGACTGCGATCCCACCTGATGGTAAGCAGTGATGCAATCGTTGATGGTGAGGCGCACTAGTTTATTAAGAGCCTATTCACTCTAGCCTTGAAGACACCCAAATTATAATGAAACTGCTCCAACAAAGTTCCAATGAATCCTAATGTTATGTTTAGGTTTTCTAAGAATTATCAAAGTAAAACTAAAATAGACAAATAAGGATAATCAATGCGATAAATAAAGTTATTTTTGTAGAGACTGCATAGTCATAATCATAGTAATTTATTGGGAAGGGATTCTTACAAGTCATTTATAGAATGTAACATAAAATTAGTCAACAAATGATTACATAACAATGTCAAATAATAAAAAATGTCGAACAAATAAAAGAAAATACAAGAAAAAAAATTAATCGAAGTCAAATCACAAATTAAAATAAAAACAATCCAATTAAAAGTCTAAATAATTTACCATACATAATGAGCTTTTTATTTGTTGGGAAATCATCTAATGACATCGCCCTTGGGCGGAGCGTGAGAGCGTGTCAGACTTTTACTGACTAAAACCTACTCGTTTGTTCCTTCTTTGCCTTGCGTTCCTGGGCTCCGGAGTTACCGGTTACCGGACGATGTGCTACCCATTGCTCGCCGTCCGCAAGCCTGCGCCTACGGTGGCTGGAAATCGGGATCGCGATCCCGGCGGCTGTGGCGTGAGGGCCGTTTCCTCGCACGTGCGGCCGCCTCCTTTGCTAACATTACTGCTTCGCAGAAGGAGGCGACTGGCTGCCACTCCTCCTCGCTCCGGACCATGGCCTGTACCAAGGCCCGATCGCTCCTACGAGGACACGATGGTGCTCTGCCCAAACGGGGCACACCTCTACCGTATGCTCCACCGTGTCCTCCGGGCGGTCCACACAATGGTGACACAAGGGCGTTATACATAATGACCTGAGACATATCTGAATTATTATTGCTTTTATTTCAACAGGGAAATTCCCTACCGGAGTCTGTGTTTTCGGATAGCTACCACCTAGGGGTCAAAATTCAAAATGTTTTTATTTCACATAGGCACTTATAAAACGTCAGAAGCTAGTGCACGGTTCCAATTGGTCGTTTTCTATGGAGAAGAACCGGCAACAAACTCCATGGTTACTCTTTTGAAAAAAAAATGGTTGATTTTAGAATATTTCCATAAGTCAATTCTTTTTTTTTTTTATTAATGATAGGCTCGCGTTTGACCACCATCTCACCTGATGGTAAGCGATGATGTGGTCGACGATGGAGCACGCTTGCCTAAAAGTAGCCTATTCACTCTTGACTTAAAGACCCCTAAGTTGTAGCTATCAGGAAACACAGACTCCGGCAAGGAATTCCACTCCTTGGCTGTACGCATAATAAATGTGTTCTCAAAACGTTTTGTGCGTATGGGTGGGATGTCCACCATGTACCGGTGGCGCAACGCCGTACGTCTAGTGGTCCGATGATGGAACGGACTTGGCGGAATTAGATTGTGCAATTCCAGTGCACACTCCCCGAAATGTAAACGATAGAAAACCGACAGGCCAGCAACTCGGCGGCGATGTCCAAGGCTTTGGAGCTTCGACTCAACAAGTGCATCATTGCCAATGATCCTCTTGGCTCGCCTCTCAATCGACTCTAGCGCATCAAGCTGGTATTTGGCAGACCCGTCCCAAAGATTAGAGCAGTACTCCATACACGATCGAACTTGCGCTTGATAAAGTTTTAGCAGCTGTTCCGGCGTGAAGTACCGTCTGACCTTCGCGAGGATTCCCAGCTTTTTTACTGCCAGTTGAGCCTTTGCTTCGATGTATGGCCCAAAGTTGAGAGTTGACGTCAGCGTAAAGCTAAGAAGATCAAGATGGTCGGTTATTGGCACGGTCACACCTCGGAAAGATGGAGCCGGGTGGAATTGACTCCGTTTAGCGGAAAAAAGACACGCTTGGGTTTTAGTTGCATTGAACTTGACCAGATTGGCATCGCCCCAATCGGAGACCGCCTTCAAGGACGAGTTCAAGCGTTCAACCATAGCCTCTCGGGATGACTGGATCTGTGACCCACTAGCGCGTGCGTCAGCCACATATCTCTCGACAACAGTGCTGTCGCCAATTCCCATAGGGTAGGAGGTTGATGAGGGAGATTTATTTAGCCTTCATCATGAAAAATGGCTTATCGAGCAAGCTTTTTATTCTTTTGACGAATTTATGATTTAATTCAATTTAAGTTTGACGCGAATATTAATTTGGAATAAAAATTATTTTGACTTTTAATAGGATTGTTTTTATTTTAATTTGTGATTTGACTTCGATTTTTTTTTTCTTGTATTTTCTTTTATTTGTTTGACATTTTTTATTATTTGACATTGTTATGTAGTCATTTGTTGACTAATTTTATGTAACATTTTGTATATGACTTGTAAGAAACCCTTACCAATAAATTACTATGACTATGATATAAGATGATACGTTGGAAATTGTGTACGAGCCAATAATGCTCAGTTTTGCTTATTAAACTTAATAATTTAATTCAGTCGTAACTACACCTCCGTCACGCCGTAATGTGTTTGCAATAAATAAGAGCGGCTCTATACATAACTTTATTGTATTTACCAATAAACATTTTAAGGTGTTACTAACTGGTTTGGTGTTACTTTATTTACAACCTACAACAACTACCGGAGAATCGTCAACGGCGAAATACTCCAACAAATTGTATCCTGACGATTCCCTAAAATACGGTAGTAACGGGGCAAACTTGGTCAAAAATCGCTCAAGACAGAGATTTGGAAGGAGTACGGAAGGCCTTTGCCCTGTAGTGGCCCACAATGAAGCCTATTTTGTTTTTTTTTGGGTTCCGTACCTCAAAAGGAAAAAACGGAACCCTTATAGGATCACTTTTTGTCCATCTGTCTGTCTATCAAGACCCTTTATCTAAGGAACGCGTGGAGGTATCGAGTTGAAATTAAAACCATATACTCAGGTCTGCGGTCCCTTGAAGCTGTGGAAAAATCAAACTTCTGAGTTAACTAAAAAAAAAGATACGGCCGACAAATCTCTCAAGGGAATCAAAATTCATAGCGTACTTCCCGTTAACCTAGAATCCTGAAATTTGGCATGAAACAAGGTCTCATAGCACAAGTATTTCCTATACTTGTACTATGAGAAATAAAAATAAAATCTAAAAACTGTGAATTTTTAGTTGTCATAAAAAAAAAAAAATTTTTGCGATTCGTAAAAATCTTCGTAACTCAATTCGGGAATTGAACTGTTTTCAGAGATAAGTTTGGAAACCTCAGTGCGGGAGTCCGACTCGCACTTGCCCAGTTTTTTTTTTCTTAGCCTGTTCTATACCAGTCCTGGACAATGGCCTCTAGCCTTGACTAGTTCGTCCCGCCATTCGTGGTTTTCCGCGACCCGTCGCACTGTTAAGGCATCAATTTTGTACCAATTACAAATTTTGTGCTTTAGGCTACAAAAAACAAAAACAAAAAAACAGCCAACGAGTCAGAAATTAGTGAACGAATTGGCTGGCAGTATCTTGTGATTAATAAACTATTAATAACCAACAATAAAAATATCAATAACGAACTTTGTAGTTTGGACTCCAGCAGACGACAAAAAAACTACATATACCTATCGAAGGAACTTTGAACACCGTATGTATAGCAAATACCGTGTAGGTATAGAGCGACGCGACGTGACAAAAAGCCTTGGTTAAGGCGGATTCACACTGATCCAGTATATCAATCCATCATCATCATTGGGAATACCCAAATACTCCGAAATATTTTATTTCGAATTTCGATGTTCCGATTTTCAAAAGTCCGAATTTCATAATACCTAAGAATTATAATGTCTATTATTAAAAATCACGAAATTTATTTTACCAAAAGTCGTAATGCGATTTGTTAGTTTTCCGATTTTCATACGTTCGAAGAATCAAATGCTCGAAGGGTTCTCGATCCGAAAAACGATATTCCGATTTTCAATACTTCGAATAAACTAAAAGTCAACATGTTGTGCAACAAAATTTAGTGACAGAAACGAATCGCTGCAAAACCGACTTCACGACGTCTTGTCTGCCCTACCCCTAGAGTGTAATTTAAACCCGCGTAGGCGCGGAGGGGTGAGGCGGCCCGCAAGCTGAGGAGCGTGATGAGCGTTAAAACCATCTGCGACGATAAGCTCGCGTGGGGCCGCCCAAACCCCGCAGCGCCAGAAGAGCTGTGACAGAAACAATGCTTGCTGCATATTGCATGCCTGCTTGCATGCTGCATGTCTGCTTTCATGCTGCATGCCTGCTTGCATGTTGCATGCCTGCTTGTATGTCGCATGCTTGCTTGCATGCTGCATGTCTGCTTGCACGCTGCATGCCTGCTTGCATGCTGCAAATCCCCTGTATTATTGATGAATCACTTAGGTTAGGTTAGGTTAGAACTGTGACTAATAAAGCGCGAGGGCGCGACTTTATAGGATATATGTATATATATGTTACGGCTAATACCCGAAGTGCGGCTACACCTAGTTTTAGCCGGTTAGAACTAGGTGTAGCCACTTACTCTTGGTAAAACCTAGTACGAGCCGATTGTTTTCGGGTAAAACTAGGTCTAGCCTTCATCATGCCGGCTACAAATAGGTCCAGCCATTCCCTGTTGGATAAAACTAGGTCTATCCGATATCATTCCGGCTAGAACTAGGTCCAGACAATCCCTGTTGGATAAAACTTAGATGCGTGTCCCGCCAAGCCTTCCGCCCCGCGTCACACTCATGACTCACAGCATCTGCAGCAGCGGCGCGGGGTGGAGGCCATAGCGAGGCACGCGCCTCTGCAGGTTGTGAGCGCCAGGTGCTGCTGATCTACTGCAGGTCTACTAGCGAGTGTGACTCACAGCATCTGCAGCAGCAGCGCGTGTCTTCGTTTTATCTAACAGGGATTGGCTGTACATAGTTGTAGCTGGCATGCTATCGGCAGAGCTTTTTTAGATATTAATAAAACAACCAATAAAAAGAAACGTAGAGAGTTTTTTTATTCTTATAAATCACATTGTAATAATTAACACAAATTATTAGGAGTACAATTTTTAATATAATAGGAACAATCAGGAATTTTTTTTTAACAACAGACAATAAGTAGTTGCATATTATAATTTAAAGAATGTTATTATAATTATAAATCACACTTTTATAAAGTAACATAAACTATTTATTAGAACAACTTAAACTTGAGTGACATTTTGAGTTGCACAAAATACCAGCAGCTTTGCAGAGGCACTTTTTGTTGCCACATTTGGTTTTGCAGTGGCATCTTTTATAACCTTGCCCACCAGAGGTCGATTGTGCATTGGCCGATAGCATGCCAGCTACAACTATGTACAGCCAATCCCTGTTAGATAAAACTAAGACACGCGCTGCTGCTGCTGCAGACGCTGTGAGTCACACTCGCTAGTAGACCTGCAGTAGATCAGCAGCACCTGGCGCTCACAACCTGCATAGGCGCGTGCCTCGCTATGCCCTCCACCCCGCGCCGCTGTTGCAGATGCTGTGAGTCATGAGTGTGACGCGGGGCGGAAGGCTTGGCGGGACACGCATCTAAGTTTTATCCAACAGGGATTGTCTGGACCTAGTTCTAGCCGGAATGATATCGGATAGACCTAGTTTTATCCAACAGGGAATGGCTGGACCTAGTTGTAGCCGGCATGATGAAGGCTAGACCTAGTTTTACCCGAAAACAATCGGCTCGGTCTAGGTTTAACCAAGAGTAAGTGGCTACACCCAGTTCTAACCGGCTAAAACTAGGTGTAGCCGCACTTCGGGTATTAGCCGTAACATATACAAGGATAATAACTGTAAACAATCTATGCAATTATGAGTAGGAAAACGCATCTGTCATTAGTTTTTAAATTCTACCACCTCATACTATATATAATATTATACTTCTCTCTGACGAGCTATTATGTTATTTCGGAATTGTATTAATCGGTATTTTAATCATCGGGATTCGTATTTTTGATGTTACAATTATCATTAAGTCGGACTTTTTGTTATTCGATCTATTGAAACTCGGTATTTTGAGAATAGTAATTATAAACGTTAGGAATATTGAAATTTAGGAATTATAAAAATAGGAGTAATGATAAGTCGGAGTTGTTATATTCGGAATTTTGAACCATTCGGAATTATGAAAATCGGTATTTTGAAATTCGTATTTGTGACTGTCGGAATAAAGTTTTTCGTATTTATGTAGTATACCCTCATCATCTTCCTTCCCTTGTCCCGTTTTATTTGGGGTCGGCGCAACACGTCTTTTTCTTCCATTCTGTCCTGTCACTCATCACGCTATCACAAACTCGCTTTTCTTTCATATCACTTCTCACACAATCCATCCGGGTACACTACATAAATACGAAAAACTTTATTCCGACAGTCACAAATAGGAATTTCAAAATACTTACCGATTTTCATAATTCCGAATGGTTCAAAATTCCGAATATAATAACAATTCCGACTTATCATTACTCCTATTTTTATAATTCCTAAATTTCAATTTTCTTAACTTTTATAATTACTATTCTCAAAATACCGAGTTTCAATAGATCGAATAACCAAAAGTCCGACTTAATGATAATTCGAAACATCAAAAATACGAATTCCGATTATTAAAATACCGATTAATAAAATTCCGAAATAAAAACGCCTCATAAAACTGTATAGCAAGACAAATAAACACATAAATGCTCGTCAGAGGTCGTAGTATGAGGGGGTAGAATTAAAAAACTAATGACAGATGCGTTTTCCAGCATGCAGGGGATTTATTGCAGCTTCGGCTTGCTGGCCGGCTTTGCCGGCCAGCCTTAGCCGCGGCGGCGGGCCTTCAAACCACCTGCTCCTCAGCTCGCGGACCGCCCTACCCCTCCGCGCCTACGCGGGTTTAAATTACACTCTAGGGGTATGGCAAACAAGACTGCGTGAAGTCGGTTTTGCAGCGATTCGTTTCTGACACTAAATTTTGTATCACAACATGTTGACTTTTAGTTTATTCGAAGTATTGAAAATCGGAATATCGTTTTTCGGACCGAGAACCCTTCGAGCATTTGATTCTTCGAACGTATGAAAATCGGAAAACTAACAAATCGCATTTACGACTTTCGGTAAAATAAATTTCGTGATTTTTAATAATAGACATCATAATTTTTAGGTATTATGAAATTCGGACTTTTGAAAATCGGAATATCGAAATTCGGAATAAAATATTTCGGAGTATTTGGGTGTTCCCAATCCATCCATCTATATCAATCATGACGAGTTAAAATATTTCATTCATGCGATCGAAAAAGAAGGATGGAGCTATACATTCTATATAGCTCCATCCCTTCAACAGTTCAGTTTAAGACGTAAAATGGATCGTGTTAAGAACTCCTGGTAGCACTACAGGCTGCGGATTTGTTCGAAAGAGTTTCCGCGGCCATAGAACGCAAAGGGCAACTGGGGGGACAGGGAAGTGGGAGGTGAGAGGGAGTGGGAGTGATAGGGGAGAGGGGGTGGGAGACGTAGTGGGAGGGGAGAGATAGAGTCAGAGTTTTACTGCCACTCCCTCTCGCTCGAGTGAAAGGACTTATTAAATGGTTTCAAAAAAAGGTGCCTATAGTATTAGTGGTGTGATGCCTTCAGCTTTGGAGTACTGATGTCCTTACCAGGGTAGTTGGCAGCAGCTGGATGATAGTTACCGAGAATCTAGATTATCAGTGGAGTAAGATTGGGAAGGTGTACGTCTAGCAGTGGACTACCGTAACTGCTTAGGTATTACTCTTCATTCAGGCAACCTGGAATTGATAGATTGCCTGGATACAAAATGGTTCTGATATGATTGGACCAGTACAGCGACGTGTCTCGTGGGGACGATCGGCGGCGGCGATCTCTCGCGCCGGGCCTTGGTTCAGGCCGGAGCGAGAGGTAATGGGCGGCGGTCGCCTCCTTCTGCGAAGCGGTAATGCTAGCGAAGGAGGCGGCCGCACGCGTGAAGGAACGGACATCCTCACAGGCCAGCCAGGACACCGACCCTGACTACCAGACACCGTAGGCGTGGGACCGAACCCAAGCTGTCGACGACGCGACCACGAGCGCCTCAAAGAAAAACCGTAGGGGCCCAGCAGGGTCGATGCTCGCTAGGAGGATTTCTGAAAAGGAAACCCGTACTCCTAGAACACAAAGGGCAACTATCTATCTATCTATTGTGGTCTGGTTTCCGCACTTAGTCCTTGGCGGACCATTGTGCGTGAGCCATGGCGGCCTTCACTCCAACCAGCCGACCTCACTCCAGAAACAGGTGAGTCTTTTCAGTTTGCTCAGGGCATTTCATTCTTAAGAGTGAATTCGGTGCTCCCAAGGTTCGTGTTCTTATTTCGTTGACGGCTGTGCATTCGAGGAGCACGTGCGCAACAGTTTCCTCTGACTCCATACATCCTCTGCACAGAGGACTATCCGTGATATTCATTGTGAAGAAGCTTTTGTTCAGTGAGCAGTGTCCGGTGATGGTCCCAGCCACCAGACGCAGGCTATCTCTGTCCAAACGCAAAAGGTTGCTGGTTAGGGTTTTAAAGGGCAACTAATGGACACAAGTGTGGTTTTAGTAAAATCTGACAGGCCCTCTCGCTCCACCCAAGAGCGAGAGAAGGCATTGGATGATTTCTTACGTCAAAAAAAGAAAAAACAATAAACTTCATGGTTCTCCTATGATTGGACCAGTCCCAGCGTTGGTCTACAATACTGGCGCACTGTGAATCAGCCTTTATTTCGTTACTTATTTATATTTTATTATTCGATTGAACATCGTGTTAAGTAGCTAACCAATCAAATAAATAATTAATAATATAATTCTAGGAAGTTTCTCGTTATCGATATATCAATAGTCATTATTTTTAATTCTTTAGTCCAAAACAATTTAGTATGGATCTCTAAAAAAACCGAGAAAGTGCGAGTCGGACGCACTGAGGGTTCCGTACAAACTTACCTATGAAAACAGTACAATTCCCGAATTGAGTTTTTTTTTTTTTGTGTGAAAATCATCTTATGACAAATCCCGCTCTTGGGCGGAGCGCGAGATAGTGTCAGACTTTTACTGACTAAAAACCCACTCCTGTTCCTTCTTTGCCTTCATCCCTATGAAAACAGTACAATTCCCGAATTGAGTTACGAAGATTTTACCGAATCGCAATTTTCTTTTTATTGTGACGTAACAACTCAGAGTTTTTTCCTGTACTTGTGCTAAGAGACCTTGCTTCATGCCAAATTTCAGGATTCTAGGTCAACAGGAAGTATGAATTTTGATTCCCTTGAGAGTGTCGAAATACACTTTATTTGCGGCTTAAAGGGCTATATCTTTTTTTTCGTTAGCTTTGAAGTTTGATTTTTTCACAATTTCGAGAGACCGCTGACCTGAGTATATGGTTTTAATTTCAATTCAATACCTCTACGCGTTCCCGAGATAAAGGGTCTTGACAGCCAGACGGACAGACAAAAGAATGATCCTATAAGGATTCCGTTTTTTCCTTATGTGGTACGGAACCCTAAAAATAAGCAAAAAAAGTAATTTCATCAAATAGATTTATATTTTTTTGATGGAAGAAAAAAACATGTTGTGCCGACCCCAAATAAGATGGGACAAGGGCAGGAAGATGATGATGAGATTTATATTTTTTTAACCGACTTTTTTTATTATGTATAAGCTCGCATTAATTTGACCACTATCTCACCTGATGGTAAGCGATGATGTGGCCGATGATGGAGCACGCTTACCTAGAAGTAACTTATTCACTCTTGACTTAAAGACCCCCATGTTCACGTGGCAATCAAAAGGTTATATTTGCGTTTAGCCGTTTAAGTGTGAAGAAGTTACAAATACAACACACACACACATGTATACAAACTTTCGCCTTTATTTTTTATTTTTTATAGGTATATATTAGGGGAAGTTTGAAAGTGGCGCCAGTGACTGAAAAGTTGAAAGGGAATCGGTGGTCTTGGTATGGTCATGTGAAGAGGAGGGATGAAGCGCACGTTGCTAAAAGAGTTATGAGTTTACATGTGGATGGATGGAGAAGGAGAGGGAGGCCAAAGAAAAGATGGATGGATTGTGTGAGAAGTGATATGAAAGAAAAGGGAGTTAGTGATAGCGTGACGAGTGACAGGACAGAATGGAAGAAAAAAACGTGTTGTGCCGACCCCAAATAAAACGGGACAAGGGCAGGAAGATGATGATTCATGTACTTACAGTAGTGGTAACTACTGTACATGAAGTTTAAATCTATAATTATAAAAAAGAAAGTCGTGTTAGTTACACTATTTATAACTCAAGAACGGCTGAACCGATTTGGCTGAAAGTTGGTGGGGAGGTAGCTTAAAACCAGGAGACGGACATAGGATACTTTTTTTTTTTAGTAGGGTAGAGTAGGGTAGAGTAGGGTAGGTAGAGTAGGGTAGAGTAGGGTAGAGCAGGGTAGAGTAGGATAGAGTTGGGTAGAGTATGATATAGTAGTCAGTTGACGGGAGTGAAGCCGCGGGCAAAAGCTAGTAAATATATAAATAATAAATAAAAAACCCTCGTTCTTTAAGAGCCCTCCCTTGCAAGAAAGGGGGGCCCCTTTGGGTGCGAGGACGTGGGCGAGGGCCCACTTCTCCCACCCCTCGCTACGCCACTGGGTACTCTGATGGTTACCTTAAGAGTCCGAATTCTTATTACTAAACCTCCTCTGTCTGTCAGTCCGTCTGTCAGAGGGCTGTATCTCATGAACGGTAACAGGTAGACAGTTGAAACAACGTTCACTGTTTTTGAGGTCGGATGCGACTGAATACCCGTGTCTTACATGTTGCCGCTACAACAAGAAATATTAAAAATCGTACGGAACCCCTCGTATGCAACTCAAACTCGGACTTAACCGGGTTTTTTTTTTAGTTTAAACTTGCTAATATATTTCACATCTTAATATACAAGATAATGCATGACATTAATTCCCAAGTACAAGAGGAATTAAACCAGTTTTTTTTTTTATCTAGACTGCGGATTATAAATTAATATGGTCAATGAACTTGTTTGAGTACCAAAGCCTCAGGCACTCAAAATCAGGGGCGCCGGCTTTTAGAAAACCTCATGGGTGCTCATGCTCATTTGATGACTCGAAAAATTGGCGAAGTGTGAGAAGAGAAATGAACACTGATCGACATTTTGATAACGAATAAAGTAACTGGCATCCGTTGCCCGCATAGTTAATAAATAATAAATTGAGATAACATCACATACATTGTCCTGGTCCTAAGCTAAGGTTTTCCCTTGTACTATGGAAACCAGGAACAACGAAGGTACCACAAAAACCCAGACCCAACACAAATATCTGTTTCATCAACAAACATTTGTGTTGGTGCGGGAACCGAAACCGCGACCCTTGCGTCTCAACCGGCGCTCTGAACCACTGCGCTAAACGGGTCGTCAAGTAATGAAAAAACGCCCATCCCTAAAAGCCGATTACTGATCTGTTTCTTGATGTCTATTCTCAGGGGTGCTCGGCACCCACTGTTATTTCTCATGGGTGCTCGAGCCCCCGAGCACCCACGGAGTCGGCGGCCCTGCTCAAAATATTAATACTTATATTCAAATCTAGCTCTAATCTGGCTCATTAGGTACAGTTATCTACCTACGTAAATGCAAGTGAAACGTCTGTAAAATATAATTAATTTATTTAATCTTTTATTTCGTCCACACTCATTGTCCTGCCTTTTGAAAGAAAACGTAAGAAAAAAGAACACACACATAAAAACATTGAGATGTCTGAAGCCTGTGTTATTTTTTTCGACTGGCCTGTTGGTCTAGTGGTTTGTGGCCCTGACTGCTATGCCGGAGGTCGTAGGTTCGATTCCCACCTAGGACAAATGTTTGTGTGATGAGCCTGATCATTTGTTCTGTGTCTGGGTGTAAATTATCTACAATATGTATGTATTTAGAAATATTTAAGTATGTTTATCAGTTGTCTAGTACTCATAACACAAGATCTGCTTAGCTTGGGACTAGACGGCGTTGTGTGATAGTTGTATGAATATTATTATACTAGCTTTTGCCCGCTGCTTCGCCCGCGTGAAAGTAGGTTTTTTCATATAAACTTTGGATCGCGGTTTCATCCCTTTAGGGGGTGAATTTTAGAAAATCCTCTCTTAGTGCTCGCCTATGTCATAAAAGGAAACCTTGTGCAAAATTTCACGATTCTAGTCCCAGTAGTTTCGGCTGTGCGTTGATATGTCAGTCAGTCAGTTTCTCCTTTTATATATATGGATTATATTTGCTTATCGAACGGGACAACACGTTTTTTCTTTTTCCGTCACGCTATTACTAACTCCCTTTTCTTTCATATCACTCCTCACACAATCCATCCAATTTTATTTGCGAATTATTTAGTCTACACTACAGTGCTTAAATTCAATTCATTATCTTTATATTATACCTTTTTCTTTTGGAGTTAGGTAATCATCAAAAAGTACTCTCACTCTAGGTGGACCGAAAGCGAATGCCAGATTTTTACTGATTAAAACCCACGAATGTTCCTTCAGTGGCCTTAACTTTCCTATTATCCACCCCAAAAAAGGGCTGCTAATATTCATAGCACGGGTTTAAGAAGGCGCGGAAGAACTTGAGGGGGGGGGGGTTAAGACATATAGGTACCTTTTTTTTCGGTGGGAAAATCATCCTATGAAAGTCTGACACTATCTCCGCCCAAGAGAGGGGAATGCCCCTCTCTTGGGTGGAGATAGTGTACTGACTAAAAACCCACCCCTGATCCTTCGTTGCCTTTCGTACCAGGGCCGAGTCTTCCTTTCAGAATCAGACCCTTGGCCCCAGTAGGCCTCAACCTTGCTGGGCCCCTACAGTTGCTGACATCTCCTTGAGGCGCGCGTGGAACAGCACTCGCCGTCGACGACCTGGGCTCGGTCTGGACGGTTACCGGACGGTCGGGCGGCGAGCTACCCATTGCTCGCCATCCGCAGGCCCGCGCCTACGGCGGCCGGAAATCGGGATCGGAATCCCGGCGGCGGTTGGGGCGTGAGGACCGATGCCTCACGCGATCGGCCGCCACCTTTGCTAGCATTACTGCTTCGCAGAAGGAGGCGACCGCCTGCCACTCCTCCTTACTCCGGACTATGGCCTGTACCAAAGCCTGGATACAGATACCTACCAGTGGTACAGTAATGGCTACGAAAACAAGTTCATAGCATAGTATTTTAACATTTTGAATCCAGAGACTCAGATATTTTATCTCCATGCTAAAAGCTCCGAAAATAAAACCTGTTTTTGGCGGTACCAAGAAGCCGTAAGTAATAGCTTTTAGACATTGCATAACACATGTACTTAATCAAACAAAAAAATAATTACATAAGCCAATCTAAAAACTCCTTTATATGGTACACACACAATGTCAAGGACCTTATATTTAATCTAAATATGGCAAACTTTTTCCTCCTTCATTTTTAGAGATCCGTTTAAACTAGATGTAGTCGGTGTTTCCTACCTGACTACCGTGATGAAAAACATCGAAACAAACTCAGAAACTTTTACGGTATATGCCAAGTGTCCCCTGGCAAAAATCTATATATATATATACTCGTATATAAAAGAAAGTCGTGTTAGTTACACTATTTATAACTCAAGAACGGCTGAACCGATTTGGCTGAAAGTTGGTGGGGAGGTAGCTTAGAACCAGGAGACGGACATAGGATATTTTTTTTTTTGAGTAGGTTAGAGTAGGGTAGAGTAGGGTAGAGTTGGGTAGAGTAGGATATAGTAGTCAGTTGACGGGAGCGAAGCCGCGGGCAAAAGCTAGTTTTGTAATAAAATCAACAAAAATATGTGTATTTATATATTTAAAAGTTAAATACCAGTCACTGATTAACCACGAAATCTCGGAAACTATAACACCTACAAACTAGGTAGGTTCCTTGTATGGTGTAGACATCCGCTAAGAACGTATTTTACGAAACTCCACCCCCTAAGGGGATAAAACGGGGGTTGGAAGTTTGTATGAAAAAACCTACTTTTACGAAGTGAACATAGTGCAACGCGAAATGTTACTAACATAGTCCTAAGTCTTATTTACTAACGATAAATTGTATTTACTCTATATCTGTTAGTCTGTAAGGTATTAACAATGCGTTCCAAATAAGAATAGGATCGATTGCCAGGTAGTGACGTCACGTCATACTGTCAAATCGAAGAATTGTTATGGTGAGCAAAACAAGAAATTTTTAAAATTTAATTTATTTACGATCTGTGAACGAAAATAGTTTAATCAGAATCCAATTCTTCAATTTTGCTCATCTCTGAGTTCTTCAATTTTGCCCAATTTCTTGCGATTTGACAGTATGACGTGACGTCACAACATGGCAATCGATCCTATTCTTATTTGGAACGCATTGTATCTATGGGCCAAGACGCCTGATAATAAATGATTTATTATTATTATTTTACGCAAGTGGAGCCGCTGGCAGAAGCTAGTATGTATATATTTAAAAGTATTCGCAATAAAAAAATGATTTAAAAATAAAAAAAAACATCGATTGGCCAAAAATTGCAACACTGCACGTGTCGTTTGCACACATAAAAATAAAAACTTTACGACCGAATTCCATTTTGTACAAAACGTCACATTTCATAACGAATTTAATGTAGATGCGTATGTAAGAACATACCAGGTATGTTATGAGAGCTCCAATATCCGCTTCTAATATCCGTAACCGAAACTATCGGATATCCGAAATAAAAAAAAGGGTGCTAATTAAACAGATTACTTTTTAATAGCAATTTTCGCCTCTAAAAATCTACATGTTCCTTTTAATTTACTCAGTCAGCTTCAATAATTGTACGAGAGTCTGAATAATACTATCTAAGGCATTAGTTATCTTCAATGTAAGCCACTTTCTGAATGGTTATAACAAAAATAACCACGAAGACTAAGGCGGGATTTCCGTTACCACCTCAATCTTCTAACCTAACCTTTTCATATCGAAAGTGCTCTACAACTCCGAGCTCGCTTCGCTCGCTCTTGAATCTTGAATCTCATTTTACAGTTGCTTAGTTAAAAAGAGAAGTTTGATCACGTGGCCAATAAAGAAATAATAATAATAATCACTTATTTGTTATTCCCTTATAACAACACTCAACAGCAGTGGAGCAGTGGACTGGTGGCCGAGTGGTAACGGCCCCGACTTACGAGTTGTAGGTCGCGGGTTCAAACACAGCCAGGCGCATTACTTTGTGTGATTTATTTCATCACCACTGCTCTCAAAACGGTGAAGGAAAACATCGTGAGAAAACCGGCATGTCCTAGAACCAAAAATTCGAAGACATGCGACATTTACCAACCCGCACTGGGCCCGCGTGGTGGATTACGGGCCATTCCCTCTCCTAGAGAGGAGGCCTGAGTCCCAGCAGTGGGAACATTATAAGGCCGACTATGCTATGCTATAACACTCAACTGTGTGGCTTGACTCTTAATTTCTCATAAGAAAATATCTGTAACTATAATCGATATAGAAGTAACTAATATTTTCGGATAAAGGCGGAGTCTAAATTACAGCCCCCCTAGCCAAGTTACAATCGTATCGTACGCGCCGAACGCCTCGAGTAGGCCACGCCTCCGATTCCTTTGTTCTGACGTCATTTCAACGCTCAGTCACGTGGTCAGAACAAAGGAATCGGAGGCGTGGCCTACTCGAGGCATTCGGCGCGAACGAAACGACTGTAACTTGGCTAGGGGGGCAGATTACGACAGGATTTTGTTTGTTTTGCCCGGCCAAACAAACGATAATCTAGACTAGTAATAACAGTGTAATCTAGCTATCTGTAATATACTTAAGGGCATGCAATTCGACATACATTTTCACTGTTTTTCATACAACCGCTTTTACGCGATTATGACGTTATTACACATTTTTCATTAGGTACTTTAGAAACACCTCATATCTTGTGGATATTATCTAGGCTTCTATTGAAATCAATTTGTAAATTTGTGTAAAACTAATCCAGTAAAGGCCTCTGAAAATCTGCTATTTTGCTTGAACTTTAACACTTCATAATATACTCAAAAATAAATATAACAATAAAAGCCTTGCAAATTTAATCAAGATTCTGAATGACAATAATTTTATTCAAAAACTTTTAATGTTTAAAAAAAAAAACACGAAAAATTTTGTGAAATATTCAAGTAAATCACGGAAAAACCGAATGCTAACACAGTTTTCAGGCATTATCTCTCTTTATTCGCGTTGCCTCTTCGTCAAAAATCGCGTTGGATTGCGTTAGATGAAGTAACAAGCTTTGAAACCATGCTCGATATTGACGATAGGCGAGTGAAAAAGGTTCTTAAATTCTAAATATTATATCCGTAACCGAAACAAGCGGCCAATCCGAAACACTTATAACTGTAACCGTATCTGAAACCTATTATGCCAATATCCGTCTCTAAATTCGAAATTTCATACCTACGGAACACCGTCAGCGCGTGCACGATTTGTTCTATAACACTTTTTGTTCTAATACAAAAAAGTTCTACATTACATTTGTACGGAACTTTTTATTAAGTGATATATACTCTGAACAGCTTGTAGAAGTGGATTTCCTTCAAAAGGTATATAAATGCGGGCTGGTGCTCTGTTCGGGCAGTATTCATAGTAACTTTACAAGATGAAATCATTCGTTGTGTTCTGTTTAGTCTTAGTGGTCGGGATTCACGCAGTAAGTTCCTTATTTATTTAATTCAGTACTAGCGGCTGTCGAGCAGTGGTGGCCGAGTGGTAATGGCCCCGACTTACGAGTTGTAGGTCGCGGGTTCAAACCCAGCCAGGCGCATTACTTTGTGTAATTTATTTCATCACCACTGCTCTCAAAACGGTGAAGGAAAACATCGTGAGGAAACCGGCTTGTCCTAGAACCAAAAATTCGAAGACATGTGACATCCACCAACCCGCACTGGGTCCGCGTGGTGGATTACGGCCCATTCCCTCTCCTAGAGAGAGGAGGCCTGAGTCCCAGCAGTGGGAACATTAAAAAGGCTGATTATGCTATTATGCTATGCTATAGCGGCTGTCAGCGGCTTCGCCCGCGTGATACTAGAAAATTATCCCAAGGGAACATACCCTGGGGATAAAAAGTATCCTATGTGCTATTCCAAATTTCCAAGATATGGTCCACCCGTGTGCCAAATTTCATTTAAATCCGTTCAGCCATGCGGGCGTGAAGAATTAACAAAAACACACACCATCGCAAACTTTCGCGTTTATAATTTATTTATTTATTTATTTATTTAAACTTCATGTACAGTTTAGTGGTACATAGGCGGACTTAATGCAACAAGGCATTCTCTACCAGTCAACCTTTGGGTTAAAATAGACAACACTGTGGGTGTACACAATAAATAAATAACAGATATATCAAGTAGAAAGTAGTATCATTAAATTAAGTGACAATAATAAAATATTTATATATTCTAATATTATAAACTAATAAATACATTGTAATTAGAAGAACTTAAAAATAACAATTATGACGAAGACCGAACTAAGGTTGAGAGGACTTCAAGTAGTAGTTTCGAATTTTACGCTTGAAGGAAAACTTACTTTCAGCTTTTTTGATGTCAAGGGGAAGCACATTCCAGAGTTTTATGGTAGAGACAACGTAAGAATTAGCCATAAACCCTATATTGACACTTTTAACATAATATTTTTTCTGTGCAAAAAAAAAAGTGCTGAATTTGTCACTAATAAAGGCTTGCACAGCACTTGTACAGTAACCAAATTAAAAAAAAAAATAGTCTTGATCACATAAAAATAATAAAGTTAAATTACATTAAACTTTTAAACGCTCGCGTCGAATTGATCCGAAGACTGTTTTCGTGTCCTATTCGCCAGGGTCGTGTTTTTGCGACTGGGTACTCCATCTCGTTTAGCTCTTCAATCCCCATAGGTGACAGAAGAGCTGACGAGATGGAGTATTTGCTCGTGGATGTGCGACCATGGCGAAATAACCGCGAAAGTATTTAACGGATATATTCGTCGTAGGCGGGTTAAAAGGTTAAAACTAATTAAGAGTGTGTAGACATAGTGTAAAAATTATTGGAATCGATTTAGTTACTGATTCTGAACAAACTATAGGGTGACTGATAATTAATGTAAGATACTTAAACACGTGATTGTGCTCATGATAACAAACAATTTTTTATGGGAGCAAATCCGAAATCGCGAAAAAAAATCAGCTGTTCAGTACATTAGGCAAACATAAATGTACTGAACAGCTGATTTTTTTTCGCGATTTCAGGTCATTCGATTCAGCGATTCAGTTTCCGTACTGTTCCATATCTTATCTATACTGTGCTTCAGGTGACATAGTGTTCAAACGCGAGTTTTCTATAATAAATTAACCGACTTCAAAAAGGAGGAGGTTATATGTTCGGTTGAATGTATGTTTTTTATTTTTATTTTTTATGTATGTTCACCGATTTCTCGGTCAATTGTGGACCGATTTTGAATTATTTTTTTTTGATTGGAAGGTTATACTTCCGAGTTGGTCCCATAGAAATATTGTTATGATCTGATCATGAACTTCGAAGATATGGAACAGAACTCCTCATAGGATCACAGCAGAACCGTCGTAACAAGTAAAATTGCTTTGTTTATACGTGTAGTCGATGACCGACTGAAATTAAAGGGGAAAAATATCGAACTGATCTGATGATGAAGCCTGAAGTTAGGCACCGGAACTCTGTAATAAATTAATGTAATATAACCGTGTTTGGGATTATTAGAATTGTCATGAGATGCACTCTGGCTATAAGGTATTTAAGTTTGGCTGAGAGGTACTTTTTAGTGGTGGTACCATAACTAAAAAGTGTAAAATAAAAAAATTTTTACAAAAAAAAATACAACCGACTTCAAAGCAAAAAAAAACACTGAAAAGTGCAAAATAACTTTAATTTCGGAAGTCGGTGTTTCTATAATAGTTTTGTCTCTTTGTTATTTAACACCGACTTCCGAAATTAAAGTTATTTTGCACTTTTCAGTGTTTTTTTACATTGAAGTCGGTTGTATTTTTTTTGTAAAAAGTTTTTTATTTTTCACTTTTTAGTTATGGTACCACCACTAAAAAGTACCCCTCAGCCATACTTAAAGGATTCCGATCCCGATTACCGGCCACCGTAGGCGCGGGCTTGCGGACGGCGAGTAATGGGTGGCTCGCCGTCCGACCGTCCGGTAACCGTCCGTACTGAGCCCAAGTCGTCGACGGCGCGTACTGTTCCACGCACGCCTCAGGGAGATGTCAGCAAATCGTAGGGGCCCAGCAGGGTCGAAGCCTACTGGGGCCACGGGTAGCGTGAAAGCGAAACCCGGGGCCCTGGGATGAAGGCAAAGAAGGAGCAGGAGTGGGTTTTTAGTCAGTAAAAGTCTGACACTATCTCTCGCTCCGCCCAAGAGCGAGATTTGTCATTAGATGATTTTCCCACCTAAAAAAAAACCTCGACAATCCTTCAGACTATTACTAACTAATCCCTTTGCGTTCTAAGGCCGTGGTGAGTTGTTCCAACAATGCAACAACCAATTGTATTACAGTCATATTTTATTTTCGCTGAAGATCATATTATCGTTCGACCACAACAGAAACATAATATTATTTTTATTGGTAACATTAAATGAGATTTCTGAATGTGATATTTTTATGACCGTTTTAAATAATACGAGTACCTTTAAGAACAATGCAATGGATTGTGAAAGATTACATTGCAGTTGTTATTGTTAAATATAAAGAAATAAAGGTATAGGTATTAGCTGATCCAGAAAACGTTGTTCTACCATAAAAATTATCAAATAAAAAAATGGGGGTGCAGGTAGAGTTGGAATATAACAATAAAAAAGTAAAAAACTAAAATCGACTACGACAAAAAAAAAAACGACGCTGAAAAAGTATGAAACAAGATTTTCAGGATGTTGAAATAAACAAGGTTACTGGAAAAACAAGAACAGAACAAAAAGAAAGCCGTAGTCACACGTTACAACCGACACACATTAATAACGTTTTTTTTAGCAATATTTGAACAAGTACAAGTGAAGCCCTTTCAAATAATACCAAACACGGCGTATTTATCTCCGTTTTTATTTTTAACAAACTACTTTTTGTCCGCTAGAGGGCACCATATCGAGTTTTGAGACACGTCACGCCTATGTTCAGCGGACAATTAAGACGGTTCTATAGATACCTCATAAGTCGAGTTCTGATAAGTAGATTAGGAGCTATGAGGGAACAGATGAACATACTCACAGACATACATAGCCTGTCAAAATCATAACACTCCCGGGCACCGTAGTCGGGTAAAAACAAATCCATCCTAATTCAACACTATGGTCTTTCTTTTTCTTACCAATAAATATTATATTTAATTGGTCTGAGCCCCTTGTCAGCACTTGACTGAAATCCCTAGTATGTTTACAGTTACTGTATTCTTTTAGCCTTGCTTAGAAGCACACGTCTCACGTAATATTACTGAAACACACTGTCCAATATAAAGAGGATTAATAAATAGTTATTATTCAAATCCTTAAAACCGTGTTTACTTTGGTGTCCATCTATTAATCCCAACAGGTAGGAGGATAAAAAATAGCCTACGACCTATTGTAAAAGCTAAGAAAACTACACAAAAAAAATTCATGAAAATCGGTCAAGCAATTTCAAAGAATTTCGATAACAAACGCTGTGACACGAGATTCTTTATATTATACTAGCTTTTGTCCGCGGCTTCGCTCCCGTCAACTGACTACTATATCCTACTCTACCCAACTCTATCCTACTCTACCTTACTCTACCCTACTCTATCCTAATCAAAAAAAAAGTATCCTATGTCCGTCTCCTGGTTCTAAGCTACCTCCCCACCAACTTTCAGCCAAATCGGTTCAGCCGTTCTCGAGTTATAAATAGTGTAACTAACACGACTTTCTTTTATATATATAGATAATTAATTATGCATATATTTATAAAAAAAAAAAAACATTTTAATTTCCTTTGAAATAAATGACGTTTATCTATAGGTACACTATATTCACTAATATTATAAAAGCGAAAGTGTGTGTATGTATGTTACTTTTTCACGTGCAAACGGCTGAACGGATTCCGATGAAATTTGGTACACGGGTAGACCATAACCTCGAATAGCACATAGGATGCTATTTATAAGCGGGCAAAGCCATTAGGAGCAGCTAGTTATTTTTAATAATTTACTTTTTTTTTAAATTTTAAAGTTAATAATATTCCACACCTTTCACAACGCCATCTAGTCCCAAACAAAACAGAGCTTGTGGTATGAGTAGGTACTAGACAACTGATAAACGTACTTATATATTTCTATATACATATATTATTAGAAGTGATATGAAAGAAAAAGGGAGTTAGTGATAGCGTGACGAGTGACAGGACAGAATGGAAGAAAAAAACGTGTTGTGCCGACCCCAAATAAAACGGGATAAGGGCAGGAAGATGATGATGATATAGGTACATGTCGTGGATTGATGGCGCAAGGGTGCAATGGACAGCGCCATCTAACAATTAGTTTCGTAAACTAATAATATCGTCACCGGAAACGCAAGCGGCACCCCACCGCTTGGACACGATCGTCGGTAGAGGGGATGCAGCGAGGACTGGAGGGAAGCTCGATAAGTGCGGCATTCTACTTCGGACAGCCTCGGCATACGCTTAGTACCAACGCACGTGTTTGTTTCCTTTTGTAAAACCATTATCAAAATAAAATTATTCTGATTCAAATTATCTTTCGTTCGAGTACCCAAGTCAGTGCCCACACCTACCAAGAACTATGTCGGATCGTGATGAAGACCCGATGTTTCGCATCTCGGCCACGCTTGATGCGACATACATATATTATTGATAAATTACTCATCACACAAACATATTTTGTCTTGGGTGGGAACCGAAACCACGACCTCCGGCATAGCAGTCAGGGCCACTAACCAATAAACCAACAGGCCAGTCGAAGCGACGGCCTATCGACCTTCACAACTAACTATTAACCATTGATCATAAGTCTAATATCTCTTTCTCCTTCTTACAGAACGTGACTCTCCCTCCAACCCAACAAGAAAAAGCCCACAAGATCGCCTCCGAATGTGTCAAAGAAAGCGGTGTCTCATCCGAAACTCTAGCCGAAGCGAAGAAAGGCAATATCATTGAAGACGAAGCACTGAAGAAGTTTACCTTCTGCTTCTTCAAAAAAGCAGGAATCGTCGACAGTGATGGAAAACTAAACATTGAAGTAGCAACCGCCAAACTACCTCCTGGTGTCGACAAGGATGACGCCAAGAAAGTTCTAGAAGGCTGCAAGTCTAAAACTGGAAAAGACGCTACAGACACTGTATTCGAAATCTTCAAATGTTACCACAAAGGCACAAAGACCCATATTTTATTAGCAGGAGTTTAAGCAGTTACTTTAGTATTGAACACGATAATTTAGTTGTTTCCACATGTCTGGCTCGATGACAATGGCGCTGCTGGTGAACATTTAGTTCGTGGTCGAAATCGGAACTAACACCGCCATCTTGGTTACAAATGTCAACCAACTGTCAATGTCACTGTCAAGTACTAAAGATTTCGTTAGTTCCACTTAAATTCACCGAGTTAGATTAGTTTGTGGCGCTATAAACTTTCATTTGTTACGTCACTTTGTTGCCATCCTCTTTAGGATCTATAATTTCAGTTATTTTTTAATATCTCAATCACGTATATTACTCTGAATATCTGTGAACGAACTTACCAACTAAATTATTGTTATGTTTTATGAACTATTAAATATTATCGTCAAATGTGTTTTTTTTATATTGTTACCTGCCCTACCTTTTCCAAATCTGTTCAAGTCGAATTGAAGTCTAATTGGATGTAGCTAAATACCAATGAGTCCTGGACCTTTGGAAGGCGTACGATTGGCCAAAGCCAACTCGCAGAGACGGGTGTTATGTCTGGTGGGCCACTGCCCGATAGATGATTTCGGGCTGTTGTATATGTTCCAATCGCGCGGAGAACTTTAATTGCGCGATACAGGATTAGTTCTTAGGTGACGCCATAGATGTCGCCACATCACTCCCCTCCGGAGATCGGAGATCGATAGTTCTTTATGCTTAGAATAGAATAGAAATACTTTTATTCGGTACAAACACAGCACAACTGTTATAAACACAAAGTAAAAAAGCCGTGGGTGCTGGCTGAAGAAGAAGAAGAATCGCCACACTTAAGTGGCAATGGGCAAGGCACATTGCTTGCAGAACGGATGGGCGTTGGGTCCGAAAGGTTCTGGAAAGGCGACCACGAACCGGAAGACGTAGCGTTGGAAGGCCTCCTACAAGGTGGACTGATGACCTGGTAAGGGTTGCGAGAATCCGATGGATGCGAGACGCACGGGACCGTTCATTGTGGCGACACTGTCCAACAGTGGACGTCTTTTGGCTGAAATGATTATGATGTTACCAGTACCCGCCTCGCCCAAGAGCGGGGGATGTCATAAGATGATTTTCCCACCAGAAAAAAAAAAAAAAAAAACAGTAGGTAATTCAGTTTAAAAGCAGTCATCGTTCAAACCCAAATTCCCAGACTAAAAACTGTAGTGACCCATCGTCATCATTAACCAACAGACAACCACTGTTGGACATAGGCCTCCCAAAGCGTCGCCATAACGATCGGTCCTGTGCGTCTCGCTCGCATCGATCGGATTCCCGCGACCCTCACTAGGTCATCGGTCCACCTTGTGGGTGGCCGCGCCAACGCTGCGTCTTCCGGTATTGACTTTTACTATGCTTTTCTTTTCTTCTTCGGTCTTATTTATACGCAGGACTTAGCCTTTCTCTAAGAATAATCTTGATTCCTGTGTAACCTGCTCAGATTGATTCTAGGTTGACCAGAGGTCCTACCATGAAATCTTTTTCGTCAGCAACTGTAGGGGCACAGCGGGGTCGAAGCCTACTGGGGCCAGGGGACTAATTTTGAAAGGAAGACTCGGCCCTGGTACGAAAGGCAACGAAGGAACAGGATTGGGTTTTTAATCAGTAAAAGTCTGACACTATCTCCCGCTCCGCCCAAGAACGGGGGGATGTCATGATTTTCCCACCGAAAAAAAAAAACCATGAAATCTTAACGCGATCCATTTTACGACCTAACCTGAACTGTTAAAGGGATGGAGCTATATAGGGTATATACCTCCAGCATTCTTTCTCGCTCGCACGACTGACTTTTAACACGTCTTGGTAAGGCCTGCAGCAGGATTAGACACATGACTTTTCTGTTAGCGTTCCCGCCAAACACTAAGTGCAAAATGTATGGCAATGACATTATATTTTTTTAATTCTATAATAGATTCGCGTTTGACCACTATCTCACCTGATGGCAAGCGACGATGCAGTCGACGATGAAGCGCATACCTAGCAGCAATCTATTCACTCTTGACTTAAAGATTCCCGGGTTGTAGCCATCAGGAAAAACAGATTCCGGCAGGGAATTCCACTCCTTAGCTGTACGCGCAATGAATGTGTTCCCAAAACGTTTTGTGCGTATAGGTGGGATGTTCACCATGTACCGGTGGCGCATCGCTGTATGCCTGGTGGTTCGATGATGGAACGGGCTAGGTGGAATTAGGTTATGCAATTCCGACGCACACTCCCCGAAATGCAACTGGTAGAAAACCGACAACACAACTTCGCGTCGATGCTCAAGACTTTGAAACCTCGACTCAACTAGTGCATCATTGCCAATGATCCTCCTGGCTCGCCTTTCAATTGCCTCAAGTGCATTACCTGTCAACCCTCTTGTCAAGTGACTTCCCCGCAGATACATTTTGTATTTAGCGTTTAGTGAGAAAGTCATTAGTCTAAGCCTATAGTTCTACACCCATCGCAAGAAGAACTTGAATTTGGATGGTACGTGAGCGTAGGTCGTGAGTAGTGTTGCTAGGTCCAATTGGATTAAAATCGGGACAGATTGTAAAACAAATCGGGATTTAGGGTTTTAGATCGGGACAAATAACAAAAACTTTTTTTTTTGCGGTGAAAAATCATTCAATAACTCGCTCTAGGCTGGAACTATGTTCTTCAGTTGCCCTTTGCGTTCTAGGGCTACAGTCACTCTTTTAATCGTTCCCGCGCAGCCCTAGCAGACATCGCCCTTACTTGGTCCCTTCAGTTTTGCTGACATTTCTTTGAGATACGCATAAAACACGACGCGTCATCGACTCGGGTCTGGTCCTTACTGGACGGGCGAACGTCGAGGTTCTCATTGCTCCTCGTCCACAAGCTCACGCCTACTGTGGCCGGAAATCGCTCTGCGAACTCCCGACGCAGACCTACTTATAATTATGTGGATTGAATGAAGCAGAAGACATTATGGTCGCGCGTGACGGACGAAGACGACGCGGATCTGAGCAAGAGAGAGACAAGCTAGTGATGTTCTGTTTGTCATTTTGAACGCACTTAACATGTGTGACAATGATGCGAATGCGACTGCTATAATGTTACTTTAAAATATGTAATTATCATGGCTTTCGATAACTTTATTGATTTATGGGGACTTTTATCGTCCCGAGCAGGCGCAAATCGGGACGCGTCCCCAGACCCCTCAAAATCCGGTCACCTGGCAACACTAGTCGTGGGCCCCACGACTAGTGTTGCACCCCATGCTCTAAGACTTTAGACTTAGCTGAAAAAATTTGATGTTTATGGCTGACAAACGTGATCTTTAGAGGCCAACTGAAATCATTAGAAAGGTTCTCCCGAAAACACAAAAAAGAAAAGGCTTCATATTATTGTATGTGTAATTGTGTACATTGTATTGTAAATAAACACTTTTTGTTAAGTAACGCGCCATTAAGGAAAAATGTACATTTTTTTATGGAAATTCCCAAATCGACTCGGTAGCTAAGCAACCGTTTTTTGTTCAGGTTTAATTTGAATTCAATTATTATCTTAGGAGGCAAATGTTTACTCGGCTATAAATAAAATGGCAGAGTTTGAATCTTGCTTGTGTTGTGAGATAATTGCTAACTTGATCTTTATATTTAGAAAAGACGGATGAAAAAACATTGTATGTAGCGGAGATGAGAATGTTGAGATGGACGTGTGGTGCGACAAGAATGGATAAATTGAGAAATGAGCACTTAAGAGTAAGATTGAAAGAGGCACCAGTGACTGAAAAGTTAACCTTTTCAATACCGTAATTAGAGGCACAATAGAAAGACAATGAGAGAGCAAACTCTGGCTTCAAATTCATTAAACCCCAAGCGAACGCCGGCGTCAAATCGTTTGTCTTGGTATGGTCATGTGAAGAGGAGGGGCGAAACGCATGTTACTAAAAACGAGTTAGGAGTATACAAGTGGATGACTGGAGATGGAGAGGAAGGATGAAGATAAGACTCATAGTTTATGTGAGGATTGATATGAAAGTAAAGGAAGTCAGTGATAGAGTGACGGGTGACAGAACAGAAATGAAGAAGTAAAAAGGTGTTGCATCGACACCAAGTAATATGGGACAAGGGCAGGAAGATGATGGCGTTAGTGAATAAAAAAAAATAGTTTTGAATCTACAATATAGAGATGGCGTGACAAGTAGGACTTTTCCAAAGGATTGACTAGTAGATAAGGACAGAGAAAAGTGGAAGAAAGAAAGTACAACAATACAATAATAAGATCTACAAAATCTGCCAAAAAAACAGCAAAATGAGAACGTGACAGACTTGAGCAGAATAATAATATTTTTATGGTTGATAAAACGATTGATTTATTGAATAAATAATTGTCTGTATTGACTGGATTGAGAACTAGAAGTGGAACAAACAAGTTATGTATATGAGAAAGAAAATTTTAACAGAGGTTCAAAAACAAAAACAGTCCGAAAGCCGAGGTAGAAAGTAAATTATTTTTGCCATTCATGAGTAAAAGGTTCAAATCCTTCTTGCTTTGCATTCCAAATATAATTCGAGACTCCCTGACGGAAACATTCAGAGTAATCAGAAGCGGTCTTCGTTGGAACAACTACGAATTCTTCTCCATCCTTTTCAACATACGTCTTGCAGTGTTCAAATATCTTCTTAGCAAAATTAGGACCTAATTTCGATATGGCTTCATCCACGTTTAGCTTCCCATCTTCTGTGATGAAACCAGTTTTTTCTAGGTAGCATTTGATGAATTTTTTAAAGACCTCTCCTCCATCTTCGACAAAAGGGTTTGTCTTCATCTTGTTGAGCGTTTCGTCTGTAAATCCGGATTCTTTTCGGCATTCTTCAAGATGACTATCGGTGTGGTTTGGAGGGAGAGGAACGTACTGTAAGAGATCAATAGAAGTTTGTCATTTGAGGTGCTATGGTAATGCTGCAGGATTGTTCGAATAAGTCACAGTAGCCGTGGAACGTAAAGGGCAAGTGAAAGAACTTTGTTCGGTTTCAGTCTGTGAAAGTCTGACACTATCTTTCGCTCCACTCAGAGGATTTTTTGGGCGGTGGAAAATCATCTGACCGCTGAAGATATTATTGGGGACCCATTTATTGAGTGTGCAAGTCACCCTCTGCCTTTTTCCCGATGGATATAATAACATAGTTCCTGGTTACAAGTCCACTAAAGATTCCAAAAGCCATAGCCACTGTGTGGCGACACTTGGGGGGGGGGGCTATGTCCAACAGTGGACGTCTTTCGGCTGAAATGATGATGATGATGGTGTCTAGTCGCTCCAACTACGTCGGTACTTAGCTTCTAGTCTAACCGGATGAATACCAGTACATTACAATACATGGACAGACTGCCTATCTGGTGTCCCCATCCTAGTAACCCCGTGACATGACGTGTCATCAAATGACTTCTCCCACTCAGGGTAGAGAAAAGTGGCAAGAGTTTCAATTGAAGTCGAGCGGGACGGAGTGGATTTCAGCTATTCTCCGCTCGGTACCAGACACCGTTCTGTCCGGCTCGAGGCGGCGTAATATTTTTTTTATTTGAAAGTTCTCTCAGCTCCACTTGCACTATTTTCACTAATGCGGAATGGAGATTTCGACCACTGTGATTGTCCAATTCCAGGTCCGCTCCTCTACACTCAAACGTACCCTAAAATCCCCCAAGACACATCCATCAGTTGCCCTTTGCGTTTCAGGGCCAACGTAACTCTTTCGAACGTTTCCACAGCCCATGAGACAGCATAGCATAGCATAGTCGGCCTTATAATGTTCCCACTGTTGGGACTCAGGCCTCCTTTCTAGGAGAGGAAATGGGCCGTAATCCACCACGCGGGCCCAGTGCGGGTTGGTGGATGTCACATGTCTTCGAATTTTTGGTTCTAGGACATGCCGGTTTCCTCACGATGTTTTCTTCACCGTTTTGAGAGCAGTGGTAATGAAATAAATTACACAAAGTAATGCTGGCTGGGTTTGGACCCGCGACCTACAACTCGTATGTCGGGGCCGTTACCACTCAGCCACCACTGCTCTGAGACAGGTATACAAAGTATTAGTATAGAAAAATACTCACTGCAGCATGTAACTCAGCCACAAGGACTATGCACAACACAGCACACGATTTCATTGTACAGAGATAATTATAATACTGACGGACCTGAAGCTACAAATCACATTTAAATACCTACTCGTTCAGAAAACCCAGTTCGCTGTTTGCTAATTAACACAGAGGAAAAACTCCACAACGTGTTACGCCTGCATCAACGGCTAGATCATCTATTTGCAGCCTGTATTTTTTGTTAATCAGCTTTTTAGGAGAATTTTGTATGTAAGGGCTTGTACACAAAACTGCGATGCGACGTCGCATCGTAAAAATCTACGAGCACACGCGACGCAAGCACACACATCGCAAGAACTTGCGAATTAATTCACATCGCGCATTTCTGCGATGACAAAATCTTCTTGGTTTCTTTTTCCTGTATCTTTTTAGCAATAACAGAAGTGAGCACTCCTTTTACGTTCCATGTCATGACCTAGTTTATAATTAATACTTTCAGTACAGTTGACGGTTATCGAAGGAATAGTCACCCGAATCGTGGAAGGGAGATGCCTTGCCACACGAAATCGCATCGCAGCAACTCGTGCCGCAGTTTTCTGCGTTGCGAATTCGCTTTGTGCCGATTCGCAGTTTTGTGTACAAGCCCTAAGTCGAAAAAAGGTTATTTTTAGGGACCCCGTGCTTTCTATAGATTATTACTTTTTCACTCCTTGTTTTGTTTCGTGTTTGGAATGTTGTGAATTTGCTTCATTTATGCGTGAGTTCATTTATCAGATGTTGATCTTTGGTCTTTGATTAGTTTTAGTACTGTTTTATTTGACGCTTCTACCTCCGATATCAGTTACAATTCAGATAAACCAAATTTAAAATCTCCGGTTTTTTTTTTTCGGTGTGAAAATCTAATGACATCCCCCGCTCTTGGGCGGAGCGTGAGACAGTGTCAGACTTTTACTGACTAAAAACCCCCACTCCTGTTCCTTCGTTGCTTTTCGTAGCCGGGCCGAGTCATCCTTTCAGAAGCAGACCCTTGGCCCCAGTAGGCTTCGACCCTGCTGGGCCCCTACTGTTTGCTGACATCTCCTTGAGGCGGGCGTGGAACAGTACGTCGACGTACGCCGTCGACGATTTGGGCTCGGTCCGGACGGTTACTCGGTCGGACGGCGAGGTACCTATTGTTCGCCGTCCGCAAGCCCGCGCCTACGGTGGCCGGAAATCGGGATCGGAATCCCGGCGGCGGTAAGGGCGTGAGGACCGTTGCCTCACGCGATCGACCGCCTCCTTTGCTTTGCTTCGCAGAAGTAGGCGACCGCCTGCCACTCCTCCTCGCTCCGGACTATGGCCTGTACCAAGGCCCGGCGCGAGAGATCGCCGCCGCCGATCGTCCCCACGAGGACACGGCGTTGCTCTACCCAGGCAGGGCACACCTCCACCGTGTGCTCCACCGTGTCCTAATCTCCGGTTCAGAATTCGGTACAAATATAGCCACTTCCGTTATATTCCTAATGGAAAGTGTTGGACAATATCGTCTCTAGGAGCTGCCGCCGAAGTGACTCCTCGCTCTGTACGTATAAGCTCATCTTAAGGAAAACTAACCTTAGAAAAAAGCTTTATGATTGAGATGAGGAAAAGCTATTACAAAAATATTCAGATCAGAATTTTATGTATTCGACATTTGAATATTTTTACCGCAAAAAGTCCAAAACCTGTAATGAGTGTTCATACTCAAAATAATGAGTTCAAAATCTATATATATAAAACAAAGTCGTGTTAGTTACACCAATTATAAATCAAGAATGGCTGGATCGATTTTTACCCGACTACGGAGGGTTATGATTTTGACAGGCTATGTACGAGGTGCATTCAATAAGTACCTAGCCTCATCGCCAGAGGGCGCTGTAGTTTCAAAAGAGTTTTACCACAGTGTAGCACATTCTTTTTTAATTCTTTTTTCAAATTTTCATTCCAATCCCTTCATTTGTTTTAATTTGACAACTTATGGAAGCGAACGTGTCGATCGGTTTTACAAAAATGGAAAAAGAGCAATATCGTTCGGTGATTCGATTCCTATTTTTGGAAGGGAGAACGCGCATCGAAATCAAAGAGCGCTTGGATGCTGTGTACGGTGACTCTTCTCCATCGATGGCCACCGTCAAGAATTGGTTCAACGAGTTTGCTCGTGGCCGTACGTCGGTTTTTGATGAACCACGTCCAGGTGCACCGAAAACAGCTGCTACGGAGGAAAACATTAAAAAAATCCATGATTTCGTATTGGCAGATCGCCGAATGAAGGTTCGGGAGCTAGCTGAGACTGTAGGCATTTCAGAAGGAACAGTGCATCATATTCTTCACGAGGAACTCGGCATGAGAAAGCTGTCGGCGCGATGGGTGCCGCGTTTACTCACACCAGAAAACAAGCGCAACCGTGAGACCACATCGGAGACGTGTTTGGCGCTGTTTAAGCGGAATTCAGCGGAGTTTTTGCGTCGTTTTGTGACCGTCGATGAAACCTGGATCCACTGGTACACACCAGAGACCAAGGAGCAATCAAAACAATGGATCCAGACCGGGGAACGTGCTCCAAAGAAGGCGAAAACTGTAAAATCGGCCGGAAAAGTTATGGCCACCGTTTTCTGGGATTCACAAGGTGTGATCTACATCGATTACCTCGAGAAGGGTAAAACTATTACAGGGCTTTACTATAGCGATTTATTGGGCCGATTCGACGCCGAATTAAAGAAAAAACGACCCCATCTGGCGAAGAAAAAAGTGCTGTTTCACCACGACAACGCACCGGTTCACACGTCTGCCGCTGCCATGGCCAAATTGGTCGAATTACGCTACGAATTGCTGCCCCATCCACCGTATTCTCCAGATTTGGCCCCTTGTGACTTCTTTCTGTTTCCTAATCTGAAAAAATCACTCGCCGGGAATAGATATGGATCGAATGAGGAGGTCATCGCCGCCACGGAGGCCTATTTTGCAGTTTGACAAAAATTATTTTTCCGACGGGTTAAAAAAGTTGGAGCATCGCTGGGCTAAGTGTATCGAACTAAAAGGAGACTATGTTGAAAAATAAATTGTCACTTTTCCAAAATTTTCGTTTACTTTTTGTAGGCTAAGTATTTATTGAATGACCCTCGTATGTATGTGAGTATGTTCATCTGTTCCCTCATAGCTCCTAATCTACTTATCGGAACTCGACGTATGAGGTATCGTTAGAACCGTTTTAATTGTCCGCTAAACATAGGCTACGTGACGTGTCACAAAAGTCGATATGGCGCTCTCTAGCGGAAAAAAAGTAATGCGTTAAAAATAAAAAAGGAGATAAATACGCCGTGTTTGGTATCATTTGAAAGGGCTTCACTTGTACATTTCCAAAATATTGCTCAAATTTAAAGTGACGCCCTCTAGCGGACAAAAAGTCATGTTTAAAAAAAAAATACACCGTGTTTCATATCATTTGAAAGGGCTTCACTGGTACTTATAAAAAAATATCATCAAAATTCAATGTGGCGCCCTCTAGTGGACAAAAAGTATTGTGTTAAAAAAAATAAGATAAATAGGTACGTCGTTTTGGTATCATTTGAAAGAACTTCACTTGTTCATACCAAAATAAATAGTATAGAATAGAAGCACAGTGATTTAACACCAAAATCTTTCAAATAAAAAAAAAGTAAAAAACTAAAACCCGACTACGACAAAAAAAAGACGCTGAAAAAGTATGAAACAAGATTTTCAAGATGCAAAGAAAAGCCGTAGTCACACGTTATAGGTAGCCTACCTATAACGTGTGACTACGGCTTTTCTTTTTGTTCTATTCTTGTTTTTCCAGTTACTTTGTTTATTTCAGCATCTTGAAAATCTTGTGTCATACTTTTTCAGCGTCTTTTTTTTTTGTCGTAGTCGGGTTTTAGTTTTTTACTTTTTTTAATGATCTTTACTTGGTTGGATTCGGTTCCACCCTGAATTGCAGAATAACTACTTATTAAAATATCGGAAAAATTCACATTAAAAGAAAAATCTAGAAAAATATAAAAAAAATCTGGGCAAGTGCGAGTCGGACTCGCGCCCTGAGGGTTCCGTACAAACTTATTTATGTAAATATTTCACGAATGGAGTCTCGAAAATTTTACAGAATCGCAAAAAAAAAATTGTGACAACACCAAACCAAATTTACAGTTTTCAGATTTATTCTTATACCTGTGCTATAAGACCTTGCTTTGTGCCAAATTTCAGGGTTCTGGGTCAACCAGGAGTACCCTATGAATTTTGATTCCCAAGAAAGTGTCTAAATTTTTCGTTAACTTAGAAGTTTGATTTTTTTCACAGCTTCAAGGGATCGCAGACCTTAGTATATGGTATTAATTTTGACTCGATACCTCCACGCGTTCCCCATATAAAGGGTCTTGACAGACGGACAACAAAGTGATCCTATAAGGGTTCCGTTTTTTCCTTTAGAGGTACGGAACCATAAAAACATCGAAAGATGACAGTAGCTGTTAAATATATTGGTCTTAATTTCATTCTATCATTCGGTCAATCTTCCCAGAATCCAATGTGAATCACGCGACGATACTCAAAGGAAAATTCAGAGGGGATGAAATTCTCATTCCGAGAATTCCAATCAAAATTAAATTTAGCTAAGGCCCCTCGCCCACTGCGACTTTTTGTAGCAATGCTGTAGCGCATTCGCATCGATACAGTCGCGATGCTGTAGCGCGTTGGCATTTTTTCTATAGCGCTTGCAAATGCGACTAACGCGCGTTAATAGCGAAGCCGTCGCGCGTAAGCATCGCTACAAAAAGTCGTCGTGGGCGATGAGCCTAAAAGGTATCATACATTCATTTACTGTTAGGTAGGTTACAATTAAAGTTCGCCGGGTCCTAGTTCTTACATACTAACCAAAGTTCCTCACCGTGTCAAATGCGACTAACGCGCGTTAATAGCGAAGCTGTCGCGCGTAAGCATCGCTACAAAAAGTCGTCGTGGGCGATGAACCTAAAAGGTATCATACATTCATTTACTGCTAGGTAGGTAGTACAATTAAAGTTCGCCGGGTCCTAGTTCTTACATACTAACCAAAGAGATAAATTCAAAAACTTAAAAAAACTCTAGCGTTCTAGGACCACGGGTTTCCCTTTCAGAAATCGACCTATGACCTCAGTAGGCTTCGGTCCTGCTGGACCTCTACGGTTTTGCTAACTACTCTTTGAGGCGCGCGTGGTACAAAATACGCTGTCGACGACTGGGGCTCGGTCCGGACAATTACCGGATCTCCTGACGACAAGCTACCCGGAACTCTTCGTCTACAATCCCACGCCTACGGTGGTTGGCAATCGGAATCGGTTTTCTACCGGTTGCATTCCGGAGTGTGCGTCGGAATTGCATAATCTAATTCCGCCTAGCCCATTCCATCATCGGACTACCAGGCTTACGGCGATGCGCCACCGGTACATGGTTAACATCCCACCTATACGCACAAAACGTTTTGGGAACACATTCATTGTGCGTACAGCTAAGGAGTGGAATTTCTTGCCGGAATCTGTGTTTCCTGATGGCTACAACCCGGGAGTCTTTAAGTCAAGAAGGAATAGGTTACTTCTAGGTAAGCGCGCTCCATCGTCGACCGCATCGTCGCTTTCCATCAGGTGAGATAGCGGTCAAGCGCGCACTTATCAACAATTAAAAAAATCGAGGTCCCGGCGGCTGAGGATGTCTGTTCCCTCACGTGTGCAGCCGTCTCCTTCGCTAGCATTACTGCTTCGCAGAAGGAGACAACCGCCCCCCATTCCCCCTCATTCTAGACCATAGACTGTACGAGGTCCCAGCGCGAGAGGTGTATAATACATAATAATATAATAATATTATATAGTAGAGAAAACCAGAGAATTATAAAGATTTCTAACACCGGTGCGCAGCTGTGGCGGGTCGCTATTAAAATACTATTTTATTATTTATATATATATACTTTATTGCATACCAAGATTACAAATTGAAATTATAATGCAAAAGAAACATACAATTGGCAACCCAGAATGGATAGAGATTGCTTGGACACTGGTGGATTTTATCCTAAATTTTGAAAAAAAAAAAAAACCGACAGTTGCATTTTTTTTCTTTGACGAAACTTTTTCTTTGTCAACCGGAGGATAACGCAAACTTTTATCTTAGTAAGATGAAATCGTTCGCAGTATTGTGTGTTGTCCTGGTGGCTGGGGTTCAAGCTTCAGTAAGTATTTCTTTACCATCTGACTACTCTATAATTGGTGTAGGATGGCGCGGGTGACAGCTGTCGGATTCATACGATGTAGCTACCTATCCTTTTCTCTCATCTTAAAGATGCATATTTTCGTCCCGCTGTCATCCTACTCATGCTATGTATATGGCGGTTAGTCCCCTCTTTGAGGAGTGGCTGGAAAGGCAACACGGCGTCCTTACCTTCCGCATAACGCAGGTCCTCAGCGAACATGGTAAGTTCGGGAGGCTCCTGCCGTTTCGTTTCGATTCTCTTTACGTCGATCGCCTCGAGTCGGCCACGCCTGCGATTCCTTTTTGTTCTGACGTCATCTCAACGCTCAGTCACGTGGTCAGAACAAAGGAAGAGGCGTGGCCAACTCGAGGTGATCAACGAAAAGAGAAACGAAACGGTTGTAACTTGGCTAGGGGGGCAGAACAGAATAATACTATGTTAACCTCAACAGTGGACCGTACCCGCTCCGGGTCCATCAAAATGTCTGTCGTCTGTGGGAGGACCGCTGCGGTCCCCTGAGTCCTACGTCAAAATATAAGAGAGAGAGAGTGAGAGAGAGATAAGATCCTCCCCCACAGACAGACATTGGTCGACGGGTACGCTCCCACAATTGAGTTGATACCTCCACAATATACGCAACCCTTGCTTACAAAATGAAACTAACTAGACTAAACATAACTCCCTCTCTCTCTTACAGTTCGTGACTCTCCCTCCAATTCAGAACGAAAAAGTCAACAATAATGCATACGCCTGCATCGCGGAAACCGGAGTGACTTCTGAGGCCTTAGCTGAAGGCCGAAAAGGCCATCTTCTCGATGACGAAGGCCTAAAAAACTTCACCCATTGCTTTTTTCAAAAAGCCGACATCGTTACTAGTGATGGGCATCTAAATATCGATGTAGCACTTGCCAAACTGCCAGCCGGTATCGACAAGGATGCAGCTAAGGAATTACTCGAAACCTGTAAGTCGAAAACCGGTAAGGACGCGACCGATACAGTTTACGAGATCTTCAAATGTTACTTCATTGGGACTAAAGTCCATATTAAATTGGATTTTAAGATCTAACTTCTAGGGGTTGAAAACAAAAAACCGTAACCCTATAGTTACGGTTATTATTGTAATCCATAAACCGGTTTTAATATAATAAAATATAAAGTGAATTCTTTTTTATTATTGATAGTAACTTGACCTCTATTTTATTTATTTATTTTATTTATTTTTATTTTATTTTATTTGGAAAACTTACAGCTAATAAAAACATGTTAACTTAGTCTAAAGCTTAAGGCCAATTACAAGTTTTCACTTATAATGAATGAATAAATGTGTTGAAACAATCGGTACATTACACGATATAAATACACAGCTTAAAAACTAAATTAATATTTTCAAAGAAATCGATGCTATTACAAAATTGTTTTACCTGATGGAAAGCGACGATGGAGCACGCTTGCCTAGAAGTAACCTAGTCACACTTGACTTGTATTCCCAGGTCGTAGCTTTGAGGAAACACAGGCTCCGACTGAGAATTCCACTCCTTAGCTGCACGAACAATGAATGTGTTCCCAAAACGTTCAGTGCGTATGGATGGGATGTCCACCATGTACCGGCGTCGCATCCCAATACGACTTTTTTTTAAGGTGGGAAATCATCCAATGACTTCTCCCGCTCTAGGGCGGTGCGAGATGGCGTGTCAGACTTTAACTGACTAAAACCACACCAATTTTCCTTCTTTGCCTTGCATTCTAGGACCCTGGGTATCCATTTCGGAAGCCAACCCATAGTCCCAGTAGGCTGCGGTCATGCTGGCCCTTACGATTTGCTGACATCTCTTTGAGGTGCGCGTGGAGCTACCTATTGCTCTACCTATTGCTCGTCGTCCACAAGCCCACGCCTACGGATCGCCGTACATCTGATGGTCCGATGATGGAACGGGCTTGGAATTCATAAGAACGTGTTTGTAATTAACTGTGATCGAACTAAGATTCTAAAGTCTGGTTAATATTTGTTTACGTTATGTAAACAAAAAGCTAGTACCGCGTTCGTTTAAGAAAAACCGGTTACATAAGGTTCTTTTTCCAATGGACTTCCCCTACATTACGTTGCTAAGCAATGTTTTTTGTCGAGGTTTCGTGGAGGTGGATTTTTTTTACAAAGAAAACATTTGTTCGACACATAGGCACAAATGTACAGAATCTCTATAAATGCAGAGGAGAAATTAACAAACAACGAAGCAATTGTTTTTTATTTTCTGTTTTGTTGTTGGGGCTCTCAAGTTACTGCAGTAGGTACATCTGAAATGTTTGCCGACGCATATATTGATGGTTTTAAAGCCATCATAAGAAAGCGGGTAGCATCCATGATGCGCAAAGTGGGTGGGATTGGCAACATTCTGAGGGTAATTAGTGATAACTGTGATAAGCCGTGTTAGGCCACTTTGGCACGCTGGTTGCATGTACATGTGTATGTACCCAATGTGTCAGGTGTACGCAAAAGATATTTAAATTAAGATCTGTCTCATATTGTACCTATCTTTTACTAATTGTTTAAGGGATGTGATTACAAACATAATATGTATAACGGTCTAAAATAAAATATTTTTTATTTATTTACTCTAAGTGGGAACACCAGGGCAAATTTACTAGTTCTTAATTTATTCAACAGTTCGTCTAATGCTATTGAATAGCTATTTCATGAAAACGTCATTTAACAGGGCTAAGCAAACTGAGATGGTTGTATTGATGAGTTTAAAAATAAGTAATTCCACTAGCTTTTGCCCGCGGCTTCGCTCCCGTCAACTGTCTACTCTACCCTGCCCTACCCTACCCTACTCTACCCTATTGAATTCATTTGTTACAAAAAATGTGATAAATGAAGAACCGCTCGACCGATTTTGTGCAAACTTCACATAAACCATCTACTAAATAGTCCGAACAAAGCCTAAACATTTGGTATGGATAGGTGAGCCCGTTCTTGAGTTATAAAATTACAACGAAACGTGGCATTGATTTTTATATATATAGATAGATAAATAAATACGTGTTACGGCCGCCAATCATATTTCAATTAACATACAACTTGACACTTACCTACCTGTTATGTGCTAAAAAAAACTCCAAGAAACATTGAATTCCACGGGCTACCCTGGAGCATTCACTTTAAGACTTATAAGTAGGCAAAGGTTGATGAAAGATTTCAACAACTCAACCTTCACAATCGAACCTAATCAACAACACAATTTTGCAACACCATTTCAAAACATGTAATAATCAAATCTAACTCCTTATCAACTGGCACGCGTACTACTTTCACGCCTCAGCTGCTAAATCAGTGTCCATAAACGATAAGGCAATGGAAAGAAATTCTTAAACATAAGAGAAGTATAATCAGCTTTATAATGTTCCCACAGCCAGGGATCAGGCCTCCTCTCTAGGAGAGAAAATAAGTTGTAATCCACTACGCGAGTCCATTGCGGATTGGTGGATGTCACTTGTTTTTAATTTTTAGGTTCTTAGTATAAATGCCAGTTTCCTCACGATGTTTTCCATTACCGTTTTGAAAGCAGTGGTAATGAAATAAATTACCTACACTAAGTAATGCGCCTAAAACTAGGGTCATCAGGACCAATACAACTGGGCCACCCATTCTTAAGAAATTATTTAATACAATTTCCGAAATTAAACATTCCGGAGAGATGCGGCTGTTTAGGTGCAGGGCAGGTCAAAGTCCAGATAGTTCAAAAAATCTTGCAGTTGATGAATAGCATAGCATAGCATAGTCGGCCTGCTGGGACTCAGGCCTCCTCTCTACGAGAGGGAATGGGCTGTAATCCACCACGCGGGCCCAGTGCGTGTTGGTGGATGTCACAAGTCTCCGAATTTTTGGTTCTAGGAAATGCCGGTTTTCTCACGATGTCTTCCTTCACCGTTTTGAGAGCAGTAGCGATGAAAAAAATTACACAAAGTAATGCGTCTCTCTGGGTTTTAACCCGCGACCTACAACTCGTAAGTCGGAGCCGTTACCACTTGGCCACCACTGCTCGATGAATATGATGACATAATTATATTGTGCGTACAGCTAAGGAGTGAAAATCGCTAATATAGTCTACGCTTTTTAGTACCTACAACCTGGAGGTCTTAAGTCAAGAGTGGATAGGTTACTTCTAAGCCATTGTCCACATCATCGTTTACCATCATGTGAGATAAGTGGTCAAAGAGAGCCCATAAATTACAATAAAAAATTGCCTGGCTATGCTATAACTATGTTGAGGTGGCCTTTCAGATTAACCGGATGTTGCTGGATACATTCATGTTTTATAGATTGAACTATTGTTTATCTGACCTTCAAATCCCAAAGTCAAACAGGTGACAGGTTAATCACACTATCAATAGGTAAACACAGATCCCAGAACCGCGAAGCCATGACAACTTGTAAGGACTACGCGAAATTAAAGGTCAAGTAGTAATTATGTCACTTAAAGCCTCTTAACTTTAAACACAACAAGACAATGATTAAAATGGCTTAACAAGATATAATGCCAATGCGTCAGGTAAAGCTGGCAATAGCGTGTACTTTATTAGTAACAAAGAGAAAGATTTTTTTTTTGTTTGCTTAAACGAGCTAATTAATGTCTGGAACTATTGGTCGGATTGATTAGGTTAAACGGATTATAGATTGGCTTTATAACATCATGCTACAACACACGTAAGCGTAGCATTAACCAAAGACACAGGTGAAACTGCGGGAAACAGCTAGTCACATTCAGACTGTAGGGGCCTAGCAGGGTCGAAGCCTACTGGGGCCAAGGGTCTGATTCTGAAAGGAAGATTCGGCCGTGGTACGAAAGCCAACGAAAGAACAGGAGTAGGTTTTTAGTCGGTAAAAGTCTGACACTATCTCCCGCTCCGCCCACATCCCCCGCGATGTCATAAGATGATTTTCCCACCGAAAAAAAAAAGTCACTTACAGGCGAATATTATAAATGCGAAAGTTTGTATGTATGCGTGTGTTTATTACTTCTTCATACTCGAATGGCTATACGGATTTCGATGAAACTTGAAACACGGGTAGACCTTGTCTTGGAATAGCGCATAGGATACTTTTTTTTATCGCGAGATTAGGTTGCCTTCTACTAATATGAGGGCAAAGCCACTGGCATTAGTTAGTTGTAGCACAAAGGCATAATATTTAGTAGTTTTTTGTACCTAGCATTCAATCCCATTACAATAACATAAACAACACGCGACTCTATTTAAAAAAAAAAAAACTCAGAAAAAAAAATTACCAACATACTTAACACATTACCCTAGATAAAATTACACAAACTCTAGTTATCAATAAACTACAAACTAGGTTTCACCATACCAACAAATTTTATTATCAGCAACAGCTATTCTCGTCCGAAAACATCAACATACAACACACATTAAAATGAACCCGGTTTATTACCCAACGAAATACCGAACAAATAATTCCAATTCCAAAAAACCGTAACACGTTCCTTTCAACCGTAAAAATCAATCACTGCACATCACTAACACTTGCACTACGGACGAATTTTAAAATAAAAATTCGAATTCTTTTTTCAAATACGTTCGCTTCGTTTAGCGCGCTCGGAGTTTGTGACGGATGGTAGTACTACCGTGTTTAGAAAGTAGGCAATCAATTTTAAAAAAAAAGTCGTATTTGTCAGCCTGTGATTTTCGTCATTGCAGGGCAATGGCCTCTTCTGATAGGTACCGATAAGGGTGATAGGCATTGATCACCATTCTTGTTCAATTCGTTTTTGTAATCACAGATAGGTATTACGTAAGTTCAATCAAAGAGGCAATTTGGACGTATTTTTCAAGAAGCGTTAGCATTTTAATTTCTCGTAGGCTCGCGTTTGACCACTATCTCGACATCTGATGGAATGCGACGATGTGGTCGACAATGGAGCACGCTTGCCTAGGAGTAGCTTACTTATTCTTGACTTAAAGACCTAGGTTGTATAATTATCAGGAAATTCTCCACATTTAAACAAGTTCTTGACATTGAATGCCACCTTTTTTATTGTGAAAAATGGTCAAGTTCAAGCTGAGACTGCAGCTTGAACTTGACCACTTTTTTAGGGTTTCGTAACTGAAAAGGAAAAACCGGGCAATTGCGAGTCGGACTCGCGCACCGAGGGTTCCGTACAAACTTACCTATGAAAACAGTTCAATTCCCAAATTGAGTTAGGAAGATTTTTCCGAATAGCAAAAAATTTTTTTTGTGACGTAACTACAAATTTAGAGTTTTCAGATTTTTTCCTATACTTGTGCTATGAGACCTTACTTCATGCCAAATTTCAGGATTCTAGGTCAACGGGAAGTACCCTATAAATTTTGATTCCCTTGAGAGTGTCGAAATACACGTTTTTTGTGACATAAACGGCCGTATCTTTTTTTTCAGACAATTCAGAAGTTTGATTTTATCACTGCTTCAATGGACCGCAGATTTGAGTAAGTCTATGGTTTTAATTTCAACTCGATACCTCCACGAGTTCCCGAGATAAAGGGCCTTGACAGACAGACAGGCGTCAGTAATGTCCTAGTTATACTTAGAAAAGTAATATGAAATGAAAAATTACGATTATTTTTTATCTTCGTAAAGCCCAGTACTTGTGTCTAAGATCTTAAAATGTACACTTATGACATTGAAATGCCACGTTTTAAGCACGTAACCTTTAATTTTTAAATATATTACATAACATACATACAACCAATATTTAATTGAGTTATCTTGACGTTTCTATCTGAATTGTTTATTAGTTTAGTTGACAAACTGGGTACACGATGGATACAGTGAGCCTAAAAAGTACTTACATAAACAATTTTGGAATCATGGAGAAATATATACTAAATATTAGCGGTCCCGGCAGACGTATTCATGTTCAAAAGCTGACATTTACTCAGAAAAAGAAATAAGTACCCGATTGCAGCGCGACATACCGGGTCCAACTGTATTTTCATTCCATCCAGGGACCTACTCAATTACACATACAAAATTACTTTCAAATCGGTCAAGCCGTTTAGGAGGAGTTAATAATAATAATGATAATCGATCTATCATCACTGACAGGACTATTGTTGCCAATAAACCTGATATAGTGGTGATAGATCTCTCTAGATATTATATGGAATAATAATAAGATTTATTTATTTTCTCGACACAATACATCATAATTACATGTTCTAGGGTAAAGGTTGATTCAGTAAGCATATTGTGGGAGACTGGTGCCTAAACTAGGCTTGGGGCCTGTATTTCAGAACACTGGGACTCCACCCTTAGGTTTTATAACATTAACATTTTTATATTTACTGCTCTAACAAACAGTTGTCGCGCTTATATAGTGTTTTTTTTTTTTCGGTGGGAAAATCATCTTATGACATCCCCTGCCGTTGGGGGGGCGGGAGATAGTGTCAGACTTTTACTGACTAAAAACCCACTCCTGTTCCTTCGTTGCCTTTCGTAACAGGGCCGAGTCTTCCTTTCAGAATCAGACCCTTGGCCCAGTAGGCTTCGATCCTAGCTGCTAGGCCCCTACAGTTGCTGACATCTCCTTGAGGCGCGCGTGGAACAGCACGCGCCGTAGACGACTTGGGCTCGGTCCGGACGGTTACCGGACGGTCGGACGGCGAGCCACCCATTGCTCGCCGTCCGCAAGCCTGCGCCTACGGTGGCCGGAAATCGGGATCGCAATCCCGGCGGCGATTGGGGCGTGAGGACCGATGCCTCACGGGATCGGCCGCCTCCTTTGCTAGCATTACTGCTTCGCAGAAGGAGGCGACCGCCTGCCACTTCTCCTCGCTCCGGACCATGGCCTGTACCAAGGCCCGGCGCGAGAGATCACCGCCGCCGATGGCCCCCACGAGGACACGGCGTTGCTCTGCCCAAGCGGGGCACACCTCCACCGTGTCCTCCGGGCGTTCCACACAGTGGCGACACCCGGGCGTCGCTTCCGCACGAATCCGGTGCAGGAACTTCCCGAACTTACCGTGTTCGGTGAGAACCTGCGTCATGCGGAAGGTGAGGACGCCGTGAGGTCTTTCCAACCACGTCTCAAAGAGGGGACTTACCGCTATAATTGTGGCGTGCCCAGCACTGGGTCGCGACAGTCGCTGTCGCCATTTCTCCATGAGAACCCGCCGGAGCTCTGTCCGCCATGTTGCGACTTGTCGCGGCAGCGGAGTTTCGCCCCGGGGGACTCCACCCTTAGGTTTTATTAACATTTTTATATTTACCTAATGCTTTAACAAACAGTTGTCGCGATTATTAACAATATTTATGTTATAAATTCTATATATGTAGTGTGTGTGTCTGTTGTCATGTAGTGAATGAACATGTGGAATTTAGTTGTATGTGTTATTGGAGAACAATAAAATTACTCTATTTATAACCTGAACTACACCGGTACATCTAGAATTCTTTCAGTCTCAAGGTAGTTTAATTGCTGGATCCAACCAGTGAGTTTCATTTTGCATTTAATCTTGTTTAGGTCATAAATAGGTATAATCCTGTTAACTTTGTTATAGAGGTATTTACCGAGCTTAGGTGACAAACAAGCGTACCGACCAAAGAATTAATAAAAAGACTATAAAACTAATGAGTTTGTTTGAACGCGCTAATCTCAGGAACTACTGAGGGGCTATTGGCTAACTTTTTCAATAACAGTTGACAACTAGCATTCGTTGCACACTAAACTTAGTTGTCAACTGACAATTTCATAAAATTGGTATTACATATCACACAAGTGACTAAACAAATTACGGTGAAAATGTGGTGAATTGTAAAAAATTACGGTGCCTATTGTGACCACTCTAAAATTTTATCGACTATTATACAGTTTCAAAAGCTTACACAATCGCAATTTTAAAAGTATCGATACAATAACATCTGTCAAATCGTGTTACGGTGGCTATCAAAGGCACCAGTGGCTAATGACGTCACTGCACTGCCCTGTCAATCCAATACACTGTATTTTCTAAAAAGCATATGTGAGATTTTTGACGATATACGTTTTTGACAATTAATTGCGTATTCTAGTGATAATTGATGAATATTGTATTATATTAAACATTTTACAGCTAGGTTAGGTTGTCTACTATATAGCCAAGTAGTTTTTTTTAGATAAAGATTGAAAGAAAACCATATATTGCAACGAACTTGTGTTGCCAAGACAGAGTTGTCAAGTTTTCCTACTGCCAGAATCAGGCAACACACTGTAAAGCAAATTACAGTGTTTTGTCTCGTTTCAACATAAGTAGTTGATGATGCCAAAACATTGTATCCAACTCTTCATACTCTTCTGGAAACTTGTTAGTGGTGCATATCGACGTCCTCGAAGATCAGGTGTGGCGTTTATTTTCGGGATTTTATTACCTTCGAGATGATTATTTTTTAAGACCGATTGTACAGCTTCATCATTTGTATAACCCAACGTTCTCAGAAAAAAAACTTTGCAAACTTTGATATCATTTAGCGTCCATATTAGGGTGTTATGTCTTCGAGACTGGCCTTTTCTTTTCGTGCAAGCTGTAGATAACTTATCAACACTTCTTGACTAATAATCACGGCGTTGCCGGTCCAAGTTCCAAAATTGTGTCCAAATAGACTGTCTTCCAGTTTAAGAAATTTTCAAAATGCACTGTTTTTTACATGAACAAGGTGGCAGTAATGAATGTTTTAGTCTTTGATTCTCTATAAAAGCTGCTGGATCGTTAATTTGTTTAGGTTTCTTTGGAGTTTGACAGCTATCTTCAACCGCAGGCTCATCAATGACACTGGATTCTTCAGGTGTGACACATTTTTTGTTACTTGACGGTTGTTCTATTACATTATGTGCAAAAGAGTTTACTAGACCATAGGAGGTAGAAGGTCCTGGTGAAACTGAAGGCGGAGAAGATTGTGCTACACAAGTTGAATCATCATTTAAATCGTGTATGGATGTAGCTTCAACGTCTTCTTGGTTTTCTGTTGAATTAAATTTAACGCTATCAAAAATATTACGCTTACTCGTGTCAGGTTGGTGAACATCTTCGGAGAAAATAGTTAAGACGTTTGTAGTCTTATCACAAATTAATGCAGGTATCAGTTGGGTGTAAACTCCTTCTCTTAATTCTTCTGAAATACATTCATTAAGTTGTGTGACTCACTTAATGGAATAAGAGGACTTATGAAGCTTCTTAACTCCAAATCATCACGAACGTCATCTTCATGGTCATTACATAGATTTTCTTTTTCTTCTCTTTCAAGACAATCACTTAAAACGTCGGACACAACAGTGACCGAGTCTGTATTATTGTAATGTTTTATGTTGTTTTCCGATAATCTAATCAGCATTTTACTGATTGGTCCAGATGGAATACCAGTTGAAGTGTGGAAGTTATTGCGAGTGGATGGATGGACGTAGTTGGCTTTGTTCTTCAATAAGTTGTTGCAGGAAGAAGCCATACCTGATGAGTGGTGCAATAGCTAAAGAGCTATTGTTAGCACAACACGCACAAAAATGGGCACCAAAGGGTGCCCATTTTTAAAAACAAAGGTGATGTGCTTGAGTGCAACAATTATAAGGGAATAAAGCTAATGTCTCACACTATGAAAGCCTGGGAGAAAGTTATTGAAAGGCGACTGAGAGAAGAGAGCGAAATTTCACAGAACCAATTCGGTTTTATGCCGGGTCGGGGTACAGCGGATGCCATTTTTGCTATACGCCAGCTGTGCGAGAAATACAGAGGTGCGCATAAAAACTTGCACATGGTATTCGTTGACCTCGAAAAGGCATACGACCGGGTACCTCGTGAGGTTCTGTGGTGGGCCCTTAAGGAGAAAGGTGTGCCTGGGAAGTATGTGCAGTTGATCCGATCGATGTACAGTCGATGCAGTACCCAAGTCTGGTCTACAGTGGGCACCACTGGCAGCTTCAATGTGGCTGTCGGCTTACATCAAGGGTCGGCTCTCAGCCCTTACCTCTTCCTGATGATAATGGACGCTCTGACGTCGGACATTCAGGAAGAGGCTCCCTGGTGTATGCTGTTTGCCGATGACATTGTGCTGGTTGCTGAAAGTGGCCTAGAGGTCCAGAACAGATTGGAGGGGTGGTGGTACAGACTGGAGAGTGTTGGCCTGAAATTGAGTAGAACCAAAACAGAGTACTTATTCTGCGATTTCGGCGGTCTCTCCAATCTAGTGCCTTTAGCTCTCGCCGGAACACCCATACCGATCTGTTCCGACTTTCAGTACCTCGGGTCGCTCGTCCAAGGGGATGATGAGGTAGACCAGGACGTAACACATCGGGTCAACGCTGGATGAATGAAATGGCGACAGATCTCGGGAACAACTTGTGACCTACGGATGCCCCTCAAGTTGAAGGGTAAAATCTACAAGTCCGTGATAAGGCCTGTCATACTGTATGGATCAGAATGTTGGGCTGTGAAAAAGACGGATGAAAAAAGATTGCACGTAGCGGAGATGAGAATGTTAAGATGGATGTGTGGTTTGACAAGAATGGATAAAGTGAGAAATGAGTATATTAGGGAAAGTGGCGACAGTGACTGAAAAGTTGAAAGGGAATCGTTTATTTTGGTATGGTCATGTGAAGAGGAGGGATGAAGCGCATGTTGCTAAAAGAGTTATGAATTTACATGTGGATGGATGGAAAGGGAGAGGGAGGCCAAAGGAAAGATGGATGGATTGTGTGAGAAGTGATATGAAAGAAAAGGGAGTTAGTGATAGCGTGACGAGTGACATGACAGAATGGAAGAAAAAAACGTGTTGTGCCGACCCCAAATAAAACGGGACAAGGGCAGGAAGATGATGAATCAGCATTTTACTACGATTCGTATTCATTACCATAGAGTTATCCCGTAATCACTGTTATCAAACCAAAATAAACACAACAGATCTACAGATCGTTCAAAATAATTTATATAATACGCAAGTCACTGCGCGTCACACGCACGACTAACTTATACTGAGCCGTCTCCAAAGTTTGTCGAGAAGGTGAGAGTTCTACAACGAGTAAAGAAAGAGCGAGATAGCGATAGTATTTCATCGAGCAAACTAGGATGGTTGGTACTCTAAGGTGCGAGTATTTGCGACGGTTAAAAACACTGTATTAATCTCCGTAATTCAACAAAGAGCGTAGCATATTATGCGTAAATACTGTAAACTTTATTACAGTTTTTTAGCATGTTAAAACCTTAATTTGAACGTCATACAGTGTTTTTTAGCTTGGCTTATCATGTGAAATACGCCTCAAAATGACAAAATTGGTAATAAGGTATACTAAACAGACTTAAAGAAATTGATTTAGCGTTGTTAAGCGAAAACACTGTAAGTCGACTTACAGTATATTGCTTTGGCACGGCAGTGCAGTTGGTCACTGAAGATAGGCAATACGAAACTAGCTGTTTGACAGTTCAATGATGCACATTGTTAACAAGTGATCCTTGATCGGTGTTATAGCCCCGCTGGTCCGAATTGAAAAACACCTTTTAGTGTTGGATAGCTATCACACTACAACGAAAGGAGTGGAGCAGTAACCAAAGAAGCGAGTGAAACCGCGGGGGGCAACTAGTATTATTATAATAATTTAGTTGACTTCTATAAGATTTTTTTAGGTTACCAGCGTTTTTTTTATTTTCGTGACAAGGCAGGTCTCGACCTCGGTAAATACGGTAATTATAATTATCTCACGTGTAAAAACATGACAAATTGTAAGTATTTTTGTTGGCCATTATTTCAAAGTCATCATCTTCCTTCATTGGGATCAGCGTAACTCGTTTTTTTTTTCTTCGATTCCGTTCTATAAAAGTGAATGATAAAGAGCAGTAGTGGCCGAGTGGTAACGGTCCCGACTTACGAGTTGTAGGTCGCGGGTTCAAACCCAGCCAGGCGCATTACTTTGTATAATTTCTTTCATCATCACTGCTCTAAAAACGGTGAAGGAAAAACATCGTGAGAAAACCGGCATTTCCTAGAACTAAAAATTCGGAGACATGTGACATTCACCAGCCCGTATTGGGCCCGCGTTGTAGATTACGGCCCATTCTCTCTCCTAGAGAGGAGGCCTGAGTCCCAACAGTGGGAATATTAAAAGGCTGATTATTATTCCGTTCTATCATCTTTCACGCTATCCCTGAATCCCTTTTATTTCATATCAATAACACAATCCATCCATACTATTTTTCTGAAACTTCAATGGCGCGCCATGGCAGTAAAAACGTGCAGAATGCCGTGACGACCAACGGGATGACGCTGTTATGCCGTGACGACAAACGGCATGACGCTGTTATGCCATGACGGCAAACGGCATGACGCTGTCATACCGTGATGCCTGCACTACACCAGTACTCTACTTCCTTGTGTGTGTACGCATGTACACTTTAATGTTTTTTCTCCCTTTCCACGTCTATACATTATCATTCCAAAGTACAGCAGTAAAATAAAACTTTATAAGCTTTTATTGCACAAAATGCATAAAACTTAAAAAAATTAAGATGAATCGTTTTTTTTTTCACCCATTCCGTTCTGTCAACCTTCAAACTATCACTGAATCCCTTTTATTTCATATCAATTACACAATCCATGGCGCACCATGGCAGTAAAAACGTCTAGAATGCCGTGACGACCAACGGGATGACGCTGTTATGCCGTGACGACAAACGGTATGACGCTGTTATGCCATGACGGCAAACGGCATGACGCCGTCATACCCCGATGCCCGCACTACGCCACCGTACTCTACTTCCTTGTGTGTGTACGCATGTACACTTTAATGTTTTTTCTCCCTTTCCACATCTATACATTATTATTCCAAAGTATAGCAGTAAAATAAAACTTTATAAGCTTTTATTGCACAAAATGCATAAAACTTAAAAAAATTAAGTTGGATCGTTTTTTTTTTTTCTCCCATTCCGTTCTGTCAACCTTCAAGCTATCACTGAATCCCTTTTATTTCATATCAATTACACAATCCATGGCGCGCCATAGCAGTAAAAACGTCTAGAATGCCGTGACGAGCAACGGGATGACGCTTTTATGCCGTGACGGCAAACGGCATGACGCTGTCATACCGTGATGCCCGCACTACGCCACCGTACTCTACTTCCTTGTGTGTGTACGCATGTACACTTTAATGTTTTTTCTCCCTTTACACATCTATACATTATTATTCCAAAGTATAGCAGTAAAATAAAACTTTATAAGCTTTTATTACACAAAATGCATAAAACTTTTACACAATCCATGGCGCGCCAAGGCAGTAAAAACGTCTAGAATGCCGTAAGGACCAACGGGATGACGCTGTTATGCCGTGACGACAAACGGCATGACGCTGTTATGCCGTGACGGCAAACGGCATGACGCTGTCATACCGTGATGCCCGCACTACGCCACCGTACTCTACTTCCTTGTGTAATGTTTTTTCTCCCTTTCCACATCTATACATTATTATGCCAAAGTATAGCAGTAAAATAAAACTTTGATTGCACAAAATGCATAAAACTTACTATTTTCAAGTTAGATCGTTAAAAACTAGTTTATTGACGCCATGCTATGTTTACTGAGTAAGCTGAATCGCAATCGATAATGTCGCAATGCAATGATAGCCGGAATAGTGAATTATTTAGTACTTACGAGCATATTTTTCTAGGATCTAAATATAGCTAATACTTAGTCAATAGTTGCTTTAAGCATTGGCCTAGATACGTCATTGCTTAACCATTTTTTGAAGAGGAAACTCGTAGTCTTGGATCGCTAAGGGCAACTGAAGGACACAGGTGTGGTTTTAGTCAGTAAAGGACTGGGACGCCCTCACACTCTGGATGGAGCGAAATTAAGGATAGGTTTGCAAATATCTCGCGGTGAAACTATTGGCACATCTGTTTAGGTTCTTTATTATTATTTTTTTTGTTTAATTCAGTGCGGTGTATTTTTAGAAATTTTGAAAACTGTTAGATGCGTTTCATATCTACCAATCTACAAAGCCTCGAGCACAGGCGCAGGGTAGCCAGCCTATCGGTATTTTACAGGTTGCATTTTGGAGAGTGTGCGCGGGAATTGCATGACTTTATTCCGCCATCTCCTTTCTACCCGACGTACTGCGAGTATCCACCCTTACGTTGTTGAAACTTCAACGGTCCGGACTAAGTGTTTGTGTGATGAGCACGATCATTTGTTCTGTGTCTGGATGTAATTTATCTATGTATTTAGAAATATATAAGTATGTTTATCAGTTGTCTAGTACACATAACACAAGCTCTGCTTAGCTTGGGACTAGACGGAGTTGTATGGACGTAAAAAAAAACAATTTCAGGCTACCCTTAACATTCACTTAACTTTAAGCTGTTGATCCCGCATTAACGCCGGCGTTCACGCGCCATTGTCTTACTATTGTGTCTCTAATTACGCACTCAAAAGGTTAATAACGGTTTCCTAAAGAAGCATTTATCCATTTCTTTTAAAAAAAATCACTGTTACCTTTTTCTCCCGCACTCTCCAAATCTGCTGATTCATCTGATTTAAAGATATTCAACACAGGTGCGCAGATCCCTTCAATTTGGTGATACAGCATATGTGGCAAGATTATCCTTTACAAATAGCAGTATTGTATTTTTATACAAATACTTTTTAGGGTTCCGTACCTCAAAAGGAAAAAAACGGAACCTTTATAGGATCACTTTATTGTCTGTCCGTCCGTCCGTCTATCTGTCTGTCTGTCAAGACTCTTTATCTCGAGAACGCGTGGACGTATCGAGTTGAAATTAAAACCATACACTCAGGTCTGCGGTCCCTTGAAGCTGTGAAAAAATTTAACTTCTAAGTTAACGAAAAAAAAAGATACGGCCGTTTATGTCGCAAAAATCGTAAATTTGACACTCCTATTGAAAATCGAAATTCATAGGGTAGGTACTTCCCGTTGACCTAGAACCCTGAAATTTGGCTTGAAGCAAGGCCTTATAGCACAAGTATAGGAATAAATCTGAAAACTGAAAATTTGTAGTTACGTCACAACACAAATACTTAGAATAGAATAAAACTTTATACTTTTTTTGTATTCGGAAAAATCTTCAAGACTCTATTCGGGCATTGAACTATTTACATAAGTTAGTTTGTACGGAACCCACAGTGTGCGAGTCCGACTCGCACTTGCCCAGTTTTTTTTTAATATTTGGACCTACATTTTTTTGAGATGGGGCAGAACTGAAGGGGGATGCGCAGAGGTAGCCCGCGAAATTCAAATTTACATAAGGTTTTTGCTTTTTGCAGGACCGTATCAAGTTGTGCGTTGATTAGTCTGATTGGCAGGCGTAATATGTAATTAATTATCTCTGCATCACCCTAAGGTTGACTGGTAGAAAATGCCTAAGGCATTAAAGCGAGAACTACACTAGACCGACGCACACGTGGTCCACGCCTGATTTGTACGTAGCGACGCGTTGCGTGGTCGCGTGGCGTGGATCTAATGTAGCTCTGCAAGTTTAGTTGCCATATAAAATGTATGGAGACCGACGCGTCGAGATCGGCGTACGTGGCACACGTGTGCGCAGTGTAGTTCTACCTTTTAGTCCGCTGCTGTACTTTTGTGCATAAAGTGTTTAATTAATAAATAAATAACTATACCGAAATTTAATCCTCCATATATAGGAACAAAATTTGTTTTAGTCAGTAAAAGTAGAATAGAATAGAGTTTATTCGACGCTGACAATACAAAAGGAGACAACACAAAATACTTAATAAAAAAGAGTACAGAAATACAATACAGTTGGTAAAAAAATCTGACATTCCCTTTCGCTAGCCAGGGTCGGAGAAGTCGTTTTACGACTTACCCCACTCCACGAATAGCATCCCAATTTCCAGCCACCGTAGGCGTGAGTTTGCAGACGACGAGCAATTGGTAGCTCACCGTCCGGTAACGGTCCAGACTGGTCCAGACCGAGCCCAAGTCGTCGACGGCGCGTATTGTTCCACGCGCGCCTCTATGAAATGACAGCTAAACGGTAGGGGCCCAGTAGTGCCGAAAGGGAACTTTAGGAGGCTACTGGGGCTATGGCTTGTCCGGAAGGGAACCCTGGGTCTTGGAACGCAAGACAAAGAAGGAACAAGCTCTGCCTTAAAGCGGGAGAAGCCGTTGGATGATTTCTTACCTAAAAAAAAAGGTGAATGTGCCTGCCCTAAATGTCCCATCTCCAAAATTCGCCCCGTGTGAACAATACTTTATGACCGACAAATCCTTTAGTTAGATATTAGAAAGCGCGAAGGTATTTGACGGAACGCCTACGGGTTACCCTTTATAAAAATGGCAATTACTTACTGGCATTTTGGCTCACATTTTCATTACAGGCGCTGGCCGCTTATTGAAATTTAAAAAAGGAACATTTCTTTCACATTTATTTTAAGAGCGTCCAACCCGAAATATATTTTCATTAGTTTTTCATACAACCGCTCTTACGTGATTATGAAGTTACACTTCTTTCTCTAGATATTTAGGACACAGATATCTTGTAGATATCTAGGTTTCTATTGAAATCAAATCATAAATTTGCATAAAACTAATCAGTCAGTCAATTAGGTGGGACATAGAGATAGTGTCAGACTTTTACTGACTAAAAACCCACTCCTGTTCCTTCGTTGCCTTTCGTACCAGGGCCCAGTCTTTCTTTCAGAATCAGACCGTTGGCTCCAGTAGGCTTCGTCCCTGCTGGGCCCCTACGTTTTGCTGACATCTCCTTGAGGCGCGCGTAGAACAGTACGCGCCATCGACGACTTGGGCTCGGTCCGGACGATTACCGGAAGGTCAGACGGCGAGCTATCCAGAACCGACCTCTGAAATTCTGCTATTTTGCATGAACTTTGACCCTATTTAATGCAATCTTAAATTTAAAAAAAAAAATCACAAAAAATATATTTATCTAGCTTTTGCTTGTAGCTTCGTCCACGTACATAAAATATAGCCTATGTCACTCAGGAATAAAGCAGCTTTCTATCGGTGAAAAAAATTAGCAATCGGACCAGTACTTTCAGAGATTACCTCACAACCAAAAACATTTAACCTTTTTATAATATTAGTGTAGATTATATCAAGATTCTGAATGATAAAAAGCTTTTTTTATAAATTTTTAAAGTTAAAATAAAAGTTTGTCCTGGAACAAGTTTTGTGAAATATCCGAGTGAATGACGGAATTATCGAATACCAACAGAGCGTGCAGGTGTTAATTCTGTTTTTTCGTATTGCCTGTTTATCAAGCATTGCATGAACCAACAAGCTTTTAAACCATGGCCTGGTTCACGATAGACGGGTCGAGAAGGACCCTATTAATTTTAGATATTTGCATTTCACGTCTATTCCCACGGCATTAAGGTTGCTTTTAAATGTTAGTTTTTTTTAATTTATTTTTTTATCTTTTATTAAGTGTTTACATATTGTTTCTACATTGTGTGTATCTGTGTACGTGTGCCAAATAAAATATTTTTCTTTCTTTTTTCTTTTCATTGACCTTGTGAATGTAGAGATGGATTTGTGGAGTGATGAGAATGGATAAATTAAGAAATTAATATATTACAAAAAGTTTAAAAGTGACTGAATCGTTTGTCTATTGACGGTCATGTGAAGCGTAGGGATGAAACGCATGTCACTAAATGAGTTGAGTACACATGTGGATGGATGGAGAAGCGAGAATGAAGTCAAAGAAAAGATGGATGGATTCTGTGAGGAGTGATATAAAAGAAAAGGGAGTCAGTGATAGCGTGACGGGTGACAGGACAGAATGGAAGAAAATAACATGTTGCGCTGACCACAAATAGCATGGGATAGGGACAGGAAGGGCTGGCTGTGAGAATGTTCGAAAGAGCTACCGGCCTTGAAAAGCAAATGGCAACTGAAGGAACAAAAGGTGAGTTTACTCAGTAAGGGCCGAAACTGCGTAAAGCGGACCAAGCGCGTGTGAACACACGCGCTTGGTCACAGATATGGACACCGTCACCGTCGCGGAAACCAGGTTATTACCTACGCAGTGTCGCTAGTTCAACTTTAACGGTGTGCATGTAGTCGTGTTGATGGAGTACTCGTAGCAAAACGGGTGCGGGGTCCGCAGAGTATGAGGTGAGAATTTTTGTATGGGACCGCGCGGGCATTCGGTTTAAGCAGTTTCAGCCCTAAAAGTCTGCCACGCCCTCCGCTCCACAAAGAGCCGCAGAAGTTATTTATTTATTTATTTATTTCTTTATTGCACACCTCAACTTATTACAGAACAAACATTTATAAAAAAAAAAATAAGCGTACAATAAGCGGTCTTAATTCATTAAACCCCAAGCGAACGCTCGGTCATTGTCTTTCTATTGTGTCTCTAATTACGCTACTCAAAAGGTTAAGTTAAGTTATTTGATAATTATGCTCATAAAATAAATAAAAAACGAATTTTCAATTTTGATATTTTATTTATTTATGTAAGTACACACAAACACTTAAAATCGAAAAGAATAATTAATACTTACACATAAAAGTGTACAAAGGTGCTGCTTATTTCAAACGAAATTTCTTTAATTTCCATTGAATTTATAATTGGTGTACTTGGTGATTTTTTAAATCTACATTCAGGAATTATTGGCACCTAGCCGTCGATATGCCATCAAAACCCTTCTTTAAAACTTCCGAGATTCCAAACAAAGTTAAGAAAAAATCCTTACCATCAGCATCATCTTTAAAATTCAATTTCCTGACCTTCTCTTCCAAAATGGTGGGTACCAGATGTTTTTCACTTAAGTTGGACATTCTCACAAACCACAAAACCGTTAAAAAATTAAAAACTGATAAATTTAAATTTCGAATTCAAAATAAATTTCAAATTTTCGAATAACAAACTCTATTTTCAAATTCTGGCCACCAAAACGTTTTTTTTATTACACACACATTTAAAAATTAATTTAAAATACACAACCCTGAATTCGTTACTCGACTGTGTGGCAAAAAATTAAAATGATCTCGAATTATTATGAATTCAAACAGAGTCAACAAAGTACAGTACGGTCGAAATATCTTAACCACTCCGAACTTCGAGCGATTAGCTGCGCAGTAATTCTTTCAAGAATCATAATTATGGCGAATGCGTAATGCACCTAAGTTCAGAGTGACCAACATATTTTGATCGTATTGTAAACCTGACAGCACAAGGAGTTAGAAATAAAACTGACAATAGATACGCGTTAGACCAGTGTCATTTGTGGCAAGACCGAATGACTGACTGACCACAAAAATAACGACGCGGTGTCTTAATCTATACTTATCACACTAGTTATTATAAATGCGAAAATTGGTGAGTGTGTGTATTTGTATGTTTGTTAATTCTTCACGTTTAATCGGATTTCGATGAAAATTGGTACATGACCATATTATTATCCTGGAACAGCACGTAGGATATGCTAGCTAGCCGGTTATCCCTTGAGTATGTTTCCTTGGGATAATTTTCTTTTATCACGCTGGTGAAACCACTAGCATTAGCTAGTATATTATTAATAATATAAAACTGAAGAGTTTATTTCTTTGTTTGGTTGGTTAAACGCGGTAATTTTAGGAACCAAGTTCGAAGTAAAGAACTCTTTAAGGGGATGCAACTCGACATATATTTTCACAGTTTTCCATACAACCGCTCTTACGCAATTATGACGTTATTACAAATTTTTCATTAGATATTTTGGAAATACAGTATCTTGTGGATTATATCTAGGCTTCTATTGAAATCAATTTTTAAATTTGTGTAAAACTAATCCAGTATAGACCTACAACATGGGGATCTTTAATTCAAGAGTGAAAAGATTACTTCTAGTCAAGTATGGTTCATCGTCTATCACAACGGGTGAAACCGCAGGGAACCGCTTGTATAGCATACCAAAAACTGATAGCCGTAATGAATTAGGACGGCACTTCACCTTGCTGTCAACATTGTTAATATTTAATTAGTAAACACTTTGATAATATCAAGAATTTTTTTTAATACATGTCTGAAGACATTTGTCATGCATGACTGACTGACGTGGCACTGTGTAAGCAGTGGGGATAGAGATAACACACAAATAAAGGCGGAAGTTTGTATGTATGTGTGTAAGTTTGTTACTCCTTCACACTTAAACCGCTAAACTACTTTGGATGAAAATTGGCACACGATTATTAGTAATAAAAAAAATTGGCAAAGTGTGAGTCGGACTCGATACCTATGAAAACAGTTCAATTCCCGAATAGAGGTACGAAATTTTTTATGTAATGTATTTTTTATGACGTAACTAAAAATTTACAGTTTTCAGATTTTTTCCTATACTTGTGCTATGAGACCTTGATTCATACCAAATTTCAGAATTCTACGTCAACGGGAAGTAAGTACCCTATAAATTTTGATTCCATTGAGAGGGTCGAAACTCGAAATACACGTTTTTTGCGACATAAACGGCTGTATCTTTTTTTACGATAACTTAGAAGTTTCGATTTTTTCACAGCTTCAAGGGACCGCAGACCTAAGTATATGGTTTTAATTTCAACTCGATACCTCCACGCGTTCCCGAGATAAAGGGTCTTGACAGACAGACAACAAAAATGACCCTATAAGGGTTCCGCTTTTTCCTTCTGAGGTACGGAACCCTAAAAAGACAGATGATGTAGCTAATGCCCTGAATTCAAAGCTGTGGAGTACCTAACTAAAGAACTAGAACCAATATCGAGATTGATTGCCGCTATTTTTCGACTACATTTATTATCTTGGGTAGGTATGCCTGTTAAAACAATTGTATGTGTTAATAAATAAATAAATAAATATCGGTAACGTCACTACATTCACATCATGTGATTTAGGTGCCAACAACTAAGCTACGTTGAAGTGCGAGTGGGCTGGCCATGTTGCACAAATGCACCCGGAGAGGTGGGTAAAGATCAACACTTACTGGACGCGTGAAGGTGGTGTGACGATCTGACCACGTTTGAAGGTCAAGCCTGGCCAGAGACCGCGAAAGAAAGGTTGGGAAGGAGAAATCGGAGGTCTTTGCGCAACAGCAGGACACGAATTAAGCTAGATAAAATCAGACAAGTTCGAAGTAAATAGTTCCGATTCCCGAATCGAGTCTCGAAGATATCCGTATTGCGTATTCGTAAATAGTAGGTAATAATTTTGTGATGTATATAACAACTTTTTAGTTTTCAGATTTTTTCCTTTACTTGTGCTATGAGACCTAGTTTCTTGCTTTTCAGTATTCTAGATCAACGAGAAGTGGGCACGCCATAATTATGGCGGTGAGCTGGTGGCTTTGAGGAGTGGCTGGAAAGACTTCACGACGTCCTCAACTTCCGCATGACGCAGGTTCTCACCGAACATGGTCAGTTCGCCGGGTGTCACCACTGTGTGGACCGCCAGGAGGACACGGTGGAGCACAAGGTAGAGGTGTGCCCCGCTTGGGCAGAGCACCGCCGCTGTCCTCGTGGGGGATAGGCGGCAACGATCTTTGGCGCCGGGCCTTGGTACAGACCATGGTCCGAAGCGAGGAGGAGTGGCAGGCGGTCGCCTCCTTCTGCGAAGCAGTAATGTTAGCAAAGGAGAAGGCCGCACGTGCAAGCGCGAGGGAGCGACCCTCACGCCCCAGCCGCCGGGATCCCGATCCCGATTTCCGGCCACCGTAACCGCGGGCTTGCGGACGGCGAACAAAGGGTAGCTCGCCGTAAAGGAAAAAAAAAAGATTAACGAGAATTACCCTATTGGTTTTGATTTCCTTGCCAGAGTCAAAATATAAGTTCTGTTGGCCATTTCTGGTCTTCTTCATCAGTTCCACTTCACCAAATGTCACTTTTTGACTGTAATGCTTAAGTTCTCGATGAAAATACCAAAATCACTAAGTATATAGTTGCCTAGAATATTTGAGGAATTCCCTCGATTCCTCATAGATCCCCCATCATCAGAACTGGATTTTGAAAAAAATGGGACCAATCTGGAAGCATATCCATTAGAGGAAAAAAAAAATTTGCAAATCGGTCCTTAAACGACGGAGTTCTGAGGTATCAATCATAAAAAAAAAATGATTAAAAAAATACCTCCTCCTTTTTTTTTACTGCTAACTAAATAGAACCAATTTCCATTGGCTGCCAAGTGCCAGACCTATACAGAGATTTTACTATTATTATTTATTTTGAAATTATGTTGAAGAGTATTTAAATGATGTAATTTAGAAATTTTTATTATTATTTTTATTAATTTGACGTAATTTTATGATTTTGGTCTTTGGATTTTATTATTATTGTATTTTGAATTTATGTTGACGAGTATTTAAATGATGTTATTTAGAAATTTTTATTATTATTTTTATTAATTTGACGTAATTTTATGATTTTGGTCTTTGGATTTTATTATTACTTATTGTATTTTAAATTTATGTTGACGAGTATTTAAATGATGTAATTTAGAAATTTTTATTAAGTATTATTTTTATTAATTTGACGTAATTTTATGATTTTGGTCTTTGGAATTTAGTATTATTGTATTTTGAATTTATGTTGACGAGTATTTAAATGATGTAGTTTAGACATTTTTATTATTATTTTAATTAATTTGAAGTAATTTTATAATTTTTGCTTAAGATTTTATTATTATTGTACCTATTTTGAATCTTATTATTATTATTATTGTATTTTGGATTTAACTTATAGTATTTGGTTTTGTAATCTTTCCAACTGATTTATAACCTACACATGTTTTTGACAAATAAAATTTATCTTATCTTATCTTATACCATAAAAGGCCATCGAACTCGACATCGTGTTTCTTCATTAATCTTGACAAAGCCACTAGATAAGGAACGCGCACTAACTTTGTAGGTCAATTACTTAACTAGTTAATAATCTTCAAGTACAGTCGTCAATACTTAGACAATTCAGGTAAACTAAATATATACCTATCATTCAATACTCAATACTTTATTGCATTCCATATTATGTACATAGATGGTATAAAATATTGTCTAGATCAAAATGGACCCTGTTGGGCACAGCAAAGTTAGGAGAGAGGATGAAGGCTACAGTAACAATTCATAGAATTAATTATTATTATAGGTAGATTCAATAGATGTATGAGTAAATTATTGTGTGGTTAATTATGTTACATATTTTAATTTATTTTTTATCATTGTTATTATTAAATTATGTACCTATATATTTAAATAAAATTGTGTATGCATGTTATTTATTATGTATATGTATAAGTATTGGTAAATTTTGTCAGATATTTTATTTATTTTTATCATCATCATTATTATTAAATTATGTTAATATTGAAATAAATTTATGTATGTATATTATTTGAATGTCTTCATGTAAGTAAATTATGTCAGGTATTTTTATTTATTTTTATCGTCATCATTATTAAATCATATCATTATCATCATCATTTCAACCAATGACGGCCACCGTTGGATACAGGCCACACCAAATGTCGCCATAACGAACGGTCCTGTGACTACCAGCCACGGTAAACGCGGGCTCGCGGACGTCGAGCAATGGGTAGCTCGCCGTCCGGCCGTCCGGTAATTAACCGTCGTCAACAGCGCGTAGTGATCCACGCGCTCCTCAAAGAAATGTCAGCAAACCGTAGAGGCCCAGCAGGGCCGATGCCCGCTAGCTAGGATGACATGTGGCTCTGAAACGTGGTCTCTCACAATATGCCTCATCAGGAAAGAGAGAATCATCTCTATAATAGGAGTTTCCTTGCGTGATCGCATCAGGAGTGAAGATATCCCCAGGAGAACCAAGGTTACCGACATAACCAGAAGAATTGCCAAATTTAAGTGGCAGTGGGCAGGGCACATTGCTCTCAGAATAGTTGGGTCGATGGGGCGAAAGGATCTGGAGTAGCAACTGCATACCGGAAAAAAACAGCGTTGGAAGGCCTCCTACAAAGTGGACTGATGACCTGGTGTTGCTAATTTATCTTCATTCTTTCAATCGATCTAAAGATAGTCTGTAAGAAATTGCCCTGTGCGATAACACCGCCGCACCCAATGTTCACTTGTTAGGGTTCCGTACCTCAAAAGGAAAAAACGGAACCCACATAGGATCACTTTGTTGTCCGTCCGTCTGTCTGTCTGTTAAGACATCTCGGGAACGCGTGGAGGTATCGAGTTGAAATTAAAACCATATACTCATTCTGCGGAATCTTAAAGCTGTAAAAAAATCATTAAGTTAACGAGAAAAAAAAGATACTTCAGTTTATGTGGCAAAAAACGTACATTTCAACACTCTTGAGGAAATCTAAATTCATAGGGTACTTCTCGTTGACCCAGAATTCTGAAATTTGGCATAAAGCAAGGTCTTATAGCACAAGTATAGGAATAAATCTGAAAACTGAAAATTTATTGTTACGTCACTATTTTTTTGCGATTCGGAAAAAATATCCGAGACTCCATTCCGGAATTGAACTATTTACATAGGTAAGTTTGTTCGGAACCCTCAGGGCGCGAGTCCGACTCGCACTTGCCCAGTCTTTTTTATAATTTTTTTGTCGTGTTTTTTATGAAGTGGGCATAAAATGTTTTAACCTTTTATATGAGACACTGACTGACATATCAAAGCATAGTCGAAACTAATGGGTCTGAAAACGTGAAATTTTGCACAAGGCTTCCTATTAAAATATAGGTACAGACGACCATTTGTTTTGTGAGCAGTGTGCCTGCCCACTGCCACATTCTTCGGGTTATGTCAGTAAAAATGATATAAGTACAAAAATCAGGCACCAAGCCAAATAATCTTAACAAGAAGCAAACAGTAGTCGTCCCTCGAAAATACATAAAATCTTCCTAAGCCCAAAAGCCGGGCAAGTGCGAGTCGGACTCGCACACTAAGGGTTCCATACAAACTTACCTATGAAAACAGTTCAATTCCCGAATTGAGTTACTAAGATTTTTCCGAATCGCATTAAAAGTTTATTTTTTGTGACGTAACAACAAATTTACAGTATTTAGAATCCTATACTTATGCTATGAGACCTTGCTTTATGCCAAATTTCAAGTATCTAGGTTGTTCATGTCTTTTTTTCGTTAACTCAGAAGTTTGATTTTTTCCCAGCTTCAAGGGACCGAAGACCTGAGTATATGGATTTAGTTTCAACTCGATACCTCCACGCGTTCCCGAGATAAAGGGTATTGACAGACCGATAGACGGACAACAAAGTGATCCTATAAGGGTTGCGTTTTATCCTTTTGAAGTACGGAACCCTAAAAACAAAGTAAACACAAGCAGATATACATTGATAGTTATCTGCAAACAATGTTGTAAGTACTTTTGTCTCGTATCATTTCGACATATTTTTCTGACAGGCTAAGATGATAATAATATAGCTCGTATGGACGATCAATAACAAAACAAAGTTCGTTAATCGGTCAAATACTAAAGCATAATAATAATTTTTATCCGCAGGGCAGTTTTGTGGCGAACTGTTGGGCATTAGCGACCCCACGGACCTGATCTCCCGGGAAAATTCTTGTTCTTCATCTCCGGCTTGCCTTTATTGGCCGGCCGTGTAGTGAACACTGACGAGGAACAGAGCTCCCACCTCTCTCTTGCCTTTATTGGCTGGCTTGAGTGGAGATTCGCAAGAGCAAACGTGCTCGGGAGAAGGATGTATAATCCAGTAAGGTGCTGGTAGGGATCTTGACCGTACTTCCGGGATTGTCCTGATAGCCTCTCCACTCCTTAAGCACCTCAGGATATGTTACCCTATTGTTGCTACGTCACTTCGTGCTAGCGACCGTTTATGGGGGCCCATTTGTTGAGTGTGCAAGTCATCTCCTGCCTTTTGTCGATGGATATTAATAACATTGTTTAGGCAGGGCCCATATCTTAACATAGTTCCTGGTAACCAGTCCACTTAAGACTCCAAAAACCATAGCCTTATATCTTAGTTTTCCATATGTCGCAATAGTTTCCCACCAACCGGAGGTTGTCCTTGGATGCACTAGCATAGTGCGTACAGGGATAATCACCGGTTTGTACCACTTTCCATTAAAAGCGTCTAAAAGGGCCTCTGCGAGTTGGTTTCGGCTCCTCGTAGGCCTTCCAAAGGTCCAGGACCTTAGGGTGCTGAGATAAATAAATGTATATTTATTTATTTAAAACTTTATGCACTAAACATTGTACAAAGGCGGATTTAATGCCTTAGGCATTTTCTACCAGTCGAGCTTAGGGTGGTGCAGAGACATAACATGGCAGGTGCAACTTAAAAGAAGACTGACAGAGAGGAAACAAATAATAGATACATATATACAAATAAAGAATGATATTGAAAAAAAAACGAATACAACAAATCAAGAGTGTGATGAATCTACCAACTTCTTGCGAAAGTGTTCTCGTGCTTTCACTTTAAAAGACAACCGACCGACTGGTTGCCGTCCTGATGTTCAGAGGGAGCGCATTCCAAAGGGAGATCGCCTGAACAAAGAAAGAGGAATGGACAAACCCAGAGCGGTGTGTCGGATATCGTAGAAGACGATTATTTATAGATCGAAGATTTTTATTGTGCGCAGAGCAAAGAAATTGAATTTCAGAAATAATATTCTCTTTATGCTTACATTATAAAACTAGGCTCATAATAAACTAGTGCGCTTTACCATCAACGATTGCACCGTAGGCGCAGGCTTGCGGACGGCGAGCAATGGGTAGCTCGCTGCCCGGCCGTCCGGTAATCGATCGGACCGAGCCCAGTCGTGAATATGGCTTAGTGATCCACGCGCTCCTCAGATATGTCAGCAAACCGTAAGGGCCCAGTAGGGCCGAAACCTACTGGGGCATAGGTTGTGCGAAAGTGTACCCCGGGGCCTTGGAACGAAGCCAAAGATGGAACAGGAGTGAGTTTTAGTCAGTAAAAGTCTGACATGCCCTCACGCTCCACCCTGAGCGCGAGAAGTTATTGGATGATTTCCCACCTAAAAAAAAAACCTTGTGGGGCCTTCAAACGCTGCGTCTTCCAGTGCGCGGTCGCCACACCAGTACCTTTCGAAAATACAGTTAGGACTAATTAGGTTTCAAAAATAAATTAGGTATAGTTTATAATAATAATGAGTCATGTACTTACGAGGCACTTCAGGCGGACAATGATTCCTCATGAGATGCCTCAGCACAGAAGCTCTCGAATCCTCAGCAACGACTTTCAGGATGCTATCACAAAACTTATAACCATATTAATTTAAAAAAAATAAAAAATAATAATAAAATAATAATTATTAATAAATATAATAAATATAATATTATATTTATTTATTATTTATATTTTATATTTTTGTTATTTTAATTATTATTAATTTGTTTTATTATTTTATTATACTTCTTTTTTATGTTTTAAATTCTGTACCAGAAATAATATTTTTACCTAGGGCTATATTTCATATGACCATGGCGGCGCGACCAGTCGCCGCTACCAACAAAATGTATACAGCTCTATAGAGAGTTACTCACCTGGTGTCTGTTTGGTTGCGCAACCAATTTGGCGGCGCGACCAACTCGGACGTGTGTACTTAAGGTCCATTTTGATACTGTCTCAGTATGGTGTAGCTACTCTGGTGTCTAAATTGGTAGCTTACGGATACAATGGCGGCGCAACTGGTCAAATATAGCCCTTAAGATAGGGTATATTATCTGTACTTAAAGAGGTCTTCCTCCTTTCTAATGAGTGGTAAACTCGTTAAACTATTTGAGATGAGTAGGTGGCTTGGGGCACTCCAGCGTGTGGCTCATGTTCTGAACAGGAGCACCGCACTCACATTAAGTATACGACGGGTTTATAAAACCCCATTTCGTACGGCCGTTTTGCTCGGACGTGGCGCATATATTTTACTAGCTTCAGCCAGCGGCTCCAGCCGCGTGGAAATAGATTTCTCCATACTAACTTCCAACCCCCGTTTTACCCCCTTAGTTTTGTAAAATTCGTTCTTAGCGGATGTCTACACCCTATAAGAACCTTCTAACAAATTTTAAGTTTGTAGGCGTTATAGTTTTTGAGATTTCGTGATTAATCAGTGAGTGGTATTTCGCTTTTATATATATATACATACAGTAGCTAGTGCCCGCGGGAAAGTAGGTTTTTTCTTATAAACTTTGGATCGCCGTTTCATCCCTTTAGGGAGTGAATTTTGGAAAATCCTTTTAGTGCTCGCCTACGTCATAAAAGGAAACCTTGTGCAAAATTTCACGATCCTAGTCCCAGTAGTTTCGGCTGTGCGTTGATATGTCAGTCAGGCAGTTTCTCCTTTTATATATATAGATTTTTATTTATTTTTTGTCCTTTAGTTTGCGCCTTTTCTGGCAAATAAAAAGATTTTCTTTCTTTCTATTTCGCCAAGTCGTGTTTGCAGCGGCCTAACTGGATGCGCAACCGATTTAGTGCTTTCCATATTAACTGTAATTCCACTGTTTCACATTTCCACTGTAATTCACATCCAGGCGGCAGTTGGATTTAACCTTATTTTCGTTATTTACAGACTACTTGAAGAACTTTGATTATTTACGTTCTTGGATAAACTTCCTACAAATAGAACGCGTAACAGGCTCATTACTTTGTGTAATTTATTTCATCACCACTGCTCTCAAAACGGTGAAGGAAAACATCGTGAGGCATGTCCTCGAACCAAAAATTCGAAGACATGTGACATCCACCTACACGCACTGTTCCCGCGTGGTGGATTACGGCCCATTCCCTCTCCTAGAGAGGAGGCCTGAGTCCCAGCAGTGGGAACATTATAAGGCCGACTATGCTATGCTAGAACGGGTAATCAATATATATAAAAATCAATGCTACTTTTCGTTGAAATTTTATAACTCAAGAACGGGCTAATCTAACCAAACCAAATGTTTAGGCTTTGTTCGGACTATTTAGTAGATGGTTTATGTGAAGTTTGCACAAAATCGGTCGAGCGGTTCTTCATTTATCACATTTTTTGTAACAAATGAATTCAATAAATGGCGGGTCATTTTGTTAATGGGGATTTTGCTGTCAAATTGAAACTTGTAGGGTAGAGTAGGGTAGGGTATGGTAGGGTAGAGTAGAGTAGAGTAGGGTAGAGTAGGGTAGAGTAGGGTAGAGTAGGGTAGAGTAGGGTAGTAATACTCTACCCTACCCTACTCTACGTAGGGTAGGGTAGGGCAGGGTAGAGTTGGGTAGAGTAGTCAGTTGACGGGAGCGAAGCCGCGGGCAAAAGCTAGTATTTTATAATCTATGAGGACGCGGTGTTCGCTTGAATTGTGTTGCGTGTATCCGTAATATTGTGTGTGTTTGATGTGTGTAAATAATGTCTAAAGATTATCTCTCATATCTTAAGTAGTATCTGAAAGTGACACTATTATATCTTGTTATTATTCTTTCGGATACCAATTTATGTGAAGAGGAACGTCGATCGCACGGCTTCGACACAGTATAGATTTATGGAACAGTACGGAAACTACCTACAAATGTTCGAAACGGCTCACTCACACAAACATACGCATCGACGAGACTCCTAACCGGCATTCGCTACTGACAGGACCGCGAGAAACGCTTAGGAGTCTCGTCGATGCGTATGTTTGTGTGCCGTTTCGAATATTTGTAGGTAGTTTCCGTACTGCCCCCCTAGCCAAGTTGCAAACGATAAACGTGAACGCTTAGTAATCTCCAATAGATTTTCAACTTTATACCTAAGAGCATAAAGTTGAAAATCTATTAAAGACTACTGAGCGTTAGCGACCGGAACGAACGAAAACACTATGTAATCTTCAATAGATTTTCAACTTTATATCCAATAACATAAAGTTGAAAATCTATTAAAGACTACTGAGAGTTTACGTTTATCGTTTGTGACTTGGCTAGGGGGGCTGTTCCATATATCCATACTGTGGCTTCGATCTATAGCTACAACATTATTAACCTACTAACTGACTGCGACTTTGCTTGTGGATTATTCAATCCTATTTCATTAATTGTAAATTGCTAGCTGCTGTCAGTTTTTTTTTAGGTGGGAAGATCATCTAATTACATCTCAATCTCTTGGGCGGAGCAGGAGTGTGTGTCAGACTTTTACTGACTAAAAACCCACTAGTATTCCTTCGTTGCCTTTCATACCAGGGCCGAGTTTTCCTTTCAGAAACAAACCCCCAGTAGGCTTCGACCCTGATGGGCCCCTACGGTTTGCTGAAATCTCCTTGAGGCGCGCATGGAACAGTACGCGTCGTCGACGACTTGGGCTCGGTCCGGACGGTTACAGGACGGTCGGACGGCGAGCTACCCATTGCTCGCAGTCCGCAAGCCCAAGTCCAAGATGTCATTGTATGATTTACACACAAAAAAAAAAAATCGTCAAAGTACAGTTTAGAGAGTGTTAAAGTTTTTATGAAAAAATCCTCTTGAACGCAGTCTCTGGCAAAGTACTAGTTACATTATAAATCTAATCAAATCATAACTCATCCACATCATAGCTTACCATCAGGTGAGATAGTGGTCAAACGCGAGCCTATCCATAATCTATATCTATAGGGTTACTGGTAATTCGACGTATATCCGTCAGGGGCTGATAAGGGGGGCAAAATGCAACAAATTGAACCCCCCATATGTATGGCCGAAATTCAATAGCTTTCGAGATATTTGAATTTTAAGGGTTTTTCGATATTTACCCAAAATTTGACATTTATTTCCAAATAAATAAAAAACTACATATTTTAATGGGTACCATTAAAAATGATGTTGTAGCTGGCACTTCAATTAAGCTATTGACATAATTATATAAACGGCTGAACCGATTTGGCTGAAAGTTGGTGGGGAGGTAGCTTAGAACCAGGAGACGGACATAGGTTTTTTTTTTTGTAGTGTAGGGTAGGGTAGAGTAGGGTAGAGTAGGGTAGAGTAAGGTAGAGTTGGGTAGAGTAGGATATAGTGGTCAGTTGACGGGAGCGAAGCCGCGGGCAAAAGCTAGTCTATATATATATAAAAGAAAGTCGTGTTAGTTACACTATTTATAACTCAAGAACGGCTGAACCGATTTTGCTGAAAATTGGTGGGGAAGTAGCTTAGAACCAGGAGACGGACATAGATACTTATTATCGAGTAGGGTGGAGTGAGGTAGAGTAGGGTAGACCGAGCGACTCTCGAGCGCCGATTGTACATACGTCTGTACAACTTGATTGACCTTGAAAAACTCTTAATTGTCGTTTTGTACACACGTTTGTACGTTTTTTTTTTAAGTCGAAAATTTTGGTTCCTATATTTTTGTTTTTCCTAGAAAAATCCAGAGTTTTTTTTTTATTATTATATTTTTTGTGATATACGTAAAAACGCGCAATGACGTAATAATATAATATAATATAATAATATAATATTCCACAACTATCACACAACGCCGTCTAGTCCCAAGCTAAGCAGAGCTTGTGTTATGGGTACTAGACAACTGATAAACATACTTATATATTTCTAAATAGATACATATTATAGATAAATTACACCCAGACACAGCACAAATGATCGTGCTCATCACACAAACATTTGTCCTGGGTGGGAATCGAACCCACGACCTTCGGCATAGTAGTCAGGGTCACTAACCACTAGACCAACAGGCCAGTCAGATAAGAGAGAGAATAATAATACCGGAACGCCCGAGGGGGTATGGTAGATTAGGGTAGAGTTGGGTAGAGTAGAATATAGTAGTCAGTTAACACTTTCAGTGCCAAGGACCCATCAGATATAATTATGTAGGTTATACGATAATTGAAAAATCCAAAAAAATCTAACTTTACTTAGCATACTTTTTTGTGTTGGGAAGTCATCAATTATGACTTTTCTCGCTCTAGAGTGGAACAAGAGGGTGTGTTAGACTTTTACTGACTAAAACCCACCTGTGTCCTTCAATTGCCCTTTGGCAGGGCCACAGCAACTCTTTCAAAAAATCCCGTGGCCCTAGCGGGAATCAGACATATTGGGCCCCAATGGTTTGTTAGTCATACTTAGAGTTGGACTCGCTAGGTGGGTCCTGGGCATGAAAAGAAGTTAACAATACCTACGTAAAACAACGACTCAGGAGAATCGTAGGTACCTACACGAACGAATTGTTCTATTTTGTTGAGCAGTGGTGGCCGAGTGGTAACGACCCCGACTTACGAGCTGTAGGTCGCGGATTCAAACCCAGCCAGGCGCATTACTTTGTGTAATTTATTTCATCACCACTGCTCTCAAAACGGTGAAGGAAAACATCGTGAGGAAACCGGCATGTCCCAGAACCAAAAATTCGGAGACATGTGATATCCACCAACCCGCACTGGGCCCGCGTGGTGGATTACGGCCCATTCCCTCTCCTAGAGAGGAGGCCTGAGTCCCAACAGTGGGAACATTATAAGGCCGACTATGCTACTATGCTAAAAGTGTTAACGAGAGCAAAGCCATGGGCAAAAGTTAATAATAAATAAAATAAAACTGCGAAAATGCTAGGTACAATATGCGATGCATGAGATACGAAAAGAAGAAATTTTGTACTAGCGTTCATACAAATTGTTTCGGAATGTAAAAGAGAGTCTGGTTAGTATAAACAGCATATTCAGCAAAATACACAATATACAGAAACATGCTCCGCTGAATATTATGATAATAATGCTTTAGAAAAGCAAAATACATGAATTTGCTCACAAGAAAAGAAAAATACATTGAAAGTAAGACAGAAAAGAAAGAAATAGTACATTATGATATAAGTGTGTAATGTTAGTGATTACCGTCGAGGCGGTATTTAGACCCGAGCCATGGCGAGGGTCTTAAGAGAGCCAAGAACGGTAATCATTAATTACTCACGTGTGTCATACGACGTTTTTCAATACACTTGTGAAGAAAACAACAGTAAAACTAGTAAAATTTTCTGTGACATGGCGGTAAAAATCTGTTTTCATAAGCGCGCGGATCATTTTTTTTTTATTTACCCCTAGAGGAAGGCTAAGGTATTTTGATCTTACTGCCTAGTCTTACGTTTATGTTTTCTTGCGTGAAAAGTTTTTAAGATAATGTCTTTCGTAGCGACAATAGAATACGGATGTATCATTTTCTAATGATTTTATTAGTATTTAATTTAATTAATACAGCCACTGAACTTCAGTGGAATAAAAAAAATCACGCCAAAAACCGCGCGCATCTTAAAATGGCGGCCATAGATCATAGGCTTTTTTATTAAATAAATCGTTTGTACTATTGTGTATATTTGTGCAATATGTAAATTTGTGCATTTTAACTTGTAAATTGGATGAAATAAGTAAGTAAGACACTAATTTATAATACTACTGAACGCAATAACTTAATGGGAATTTTATTCGAATTCAAAATTTGTTTTGCGAACAAAGAGGTTGAACAAAAAGGTTTTAACTACATTATAGCACTAGTGCATAATGGTAATCAAAATGTCACAGTTTGGTAACGAGTGCCATTACATACCTAAGTGCAGTGCAATAAGAGTCACTTTCTGAGCAAGTGTGTTGAAAAAGAATTTATTTGGTACAGCACAAGGCACAAACACAATATAGGGTAAACACGAAACAAAAATAAAAAAGAAGCAAAAATGTAGTTGTGTGCCTCACGGCTGCACCAAAATAGGTCCAGTTCAGCATGAATGTCAGACAACTAGTGCCTGACGCTGGTTTTCAACTGAACCTGTGGTTGTGACGCAACGGACGTAAAACTGTTTTGGAGTGTAATATAAATGTATCGGTGATGCATACTTGAAGAAACAATGGATTCTGAAAACATCTTTCGTACACTCAATATGACTTTTTTTAGACACTGTAAGATGAAGAAAAAACTGAGACCACGACACTACCACGAGCTCTTAATGTGATCCACTTGACGATCTAAACTGAACTGTTAAAGGGATGGAGCTATATAGGAAGTATAGCTCCATCCTTCTTTAGAAAAAAAAACAAATAAAAATATTTTATTTGGCACGCATGGATACACTCATACACATTGTAAAAACAAAATTTAAGACAACAAAGATGTTCAGCAAAAATGCCAGACAACTACATGGTAGTCAGAGGTAGTTGCCTGACGCTGGTTTTCAACTGAACCTTATTGATAGTGAACGGCAGTTATTTACTTATTAGTATTATGTGTAAGGTATATATATATATTATATACCTTACACATTAACATTTATATATATATATATAAATGTTAATGTGTGATAAATGATAAATAATAAACAGGTGTTTAGCGTTAGATGTTTAGGAAATAATAAAATACTAAGCTAACAAAAAAATAAAATAAAAACAAATAAAAAAATGTCACAAAAATTAACAAGACTGTAAGTACAGTCAGGGGTCAAAAGTGCATTGCACTTCCATCAATGTTAAAGGGTCTAAAATGTCTTTGTAGAAGAGGGTCAATGGTTCATGCCTGATTTGATTTGTAGCATAGAATCTATAGTATTGATTAAACTAGTTGTGGACTATTAAACTTATATTACAAAGACCAACGTAAGAGAGATCTCGACTTATACTCACTGTGCGTGCACAGTGCGGGCACGTTAAAACACCATCAAGAATAAGCCGCCCTCCAACATCCAATACCTATACAACAATGGTGTTTTAACGTGCCCGCACTGTGCACGCACGTTTACAGCAATAATAGGCTTTATTAGTCACATCAGAGCACATGATCGCAACCCGTAGTTGCAACAAAACGGAATCCAGTCACCGTAACCGAAATCGGCTAGGGAGTATATATAATAATATAACTACAAAGAAATTTTAGACACTTTAGCATTGGTAGAGTGCTACTGCACTTTTGACCCCTGACTGTAAACGTAATCGTGATCTTTCTCGCTCGCAGCAGACATTTTAACACATCACGGTAAGGCCAGCTGAAAGACGTGAATTTCATGGTAACTCTTTAAAACAATGCCGCAATCCTGGTAGATAACAATGTCAATACTTTTCTCCCACTTTGGATGGAGCGGGAGAATCAGACATTTACTAAAACCTTTCCTTCCTTCCTCCTTTTCCTTGTTCCTTTTTTTTAATTTGATATAAACTAGTGCTTGACTGCGATCCCATTTGATGGTAAGCAGTGATGCAATCGTTGATGGTGAGGCGCACTAGTTTATTAAGAGCCTATTCACTCTAGCCTTGAATACACCCAAATTATAATCAGATGGGAAGACCTCAGCAGGCAAATTGTTCCAGTCCTTCGATGTACGCGGTATAAACGACGAGGCGAAACGCTTAGTCCATTGCACTTCCTTCAGTTGCACTTTTACGAGGGCTTCGGTAACCCCTTCGAAAAATCTGCAGCCTTCACAGGCATCGGGCTCTAACTGGCCTTGTCAATCTTGCTGACATCTCTTTGAGGTGCGCGTGGAACACTACGCGCAACGACTCGGGCTCAGTCTTTACCGGAAGGCCGGACGGTGAGCTGCCTATTGATCGCCTTCCGCAAGCCCGAGCTTAAGGTGGTCGGAAATCGTCTCCTGCGGAGGCAACAATGTCAATATTGGCCCATCAAATCGGCACACAACAAACACCGACCAATACCAGCCTCTCTTTACTTCACGTGTAAGTCATAGCATAGCATAGTCGGCCTTATAATGTTCCCACTGCTGGGACTCAGGCCTCCTCTCTCTAGGAGAAGGAATGGGCCGTAATCCACCACGCGGGCCCAGTGCGGGTTGGTGGATGTCACATGTCTTCGAATTTTTGGTTCTAGGACATGCCGGTTTCCTCACGATGTTTTCCTTCACCGTTTTAAGAGCAGTTGTGATGAAATAAATTACACAAAGTAATGCGCCCGGCTGGGTTAACTCCGTAATACAGGGCCATTACCACTCGGCTACCACTGCTCCCCGTTTACGTGTAAGTAAAAAAGCAATATTCTCAGTTTGGCTTATCCCAATTTATTGGAACCGTCACAAAACAACCTTCCTTCCATCCTTATCTATAAGCCGTTGTGCCAATACATCCTTTTCTCCTATACGGCTCGTGTATAAGAGTTTAGATTTTTTCCTTTCTTCTTAGTCTTAGAACCTTTTTTTTTAATACTTAATATAAACTAGTGCTTGACTGCGATCCCACCTGATGGTAAGCAGTGATGCAATTGTTGATGGTGAGGCGCACTAGTTTACGCCTTAGTCCACGCCTTTTGAGTGCGTAATTAGAGACACAATAGTAAGACAATGGCGCGTGAACGCCGGCGTTAATGCGGAGAGCAACAGCTTACGAGCCTATTCACTATATCGGACGGGAAGACCGCAGCAGGCAAATTGTTCCAGTCCTTCGATGTACGCGTTATAAACGACGAGGCGAAACGCTTAATCCGGACCGTAGACGTTTCAACAACGTAAGGGTTGATACTCGCCGTTCGCTGGGTTGTCTGATGGTAGCAAGGTGATGGCGGAATCAAGTCTTGCAATGAGGATCAATCACATAATAGCAAAATTTCATTATTTAAATATTAAAATCCGTCAAGAAATGGTGGATTTATTAAAGTTTTTCTGAACGGCTACTTGGAAACGAGCGCTCTCGCTGGACTGTTTACGATGACGTCATCATGATCCGTACGACGAACGGCTTGATCGTATTCATTCGCCGGTGGAGACCGATCATGACAGATGACGTCACAGCGAGTCGCTTCATTCTCGGGCGCGTTTCTGGAACTAATACACTAAAATTACTGTATCTTCGTCATTTTTGGTCCAATTTAAATAATTTCTTCACAGTATTTACTGTTTTTTTTACACTATAAATCTAAATACTCCTCAAAAATCATGACTGATCCATATATTTAGGTACATGTTTACAAGTTTGAACTTAATCCATCTTACTCCATCTGTTCTAGGTTTAGTAGAATATAATATCGCGGTTGTTATCCCCGAAGAGTTGGACATGGTATACGTTGGGAAGCATGATTCTTCGAAAGAATCACCGTAGCTCTGGAACGGCAAGGGACCTCCACGCCCCAGCGGCCACGACCCCGACCCCGATTACCAGCCACAGTAGGCGCGAGCTTACGGACGACGAGCAATGGGTAGCCGTCCAACAGTCTGGTAACCGTCTGGACCGAGCCCAAGTCGTCGACAGCGTGTAGTATTCGACGCGCTCCTCAAAGAGATGTCAGCAAACCGTAGAGGTCTAGTAGGGCCAACCCGCTAGGGCCATGGGGATTTTTTGAATAGGGAACTCGTGGTTTGGTTGTCCTAGAACGCAAAGGGCAACTGAAAGACCCTAGTGCTGGAGGAGTTAATTGATGATTTCACACTTGTTTTTTAGGGTTCCGTACCTCAAAAGCAAAAAACGGAACCCTTAGGACCACTTTGTTGTCCGTCCGTCTGTGTGTCTGTCTATCTGTCTGTCTGTCTGTCAAGACCCTTTATCTCGGGAACGCGTGGAGGTATCGACTTGAAATTAAAATCAGATAGTCAGATCTGCGGTCCCTTGAAGCTGTGAAAAAATCAAACTTCTGAGTTACCGGAAACAAGGTACGGCCGTTTATGTCGCAAGTATATTTCGACACTCTCAAGGGAATCAAAATTCATAGGGTACTTCCCGTTGATCTAGATTCTTGAAAGGCATGATGCAAGGTCTCATAGCACAAGCATAGGAAAAAGTCTGAAAACTGTAAATTTGTTTATTACATCATAAAAAAAAACTTTTTTTGCGATCAGGAAAAATCTCGTAACTCAATTCGGGAATTGAACTGTTTTCATAGGTAAGTTTGTACGGAACCCTCAGTGCGCGAGTCCGACTCGAACTTGCCCGGTTTTTTTTTAGGATGGGATATTATCCAATGACTTGTCTCGCTCTAGGGCGGAGCGAAAGGGCGTGTCAGACTTTTACTGACTAAAACCACACCTACGTTCCTTCCATGCTGTGCGTTCCAGGACCCAAGGGTTCCCTTTTGAACTACCCATGGCCCCAGTAGGCTTCAGAGTTTCTACAGTTGCGCTTTCCATTCTATGGTCACATGTATGCCTTTTCGATATCTCCACAGCCCTAGCAGGCATCGGCCATACTAGGCCGCTTCAAACACTATACCTCATCATCATCATTTCAGCCAAAAGACGTCCACTGTTGGACATAGGCCTTCCGCGTCGCCACAACGACCGATCCTGTGCGTCTCGCATTCCCGCGACTCTCACCAGGTGGGCTATTGCGTAACTCTGTTGACAGTTTAAGTGATGATCACTTGTTAACAATGTGCATCATTGAACTGTCAAACAGCTAGTTTCGTATTGCCTATCTTCAGTGACCAACTGCAGTGACGTCATTAGCCACTGGTGCCTTTGATAGCCACCGTAACACGTTTTGACAGATGTTATTGTATCGATACTTTTAAAATTGCGATTGTGTAAGCTTTTGAAGCTGTATAATATTCGATAAAATTTTAGAGTGGTCACAGTAGGCACCGTAAATTTTTATAATTCACCACATTTCCACCGTAGTTTGTTAGTCACTTGTGTGATACGTAACACCAATTTTATGAAATTGTCAGTTGACAACTAAGTTTAGTGTGCAACGAATGCTAGTTGTCAACTGTTATTGAAAAAATTAGCCAATAGCCCCCCAGATCGTCGGTCCACCTTTTGGGAGGCCTTCCAACGCTGCGTGTTCCGGTTCGCGGTCGCCACTCTAGAACCTTTCGGCCCCATCGACCATCCGTTCTATGAGCAATGTGCCCTGCCCACTGCCATATAAGTTTGGCGATTCACACTATACCTATCCCCAGATAAAATTACGCAATTCTAGAAAGAAACAAACTCAATAACAGAGAAAAACTTGAGAAAATCCAAATACTTTGTGGACAAGACTACCCTTCGAAATGAAATGGTTCTTTTATTATTTGTGTTAAACTTTTTACATTTCCCGTCTTGACCTTTGCAAGTTCCTGGGTTTCATGTTTCCAAGAGTGATTTGTAAATTTAGAGTGAACTAGCTGAGACCGTGACTCCTAGTAGGTATTATCTCTGGGTTCAAATACTTTAGTATTTTTTCTGGTTTAAAATACCTATAAGTAGTATTATTTCTGGGTTTAAATACTTCTAGTATTATTTCTGGGTTCAAATATGTACAGATTTTTTCTGGTTTTAAATACCTATAATATTCTTTTAGTTACAGGTCTCTAGTCAGGCCTGCAGGGCAACCACGGTGGGGCACACCTCTACCGTATGCTCCTCCCGTGTCCTCCGGGCGGTCCACACAATGGTGACCACCCGGGCGTTTCTTCCGCAAGAATCCGGTGCAGGAAACTCCCGAACTTACCATGTCCGGTGAGGATCTGCGTCATGCGGAAGGTAAGGACGCCGTGTTGCCTTTTTAGCCACTCTTCAAAGAAGGGGGGGGGGACTTACCGCCATAATTATGGCGTGCCCAAACTAAATCGGTTGAGAATAACCTTTTGTAAAGGATCATGACCAACGATGTATGGAAATCCGTCTTAAGTTGAAGCACAATAAATGTTTTTTTTAATATAGACTACGCTTTATATACTATTAAATAAAAGCGTTCATTTTCACACAAACACCCGAGTTTTAAAGTAATTAAACAAAAACGGAGATAACCTACAAATTATGTCTAACCAAATCGCAACTTGTAAAATGACCACAGATCACTCATGTAGGTACAAAACAACATTGTTAGTTATCATCCGTCTGTCATCTGGCTTGACAGCTGCATCTGCGTGAGACGAAGCACAAAATAAATATTATATTATCGGAACGATAAAATACATATACAGTACGTTATGGTATTACTAATTACTTAGCTATTTAAGATATTGATATCATTTTTGTGATGTTTTTGTCTAAAGGTTCATACTTACGTACAAAGAGTATAGTAATATATAGCTTACGTAACTCGTACAAATGAAGAGAACGAAACGTCAATCATGACTGGAAATGTACCTAGCAATCGTTAATTTACTGTTTATCTTAAAATCATAATTCCGGATACGAAAACAGAATTCCTGAAGTAAAAAGCTGTAAAAAAATAAGCAAATAATTTCTATATTAATTTGATTTTCGTTCACGCATCTTTGCTAGACTGCTTTTGGTCAATCTCCTTTAGTTGCAAGAGACCCAAGCTTATACAAAACTAGCAAGGCAAGTGAATAAAACGTGAATTACAGAATTGGCTGGATGAGTTACTCTGGCCCTGGAAACGTAAAAGACAACTAAAGGAACACATTTAGGTTTTAGAGAGGAGAAGCCCGACACTCATCACTAAATAGTACATTTTGATATAGTGCGTTCCAAATAAAAATAGGATCGATTGCCATGTTGTGACGTCACGTCATACTGTCAAATCGCAAGAAATTGAGCAAAATTGAAGAACTCAGAGATGAGCAAAATTGAAGTACCGGATCTGGATTCTGATTAATCTTTTTTCGTTCAGAGTTCGTAAATAAATTGAATTTTAATAATTTCTTGTTTTGGTCACCATAATAATTCATCGATTTGACAGTATAACGTGACGTCACAACATGGCAATCGATCCTATTCTTATTTGGAACGCATTGTACAAGTGTAGTTTGTCATTGCGGACGAGGCGGAATTCGTCCAAGCCGTAAGCGCGGGTGTTATAGAGCCGATTGCTGCAGTGACTAATTTCCACGTGTCTCCAACAATTTTTTTTCAATACACTTACGAAGAAATAAATAAAGCTACCTAGCGCCTTCTTAGCGACCAGCCTGGTACGATAAATACAATAAATTGTGGCGGGATTGAGCTGGCGTACTTTTACGTACAAGTGTGGAAAACATTAAATTGCTTGCATAAAAATCTTGAAATGTGTTTACAAGTCAGTGTATTGAAAAAGCATTTGAATATTTCTTCGTAAAAAAGTAAACAAAATGTTTAAAAAAGAAAGATAAATTCTCTACATTGCTGCATCAAAACCAGTTCAGTGGTTTGGGCATAGAAAAAGTTTCAAAGAGAAAAAAAACTAGCTTCAATATCCAATATTGGTATGAAAATATGGAAGGAAATATCTCATTGGGCCGTTTGCCAAAGGTTACAGCAATTAATCAATCTTCTCAGTCTGTATCGTAGTCCACTTCTGGATATGACCTCTTCAAAGCTGTTACATAAATACAATAATGTATCGAGTAAAATATCACTATCTTTCCTTTTAACTGTGATAAAATTATTTGTTATATACAGGGTGGCGCTAACAATACGACAATAAATGATGTTCCCAGTCTTCATACCAAAAATGATTCGAATATATCCAGTAGTTTAGTCACAGGACATTATTTTTCATTTACGGCATTTTCTACGTGATGTATAGCAAGTTCACGATAACAAAAAAAAATTCTTTTGCAACTGGGAAAAAAAATGATATTCGATTTCAAAAACATAATACCTTAACCCCTCGGGCGCCCGGGGGTATTATTATTACTTAATTGCGCGTTTTTACGTTAAAAAAAAACTTTTTCCTGATTTTTCTAGGAAAAACAAAGATAAAGAAACCAAAATTTTCGGCCAAAAAAAAAAATCGTAAAAACGTGTGTTACTTTTTATTTTATTGTTGTTTGTCCTGTGCGAGTCTCAAATAAATGTTTTCTTTCTTTCTTTCTTTTCTTTTGTACAAAACGAAAATTAAACGTTTTTCAAGGTCATTCAAGTTGTACAGAGGTATGTACAATCGGCCTTCGAGGGGTAACCTAAGCTTAAAACCTTAAGCTTGTACTCATGCACGATTTGCGCGTGGAGATGCAACGTCGGGGCGAAACTCCACTGCCACGACCAATCGCTGCATGGCGGACAGAGATCTCATGGTGTAATGGCGACAGCAACTGTCGTAACCCAATGTTGGGCACGCCATAATTATGGGGGTAAGTCCCTTCTTTGAGGCGTGGCTGGAAAGACCTCACGGCGTCCTCACCTACCGCATGACGCAGGTCCTCGCCGGACATGGTCAGTTTGAGAGGTTCCTGCACCGGATTCGTGCGGAAGTGACGTCCGGGTGCCACCACTGTGTGGACCGCCCGGAGGACACAGTGGAGCACACGGTAGAGGTGTGCCCCGCTTGGGCAGAGCACCGCCGTGTCCTCGTAGAGGCGATCGGCAGCAGCGATCTCTCGCACCGGGCCTTGGTACAGGCCATGGTCCGGAGAGAGGAGGAGTGGCAAACGGTCGCCTCCTTCTGCGAAGCAGTAATGTTAGCAAAGGAGTCCGCACGCGCACGCGCGAGTCAATGGACCTTGCGCCTCAGCCGCCGGAATTCCGATCCCGATTTCTGGCCACCGTAGGCGCGGGTTTGCGGACGGCGAGCAATGGGTAGCTCGCCGTCCGACCGCCCGGTAAACGTCCGGACCGAGCCCAAGTCGTCGACGGCGCGTAGTGTTCCACGCGCAAGCTAGTTATCACGGGAACTTCATAATAAAACAATGGATCCTAGCAGTTTTTGGGGTAATTGGAATTGACATCAGAAATAGGTAGGTACTCTGGCTATAAGTGTATCGCAACTAAAAAGTGTGTAATAAAAAAAAAACACTAAAAGGATCAAAATAACTTTAATTTCAGAAGTCGGTGTTAAATAAGAAACAAACAATACCGAGAAATACCGACTTCCGAAATTAAAGTTACTTTGACCCTTTTAGTGTTTTTTTTTTTTAGCGAAGTCGGTTTTTTTTTTGTAAAAAGATTTTCTTATAAAAGTTGGGCCAAAAACTGGTTATTATTCTTTTATATTTATTTTTTTGTACTGACAACATAATAGTTTTAGTTGATGATTGACCATTTTCTATAAAACCGTCACAATGCCGCCGGCGTGTCACCAATGACAGATCAATCGAGAACTCGCATCTCAACAATTAAATTCCAACAATAGTGAGTATATAATAGAAACCCTTGTAATCAATTGACAGTTTCTCCACGCTATAAACAATCACATTGCACACAATACATTTGGGAGACCATTTTCATGTTCAAGGTGATGTAGGTTGCTACCATACGCTTCAGCGTACCCTACTATTATTTCGTAAGTAGATAATATTACGTATCTTTTTTTTATTATTATTAATGATAGGCTCGAGTTTGACCACCATCTCACCTGACGGTAAGCGATGATGTGGTCGACGATGGAGCACGCTTGCCTAGAAGTAGCCTATTCACTCTTGACTTAAGGTTACACTAGGCGACACTTTTTCCATACAAACTTTAGGGGGGTATTACTCCACAGTTTGACATTGTACATCCAAAGTAAAACATGATATGGTTTTATCTTATACTTAATTTTGTCTGTACGGAAACAGAAAAACAAAAATAATTTCCGTTAAAAAGTTATGAGCCAACAAAGTTTCTGTTTTTTTATTATTTTAACGCAACTTTAAGTGTAAATAAAATAAAAATATTTAAAGAAAAACAAAAAACCCGACTGCGTCGAAACTAATTTTAAAAAATACGTGAAAAAATTAACTTAAATAAAAACTAAAAAGAAACAAACAAGCCCAGTAGTTTAGAATTCTGTTATGTACTACTAAATAACTACACAATTTAAATAGTTTTATAATCGATACACACATAAAACAAATCATACATTCTAATGCAGAACAGACTGACTCACAGTCGGGGCCCATTCAAATTTTACCAATCAAATATTCCCAAGGGGCCCCTCCTTTGCGTCGCGCAGTCGGGTAAAAAGTAACGAAAATCGTATAAAATCTCAAAAACTAAGTCTGTACCGACAAACTGTTATTATCGAAGAGTTCTATACAATTTATTTGTATTATTATTTTCTTTATTCATTTAATATACATATTAATTAAATTTTTAAATATTTTTTTTAACAAGATCATATTAAAAAAAAACATTTAAAAACATAAAAAATAGTGTCCCACCGGTATCGGGAACAGGGTCCAAGCTACCGGCGGTCAGGGCTCCAGAGAAAGGAACCTCCTAACAATACGAGCCGTGTCCAGGAGTACCGCTTTCTGGATCAAGCCCTTGATCCAGCCGCCTAACGCGAGCCTCCTAAGGTGTTGGTCGAGGCTCTTGGCTATTAAGCCATTGGCTGACACGACTATCGGTACAATGATCGCCGAGTCTACATCCCACATGTCGACAACCTCGCGAGCCAAATCAATATACTTGATTTGTTTGTCTTTCTCGGCTTTCACGAGGTTCTCGTCATGCGGAACGGATATGTCAACAATCATTGTACGCCTCTCTCTTCGGTCCACCACCACTATATCAGGCTTATTGGCTACAATAGTCCTGTCAGTGATGATGGACCGATCCCAGTACAGCGTGATATCGCCATTATCGAGAACTGGGTCGGGCATATACCTGTAGTATGGCACCCGTATTATTATTATTTTCAATATTTATCTCAGGTCCTGGACCTTTGGAAGGCGTACGAGGAGCCGAAGCCAACTCGCAGAGGCCCTTTATATAATTATAATGGAACATGATACCAACCGACGATTATCCCTGTACGCGCTATGCTAGTGCACCCAAGGACAACCCCCGGTTGTTGAAAAACTATTGCGACATATGGAGAACAAAGATAATAGGGCTATGGTTTTTGGAGTCTTAAGTGGACTGGTAACATGGAACTATGTTAAGACTATGGCCTCTGCCTGAACAACGTTATTAATATCCATCGAAAAAAGGCAGGGGGTGACTTGCACACTCAATAAATGGGCCCCCAAAAAACGGCCGCTAGCACGAGGTGACGTAGCAACAAGAGGGCAACATATTCTGAGGTGCTTGAGGAGTGGAGAGGTATACCACGGCTATCAGGATAATCCCGGAAGTACGGTCAAGATCCCTACCAGCACCTTACTGGATTATACATCCTTCTCCCGAGCACGTTTGCTCTTGGGAATCTCCACTCAAGCCAGCCAATAAAGGCAAGAGAGAGGTGGGAGCTCAGTTCCTCGTCAGTGTTCACTTCGGCCGGCCAATAAAGGCAAGCCGGAGATGAAGAACAAGAATTCTCCCGGGAGATCGGGTCCGTGGGGTCGCTAATGCCCAACAGTTCGCCACAAAACTGCACTGCGGATTGTATATCTCTTAGTCTGGCCCCTCACCCTAGGCATATTACGGCAAAGCAAACTTCACCGATACAGACCTAAGGTATATTGGAGCACGCAAGCCCCACCACGACGTCAACGTAGAGATACGGCGATGGGGTTATTATTATTATTATTTCGTTTATTCATTAATATCACATATAAATTACATTTTTAAATATTTCTTTAAAAAAACATAAAAAAAAACATTTAAAAATATAAAAAATAGTTGTCCGCCGGTGTCGGGAACAGGGTCCAAGCTACCGGTGGTTAGGGCTCCAGAGACAGGAACCTCCTCACAATGCGAGCCGTATCGAGGAGTACTGCCTTCTGTATCAGGCCCTTGATCCAACCGCGCAACGACAGCTTCGACAGATGGTCGTCGAAGCTTTTGGCTATAAGACCATTGGCGGTCACGACCATCGGCACAATGACAGCTGAGTCCACATTATTATTATTTTTATATATTTTATTTATCTCAGGACCCTGAGGTCCTGGACCTTTGGGAGGCGTACAAGGAGCCGAAGCCAACTCGCAGAGGCCCTTTAGATAATTATAATGGAACATGATACCAACCGACGATTATCCCTGTACGCGCTATGCTAGTGCACCCAAGGACAACCCCCGGTTATTGAAAAACTGTTGCGATATATGGAGAACAAAGATAATAGGGCTATGGTTTTTGGAATCTTAAGTGGACTGGTAACATGGAACTATGTCAAGACTATGGCCCCTGCCTGAACAACGTTATTAATATGCATCGAAAAAAGGCAGGGGGTGACTTGCACACTCAATAAATGGGCCCCCAAAAACGGCCGCTAGCACGAAGTGACGTAGCAACAAGAGGGCAACATATCCTGAGGTGCTTGAGGAGTGGAGAGGTATACCACGGCTATCAGGACAATCCCGGAAGTACGGTCAAGATCCCTACCAGCACCTTACTGGATTATACATCCTTCTCCCGAGCACGTTTGCTCTTGCGAATCTCCACTCAAGCCAGCCAATAAAGGCAAGAGAGAGGTGGGAGCTCAGTTCCTCGTCAGTGTTCACTACGGCCGGCCAATAAAGGCAAGCCGGAGATGAAGAACAAGAATTCTCCCGGGAGATCGGGTCCGTGGGGTCGCTAATGCCCAACAGTTCGCCACAAAACTGCGCTGCGGATTGTATCTCTCTTAGTCTGGCCCCTCACCCTAGGCATATTACGGCAAAGCAAACTTTACCGATACAGACCTAGGGTATATTGGAGCACGCAAGCCCCACCACGACGTCAACGTAGAGATACGGCGATGGGGTTATTATTATTATTATTATTAGATTTATGCAGTGGTTTTTTAATAAAACCCGGTTTCCAAAGCACTACTCTCAGATTTTACGCACCGTCTAATTTCATTTCAGTTCGGAACGGTGTTTGTGTGCACGCGGACCATACGATGTGCATATATTTTAGCGTCTAACTGCTCATACTTGATATTATCGCTGTCGGACACAATATCAGATGAGACATCGCAATTTTTGGCCTCACCCATCAGCGAGTTCGAGCCCGCGACTTGTTCAGCCTTAAAGAGCCCTAAGTTGTAGCTATCAGGGAACACAGACTCCGGCAAGGAATTCCACTCCTTGGCTGTACGCCTATTATGTGCACTAATAAGTTTCTGCCAGCGGTTTCGCCCGCGTGACATAGGTTTCTCTACACAAACTTTGGACCCCCGTTTTATCCCCTTAGGGGCAGAATTTTGAAAAATCCTTTCTTAGTGCTCGCCTACGTCATAAAAGAAACACTTGTGTAAAATTTCACGCTCTTAGCACGGTAATATTATCTATACAGTATTCCAACTTCATACAAACGGTCGAAACGCGAGCTATACCTACGCGCCTCGATCTCGAGGTGCGCTCGGGATGCAGACAGTCGCGTCTGTGCCGCGCGATTTTTTCAATAAAAATAAGTTCAAGTACATATTTATATATTTAATATGACGAGTAGGATATATTGTGCTGTTTTTGGTTGCATGAATTCTTCATTTAAAACCAAACATATAAATTTATTTATTTACTAGCTTTTGCCCGCGGCTTCGCTCCCGTCAACTGACTACTATATCCTACTCTACCCAACTCTATCCTACTCTACCTTACTCTACAATACTCTACCCTACTCTACTCTACCCTACTCTACCTTACTCTACAATACTCTACCCTACTCTACTCTACTCTACCCTACTCTACCCTACTTTACCCTACTCTACCCTACTCTACCCTACTCTACCCTACTCTACCCTACTCTACCCTACTCTACCCTACTCTACCCTACTCTACACTACTCTACCCTACTCTACCCTACTCTACCCTACTCTACCCTACTCTACCCTACTCTACCCTACTCTACCCTACTCTACCCTACTCTACCCTACTCTACCCTACTCTACCCTACTCTGCCCTACTCTACCCAACTCAAAAAAAAAAGTATCCTATGTCCGTCTCCTGGTTCTAAGCTACCTCCCCACTAACTTTCAGCCAAATCAGTTCAGCCGTTCTTGAGTTATAAATAGTGTAACTAACACGACTTTCTTTTATATATATAGATTACTTTATTGCACACCTTAACCACCATAATTGTAAAGTAGCTGCAGGTATCTATAACCAAGTAAAAGATATTCCTTTTTCTCCACCTTGTCCATGTTTCCCAAAACAATTTTTAATTAAGCTTTAGAATGCGGATTTTTGTACTTTAAAATTTAATAATATAGTGTTAGCTGACAAGTGATGTCACAGCTGTCAAAAGGAGGGGGTGGTAGTGTCACCGCCGCGCGCCTATATAAGCCACTGCACGCTCATTTGAGCTCTCTAGAGACGCCTCCGGGCGCAACAGAACCTTTCGCTCCGGACCATCAGCCTGGACCAATTTTGTGTCCGCCTCGCGTCCCATATGTTCTCGCGTGCCGACGCTTCCGCTTGGCAGCACGTCAAGCACATAGCGCCCTGGCACGCGCGTCCTCCTGACGCGAGGCGATTTCCCCGTGACCTCCTACCGGACGTGTCCAACCCACCGGACTTGACGCCTGAGTGAGCCGCTTTCACCTACACGCGACTCACTCACACGAATTAGACTCCTCAACATCACACGCACCCGGTGCACGTTGTGTGCTAAGTTAATATAGGCATGACGTGCTCCAGCCCTCATACAATCACGACTCTACATACATATTACTCACGCAGCGGACGCGTAGCGCGGTTGCGCGTTTGCATGCCCACATGAGCGGTGTAACACACAATTTCCAATACCGCTCATACTCTCACCACGTCCCCTGAGCCTGAAGCGTGACCGGCTCGATCTGGAAGCGTAACAGGCGGGAATCTACATCCTCAGTAGGGAGCGCCCCCAAAGCCGGCATTCTCGTCGCTGGTCGTCTCTCGCTGGGCTTCCTCCGGGTAACCGGGGGTTCCACCCGGCGGGGTCTGACCGCCGAGATGTCGTGAAAAACGGCACTGCAGGAGCAGTGCCGAGGCGCTCCTACTGAACACAATGCAGTTACTCTTAGGCAAGCTGCGTATGCGCGCCTGCCTTGAGGTTGCCGCCTACAAGGCACCCCAACGCAGGTCCCGTATCTACGGGGCCCTACCCTGCCACCGCGGGACAAAGGCTTAGCCTGTACCCCGCCGCCGCGCCCCCTTGCGGGGACGCAGCGACTTCCACGGAGTGTTGAGCTCTCTTTCTCGTGGAATCAACTTATCTTGAGAAACCTCTGCCCGTTTGGATAGCCAATTCTGCCTTTTATAAATCTGTTTTGTAATAATTAAAAGAGTGTGATTAATTTTTGTATTTGTGAATTTAAATTAGAAAAATAAACCGTCATTTTCGTTCGTTGTGTTTTTTTTTATTTCAATTTAGTCTTAAACTCCTTAGATCAGAAGTGGGATACGATTTCTACTTTCCGTAGTCAGTTCCGCTCCCTGAATTAAGGCAGATTGGCTATTCAAGAAGTTACCGTGTAAATAAAACTACTGCGGGTATTACTTTGAGAAAGTAATAGTTTTATGTGGTAAGGTGTACGTTGATTAAATCTGGTGAGTACGTTCCAATTTGTTTACGCTGCTTTGTAACTCGCTACACCACATTTTAAGTGTTTTTATTTTAATTTCGTGTACCTACACAAAAGTTGATCGATAATTAATTTTTTCCAATTGCTTTGTTTAGTGAACTATTAAAGGATAAATATGCCTAATGATAGTCATAGGAGTAGAAGTCGCTCCAAGAATCGTGATTCGAGTTCTAATACTCGTGATGCGAGATCTAGCAAACATAACTCGCGTTCTAGGCAAGGTAGAAAACGTCGTAGGTCTTCTAATGATGTCTTAACTGAACAGATGCAACAAATATTGGATCGGCTTACATCATTGGAAGAGCGGCGCTGTACGCCTCCGCCGCCGCAACCGCGTGAGGCAAGTGCCGGCGCATTCCCAACGACGCCACCGCGACTGCAGAGGCCAGCAGCAGAGCTTCGAGGGTCGGCGGCTCCTTCGTCGCCGGGCCCTTCCGTGGGCGCTACAGCTGATCGCGATACTGGCGCGACAGATCGAATAGTCGAGGCTATTCGGTCAATCAACACGATGGTGAGATCTAACCAATCTTATTATATTTCAAACTTTGATCCAAGCATCAATGATATAGATACCTGGTGTGAGGAAGTAGACCGTGCTAAAACTTTGAATTATTGGAATGATAACGAGTGTCTATCGCGCATTGGTAATTGTATGAAAGGGGAGGCTAGGACTTGGCTCAACGAGTGGGTTACCAACGACCGTAGTTGGAGCAATTTTAAGAAGGAATTTAAACCGTTGTGCCCTAGGAAACCGGACTTTGCAAATATTTTATATGAAGTCATGAACACCAATTCAGACAAATACCCCACGTATGCTGATTACGCCCGTCGGTCACTGCTTAGGTTGCGCATAGTCAAAGGGTTGAGCGATGAACTTATTTCCGCAATAGTGATACGAGGTGTTACGGATCCGCAAATCCGTGCTTCGGCAACTAACGCGAAGTTAATGCCGAACGAATTGGTAGAGTTCTTTTCGATTTACGTTAAAGCAAATACGGTTAAACGTAATGATAATCCTCAAAAGTCAAACATATCAAGCACTCGCAAGCGACAATTTGAAGATGGTAAATGCTTTTTGTGTGGCCAACGTGGCCATAAACAATCCGATTGCACTAAGAAACCTAGACCTAATTCAAGTAACGCCAATGGTGACGGAAATGATCAAATAGATCGTTCTGATCATACTTCGAATAAATCCGAACCGTGTAGTTTCTGTAAAAAACCTGGCCATAAAGTCGAAACTTGCTTTGCCAAACTAAAATCCAGTTCTCGCAATACCAACAATGTAAACTTATGCCAGGAAAGCCCTGATAACAAGAACAAAGATATTGTTGTGGCAGTTATTCAAGGCGTCCCCGTTGATGTCCTTATTGATAGCGGTTCTTGCATATCACTTATTTCTTCGACCCTGTTAAAACATTTAAGATGTGCGCGTAAGCCAGCCTTCAGAGTCCTGAGAGGCATTGGTGGTGTAGAAATAGAATCCACTTATTTTGTCACTTTGCCTATAGAATTTAATGAAATTACTTTGGAGGTAGACTTGCATGCGGTTTCCCCCGAGTATATGAACACCCCAATTATTGTTGGTACTGATGTACTGAATCGGGAAGGTGTTACCTATGTCCGTACGCACAAGCAGCAATACCTTACTTATGAGCCTCGCGTCATGCATGATGTTATGTGTATTTCACCTCCAACACAAATTCCGTTCAAAACTCCTTTAACTGGTGAAAGTTTGGAAAAGTTGCTCAATTTGATTGATAAATTTTCAAATTTTTTTATAACTGGTACTGCAACTTCCACTGTTAATACGAGCAGTATGCCCATCAGATTAAATAGTAGCACGCCGGTTACCTACCGACCGTACAGACTTTCATATCCCGAGATTTTGAAAGTTCGTGAAATTATTAAAGATCTTCTTGAAAAGAATATTATTCAAGAGTCTGAATCGGAATACGCGAGTCCCATCTTATTAGTTAAAAAGAAGGATGGATCCGATCGCATGTGCGTCGATTACCGCAAATTAAATGAGATTACCGTTAAGGATCGATTTCCATTGCCGCTCATTGACGACCACATTGATCGGTTAGGCAAATATAAATATTTTAGTAGTCTGGATATGGCCACAGGGTTCCATCAAATACCTTTAGATAGTGACGCTATACCGCTTACAGGATTTGTTACCCCAGAAGGGCACTATGAATATTTAAAAATGCCCTATGGTTTGGCAAATGCGCCCGTTGTTTATCAACGGATAATGTCAAAAACTCTTTCTCAATACCTGGAATCTGGTGAAGTCCTAGTGTACATCGATGACGTACTCATAATGAGCCACACAGTAGACGAAGGCCTATTAACCCTTCATAAGATCCTCCAGACCTTGACAAATTCAGGTTTTTCCCTCAACCTCAAGAAGTGTTTTTTCCTATCGACTAAGATAGAATACCTAGGACGTACTATAAGTCAGGGTCAGGTACAGCCGAGCGAAGGAAAGGTTCAAGCCTTGGTTGAGGCCCCTGTCCCAAAGACAGTTAGGCAGGTACGTCAATTTCTCGGCTTAGCAAGCTATTTTCGTCGCTATATAGCTAGTTTTGCAACTAAGACTGCGCCTATTACTAAATTAACGAAAAAAGACGTACCTTTTGTCTGGGGTGCCGAACAAGAAGAAGCACGGCAAGATATAATTTCACGGCTTACGAGTGAACCGGTCTTAGCCATTTACGACCCAGATTTACCTATCGAGGTTCATACAGACGCAAGCTCGATTGGTTATGGTGCAGTGCTTCTTCAGACTCATGAAAATGGGTACAAACGGACAGTTAGTTATTTCAGTAAGCGAACTCAAGGTGCTGAGCCGAGGTACCATTCCTACGAGCTCGAGACCTTGGCTGTCGTTAAGGCCCTGCAACATTATAGGCACTATCTAGTTGGCGTTCACTTCACGGTTATAACTGACTGTAACGCACTAAAAGCCACACAGCAAAAGAAAGACTTGGTGCCACGTGTAGCCAGATGGTGGATATATTTGCAGGACTTTGATTTTACTCTGGAATACCGTAAGGGTACTTGTATGTCACACGCTGACTATTTGAGCCGTAACCCCGTGAACGTTTGCGAAGAACGTAGACATCGGAATTGGGCCCAAATAGCGCAGGCTGCTGATGAAGAAACCCAACAACTCCTCCATAAACTAGCAGACGGACAGTTGGACACTAGGCATTACGCTAAAATGAATGACTTGCTCTATTATAAGTACTCTCCAGTAGGAGAAGATCCAAGATTCCTTTGTTTTGTGCCCAAAGGTCATAGGCTCAGCTTGCTCAGAATTTTCCATGATGAACATGACCATCCTGGAGTTGATAAGACGTTAGAACTTATCAAGAGACATTTTTGGTTTCCCTCTCTTAACTCGTTTGTCCAAAAGTACGTAGGGCACTGCCTTATTTGTATAGCGTGTAAAAAGGTCCCTAGAGCACCTCTTCAACCTATACACTCTTGGGAAAAACCGAGTAGCCCTTTTGAAGTCATACATGCAGATGCGCTGGGTCCATTACCTCAGTCTAATGGTTACAAGTACGTGCTAATTGTGGTAGACGCATTTTCAAAATATTGTCTTTTGTATCCTATGTTTGGCCAGGATGCCAGCGAATTAAAGAGACTATTCACTAATGTGATTTCCCTGTTTGGCACTCCAAAATTAATTGTAGCGGACCGCGGCCGTATGTTCCAGAGTTCAGAGTTCATGAGACTAGTAACAGAATTAGGCGTTGATATGCACCTCATCACTCCTGAGATGCACCATTCTAATGGGCAGGTCGAACGGTATTGTCGAACATTATTGAACATGATTCGCATAGAATGCAATCACCGGCAAAACGAATGGTCAGATGTTATGTGGCGACTGCAGCTGGTTTTGAACATAACAAAACAAAAAACCACCAAATTATCTCCCTTGAATCTTCTAGTAGGTATCGAGGCGGCTACACCGCTCATTCGACACCTGATCAGAGATGTCGCCCTGGAGGCCTCTCATCCAAACCGTGAAGCGTTGCGAGAGATGCAGAGACAGAGAGTTTCCGAGCGTTTGAAGGCTAATCAGCAGCAGCAAGACGCAACTGTTAACGCTGATCGCAAATCTCCACGATTATTTGAAATTTATTCATTTGTTTTTGTTAAAAAACAGGCACAAACCACTGGCAAGCTTGACTCGGGCATGCGCGGGCCATACCGTGTGGTCAAGGCGCTTCCCCATGGTCGTTACGAGCTGCAACTGCTGGCGGGCTCATATGGAAAAGCGACCCAGGCTGCGGCAGAGTTTATTGTGCCGTGGCGAGGGGAATGGACTCCAGACACGTGTGCAACTTTTTTTGAAGGTAATTTGTACTACACTTGCTGATAAGCTAACGTCGCGCCTATGTCATGCAAGTGTAGGAACCATGTGGTATGCTAACGTCGTGCCTATGCCATGTGGGGTTGTGAGAAATATGCTAACGTCGTGCCTATGTTTCTTACGATTGTTTTGTGAATGTGGTATGCTAACGTCGTGCCTATGCCATATGGGGTTATGAGAAATATGCTAACGTCGTGCCTATGTTTCTTATAATTGTTTTGTATGAATGTGGTATGCTAACGTCGTGCCTATGCCATATGGGGTTGTGAGAAATATGCTAACGTCGTGCCTATGTTTCTTACGATTGTTTTGTGAATGTGGTATGCTAACGTCGTGCCACTGTTGTTGCTCGTGAACGTAGTTCACGGTGGTTGTTAAATGTGTCTAGCAGTGATAATGCACTTGAGGTGTCTGCAGCGGCTCATTTGCATTATTACAATGAATGTGATTTCTAGAAAACAGATTTCTGGAAATTACACGTATTTTTTTTAGAAGTAAAACGTATTTAAATGAACTGTGTCTACTGTTCTCAGGTGCAGACTGTAATGATGACGATATGGAGTCCACGCCTGAGCAGGCTGTCGGCAACGTGTCTTCTGGTGTAATGGCGCTTGAACCTGCACCAAGCACTTCCAGCGCAACTCAGCTACAAAACCAGGAGCACGAGGACGTTCTCCAGTCAGGAGAGGCCGTGTTAGCTGACAAGTGATGTCACAGCTGTCAAAAGGAGGGCGTGGTAGTGTCACCGCCGCGCGCCTATATAAGCCACTGCACGCTCATTTGAGCTCTCTTTCTCGTGGAATCAACTTATCTTGAGAAACCTCTGCCCGTTTGGATAGCCAATTCTGCCTTTTATAAATCTGTTTTGTAATAATTAAAAGAGTGTGATTAATTTTTGTATTTGTGAATTTAAATTAGAAAAATAAACCGTCATTTTCGTTCGTTGTGTTTTTTTTTATTTCAATTTAGTCTTAAACTCCTTAGAATAGCATTTCGTAGGTACGTCTCAGTCGAGGCGCAAATATTTTTCGGTCGCAAATATTGAGCACTTCCTATTCAATTCACAAAGTATTTTATTTGTTTATATAAAAAAAGTATATTTACAATCACAAAACTAAATGGAAACACAAAGTAGGCAAATGTAATTAAAATGGTGGAGGCGGGCAGCCATAGTGCGGGCAGCCCTATCGCATGTTTACGTACCGCGCGGCTGTAGGCATTTATTTCAAAGATACGGCCGAGTTACAATACTGTATAGATAATATTACCGTGCTCTTAGTCCCAGTAGTTTTGGCTGTACGTTGATATGTCAGTCAGTCAGTTTCTCCTTTTATTTAAATAGATATTATAAAGAAGTAAAGTTCGATTTTTTTTTGTTTGTAGGGAGGGGGTATCTCGGGAAGTACTGATCCGATTGCTAAAAATTTTTCACGATTTGAAAGCTGCTTTATTCCTAAGTGATATAGGCTATTATTATATAAGTCGGCGCAAGGATGCCGATCGTCATTGAAGCTCTGTCCAGAGGACTCTGATTTGTGGGCGATGGCTGGGTATCGAGCAATAAACAAACTATTCCAGATCACACAACTGATTTATCATGATTTCCAAAGTACTCTGTGATTATGATGCAAGCTATAGGTATTCACTTCACACAACGAGCCGTGAAACAGTCTCCGAGACTCGACGTTGTTCGCACGGCTGCCGACAGAGGAAAGAGCACCGCACCTCTGCGGTCGGCACTATTATCTGCTCGGTTCATGCAAACGTCAGTGCGGATTCTGTCAAAGTGACATGTGTCACTTTTCACTTAGCTCGTTCATTCGTTCTCAAGCTTCCGTACTATTGACTTCTCCGACATATATTTTATGTATGCGGGCGAAGCCAGCTAAAAGCTAGTTCAAAATTGGAAGATACATATCTACGAAATAATAGTTTTAATGATCAATAAAACATGCCACACGCCTGTGTCCCAAAGCAAAACATTATCTAACATTTTTAAAGATCTTAAATTCATGACATTTAAAAAAAACCAGTCAAGTGCGAGTCGGACTCGCGCATGAAGGGTTCGTAGTGTTCGAACCGTAGCAAAAAACAGCAAAAAAAATCACGTTTGTTGTACTTATGGGAGCCTCCTTAAATATTTATTTTAGTCTGGTTTTTATTAGTATTTGTTGTTATAGCGTTAACAGAAATACATCATCTGTAAAAATTTCAACTGTCTAACTATCACGGTTTATGAGATACAGCTTGGTGATAGACAGACAGACGGACGGACAGCTGAGTCTTAGTAATAGGGTCCCGTTTTATCCTTAGGGTACGGAACCCTAAAAAATTACTTGGCCGTAGACTAGAAGCCTGCGCCTCAACGAGATGTCAGCAAACCGTAGGGGCCCAGCAGGGTCGAAGCCTACTGGGGCCAAGGGTCTGCTTCTGAAAGAAAGACTCGGCCCTGGTACGAAAGACAACGAATGAACAAGAGCGGGTTTTTAGTCAGTAAAAGTCTGACACACCCTCCCGCCCCGCCCAAGAGCGCGGGATGTCATAAGATGATTTTCCCACCGACAAAAAAAAATGACGGTGAAACGTATCACGTGACGTGCGTCTATTTTCTGAAGAGTCACTAATTTTTTTCCGTGTATTGTCAATTTGTGTTTTCCTGGCATTGTTAAATAAACAAAAAAACCGTAAAGTTTAGCGAAAACAAAATTATCGCAAGTTAATCTTTTTTACTCTCTTTTAGTACTTTAGTCGGCAAAAACAGAACCCTTATAAGATTAATTTGGCTGTCGTTCTGTCACAACCGTTTTTTTTCAGGAACGCGTGGAGTTATTAAAGTCAACTCGACATACATTTTCACTGTTTTTCATACAACCGCTCTTACGCGATTATTATGACGTTATTACACATTTTTCATTAGATATTTTGAAAACACAGTATCTTGTGGATATTATCTAGGCTTCTATTAAAATCAATTTATAAATTTGTGTAATACTAATACAGTAAAGATCACTGAAAATCTGCTATTTTGCACTAACTTTGACACTTCATAATTTACTCAAAAATTATAACAATAGAAGCCTTGCAAATTTAATCAAGATTCTAATTGACGACCATTTTTTTCAAAAACTTTTAAGGGATTAAAATAACACGTATTTCCTGGAACAAGTTTTGTAAAATATTTAAGTAAATCACGGAATTACCGAATGCTAACAGAGTTTTCAGGCATTATCTCTCTTTTTGCGATTGCGTTAGATGAAGTAATAAGCTTTAAACCATGCTCGATGTTGACGGTAAGCGAGTGAAAAAGGACCCTCTTAATATCAAATATTCAAGTCTGCTACACTTTGAAACAGCGAAAAAAATCTAACTTTCTAAGTTAAAGCAATCTGAAGAAAAGGCCGTTTATGTTCCATTTATGGAACACATTTAGACTTTCACAAGGAAATCAATACCTTTAGAGTACTTCCCGTTGACCTAGAACCCTGAAATTCGGTAAGAAGCAAGGTAGTAGGTACGTGTAAAAGGAAAAGCCTGAAAACTGTATATTTGTAGTTACATCACCAAATATATTTTTTTTGCGATTCGATACTCGATTCGGGAATCGAACTATTTACACAGATAAGATTGTACGAAATCATCAGTGCGCGATTCCGACTCGCACAAATGATCGGTTTTAATTTTTTAGAGTTCTGTACCTCAAAAGGAAAAAACGGAACCCTTATAGGATCGCTTTGTTGTCCGTCTGTCTGTCTGTATGTCAGGGGCCTTTATCTCGGGAACGCGTAGATGTATCGAGTTGAAATTGAAACCATATACTCAGGTCTGCGGTCCCTTGAAGCTGTGAAAAAATCAAACTTCTGAGTTAACGAAGAAAAAGATACGGCCGTTTATGTCGCAAAAAAAAACGTGCATTTCGACACTCTCAAAGCAGTCAAAATTCATAGGGTACTTCCCGTTGACCCAGAATCCTGAAATTTGGCAAGAAGCAAAGTCTTATAGCACAAGTATAGGAAAAAATCTGAAAATTGTAAATTTGTAACGTCACAAATTTTTATTTTTTGCTGTTCGGTAAAATCTTCGTCACTCAATTCGGGAAAGGTAAGTTTGTACGGAACCCTCAGTGCTCGATTCCGACTCGCACTTGCCCAGTTTTTATTATTATTAAAAACAAAAACGGTTGGTTTAGCGGCAATAGAAAAATACATTGGTGAAAATTGCAAGTGTAAGTACACTTATTATGAGATACAGTCCACTGACAGACGAGGCCCTGAGCGTGCCTTCGGGTTCGTAACACTAAAAAACGGTTAGTGACCGTTGCTTCCAAGGTTCAAACCCCGAGGGGGGTGCGTGCGTCATTGGCCCGGCTTGACGTGCTGTCTACTAAGTTCACGTAGTTATAAATTACGTAAGGAGTTCTGACAAGAATAGCTTTTATCCTTCGCGAAATCAGATAAAAACTTGTACGGTTTATATAAACTTTGTAAGGGGTTGTAATAAACTTGATAGATATCTTTTCAGCATCCTTACTGACAATTTAGTATTTTTGGAAGACACTCGCTATTGACAGTCCCAGCGGCATCTTGGGCATGATTGCTGACAGACTGGACTGCCGTATTTTAAATCGTTGCTCCAGTATCTCTGCTGGGGTGCTGAAGCAATGATTGTTTTATTGTGAGTGTGTATGTAATTTTTTAGTTGTATTTGTATCACTAACATAGTTGTAAGTTTGTTTTGTTTTTACTAACAAAAAATGAGTCTTGTTGCTTGAAATAAAGTATATTATTATTATTATTATTATTGACCGCAGCACAGTATAGATATATGGAACAGTACGGAAACTACCTACAAATGTACGACGAGACTCCTAAGCGGCATTCGCTATTGACAGGACCGCGCGAAACGCTTAGGAGTCTCGTCGATACGTATGTTTGTGTGAGTGTGCCGTTTCGAATATTTGTAGGTAGTTTCCGTACTGTTCCATATATCTATACTGTGACCGCAGTGATGAAACGCGTGTTACTAAAAAAGTTATGTGGACGTATGGAGAAGAGAGAGGCCAAAGAAAAGATGGAGGGAGCAGTGATATGAAAGGAAACGGAGTTAGTGATAGCGTGACGAATGACAGGACAGAGTTGAAGAAAAAAACGTGTTGCGCCGACCACAAATTACACGAGACCGGTTACCATGACGTTCAAAGTAAGATTGCTTCATTCTTATTTCAGTGTGGGTAAGAGACAGAGCTATACAGGTTGTCTAGCGCCATCTCTTACCCACATTGGAAATAAGAATGAAACAATCTTGCTTTAAGCGTCAAGGACAGGAATGATGGCTCGTTTTTAACCGACTTCAAAAAGGAGGAGGTTATATGTTCGGCTGAATGTATGTTTTTTATTTTTATTTTTTATGTATGTTCACCGATTTCTCAGTCAATTGTAGACCGATTTTAAAATATATTTTTTTGATTGCAAGGTTATGCTTCTGAGTTGGTCCCATAGAAATATTGTTATGATCTGATCACGAACTTTGAAGATATGGAACAGAACTCCTCATAGAATCACAGCAGAACCGTCGTAACAAGTTTATTTGCTTTGTTTATACGAGTTGTTGATGACTGCCTGAAAGAAGAGGGGGAATATATCGAACTGATCTGATGATGAAGCCTAAAGTTAGGCACCGGAACTCTGTAATAAATTAATGTAATCTAACCGTGTTTGGGGTTATTAGAATTGTCATGAGATGCACTCTGGCTATACATTTAAGTTTGGCTGAGGGGTACTTTTTAGTGGTGCTACTATAACTAAAAAGTGTAAAATAAAAAACTTTTTACAAAAAAAAATCAACCGACTTCAAAGTAAAAAAAAAACACTGAAAAGTGCAAAATAACTTTAATTTCGGAAGTCGGTGTTAAAAAACGAAGACACAAAACTATTATTACACCGACTTCCGAAATTAAAGTTATTTTGCACTTTTCAGTGTTTTTTTTTTACTTTGAAGTCGGTTGATTTTTTTTTTGTAAAAAGTTTTTTTTGACCGCAGTCTTCGTTTGTGTAACACAGAAGTTGATGAAGTCATTTTACTGCTTGTAAAAGTGGCTGAAAACATGAAGATTTTTAAGCCTTAGAGGCTTCCTAACGGCCCGTTTACGACCTTGCCGCTGTGAGCGGTAGCTAAGCATGGGGAGACGAGCGGTAAGATCAAAGTGTGAAAATGTTTGAAGCACGCCACGAGAAGCCGCTCATAGCGAAAACGCTCAACTTACCGATGCCTTCCCACTCGCTGCGACACGCGCCTCTAAGACCGAAGTCGTGAACAGGCTTCAGAATCTTCGAGAAAAAGCCAATAGGTGTCAAAAGAGCTGTCAGTTTAATTGATCGTCACATCGTTTTTCGCTATACGTCACGCGTTCCTGTTAACTTTTGTTTTTTTTTTTTGTAATGATTTTGCCATGGTCCTTGTTAAAGGCGCGACGTAATGTTTGCCACTTTATATGTATGTAATTTTATTTCCTCTTTATTTATTTATTATTATTTTCATTTATGAGTTTGTCCTTAATTGCGCCCCCGGTACATGGTGGACATCCCATACATACGCACAAAACATTTCAGGAACACATTCATTGTGCGTACAGCTAAGGAGTGGAATTCCCTGTAGGAGTGTGTATTTTCTGATAACTACAACCTAGGGAGCTTTAAGTCAAGAGTGAATAGGTTACTTCTAGGTAAGAGTGCTCCACCGTCGACCACATCATCGCTTACCATCAGGTGAGACAGTGTCAAGCGCGAACCTTATAATATTTTTTTTTGCCAATAGTGCTTATTCTAATAGATCAGTAGTTTTATGAATAACAAGTCTTAACATTTTAGAACAATAGTAATTATCATAAATACTTCTCTAATAGGATATATACTTAAAAACCTTTTTACAAAAAAAAAAAATACAACCGACATCAATGTAAAAAAAAAAACTTAAAAATGCAATATAACTTTAATTTCGGAAGTCGGTGTTTCTGTAATAGTTTTGTTTCTTCGTTATTTAACACCGACTTCCGAAATTAAAGTTATTTTGCATTTTTTAGCGTTCTTTTTTACATTGAAGTAAGTTGTATTTTTTTTAAGTTTTTTATTTTACAGTTTTTAGTTATGGTACCACCACTAAAAAATACCCCTCAGCCAAATTTAAATACCTTATAGCCAAAGTGCATTTCATTTATTACACAGAGCACATAAATTTAATAGAGTTCAGGTACCTACCTTCCGGCTTTATTATCAGATCAGTTCGATATATTCCACCTTTTCTTTTTCGTGTAGTCGATGACTGACTGCAGTCATCAACTACACGTATAAACAAAGCAATTTTACTTGTTACGACAGTTCTGCTGTGATCCTATGAGGAGTTCTGTTCCATATCTTCGAAGTTCATGATCAAATCATAACAATATTTCTATGGGACCAACTTGGAAGCCTAACCTTTCAATAAAAAAAAAAAACAAAATCAGTCAACAAAAAAATACATTCAACCGAACGTAGAACCTCCTTCTTTTTAAAGTCGGTTAATAAAACACCTTCGTGCAAAGAGTGCAAACTGTTGGTTACAATGTTCCTCCTGATAAAGCGCATTATGTCCAACGTGTTTACATCCATATATTTTATCACCGGTAATCTAGATATTATATCCCTTACTTCCGCATTAGATGTCTAGAAATAAACCTAATAATACTCCCTATCAATATTGACAATCTCAAATACGTTAAAACCATAACAAAGTCACAATCCTTGTCAAATCACATATTCCACTTAGATTCTATTAAAACCAACTTCACTTTACAAGTACGTCCGCAATGCACAGCTGCATAAAATTGATTGGTCGAGCCAACCTGCTAGCGCGCGCGGTCGGTCACTACTTGCGACTATTGGACGCAATGCACATAAATTATTTTTTGTGACGAATTTATATGACGTATTTTAGAGGGGAAAGTTTGTATGTAAGATTTTTAGACACTAAAATAACGTCAGTTATATATATATTTCAAAGGGTCTTACCAAATTTTAGCTCAAATGAAATCAATAACATACACAAACATTTTTAATAAACCATTTACAGGCAATTTTGAATCGTCAAAATGTCGGTCAGTCAAAAAAGCGACGCTGAATTGCACGTTCCGAAGCGTAGATCTCTATGGAGAAGTCATCATCATCATCATCATCTTCCTGCCCTTGTCCTGTGTTATTTGAGGTCGGCGCAACACGTTTTTTTCTTCCATTCTGCCCTGTCACTCGTCATACTATCACTAACTTCCTTTAGTAGAGAAGTACGGGCAAGAAATTCCATGGAATGTATTTTTAAATAATATTATGAGTTTTCTCACCAAACTTAGCCAGGTGCATTACTTTGCATTAATTTCATTACCACTGCTCTCAAAACGGTGAAGGAAATCATCGTGACGAAACTGGCATGTCCTAGAACCTAAAATTGAAAGACATGTGATCTACACTGGGCCCGAATGATAGATTACAGTCCATTCCCTCTCCTAAAGAGGAGGCCTAAGTACCAGCAGTGGGAACATTATAAGGCTGGTTATGCTTATTTTCTGATCAGTTTAGCTCTGTTTCTATACCTGCGAATCCGATTAAAAACAGCTGGAACCTAATCAGGGGCCCTAGTCTGCTATTTTTATAAATTCGCCATTCCAACACGATTCCATTGTCATTTTTCTAAAAGTTCGTAATCTGTTTATTCATAATAGCCGATCATTGATCGATCAGTGGTCTCGTAATAAAATTGTGATACGAGCTGTCTTGTAACGAATTTAAAGCAATGACTGCACAGTGACGTTCTAATGGTAGGTCACTGATTAAAGGAACTGTCAAAATTTTAGCAGATTACCGCATACGTCAGACATTCATTTGTCATTACGTACGAGATTACCATTCTGTGCTATCTTTCAATTGAGTGTCAGTGGCTGACCACTGGAAAGTTATAATGACGCCATTATATTAGTAGATTACCAAACTTGTCAAAATCAACAATTATGAAATCAATGATAGACCATTTTGACACTATTGTAACAGCAGACTTTAGGCCCTGAGCTATCGTTATCATCATCATTTCAGCCGGAAGACGTTCACTACTGGCGGTCAAGTGTCGCCACAATGTACGGTCCTGTGCGTCTCGCATCCACCGGATTCCCGCGACCCTCACCAGGTATCAGTGATGAACATTTCCAGGCATATTGGAATTGTCGTAATGTCGGTCAGTCAAAAAAAGTGAAGCTAAATTGCCAGGTCACGGTTCGCCTTGTGGGAGGCCATCCAACGCTGTGTCTTCCGGTACATGGTTGCTACTCCAGAACCTTTTGGCCCCAACGGCCATCAGTTGCCTCTTAAGTTTGCCAATTCTTCTGACTGAGCTATACCTTCACAAGAAGCCAAAAACGATTTTCTACAAAATGTATTTTCAGTTGCTCAAGCGAAGAAATTATTCGACTTCGCTCCTAGTCCAGTACCCGCCATCGGGAACTACAGTAACGTGACTGGATGGATACTAATAGTTTATAGCCATATTAAAATTTATAAATAGTTTCTAACTCTCGTTGCGAATGCACAGAAAAACAGTGTGGTGTGCTAAACCGGACGTTCGCCTTGACCTGCCATTAGTATGCAGTCATAGTTATAGAAAATGTCATGTACGTCCCAGATAGACTCGTAGTAATTAAAAAACCGGGCAAGTGCGAGTCGGACTCGCACACCGAGGGTTCCGTACAAACTTACCTATGAAAACAGTTCAATTTCCGAATCGAGTCTCAAAGATTTTTACGAATCGCAAAAAAGTTTTTTTTTTGTGATGTAACTACAAATTTACAGTTTTCAGATTTTTTCCTATACTTACGCTATGAGACCTTGCTTCATGCCAAATTTCAGGATTCTAGGACAACGGGAAGTACCCTATGAATTTTGATTCCCTTGAGAGTGTATACAATGTCGCCCATGCGCATGTGACCGCCCGTAATATTCTGAATATTCATGAAAAAATATCGAAAATAAACTTCAAAAGGGGGGGTCTATCTGTAACATTTATCATGTTATTCAATTTTGAATTTTTTAAGTAGAGTTTGTAGACTTGCTTTCTATTTTTTGACACATCTCCGAAGTTTATGGGTCGATTTGTATTTTGTTTATTATTTCCAAAAGCTTATGAGTTATTTTAACAGGTTAATTAACATTTTACTAAAAATTATCGACTACGAAAAAAAAAAACGGAATCGAAGTAATTTTTTCGGTAAAAAATTGTGTATTTATTTTAAAAAAACTAGTGTAAGTCCATAAATTATCCCCATAGGACCACTTTTTTAATCATTATTTGTAATCTACTACATAACAGCTAAAAATTCACAGAACATTACTAATACCTATCTCTAAAAAAAAACCAGCAAACAACTTGTTGAACATTTGCAACTATTCAAATAAAAAGGGTCGCTCAGGTAGAAACCGGTTCCTAGAAACAGCTTTTTAACAATTGCGTCCCTACCACGTGCACACCCTTGTCGGCTAGCGTTACTTCATTCAGTCGCTTGATTACTGACCCCGTGACGCTACGTGTTTTGTGATTTGTGCACTACTTAATCTTGTGAGGAAAGTTTGTTAACTACTCGTATCATTGCAATGGTACGATTGCGTGATCTACCGCCGTCTCATGTGGCTGACATGCATTTCATTTACGGTGTTTGTAATGGAAATGCACGCGCTGCTGTCGAAGAGTACAGACGTCGATATCCAAGTAGACCAGTACTTGGGTACCGATCCTTCATTGCCGTACATCGTCTTTTTTGCGAAAGAGGATTATTTCCGCAACAAAATGAGCCCGGCGTGATTGTTGATGTAGACGTGGAAGAGGATGTGTTACGATTAGTGCGCGCTAACCCTATGCTAAGCATTCGTCTCCTATCGATAAGAGTAGGTATACCAAGAATAAGAGTTTGGAGAATTCTCAAAAAAGAAGGCCTGCATCCTTATCATTTCCGACGTGCACAACATTTGGAAAATGTCGATTACGGTGCGAGATCTGTTTTTTGTAATTGGATAATTGCACAGCAAAGAGCTAATCTCAATTTTATGAGGAAGATTTTGTGGACAGATGAAGCCACGTTTACAAGGGCGGGTATAACAAATCATCGCAATCTTCATGTGTGGGCCACTGAAAATCCACACGTCATTAGAGAAACAACTTTCCAGACTCAATTTTCCATAAATGTATGGGCTGGAATGATTGACGATGAACTTATTGGCCCTTTCGTGTTACCAAACAGACTAGATCAACACGCATTTTTAGATTTTATAGTCAATACGTTGCCGTTGCTTTTGGAGGAAGTACCGCTGGAAACAAGAAGGCGGATGTATCTGCAATTAGATGGAGCTCCAGCACACTTCGCACGACTAGTTCGTGATTATTTAAATCAAAATTATCCGCGATGGATTGGCAGAGGAGGTCCCATTGCTTGGCCGCCGCGATCTCCCGACCTTACACCCTTAGATTTTTATCTTTGGGGCAACATGAAACAAAAAGTGTATGCCGTGCCCATTGAAAGCCGCGAGCAATTAACGGCTAGGATTTTTGCTGCTGCTGCGGAAATTAAAGAAAACCGTGAAGAATTACGTCGTACAATAAAAAGTGTTGCCATGAGAGCTTTAGTTTGTTTACAGGAGGGTGGGGACCATTTCGAAAATCTAATTAATTAAAATTCTTGTATTTTTTATTTTTTAAGTAAAAATCTGGCTATTGCTTGTTTGTTTTTATTTCCATTATCATCCTCCTTATTAGTTTAACCTTTTAGTACTCACTGCTAAAAGCGGGGACATTTAATTGACTTTCACATTTTCTTTTCCTAAATTTGACTCTTAGAGTTTTAGAGTTTTACTTTGGATTTAGTTACAGTTTGGTTTAATAATGTTCTGTGAATTTTTAGCTGTTATGTAGTAGATTACAAATAATGATTAAAAAAGTGGTCCTATGGGGATAATTTATGGACTTACACTAGTTTTTTTAAAATAAATACACAATTTTTTACCGAAAAAATTACTTCGATTCCGTTTTTTTTTTTCGTAGTCGATAATTTTTAGTAAAATGTTAATTAACCTGTTAAAATAACTCATAAGCTTTTGGAAATAATAAACAAAATACAAATCGACCCATAAACTTCGGAGATGTGTCAAAAAATAGAAAGCAAGTCTACAAACTCTACTTAAAAAATTCAAAATTGAATAACATGATAAATGTTACAGATAGACCCCCCCTTTTGAAGTTTATTTTCGATATTTTTTCATGAATATTCAGAATATTACGGGCGGTCACATGCGCATGGGCGACATTGTATATACGTTTTTTGCAATATAAACGGCCGTATCTTTTTTTTTCGTTAACTCACAAGTTTGATTTTTTTCACAGCTTCAAAGGACCGCAGACCTAAGTATATGGTTTTAATTTCAACTCGATACCTCCACGCGTTCCCGAGATAAAGGGTCTTGACAGACAGACAGACAGACAGAGAGACGAACAACAAAGTGATCCTATAAGGGTTCCGTTTTTCCGGTACAGAACCCTAAAAAAACAGTCAAGTGCGAGTCGGACTCGTGCACCGAGGCAGGGTTCCGTACAAGCTTAGCTGTTTAAATATTTCGATTCCCAAATCGTGTCTCGATTTTTCCGAATCACAAAAAATACAACAAATTTACTGACTCACTTTAGTTTTCAGACTTTTTCCTATACTTGTGCTACATGACGTTGATTTTTACCAAATTACATGATTCTAGGTCATCGGGAAGTACTATATAGGGTGACTGGCAATCAGTGTAAGATACTTAAACACGTTATTGTGCTCATGATAACAAACAATTTTTATTATGGGATCAAAGCCGAAATCGCGAAAAAAATATCAGCTGTTCAGTACATTAGGCAAACATAAATGTACTGAACAGCTGATTTTTTTTCGCGATTTCATGTTTGTTCCCATAGTAAAAGTTGTTTGTTATCATGAGCACAATCACGTGTTTAAGTATCGTACACTAATTACCAGTCACCCTATATAGGTTTCGATTTCCTTGCGAGTGTTAAAATATGCGCATCTTTAGATAGCGATTACTTAGTATTTTTTCACTAGTCTGATTTTTAGTTTCATCATAATACTTTCACGCGTTCCTGAGGAAAAACTATCTTATAATCGTGATCCTATAAGGGTTCTGTTTCTGCCGACTGAGGAACGGAACCCTAAAAATGAGTATTCGCGTGCCTAATTAAGCAGTAAACACTGGAACTTAGGCAATTTTGTTATAATATGCCGAAGCTAATTAACACGTGATACAGTGCCTACATTATTTTTTAAGTACCCAAGAGCCCTCGACGGCCAGACCTTCGTTATTTTATAAAAGCTGAAAGTTTTTCTGTGCATGTCCCATAAACAGGTTAGAATGACCAGAATCATCCAATGAATTCTCCCGCTCTAAGGTGTAAGAAACAAGTGTGTCAGACTTTTACCAACTAAAATCCACCTGCGTCTTTCAGTTACTCATTGCATTCTAAGGCCATGACCACTCTTTCAAAAGTTCCCACAGCCCTATCGCGTTATCCAGAGAAAAATCACCAAACACATTTATCGAGCACTCACCAGCCTGCACTGGGCCAGCGTGATGGAATTACAGTCCAATCTCTCTCGCAGAGAGGAGGCCCGAGTCCCGGCAGAGAAAACGTTACAGGCTGAATGTGCTATACAAGTCCAGTACTCAAGTTCTACTGCTAATGCTTAACCCAGTGATCAGTTCAGTACGGACTGCGTTTAGTAAGCCGCTCTGCGTGATCTCAATGGTCTAGCCACTTCGAGACATCAGTTAGTAAGCGATTACAACCAGCCCCCTGGCTTCAAACCTATTCGAATCGGGTGTTTCCTGATAGCTATAACCTTTCTTTTGGGTCTTTAAGTCAAGAGTGAATAGGTGGGGCTAGGCAAGCGTGCTACATTGTCGACCACTGATGGAACTCGAGAATTTAATACCAAGCCTAATCAAGAATCGACAGCCATGGATCTAGTTAACGTATGGAGGTGTGCAGAAGTAGGTAAATAGTCCTCTTGTCTCCATTGAAATTGGAGGATCCTAGGACGAGACGGTTGTATCTGCTGTTTTAATTTTATATATTTTTGTTTATTTTTATTAAGTTATTAGCATCGTTCCTAAATGATAGAAGACACGAAATATGTAACCAAAATTTTAGTGATACATAAATGATTGAAAAGAGTGTCCATGGACTTTCTTGCACAGTCTTCTCCATAGAGATATTTACTCTTTGATTGCATATATCAAAGCGTAGATATTTTTTAGCTTCATTTTTTTCTGACTGATCGATTTCTCGACCATTCAAGCGTCTTAAATGGTTTACCTACTTGAAATATACGATTTGATTTGGGCAACTGACAAATGGTTGGTGTCGGCCTTAAGTTCTACTGATAATGCTAAAGCCAGTGATCAGTTCAGTACGGACTGCGTTTAGTAAGCCACTCTGCGTGATTTCAGTGGCCTAGTCACTTCGAGACATCAGTAAGTAAGCGATTACAACCAGCCCCCTGCCTTCAAAGCTGTCCTAATCTTCGGGGGGTGTTTAAGTCAAGAGTGAATATTTTAATTCTAGGCAAGCGTGCTCCATTGTCGACCACATCATCGCTTACGCGACCCATCAAAAAGAAAAGTCGTGGAAGCCAACTCCAACGTGCTGTGGGGTCTAAACCTCAAGTATTATGCTGTTGACTGACCTGGATCTCCAATAGAGCTCTGTGCTTCAAGAATTGCAGTCGCGTTTGGCACCACTAGAACAAGGAGATGGTTACTTCTTTTGGATAAGCCTTTCTAATTCTATCGACCATTTCTGGACAATTGACCTAAGTAGACCTTCACATTTAATGGTCCTGAGGGAATATTATTCGTTTCTTAACCTGCAGTTTGGCAAGGATAGACACAATAACAGATTTTGTGAAAAATTTGGTACAAATTTAGCTGGATTAGTCCTACGAGCCATCTTTTACGGGACATAGCTTTAAAGGTGACATGTTTAAAGATCTTTCAAGGCTTTATATGGCCATCTTACTTACTTTTCGACCTTTCCTGAGGTCCTACCACGTGTTTCATTTGACGAGCTGAACTGAACTATTAAAGGGATGGAGCTATATATGGTTGAAATACTTAATAGCGTCTCTCTGTGGTTAGATATTTTTTCTTGCTAGTGATAATTCGTGATGGTGACACTAAGTGTGTTGTCCTCTGTGTAACTTGTGACGGTTCTCCAGAGCGCTGCTTGAGACTGATCATCGACTATTATGTATGTTGCCTACTACACTAATATGGATATTTGATCAGTCTGTGGGTGGTGTTTCTGTGTGCGACTACATTTGTTATCTTGGGTATACCTGTTAAAAACATTTGTATGTGTTAATAAATGAATAAATATAGGGTGTATAGCTCCATCCTTCCTCTCGATCGGCTTGACATTTCAACACGTCATCGTAAGGTCCCTGGTCTTTGTAATATCAACCTGCTTTACTGTTCGATACAAGACAGAGGCTTCCTCTGTTCCTCATGAGAGTCGAGCAATTTCTGCTAGCATCAGCTATCTCTTTTAAGAACTACCTACTTCACAATGCCAATCATAAGGCAGTGCCTCAATTGTGACGTCTGACAAACTTAAGCTAAAACAACATGACGCGCAACGCTGTCAAATTGGCGGACACGTCGCGCAATACTTGAAAGCATTGTAAAATGTTGGGGGACAAATTGAGGGACACTTGAAAACATTGCAGCGCTACGTAGATTTAAGCCTTAGATGAAATAGGGGACAGAATGTCCCCCAACATGATATGCAACACTCAATCTACGCTGCAACGTTGCCTAGTGTCCTGCAACTTGTCCCCAGCATTTTTCAATGCATTCGAATTGTAAAAAACGTGACGCAGGACATGTTGGACGATTCAGGACAAAATACCATCTCAGACACTACTCTGCATGGTTCCCATATGATTTGACCATTACATGTTTGCTGTATGGACTTTAAAAGAGACTTTGTATGTGACTTTGTCCTCTGAGTTTGTTCAAGTTTAAACTGGCGAAAACATTGCCGTGTAAAAGTGTTTTTTAAAACCTATTTACAAAATAAATATCGTTCATTAATTTGACAGCGTTGCACGTCATGTTGGGGGACATTTTGTTCCTTCACATCACGTCGGGGTCACCAGTTTGGAGGTATACAGAACAGAGAGTAAAGTCCCGCAAACCTCCGACCAGACGGATGTTATGTCTGGTGGGCAACTGCCTGATTGATGATTTCTGGCTGTTCTATATGTTCTAATCGCGCGGGGAACTTTAATTGCACGATGCAGAATTAGTTCTTATGTGACGCCATAGATGTCGCTACAAAAGAATCTGAGGCTTTAGGAATTTCAAGCTCTGTCAGTTTTAAGGTCACCTTGATTTTAGTCTGTTTTACCATGCCATTAGAGATCTAGGGGTTCGTTAATTTGAAGTATGAAAGACCATTTAAATGAATAAAGAGGCTACACATAAAACTATCATTAGTATTGTTAACAACGACACAGTAACTCCACAAATCAGTGCAACATTTAAGATGAGCTTGTGAATTTTTACATGTATTTCCAAGACTTGAAAATTTGATTGGTGCGCTGTGAGGTAATGAACCTTTTTCAGATGAAGTGTTAACAAAGCGTGAAATTAATTGTGTACTTGACTGAATTTTTCTATTATTTGTATCAAAAAGTAACTTTATCGAAAATCGAAAATATAAAGAATTTTTTTAATTCGTTCAATATTAATCAAGTTAGAAACCTTTTCAATCTGGTGGAAGGAGAAACTATCAAATAACAGTATAAGAACGCACATACTGAAAAGTGACGTCACCGCCATTATGTTCATCATCATCATCATTTCAGCCGATAGACGTCTACTGCTGGACATAGGCCTCACCCAAATGTCGCCACAATGAACGGTCCTGTGCGTCTCGCATCCATCGAATTCCCGCAACCCTCACCAGGTCATCGGTCCACCTTGTGAGAGGCCTTCCAACACTGCGTCTACTGGTGCGCGGTCGCCACTCTAGAACCTTTCGGCCTTACCATTGCCACTTAAGTTTGGCGATTCTTCGTGCTATGTCGGCAACCTTGGTTCTCCTGCGGATATCTTCATTTCTGATTCGATCACGCAAGGAAACTCCGAGCATAACCCTTTCCATTGCCATTTGGGTGACTTTGAGCCTTCTGATGAGGCCCATTGTGAGCGACCACGTTACGGAACCATATGTCATCACTGGCAACACGCACTGGTCATAGACTTTCGTCTTGAGACACTGTGGTATATTGGATGAGAAGATACCGCGCAGCTTCCCGAACGCTCCCCAGCCGAGTCGGATTCGACGGTTGACCTCGTTCCCGAAATCAGATCTACCCAACTGGACTGTCTGTGCAAGGTAGACGTAATCGTCCACAACTTCGAGTATAGAGTCTCCAATTTTGATAGGAGTGGATGCTACATGGTTGCTTATCATGACTTTAGTTTTGTCCATGTTCATTTTACGCCATTATGTTACGTGTGCTGAAAAGAGAAAGCGAGATACTCCCACCGCACCCCATTCTTCCTCATACTAATATTTGGAATGCTAATTGCTGCTTCACTTAATAACCAATATTGATTTTATTTTCAGAAAAAGATTTATTTCACCAGCTGCCTTGAGGAAACCCTTCTTCGGCCAGGCATCTTGAAATTTAAATATTCTACAATAAGTATCTATTCAAATTTAGGTTAGGTACACGAAATTACGTTTTATTTGTAGTTTTTTTTTAAATTGATATAAACCAGTGCTTGACTGCGATCCCACCTGATGGTAAGCAGTGATGCAATCATTGATGGTGAGGCGCACTAGTTTATTAAGAGCCTATTCACTCTAGCCTTGAACACACCTAAATTATAGTTGGACGGGAAGACCGCAGCAGGCAAATTGTTCCAGTCCTTCGATGTACGCGGTATAAACGACGAATTAATAAAAGTTTAGTATAAAAACTATATAAATATAAAAGCGAAATACCACTCACTGATTAATCAAGAAATCTCAGAAACTATAACACCTACACACTTAAAATTTGGCAGGTAGGTTCCTTATAGGGTGTAGACATCCGCTAAGAACATATTTTACGAAACTCCAACCCTAAGGGGGTAAAACGGGAGTTGGAAGTTTAAATGGAGAAACTTATTTTAACGCGGTGAAGCCGCTGGCAGAATCTAGTATAGTATAAAAATAAACAGAAGCAAATACCTAATTACCATTGTTTAATGGGAACCTAGTCTAATTAGTAGAAAGTTAGCCTCTCATGCAATGAGGTTGCCTTTTATACTAGGGCCGAGTCTTCCTTTCGGAATCAGACCCCTGGCCCCAGTAGGCTTCGACTCTGCTGGCTCCTACGGTTGCTGACATCTCCTTGAGGCGCGCGTCGTCGACGACTTGGGCTCGGTCCGGACGGTTACTGAACGGTCGGGCGGCGAGCTACCCATTGCCCACCGTCCGCAAGCCCGCGCCTACGGTGGCCGGAAATCGGGATCGGAATCCCGGCGGCTGGGGCGCGGGGGCCATTACCTCGCGCGTGCACGTGCGGCCTCCTTCTTTGCTAGCATTACTGTTACTGCTTCGCAGAAGCCTGCACTGCTGCCACTCCTCCTCGCTCTGGACCATGGCCTATACCAAGACCCGGTAACAAGTCATGGTAAGGCCGCTGTTTCTAAAGGACAGAAATTAACGCGAATGAGACCGCAGGCAAAACCTAGTAAGTAAAACAAATATATTTCAGAATCATATTAACTGAAATATAATATTGGTGTCCTTCAAGAAGGTCATGGACGTAGACCTTGCAAACCGGCGCGCGTGTAAGAAGAACAAATAAATGAAAACGGACGAAGCGAACGGTGGTATAGTAAGAATCGTATAATAAAGAAGGCCCTTTTCTCGATCCGTCTATCGTCATCGTAAGTGTGGTTTAAAAGCTTGTTGTTTAATCCAACACAATGTTTGATAAAAAGGCAACGCGATAAAAAAAAAAACTGGGCAAGTGCGAGTCGGCCTCCGAAGTTCCGTACGAACTTACCTCTGTAAACAGTTCAATTTCCGAATCGAGGCTCAAAGATAATTACGAATCGCAAGTTTTTTTTTGTGACGTAACTACAAATTTACAGTTTTCAGATTTTTTCCTAAACTTGTGCGTTGAGACCTTGATTCACGGCAAATTTCAGGATTCTAGGACAACGGGAAGTACCCTATAAATTTTGATTCCCTTGAGTGTGGAAATGTTTTTTTTTTTGCAACATAAACGGCCGTATCTGTTTTTTCCGTTAACTTACAAGTTTCATTTTTTCACAGCTTCAAGGGACCGCAGACCTAAGTATATAGTTTTAATTTCAACTCGATAAAGGGTCTTGACAGACAGACAGACGGAAAGACAACAAAGTGATCCTATAAGGGTTCCGTTTTTTCCTTTTGAGGTACGGAACCCTAAAAAACATAAAAAAACACTAAAACGATCAAAATAACTGTAATTTCGGAAGTCGGTGTTAAATAACAAACAAACAATACCAGAAACACTGACTTGCAAAATTAAAGTTATTTTGATAATTTTAGTGTTTTTTATTTTTTAGTAAAGTCGGCTTTTATTGTGTAAAATGTTTTTATTTCACACTTTTTTAGTTGTGATAAACTTATAGCCAGAGCACCTATTTGTCAAGACAATTCCAATTAACCCAGACACTGCTAGGATACATTGTTTTATTATGAAGTTCCCGTGTCTACCTTCCACCATCCAGCTCCATCATCAGATCAGTTCGATAGTACCTTATAACCAAAGTGCATCTTATGACAATTCTAATAAGCCCAAACACGTCTATATTGTATTCTCTAATTAAAATATTCACCTTAACCAAGCAAAACTATATTTTTCCTAATTTTTAAAGTATAATAATTTTAGTAAACTAGTAGAACGGAGTTTTTTTTGTTTTTGTTTAAATTGATATAAACCAGCGCTTGACTGCGATCCCACCTGATGGTAAGCAGTGATGCAATCATTGATGGTGAGGCGCACTAGTTTATTAAGAGCCTATTCACTCTATCCTTGAAGACACCTAAATTATAGTTGGACGGGAAGATCGCAGCAGAAATAAAAAATTCATAATTTTCTATTTCTTTACCAGTAAGCGGCAACTACCATGTTTTGTTTCTGCACCACCCTAAGGTCGACTGGTAGAAAATGCCTAGGGCATTAAGTCCGCCTTTGTACAGTGTTTATTACTAGTGCATAAAGTTTTAATAAATAAACAAATATATGTCGGTGAAGTCAATAGTACGGAAGCTTTAGAACGAATGAACGAGCTAAGTGAAAAGTGACACATGTCACTTTGACAGAATCCGCACTGACGTTTGCACGAACCGAGCAGATAAAAGTGCCGACCGCAGAGGTCCGTGGCTCTTTCCTCTTTCGGCAGCCGTGCGTACAACGTCTAGTCTCGGGGACTGTCTCCTTGCTCGTTGTGTAAAGTGAATACCTAAAGCTTGCATCATAATAAATCAGTTGTATGATCTGGAATAGTTTGTTTATTGCTCGATACCCAGCCATCGCCCACAAAACAGAGTACTTGGACAGAACTTCAATGATGATCGGCATCCTGCGCCGACATATATATCTTCATCAAAACAAGCACTAGCTTTTGACTGCGATCCCACCTGATAGTAAGCAGTGATGCAATCGTTGATGGTGAGGCGCATTGGTTTATTAGGACCCTATTCACTCTAGCCTTGAAGACACCTAAATTATAATCGGACGGGAAAACCGCTTTAGGTAAATTGTTACAAACCTTCGATTAACACGGTATAAAAGCCGAGGCGAAACGCTTGGTCCGGACCGTAGAGGTGTTAACAACGTCAAGCAAGAATTACATTAGACTGACGCTCACGTGTACCACGCCTGATTTGTACGTAGAACGACGTCGCGTGGCGTGGATCTAATGTAGCTCTACAAGTCTAGTTGCCATATAAAATGTATGGAGACCGACGCGCCCAGATCGGCGTGTGTGGTACACGTGTGCGCAGTGTACCTTAAGGGGATGCAACTCGACATAAATTTTCACTGTTTTTCATACAACCGCTCTTACGCGATTATGACTTTATTACACATTTTTCATTAGATATTTTAGAAACGCAGTATCTTGTGGATATTATCTAGGCTTGTATTGAAAACAATTTATAAATTTGTGTAAAACTAATCCAGTAAATACCTCCGAAAATCTGATATTTTGCATGAACTTTGAGACTTCATAATTTACTCAAAAATTTAAAAAGACAATAAAGTAAACAATAGAAGCCTTGCAAATTTAATCAAGATTCTGAATGACCAAAATTTTTTTCAAAAACTTTTAAAGTTTAAAAAAAAAACACGTATTTCCAGAACAAGTTTTGTAGAATAGGTATTCAAGTAAATCACGGAACTACCGAATGCTAACCGAGTTTTCAGGCGTTATCTCTCTTTTTTCGCGTTGCCTTTTCGTCAAATCGCGTTGGATTGCGGTAGATGAAGTAACAAGCTTCTAAACCATGCTCGATGTTGACGATAGGCGAGTGAAAAAGGAGCCTTTAATGGTGGACTCTCGCCGTATGTGGGTTGTCCGAAATTTCTAGTTACACACAGTCGAATCCGCTAGCAGTAGGCATTTGATATCACCATTGTATTTCAATTAATAATTCAGTATGAGACATAGAAATGACCACAATCCATCCGAACTAGGCCGAAACGGCCATCATATACGCATTGTTTCGTCCCTGCTCTATTTCCAAGAGTAATGAGGCATACATGTCACCATTTATCAAGCAATCCAACCCCATACTGCCTAAGATCTTAATTAATGGAAAGCTACCGCTTTTAGTACCTACATTTAATTTACGTAAGTGTTCGTGTAGACGCGCTACAAAACCAGCCACATTGTAGCAACTATAATGTGTCCCGTCACGTTTTATGAAAACGCTAGCTGTCCTCCGCGGTTTCATGACATGGGTCTTTGGTTGCTGGTTCGATTCCGTGATGTTATATATGCTTTAGTATAGGATAGCCAGGTTCATGACGAATAGTATTATAGGCTCTTGACCAGTGCGGTAACACTAGCCTTTTATACGCTCGGTGCAAACTTCAACACCCACTATTTATCTCTTTTGGGCGCTGGAGCCTTGAGAACCCACGAGATCAATACTCCTGGTAGAGTGCGTCTACAACTGTATTAGGTATACGATAAATAATAGATGCTGCGTGTATTACCTAACTACCAAGCATGATCCAAAACTTGGCCCTGTTTTGATAATTTCTGTGCCATTTAAGGGTCTGTGCCGTGCCTGGGCACTGCTGGCACTGTACTAGTTTGGTACGGCACTGCTCTTGACTCAAATACTCCTAGGCTTTAGCTATCAGGAAACATATTAACCATTTCCCGGCAACATTTTTGTCGCTGTTTGTGGCGCGTCTGAACAAACCCTAAGGGTTCATACGACAATTGTTGTTGAAGGTCATGTTTGACGTGGGTAGTGAGTTGATGACTTTTGTGTCATTAAATAGATAGAATAAATACGGATCTTATTCGTAATGTCCTTCGAACGGTCAGGTGGCTACCCGAACGTGCCTGCTTCACATAATGGTTGGATGTGGATGAAGTAAAAGCTTTATGTACGTAAGGGCCATGGCCTTATGTAACTCTTAGTTACTTGAACCGGAATAGACGACAGGCTTTTGTTTTCATAAGGTTAATCTAAGGGTAGAACGAGAGAGCCTTTCAAACTTTTACTGATGAAAACCCACCTATTAGAAGGAGTAGAAGGAGTCTACAGCCCTATGCCCAGTTTTGCTGACATCTCCATGAGGCGGGCTCGACTATAGTATGACCTAAAGTAACAAATCATTTTTTTGCACTATTTTCTCGAGAGAGCGTTGAGCAAGATACGGATTTATATCTCATATTTCAAAGCTACACTAAATATCGGAAAACTTGTAAGTGTATTGAAAATCAGATATGGGGCACGAAAATCTGATATTCTTTTACGGGCCAAGGAGGTCGGCTGTTCTGTAATATTAACAATGGAAGGAAGCTCTTGTCCTCAATTGAAACATGAATTATATATTTATGCAATCTGTACTCTGGTACTACAAAAGAGAAAAGTAATAGTAGATTATGTGACTAGGGCATAAAGCTATGTCTTTAAGTCGCGGGCATAGCATAGCATAATCAGCCTTTTGATGTTCCCACTGCTGGGACTAAGGCCTCCTCTCTCTAGGAGAGGGAATGGGCCGTAATCCATCACGCGGGCCCAGTGCGGGTTGGTGAATATCACATATCTTCGAATTTTTGGTTTTAGAACATGCCGGTTTCCTCACGATGTTTTCCATCACCGTTTTGAGAGCAGTGGTGATGAAATAAATTACACAAAGTAATGCGGCTGGCTGAGTTTGTACCCGCGACCTACATCTTGTAAGTCGGGGCCGTTACCACTCGGCCACCACTGCTCTTAGTAAATCGCGGGCGGCATGTTGAATTCCGAACGAAACGAAGGTTGCTAAATTTTAATCCTGAACGCCAGTGAGATATTTATATAATTAACTCCCGAGCATTCCAAGGGAGTTAATATAGAAACCTGAGTGAAGTGAGGAATTCAAGCCACCCAAGACAATGACAGCTTTATCCCCGTGTTGGATACTCCAAATTTTACACCATCTGTGAGATAATTAAAAGACAATTTACTCAAAAAAAATATACAAGTTAATCTTACCTATCACTCGACATGTTTTGAGAGTTGAAACAAACAAAATTCACTACTCTAAGATTCTATAGTTTTAATTTTCTGTAACGCTTCCACAGGGGAATGGGCAGGGGGGCAATGGGCAGGGCACATTGCTCGCAAAACAGACGGTCGATGGGGACGAAAGGTTCTGGAGTGGCGACCACGTACTGAAAGACGTACCGTTGGAAGGCCTCCCATAAGGTGGACCGATGACCTGGTGAGGGTCGCGGGAATCCAATGGATGCGAAACGCACGTTTAGACGCCTCATGCTTGAACTAGCACACCAAAACAATTCTGTCAACTAGTCGAGGTACGAGGAGCGGGGTACTACGTTCTGATTGGTCGAGACATTAGATCTATAATCATATGTGTTGACAGACATGCGTCGCCTGTTATTAGACGTCTAGTGGCTGTAAGGTCGTTACTGTAGCTGTATGTTTGTTAAGCGAGAACTACACTAGACCGACGCACACGTGGACCACGCCTTATTGTACGTAGCGGCGCATTGCGTGGCGTCGCGTGGCGTGGATCTAATGGAGACCGACGCACCCAGCGGGGCTATTGCGTCTGTTGACAGTTCAAGTGATGATCACTTGTTAACAATGTGCATCATTGAACTGTCAAACAGCTAGTTTCGTATTGCCTATCTTCAGTGACCAACTGCAGTGACGTCATTAGCCACTGGTGCCTTTGATAGCCACCGTAACACGTTTTGACAGATGTTATTGTATCGATACTTTTAAAATTGCGATTGTGTAAGCTTTTGAAGCTGTATAATAATAGTCGATAAAATTTTAGAGTGGTCACAATAGGCACCGTAATTTTTTATAATTCACCACATTTCCACCGTAGTTTGTTAGTCACTTGTGTGATACGTAATACCAATTTTATGAAATTGTCAGTTGACAACTAAGTTTAGTGTGCAACGAATGCTAGTTGTCAACTGTTATTGAAAAAGTTAGCCAATAGCCCCCCAGATCGGCGTACATGGCCCACGTGTGCGCAATGTAGTTCTACCTTTGTTAATCCTTCACGCTCAAACGAATGAACGTATTTGGTTGAAAAGAGAATGCCCAAATTTGTATGTGGATCCGTACCAACTTGCGTCAAACCAAATTTACTCTCAAGAGTATAGTTTTTATTGAAATTTTCACTATCTAAAATTTTTTTGTTAATATTTAACCACATTTTTGAGATATTAAAAAATAACTCTTTGGGTGTGTTCACATCTGGCGAATACGCCGCTGGCGAGCTGCGTGCGTGCATTTCAAGTTAACGCGCCGTTTCCATGCCATCACCGTGCCCCTCGCGACATGCGCCAAACCGTGCGCGAGCGGCCCGCGCGCTGCTCCTCACGCCCGCACAAAGCAAATGGAAATGTATGCCCGCGAATTGCGCGCCCCGAACATGCGCCGCGCGCGCACACTTTACAAACCTTGCCACTTGCAACACTATTCACTATCTCAACATTGTCAATAATTATTATAGACGTATTGAATTAATTATTATTCAATAAAACTACCAGAACTACTCAAATACAGTACAAAATCATAAAACGATATAAACGTCAGTTTAGCAACAAAATACCGAAATGTCCTAATCAAATTGACAATGTCAAGTTTTGAGTTTCTAATATACGCAATGTTTACTTTATAAAATGGTGAGCTAAAATAAAATAATTTAACAGAATTTATTTTTAGCAGTTTAATTATTTTCTACTATATAATCTTATTTATTTAGATAGCAGATAAAATTAATTTTCGCCTAATTAATTTTATCTGCTTTGCTTGCTGCTTTTATTTATGATCATTGTAAGATTAAAAGCGTTAGCTTTACATACTCTTTACCACATTAAAAAATATCGTGAAAATAACTGGCAACTGTAATCGGAACGTAAAGATTTCTGAAATGACGTAATTTTTTTCGGAAATAGGAATTGTTAATCATTTAATATCATTTTCACGATATTTTTTAATGTGGTTAAAAAAAGCTGTGAAAAATCAGTACATTGTACACAAAAATAAAACATTATTTTTGGTATTAATATACTTGTGACGCAATATGGTACGGGGAATGAACATTCTTCTTTGGCACACGTGTAAAACACGTCATGGAATAGTGTATATGATACTTTTTATCATATAGTATGTCCTTGAATACGACATTGGATCCTTTTTTAACTCGGGAGTAGGCAAGTTTCCTAGGGACAATTTTCTACTATCACGTGAACGAAGCTGCAGGCAAATAATAAAGCTGAACGCACTGATCTCTAAGGGCTATATTTCACCGGGACACCATGGCGGCGTGACCAGTTGCGCCGCCATGGTGTCCGTAAGCTACCAAACTAGACACCATACAGACACCAGAGTCGCTACACCACACTGAGACAGTATCAAAATGGACCTTAAGTGCACGCGTCCATGTGGTCGCGCCGCCAAATTGGTTGCGCAACCAAACGGACACCAGGTGAGTAACTCTCTATAGAGCTGTATACATTTTGTTGGTAGCGCCGACTGGTCGCGCCACCATGGTGTCCCGGTGAAATATATCCCTTAAACTACCAGTCAGATTCGAAAAATATTGTAAACTAAAGATGGAATAAATATGTGCAAAGAAAGGTTTTCCAGAATATCCTCGAGAGGATGTAACTGGAGGTTGACATATATAATTCAAAATTTTAATGGATTGTCCTATACGCAAGTTGTATTACCAACCCTAATATTGATGTTGCCGGAGAGTCCGAAACGCCATTTTTAGGTTTCCGTACCCTAACGGTGTGGGTTTGGGACTAAACGTCCGGACCGAGCCCAAGTCGTCAACGGCGCGTAGTGTTCCACGCGCGCCTAATAGGAGATGTCAGCAAAGGTGGACTGTATTTTTACAGACTACAGTATATGTTTTGACCGTATTGACCATAATATACTCCTACAGAAGATTTTTTATGCAGGTATTCATGGTAACTTATACCGGTGGATAACATCTTACATAAATAATCGTTCCCAGGCTGTCGTAGTCAATGGTGTTGTGTCAAAGCGGCACGTAGTCCCTTCAGGAGTTCCCCAGGGATCGCTTCTCGGGCCTTTATTATTTAACATTTTCATAAACGACATTCACACATGCTTTCAAAATTCACTATTCCTACTTTACTCAGACGATATGAAGATTTTCAAACGCATAAATACTGTCGGAGACTGCTACTCTTTGCAACAAGATCTCGAAAGACTAGAAAACTATTGTCAGTTGAATAATCTGGAACTCAATGTATCTAAATGTTATACTATTACATTTACTCGCAAAACCAGCAGCATATCCTACACATACATTCTAAAGAAAGACCAACTGAAACGCGTAGATTATATACGAGATTTAGGTGTGATACATGATACCAAACTTGCCTACGAGAAGCACGTAGATCACATAGTAAATAAAGCTAACAAAGCCATGGGGTTCTTAAAAAGATCTTGTTCCCAGTTTACAAATATCAAAATAATAAAAATATTGTATTGTTCCTTCGTCCGTAGCTCACTTGAATACAGTTCGCAGGTTTGGAATCCCATGTATGCCATCTATATCTCAAGATTGGAATCTGTCCAGCGAAACTTTACGCGATACCTGCAGTTTATGTGTAAAACCCGGGATCATAATTACGAGTCGAGATGCAAAAGGTACCATTTACTACCGCTTAGTGAGAGAAGGAATATATCAGATATCTCTTTCCTCGTTAAGTTAGCACAATCTTACATCGACGCCCCACAACTTCTCGCCAAGATTAATTTACGCGCCCCCACTAGATCTGCTAGAATACCCTTTCTTCTTCTTAACGTTCCCAGCTGCTACACAAAGTACAGACAGAATTCGTTCTTTATAAGATGCGCAAAGTCCTACAATAACTTGATTGACTTTTCTGAACTTGACTTATTCACTACTAAGCCGCGTGTATTCAATCGAATTCTTACTAAACATTGGTTCGATAACTGTTTTATTTAGCACTGTACACGTTATATTATGATTGTGTCGTATTGTTAAAGTGCATACCATCACTGTAATTTATCTTTTTTTTTTTCTCTTTCAAGCATGCTCTTCATAGCTATTTAAATGCGAAAACACGTCATTGGTTTATAGTTGCATAATTTGTTGTTATTATTAGTTGTTACTACTGTTTGTTTTCCGATTACAATAAAATAAATAAAACCGTAGGGGCCCAGCAGGGTTGAAGCCTACTGGGGCCATGGGTTCGCTTCTGAAAGGAAAACCCTATAAAAGATACATATTTAAGTGGGGATCCCATACAGCAAACGTGATTTTTTTACCGTTTTTTCCTACGAATGGTACGGAACTCTTCGTGTGCGAGTCTGACTCGCACTTGACCGGTTTTTTCAATATGATTTTCTAACAATTTAAAATTCGACTCGTACTATGGGTTTTTTTTTCGGTGGGAAAATCATCCAATGACATCCCCCGCTCTTGGGCGGAGTGGGAGATAGTGTCGGACTTTTACTGACTGAAAACCCACTCCTGTTCCTTTGTTGTCTTTCATACCAGGGCCGAGTCTTCCTTTCAGAATCAGACCTTAGGCCCCAGTAGGCTTCGACACTGCTGGGGCCCTGTGGTAGCTGACATCTCCTTGCGAGCTACCTATTGCTCGCCGTCCGCAAGCCCGCGCCTAAGGTGGTCGGAAATCGGGAAGGTATGTAAGTTCGGGATGTTCCTGCACTGGATTCGTGCAGAAGAAACGCCCGGGTGTCACTATTGCGTGGACCGCCCGGAGGACACGGTGGATTGTGCCCCACTTGGGCGGAGAACCGCCGTGTTCTCATGGGGGCGATTGACGACAGCTCACTCTCGCGCCGGGCCCGGGTACAAGCCATGGTCCGGAGCGAGGAAGAATGGCAGGCGGTCACCTCGTTCTGCGAAGAATGCTAGCGAAAGAGGAGGCCGCACGTGTGAGGGAACGAATATCCACACGCCCCAGCCGCCGACACCCCGTCCCCGACTACCAGCCATGGCATACGCGGGCTTGCGGACGTTGAACAATTGGTAGATCACCGTCCAGTAGTCCGGTAATCGACTGGACCGAGCTAAGTCGTCAACAGCGCGTAGTGATCCTCGCTGGCCTCAAAGAGATGTCAACCAACCGTAGGGGCCCAGTAGGGTCGATACCTGCTAGAACCACAGAGATTTTCTGATAAGGAAAGCCGTACTCCCAGAAACACAAAGGGCTACTGAAGCACATAGGTGTGGTTTTAGTCAGTAAAAGTCTGACAGCTCCCGCTCCACATAGACTGGGAAAAGTCATCGGATGATTTCCCACCTTATAAACTGTTGGACAGTTCCGGTTATGTAAACTGGAAGAGGAACCGAACATTCGATTACGGTTTCGGCTGCAAATCGCGTCTCAATCGGTCACTATGGCTCGCCGTCCGACCGTCCGGTAAGCGTCCAGACCGAGCCCAAGTCGTCGACGGCGCGTACTGTTCCACGCTCGCCTCAAGGAGATGTCAGCAAACCGTAGGGGTCCAGCAGGGTCGAAGTCTACTGGGGCCAAAGGTCTGATTCTGAAAGAAAGACTCGGCCCTGGTACGAAAGGCAACGAAGGAACAGGAGTGGGTTTTTTGTCAGTAAAAGTCTGACACTCTCCCGCTCCACCCAAGAACGGGGGATGTCATAAGATGATTTTCCCAACGAAAAAAAAAAATACGGTCACTATGGGTATCTAATCATAAAACAACTCTTCCCGCTCAGGGTAGAGCGAGAGAGGGTGTCATTCATCATCATCATCATCATAATTTCAGCCGAAAGACGTTGTTCGTCTTTCGGCGCACAGGACCGGTCGTTATGGCGAAACTTGGGGGAGTTATGTCCAACAGTGGACGTATTTCGGCTGAAATGATGATGATGATGATAAAATGCTTAGTTTTTTTTATTCTTGTTTGTTCATAAGTGTTTTCTTCCTGTCTCATTTCTATTGAAAACTATCTAGTGTAAATTGATTTTTATACATGAAAACAAAGTTACCAATAGCTTACATAAACATATAGTTATATAACAATCGTTCCCCCGTGGAAATCGCGCCACCTGTACAAGTTGTAATCGAGCCAACAATATCGTATATCTGTCAATAACCGATAGAAGGGCATACGTTATACAAACCTATAAAAGTGTATGCTGCTCTAGTAAACCAAAAAGCAGTATCTCAATTTTTATCGCATCCTAAAAATATTGTAATATGGAAATATTGTAAAATCAATCTTTTTTTTTTAACTTTTGGAGTAGCGTAATTAGAGACACAATAGTAAGACAATGGCGCACGACCGCCGGCGTTCGTGCGGGGATCAACAGCTTACAGAGTATCTAAACATGGAGTTTCTTGCCGGTTCTTCTCCATAGAAAACTGAGTAAGCAATAAATATATGGTATAATTTCGAAATCTCTAATATTTACACGATATAAATACTAAATCTATAATTTTATTTGATTTAACGACCAGTTCATGTAATAAACGATTGATATAATTTTCAAATAACTAATTTTTATAAGCATAACATACATTGATTATAAAATCTTTGGACATACCACTCAAGAAACATAAAACTTATTTAGTCTAATATGAAAGAACGAAAGCTTTTTATAAATCATAATGGCTTTTAACTTAACCTAATCCAAATGATTCACTAACATTAGAAGGGGATCTTAAATGGTCACTGTTCTAACCTAACCTTACCCACATGATCGCTTCGTTCGCTCGCCATCGCTTTCTAATGGTCACTGTTCTAACCTGACATAATCCAGGCGCAATTTTCAACTTTAACCTAACAAAATGATTCACTAACGAACTAAGAAGGGGATCTGGCGCTCGGCGGCCGCTACCACGGCACGCTCGCTTCGGTCGCTCCGCCTTCGCGCTTTAATGGTCACTGTTTTAACCTAACCCACGTGATAGCTTCATTCGCTCGCCATCGCGTTCTAATGGTTATTATTCTAACCTGACCTAATCCAGCCGCGAGGCTCCACAGCCATATTATATTACAGTAACGTTGCGACAACTTGTAATACTAACAGTGTGTTAAACGATACAGCTGCGACAAATATAATATTTTAAATGATAGACCTAATGATTTTCGGTGAAATAAACTTTATATCCAATGACGTTATACGAAATAAGTTTTAGAGTATATAAATTGTACATGTAAAGAAATTATATCAACAGCTGGTATATCTCACGTTTATTATATCTTGTGAATGTTATTGAAATGAAAAAATACCAAATATATATATATATATATATATAAGGAGAAACTGACTGACTGACATATCAACGCACAGCCGAAACTACTGGGACTAGGAACGTGAAATTTTGCACAAGGTTTCCTTTTATGACGTAGGAGAGCACTAAGAGAGGATTTTCCAAAATTCACTCCCTAAGGGTATGAAACGGGGGTCCAAAGTTTGAATGGAGAAACCTACTTTCACGCAGGCGAAGCCGGTGGCAGGAGCTAGTAAACTTAATATGATATGAGACGCACCCGTTTTATTAACTATCTCTACGTGAAAAAGATGACAGCAATAGTTCTTTATTAAATCCTTTTTGTCTCAAAACTTATTTTCATTGGGTTACCGCTTTTTATTTAGTAAAGCTGTACGGTAGTTGTTGGTATGTTACGTAAATATTTTCTGGACTGTTATGTGAGTTGTGTAAGTAATGTAATTTTGTTTCAGAGTCATCGATTACGAGCTTAAGCAAGAAATTTTCGCCTCGTCGTTTATACCGCGTACATCGAAGGACTGGAACAATTTGCCTGCTGAGGTCTTCCCATCCGATTATAAGGTCTTCCCATCCGATTATAGTTTGGGTGTCTTCAAGGCTAGAGTGAATAGGCTCTTAATAAACTAGTGCGCCTCACCATCAACGATTGCATCGCTGCTTACCATCAGGTGGGATCGCAGTCAAGCACTAGTTTGTATCAAATTTAAAAAAAAAATAAGCGAACAGGGAGGGACTATATAATAGAATAGAATAAACTTTATTGTACACCAAATTAGTTACAAAACTTTTACACTAACTTAAATCTATGGGTACAAAGGCGGTCTTATCGCTGACAGCGATATCTACCAGACAACCTTAGGGTGGAATGTAAGAACTTGAAATAGAAAAAGGGGGGTAGACTATTTTCATGTGACACGAATGGCTGTAAGCTGTAGAGCAGTGGTAGCTCCGACTTACGAGTTGAACGTCGTGTCGTGCCTTCAATCAAAGCCAGGCAGGCTTTACTTTGTGTAACCGACGAAAATTGAACTTTTTGTAAGCTTTAGGACCAGTGCTTAACAACAACAAAAAAACAGGGCAAGTGCGAGTCGGACTCGCGCACTGAGGGTTCCGTACAAACTTACCTATGAAAACAGTTCGATTCCCGAATTGAGTTGCGAAGATTTTTCCGAATCGCAAAAAAAAGTTTTTTTTGTGACGTATCTACAAATTTACAGTTTTCAGATTTTTTTCCTATACTTGTGCTACGAGACCTTGCTTCATACCAAATTTCAGGATTCTAGGTCAACGGGAAATACCCTATGAATTTTGATTCCCTTGAGAGTGCCGAAATATACTTTTTTTGCGACATAAACGGCCGTAAGTATCTTTTTTTTTTCGTTAACTCAGAAATTTGTTTTTTTTTTCACAGTTTCAAAGGACCGCAGACCTGAGAATATGGTTTTATTTTCAACTCGATACTTTTACGAGTTTCCGAGATAAAGAGTCTTGACAGACAGACAGACAGACGGACGGACAACAAAGTGATCCTATAAGGGTTCTGTTCTTTCCTTTTGAGGTACGGAACCCTAAAAACAACCAAAAGCTAAAAACCAAGCCCAGATCTTCACCAAATTTAAATGGTACAAAATTATCTTCGAAACAAAAAAGGATCATAGATATCGCTGAACATCTCAGCTCCCGTAGCCAAGTTACAACCGTTTCGTTTCGATTCTCTATTCGTTGATCGCCTCGAGTCGGCCACGCCTCCTATTCCTTTGTTCTGACCACGTGACTGAGCTTTGAGATGACGTCAGAATAAAGGAATCGGAGGCGTGGCCTACTCGAGGCGATCGACGAAAAGAGAAACGAAACGGTTGTAACTTGGCTAGAGGGGCAGGTCCTTGAAAACTGGCGTCAGGCACTACTTGCCTGGCATTTATGCTAAACTGAAACTAGTTTGGCGCAGCCGTGAGCCACACTATTTTATTTTTGATTCTGTGTTTATGTGCCTTGTATTGTGCCAAATAAAGCTGTTTCCTTTCTTTCTAAAAAAAAAAAATTAATCTAGTTGCGAACCTTCTCCTTTTTTGAAGTCAGTCTTGGGGACAAAATGTCCTCCAACCGCAACGCTCTATCTACGTAAAACTGCAACGTTGCTCAGTGTCCCGCAACCTGCCCCCAAATATTTTTATTTATAGGCTCGCGCTTGACCACAATCTCACCTGATGGAAAGAGATAATGTGGCCGACGATGGAGCACGCTTGCCTAGAAGTAACCTGTTCACTCTTGACTTGACTCCGGCAGGGAATTCCACTCCCTAACTATGCGCACAATGAATATATTCCCAAAATCGCTTTTTAGGTATTGGTGGGATGTCCACCATGTACCGGTGACGCAACGCCGCGTACGTCTAGTTTTATAAAGTATTCACGCGGTGACGTGGGACACGTTGGGGGACATTTTGTCCCCTAGTATGCTTTTTTTAAGTGGTAAAATCATCTAATGACAAATCTCGCCCTTGTGTGGAGCGGGAGATAGTGTCAGACTTTTACTGACTAAAAACCCACTCCTGTTCCTTCTTTGCCTTCATCCCGGGGCCCCGGGTTTCGCTTTCACACTACCCATGGCCCCAGTAGGCTTCGACTCTGCTGGGCCCCTACGATTTGCTGATATCTCCCTGAGGCGCGACTTGGGCTCGGTCCGGACGATTACCGGACGGTCGGACGGCGAGCCACCCATTACTCACCGTCGGCTAGCCCGCGCCTACGGTGGCCGGAAATCGGGATCGGAATACCGGCGGCGGTTGGGGCGTGAGGACCGTTGCCTCACACGATCGGCCGCCTCCTTTGCTAGCATTACTGCTTCGCAGAAGGAGGCGACCGCCTGCCACTCCTTCTCGCTTCGGACCATGGTCTGTATCTGTACCAATGTCCGGCGCGAGAGATCACTGCCGGCGCCCTAGTATATGTGAGGTTTAAAAATAACATCGCATGTGACCAGATACTTTCGTATCGAAATTTATTGTTATTCATTGAACCCAAAGCTGAATTATGATGGTTTTATGAGCTCTGAAATATTCTGGTTTCTATATTTTTATTTTAGGGTAAGTTACGATATATTGCTATAGATGTAGATTCAATCAGTATTTCACGTTAACCAGCTTTCATGTAATGATTTCTTTTTTTGCGCAATTTTCTGTTCAATGAAATGTTAACCTAATGGTGGTTTTTTTTTTTTTCGGTAGGAAAATCATCTTATGACATCCCCATCGTGACCGTTGCCTCACGCGATCGGCCGCCTCCTTTGCTAGCATTACTGCTTCGCAGAAAGAGGCGACCGCCTGCCACTCCTCCTCGCTCCGGACCATGGCCTGTACCAAGGCCCGGCGCGAGAGATCGCCGCCGCCGATCGCCCCCACGAGGACACGGCGTTGCTCTGCCCAAGCGGGACACACCTCCACCGTGTGCTCCACCGTGTCCTCCGGGTGGTCCACACAATGGTGACACCCGGGCGTTTCTTCCGCACGAATCCGGTCCAGGAACCTCCCGAACTTACCATGTCCGATGAGGACCTGCGTCATGCGGAAGGTAAGGACGCCGCGTTGCCTTTCCAGCCACTCCTCAAAGAGGGGATTTACCGCCATAATTATGGCGTGCCCAAACCTAATGGTGGTGCAATAAGATTTTATTCTTAAGGGGTCCATTACACGATAGGTTTTGCTGTCAGTTTTGCCACAGTCAAATATCTTGACTGACGAAAAACCTACCGTGTATTGCGATGACTGACGTTTGCATGACGAAAAATGTATGGCGATAAAATTCCGTCAGTCAAGCTTCATTCATGATTGATGGTTTTGATTGACGCTTGCATGACCGTGTAGTGACCCCTATGAAGAAAAAAACAGGAGTGAGTCGGAGTCGCACACGAAGGGTTCCGTAAACCCTACATTATTAAAAGAGAGCAAAAATTAACAAACCGAGCAAGTGCGAGTCGGACTCGCGCACTGAGGGTTCCGACAAACTTTCCTATGATAACAGTACAATTCCCGAATTGATTTACGAAATTTTTTTCCTATTTTTCAAGAAGACTGATTCCTATACTTGTGCGATGAGACCTTGCATCATGAAAAATTTTAGGATTCTAGGTCAACGGGAAGTACCCCATGAATTTTGATTCCCTTGAGGGTATCAAAGTATATTTTGTTTGCGACATAAATTGCCGTATCTTTTTTTTTCGTTAATTTAGAAGTTTAATTTTTTTACAGCTTCAAACGACCGCAGACCTAAGTATATGGTTTTAATTTCAACTCGATACCTCCACGCGTTCCCGAGATAAAGGGTCTTGACAGACAGACAGAGACAGACAGACGGACGGAAAACAAAGTGATCCTATAAGGGTTCCGTTTTTTTCCTTTTGAGGTACGGAACCCTAAAAAAATAAGCCAAGAAGGATTTTATTCAGCTTAGTCACAGAGATCAGAGATAAAGGCATTCCAAAAGCATTTTTTTTTTTTGATAAGTTCGCCTTTAAAAAGGTAAGTGATGTTGAGCACGCTTGCCTAGAAGTAACCTATTCACTCCCGACTTCAATAACAGATATACCTATAAGAAACACAGACTGGCAGGCATTTCGCTTCTTATCTGAACGCAGAATTAGTATTCCCAAAACGTTACAAGTTCGTAAACCGAAGTTGAACATATTCTACCCAAAATTTCTGCTTTAGGTCCCTAGGAAAATGTATTACGTACATTTATCAATTCCAAAATCTACTCGATCCCTTAAACCAAGCTAACTAGACGACCCGGCACGAGGTAACAATCTATACTACGGACAAAATAGAAATATGCATGAAAAACATATTTGTTATCTAACCAGTTTATGAATAAACTAGCTTTTGTCCGCAACGCCAGCGTATATAAAATATAGCCTATGTCACTCAGGAATAAAGCAACTTTCTATGGGTGAAAAAATTTTAGCAATTGGACCAGTACTTTCAGAGATTACCTCCTACAAACAAAACGACAAAACTTTACCTCTTTATACACTAATATAGTGTAGATATTCAAAAATAGAATACTATTTGTGAAAACTATATCAACATGGGCACTTTTAGAACATCAGAAGCTAACGCACGGTTCCAATTGGCCGTTTCCCATGGAGAAGAACCGGCAAGAAACTTCATGGTTACTCTTTAAAAAAAAAATGTTTCTACAATCTTCTATACACATAAAAGTGAAATACTTACCACTCACTGATTAGTCACGAAATCTCAGAAACTATAACACCTACAAACTTAAAATTTGGCAGGTAGGTTCCTTATAGGGTGTAAACGGATTTAATGAAAATTATTGATAGGCTCGCGTTTGACCACTATCTCACCTGATGGTAAGCGATGATGTGGCCGACGATGGAGCACGCTTGCCTAGAAGGAACCTATTCACTCTTGACTTAAACTCCACCCCTAAGGGGGTAAAACGGGGGTTGGAAGTTTGTATGAAGAAACCTACTCTTACGCGAGCGAAGCCGCTTGCTGAAGCTAGTGTATGGTACCGGTACGTGGTCGCCACTCCAGAACCTTTCGGAACCTAGGAAAGAACATAAAAAGAAAAAATAGGAAATAGAAAATCTTTTTATTTGCCGGAAAAGGCGCAAACTAAAGGACAAAAAATAAATAAAAATCTATATTTATATAAAAGCGAAATACCACTCACTGATTAGTCACGAAATCTCAGAAACTATAACACCTACAAACTTAAAATTTGGCATAGATTCCTTATAGGGTGGTGTAGACATCCGCTAAGAACGGATTTTGGTGGTTGGAAGTTTGTATGGAGAAACCTATTTTAACGCGGGCGAAGCCGAAGCGATGCTAGTTACCTATACGATATAAATCTCCCCGGCTTTCTAGACTGATTTGCTGCCTAATTTTATTCACAGTCAACTTCAAATTCCGTCATAAATTCTACGGTTTCCTTGATCAGGGACGCGTAGCAGATTATGGATTACTTTGGAAGGCGATATCTGATACTTAAGTAACGATACAACATACAAGCGACCTTTTGTTAGCTGATAGTCTTGTGAGCAAATATTTGTAAAATATTATATATGGACATGTCCTAGAACCAAAAATTCGAAGACATGTGACATCCACCAACCCGCACTGGGCTCGCGTGGTGGATTAGGGCCCATTCCCTCTCCTAGAGAGGAGGCCTGAGTCCCAACAGTGGCACATTATAAGGCCGACTATGCTATTATATAGGGATAGTTAATGCTCACGACTTCGCGCGTATGTTTGTCGGTCGGGGAGTGTGCGTTGGAATTTCACAATTTAATTCCACCAATTCCGTTCCATCATTGGACCACTAGACGTACGGCGTTGCGCCATCGGTACATGGTGGACATCTCACCCATACGTACAAAGCGTTTTGGGAACACATTCATAATGCGTACAGCTAAGGAGTGGAATTCCCTGCCGGAGTCTGTGTTTCCTAATAGCTACAACCTAGGGGTCTTTAAGTCAAGAGTGAATAGGAGCCTATTCACTCTAGCCTTGAAGACACCTAAATTATAGTTGGACGGGAAGACCGCAGCAGGCCAATTGTTCCAGTCCTACGATGTACGCGGTATAAACGACGAAGCGAAACACTTAGTCCGGATCGTTGAAGTTTCAACAACGTAAGGGTGGATACTCGCCGTACGTCGGGTTGTCCGATGGTAGAAAGGAGATGGCGGAATCAAGTCATGCAATTCCCGCGCACTATCTCCAAAATGCAACCTATAGAATACCGATAGGCTGGCTACCTTGCGCATCTTATTGCTCTTGTCTTATATTACTTGGGGTCGGCACGTCCTGTCACCCGTCTTGCTATCAATAACGTGGGGCTCCCATACAAAAAACGTGATTTTTTGCTTTCGACGCGACGGTACGGAACTCTTCGTGCTCGAGTTCGACTCACAATTGGCGGGTTTTTTTTTTATTTGGATGCGACTTCGATTTTTTTATTTTTTATTATTGATAGGCTTGCGTTTGACCACTATCTCACCTGGTGGCAAGCGATGATGTGGCCGAAGATGGAGCACGCTTGCCTAGTAAACTAGTGCGCCTCACCATCAATAATTGCATCACTGCTTACCATTAGGTGGGATAGCAGTCAAGCACTGGTTTATATCAATTAAAAAAAAAAGATGATGGGTGGTAAATCATCAAATCGCTTCATATTCTATATATAATCGCTCATAGTATTGAATTATTAATTAGTATTGAACACAACTAGGGGAAAAGACTTATTGCCGCGATTATGGCGTTTCCAGTTTACGTGACCAACTTTGGATGGTTTTTTGGGTCCTTGCATTTCCCTAAGAACAACAAGATTCTTTACATTTTCACTAGTTACTTGAGTGAAATGCGTTTTTTTTTGTCAAACTATTACTGACTAAAAATCCACTCCTGTTCCTTCGTTGCCTTTCGTACCAGGGCCGAGTCATCCTTTCAGAATCAGACTTTTAAACCCGGTAGGCATCTCCTTGAAGCGCGCGTGGAACAGTACGCGCCTTGGGCTCGGTCCGGACGGGTACCGGACGGTCGGACGGCGAGGCACCCATTGCTCGCCGTGCGCAAGCCCGCGCCTACGGTGGCCGGAAATCGGGATCGGAATCCCGGCGGCGGTTGGGGCGGAGGACCTTTCTTTGCCTCACACGATCGGCCGCCTCCTTTGCTAGCATTACTGCTTCGCAGAAGGAGGCGACCGCCTGCCACTCCTCGCTCCCGAAAATGGCCTGTACCAAGGCCCGGCGCGAGAGATCGCTGCCGCCGAGTGAAATGCGTGAGTTGCGTAACACGCTCCGTAATCACAAGGCCATCCATTCTGCTAGTACAGCGGATCCCAATCTTTATTTGACCGGGGACCACTTTGATTTTGTTGTTACCGAACGCGTCAATGTTACTAAGAAATTTTTAAACCACTGTCAAAGTCAAAGCATTTATTTCAAATAAACCATTTACAGGCACTTTTGAATTGTCAAGAAGTCAGCCAGTCAGAAAAATGATGAATTGCACATTCCAAAGCGTAGATTGGTTTTTGGCCTTTCGGTTCGGGCACGCTCAGAGCAACTGTATTGTATTTCTGGTCTCTTTTTAGGGTTCCGTAGCCAAATGGCAAAAAACGGAACCCTTATAGATTCGTCATGTCAGTCTGTCTGTCCGTCCGTATGTCACAGCCACTTTTTTCCGAAACTATAAGAACTATACTGTTGAAACTTGGTTAGTAGATGCATTCTGTGAACCGCATTAAGATTTTCACACAAATTTTGGGGGTAGTAGTAAGTAAGTAGGGGGAACTTAGAACTGAAACACCTTTTTTTCATCAAACCCGTACGTGTGGGGGGGTATCTATGGATAGGTCTTCCAAAAGTGATATTGAGGTTTCAGATATCATTTTTTTCTAAAACTGAATAGTTTGCGCGAGAGACACTTCCAAAGTCGTAATACCCCCCCCCCCCCCCGTAACTTCTAAAATAAGAGAATGACAAAACTAAAAAAATATATGATGTACATTAATGCAAACTTCCACCGAAAATAGGTTAAAAACGAGATCTAGTAAGCAGTTTTTTTTAATACGTCATAAATCGTAAACCACAATTTACCTTTCAAGTTTGCACGGAACCCTCAGTGCACGAGTCCGACTCGCACTTGCCCAGTTTTTTATTATTTTGTATTGTTGCCTATTGTATTGCCTACGTCGAATAAATCCTATTCTATTTTATTCACACTAAAAAGAGGTAAAGTTTGTTATTTTGTTTGTAGGAGGTAATCTCTAAAAGTACTGTTCCGATTGCTAAATTTTTTTCACCGATAGAAAGCTGTTTTATTCCTGAGTGACACAGGCTATAATTTATTTACGCGGACGAAGACGCGGGCAAAAGCTAGTTCTAAATATCTCGGTTACATGTTTCTTGCTCTACTTAGCGCCAGTTTGGGAAACACTGAGCTAAACCAACAAAATACATTACGTTAATCTACTTGTAAGGAGAGGGGTGTTCAAAACGAAAGCTGCGATGTGACGGCAAAAAGGAAACTATGGATTTACTTTGGTAAGCGTTTTACGTAATGAGGTTGAAGGTTTGGGTAGATTTCAGGGTTTTATACAACGGGTATAAATGTGAATGGAAAACGTGGAAATCTGAATGTGGAGTGAAGTTTTTTTTTACTGTTGATACGCTCGCGTTTGATCACTATCTCACCTGATTGGAAGGGATTGTAAAGCTAGAACTACATTAGACTGACGCACACGACTGATTTGTACGTAGAACGACGTCGCGTGCCGTGGATCAAGTGTAGCTCTGCAAGTCTAGTTTCCATATGAAATGTACGGAGACCGACGCGCCCAGATCCGCGTGTGTGGCATACGTATGCGAAGTGTAGTTCTACCTTTATTTTCTTTTTGCAGAAATCCCTATAAGTTAAACAATATCAGCCTAGTGGGGATTTTTGGAAAATTATAAGTAACAATCTCCACCAGATGTTGTTGACCGTTGTGGCAATACTTTGGGGAGACCTATGTCCAACAGTGGACCTCATTAAGCTGAAATAATGATGGTGATGACCAGGGACCAGACTATATGCATTTGCATATTTAAACCATCCTCAGCTGTATAGCATATTTTATCTAAAATCTAGTTAATATAATATTCCACAACTATCACACAACGCCGTCTAGTCCCAAGCTAAGCAGAGCTTGTGTTATGAGTACTAGACAACTGATAAACATACTTATATTTCTAATAAATCTTAATATATATAAATCTCGTGTCACAATGTTTGTCCTCAATGGACTCCTAAACCACTTAACCGATTATAATAAAATTCGCACACCATGTGCAGTTCGATCCAACTTGAGAGATAGGATAGTTTAAATCTCAAAAAAAAAAAAACAAACTATTATCACGCGGGCGAAGCCGCTGGCAGACGCTAGTACATACATAAATATAGATAAATTACACCCAGACACAGAACAAATGATCGTGCTCATCACACAAACATTTGTCCTGGGTGGGAATCGAACCCACGACCTCCGGCATAGCAGTCAGGGCCACTGACCACTAGACCAACAGGCCAGTCAAATGAATGATGATGCATATTATCGGTACATTTTTCACAATATTTTTTCCTCTAACCTCTGCTCTAACCTCTAACCTCTCGTATCGTGAATCCAAAGACACAATCTTAATACCACTGAACATTTGGTAAGATTGTGAATCACAATACTTGATTGTTTACGTAATACAAAAATATTAAATAATTTTAATGTCATGAAATGTTGCTGCAAGTACTTATTAACACCTATCAAAGGATAATTTACTAATTGTATGCTGATTTGGAGTAAAAAAAAAAAAAAAAATCCTACTACTTTTCTTCTTTTTTTTGGGTTCCTAAAATTTATCCATTGCCCTTTGAGTGACTTTAAGCCTTCTGATGAGGCCATTGTAAGCGACCACGAGGAGCTATGAGGGCTATGCTCGGAGTTTCCTTACGTGATCGCGTCAGAAATGAAGATATCCGCAGGAGAACCAAGGTTACAGACATAGCCCGAAGAATCGCCAAACTTAAGTGGCAGTGGGCAGGGCACATTGCTCGCAGAACAGATGGTCGATGGGGACGAAAGGTTCTGGAATGGCGACCACGTACCGGAAGACGCAGCGTTGGAAGGCCCCCTACAAGATGGACCGATGGCCTGGTCAGGGTCGCTGGAATCCGATGGATGCGATACGCACAGGACCGGTCATTGTGGCGACATTTGGGGGAGGCCTATGTCCAACAGTGGACGTCTTTCGACTGAAATGATGATGATGATGATGAAAATTTATCATAAAATTTTGCATATTCTGCCAATTTTCGTGCATATTTCAAGCATTTTTCATGCATATTTGCATGCATATAGGGTGACTGGTAATTAGTGTACGATACTTAAACACGTGATTGTGCTCATGATAACCAACAACTTTTACTATGGGAACAAACCTGAAATCGCGAAAAAAAAAATCAGCTGTTCAGTACATTTATGTTTGCCTAATGTACTGAACAGCTGATATTTTTTTCGCGATTTCGGCTTTGCTCCCATAATAAAAATTGTTTGTTATCATGAGCACAATCACGTGTAGTATCGTACACTAATTGCCAGTCACCCTATATAACAAGCTTTTTATGTTGCATATAATCCGGTCTCTAATGATGACAACCAATTCTGCCGAGGCGCCCTCACTATAGTTGGTAACTGTCGAAATGGCGTGCGTTTACGAGGCATATATGTACTCGTACATGCTGGAAATAGGTTCAAGGAAACCAGGTGATGGTACTGAAGGTTTCAAGGGCTCTCAAACAACCGTGGAGCCGGATGTAACGACAAAATCTAAACGTATTCACGATACGATCGCACCAAAGTTGCTTTGCATTGTAAATCTATCGATCGATGCGACATTGTTGGAGTCCGAAGCATATTTTTCAATACACTTACTCGAATACCGTTTTTATCCCTACCGCTTTTAGGCACGCAATTGACTTTTTCCGCACTAGCGCGAAAATGTGCGCGAGCTCTCCCCCGCCACAATTTATTGTATTTATCGTGTCAAGCTAGGCGCTAAGCAACCGTGTCAACGCCCGTTTATTTATATCTTCGTAAGTTAATCTAAAAACGTCGTTTGATACACGTGGAAATCTTTCACTGCCGCACTCGGCTCCATAACACCCCGAATTCCGCCGCGGTCACAATGACAAACTTTCTCCACTTGTATCAAAGTGTACCATTTCGGTTTATTGATATGGTTTGTTGGTTACAGCCGTACCGTACGACTGCTCTGAACCCCGCTGGGGCCTCTGTCGACCCTACCCTAGCTTGTTAGGGTTCCGTATCTCAAAAGGAAAAACTGAACCCTTATAGGATCACTTTGTTGTCCGTCTGTCTGTATGTCAAGACCTTTTATCTTGGGAACGCGAGGAGGTATCGCGTTGAAATTAAAACCATACTGCGGTTCCATGAAGCTGTGAAAAAGTTAACGAAAAAACAAAGATACGGCCGTTTATGTCGCAAAAAACGTATATTTCGATATTCTCGAGGGATTCAAAATTCATAGGGTACTTCCCGTTGACCCAGAATTCTAAAATAAAGCAAGGTCCTATAGCACAGATATAGGAACAAATCTGAAAACAGTAAAATTGTGACAAAAAAAAAAACTTTTTTTGCGATTCGGAAAAATCTTCGAGACTCCATTCGGGAATTGAACTATTTACCTACATAGGTAAGTTTGTACGGAACCCTCAGTGCGCGAGTCCGACTCGCAGTTGCCCAGTTTTTTTGGGTCGGGTTCTTCATAATTTATAGTCACCCTACATTGACAATAGATCTAAACGTTGGACGTCGTTTTGTAGAACGTATCGACCACAATCCGGCTGAACGAAGGTTAGCCGCTACATTTTCAATCCGGCGCGCCTTCTTGTAATACGGCGTGTTATAAGATTTGGCTGCGAAAAATATATTCGCTCCCTGAGTATGACTAAAAATACCTTGAAAACCTGAATTTTATTGAAACTCCAATTTGAGAGACTGGAGCTGGATCAAAAAATCAAAGGACAGTGTTGATCAAGGGCGGACTGCTCCAAAAATATTCCATACAAATATTACATGTCTGTCTATAACATGTCAAGAACACACGGTTTACAGCTTTTTAGAGGTATGCGGAAAAGAGAGTAAAGCCCCACATACCTCCGGTGAAAATGGTCGGAGGATCCTTCCGACCAGACGGGTGTTATGTCTGGTGGGCTACTGCCCGATAGATGATTTCGGGCTGTTCTATATGTTCTAATCGCGCGGAGAACTTTGATTGCGCGATGCATGCATGCATTAGTTCTTATGTGACGCCATAGATGTCGCTACAGCTTATTGACTGACAATGTACACTTGCCAACTTTGGTGCAACTTCACATAAAAAAAACTGAGCAAGTGCGAGTCGGACTCGCGCACTGCGGGTTCCGTACAAACCTACCTATGTAAACAGTTCAATTCCTGAATGGAGTTCCAAAGATTTTTCCGAATCGTAAAAATTTTTTTTTGTGACGTCACTACAAATTTACTGTTTTCAGATTTATTCCTATATCTGTACTATAAGACCTTGCTTTATGCTAAATTTCAGGATTCTGGGTCAACGGGAACTACCCTGTCAATTTTGATTTCCTCGAGTGTCGAAATATACGTTTTTTGCGACATAAACAACCGTATCTTTTTTTTTCGTTAACTTAGAAGATTGATTTTTTCACAGCATCAAGGGACCGCAGACTTGACCATATGGTTTTAATTTCAACTCGATACCTCCACGCCTACCCGAGATAAAGGGCGTTGACAGACAGACAGACAGACAAATGGACGGACAACAAAGTGATCCTATAAGGGTTCCGATTTTTCCTTGTGAGGTACGGAACCCTAAAAAGGCCAAGTGTGAGTCGCAGTCGCGCACGAAGGATTCCGTTTCATCCATAGCAAAAAACGCCAAAAAAAAAACACGTTTGTTGTATGGGAACCCCACTTAAATATTTACTTTATTCTGTTTTTAGTTGTCCACTAACAAAAAGAAATTCATTATTTGTGAAAATTTCAACTGTTTAGCTATCACGGTTCATGAGATATAGCCTGGTGACAGACAGACAGCGGAGTGAAAGCAATAGGGTCCCGTTTTTACTCTTTGGGTACGGAACCCTAAAAAAGATGTACAGTACATTAAGAGCCAAGTACAATGATGCTTAAGAGCAGTGGTGGCCGAGTGAAAGAGCAGTGGTGGCCGAGTGGTAACGGCCCCGACTTACGACTTGTAGGTCGCGGGTTCAAACCCAGCCAGGCGGATTACTTTGTGTAATTTATTTCATCACCACTGCTCTCAAAACGGTGAAGGAAAACATCGTAAGGAAACCGGCATGTCCTAGAATCAAAAATTCGAAGACATGTGACATCCACCAACCCGCACTGGGCCCGCGTGGTGGATTACGGCCCATTCCCTCTCCTAGAGAGGAGGCCTGAGTCCCAACAGTGGGAACATTATAAGGCCGACTATGCTATGCTATGCTATACAATGATGCTTACCAAATTCTTACGAAGCTACCAAGATACTGCAGTGCCTTGAGAATGTTTGCCGAAGCGAGGTTCCCGGGCTTCTACGCAATCATGAGTTCGAGAGTTACACCTTTTTAGCAAAGTCTGTAACGCTCAAGTATTTTGTGTATTTTAAGAGCAGTCTCATGCTATCTACCAAGTCCTATATTTAAGCACTGGATTTCTGTACACTTGAATATGAACCAAAAATGACGTAGGTAAGGCATTAACCTAAGTATGTTTTTAAAGTAGGTAATATTTTTAGATGAATATGGGGCACCTATTCATACCTCCATGATTTGGCCTTAAATGTGTTTTACAATTTTATTTTATTCAGATTTGGTTAAGTCCAGTTGAGGAGTGGTGGACGAGTATCAGCCCCGACTTACGAGTTGTAGGTTGCGGGTTCAAACCCAGCCAGGCGCATTACTTTGTATAATTTATTTCATCACCACTGATCTCAAAACGGTGAAGGAAAACATCGGAAACCGGCATGTCCTAGAACCAAAAATTCGAAGACATGTGACATCCACCAACCCGCACTGTGCCCGCGTGGTGGATTACGGCCCATTCCCTCGTCTAGAGAGGAGGCCTGAGTCCCAACAGTGGGAACATTATGAGGCCGACTATGCTATGCTATGGTTAAGTCCGATCTACAAATCCTGGAGCACAGGCGTAGTGTAGCCAGCTTTTCAGTATTTTACAGGATGCCGTTTTGCGTCGTCGTTCGTACCGCAGACATCGAAAGTCTGGAATAATTTGCCTTAGCGCCACAGTAACTCTTGTAAACAATCCCGCAGTCCTAGCAGTCATCGGTCATACTGGGCCTTTTCAACTTTGCTGACATCTCTTTAAGGAGCGCGGTAACCATCCGGACCGAGCCCAAGTTGTCGACGGCGCCGCGGCGCGTAGTGTTCCACGCGCGCCTCAGGGAGATGTCAGCCAAACCGTACGAGTCCAGCAGGGTCGAAGCCTACTGGAGCCATGGGTGATACGAAAGAGAACTGGAACGAAGGCAAAGAATGAACAGGAGTGTGTTTTTAGTCAGTAAAAGTCTGACACTATCTCCCGCTCCGCCCAAGAGCGGGGGATGTCATTGGATGATATTCCCACCGAAAAAAAAAAGACGGCCGTATGGCGAACTACCCATTGCTCGCCATCTCCAAGCTCAAAGTGAAGATCGATCCGTGAGGCTGTGTTATTAGTTAGCCACGAGCTCGAATTGTTTATAAAAACAGTTGATATAACACCAGCCTCATTATGTATACTTTCAAAGGTAACAATAATCGTGTTTATAAATCTCCTCAAATGGAGGTAGGTATATCTGAATTAGGGTTAGTATAGCATAGTCGGCCGTATAATGTTCCCACTGTTGGGACTCAGGCCTCCTCTCTAGGAGAGGGAATGGGCCGTAATCCACCACGCGGGCCCAGTGCGGGTTGGTGGATGTCACATGTCTTTGAACTTTTGGTTCTAGAACATGCCGGTCTCCTCACGATGTTTTCCTTCACCGTTTTGAGAGCACTGGTGATGAAATAAATTACACAAAGTAATGCGCCTGGCTGGGTTTGAACCCGCAACCTACAACTCGTAAGTCGGGGCCGTTACCGCTCGGCCACCACTGCTCTTTTTTGAATTAGGGTTACCACATCTAATATTACACTAATATCTAGCTAAAGTTTGTTTTGTGTGTGTGTATCTTTCTTACTCTTAGCTGGATGATTTTGGATGAAATTTGGAACAAAGAAAGAAAAAGAAAGAAAATTGCATTTGTTGGCCTTACGAAAACGGTAACACCTTAAAATAAAATAAAAACCGGGCTAGTGCGATTCAGACTCGCGCACTGAGGGTTCCGTACAAAATTACCTATGAAAACAGTTCAATTTCCGAATTGAGTTACGAAGATTTTTCGCATCGCAAAAGAAGTTATTTTTTTGTGACGTAACTACAAATTTACAGTACTCAGAGTTTTTCCTATACTTGTGCTATGAGACCTGCTTCATGCAAAATTTCAGGATTCTATGTCAACAGGAAGTACCTACCTACCCTATGGATTTTGATTCCTTGAGTGTCAAAATTACGTTTTTTGCGACATAAACGGCCGTATCTTCTTTTTTCGTTAACTCAGAAGTTTGAATTTTTACAGCTTCCAGGGACCGCAGACCTGAGTATATGGTTTTAATTTCAACTCGATACCACCACGCGTTCCCGAGATAAAGGGTCTTGACAAACAGACAGACAACAAAGTGGGGTTCAGTTTTTTCCTTTTGAGGTATGGAACCCTAAAAAAAGGACACTGAGTAATGCCAAAAGGGCCTCAGCTCAGCATAATGCCAAATGGTAACATAGGTAGATCATGTTGTAGATTAGAACATATCTAGGACTATTTATCCCGGAGGTATATACCCTTTAACCAGCGAAGTCACTGGGAACTCATCATCATCTTCCTGTCCTTGTCCCGTGTTATTTGGGGTCGGCGCAACACGTATTTTTCTTCCATTCTGAACTGTCACTCATCATGCTATCACTAAATTCCTTTTCTTTCATATCACTCTTCACACAATCCATCCATCTTTTCTTTGGTCTCCCTCTCCATCCATCCACATGTAAACTCATAACTATTTTAGTAACATGCGTTTCATCCCTCCTCTTCACATGACCATACCAAGCCAAACGATTCCCTTTCAACTTTTCAGTTACTGGCGCCACTTTCAAACTTTCCCTAATATACTCATTTCTCACTTTATCCATTCTCGTCACACCACACATCCATCTTAACATCCTCATCTCCGCTACGTGCAATCTTTTTTCATTCGTCTTTTTCACAGCCCAACATTCTGATCCATACAGTATGACAGGCTTTATCACGGACTTGTAGATTTTACCCATCAAGGAACTAGTCTATACTTAATATTATAAAGCTGAAGAATTTGTATGCGCGAGAACTATCTACTGTTCGAATTGAAAAATTATTTAGTGTTGGATGCCCCATTTATCGAGGAAGGCTATAGGCTGGATGTATATCATCACGTTACGACCAAACGACCTGGCTCCACGCGTTCCTGATAAAAAGGGTCTTGTCGCACGTAAAGACAGACAAAAAAGTGATCTTTTAAGGGCTCTGTTTTGTTCGACAGAGGTTTTTTTTTAGGTGGTAAGGCATCAGGGTTAACTTTCACTTAACCCATGGCCCCAATACGCTTCGACCCTGCTGGACCCAACGTTTTGCTGACATCTCCTTGAGGCGCGCGTGGAACTCTACGCGCCGTTAACGACTCGGGCTCGCTCCGGACAAGACCGGACGGGTTACCGGACGACCGGACGGCGTGCTAGCCTTTGCTCGTCGTCCGCAAGCCTACGCCTACGGTGGCTGGAAATCGGGATCGGGATCCCGGCGGCTGGGGCGTGAGGGCCGATCCCTCGTTCATCTCGCTACGGACCATGGCCTGTACTAGGGTCCAGCACGAGAGGTCGTTACCGCCGAGGATACGGCGATGCTCTACCCAAGCGGGGCACACCTCTACCGTCTACCAGACGTGTCTACCGGGCGGTCCACACAATGATGACCCGGGCGTTTCTTCCGCACGAATCCGGCGCAGGAACCTTCCGAACTTACCATGTCCGGTGAAGACCTGCGTCATGCGGAAGGTAAGGACGCTGTGTTGTCTTTCCAGCCACTCCTCAAAGACCTTCTTTGAGGAGTGGCTGGTAAGACAACACGCTTACCGCCATATTTACGGCGTGCCCATTTTCGATTGAGGTACGGAACCCTAAAAAAGAAGGAACCCCTAATCTGAATTACCATAATAATGTGTTTTCGCGAGAATTTATTACGAAATTCCTATGACGAATATATATAATTCACTTTATTTTTACAAGGACTCCCGCAAGAGGAGTGAAAATCCTATTACATATCAATTGTTGTATAATAAACACATTGGGATAATAATTTTGAAGTTGCATGAAACCGTGAAAATGTTTTATATTGTACAGGCGCGCCGGCTATTAGAAAACCTCATGGGTGCACATGCTCATGTAAGCTGTTGATCCCCGCATTAACGCCGGCGTCACAGAATAAGAAATAGTACAAGTCCGGCGTTCACGCGCCATTGTCTTACTATTGTGTCTCTAATTACGCACTCAAAAGGTGAACTCGAAAAAGTGGCGAAGTGTGAGAAGAGAAATGCACACTGATCAACCGACAAATAAATAATGTCCTACTTACATACTGCGTACTTAATTACTAATTATGTTTGATAAAAATATAAAATTAAACCTTTTTATAAAAATGAAACTAGTTTTTAGTCATCATCATCATCATCTTCCTGCCCTTGTCCCGTGTTATTTGAGGTCGGCGCAACACGTTTTTTTCTTCCATTCTGCCCTGTCACTCGTCATACTACTTATCACTAACTTCCTTTTCTTTCATATCACTCTTCACACAATCCATCTATCTTTTCTTTGGTCTCCCTCTCCCTCTCCATCCATCCACATGTAAATTCATAACTCTTTTAGTATCAATAAATATTATAATTTATATGTAACCTAAAAGACGATTACTGATCTGTTTCTTGAAGTCTCAGGGGTGCTCGGCACCAACTGTTTATTTCTCATGGGTGCTCGAGCCCCCGAGGACCCACGGAGACGGCGCCCCTGATATTGTACCTCCTTCTTAAGATATTGGCATCAGCTATCTATAAATCTAAGGAGAATAGCAGACATACATACATAGAAATATAATAGAATTGTCTCTGTAATCTTAATATATATAAATCTCGTGTCACAATGTTTGTCCTCAATGGACTCCTAAACCACTTAACCGATTATAATAAAATTCGCACACCATGTGCAGTTCGATCCAACTTGAGAGATAGGATAGTTTAAATCTCAAATTATAGTCGCAATTAGGGTAGAGTAGGGTAGAGTAGGGTAGAGTATGGTAGAGTAGGGTAGGGTAGAGTAGGGTAGAGTAGGGTAGAGTAGGGTAGAGTAGGGTAGAGTAGGGTAGAGTAGGGTAGAGTAGGGTAGAGTATGGTAGAGTAGGGTAGAGTAGGGTAGAGTAGGGTAGAGTAGGGTAGAGTAGGGTAGAGTAGGGTAGAGTAGGGTAGAGTTAGGTAGAGTAGGATAGGCGGTACGAAGTTCGCCGGGTCAGCTAGTCTATATATATAAAAGGAGAAACTGACTGACTGACATAACAACGCACAGTCGAAACAACTGGGACTAGTCTATATATATATATAAAAGGAGAAACTGACTGACTGACATAACAACGCACAGTCGAAACAACTGGGACTAGTCTATATATATAAAAGGAGAAACTGACTGACTGACATAACAACGCACAGTCGAAACAACTGGGACTAGTCTATATATATAAAAGGAGAAACTGACTGACTGACATAACAACGCACAGTCGAAACAACTGGGACTAGTCTATATATATAAAAGGAGAAACTGACTGACTGACATAACAACGCACAGTCGAAACAACTGGGACTAGTCTATGTATATATATAAAAGGAGAAACTGACTGACTGACATAACAACGCACAGTCGAAACAACTGGGACTAGTCTATATATATATATAAAAGGAGAAACTGACTGACTGACATAACAACGCACAGTCGAAACAACTGGGACTAGTCTATATATATAAAAGGAGAAACTGACTGACTGACATAACAACGCACAGTCGAAACAACTGGGACTAGTCTATATATATAAAAGGAGAAACTGACTGACTGACATAACAACGCACAGTCGAAACAACTGGGACTAGTCTATATATATAAAAGGAGAAACTGACTGACTGACATAACAACGCACAGTCGAAACAACTGGGACTAGTCTATATATATAAAAGGAGAAACTGACTGACTGACATAACAACGCACAGTCGAAACAACTGGGACTAGTCTATATATATAAAAGGAGAAACTGACTGACTGACATAACAACGCACAGTCGAAACAACTGGGACTAGTCTATATATATAAAAGGAGAAACTGACTGACTGACATAACAACGCACAGTCGAAACAACTGGGACTAGTCTATATATATAAAAGGAGAAACTGACTGACTGACATAACAACGCACAGTCGAAACAACTGGGACTAGTCTATATATATAAAAGGAGAAACTGACTGACTGACATAACAACGCACAGTCGAAACAACTGGGACTAGTCTATGTATATATATAAAAGGAGAAACTGACTGACTGACATAACAACGCACCGTCGAAACAACTGGGACTAGTCTATATATATAAAAGGAGAAACTGACTGACTGACATATCAACGCACAGTCGAAACTACTGGGACTAGGATCGTGAAATTTCGGCAATCCAAAGTTCATAAGAAAAACCTAATTTCACACGGGCGAAGCCGCGGGCAGAAGCTAGTATCAAAATATTTTCTTTCTAGTGTAAAAGTATATTTGCTACTTAGAATATATAGCATAGCATAGCAGTCGGCCTTATAATGTTCCCACTGTTGGGACTCAGGTCTCCTCTCTAGGAGAGATAATGGGCCGCAATCCCACGCGGTACGCGGGCCCAGTGCGGGTTGGTGGATGTCACATGTCTTCGAATTTTTGGTTCTAGGACATGCCGGTTTCCTCACGACGTTTTCCTTCACCATTTTGAGAGCAGTGGTGATGAAATAAATTACACAAAGTAATGCGCCTGGCTGTGTCTGAACCCGCGACCTACAACTCGTAAGTCGGGGCCGTTACCACTCGGCCACCACTGCTCTTTTGATTTGTTACTTTTTAATTACTAACAGTTTTATGTTATATTCTTGTTACTAACAACTTTGCTTATGGACTGTTCTGTTTGAAGTTAGTGATTTTTGTTAATTTTTATTTTTTTGCCTGCAATTAGTCTGTTGATTATAAGCAAGTGGATGGATAGTTGTTTCAATTTGCAACAGGGGCTAAACCCCTATTTTTGACTTTTTAGTCCATTTCCCTTCTTATGTCAGGCTATCAAGGAAGACTGGACTTGGACTGTTTGAGTTCTAGATTAAGCCACATGTAAGTGGAATGTTGTGATGTCTCAGTCGCTTCAGGTAGACATTTTCCCTGACTTTTATCTCCTCATCTACAGTGGAGGCCTCAAGTACTGGTGAATTTAACATACAGTAAATAAAATAAGAGGTCAAGGTTGAAGATAGAAAAATCATAATTTCCAATTCTGGCTATGTCAATGCTGTAATTTATTTATTACTTAATGTGTTACATTAGGGTTTTCCATTTCTTATAGGCAATTAAAAATTGCCTATAAATGGTTTATTTGAAAGTAGCTAGGCTTCGCACGGGTGCAATGCTGATACTTAAATATACTACAGAATGTCTAGAAGCGCAAAACAAAATATCTACTCATTTATAATTTTTTTTTTTTGCGCTTTAACCAAAACCACGTTAGAAACCTGTAAAAATTATCAGTGTTTCTCTACTATATTATGCATGTATTTTATATATAAATCACTCTATTTATTAAAAAAAACCGCATCAAAATCCGTTGCATAGTTTTAAAGATCTAATCATACATAGGGACAGACAGATAGCCGGATGACTTTGTTTTATACTATGTAGTGATGATAAATGCAGGGAGTTTGCATTTCCAACTAATCCCATGAAGTGTAAACCTGAGTGCCTATGTTTATTATAGACTAGATGTTGACCATGACTTTGTCTGTGCCAGATTAGTAAAACTGCACAAACAGCAATTTCTTGAGTTTTAATTTGTTTGGACAGAATCCTATTTCGTAAATAAAAGTAGGCTGGGTACAATGCGTTCCAAATAAGAATAGGATCGATTGCCATGTTGTGATGTCACGTCATACTGTCAAATCGAAGAATAATTATGGTGAGTACAACAAGAAATTTATTAAATTTAATTTAATTACGAACTGTGAACGGAAAAAGTTTAATCAGAATTCCAGTTCTTCAATTTTGTTTGTCTCTAAGTTCTTCAATTTTGCCCAATTTCTTGCAATTTGACAGTATGGCATGACATCACAACATGGCAATTGATCCTATTCTTATTTGGAACGCATTGTATATTATTTTTTATAAAGTCAGCTGTCTGCCAGTAAAATTTCTAACATTAGCCGGCCAAATACTGTCAATTTTTTTGGAGTAGTACGAGTATTTATTAATATGCAATTAGTATTTTTTTTTTAATTTATTTGTAAGTTGATAGGATAAATAGTGAAAAAGTAAGTAATAAAAATTATAATAGTCACTTAGTTTCAGTAAATTCTGATTGTTTATGAAAAGCTGTATTTTTTCTTGAGTGTCAGATACCAATATCTCATTTAGTTTTCTCTGGTAGAATTTGCTCCCTAAATATTTATTTATGAGGGTGTAATAAATTATTATTCATAATCGCCTCTACAATTTTTGTGGATGAATAAAACATGACTTGTGCATTGATGTAAAAATCAAAACATTTCCAGTTGTTAAATAAATCCTTGCACAATCAGGCTGAATAAAAATTCAGGCTGAAAAAAAAGTTGCTTACCTTTGTTTACAAACAAAATTTGTGCTAAAAACAAGTATTTCTAGAGGCATTGTGCATCAAGAACTGACTGTAATATAATCATGAGTCTTCCACTTACCCGTGTAGGATGTGGAGCTGTAGGAATCAGCAGAAGAAGCTGATAGTGATCGGCTTCTATATCGCGCAGATTTTTTCAAGGCGCCAGATTTCCCGCGCTGGCCCTCGAACTTGCCAGCTGCTGCACCAGCCTCGGCGTTCCCGCCACGCACCTGCCCGGGGTCCGTCACAGGACTATCACTCGGCACATTAGCCGCCGCAACACTTTCTTTTCTACTCGAATTCGAATTCAGCTGATTTGGCTCCCCATGTCCATGACCGTCAGACATATTTGAATTTTATTTTTTTTATTATTTTTTTCTAATAATCCAATTAGAATTTACGGTTTTCTATATTAAAACCTTTTTACAGTAGTACACTTTATTTTTCTGTATAATTTTTTCGAATATTCGCACACAAGAATGGTAAAATAAAAATATCAATAATAAAAACAGCAGTACAAACAACCGCAGTGGCGATTAAAATAAATTTGAAGATCGGGGGAATAGTTAGCGGTATAAAAATAAATTCTTAAGGTAGTATGATGTTATTTTGTTATCAGTAAAGTCATGAAAAACTAAAAAATTAAATAGAACAGATGGAAAATACAATTTCTTCAGTTATCCGCCCGAGCAAAAACGCACACCCCACTTCCATGCTTCACCCCCGTAACTGAAATGTCATTTTTTCGATCGGCATTTAGCCAAGGCTTGCCATAAGCTTTAGCAATAACCGTAAACTTGAGTAAACATTTCCGATTATTGTTAAAATACAAAATATGAAAACAATTTTGTAAAATGTTTGTAACAGCTTGTAAATGTTTAGGGTTACATATTTATCTCCGAAAATCTTCACAGCTTTTTACTATCCAAACAAACAGAATTTACGAGTATAAAAACCAAGGGGTTTAAAACAACACATTAAAAAAGTTGTGTTATTTAATATCAGTTCTGCATTCATTTATTTATTTATACATTGCTTGCAATCTTATACTCCAATATTATATTCTCATTCAATTTTTATTGCATGAAAAGTTAGAATAATAAACCGGTACTACCGGTTTTTATTCGAAGAAACTACGTTTAGAAACTCATATAGCATCACTATACTCGCCAATATGGAAGTGAAACGTATGTCAACTACTGCGCGACCAAACAACTAGGAAATAAATAACTCGAAAATACTTTCTATTATTTAACTTGGTGAGTAAATATTTACAAAATTAGTAATTAAAATATTGTTTTACAAATTTCACTGAAAATCATCCGTTTTTATGCGCGGTTCGGAAATGGAAATGTACTCGATAATCGTCATCATAGCATTCGCCGGCGAACAAAGATATTTTTAAAAGATACATAGCCTATAAATATTTAAATCTTCTTTGAAAGCGTTGTAAACAAACCCTTTTCGACGTATTCCTTGAGTTTTCATTGATGATTTTCCTGTATATTTTTGAAAACATACATGTGTGACATTTTAGTTGTCATCATGTTTACATGTCATGCATTTTATTATTTTACGTATTTAATATAGAAGAAAGGTGTTGGAGCGTGTATATTTATCTTAACAAGCGTCATATTGTGTAAAGTTAAGTGATAATGTCGTGTAAATACTTGTTTTCAAGATATTCAGCCAAGGCTGAACATCTCGCTAATAAATTGAACACACACGCTCTGACATACTGACATGTGCACTGTCGTTTTTTTTTTCTCATGCAGTTGGAAATATTCGTCATACTGCCTAAGATTTTAACATTTTGAGTTAATGCTTTTTGTATGTTTATTTTTTCGCACCGTTTACTTACTTTAGAAGTACAGTCAACCATGCAACAATGCGAAAAAAAATAATCATAAATATAGCTTTCATGTCATATTATTATGTTAAAAAATATCTAAAATATTTTATTTCACACAGGCCTACATGGGCACTTGTAAAACATGATTTGCACTTGTAACATTTTCCTTTTGGGGTAAAACCGGCAAGAAAGTCCACTGATTTATGATTGACTGTACTTTAGAACTCATCAGAACACTTGCACCCAAATCTTTGAATGAAAGAATAACAGAAATGTATCAGCTACCTATTATCTTGTGAATTTATATTATAACTCTAATAATTGTGTTACCTAGAGGGGCCCATTAGATCTCAGTTAGGCATCATAAGTATTATGTTATGTTCCAATCAACTTGCTTGTGATTGACGGCTGTCAAAAAAGTCCTAGGTTCCTGCAAATTCTATTAATCTATGGCACTTTGGCACTCCTAACTACACTAACAAAGTTTACTGCCCATCACTAAACTCTTGCAAAGTGTTTAAAATTAAAAAATATATAAACATGACCAAAGATATGAATAAAACAATAGATGGAAATTTGTATATATTTTTAATTGATGAATTAAGTTTTAAAATGAATATCAAAAATGTTCAACTTACATTTAAATCAAAACTAGATCTTATACGCCATTTATGCACTTTGCATTACCGTTACCTCACGGTACACGTTACACTATGAACGCACACAAGATCATATGAAGCTAATACAGTATGTTTTTCCTTCGTTCCCAGATTGCCATGGATTTAAAAAAGGTATTTTTTTATGCTTTTGTTTTCACTTATTCCAGTTTTCATTTACAAAGTATTTATTGAAATTTGAAACGTTGTGAAAGATGTAATAATAAAAATTGAGTGTTGTGATGGCCGAGTGGTTAAGGCACCTGCCTCATGCGTGAGATTTTGGGTTAGAAACTGGGCGAGTATCAATGTGAATTTTTCAATGTTTTCTAAGTTTATCTATGTTTATGACATTTTTTGCGAGGTTTACGGCAAGCGTCTACCCTAACTGACCCCATCAATTTTGCTGACCTCTCTGAGGCTCATATGGAACAATACACTGTCAGAAAAAGCCTTGATCGGAAGCTTTTATTTTAAAATTATTTTTTTGGTAGAAAATTATCAAATGAGCTTCCCGCTCTAAATGGTGTATCAATCTTTTACTGATTAAAACCCACCTGTGTTTCTTCAGTTGCCCTTTTCAAACTAAGGCCGCAGTAACTCTTTCGAACAATTCCGCGGCCAACGTCCTTTCCGAGGTACCGAAAGGTTCTGGAGTGGCGACCACGTACCGGAAGACGCAGCGTTGGAAGGCCTCCCACAAGGTGGACCGATGACCTGGTGAGCGTCGCGGGAATCCGATGCATACAAGACCCACAGGCCAGGTCGTTATGGCGAAACTTTGGGGAGGCCTATGTCCAGCAGTGGACGTCTTTCGGCTGAAATGATGATGATGATGATGAGGGTCTTGTTGTCACCTATCGATTAACTGACCTCGCTAAGCGTTGCACCTCTAAAAGCGATATTAATAATACACTAGCCAACGGCTTCGCTCGCGTAAAAGTAGGTTTTTTCATACAAACTTCCAACCCCCGTTTTACCCCCTTAGGGGTGGAGTTTCGTAAAATCCGTCTACAGGGTGTAGACGGATAAGGAACCTACCAGACAAATTTTAAGTTTGTAAGTGTTATAGTTTCTGAGATTTCGTGATTAATCAGTGAGTGGTATTTCGCTTTTATATATATTGATATATTTTATCAAACACGATTCATGGAAATTGTTTAATTAATGCGTCTGCTATACAACTAGTGAAAGTCGTATTCGTTTCAAAACGTGTTTTATCAATAAAAACTTGCCAATATTATTATTTTGTACATTATCTACCTGAATCGTTTGTCTGCAACGACCTTACAGCCACTAGACAGCATCAAAACAATTCTGTCAACTAGCCCAGGTGGTACTACGCTCTGATTGGTACGGGGAGCGGGGTACTGCATTCTGATTGGTCGAGACATCAGATCTATAATCATATGTGATGACAGACACGCGACTCCAATTATTATTGAAAAGAGTGTCCATGGAGTTTCTTGCACATTCTTCTCCATAGAGATCTACGCTTTGGAATGTGCAATTAGCATCATTTTTTTTTCTTTTTGACATTTCAAAAGTGCCTGTAAATAGTTTATTTGAAATAAAATGCTTTTGAATTAGACGTCTAGTGGCTGTAAGGTCGTTGTTTGTTTTAGTATAGTCACGTGAAGAGGAGGGATGGTATGCATGTTACTAAAAGAGTTATGAGTATAAAGGGCCAAAGAAAAGATGGATCCATCCATTTCACACAATCCATTGTGTGAGGAGTGATATGAAAGAAAAGTGAGTTAGTGATAGCGTGACGACTGACGGGTAACAGAATGGAAGATAAAACCGTGTTGCGCCGATTCCAATTAAGAAGGGATAAAGGCAGGCAAATGATGATCTACGTGAAGCTGTTCAAGAGAGTTTTAGGCGTAAAAAGGTGAATGGTTTTGTAAATGGTCATCTTGTTTGCTTTGATTTCCATCCAATCATCCAATACGTGTCCCTAAATGTAGAACTACACTGCGCACACGTGTGCCACGTACGCCGATCTGGGCGCGTCGGTCTCCATACATTTAATAAATGGAAACTAGACTGGTAGAGCTACATTAGATCCACGCCACGCGACGTCGTTCTATACGTACAAATCAGGCGTGGTCAACGTGTGCGTCGGTGTAATTTAGTTCTAGCTTATCTCTGGCATCCAGTTGTTTCCGAAGAAGAAGACCGAGTAGGGTTTTCTTGCGTCATTGTACCGTGGCCTATCTCTCAAGCATCGAGGATTTTTCGAGGATAAATAGTACCTAATACCAATCAGCGATATTGTAGTTTTCTTTATCACTGAAAGAGTTATCTTCATACGGTACTATAAGTCTTTGTAATCAGTAGTTAACTTGCTATCACCAGCGGCTTAGCCCGGACACGGTGGAGGTGTGCCCCGCTTTGTCGGAGAAAGAAAGAAAACATTTATTTGAGACCCGCACAGGACAAATAACAATAAAACAAAAAGTAACTACTTAATCTATAAATACTTAACTTAAAATAAAAGAAAACAATAATAAAAGACAAAAATAAAAGGCCTGTGCGAGGCCAAAAAGGCTCCTATCTCAGCATATGCTGCGATATTTAACAAAAAGTAAAATAACGCAGCGCTGGTATTCTGATAGGGCCTGGTGATGCCACGGACACACTCACGGAACACGGAGCACCGCCGCGTCCTCGTTGAGGCGATCGGCGGCGGCGATCTCTCGTGCCGGGCCCTAGTTCAGGCCTTGGTCCGGAGCTAGAAGAACGGGATGCGGTCGCCTACTACGAAAGGAGTTGGCCGCAGCTGTGAAAGAAAGGACATCCTCGCGTCCCAACCGTCGCGATCCCCAGCCACCGTAAGCGCGGGCTTCCAAACGACTAGTTCTGGAATTAACTGGAAAGCTCACCATCCGGCAGTCCAGTAAAGACCGAGCCCGAGTCGACGAGGGTGCGTAGTGTAGTAGTCCACGCATGCCTCAAAGAGATGTCAGCAAACCTTCAACCTTCTGCCACTGGACAGACGCAGCCTGCGTCTGGTGGCAGGATCCATCACCGGACACTGGTGCGAACCCACGACCTCCATACGGCATAGCAATCAGGCCCACTTAGGTACTAAAAAAAAAAACAATTTTTTTGCCAAGGTAACGAACCTGCTATCGGGATAAAAGTATCATATGTCCTTTCCCAAAGTATCAAGTTGTATCCTCTATACTAAAATTAATCAAAATTATCTCAAGGGTTTAAGAGTGAAAACGTAAATGACAGACTCAGTTACTTTGCCATTCATAAAAACTACTACTAGCTTTTACAAGTCGCTTCGCACGCGTTTATTTAGAAAGTTATACCAAGCCTACACTCTCAGAGAAGAAGGTATCCTGTCTTATTCCACGACGGCGCGTACTGTTCCACGTGCGCGTCAAGGAGATGTACCTATACATATAGATACATCGAAGGACTGGAACAATCTGCCTGCTGCGGTCTTCCTGTCCAACTATAATTTAGGTGTCTTCAAGGCTAGAGTGAATATTAGACTCTTAATAAATTAGTGCGCCTCGCCATCAATGATTGCATCTCTGCTTACCATCAGGTGGGATCGCAGTCAAGCACTGGTTTATATTAATTAAAAAACAAAAAAAAAGATGTCAGCAAACCGTAGGGGCCCAGCAGGGTCGAAGCCTACTGGGGCCAAGGGTCTGCTTCTGAAAGGATGACTCGGCCCTGGTATGATTTTCAACGAGGGTACAGGAGTGGGTTTTTTTGTCAGTAAAAGTCTGACACACCCTCTGGCTCCGCCCAAGAGCGGGGGATGTCATTGGATGATTTACCCTGCGAAAAAAAATATCATAAGTATTCCAGGATATGGTCTTACCCGTGAGCCAAGCTTCACAAAAATCTCTTCAGCCGTTTGAGCGTCAAGAAGAAACTAACATACACACACATACATACATACAAACTTTCGCGTTTTTAGGGTTCAGTACCCAAAGGGTAAAAACGGGACCCTATTGCTATCACTCCGCTGTCCGTCTGTCTGTCACCAGGGTGTATCATATGAACCGTGATAGCTAGACAATTGAAATTCAGATGATGTGTTTCTTTTGACACAATTTTTTGATCATCACCTGATGGTAAGCGATGATGTAGCCGACGATGGAGCACGCTTGCCTAGAAGTAACCTATTCACTCTTGACTTAAAGACCTCTAGGTTGTAGCTATCAGGGAACAGACTCCGGCAGGGAATTCCACTCCTTAGCTATACGCATTATGAATGAAATACTCATCATCTTCCTGCCCTTGTCCCGTTTTATTTGGGGTCGGTGCAACACGTTTTTTTCCTCCATTTTGTCCTGCACTCGTCACGCTATCACTAACTCCCTTTTCTAAAAAACAAAATAAAAATATAAATACGAATAAAATATAAATATGAATGAAATACTAAAAACAGAATAAAATAAATGTTTAAGTGGGGCCTCCCATGCAACAAACGTATTTTTTTTGCCGTTTTCTGCTACGGACGATACGGAACCCTTCGTGCGTGAATCTGACTCGCTTTTGGCCTGTTTTCTTAATATTATTGTGATCAAAGCATGACTCTTTAACCAACCCATTACGAAAGCAATTAGTAGCGTGAATATATGCAGTCAATGTCCCATTTAACCTTGATTTATTCGTCAAGGTCATCAAAATAACAATACGTAGTTAGAGATATCTTATGAGTTTCTTAGATAATTTATGATAATTTATTTCATAATAAAAACTACTGCAATGACCAGTGACGTAAGACTCTTCAAAGATTGGGACGAATTTATTTATCTTTCAAACGAGCTCCGGCCTTACCATGATGTATTTAAGAGAAAGAGAAATGGAGCTTTATAAAAGATTTTAGGAACACATTGGTGGAATAGTGTCGAGTTCCTTGCCGGAATCTTCTGTGTTTAACTTTAGCTTTAACTTAGGGTTAGTTCACACCGAGACGCAACGCGACGCGACACTGCGCGAAGAGTGACTCAAAATATAACTTTATTTACTACACGAAAAGATACACATTTCAAATCGAGATGCCTCGCGACGCAGCGCTGCGTGGTGCAATGTATTCTGAATTCTCACGTGGCGCGTGGCCACAGTATAGATATAATTATGGAACATTACGGAAACTACCTACAAATATTCGAAACGGCGCACTCACACAAACATACGCATCGCCGAGACTCCTAAGCGTTTCTCGTGGTCCTGTTAGTAGCGAATGCCGCTTATGAGTCTCGTCGATGCGTATGTTTGTGTGAGTGAGCCGTTTCGAACATTTGTTGGTAGTTTCCGTACTGTTCCATATATCTATACTGTGGCGTGGCTGTCGGGTGTAGCTGCGACTCTATTAGGTGGACCCACCGCTCATTCAACTTTTGAACTGCTCTGACTAATTTTTTTGTAGTATGATAGTGTGTGCTCGGCCCTTTAGGAAATATTTGCAAGATATCAGTTTAGTGATAGGAATAGGTAGTGCCTATTTGCCTAAACTTCGAAGAACAGAGACAAAAAACGGAGACTTCCTTAGGACTAATTTTTTTCCGATACATCTGTCCCGGAATTTCGATACAACACTTAAATACATTTTAAAAAATGTGTTATTTGGAATAAGTAATTCGTCTATATTTACCTAAAGTTTGCGACTAGATATATCATAATAAATAACATACACAGTCGTTACAACCATAAAACTTTCTGAATATTTTTGTTGGAGAACTTTTTGTAAATGACTTGCTGATACACAATGAATCACAATATTTGTATAAGAAGCCGTACACGTTTCGAAGTAAATATCTTCTTTCTAGCTCACTCTAGGCGTCGCTACGTTTAATGAAATTTGTAAAGTTCAAGTATAATAAAAGGCATTTTGTCTTTAAAATAATAAAACGGTATTTTTTTATCATTTTAGCATTCTCTATAGTAGAAAGAATTTATCATTTAAAAAAAAGTATTTAAAATAAATAAATAATTCATTTATTTGCCAGAATGTATGTATACAAAGTGTCTTAATATCAAAAAACTTAATATTAATGAGGTCCCTTTACATTCTACCATTATACATGATGTACAAATATTTGGTCACAAATGAAAATACAAATACCTTTTTTTCTTTCATCTTAATGAAATATATTTCTAAAGTAAGTATGTTTAAAATTGTGCTTGATATTAAAATAATTGCATAATAATGGTATCACATTGTTAGTAACAAACTTAAACTCAAAAAATTTTTAAAAACATGATTAATTTAATCTTTATTGCACCGAAAGTACAATACGACTTTTACGGCAGCGCGTTTCGTTATCTATTCTTAGAAATTACAAAATGTAACCGCCATAGTTGCATACCTGTGCGGCGCGGGGAGGACCCCTCCATATTCCCTACCGCCCCGCGTGCGCGCAGGTTACCTTCACTTCACTCCTGTACTTTGGTTTGTTAAGTGCGCATCTTCCTGTATTGTTTCTGTGAATATTGTTTTTCACCCTCGCTAGTTTTTTGGTTCATTGGATCTTCTTAATACGACTACTTTGGCTTGAATTTATGGATTACGATTTGCTGCAATAACATTCTTCCTGTCTGTCTACATCAAATAATACGGTAAGTCTACATTTATTACTTTTTAATGTTTTGAATAAAGTTATTTATTTTATTTCTTGTAGGGAAACAAACAGTTAGTTAGTTAAAAAGTAGAACATAAATGTATATATTATTTTATCTTAATAACACATTTTTTAAAATGTATTTAAGTGTTGTATCGAAATTCCGGGACAGATGTATCGGAAAAAAATTAGTCCTAAGGAAGTCTCCGTTTCTTGTCTCTGTTCTTCGAAGTTTAGGCAAATAGGCACTACCTATTCCTTGAGATGAATTCATTTAGGGAATCCAATCAAGCATCAAAATCGCAATCCCGCCAGCCTGCGGGATTGAAGTCACCAATCCCGCGCGGGATTGGTATACCTATTCTCAAAGGTAGCCCGCAAAATTCAAATTGTCTTAAGTTTTTTGCATTTTGGTCACAGTGCCACTGACCTGCAAAATGCAAAGGAACCATAAAATAAAATATTTAACGTTTCATCTTTCAGATTTAGGAAGATTTAATTTTAACTAACATTGATTACGTTTCTTTCCACCGATTTAGGACTCGCACAAAACAAAATAGAAATTCAAAATTTTTTTGATGTAGGTAAGATAAAAAATTGAAAACAAAACTTATTGGGTAAGGGCATGGTACAAATTTTATCGAAAAGTCACGAGTTCCATGGAAAGTTGTTAAATCAGTGTTAATGAGGCTCTACTGGGTCGAATAAATAGGTAATCAGAACGGATGCAGGGTGCGCGACGTCTAAACCCATATTTCTTAGAAAAAAATTCAATCCCGCAAAAAAGGTTCGGGTTCCCGCATTTGCGGGATCCTGCGCATTCGGGATTGGATTCCCTAAATGCATTCATAGATCTCATGTAGAGACCATTAAAGACATAAGAAGCTCTGTAATAAAATCATGGGTGGAATCACTTTCAAGTTTGCTGGTAATTTTACATTGCCAGTTATAGTTAAGGAAACTAGAGCTGACATTGTTGAGTCTTGCGTTGAGAGCACATTTGAGTGGAGGTACAAATTTTCCTTCAAAGTTTATAAATAAGCGATGGGGAAGTACCTTATTGTGATAATGAAAACCAAATCGATCAATTGATCGTGATGTAGGTGAGAAAGTTACCAGCATTGAAGATCTAATCTCCAAAGTCTATCCATATATAGTCCAAATAGAAAATAAAGACTACCAGTGGATGTGTCAAAGGGCAATATTTGCGGCTGGAAATAGTAGCGAGGAGATAAGCATCAACTACTAAGATGCGGTACATTACCCTCAAGAATTCCTGAATTTACTAACTCCAAGTGGCCTTCCCCCATCGAGATATAAGTACTAACGTACTAGAGAAGACACCGTAAATTCCTACTTTGTCTCGTTCAACTGTGGCGATCGCGCCGCACTTTGTCGAAGAAAACGTAAGTGCCGTGATTTACATGGCGCTTAAGACCTTTTTGCCGAGAATAAATACACTTCCGCAGCAAATCTAGCGCTGTGGTAAATTAGTTATGGTTTAGACGAATTGTTATTATTTTAGCGCTGCAGTGAACTAAAGATTCAAATTACGAAAATAGGACAATTCAGTTATTTGACGTAGCTTCTCTAGTACGTTAGTACTTATATCTCGATGCCTTCCCCACATTCGCTCAAATTAAAATGGTTACACCAATTATTTTACTCCACAAACTAGAGGAACCAGACTCGGAGATAAATTTCTTCGCAATAACGTGATCAGTGCCACAGTTTTGACTGGTCCAGTAGGGCAAATGGTAATAGCGTAATTAAATATCTTAAACAGCTTCCTAATGTACCTACTTGCGCTTTAGTAATATTTTCAATTTCTACGCGAACGAAGTCGCGGACAAGAGCTATTAATTATAATAATAATGAAAAAACCTAATAGAAAAAATTGCGATTTATACGCGGACGAAGTCGCGGGCAAAAGCTAGTATATCTACATGACTATGGTATTTGGCGAGCTACCCATGGTCCGTAAACCAGCGCCTACGGCGGTTGGTAGTCGTCTTGCGACTACCGTTGTGACTCCCGATGTCAGGAGCGTTTCCGGCGGGGGCAGGGGGAGGTTTGCCTCCGCCTCACGCAGAAACAAGTGATCAACTCCCATTCCTTCTCACCTCGTACCATGGCCTGAATCAGGGTCGGACGCGAGGGGTTCCCACCGCTAGTTCGTCTTACCCTATTGAATTTTTCATGAAATTGAAACTGAAAATCAGTTCATTTCGGGGGTACCTTTGAGCATCCCCCTTAAAGAATTTTTTCAGTACACTTACTCGAAAACTCGCTCTTATCCCTACTACTTTTAGGCACGCAATTTACTGCTATTTCGCACTAGTGCGAAAAAGTGCGCGTGCTCGCCCCCGCCTCAATTTTATTACATTTATCGTATCAGGCTGGGCCACGTCGGGCACTAAACGACTCCCATGACTCGCGCGTCAAACCCCGTCTATTTATGTCTTCGTAAGTGTATTAAAAAACGTCGTTTGATACACGTGGTTTGTGTATTGTGGCTCTATAACACCCTCGCCTACGGCTCGGGCGAATGCCGCCTCGGTCACAATGACAAACTTTCTCCACTTGTATCAAACTGTAAATTTTAACTCTCGATTGTTCTTCTATTTCAGCTAGTTATAATGTCGAGTGTTGGCCGCGGGAGGGGGTATACCGGTCGACATCACTTGCGGGAACCGCGGCCCGGTGACGATCGAGACGCCGACGCTGACGCCGCGGCGAGGACCTTGGCTGAGCTTAGTCCTCGGTCTACTGGTTAGTGACACTCTCTCTTGAACAATAAACAACCACTGATAGTTTTACCTCCCTTTTTTTACCGGCTTAAAAAAGAGGAGGTTCTCAAATCATTTCAATTCAAAATCAGAATCATAGAATTATCAAAATCTGTTCACATTTGGCGAAGATATTGCTGAACAATATACTAAAAAAATCGAACGACTTGAGAACCAGCCCCCCTAGCCAAGTTACAGTTGTTTCGTTCGCGCCGAACGCCTTGAGTAGGCCACGCCTCCGATTCCTTTGTTCTGATCACGTGACTGAGCGTTGAGATAACGTCAGAACAAAAGAATCTGTGGCGTGGCCTACTCGAGGCGTTCAGCGCGAACGATACGATTGTAACTTGGCTAGGGGGGCTGTTCCTTTTTTAAAAGACGTTTAAAAACCAGGAACACGCGAATTCTGAAATTGAAGTTATAATTTTTTGTATAATACTGTTTTTTTTAACCTTTGTAAATCTTCATGGACGACCTCCGCTCCGGGGTGGATCTAGCAGACTTACTGATTATTTTTTTTTGTGAGTGGCCTCTCGTATAATAATAGTAACATTGTACAACTTTCACTCGACGAGTCGTACGTAACACATTAGATCAATTCAGGATGGATGAAATGGCGACAAGTCACTGGAATAACTTGTGACCCACGGATGCCCCTTAAGTTTAAGGGTAAAATCTACAAGTCCGTGATAAGACCTGTCATACTGTATGGATCAGAATGTTGGGCTATGAAAAAAGAAGGATGAAAAAAGATTGCATGTTGAGATGGATGTGTGGTGTGACGAGATTGGATAAAGTGAGAAATGAGAATATTAGGGGAAGTTTGAAAGTGTTCCAGTGGCTGAAAAGTTGAAGGGGAATCGTATGTCATGTAATAAGGATGGGTACCTACCCAGGGGCTCCAAGGAGGCGCTCCACAAGCACAGCACATGAGACGCTACTGAGAACCTAAGGTTTCATCCATCCATGTGAAAATAAGATAATTATGTCAGACAGCTCTGGGACCTTGGTATACTTGTCAGTATAGCACTAACCTAAGTGTATCATTGCAATACCGCGGTTTTTTGAGCCGCGAGCCAGGCTCGTCATGTTTGCTTCATTTGTTACTTGGATCGTCGTTTAAAACCGCGTGTCGATCACGGCGGGCGAGCCAAGTCGCCAGCTATCAGCGACAGCGCAAGAGGACTAAAGACAATAATTCGTTGTACAATTCTACAGACATTCTCAGATAATTTCTGTAATCGAGTGGTTCTGCTGACAATTCTCGAATTAAATGTGGATACGATAACTTTTGCCTTTTGTCAATTCAACGTTTAACCTAAACTCTCGGCGTTTTCGCTTGTTTTTCTTAATTTCGTGGTATACTATAATACCAAGATAACCATCGACTTATATTCTAGAGATAGACAAGCTATGTTCATGGAAAATATTTGTCAAAATACTGAAAAGTTAAAACAAAAGTTCGCTGCGGCGCTACATTGGCATTATGCCGTTTAAAAGAACTATTAAAACATACAGCGCTAAGATAGCTTTTAGAGGATACTTTTTTCGCGACCAAAATGTCTTAAGCGCCATGAATTTCGTGGCACTTATGCGTTTCGTTCAACATAGTGTAATGTTCAAGGTGTATGGATTACACTACACCTGAGTCGATTGAAGTGAGTGTTCGGCACGCGTAATCTAGTACGTAGTACTCGTACATGTATATCGATGAAGATAACACAAAGCTTCAGACTCCAAACAAGACATAATTCGACTACGATGCGACTGTTTCACTCGCTAGTCGATCAGCACCAACGAGCTGCGAGTAATTTATTTATTTTATTTAAACAGAATGTCCGAAGCCATTACACCATTTAAACACATACTTACAAAAAGACAAAGCAATAAAATATAAAACAATAATTAAAATTAGGAGAGCAGTGGTGGCCGAGTGGTAACGGCCCCGACTTACGAGTTGTAGGGCGCGGGTTCAAACCCAGCCAGGCGCATTACTTTCTGTAATTTATTTCATCACCACTGCTCTCAAAACGGTGAAGGAAAACATCGTGAGGAAACCGGCATGTCCTAGAACCAAAAATTCGAAGACATGTGACATTCACCAATCCGCACTGGGCCCGGGTGGTGGATTACGGCCCATTCCCTCTCCTAGAGAGAGGAGGCCTGAGTCCCAGCAGTGGGAACATTAAAAAAAAAGCTGATTATGCTAATTAAAATTCAAAACAGACAAGTCAGAAGTCGCGCAGGACTTTTAGGGGGACCTATTTAATAAATATTATATATACAGTCATACATTCATCTCACAAAATTTCATACATTCTGACAGTATCATCTTCCATTCTTCACCAAACACATCAAAATCTGTGTTTTTGTCTAGGAGCGTATTAAGAAAGCATCATCATCTTCCTGCCCTTGTCCCGTCTTATTTGGGGTCGGCGCAACGCAACACGTTTTTTTCTTACATTCTATCCTGTCAACCGTCATGCTATCACTAACTTCCTTTTCTTTTATATCACTGTTCACACAATCCACCCATATTTTCTTTGGCCTCCCTCTCCCTCTCCTCCAGGGGCGCCGGCTTTTAGAAAACCTCATGGGTGCTCATGTTCATTTGATGACTCGAAAAAGTGGTGAAGTGTGAGAAGAAGAGAAATGCGCACTGATCGACTGACAAATAAACAAATGTCCTACTTACATACTGCGTACTTAATTACTAATTATGTTTGATAAAAATATAAAATGAAACCATTATATAAAAATTAAACTAGTTTTTATTATCAAGAAATATTATAATTTATACGTCACCTAAAAGGCGATTACTGATCTATTTCTTGATGTCAATTCTCAGGGGTGCTCGGCACCCACTGTTTATTTCTCATTGGTGCTCAAGCTCCCGAGCACCCACGTAGTCGGCGGCCCTGCTCTCCACCCATCCACATGTATACTTATAACTCTTTAAGAGCATTAAGAAACCAACGATCTTTAAAATCGTGGTATAGGCTCGTACGTCGATCATACTTTGCTGATTAACACAGCATGAAACCTTTTTACCTGATCCCGTATAATATCCTTATTGTAATCTATTTACAATGATATCTTATCAACCCTTTGAATGAGTTGTGAATAAGAAAGGGTTTCATGGAACAATTATTTAAGGATATTCTTCAAAAACAATGCTGAGAGAGAAGATAGACCAATTCAACAGGTAAAAACATTGACAAAATACAAAAGTTTACAATGGCATTTTTTTTTTATTCGGAAACAAAGAGTTTCCAAGGAATTCTTTAATGTTTTTTTTTTGTTTTGGGTTTGTATTTTTCGGTAAGATTCGCTGAGGTAGTCTATACTACATACATAATATGTTACCGGCAATCTGTATAATTCAAGTATTCCATAGAATGGAAGGGCTCTCCTGGGGCGTCCAGCCAATGTGTAAAATAAGTAGATTTTGGTCTCTATTTATCAATGTTAACAAAAATCTATTTATTTATTCCGACCTACCTATAATGATGGGCAAATAAAATATGTTCTACTAGGTTCTGCCCGCGGCTTCGCCCGCGTGAAAGTAGGTTTCTCCATACAAACTTTAGACCCCCGTTTCATCCCGTTGGGGGCTGAATTTTGGAAAATCCTTTCTTAGTGGTCGCCTACATCATAAAATGAAGCCTTGTGCAAAATTTCACGTTCTTAGGCCCAGTAGTTTTGGCTGTGCGTTGATATGTCAGTCAGTCAGTTTCTCCTTTTATTTTTTATATATATAGATTACTAAAAATCAATGTGTGTAAAAGACGTGAGTAAGGCAGAAATTGATGTCATTTTAGGGACATCGACACGGATAGGTTAGGTTAGGGTTATTTTTTTATAACCACTCGGACCCCGCGGACAAAAAATAGGAATAAGGAAAACGGGCGCGGGTCGCGGCTCCCCGCGACGGAGGACTTTTGTACGTCGTCCATTACACGATAGGTTTTTGCTGTCAGTTTTGCCACAGTCAATTTTTTGATTGACGAAAAACTTACCGTCTAATGCGATGATTGATGTTTGCATGACGAAAACCTAATGGCGATAAAATTCCGTCATTCAAACATCATTCATGATTGATGGCATTGATTGACCACTGCATGACCGTGTACTGGACGTTTATGGGACCGCGCGGGCGAGTAGGAAGGAAAGTCGTGGGTTTACTTGTGTAATTCGCTGCTCACAAAAACGGTTAAAGAAAACATCGAGAGGAAACCGGCATGTCCTAGAACAAAAAATTCGAAGACATTTGATATCCACCAACCCGCACTGGGCCCGCGTGGTGGTTCTCCTAGAGAAAAGGCCTGAGTCCGGGTAACATTATAAAGCTTTATGGTATAATATCATTACTATTAGTATCTATTTCAGTGTATATGGCCCACTGCAGGAAAATGTCCTCTCTTTCTTTCCATTCAAACATCTTTTTTTTTTGTGTCAGCGTGGCCCAATCAAGCCTGTAGGCTCTAAGTTCGTCTCATCATCTTTGCATGGGCCTGTCGTGTTGTCGTGATGTTAAAAATTAAATTTGAGTTTTTTCTATTATTGACAGGTTTGCGTTTGACCATTATCTCACCTGATGGTAGAAGTAACCTCTTCACTCTTGACTTAAAGACCCCTAGGTTGTAGGTATCAGGAAACACAGACTCTGGCAGGGAATTTCACTCCTTAGCTGTACCTACGCATAATTAATGTGTTTCCAAAACGCTTTGTACGTATGGGTGGGATGTCCACCATGTACCGATGGCGCAACGCCGTACGTCTAGTGGTCCAATGATGGAACGGACTTGGTGGAATTAAATTGTGCAATTCCAACGCACACTCCCCGAAATGTAATCGATAGAAAACCGAAAAGCCAGCAACTCGGCGTCGATGCTCAAGGCTTTGGAGTTTTGACTCGACAAGTGCATCATCACCGATGATCCTCTTGGCTCGCTTCTCAATCGACTCCAGAGCATCAAGCAGGTAATTGGCAGACCCATCCCAAAAAATGAGAGCAGTATTCCATACACGATCGAACTTGCGCTTGATAAAGGTTGAGCAGCTGTTCCGGCGTGAAGTACCGTCTCACCTTAGCTAAGATCCCCAATTTTTTGGCAGCCTGTTGAGCTTTTGTCTCGATGTAATAGCCGAAAATGAGTTTGAAAAACAAATCTAGATTTTTTATAGATGTTTCCTTTAGTTTTCGCTTGATGGTTAGCGATGGGGTGGTCGTTCATAAGAATTGCATCAGAATTTGAGATTCTAGAGAACTTTTAACTACATAATTATGTTGATTAACGATATTTAAATATTATTAGGTCCACATTAACATTCTTTTGCTTTTATATTCATGCCTGCGAGGGTCATCACTCTACCTGCACTTATCTCTTCTGGGAACCATTATCTAATGACACACACTACTCTTTCAAAGTTCTACATAAAGGGTCAATTATCATGTTCTACCTGTACTTGCTTCTGGGAACGATTATGTAATGACAGTTTCACATTATTCAAAGTTTTATGTAAGAGTGAGACAGCGCTATACGATAGAAAGGGACAAAATATCAAGAGTACAAAACAATACCTCTGAGAGTGAGATGGCGCTATACGATAAAAAAGGACAAGTATCTAGTATAGAAAAAATACCACTCCTGTATTTAATTCCCAAAGAATAGAAGAAATAATTTTACTACGTTAGTTTTGGCATTCGTACCTGCGCTTTCGTAGGACGTGGACGTGCTTTTTTTTTGCGTTGTTTCTTTAAAAAGAAGTGTTACATACATCCATAATGGTTTTCAAGATAGATTCAGGTGAGTGAATTTTTATTTTCATACATTGTATTTTTAGATGCCATTTTTTTTTTTTGTAGTGTTTCTGATTATTCGCGCGGTGTATTTTTGGCTGCTGATCTAGAGTTTGTTTTCGATGAGTGTTTGTATATTTGGAGACTAGCACTAGTCTAGTGATTTTGAGGATAGTTTTGAAAAACCAATAATTACTATCTTTATTATTCACTAGCTTTTGCCCGCGTACATAAAATATAGCCTATGTCACTTAGAAATTAAGCAGCTTTCTATCGGTGAAAAAATTTTAGTAATTGGACCAGCCCCCCTAGCCCAGTTACGATCGTATCGTTTGTGTCGAACGCCTCGAGTAGGCCACGCCTCCTATTCCTTTGTTCTGACCACGTGACTGAGCGTTGAGATGACGTCAGAACAAAGGAATCGGAGGCGTGGCCGACTCGAGGCGATGGACAAAAAGAGAATCGAAACGAAACAGTTCTAACTTCGCTAGGCGGGCAGTACTTTTAGAGATTAATTCCTACAAACAAAAAAACATAAAATCAAAAAAAAAACTACCTCTTTATAATATTAGTGTAAATTTTAATTAGAATTTGTGCAAAGTTTCAAGTTCATTTATCCAAGAAATAAAAATCCTCCTTAGAATCTTTAACCCCTTGAATAATTCTATTGTAGGTAGTTCTGAAAACAAGTAATGAACTTTATTAATTCCTTAGGTTATTTTTGCTAAGTTTTAAGTATATTTTGCATACATACGAATTTTCCTCCTCTCACATCCTTAATTAAGGGCATCCAACTCGACATACATATTCACTGTTTTTCATACAACCGCTCTTACGCGATTATGACGTTATTACACATTTTTCATTAGATATTTTGGAAACACAGTATCTTGTGGATATTATCTAGGCTTCTATTAAAATCAGTTTATTAATTTGTGTAAAACTAATCCGGTAAAGACCTCTGAAAATCTGCTATTTTGCATGAACTTGGACATTTCATAATTTACTCAAAAATTTAATAAAAAACCTTTAACAAAAAAGAACCGTCTTTTTTTGTGAAGTCGGTTATTTATTTATTTTTAAGTTTTTTATTTCACACTTTTTTGTTGCAATACACATGTCCATGCATTTTAAATCTGTAATATCTCCAAAAATATTCATTTAAATTACATGCAATAAAGGACCATATTGATCTATATTAAATGCACAATGTATTTCAGGTACTTAATTGGATAAGGATTAATGCTGTATTGCATAAAATCGCTTCGTAAATAAGCCATTATTTCTCGTAAAAACTAAAGGATAAAAAATGGTTATTGTGAGTTATCTCTAAGAGATAGACATATAGGTACCATTGCGGACTTTTTTGTAGACCTTTTTAAGGTGTACAAAACTGTAGTAAGTACATTATTTTTATCTATCTCGTAGGGTTCAGACAGCGTTTGCAATATAAGCGCAAAAAAAATGTTTTTTTTTTTTACGACATCACATTAGAAACCTATACCTATAGTTTCTCTACTATATTATGCATATATATTATACATATAAACCTTCCTCTTGGATCACTCTATCTATTAAAAAAAAATCGTATCAAAATCCGTTGCGTAGTTTTAAAGATCTAATCATACATAGGGACAGAAGCGGGAAGCGACTTTGTTTTATACTATATAGTGAAATAGAGATGAGAATGTTGAGATGGATGTGTGAATTGACGAGAATAGATAAGTTAGAAATGAGCACATTAGAGGAAGTTTGAAAGTAGCGCCAGTGACTGAAAAGTTGAAAGGGAATCGTTTATCTTGGTATGGTGATGTGAAGAGGAGAGATGAAACATATGTTACTAAAAGAGTTATGAATATTTCATGTGGAAGGATGGGGAGGAAGGCCAAAGTAAACACTGCACGTGAGGATTTGTAATTAAGTTGTTCTCGTCTATATAGATTGCCTGGGGTGTTAAAATCATCAATACTTCGTATAACAGTTACTATGGATGAAATTTAAAAAGCAAATATGTATATATATTAGAATAATTATAATATTATTAGTCTGTAGAATGTTTTTGTGTATCAAAACTAAATTAACATATATATGTCGCATCAAGGGTGGCCGAGATGCGAAACATCGGGTCTTCATCACGATCCGACATAGTTTTTGGTAGGTGTGGGCACTGACTTGGGTACTCGAACGAAAGATAATTTGAATCAGAATCATTTTATTTTGATAACGGTTTTACAAAAGGAAACAAACACGTGCGTTGGTACTAAGCTTATGCCGAGGCTGTCCGAGGTAGAATGCCGCACTTCTCAGGCTTCCCTCCAGTCCTCGCTACATCCCTCCCACCAACGATCGTGTCCAAGCGGTAGGGCGCCGCTTGCGTTTCCGATGACGATATTATTAGTTTACGGAACTAATTGTTAGATGGCGCTGTCCGTCGCACCGTTGCGCCATCAATCCACGACACGGCCATCCCTGACTAGCACCCGTCCTCGGGTGTAGTACCTGGGGACAAAATATGCTCAGAGAGTAAACTAGCTCGGCTATCCTGCCAATACACACAAAGGTGGCTGATTCTCATTAGTACTTTATTTCTTCTAAATCTAAGTACAATAATCAACTTTCACACCTTAAAATGCCTCGTAATTAAGCTTACGTACACAGTGCTCCCTGCACAATATAATTCACTAGAAATGATCCGACCACCAAGTTAAAAGGAATAAACAAGGTAATTCTAACAATTCTGTTTCTTTACCATAATTCATAAGCAAAGCATACTCAACTCATTAACTTTCCCTACATTCTATGCACCAACACAGACCCGAATCGCACCAACGATTCGTTACAGACCCATCGCCTCATGTCACTCATGAGGTGCGGTCTAAACACACATTGAAATCGCACCAACGATTCCTTTCAGACCCATCGCCACATGTTACTCGTGAGGTGCGGTCTAGAGTTTCGAGTATGAGTATACAAGCCATTCTTAATCAGATTTGGTTTCACTACCACTGTCATCAACTATGACATCCAATTCTCGAGGAACTTGGTGATCGGGGATCTTCCTCACACGATCATGGGGGTTTTTGTAAGTTCGCTTAGAGTCAAGCGCCCTTGGTAGGTATCTATCCCCGTCTAACAAGTCAATAATCTTAAATGGACCTTTGAATTTAGGATCTAATTTTGTTTGATTTCTTTCCTCATTTTCAATCAAAACATAATCATTAATAGCCAACTTATAAACCTGAGACTTTTTTGATCAAATCGATTTTTATCATAATTTGCATTTTTCTCAATATTCTGTGTCGCTTGCTCTCTAAATTAACTCTCATCTAATCTCATCTAAATTAACCTCTGTCACATCATCATCGGCGGTCACTCATCTCGTTTACGCACCAACGTAAACGAGGATAACTCACTACAGGCGTCGCATCAACGACTCGTCTCGTTTACGCACCAACGTAAACGAGGATAACACACTACAGGCGTCGCTACAACGACTCATCTCGTTTACGCACTAACGTAAACGAGGATAACTCACTACAGGCGTCGCTACAACGACTCATCTCGTTTACGCACCAACGTAAACGAGGATAACTCACTACAGGCGTCGCTACAACGACTCATCTCGTTTACGCACCAACGTAAACGAGGATAACTCACTATAGGCGTCGCTACAACGACTCATCTCGTTTACGCACCAACGTAAACGAGGATAACTCACTACAGGCGTCGCTACAACGACTCATCTCATTTACGCACCAACGTAAACGAGGATAACTCACTAATCGTTCCTTAATTCTAAAGCAGCAGTGATTAAATAGTGCCATGATCACTTTCCCCACCTACTTCCTATACATCTAATTCAACCGGAACCTCATGTTTTAGTATCCCTCTCTCTGTAGGCCATAAGAACTTCTGCCCCCTGCGGGAATCGAACCCGCAACGCGCAGCGCAGCAGTCAATCGCTCAACCACTGCGCCAACCGTAAATTATGAAGGTTCAACAAAACTCGAGATGTATCGAAACTCTAAATTTCTTTTAACTAACCTACTAATTCTCACTACTGTTCATAGTACTGCTAAGTAAGTTCAATTAAAGAAAATAAATTAACATCAAAATTTCTATATCGTTTCAATATCAAAATCAATAATCAGAAAATTCAAAGCATAACCGTGAATTAATTATCATGGTAACTTCACCACGAAATCAATCAATCAAACTAATCCAAAACACTAAACATTAATCTCTGCACGTGATCTCTGGCTACTAATAGCCCAGTAACCTCTAGTCACTCAACCATTCCTGCGCATCCCTCCAGGATTGCCAAGTCTCTCACGACTTAATGGTTTCCCCACATTACGTCCCAGGTTTGATCGCAATACCGCGTACTCACGGACTACTGTGACCACTAGATACCGATTTCTATTAAGCTACGGCTACAAATCAACTCTGGTATAGTCCGATCATCATGTAAACTTAATAATCTCATTATCTCTACTACTTTACTCTACCCACATTGTTATTTAGTTCACAGTAATCTTTGCTCATTATATCTGACCGGTCGAGTTTTTAAGTCAAAAGAGCTAAACTAACAAACACCGAATTACTCGGTCGAATAATATTTGCACGCAACCATTCATCTACCCGCTCACGCATTATTTTTAATTTTTCCGCGCCAGGCCGCTATGGTCGTCTTTATACAGTCAAATAAGAGTCAATTAAACGGATAAGTTTACTTTTTGCAACACGCGTTTGTACGAGTAGCATACCGACACACGTCACACGTCAGTGTCAATAACGTCAAAATTATCTATAGAGGAATTATCACTGTCATAAAAAAAATCGAAACGGTACTGCATCTAATGAGGGTAGTTGTGATTACAATTGTTTACGTCGTGAACTTTAGCAATTTTTACTATTTGAACTGAACCCTTGCACCAATATTCCACGGCCTAAATATCACTTCGCAAATAGATCTGATGTTGGGCAAAGCATGAAATAAAATCTCAATTAAACTACGCAAGTAATCTGAACACACAAAACCTATCCCTTCAATGTAATAACAGTGTTTACGTTTGCCGTGAAATAGTGATTACAGACTTTAAAGTTAAAGAGAGACAACACTCAGCCCCAGTCGTTAATCATAACCTCAGATAAAATTTGTAGGGTACTTTGCAAACTAATATGGTCGATAGTTCGATACCTATCACAATGTTATTTACACTAATCTTGCCACTAAGTTTTGACGCAACAAAATCTTTGATGAGAGAGCATTCGACACTAGAATCATAATAAAATGGACATGACTCACCAGATTCATCAGCGTCAGCAGTACGCTGATGAATGGCCAACATAGCAAACTTCAACACGTCTCGTTGCGCTTTGCTGCCGCAGGCGCTGCTCCAGAACTGCTCGGGCCTCCAGCCGTACCTCCATAGTTGCTTTATGGCATCAGGAACAGACGACGTCCGAAGGCTGCTTTGGTCTTGAAGAACTTCTTCCTTGGTCTCAAGTGGTAACATTGGTTGCCTTGCCCAAGGTGATGATCAAGGCACTTCCTTGAAGCGGTACCTCAGATAGGTACAGATCCGCTGTCGTATGCCGGGCACGTGCGTCTGCATCCGGCTTATCTAGATCAAATTCAGGCAAAGAAATACGCTTGGTACTTGCCGAGCCCTCGATGGATTCTATCAGGGACATCATATTCTGGTTTTGAGCAGCCATCAGCCTGCGGAGTAAATTCTCGTCACACCGTGACGTCATGGCTTCATTCTGCAATATTTCTTGAGTTTCTTTAGTTCGAGTGTATCCCACTTCTGATGTCGCATCAAGGGTGGCCGAGATGCGAAACATCGGGTCTTCATCACGATCCGACATAGTTTTTGGTAGGTGTGGGCACTGACTTGGGTACTCGAACGAAAGATAATTTGAATCAGAATCATTTTATTTTGATAACGGTTTTACAAAAGGAAACAAACACGTGCGTTGGTACTAAGCTTATGCCGAGGCTGTCCGAGGTAGAATGCCGCACTTCTCAGGCTTCCCTCCAGTCCTCGCTACATCCCTCCCACCAACGATCGTGTCCAAGCGGTAGGGCGCCGCTTGCGTTTCCGATGACGATATTATTAGTTTACGGAACTAATTGTTAGATGGCGCTGTCCGTCGCACCGTTGCGCCATCAATCCACGACATATATTTATATATAGATAACATTTTAGACATCCTCGTTTGGCCATATCATTGATGTGGGATTTTTATTACAATAAAAGGTGTAAAGAAAGTAGGGAAAGTAGGATTGACATATCAAAAACGATCTAGGGCCCAAGTCAGCTATTTTTATAAATTCGTCATTCCAACACGATCCCATTGTCGTTTTGCTAAAAGTTCGTAATCTGCTAATTCATAATGATCGATCATTGATCGGTCAATGGTCTCGTAATAGAGTTGTGGTAGGATGACAATACCGAGCTTATTAAAAGCAATTACTGCATAATGACGTTCTAATGGTAGGTCACTGATCAAAGGAACTGACAAAATTTTAGCAAATTACCGCATACGTCAGATATTCATTTGTCAATATGTACGAGATTACCATTCTATGCCATTTCTTTCAATGGAGTGTCAGTGGTTGACCATTGGAAAGTCATAAAGACGCTATTATATTAGTAGATTACCAAACTTGTCAAAATCAACAATTATGAAATCAATGATAGACCATTCTGACACTATTGTAATAGCAGACTTGAGGCGTCAGTTTTACTTGGCCATATCATTAAGTGATCGATTTCTAAGATCTGATCATGACATATAGATGTTGCTACACTTGTACTTACATCTCACTAAATAATCAAAATTATCTTTTTTTTTACAGACCCCACCAGAATGGAAGTGAAACGCGAGAGCGAGAGGGAAACAATGGAGCCTGAAAGAGAGAAAGAGATGGCAGCAGACAAAGAGAAACAGTCGCCCATAGAAGAGGACACCACTCTCAAGGAGATGCTACAGGTCGACGAGCAATATGTACCGCTGTTGACACTGGTAAGCGACTTTGTACCTTATCACAGCGTAATAGAATAGGTTTTCTATTTTCAAACACGTCACTTGTCATTTAGAGAAATGTATTGTGTGATATTGGAAGAGATTTCGGGAATTCAGAATTGCATAACTTAATTCCATCAAGCCCGTTCCATTATCAGGATGGCCTTGCGCCACCAGTACATGGCGGACACGTCACCCATACGCACAAAACGTTTTGGAAACACATTCATTGTGCGTACAGCTAAGGAGTGGAATTCCCTACCGCAGTAAGCCTTTCCTGATAGTTACAATCTGAGGGTCTTTAAGTCAAGAGTCAATAGGTTACTTCTAGGCAAGCGTGCTCCATCGTCGACCACATCATCGCTTACCATCAGCCTCCCTAGCCAAGTTACAACCGTTTCGTTTCGATTCTCTTTTCGTCGATCGCCTCGAGTAGGCCACGCCTCCGATTCCTTTGTTCTGAAGTCATCTCAACGCTCAGTCACGTGGTCAGAACAAAGGAATAGGAGGCGTGGCAGACTCGAGGCGATCGACGAAAAGAAACGAAACGGTTGTAACACGGCTAGGGGGGCTGGTGTGATAGTGGCCTGTCAATAATAGTAATAAAAAAAGGTTCCATCTGCGTTCAATTTTTTATGTTATAAACTAGTGCTTGACTGCGATCCCACCTGATGGTAAGCAGTGATGCAATCGTTGATGGTGAAGTGCACTAGTTTTTTAAGAGCCTATTCACTCTAGCCTTGAAGACACCTAAATTATAGTTGGACGGGAAGACTGTAGCAGGCAAATTGTTCCAGTCCTTCGATTTACGCGGTATAAAAGACGAGATGAAACGCTTAGTTTGGACCGTAGAGGTTTCAACAACGATAAGTTTGATTCGAAAGGTGCATAAGTTTCTATGTTTTTTTTTTTTCATTTTCAGCTAGAGCAGTTCTCACCGGGTGAAGATGGTATACAATTTAATAGAAAATTGCGTCACTTTGAGACTACCGTGTCTTCCATGTGCCCCGATGAATCGCGACTGCAGTAAGTATAATATAATATAATATTCCACAACTATCACACAACGCCGTCTAGTCCCAAGCTAAGCAGAGCTTGTGTTATGAGTACTAGAAAACTGATAAACATACTTATAAATTTCTAAATACATACATATTATAGATAAATTACACCCAGACACAGAACAAATGATCGTGCTCATCACACAAACATTTGTCCTGGGTGGGAATCGAAACCAAGACCTCTGGCTAGCAGTCAGGGCAACAAACCACTAGACCAACAGGCCAGTTGTTGTTAATACCTTAGAAATGAAACTTTTTTTTTTGTGAGAACAGTAAACATTTTCACAGCAATATGGGGTCATTCAAGTATTATGAAAGCAGATTTTTTAACAAATATTTCTCCCTCCCCTCTCGTCAGCAAAAGTAAGCAAAGCTTTTTCCCCCTCCCATGTAAGATTGATGTTTACATAGGAGTAAACATTGGTACATGCATTTTTTTATGTGTTTTGGCTAGGGCAGTAGTTATAAAGGGGTGACCAGACAGTTGCAAACTAGCATTCCAACCAAGGTGACCTTGCTAGTTTCAATCCGTGTAGACCCCTTATGTCTAAAAATAAGGATAAGGTTTGAAATAGTGCGCCTCGCCATCAACAATTGCATCACTGCTTACCATCAGGTGGGATCGCAGTCAAGCACTAGTTTATATCAATTAAAATAAATAAATAATAGAGGATCAAAAACAAACTTCATTCAATGTCATATTAATTCACAGTCATGTCAGTTCATGAGTTCATGACACACGAATCCATGACTCTTAATTCTTCAACAATATTGGATATTTGCTGCTCATGTGATGTGTATCTGCTCACATTCTTGTGAATTTGGAGCATCGACATCGTTCTCATAAAAAAATTAAAAAATACATACTGTTGACGTAATCACCATTCAGACACCCCATCCCATTAAAAATAAGCAAAGCAAAGACCCCCCAGCTCTCTGTAGTAACTACGAAATACTTGAATGGATCCCTATTAGATTTAGGTTATTATTTTTTGTAATATTGAATCATCTTCCTGTCCATGTTCCGTGTTACTTGGGGTCGTCGCAACACGTCTTTTTCTTCCATTCTGTGCTGTCTGCCGTCAAGCTATCACTCTCTTTCACATCACATAATCATCATCATTATCATCTTTCTCTTTTTTTTTCATATCACTCCTCACACAATCCAGCCATCTTTTCTTTGGTCTCTCCCTCACACTCTCCATCCATCCACATGTATACTCATAACTCTAACATGTTCCTGTAATAAGTAATATACATAAAAAAAAATTGTTATCTAATCAGTTTATCAATAATTATACAAAAATCTATTCATGGGGATGTTTCTGTAACTCCCTCGCAGTTCTCGGGAGTTAATTATACAAATCCCTCACTGCGTTCGGGAGATTAAAACTTAGCAACCGACTTTTAACACACTACTTTATCCCCTAGTCACATAATCTACTATTGGTGAGCAATTGAATATTTAAATATATAAGTATTCCCTATTGTAAATCATCACGTGAAACTTTCTCATTGTTTTTTTTTCCATGTTCATAATGTTATCGTGTACCTCCAGCCAAGCATTCGCCACATTCCGCGCGGCCGCGCTGCTGAACTCGGTGACAGCTCGCAAGCTGGCCGCCGTGGGCGCGTCCTTCACCCGCCAGCAGCGCCAGCAGCTGCTGCGGGGAGCCCTTCTCAACGTGGTCATGCAGGGGACCTTCTCTAGTAAGTCATTGTACTTGTTCTCAAAAAAGAAGCAGATTGTCCCGGTTGTCATTCGTAGATCTTTGGTAGTCAGATGGCAGTAAGTCTGAGCATTAGTCTGTCCAAGGAGTATCATGTTGCCCAGTAAGTGGGTTGTAGAGGTCTGATAGACAGTCGCTCCATGTAAAACCCGGGTATTCAGCCGCATTCGGTCAGACTGGAAACCGAGGCATGGTGGTACACTGCCTACTGCCAAACTCCGGGATGTCACTAACAAAAAAAGTTTGCTCGACTTTGCTATTGAACCTGGGCCTCAAGTCTGCTATTACAATAGTTTCAGAATGGTCTATCATTGACTTCATAATTGTTGATTTTGACAAATTTGGTAATCTACTGATATAATGGCGTCATTATGACCTTCCAATGGTCAACCACTGACACTCCATTGTAAGAAATGGCATAAAATGGTAATCTCGTATATATATTGACAAATGAATATCTGACGTATGTGGCAATTTGCTAAAATTTTGTCAGTTCCTTTGATCAGTGACCTACCATTAGAACGTCATTATGCAGTAATTGCTTTTAATAAGCTCTTAATTGTCCTTCTACCACAACATTAGTACGAGACCATTGACCGATCAATGATCGATTATTATGAATTAGCAGATTACGAACTTTTAGCAAAATGACAATGGGATCGTATTGGAATGACGAATTTATAAAAATAGCAAACTTGGGCCCCTGAAAGCGTGAAATCGACTGGGTAGTAGGTACAAATATTCTGTACTGCCGTCTTAGGGCCCAAGACTGCTATTTTTATAAATTCGTCATTCCAACACGATGCCATTGTCATTTTGCTAAAAGTTCGTAGTCTGCTAATTCATAATGGTCGATCATTGATCGGTCAATGGTCTCGTAATAGAGTTGTGGTAGAATAACAATATCGAGCTTATTAAAAGCAATGACTGCACAATGACGTTCAAATGGTAGGTCACTGATCAAAGGAACGGTCAAAATTTTAGCAGATTACCGCATACGTCAGATATTCATTTGTCAATAATGGAGTGTCAGTAGTTAACCATTGGAAAGACATAATGACGCCATTATATTAGTAGATTACCAAACTTGTCAAAATCGACAATATTATGAAATCAATGATAGACCATTTTGACACTATTGTAATAGCAGACTTGAGGCCCTGTTCAGCTTGTTGATAACTCTCAAGCTAGCCCACTGCGGCTGAATAACCGTGTTTTACATGGAGTGACTGCCTATCAAACTTCCACAACACAGTTACTAAGCAACATGATACACCTTGGATAGACTTGTAGCGATATCTATGACGCCACATAAGAACTAATCCTGCATCGCGCAATTAAAGTTCTCCGCGCGATTAGTGGTGGCCGAGTAGAGCAGTGGTGGCCGAGTAGAGCAGTGGTGGCCGAGTGGTAACGGTCCCGACTTACGAGTTGTAGGTCGCGGGTTCAAACCCTGCCAGGCGCATTACTTTGTGTAATTTATTTCATCACCGCTGCTCTCAAAACGGTGAAGGAAAACATCGTGAGGAAACCGGCATGTCCTAGAATCAAAAATTCGTAGACATGTGACATCCACCAACCCGCACTGGGCCCGCGTGGTGGATTACGGCCCATTCCCTCTCCTAGAGAGAAGGCCTGAGTCCCAACAGTGGGAACATTATAAGGCCGACTATGCTATATGCTATGCGCGATTAGAACATAAATAGAAAAGCCCAAATTCATCTATCGGACAGTTGCCCACCAGACATAACACCCGTCTGGCCGGAGGATCCTCCCTTTTCAACGGAGGTTTGCGGGACTTTATTCTCCGTTCCGCTTACCTCCAAAGACTGATGGTCAGACTTTCTGGCGTCTGAATACCTGTATCGACTGTCAAAGATCTACGAATGACAACCGGGGATGTGCGTAACTAAGGTAATCATTGAAACATAATGAATTAAATACTAACATTTGATTGTTTTGTGTTTCAGAACTGGACGCCCTCGAGCGGTCGAATCCAATGTTTTTAATAAACGCTGCTAATCTCATGGGAGACTATTTTGCAGGTAAAGTCAATGTTTTTTTTTTTCACATAATTCTACATGTGCACATAGAAAACGTCAGAAGCTAGTGCACGGTTCCGATTAGTCGGCCAGCAGCTCCGATGGGCGGAGCTCACGGAGCGCCTCTCGACGTGCGTCTCCTGTCGCGGCGTCAAGCGTGAGGGTGTACAGTCAGAGGTTAAAAGTGCAGTTGCATTCTACCGATGCTAGTGTCTAAAATTTCTTTTTAATATACGTTCAACTGGTTTAATCAGTACTTTAGGTTCTATGCTACAAATTAGAAAGAAAACACGTTTATTTGGCACACAGGTACACACAATGAGATAACAATTGTAATATAGAAACTTGAATATTAAAACTTAAAAAATACATCAACATGGAAATTCATGAACTGGACCTATCTGATGCAGCCGTGAGACACATAGTCTCACGGCTGCATCAGATAGGTCCAGTTCAGCATAATGCCAGGCCACTATGTAGCAGTTGCCTGACGCTGGCTTTCAACTGAACCTTGCTAGGAATTAAATCATTCGTAAACCATTGACCCTTTTCTACAAATAAATTTTGGACACTAGCATCGGCTGAGTGCAACTGCACTTTTAGGCCCTAACTGTACATTCCCCCACTCTTGCGTCCGCCTCCTGCTTCGCAGAAGGATGCGGCCGCATTTCCATTATTCCCTCTCGCTCCAAGGGCCTGGCGCGAGAGGTCGCCGCCGATGTAGATTGATGTTCAATAATGAATATTTTTTTATTACATAGTGCCTGACTGCAATCCCAGTAAGCAAGCAGTGATGCAATCATGCCATGTCATGTAATTCATACCATTATATTAAGCATAATCAGCCTGTCAATGTTCCCACTGTTGGGACTCAGGTCTCCTCTCTAAGAGTGGGCATGGGCCGTAATCCACCACGCGGGCCCAGTGCGGATTGGTGAATGCCACATGTCTTCGAATTTTTGGTACAAGTACATGCCGGTTTCCTCACGATGTTTTCCTTCACCGTTTTGAGAGCAGTGGTGATGATATAAATTACACAAAGTAATGCGCTTGACTGGGTTTGAACCCGCGACCAACAACTCGTAAGTCGGGGCCGTTACCACTCGGCCACCACTGCTCACTATTATAAGACCACTAACTTATTATTGTTTCTCATTTCAGAGGCACGCCTATGCAACGGCAACAAAGTACACATCCTAGCCAGTCCGCTTCTGCAGTACATGCGTGCCTTGCTGGGCAGTGACGACATCAGGGCGCATCGAAGTCTGGCCACACAGGTATGTGACACACCCTGGCTATCACCATCATCATTTCAGTCGAAAGACGTCCACTGTTGGACATAGGCCTCCCCCAAGCGTCGTCTTAACTCGCATCCATTGTAGATGCGAACACATTCAGTGTACGTACAGCTAAGGAGTGGAATTCCCTGCCAGAGTCTGTGTTTTCTGATAGCTACAACCTAGGGGTCTTCTATTTATGTGTGGTTTCCGCACTTAGTCCTGTGTGGACCATTGTACGTGGGCCATAGCGGCCACAACCTTAGATGGGCTTATTCCAACCAGCCCACCTCTCTCCAAAAACAGATAAGGCCTCTCAGGTTTTTCAGGGCATCAATAAGGGACTTCGGGGATACACCTGTGTAGTCTAGGAGCACATGTGCAATTGTCTCCTCCCCCTCCAAACATGCTCTGTCTGTGATGCCTATTGTGTGGAGGTGCTTGTTCAGTGTGCAGTGTCCGGTGATGGTCTCCGTCACCAGGCGCAGGTCGCCTCTGTCCAGTCTAATGAGTTTATTGGTGAGGGCTTTATTGAGATGTGGCAGGGCCTCCTTGGCCTGCCTGCATCCCGGTGTCGAGGACCACCAGCGCTCTGCTGCGCCAGACCTAGGGGTCTTTAATTCAAGAGTGAATAGGTTACTTCTAGGCAAGCGTGCTCCATCGTCGTTGGGTCGAAAGGTTCTGAAGTGGCGACCACGTACCGGAAGACGCAGCGATGGCGCGGCCTCCCAAAGTGGACCGATAACGTGGTGAGGGTCGCGGGAATCCGATGGATGCGAGACGCACAGGACCGGTCGTACATTTGGAGGACGTCTATGTCCAATAGTGGACGTCTTTCGGCTGAAATGATGATGATAATTATCGAACCTGCTTGTGTTTTGTAGAATAGTTTTCTAACGTGATCCAATTCTCTTCCAGCTAATGCAAAATGGCCGTGAGCTCCTCTCAGTGCTAGCACAAGAGCTAGACGAGCTATCGATCTCCATCCGTCTCCGCCTGCTATCACCGCCACCAATCAGCACCATATGGCTTCTCTTATCCGCTGACCTCTGCCTCAACAAATTCCTGCCACTCCCTAACACATTACAACAGTTCTACGCAGCTCACTTAGAACTGACTACAGAGGAAAACTTCAGCGAAGTTGATTACGGTTCTTGGAAGAAAAGTCCTGAAAAAGAAGACTATAGACCGGATACTAGTGAGATAGTTGAGAAAGTCAGCGTGAATCTGTCTCAAGTAAGCTTGAATAACAATGAAGATACGAAGCCCAAATTACGGCCGATTTTAGGAGCTGGAGCTGGTCTACTAAGGCAGGAACAAGCCTTGTCTGTAAGCCAAGACACCTTTGAAACCTGGACAGCTAAAAATAACTTAAACAAAAGATATGACTTAAACTCTTGGAGGCAGCAGGAAGAAGAGAAGAAAGAAGAATTAGAGTACAACCAGACAGTTCTGCCACCCAATGTGCAACCTTTTTCTGTACCAGACTACCCGCCTCCCATAAATCGGTTTAGCTACCCAGAGAATTTCGTCAATTACCTACAACAAGGCGACGGAGCGTACATACAAAGCCAGTATACTAACGTGGCGTTTAACCAACAAGGGGGTGACAGTTTCCAGAATTTTACTGAAAGAACCCCCGTAGTACCAACGAACACGGAACGGCCGCCCCCTATAGTCGAAAGGGTCGCTCCCACACCAGCCATTTCAATGCCAGAACGCGTGAACAACGAAATTCAGAAAAACAGCAACAGACGTCCCGTAGAAAACTGGAGAAAAGAGAAGACTGCAGAGAAAGATGACCCCAACAGGAATAGACAACGGAATTGGACGCGTCAGAAATCCAAAGACAATGTCAGCGAGGATGAGGATAAAGAGAAGTACAAAGACCGTTCTACGTCCAGGAATAGAGATGGGAGACCTGCTAGAATGAACCGTAGGAGTAGTGGGGAGGAAGAAGGGGGACTAGCCAAGACTCCCCCCAGGAGACATGTGACAGAGGTCCCCAGAAACACTAAATATTGGGACCATGATGACCGCTGTGATAAGGATTATAATAGTTAGTAGGAGCAGGCTTTGTAGCCCGTAGTGGGCGTTGTGTGGAAGGTTGGGGACTTGGCGCACTATGGGGGCTTGTAGCCCTATGGGGGTCTTCAACCCTATAGGGGAATTCGAGCCTACGTGTTAGAAGTGAATAAAAATATTGTGTGATGCATGGCATGATGATGTATGGTTGTATTTTTTATACTGCCAAATGGATCCCAAAAATGGGCTGGAAATTAACATTTTTAAAGAAAATACTGCCAAAAGATGTCTGCATGTAACTTTTATTCACTATAACGCCATAATTATTTCTGGGATACGCAGAAAGTGCACACAACGCCATCTATGGTGAAAACTAAAATAGACTTTTACCAAACTAAATTGGAACTTTTTTTAGTGAAATTAATAAGTGACAATGGACACTGTTTAGTGAAGTGACATTTAGTACCAAAAGTGGAACTCGGTTGATAAATTTTTAGTGTTAACAAAGTACCAATTATGTATCACAAGGTTCATTGTACCTGTTTAGGTACCGGGTAGATCGCAGACCGATATGTCGGTGACCGATTTTGTGTTGGATAATTTAGTTATATGAATTTTGACTTAATAAAAAGAAGTACAGTAGTTTATAGATCATAAATTTGTAACCAAAAATATTTTGGTTGTCGAAATCGGACGATTTATCGGACGAAATAGTTGTCTGTGGTCTACCATAGAACCTATTTAGAGGATACTTTTCTATTAAGTCGTAAAAACTATGGATAACAAAATGTGTTCATAAAATCTTTGCAATTCGTGATTGCATAACTTAATAAAATAATGTTAAATTATGTTAAAATTTTTGACTTCAGATGTACTCGCGCTTTTTGTAACTTGTTGGAAGTTTCCGAAGCTAGTCGGTCATTCCCGAATCTAGTCGGTCATTTCCGAATCTAGTCGGTCATTTCCGAAGCTAGTCGGTCATTTCCGAAGCTAGTCGGTCATTTCCGAAGCTAGTCGGTCATTTCCGAAGCTAGTCGGTCATTTCCGAATCTAGTCGGTCATTTCCGAATCTAGTCGGTCATTTCCGAAGCTAGTCGGTCATTTCCGAAGCTAGTCGGTCATTTCCGAATCTAGTCGGTCATTCCCGAATCTAGTCGGTCATTTCCGAATCTAGTCGGTCATTCCCGAATCTAGTCGGTCATTTCCGAAGCTAGTCGGGCATTACCGAAACTAGTCGGGTATTCCCGAACCTAGTTGGACATTTCTGAAACTTGAAACCGAGTACAACTGTAGTCTATATTCATAAATATTTCACAGAGTGTGTAATAAAACTGTATGCATGCTTTAAAATGTGGACTCGAAAGTGGTTATTGTAAAGATTTTCCAAAAAGTACTTGTTACTACTGACTAGGGACTGCCTCGTTGCACGAGGTCCCGGGTCCGATTCCCGGGTTGGGTAGATTGTTATTGAGAATTTCCCTTCTGGAAATTCATGGTAGCTATCCGGAGTCTGGATTTGTGCCTAGTCTGATGGAGTCTCGTACCACCTGTATGAAAATGGATAAATATAATACAACTAGAAAATATGTAAAACTTGTTATTATTTAAAAATTAACATTTAAATAATTTAGCAACTGACTTTATTATTATTTTAATAATGAAAGTCGTGTGCTAACGGATATAATAAACAAAACGGATGTTCCATTTAATATTATGGAATATTAAAATATATATAATTTTAGTCGTTAGTTTTAGAAAGTACATAAAAAAGATTTTTTTTTCTTATAAAATAGTAATAGACAAATTATTATTATTAAATATAGAAATCTTGAGATTTCTTCATGTCAGTTACGTATGTTGTGTGAATAAAAAAGTCGCACTTGCGATTTTTTTGTCGCACTTGCAATTTTTTTGTCGCAGTTGCGATTTGGTCGCCATATTCAAGTTTAATTAAAATTCAACCTCATTTTATAGTACATTTGAACTGAACGCAATTGCGACAAAAAGTCGCAGTGTTTGTACGCATCCTAAGTAACTTGATTTTTTTGTTGCTCAAGCATTTAGTTTCAGACCATGACACAAATATAATTTATAATATTAAACGGCAATATATTTGTATTACATTAGCCAGATGATACAAATATATATTAATTGGATATTATTAAGGCTTTTGGGGCAGACCAGTGATAGTGTTCCAAAGAATTTAAGGTCGAAATACTACTATTTTCAAGTCAAGATTGAATAGGTTACTTCTAGGCCAGTCATACTCAACCTGCGGCCCGCAGGACACGTGGCTTGTCAAGCATTTCTACATGGCCCATGGTATATATAAATTTATATTTATTTCAGTTTAGTCTCAGTAACAGTTATAATTGGGGAGTGTGCGTTGGAATTGCATAATTTAATTCCACCAAGTCCGTTCCATCATCGGACCACTAGACGTACGGCGTTGCGCCATCGGTACATGGTGGACATCCCACCCATACGTACAAAGCGTTTTGGGAACACATTCATTATGCGTACAGCTAAGGAGTGGAATTCCCTGCCGGAGTCTGTGTTCCCTGATAGCTACAACCTAGGGGTCTTTGAGTCAAGAGTGAATAGGTTACTTCTAGGCAAGCGTGCTCCATCGTCGGCCACATCATCGCTTACCATCAGGTGAGATAGTGGTCAAACGCGAGCCTATCAATAATAATAATAAAAAAAAAATTGTATGGAAATCTGCTCACTAAAAATAGTCCGCTAACAAAATAAAATAGTTGCACTATATCACAGCATGCAGCAATGAGGATCAGTCATGATTTTTGTGGAGTATGCAGACTTATAGCGTCAAAAAATACAGTAAATACTGTGAAAAAAAATTTAAATTGGACCAAAAATGACGAAGATACAGCAATTTTAGTTAGTTTCCAGAAACGCGGCCGAGAATGAAGCGACTCGCTGTGACGTCATCTGTCATGATCGATCTTCACCGGCGAATGAATACGATCAAGCCGTTCGTCGCACGGATCATGACAAATGGCGTTATCGTAAACAGTCCAGCGAGAGCGCTCGTTTCCAAGTAGCCCGTAGAAAAACTGTAATAAATCCACCATTTCTTGACGGATTTTTATCATTTAAAAAAATTAAATGCTCAGTAAATTATTAAATATACGACTTAGTAAAAATCGGATTTGCTATTATGTGATTGATCCTCATTTTATCGAAAACTGTCCATTAAACTTTTGTTGGTATAAGTCATAAAAAGCAACCGTATCTCGCCTTCAAACTGTAAAGTTTGGTGAGGAAATTATGTACAAAAAAAAAACTGTTAGAGAATCATCATCTTCCTGCCATTGTCCCGTTTTATTTGGGGTTTGCAAAGATACGTGGTGCAGCAACATATTCTGAATTCTCAAAATAAATTTATATTTTGAGTCCCTGTTCGCGTAATGTCGCGTCCCGCCGCTCCAGCCGCCATTTATATAAACAAGTCACCGCACCGCAAGAATCCGTGTGAAAATATCGAACCACTGAAAACGTCCTCTTCGCTTCGTTCGTCGCCGCTCCACACCCACGTGCAATTGGTCACGTACGACACCGCAATAGAGTATTCATTGTTTGACAATTCGCGCTGGATGTTGTTGTTGTTGTTGCTGCAGTGGGATTTGGCTACTTTTTTAAAGTCGGCCGCGAGCCTGACACCAACCCTCCTTGGGAATGCTTTTGTTGGTAGTTTACCCGCCACCACGGGGTCACCTAAGGTGCTGTAGTATGCACAGTCTCAAATATCCCTTAGTCGCCTCTTATGACACCCACGGGAAGATATGGGATGGTCCATTCTTTACATCCGACACCATACAGTATCCCATTCATGAAAATTTATTTTACTGTTATTTCGTGTAATACGGCGTGTGTCCACCTTATGTTGTTGAAACCTCTACGGTCCGGACTAAGCGTTTCGTCTCGTCGTTTATACCGCGTACATCGAAGGACTGGAACAATTTTCCTGCTGCGGTCTTCCCGTCCGATTATAATGTAGTTGTCTTCAAGGCTAGACTGAATAGGCTCTTAATAAACTAGTGCGCCTCACCATCAACGATTGCATCACTGCTTACCATCAGGTGGGATCGCAGTCGGGCACTAGATAATATCATTTAAAAAAAAAATATTGCGGCCCATAGTGATAATGTTAGAATTGCCATGTAGCCCGAGAAAAAAAAAGGTTGAGTATGACTGTTCTAGGCAAATGTGCTTTACCGTTGACCAGAACTTACCATCAAGTGAGATAGTGGTCAAACGCGAACCTATTCATAATAAAAAAAAAGAAAAGTGTTATATTATCACGCAATATTACAAAGCTCTGTATCGTGTTAGTTTTTTAAGTGAATACAAGGCGCACTGAGCACTTCGTGGGTATTGAAAGCGACTGAACCATCACGCTCGTCTATGTAACGCTCGATCGGAAAAGATCGTCTCTAGTCGGAGAACCATACATGAAGTAAAAAAAAATGGTCTAAAAATTTTTGATGGTAACTGACTGTCCATTTTTTTTTTATTCTACCCTACTGTCATAAAACAATAAAACTATAAAGAAAAAAAAAATATTACAATGCGTTCCAAATAAGAATAGGATCGACGCCATGTTGTGACGTCACATCATACTGTCAAATCGCAAGAAATTGGGCAAAATTGAAGAACTGGATTCTGATTAGACTATTTTCGTTCACAGTTCGTAAATAAATTAAATTTTAAAATTTTCTTGTTTTGCTCACCATAATAATTCTTCGATTTGGCAGTATGACGTGACGTCACTACATGTCAATCGATCCTATTCTTATTTGGAACGCATTGTACTTTGTTGGTGTAGTGACCACTACACGTAACTTTCTGACCTGGGTTCGTATATTACTAAACACTATCACTGAGTTCCAAGTCCCAAGCCACATACGAAGATTTATTAATAATTCTACGAGTAGTTTTGTCGACGTATCGCGTAGTATAGTTCCTTAATTCTGACTGTAAAAACTCAGAAGTCGGATCAGTGAAACTCTGAAAAGGATCCTTAGGCCATTTATCACAATTGGGTATTTTCAACACATGAAAGAAATAAAGAAAACTGTACCTACGCGATAAGCGATATTTGGTGCAACGTATTCTGAATTCTCAAAATAAATTCCCCTTTTCGCGCAATGTCGCGTCCCGCCGCTCAAGCCGCCATATAAATAAACAAGTCACCACACCACAAGAATTCGTGTGAAAATATCGAACCAACTGCAAACGTCCGCTTCGCTTCGTTCGTCGCCGCTCCACACCCACGTGCGATTGGTCACGTACGCCACCGCAATAAAGTATTAATGGTTTGACAATTCGTTCGGGTACAGAATTCTAAAAAGCGACTTTTTTGTAACGGTTTTAAGGTCGATTTTCAAGAGTGATCTGATCCAATACTTGGTGAGTCTATCAGTCTAATTGTCTCAATGTGGTCGCTAGTTTGGTGTTGTCTTTTCATTACTTTCTAAGATCTCGTCTTATGTGTAAGATCTTGGGAATTTTGGGCTAAAAGTGGAAAGAATGCCTGAATATAGTCTCAGAAAATAATCGTTTTCATAAATCAATTGGAACAGGTCCTCCTTACCATGATGTGTCAGGCATGCGAGCGAGAAAGAAGGATGTAGCTATACACCCTATAAAGGCCCATCGCTTTAAGAGCTCAGTTTAGGTCGTCGAATGAATCGTGGTAAGGCCTTAGGAGGATTTTCGTCGAAAATGATTTCAAAACATATTTTTAAAGTGGAAACTTCTTTAGGCGTGCTTAGTACTTTATTTTGTGGGTATTTGAATGATACTGAACTGTCACGCTCGGGTATGTAACGCTCGTTCGGGTAAGTTCGGCTCGAGTCGGCTGAGAAATACATACATTTCCACGTGTATCAAACGACGTTTTTCAATACACTTACGTCGCTTAGCGCCCAGCCTGATACGATAAATGTAATCATTTGTATAGCAGAGGCGAGCTCGCACACTTTTCCGCACTGGTGCGAAAAACAATTAATTGCGTGCCTAAAAGCGGTAGGGTTAAGAGCGGGTTTTCGAGTATGTGTATTGAAATAGAATTACTGCGCAACCAATTGTACGAAGTTCGGAGTGGTACAGATATTTTGAGAGACATGTAATTTGAGGTTTCCACTGAGACTGAAAGATCAATAAAAAAATCATGTTCTGCCCAAGATCGGATAAAATACAGAAAGTAATGAACTCAGCCTTAATAATAAAGCATAATAATGAAATTAGATTTCTTATTTTTCATATTGTAATTCATAGTTTAAAAGTAACTAGAATTTAAATAGTTCTAAGACTTAAGTACATTATAAAATAATTATTATAATTATAATTTGGGATCGTGTCTGTGAAATTAAATTAAATTTTGTAAATTATAAGTGCAATGTTGTGAAATACTTACTCTAATTAACTCTTTAACCGCTTACGTTGGAAATATTGCATATCCACGACCAAATACTCCATCCCGTCAGCTCTTCTGTCACCTATGGGAATTGAAGAGCTAAACGAGATGGAGTACCCAGTCGCAAGCACACGATCCTGGCGAATAGGACTCGGAACACCGTCGGATCAATACGACGCTGGCGCGGGAAAATGATTTTACTACAACCTAGTAATAAACTGGTGCGCCTCACCACCAACGATTGCATCACTGCTTACCATCAGGTGGGATCGCAGTCAAGCACTAGTTTATATCATTAAAAAAAAATCTTGTATGAAAATTGTACACTTAAACAAGTTTCTATATGTATATTATTTGGGAAAAAAACAGTACATTAATTTGATGCCTAAACAAAATTGTTTTTTTTTTTCCAAACTTCCATATTGCATGCAAACGCAAAATTTCTGTATCGAGTAGTATTTTAAACATTGCAATTATTTGAAAGCTTGATAAAATCCTTGATATTTTGTCTGTTAATAAGTATTCTGTTGTTAGATCTGTCAGTCAGTCAATAAACATGTAGCGACACCTATGTGGCCACTTAGGAACTATACTGCATTGCGGTCAGAGTTCTCAGCGTGATTAGAACATATACAACAGTCCGAAATCAATTATCGGGCAGTTGCCCCGGACTAGATACATCACCCGTCTGGGAGGATCCTCCCTTTTCAATGGAGGGTCACCCATCTGTGAGGATCCTCCCCTTTTCAACGGAGGATCCCCCGTCTGGTAGGATCCTCCCTTTTCAACGGAGAATCACCCGTCTGGGAGTATCCTCCCTTTTCAACGGAGGATCACCCGTCTGGGAGGATCCTCGTTTTTCAATGGAAGTTTGTGGGACCATACCATAACGTGTTACAAATTTCAGTGTTGCGCGCGAGAAATTGGGATGGAGATATACACCCTTTATACTCGTAGCTCCATCATTTAGGTTGTCAAACAGATCAAGTTAACGAACTCTAAAAACATATACATTGGGAGCATCTTGACACGACCATCACTTTTAGGGCCGAAACCGCGTAAAGCGGGTACCCGTCGTGCGATGTCACGCTTTTTCACGTGGACGGTCCCCGTCTCGGAAACCGGATTATTATTACCTATGCGGTGTCGCTTGTTCAACTTTAATGTTGTGCATGTAGTTCTGCTTACCTTTCTTGGTGCTATTACTAAAGGCATTCAAGTCCCCTATGACTATTGTTTTTAAGGGTGAGAAATCAGTTGGCCTTTGCGTCCCTGGGGTGCGGTGGGTGGCACGAATACCTTTACATGTTTTGTTTTTTTTTCTTTTAAATGACATAAAACTAGTGCTTGACTGCAATCCCACCTGATGGTAAGCAGTGATGCAATCGTTGAATATGAAGCGCACTAGTTTATTAAGAGCCTTGAAGACACCTAAATTATAATTGCGACGGGAAGACCGCAGCACAAATTGACTCAAAATACAGAATATTATCAGACAAAATATAAAAAGGAATGAGTGTCTAGGTAACACCGCTCGGGAATAAGTACCTGTGTAGCATAATTTATTCATTGTGATGTAAACAATGATAGTTAAGACCTAAATAAGTAACGGGCCGTGGACTGTAGATAAGATTGGAGGTCATAATAACCTTGAAAAGTCCTCAAAATCGTAATTTTGAGGCCTTTTACAAGTTTTTCGTGACATTTTGGCTTTCAGGGCCCTTTTTTGACCTTCTTTTCTCTGGCCTTCTTAGGCCTTTTAGCAAAAAAAAAATGTGAGGTCATAAATGTAACTTAATTTGGTGTAGTAAAAAAACCTCGAAAGGTTTGGTCTAAGACTTGAGGCCATACATTGCCAGGCCACTGAATGTTTAGGTAGTAAATTAGTTAATATAATCGGATAAACTACAGCCCACGGCTTAATAAACGATTTTTATGCAAAATTATATAGATGACGTCTTCAAGCCTTCTCACTATGAGAGGCCGTAATCCACCACGCGGGCAAAATGGGAATTTGATAGAAGTTCTATATGTCTTTGAGTCAGTTCAATCTCAGTGCAGTCTCTGATTTCTTCAATTGAGGCATTTAGTCCCATTCAAGATTTTTTTTTTAGTTTTATATTTCTAACGGTCGGAATTTTTAACCTCTTGAGCGCCCCAGTCTTGTATAGAAGACAAACCTATTTACTATCATTTAAATTTGCTAGCTTGCCTTTGAAAGATGTAGATACATATTATATCTACTAGCTAATCCGGCAAACATAGTACTGCCATATTTAATTATCAAAGAAAAAATATGGGGCTGAGGGTAGAAGGGTAAAAAAAGCCTATAAACTATTCTCAGACCTTCCAAAGATACAACTGAAAATTCATAATAATCGGTCAAGCCGTTTCGGAAGAGTTCAATGAAAAATACTTGACACGAATTTTTTGAAGACTAGCTTTTGCCAGCGGCTTGGCCCGCGTAAAAGTAGGTTTTTCCATACAAACTTCAAACCCCCGTTTCACCCCCTTAGGGGTAGAGTTTCGTAAAATCCGTTCTTAGCGGATGTCTACACCCTATAAGGAACCTACCTGCCAAATTTTAAGTTTGTAGGTGTTTTAGATTCGGAGATTTCGTGATTAATCGGTGAGTGGTATTTCGCTTTTATGTATAGATAGAAGATATAACATGTGATTATAATAAAAAAAAATCGTATAATTTTGCATGACAATTGTTTCTAGTAAGGCATTGTAAATTAGCTAAATAATATATTTTAGATTTTTCTAACATTTCTTAATGAAAACGTGGATTTTTATTTTCGATTGATTAACAAACAAAATATTATTGATTATGGTACCTAGTTGTTTGCGCCGAATTTTGATTTACACTAGCGTAATTTGCCAATACTTCTCCTATTTATGGGACTCAGGCCCTCTGTCTGTGAGAGGGAGTAGGTTCTGACCTACCACTCGGGCCCAGTGTGGGTTGGTTTAAGTACTTTTGGATTTATGTAAAATGATTAACTTTTGAACCGTCTACTTTGGATATATCCGACAAACACTCGCGTTTATCCTGCCAGAGTCGCACATCCACGACCAAATACTCCATCTCGTCAGATCTTCTGTCACCTATGGGGGATTGAAGAGCTAGACGAGGTGGAATACCCAGTCGCGAACACACGACCCTGGCGAATAGGACACGAAAATACTCGTCGGCCAATCCTATGCGGGCGGTTAAAGCGTTTATGACTTTACTCAAGTTTATATAAACAATTAAGCTTACGCTAAACTGTTTTCTGGCTAAGGCTGTAAGTACAATTCTAATAACTTCTTTGTTTCTAAGATGTTAAAGTTTAATTTCAAATGGAACTAAGGTTGGTTGTCGTTGAGATTAGCTAAAAAAACTATTAAGTAATTGGCATATTAAGAATACATATACTTCGTTCGCAATAAGAAACAAACCGATTTGTTAGTGTCCGTTCAACCGATTTTGAGTTCTATTCCGTAGACATATGGATGGCATTAAAAGCAAAAAAGTGGTTACAATACCAACTGTTTACTGCAGCCGCCATTTGTTATGCCATCAACGCAATTAAAAGTCAAAATCGGTTGAATGGACGGTTGAAAATGCTAACCTATTCATAAAGATGGATCTACGTTAGAGGAGCCGAGGTCAAATTCGAGGAGTCGAGCTCGAGCAACACCACACGAATTTGTGCTCGGCTCCTTTAGCGTAGACCTTAAGTTTACCGTTATGATTGGGTTAACTGCACATTGGGTATCTATTAAAAAAAATATTAACCAGTCGATAAGGGTAACCGAATGAATGGGTTACCGTTCGATCGAGTTCACTCTGAAACGGAGTTGTACGTAAATTGCTTACACGATGCATTTTGAAGTGTCAAAAGAAATTGAAGCTACCTACTATGAAGCAGATAAATCTCATATTTGCTTCAAGCTCACCGGCTACAGCAGCGTACCTACGTGCAGATCCGAAAGGATTATTTTTTTAAATCCATGCAATAATTATTTCTGCCCAATTCACAAAAGCTTCAATTTCCTTTGGCACATAAATTATTGAAATGCCTACATTAGAGAATCCATTTTTTTTTGTGTTCACAGACTATGGATGCTGCTAAACAATAAAATAAAAATATAACCTGATTTTAATCCTGTTTGTATGGTCTTGTTGACTTCTGTAAAATGATTTGTAAATTGCTGAATCATGGTAACCTTACATTGCATATTTTTAATTTCGAATTTAGAACAAATATCGCTCAAATTGAAAAAAAACTTTACTAATTTTGTCAATAGGTAATAATTATTAATACTATAGACGCGTATTCGTCACTATACGCTCGGTGTACGTCTGCGTGAAGCTTAGGCATATAAACTATGAAACTGTCGACGAAGTGGCAACGTACCGTACGTTTTATCGTACCATTGTGACGCGTCTATGGAGCTACGCGTCCGTGGACAGTAAGCCATAGTTTTGCCAGCGTGAAGCTTACGTACACCAAGCGTATAATGACGAATACGCGTCTATGAAGCTACGCGCCCGTAAACAGTAGGCCTTATGTTTCTTGGTTGTTTATGTATGTAATTAAACAAAGATCTCAAATTAAAAAGGTGAAAAAAATATTACTTTTGTTCAACAAACTAATCTTTCTGTAGGTAAGTATTGGATTTGAAGGTTCAAACGTTTTTTTTTTGTCTATGGAAAAAAACGTAATTCTTCAAAGATTAAGGACTAAGTAACTGCGAAAGGTTTTTGTTTATATAAAAATAATTTAGATTTGAAAGGCGTCAAGTCGGTATGATTTCGTTATTAAATTATGTAATCTCGAATAAATTGAAATATGATTTCTTTTTGTTGTTTTATTTCTTGCTATCTTTTGATAAAGTTCATCTTTTCTTTGGCCTCCCTCTTCCTCTCCATCCATCCACATGCACAGGTACTCATAACTCTTAGTAACATAGGTATATACGTTGCCAAGATAAATGATTCCCTTTCAACTTTTCAGTCACTGCCAACACTTTCGAGCTTCCTCAAATATACTAATTTCCCACTTTATCCATTCTCGTCCTCATCACACATCCATCTCAACATTCTCATCTCCGCTACATGCAATCTTTTTTCATCCGTCTTTTTCACAGCCCAACATTCTGATCCATACAGTATGTCAGGTCTTATTACGGACTTGTAGATTTTACCCTTCAACATGAGAGGTATCCGTGGTTCACAACACAAGTTCTTTATATATTCTTTGCACAAGTTGTTCCAGTGACCTGTCGCCATTTCATCCATCCTGCTTTGATCCGTGTGTTACGGCCTGTTATCGACTTCGGTCTTAGCGGCGAGCGGGGCGGCGGCATCGATACGCAGGCGCGCGGCGCTATGAGCGGCGTCTCGTGGCGTGCTTCAAACATTTTCATACTTTTGATCGTACCGCTCGCCGCCCTGCGCTTAGCTTCCGCTCACAGTGGCAAGGGCGTCAACGGGCCGTTACGACTCGGTCTACCTCGCCATCCTCTTGGAGAAGTGATCAGAGGTACAGAAATTCGGAGCAGATCGGTATAAGCGTTCCAGCGAGAGCTAAGGGCACAAGACTGGAGACCACCAAAATCTCAGAATGTTATAAGTATAAAATGTATGCGTATCAATAGTAGATAAAAAGCCGAGATTTCGAAGATCTCTAATAAAGAAGAAACTAAAAGGTGCTGGTAGGGATCTTGACCGTACTTCCGGGATTGTCCTGATAGCCGTGGTATACCTCTCCACTCCTCAAGCACCTCGGAATATGTTGCCCTCTTGTTGCTACGTCACTTCGTGCTAGCGGCCGTTTTTTGGGGGCCCATTTATTGAGTGTGCAAGTCACCCCCTGCCTTTTTTCGATGGATATTAATAACGTTGTTCAGGCAGGGGCTATAGTCTTAACATAGTTCCATGTTACCAGTCCACTTAAGACTCCAAAAACCATAGCCCTATTATCTTTGTTCTCCATAAGTCGCAATAGTTTTTCAACAACCGGGGGTTGTCCTTGGGTGCACTAGCATAGCGCGTACAGGGATAATCGTCGGTTGATATCATGTTCCATTATAATTATCTAAAGGGCCTCTGCGAGTTGGCTTCGGCTCCTCGTACGCCTTCCAAAGGTCCAGGACCTCAGGGTCCTGAGATAAATATTGAAAAAGAAACTAATAATCAACAATGAAAAGGTTTTCTTGGAACCATGCCCGACTCAAGGCTAGCTTACGTAGATAGGCACTGTCGACTTTTTTTTAGCTTTTATTTTTAATTGTCAATTTAATAGTAGTAGTCAGCCTATTATGTGCCACTGCTGGGTAAAGACCTTGCTTTTCCACACACGTCTGCCTTTGCCGGCCAGTCTCTCCAGTAGTTGTCAAATTCATCTCTCGCCTTGGTCTGTCGCGATGTCGCCTTGCATTTAATAAGTGGCTCTTCGAAAAATTAAGAAGAAAAAAAAGAAGTTGTAGTGTAATTTTATCGGTGAAAGCTACGCGCTTGAGCGTGGCCTTGCTCTCGCTAGATGGCGCTGAATTCAACATTTTTTAAATTTATTTGACGACCCATAGCCCGTTTTTAGTGTAGCATTAAATGGTATCCGCAGAAATCAGATATTCCATTTTATTAAACTTATAAATTGGACAGTCTGAATTGAGTTCAATTGAGTAACTCCAAAGTGTAATGATGTAATTTATCGTATATTAATCGCGTTTAGAAAATGGAATAACTATGTACCATTTATCCTATATCCATATCTAAGATTTATGCCGTAAATTGTACACAGAGCTGTATTCATACAAAAGTACAATGAATTAATTTCAATTTTCCTCTAAAAAATAAAATTAAATATTTTAGCGAAAAACATCGATTAATTTCCATTTAAACTAAATCGATATGTTTTGTATTTTCACTAATGTCACCGCCGAACGCTCGCTGTCAACTGTCAAAAAATCTAATTTGTAAACAAGCAAGCTAAAATATTATTTTTATTTTACAATTTAATTTACCTACCAGTACAAAAAGAAGCAATTAGAAATATCAAAATAAATCTATAATATAATTTATTGTTAATAAGTAAAGTTAAACGTAAGCTTTAAAAACCATAAAATGTCGGACGTAGAGGTTGAAGTTCCTTCTACATTTAAAAAGCGTAATCTCAAGAACAGAGGAGGCAGAAAACGAAAGACATCTAGTTCAGAAGGTAATTAATAAGTAATAATGCACAATTGTCAAGATTATTGATTAATTAACTGTAAAATCGTTAAATATGTTTTTGAGGTTATGTTACTAACTCAAAAATAAATAAAATTGTTTTTTGTTTTTGTTATTGGCTTGGATACTAAGTCCTTGAAGCCATGTCTTCGTATGAATAGTTCCATTTGTTTACCATAAAAATATGGAAGATCACATTCAAATGCCAATGTATACACTTCTATAATAAACTTCCTAGTCATATTCAACAACTAAGCCTTAATAAATTCAAATCATTTGTAAAGCGTTAACTTTGCCAAAAGGCTTTTTACACTATAAAGGACTATGTTGAGGACGAAAAGGCTTGGGATTAATCTGCTCCAGTACACACTACAACTGTTGTCTTATTACTTATTTTTTTTTTTTTCTTCTCTTTCTTTTGTTTTATTTTCAATTATGCTTTTTATTGTTGTTTTTTTTTTTACAATCTTACATTGTAGATTATCTTATTTTGCAATTTGACATTATTTTTATTTTTTTCAATTAAATTTTGACAAGTAAATATTTACTTTACTAAGTATTACATTTTGTAAACTAAGTATATATTTCCTTTTATTATTGTGAATGTGAGGACTATGTTGATTGCTTTTTTTTTTCATTTCAGTAATTTTAAGGTATGTCTGGCAATTTGAGTATTTTCTGCGGCCTACCCAAATGTCCTTTCTTTGGTATTGTTCGTCAGGTCGTTGAGCTCTTTAGTAGTCCTGAGTTGAGCTTTGCAAATACTGACAAATGCTTGCACTGACTGGACAGGTCCACTCAAATCTGTATGGTTCTTTCTTCAAAAGACCATCTCAGACAAATCTGCATGGTTCTCATGTGATTTGACCATTACATATTTACTGTATGGACTTTAAAAGAGACTTTGACTCCTGAGTTTGTTTCGGTGTTTCTTCTCAGGGTAGTCAGCTAGGAAACACCGGCCTCATCTAGTTTAAAATGACAAAAAAAAAATTTATGTGCAAAAGTGTTTTAAAAACCTATTTACAGAATAAAGAAAAAAAAAATGTTTTTGTAGTATTTGGTAGCCAGCAAAAGGATCAAGTCAACCTCAGCTTCTCAGAAAACTTTGCTGAGGAAGTCAATCCTACAGTAAAATTTTCTAAGCCGCACGGTGTTTTCGATATATTTTCAATTAGTTCAGTGCTGCTGTAGTAACAAAACATATTAATTAGTTTTTACCTATCAAATAGTCATTGGTTTAGAATTATAAATAATTAAGCATCAGCATTTTGGGGTGAGAGCCTGGTGATCCATCACACAGGGTATCACATACAGTATGGACTCCAGACTCACAAAGTTTTTACATGTGTGCATTATTATCTATTTTATGAGAAACTTTTGTATATACTTTGTGTAGAGTGAAAATATAAAATAAAACTGAATCTACACACAAAAGCAACTTTATAGGACCACTAGCTTCTGCTAGCAGCTTCGCCCGCGCGAAAGTCGGTTTCTCTATATAAACTTTGAACCCCCGTTTCATCCCCTTTAGGGAGTGAATTTTGAAAAATCCTTTCTTAATTTTTGTATGCATCATAAAAGGGATCTCTGTGCAGGCTTCCAGCATTCTAGGTCCAAACTCAAACCATCGGGTTTGGGTTTGTAAGCCAGGACATAGCCTTTTATAGCATTTATATATAACATTTTTTTATTTTTATTCTTGAGAGGTTTGCGCTTGACCACAATCTCACGTGATGGAAAGCGACAATGTGGTCGACGATGGAGCGCGCTTACCTAGAAGCAACCTATTCACTCTTGACTTAAAGATTCCCGGGGTGTAGCCATCAGGAAACACAGATTCCGGCAAGGAATTCCACTCCTTAGCTGTACGCACAATGAATGTGTTCCCAAAACGTTTTGTGCGTATAGGTGGGATGTCCACCATTAGTTTTAGTATATGGGAAACCCAAAACACGTGTCTAGTACAAAATTTCATAACTGTATCATGAAAAATCACAAAGTTATAAGCTTGTTATGTTGCCTGGTTGAACACAAAAGTACATGGTCACCGGGCCATCCGAGCAACTTAACCCTTAACTTGGCAAGTGTACTAGAGGGTACATGAAAATAAGATATGAATTTCGGCATGTGACCTGTAGAGCACGGGTCTGTTTACAGAGAATACAAAAAAAATATGATAAATGTCAGTATGTTAAAATAGTTTTAATAGTAGCTCATTTCATAAACGTTCATTTGTCAACGTCATAGTTTTTGTAATACGTCAGTTTTAAACATGCGGAGATCAAGAGACATCCGGGCTCACACAACATCTGAGTGAGGCGGCGGATGCGGCTCAGCAGCGGTACCCTTCTGCTCAATTGGTGTTACTGGGGGATTTTAATGCCCACCACCAAGAGTGGCTTTTCCCGTACCAGTCCACAGACCACGCTGGGCGAGAGGTGCGAAAGCTAGCGCTAGCATTAAATCTCGCCCAGCTGGTCCAGGGGGCAACGAGGGTGCCAGATGTGGATTCGCACACAGCCAATTGCCTAGACCTTTTGCTGACAACAGATCCAGACCGCTACTCTGTGTCGATATGTTCGCCTTTAGGCAGTTCCGACCACTGTCTGGTTAAGTCTGTGTCTGTCTACTCCCCGCCCGATCCCAGCCCTAGAGGCACCCGGCGGGTTTGGCGATACAGGTCAGCAGATTGGGATGGCTTGCGGTCTTTCTTCGCATGCTATCCTTGGCAGCCCACTTGCTTTTCTTCAGATGATGCTTCGTCGTGCGTAGATGCCGTGACGGATGTGTTGCGGCAGGGGATGGAGTACTTCATCCCATTCTCTGACGTAACAATGTCTGGCCAAGCTCGTCCATGGTTTGGCGCCGAATGTGATCGCGCAGACGCGCTTAAGCACGCGGCATATCGAGCTTGGGCTGACACTCGTACGCGCAAAGCAAGCGACGTGGCTCAGAAGAAGAAGGCCTTTAACAGGGCTGCCAAGTCCTGCAAGAAGGTGTTGCAGAGGTCTCGGTTTGACCACATAAGCAGAATTGGGAGCAAACTTGCTTCATACCCCGCAGGTAGTAAAGCGTTTTGGTCCCTGGCTAAGTCGGTTGAATCGAACTTCTGCCGTCCCTCACTTCCGCCATTGCTGAAACCCGATGGGTCGCTGGCTCACACCGCTGAGGAGAAAGCAAACTTGTTTGCCTCTCTTTTTGCGGAATCTTCTCGTCTGAATTCTGGTGACGCACGGCCACCTGTTTCTCCTGATGGATGCGCGACGAGGATGTCAGACGTTCGTATCCATCAAAAGGACGTTCGTAGGGTCCTGCGTAATCTCGATGTGAACAAAGCTAGTGGCCCCGACGGGATACCAGCAATTGTGCTTAAAACTTGTGCGCCTGAATTGTCTCCGATCATGACACGCCTATTTCGCATCTCATATGAGACTGGAAAAGTGCCGATTGCTTGGAAGCAAGCTAACGTGCAGCCTGTGCCCAAGAAGGGCAGTCGAGCTGACCCGGCAAACTACAGACCCATCTCCGTCCGTTACGTCCGTCCTCTGTAAGAGTATGGAACGGGTGCTAAACAAGAAACTTCTGGCATACCTAGAAGCTAACGACATCCTCAGTGACCGGCAATACGGTTTTCGCCAAAATCGGTCCACTGGGGACCTTCTAGCGTATGCCATTCACATCTGGAGCGAAGCCATCGAGAAGCATGGGGAAGCGCTTGCCGTCTCCCTTGATATCTCGAAGGCTTTCGATAGGGTCTGGCACGAAAGCCTCATTGCTAAGCTTCCTTCCTTCGGTCTACCCACTGGTCTGTGTGATTGGATCGCAGACTTCTTGAGGGATCGATCCATCCGAGTGGTCGTTGATGGCTGCTCGTCCGGTCAAATGGATATTAATGCCGGGGTCCCTCAGGGGTCGGTACTCTCGGCAACACTGTTTTTGCTGCACATAAATGACTTACTTAAACCCGGTATCTTTGGGTATGCAGACGACAGCACTGTTGCCGAGAGATATGTGGCTGACGCACGCGCTAGTGGGTCACAGATCCAGTCATCCCGAGAGGCTATGGTTGAACGCTTGAACTCGTCCTTGAAGGCGGTCTCCGATTGGGGCGATGCCAATCTGGTCAAGTTCAATGCAACTAAAACCCAAGCGTGTCTTTTTTCCGCTAAACGGAGTCAATTTCACCCGGCTCCATCTTTCCGAGGTGTGACCGTGCCAATAACCGACCATCTTGATCTTCTTGGCGTTACGCTGACGTCAACTCTCAACTTTGGGCCATACATCGAAGCAAAGGCTCAACTGGCAGCAAAAAAGCTGGGAATCCTCGCGAATGTCAGACGGTACTTCACGCCGGAACAGCTGCTAAAACTTTATCAAGCGCAAGTTCGATCGTGTATGGAGTACTGCTCTCATCTTTGGGACGGGTCTGCCAAATACCAGCTTGATGCGCTAGAGTCGATTGAGAGGCGAGCCAAGAGGATCATTGGCAATGATGCACTTGTTGAGTCGAAGCTCCAAAGCCTTGGACATCGCCGCCGAGTTGCTGGCCTGTCGGTTTTCTATCGTTTACATTTCGGGGAGTGTGCACTGGAATTGCACAATCTAATTCCGCCAAGTCCGTTCCACCATCGGACCACTAGACGTACGGCGTTGCGCCACCGGTACATGGTGGACATCCCACCGATACGCACAAAACGTTTTAAGAACACATTTATTATGCGTACAGCCAAGGAGTGGAATTCCTTGCCGGAGTCTGTGTTTCCTGATAGCTACAACTTAGGGGTCTTTAAGTCAAGAGTGAATAGGCTACTTCTAGGCAAGCGTGTTCCATCGTCGACCACATCATCGCTTACCATCAGGTGAGATGGTGGTCAAACGCGAGCCTATCATTAATAAAAAAAAAAAAAAAAAACATTATCCGTCAAAATGTCGTAACGTCAAGAACGGATCTCGCGCCTTAAGATAAAATATCTTGTATTTTTTTAATTTAGTTGTTTTAATTGGTGTACAACAAGAAATTTTTATTGTTGAATAATCAATTAATGATTATATTACTTTATTTGATCAGTTTTCACCATGTTTAGTTAGATATTGCACTGTATAAAAAAAAGTAAAAAAAACTAAAACCCGACTACGACAAAAAAAAATGACGCTGAAAAAGTATGAAACAAGATTTTCAAGATGCTGAAATAGACAAGGTAACTGGAAAAACAAGAATAGAACAAAAAGAAAAGCCGTAGTCACACGTTATAGGTAGGTAATAATCGAAACACTTTAATAACGTGTGACTACGGCTTTTCTTTTTGTTCTATTCTTGTTTTTCCAGTTACCTTGTCTATTTCAGCATCTTGAAAATCTTGTTTCATACTTTTTCAGCGTCATTTTTTTTTGTCGTAGTCGGGTTTTAGTTTTTTTTACTTTTTTTTATTTAAAAGATTTTGGTGTTAAATCACTGTGCTTCTTTACTATTTATTTTGGTATGTACAAGTAAAGCCCTTTCAAATGATACGAAACACGACATATTTATCGTATTTTTTTTAACACAATACTTTTTGTCTGCTAGAGGGCGCCACATTGAATTTTGATGATATTTTTTGATAAGTAGGTACTAGCGAAGCCCTTTCAAATGATATCAAACACGGTATATTTATCTTAATTGTTTTTTTAAACATGACTTTTTGTCCGCTAGAGGGCGTCACTTTAAATTTGAGCAATATATTGGAAATGTACAAGTGAAGCCCTTTCTAATGATACCAAACACGGCGTATTTTACTCCATATTTATTTTTAACACATTACTTTTTGTCCGCTAGAGGGCGCCATATCAATTTTTATGACACGTCACGTAGCCTATGTTCAGCGGACAATTAAGACGGTTCTAACGATGCCTCATACGTCAAGTTCCGATAAGTAGATTAGGAGCTATGAGGGAACAGATGAACAAACTCACATACATACATAGCCTGTCAAAATCATAACCCTCCGTAGTCGGGTAAAAATTAAGTGTGCCCCGTAAGGCACGCTGCCAACTTTATAGAAAACAAGTGTTGTGCCCGGCAGGGTACCTTGACAAATAGGTTTAATTTAATTTATGTGACCTGTAGGTCACTTACTAGTTTTGCATAATTATTTTTTGCGTTTTTACCGTAAAATAAACGTAGATACATATAACATAAAGTTATTTTTAATAATTTACATTTTGTTTTAGCGTATTATACCATGCTATAATACCACAAAATGACTCGGATACAGATTCTGACGATAATAATATGAACAAGCATATTAATGAGCAAACGGTTTATAAGGGAATGAGAGTGACTCGTAAATGAAACACGTAGTTAGTCGTTGATGTCTGAACAGGATCTGTATAGGAATGTCGTAAAACGTGTTGCTTCATTATTTCTATAACAGACATTGTCGTAAACGTGGTAATTGGTTCTGAGGTATTGGTAACGTGGTAATGTATTCTGAGGTACTGGTAACTGTGACAGGTACTGTGTCACTACATCACTCCCCCCTTAAGTGAAGCGTACGTTCGGTTTCACCGTGCGGCCGGTTCTTGTTACGTAGGAGTGATTGGGCGGTGCGCTCGATGTTGGTACTGCGGCTGGCACGTTTTGATGATCTTGCGTTGGCGGACGTGAAGCAGGTGGCGGCAAGCGTGAGATTGCTGAAGGGTGTGTCTCATCTTCGTTGTACAGGTGTGCCGGCTTCAATCTGTCGACTGACACGACGGCGGTACGAAGAGGTAGCTGTAATGTGAACTGCTTTCCATCTTCGCTGCGGTGTAAAATCTCGTACGGGCCGTCGTAAGGTGGTGTGAGCGGTCTGCGCACGCTGTCGTTGCGCAGAAACACGTGCGTACATGTTGCGAGATCCTTGTACACGAATATGTTCGCGTTCGATGAGTGTGAGAAGACTCACCGGTGACAGTGACGACATTGTTTCTGTCAGCTGACGAACGAATTTGGCGTCTTCAATTTTCGGCGTTGTAAGCACGAAGAAATCAGACGGAATGCGTAGCGTTGCACCGTACGTCATTTGGGCTGGGCTGAAGGAGGTGTTTTCACGAAGTGCAGTACGTAGTCCAAGGAGAACTGTAGGTAGCTCCTCGCTCCAGCGTGTCCCGGCTGCTCTCGCCATCAGTGCTGACTTAAGTGTGCGGTGCCATCTCTCCAATTGGCCATTCGCCTGAGGGTGGTATGCGGTGGTTCGAATACGAGTGACACCAAATTTCTTCATCAGCGACGTGAATAATACGGACTCAAATTGTCTTCCTTGGTCCGTTGTTATACGTAACGGGCATCCGAATCGCGATATCCACCCGTCGTATATGGCTCTTGCGACTGTCTCGCTGATGTCACGCGTAGGTATCGCTTCGGGCCACTTGGTGCAGCGGTCGATTATCGTGACGACGTATCTGTAGTCATTAGAAGGGGGTAACTCTCCGACGATATCGACATGAATGTGGTCAAAACGCGCAGATTCTTGGAATTGACCAAGCGGGCTCTTCACGTGTCGTTGAACTTTGGCGCGCTGACATCCCATGCACGCTCTTGCCCATGTAGCTACGTCTTTGTTCATCGAAGGCCAGAAGAATTTATTTGCCATGATTTTTCTCGATGTTCGTACTCCGGGGTGACTTAAATCGTGTTGCGCTTTGAAGGCGGCAAAACGGTAAGTCGGTGGTAAATATGGTCGAATATTTGTTGTAGATGTTTCGCACAGTATCGGTCGTTGAACTCCAGGTATAGTTAGTCGGGTGAAGTTGAGTTTGGGGTTGTTCAAACACGATCGTAGTTCGGAGTCGTTTTCGTATTCTTGAACGAGTTGATTGTAGTCGATAGTTGAGTTCAGTAGTTCGATTTCTTCTATTCGTGATAACGCGTCGGCTGCTTCATTTCTATCACCGTTGATGTATAGGATGTTTGTGCAGAATTGACTTATATAATGAAGTTGTCGTTCTCTTCTTGGAGTGTCGCTGCTACTCGGTGGTCTTGTAAGCGCGTACGTTAGAGGTTTGTGATCGGTGTAAATTGTAAGGTCGTTGCCCTCTATTAGCCGTCGTAGATGTTGCACAGCGGTGTACATAGCTAATAATTCGCGATCGTACACGCTGTAGCGTCGCTGAGTGTCGCTCATCGTTTTTGAGTAGAACGCGAGAGGTTTCCACACGTTGTCGACTTTTTGTTGCAGGACGGCGCCGATGCTGGTATTCGAAGCGTCGGTGAATAAACACAGCGGTGCGTTTGGTATTGGGTGTGTCAGCGTAGTCACCCTGAGTATGCTTTGGCGGCAATATTCGAAGGCTTCATCGGCTTCAGGCGTCCAGGCGATTGGTGATTTATCGTTCTTCTTGCTGTTGTGTAGGTACTTGTTGAGTAGGGTTTGATGTTCGGCTTGATGGGGTAGGCAGCTGCGGTAAAAGTTGATCATGCCTAAGAATCTTCGTAATTCTTGAATTGTAGTTGGTTTTGGATAATCGACTATGGCTTGGATGCGATCTTGTGTGGGTTTGATTCCTTCTTGTGTGACTTCATATCCGAGAAATTGTATTTTGTTAGTGCCGAATTCGCATTTTTCGATGTTGAGTGTGACGCCGTACTTGTTCAATCGTTCGAGAACTTGATGTAGGTGGCGCTGATGTTCTTCTTCATTTCGTGAATAAACAAGTAAATCGTCGACGAAACAGAATACGATGTCGTCGAGTCCGCGTAGTACTTCATGCATGAAACGTTGAAATGTTTGACCGGAGTTGCGTAGGCCAAACGTCATGCAATTGAACTCGAAGAGGCCAAACGGTGTGATGATGGCGGTCTTTGCGGCGTCTTCTTCATGGATTGGTATGGAATAGTAGGCCATCTTCATATCCAATTTCGAAAATACTTTTTTTCCGTGTAGTTGGTAGGTAAAGTCTTGCATTCTCGGAATTGGGTAGCGGTCGGGTACAGTCACGGCGTTAAGTCTTCGGTAATCGCCGCATACACGTAGTGAGCCATCTTTTTTCTTGACGACGTGTAATGGGCTGGCCCATGGGCTTTTCGAAGGTTTGCAGATACCCATCTCCATCATCTTCTCAAATTCAGTTTTTGCGGCTTTGTACTTGTCCGGAGGAAGGGGACGTGGCCTTGAATAGATGGGTTGGCCCGTTGTTTCTATGCGATGTTTAACGTCGTGTTTTGCAGGAGACTTGGTCGACATGGGTCGGAGAACATCAGGATAATTCTTCAGTATGTCGTGGTAGGCATGGTTACGGTCGATAATGTAGACGGCTTCTTCTGTTGTTTGTATTTTGATGGCGTTCACGCTGAGATCGGTAACGCGATCGATAAGTTTTCTTTGATGTAAGTCGACTAGTAATTTGTGATTTGCTAGGAAGTCTGCGCCTATTGATGTCTTGACGTCGGCGACGACGAATGTCCATTTGAAACTTCTACGTAAACCTAGGTTGAGCTCGAGTGTACACTGTCCGTAGGTACGTATTTGTGTGCCGTTTGCTGCGAATAATTTGTAGGTACTTTCTGCCGGTTTCGAATATTTCTTGTTTCTTGCTGCTAAGACTGATATATCGGCTCCGGTGTCGACAAGAAACTTCTCTTTGCTGTTCCTGTCGATGATGCATAGGCGGAGGCTTCGTTGATTTACATCGACTTCCGCCACGGTCGATGCATGTTCTAGTTTTCCTTCGTTTTGGAACACGGAGATTCACATTTGCGCGCGTCTTCACCGAATCGGTAATGATAATAGCATTGCCAATCAGCGTCGCCCGGCTTGCTTGACCCACGAGAATTTTGGCGCGAAATGTTGCGTTGCCGCGTCGACGACGGATAGCGGGAACGGGGGCGAGGGGGGCGGGTGTGCACCGCGCGTTGTTGCCAGCTTGTGCGTAGTTCGGCGATTTCCAGTGATAATTTTTCGATTTGTTTCGACAGCAAATCCACTTGTAAATTCGTGATAGCTGAGATCTGATGGCCTTCGCAGCTTGATGTGGTTGTTGAGGTTGCCATGGAGACTGCGGCTACTGATGCTGGCTCGAAGTGCTCCATCATTTTATCGGCCATTGCAGAGAGAACTTCGAGTGTGGATTCTGTGTTTATTGAGAGAACGGCGCGAACTTGCGTGGGCAGCTGATTGAGCCACATAACTTTGAGCGCCTCGTCTGTTAGGAGTTTACCGCTCAAATCGCGCATCTTGCGAAGCAGCTGGCTCGGTTTCTGGTCACCGAGCTCGAGGCCGCCGAGTAGTTTTTGCAGCTGGCGATGATCCGATTCTTGGTATGTTGATATCAGCCTGTTCTTCAGTGTGCTGTATTTGCCAGTAGAGGGTGGATTCAGTATGATATCAGCAATTTGCTCCAAATCGCTGCACCCCAGCAGCGGAACGACCAGGTTGAACTTTTGTTCCTCTCCAATTTTGCTGGCAGCGACGGCAGCTTCGAACTGCGCAAACCAGTCTCGGGTTTTGGCGCCAAAATGGTGGTAAACGTGCGGGCAGTGATATTGTGGCAACGTTGCCCTTTTCTGTTGCTGTTGCATCGCTGAATTCTTCAACTTGTTCCTTTGACATGATGATGAAGCTTGCTTTGATCTTGACGATTCTTCAACTCTTCAGAAGGCAGGCGTCTTGATTTTCCAGCGGGGTCACCAATATAAGGGAATGGGAGTGACTCGTAAATGAAACACGTAGTTAGTCGTTGATGTCTGAACAGGATCTGTATAGGAATGTCGTAAAACGTGTTGCTTCATTATTTCTATAACAGACATTGTCGTAAACGTGGTAATTGGTTCTGAGGTATTGGTAACGTGGTAATGTATTCTGAGGTACTGGTAACTGTGACAGGTACTGCATACATATCGATCAACTTATCATCTGTAAATTCAAATAATGAAATATCATCATATCAAGATAGCCCATACACAGGAATATGGCGAAGCACAATCTTCATTGATGGTACTTCAATGCAATAATAACCCACCAATAGAAGTATCAAGTCCATGTCCGGCTGGTGCTAGTGATCTTGAAATCGATAATGATCATGAAATTACTACGATTGTTCCAAGAAGGTCAAAGAGAAAATTAAGTGCTTCAGCCAAATCTACGTTTTATAAAAGACGAGCCAAACCATCATCATTTCAGCCGAAAGACCTCCACTGTTGGATATAGGCCTCCCCCAAGCGTCGCCACAACGTCCAATCCTGTGCGTCTCGCATCCACCTTATTCCCGCGACTTTCACCAGGTCGTCGATCCACCTTGTGGGAAACCTTCCAACGCTGCGTTTTCCGGTGCGCGGTCGCCACCCTAGAACCTTTCGGCCCCATCGACCATCCGTTCTACGAGCAATGTGCCCTACCCACTGCCACTTAAGTTTGGCGATTCATCGGGCTATGTCGACGACCTAGGTTCTGCGGATATCTTCATTCCTGATGAGATCACGCAAGGAAACTCCGAGCATAGCCCTTTAGGTGACTGTAAGCCTTCTGATGAGGCCCATTGTAAGCGACCATGTTTCAGTGCCATAAGTCATCACTGGCAACACGCACAGGGGCCCAAGTCTGCTATTTTTATAAATTCGTTTTTCCAACACGATCCCATTGTTATTTTGTTAAAAGTTCGTAATCTGATAATTCATAATGGTCGATCATTGATCGGTCAATGATCTTGTGGTAGAATGACAATTTCGAGTTGTCTCGTAATAAATTATTTTAAAGCAATGACTGCACAATGACGTTCTAATTATAGGTCACCTGATCAAAGGAACTGTAAAATTTTTGTTTTTAAAAATGCAAAATAACAATATAAAATATAGTGTCTGTAGCCAGAGGCCCGGAGTCGGGCCTCTGGCTACAGACACTACCGTCGCCCAACATAGGTACTATGCTGAGTGATACCACCTTCCGGATCGCTACATGCCTGCGATTGGGTGCTCCTAGCGGAGCTCCACATCGGTGTCAATGCGGTGAAACAGTCGACCGCCTCGGGCACCATGGCCTATCCTGCAGTAAAAGCGCTGGTCGGATAGCTAGGCACGCAAGCATTAATGACATCATCCGTCGAGCTCTTGTCACCGCCGGGGTGCCAGCTGTTCTGGAACCCAATGGCTTGGCACGCGACGATGGAAAGAGGCCAGACGGGATGACCATAATGCCCTGGAAGTTAGGTAGGCCTTTGGTGTGGGATGCAACATGTGTCGACACCCTTGCGCCATCCCATCTTCTGAGTACGGCAGGCTGTGCTGGGGCGGCTGCTGCAAGTGCAGAAAACCTCAAACGGCGTAAATATAATAACCTCATCGGAGGTTATATGTTTGAGCCGTTTGGGGTTGAAACACTAGGGCCATGGGGTCCGAGCGCTCATCGAGTTGTCCGTGATATCAGCAAACAACTGGTCGACTCTTCGCGTGACCAGAGGGCTGGGCTTTTCTTCGGACAAAGAATCAGCATTGCTATCCAACGTGGCAATGCTGCCAGCGTTCTGGGCACTTTTCCCATTGATATCGATGTGGATGAATTTTTTGATGCCCAATAATTTCTTTTTCTACCCGTTTTTAAATATTATTATTTTTAGTTAGTATAAATTCCTATTTATTAATTAATATTTATTAGTTTTGATGTTAGTTCTAGTTTTTAGTAAAAGTGATAAATAAAATATAGTTTTTATTGTTATTTTGCATATTATTACCACGTTAACATTACTGTTGGCAAAAGCGGCATTGTACCTTGTGGGGCACAGATAACAACAATTACTAATTTAAGCGGAATTGGTGATGTACCCTTTGGGGCACTATTAATATTTCATAAACTAACAAACTAATATTATAAAAAAGACTAATTACAATGTATTTAAACTTCCCTCAAGCTATTTAAAATAAAAAACTTGTTAATTTGCAGTTTCATACTTTGCCAGAATGCTGTACCAACATGTGCTTTGCATTTTGCCAAGTTAAGGGTTAAGGGTTGTTTTGCTCCCGCACCCAGTTGCGCGCTGGCGCCTAATGCCCGCTATGACCGGCTGGTTCCTGTGTTGTACTTTGTGTCGGTGTCTGAAATATTTTTGGGAAAAAATATAACATGGTGTAAAAATGATTGGAAGGTTTTGCATATACTTAAAAATAATGTTGTTTATGCAGATGCGAAGATTCTCTCAATTTTCATATTTATAAATAAACCTGAATCCAGACAGAATTGAATTTTAAAATTTCACAATTATATTATTCTAAAATATTCTTGCTTTACTGTTACTCTAGTTTTAGTTTAGTTTTACTATCAACAATGGTTTAGTCATATTTTTATTTTCTATCTCAACAACCTTGTTTGTTTACTTGTAATTGGTTATCCTCCAAACACCAATAAATAAAAAAGTAAACAACAAAATCAATCAAAAAAAAAAAAAAAACAAATTACCTGTAATAAATAATTACTGAAGACCTTATTACAAAAAAAAAAAAAACAATGTCATAGAGAGAGCCATAGCTAAAACAACTGATAAATTTTATAATATTTCAGAGAAAAATAGCTCAGATTCGGATGAACAGACAGTGGTACAACCTACGAAAAGACCTCAGAAACAGAATCCAAATATACAGAAAACTGCGGGTCCTAAACGGAGTAAACCTGAGATAGATGTTGGTGGCAGTAGTAGTGATGATGAGAAAGTAAGTACTCCAAGCAATAATCATCTTCATCGAGAGCCACTGGGAGGTAGGTGATCATCCAATTATTTCTCCCGCTCAAGGGTAGCGCGTGTGTCAGACTTGCTGACTAAAGCTCATCTGTGTCTCCTTCAGTTGCCGTTTGCGGTCTAGGATATCCTACAAACTCGTGCTATAATCCGCCGTCACGTATCATCAGTGCAAAATTTCTTGCTGTAATGCTGATTTCAATTGCTAAATTTTCATTTGTTAATAATAAGATACAAATTATGTAAACCTGTCTCATAAATGACGTAAACTATATAAGAGCCATCTATAGATATTTTGGCAACTCTTGCTCGCTCACAACATTCTATTATAGCTGGCTAATTCGGAATCCACGAGATGGCGCACAAAAGATTGTAGCAATCAATAATTGGTTTACAATATTGATATGTAATATAATTAGCAAATACTCACAATTTAAACAGCCAAACTTTTTGTTCTTCGCTTCTTTATCACTCAAGATTCTGATCTGATCAACTTAAGAATTGAATATACCAACTTAGAAATTTGTTTCTATTCGCGGTAGTATGCGGGGTAGGTTAACCCTACCCCTACCCAATACCCCTGATTAGAATATTTGTGAAGTTACTAGATCATATTTATATCTAAACCTCAAACTCTACTTGGCCAATTAACGATTCCACACATACACCACAACCACAAGTATTGTTTCCGAATTAATTTCAAAGTTAATAAATTTTAATCACTACAAAACCAAGTAAGTTACAGCAATAACTAATCATAAAACTTTAACTATATATGACAGAAAACAAAAAAAACTATCAAAACAATTACATACAACATGATAACCGCTCAGAGCAAATTTGAACAAATTTGTAGTTTGCACAACTGTTTTACGCATCATAGAAGGCGCCTCGTAGTTTGCGTAGTAAAAGTTCGCTTAGAATTCATTCATTCCATATTGAAAAGCCTGGATTATTCGATGAGTACTTGCATAAAGTATCAAATTTTACTCACACAGACTCATTTTTATGTTTTTGTAAGGAAAAGTGAGATGGCAGATTAAGCCAAATACGAAAGCCTTTGCGACAGAAAAAGACAGCAACTTAATAGTGTTCATCTCTTTTTTTGTTAAGTGTTAGAGTGAGATGGGAGAGATTGCGCTCAGAGCGGCAACATTGCATAATGCATGTCATAAGTTTCGTAACTTATGAATGAATTTTAATTTCGCATTGAACACGAAATGGCAACTTAGCGTAATCGCGTAGGCGCGCGACGTTTAAAAATTTAGATTTATATTTGATTTAATTCATTTGATGTGTTCTATGATTTAGATGTGAGGTATTATTTTCACATGAAGGCGGGCTTATTTACTTGTATTGCTCGCATGTCCCTGGTTAATGTATGTTTTTACTTTAAAAATTTTCAGGCTAAACAGCGTACCACATTGTCAGTACAACAGCAGAGAGAGAATGCCACAGCTACGTACGAGATGGACACAGAACGGGACAGAGATGCTCAGGCCATCTTTGAAAAGGCACAGAAGATTAATGAGGAGCTGTCGGGGCAGGCTGATGATAAGGTATTTTTTTTATAATATGGCAAGCTCTCGCTTGACCACTATCTCACCCACTAACTTCCCATCAGATAAGCGATCATGTAGTCTACGATGGAGCATAGTGGCCTAGAAGTAACCTATTCACTCTTGACTTAAAGAACCCTGGGGTGTCGCTATCAAGGAGCACAGACTCTGGACTGGTTGTACGCACAATGAACGTGTTTCTAAAACGTTTAGTGTGTATGGGTGGGAGTCCATCATGTAACGGAGGCGCATAACCATTTCCACACCTTATTAAGATATACCACACTAGCTTTTGCCCGCGGCTTCGCCCGCATGCATAAAATATAGTCTATGTCACTCAGGAATAAAGCAGCTTTCTATCGGTGACAAAAATTTCGCAATCGGATTTGTACTTTCAGTTAAAAAAAAAGCAAAAAAAAAATACTAATTTTACCCCTATAATATTATGTGTAGAAAAAAGATGTCAAAAAATAAAAGGCCGTTCTGACATTTGTCAATAAAAAATAGTCGCAATATATTCCTTCATATTTAACGCGTCAAAAAAATGTATGTATTTTTTTAAAACACTATTTAATTAATTTTTTTTTGTGTCTTTCAGTTTCGTTCCAAGTTACATTCTAGGGTCTTTCTCATATGTCAAAGCGGGCCTTTTATTTTTTTAACGAGTTTAGTTCCAGCTGTTCTTCTAGTCCATGTTATAAATTAATATTAGGCAAATTAAATATATAATTTCAGGTGTACCGCGGCATGAACAACTATGCGCAATACTACAAGAAACGCGACACGGCGGCCGGTAACGCAAGTTCTGGGCTCGTCAGAAAGGGCCCTATTAGAGCCCCGGCCAACCTTAGAGCCACAGTGCGGTGGGACTATCAGCCTGACATCTGTAAAGATTATAAGGAGACTGGGTTCTGTGGGTTTGGAGGTCAGTATAAGATCAATTTTGAGGTGTAAGCTGTGGGACTGAGCGCTAGATGGTACTGATATACGCGTCATGTCCGTGATTGGGCGCTGTCAGTTGAGACTGGTCGTCTCTTAGCTTTTTTTTTTTTTAGGTGGGAAAATCATCTAATGACAAATCCCTTGGGCGGAGCGAGAGATAGTGTCAGACTTTTACTGACTAAAAACCCACTCCTGTTCCTTCTTTGCCTTCATCCCGGGGCCCCGTGCTTCGCTTTCACACTGCCCGTGGCCCCAGTAGGCTTCGACCCTGCTGGGCCCCTACGATTTGCTGACATCTCCCTGAGGCGCGCGTGGAACAATACGCGCCGTCGACGACTTGGGCTCGGTCCGGATAGTTACCGGATGGTCGGACGGCGAGCCACCCATTACTCTTCGTCCGCAAGCCCGCGCCTACGGTGGCCGGAAATCGGGATCGGAATCCCGGCGGCGGTTAGGGCGTGAGGACCGTTGCCTCACGCGATCGGCCGCCTCCTTTGCTAGCATTACTGCTTCGCAGAAGGAGGCGACCGCCTGCCACTCCTCCTCACTCCGAACCATGGCCTGTACCAAGGCCCGGCGCGAGAGATCGCCGCCGCCGATCGCCCCCACGAGGACACGGCGTTGCTCTGCCCAAGCGGGACACACCTCCACCGTGTGCTCCACCGTGTCCTCCGGGTGGTCCGCACAATGGTGGCACCCGGGCGTTTCTTCCGCACGAATCCGGTGCAGGAACCTCCCGAACTTACCATGTCCGGTGAGGACCTGCGTCATGCGGTAGGTAAGGACGCCGTGTGGTCTTTCCAGCCACTCCTCAAAGAGGGGACTTACCGCCATAATTGTGGCGTGCCCAGTCGTCTCTTAGCTGCCAGTGACTTATTTTAATTTCTATATAAGTATTTCAGATTTTTTATTTTTTACATTACATTTTTCTCACATAATAGTAGCGACAGAAACATATAACCGAGATATTTTTATTATTGTAGTATTACAAATATCTCAAATATTAATAGTTGACAGCATTTATTTAAAAAAAAAAAAACCATTTACAGGCACTTTTGAATTGTCAGACCGTCAGAAAAATAATGCTTATTGCACATTCCAAAACGTAAATATCTATGGGGAAACAATGTGCAAGAAACTCTGTGGACACTCTTCTAAATCATGTTTTCATCACTGGCAGCTAAAAGATGACCAGTCTCAACTGACAGCGCTCGTTCACGGACATGACACGGATATCCGCACCACTCAGCTCAACCATTTTGAAGGGAACCGAATGATCTAAAACACGCCACCATCAGTGAGACATTTGAGTGAGCATGACCAACTCTCAACTGCCATGCTCATTAAATGTCAAACAAGTCCAATAGTTTAGTAACCTAAAACCCATTTCTTTCAGATTCTTGCAAATTCTTACACGACAGATCGGACTACAAGCACGGTTGGCAATTAGAGCGTGAGGAGACGGAAACGGCCCGGGGCGGTGGCGGCGGGGGCGATTCCGACTACGAAGTCAACAGTGATGATGAGCTGCCCTTCCGCTGCTTCATTTGTAGGAACAGCTTCACTAGCCCCGTTGTTACCAAGTGAGTTTTAGTTGGCGTCATTTTGGTAGATTTTGTGAGATGGTAGATTTTTATGGTAGAAATAGTAGTTTTTTATGGTAGAAGTGGTAGTTTTAACGGAAGCTGTGTTAGTTTTGTTCTGAGCTTGGTAGTATTATTTGGTCATCATTTCAGCTGAAAGACGTACATTGCTGGACATAGGCCTCCTCCAAGCGTCTTTACAACGATCGGTTCCCGTGATTTTCACCAGGTTAAAGACCCACTGTGTGGGAGGCCTTCCAAGGGTTTTTTTTTTAGGTGGGAAAATCATCCAATGACAAATCCCGCTCTTGGGCGGAGCGGGAGATAGTGTCAGACTTTTACTGACTAAAAACCTGTTCCTTCGTTGCCTTCGTCCCAGGGCCCCGGGTTTCGTTTTCACACTACCCATGGCCCCAGTAGGCTTTGACCCTGCTGGGCCCCTACGATTTGCTGACATCTCCATGAGGCGCGCGCGGAACAGTACGCGCCGTCGACGACTTGGGCTCGGTCCGGACGGTTACCGGACGGTCGGACGGCGAGCCACCTATTGCTCGCCGTCCGCAAGCCCGCGCCTAAGGCCTTCCAAGGGTGCGTCTTCTAGTACGCGTTCGCCACTTCAGAACCTTTCAGCGCCATCGACTATCCGTTCTGTGCTTTCAGAACAGACAGTCGATGGCGCAGAAAGGTATATATATGCCATGTACATCATCATATCAGCCGAAAGACGTCCACTGCTGGACATAGGCCTCCCCAAAGTGTCGCCACAACGAACGGCCCTGTGTGTCTCGCATCCATCGGATTCCCGCGCCCCTCACCAGGCGCACGGTTCATTTTGTGGGAGGCCGCGTCAACGCTGCGTCTTCAGAACATTTTTCGTCCCCATCGACCATCTGTTCTGCGAGCAATGTGCCCTGCCCACTGGCACTTAAGTTGGCGATTTTTTTTTTTTTTTTTTTTAATTGGTATAAACCAGTGCTTGACTGCGATCCCACCTGATGGTAAGCAGTGATGCAATCATTGATGGTGAGGCGCACTAGTTTATTAAGAGCCTATTCACTCCAGCCTTGAAGACACTTAAATTATAGTTGGACGGGAAGACCGCAGCAGGCAAATTGTTCCAGTCCTTCGATGTACGCGGTATAAACGACGAAGCGAAACGCTTAGTCCGGACCGTTGAAGTTTCAACAACGTAAGGGTGGATACTCGCCGTACGTCGGGTTGTCCGATGGTAGAAAGGAGATGGCGGAATCAAGTCATGCAATTCCCGCGCACACTCTCCAAAATGCAACCTGTAGAATACCGATAGGCTGGCTACCCTGCGCCTGTGCTCGAGGCGAGGGAGATTGGACTTAACCAAATCTGGATCCCCAATTAGCCTCTTCGCACGCCTTTCCACTGAGTTATTCGAGCTATTCTCGGCCATAACTATCAGCGCATATTTTTATCTGCATCATCCTAATCACCTATATCTCTTTGTCCTCAGATGCAAGCACTACTTCTGCGAAAAGTGTGCATTGGAGAACTACAAGAAATCGACCCGCTGTTTTATATGCAACGCTCAAACGAATGGTATGTTCAACCCAGCTAAGGAGTTGGAGGCTAAACTGGCAAAACGGCATAGTGATGATGAAGATGAAGATGATGATGATGATTAATAAATAAAGTTTTATAAAATAAAGTTACGATTTTTTTTCTTTGAAATGAATATCATGGATCCAGTACATGATTCTGAACCCCCCAGTGGTGGATTTTTTGTCGGTTACTTCCTATTTTTTTTTGTAAATCTTTACGTTTTTTAATTTAAACTAATGTTAAAATCATTATTCTAACATTTTTAGTGAAAAAAAAATAATGAATTACTTTTAAAATTAAAAATGTCATCGGAGTTAATTAGAATAACAATTTTATCTACCCCAATGACTTTTTAGTTAATTAATTTTTAATTAAAATATTTTTTTTTTTGTTTTGTTACCAAAAAATCATCGGGGTTGGTTAGAATAACGATTTTACAGTTTAAATTTTAAAAAATTGCTGTTTTTTTTTAAATCTTTACGTTTTTTAATTTAAACTGTATAAAATCGTTATTCTAACATTTTTAGTGAAAAAAATGAATGAATTACTTTTAAAATTAAAAATGTCATCGGGGTTAATTAGAATAACAATTTTGTCTACCCCGATGACTTTTTAATTAATTAATTTTTAATTTTTTTGTTTTTTGTTTTTTTACTAAAAATATCATCGGGGTTGGATATAATAACGATTTTACCCTGTTTAAAATTTTAAAAGTTAAAGTTTTTTTTTTAAATAAGAAAATGCCGACGAAAAATTCCACCACTGGGGGGTCCGGAATCATGTACTGGATGTATGGTATTCGTTTGAGCATCGATGTCAAAGACCAGACAACAATAGTTTTAGTATATTATATGCAAAACCCAAAACACGTGTTTAGTATTTTTATGTAAAGAATCTATGTACAAAATTTCATAACTGTATCATGAAAAATCACAAAGTTTCAATCATTAGCCAGTTATGTTACCTGATTGTCCGCACAAATACATGGTCATCGGGCCATCCGAGTGACTGAGGGGTTGTGTTGCTCCCACACCCAGCTGTGCGCTGGCGCTTGATACCCGCTATGACTTGTCGTGGCCTGTGTTGTAGTTAGTGTAGGTGGTGTCCAACTTGTGACCTTTTTTAAATAATAATATAATAATAATAACAGAACAAATGATCGTGCTCATCACACAAACATTTGTCCTGGGTGGGAATCGAACCCACGACCTCCAGCATAGCAGTCAGGGCCACTAACCACCAGACCAACAGGCCAGTTAAAAAAAAAAATGTTTTTGGAAAAATTATATTGTTGAGTAAAAAATATTGGAATCGATTTAGTTACTGATTCTGAACAAACTATATTCAGGTTTCGCATATACTATAAATAATTTTGTGTAATAATTATAAAGGAAAAAACTGACGACTGTCATATCAATCCCGATACTACTGGGAGTAGGAGCGTACAATTATGCACAAGGTTTCCTTTTATGACGTAAGCGAGCACTAAGAGAGGATTTTTCATAATTCACCCCTTAAGGGGATGCAACTCGACATACATTTTCACTGCTTTTCATACAACCGCTCTTACGCGATTATGACGTTATTACACATGTTTCTTTAGCGGGCAATATTCATCTTGGGCTAGCTTGATTCCCTCGCTACACTCAGGATTCTTAACTTAACTCCCTCTCTTAGCTCGTCGGAAGTTGACACTTGGATCCCTCAATATACCTAATCGTGACTTAAAGCACTGTTTTATCCCCTTTGTGAATTATCTACTATTATCAAGTAAATCTGTTGCCATCTGTTTAAAGTCACCATGACAACGATGTACCTACATGACTGCGAGATAACCAAGTAATTTACCTAACACATGAAGAGGTGTGTCAGATAACACATAGGTACCTAGGTAATAAGATCAAAATTGTCAAAACAGACTTATCTGTCTTGTAATCTCAGAAAAACAAATGAATCACTAAATTAAGAATGGATAGCATAATGTACTTAGGCCGGCCACACACGTTCGGTTTCTTATTTAGGATTCCTCATCAGGAATTTAGGGGCCTTACCTTGATGTGGTCAGGGGCGCCGACTCCGTGGGTGCTTGGGGGCTCGAGCACCCATGAGAAATAAACAGTGGGTGCCGAGCACCCCTGAGAATAGACAAACAGATCAGTAATCGCCTTTTAGGGATGGGCGTTTTTTCATTACCCGACGACCCATTTAGCACAGTGGACCCGGTTGAGACGCAAGGGTTTCGGGTTCGATTCCCGCACCAACACAAATGTTTGTTGATGAAACAGATATTTGTGTTGGGTCTGGATGTTTGTGGTACCTTCGTTGTTCCGCAATATGTAAGTAGGGCATTTATGTCGGTCGATCATTGTGCATTTCTCTTCTCACACTTCGCCACTTTTTCGAGTCATCAAATGAATATGAGTACCCATGAGGTTTTTTAAAAGCCAGCGCCCCTGGAGCTATACATACACCCTATATAGCTCCATGCCTATAACAGATCAGTTTAGTCGTCAAATGGTTCGCGTTAACAGCTCCTGGTAGGGCCTCTGGTCGTATAAAATTCCTAATACAACAAAACCAGACGTTTGCGCTAGTCTTACGAAATTCCGAACCTGTATTCATAATCAGGAAACCGAATTCGGAAACCGTACTTTTTTTAGGGTTCCGTACCACAAAAGGAAAAAAAAACCATAAACCAAACCACCAACCAATCATAAATTAAAGCCATATACTCAGGTCTATTTTTTTTTTCCGGTGGGAAAATCATCTTATGACATCCCCCGCTCTTGGGCGGGGCGGGATATAGTGTCAGACTTTTACTGACTAAAAACCCACTCCTGTTCCTTCGTTACCTTTCGTACCAGGGCCGAGTCTTCCTTTCAGAAACAGACCCTTGGCCCCAGTAGGCTTTGACCCTGCTGGGCCCCCCCTACAGTTGCTGACATCTCCTTGAGGCGCGCGTGGAACAGCACGCGCCGTCGACGACTTGGGCTCGGTCCGGACGGTTACCGGACGGTCGGACGGCGAGCCACCCATTGCTCGCCGTCCGCAAGCCCGCGCCTACGGTGGCCGGAAATCGGGATCGGAATCCCGGCGGCGGTTGGGGCGTGAGGACCGCTGCCTCACGCGATCGGCCGCCTCCTTTGCAAGCATTACTGCTTCGCAGAAGGAGGCGACCGCCTGCCACTCCTCCTCTCTCCAGACCATGGCCTGCACCAAAGCCCGGCGCGAGAGATCGCCGCCGCCGATCGCCCCCACCAGAACACGGCGTTGCTCTGCCCAAGCGGGGCACACCTCCACCGATATACTCAGGTCTGCGGTCCCTTGAAGCTGTGAAAAAATCAAACTTCTAAGTTAACGAAAAAAAGATACGGCCGTTTATGTTGAGAAAAACGTATATTTCGACACTCAAGGGAATCGAAATTCATAGGGTACTTCTCGTTGACCCAGAATCCTGAAATTTGGCATAAAGCAAGGTCTTATAGCTCAGGTATATGAATATATTTGAAAACAGTAAATTTGTTGTTACGTCAAAAAAAAAAAAAATTGCGATTCGGAAAAATTTTTGAGACTCCAATATGACATAGATAACTTTATACGGATCCTTCAGTGCGCGAGTCCGACTCGCACTTGCCCAGTTTTTTTATTGATAGGCTCACGTTTGACTACTGTCTCACCTGATGGTAAGCAATAATGTGGTCGACGATGGAGCACGCTTGCCTGGAATGGAAGTAACCTATTCACTCTTGACTTAAAGACCCCTAGGTTGTAGCTATCAGGAAACACAGACTCCGGCTGAGAATTCCATTCCTTAGCGCGCGGCCAGCCTTAGGTAACACTTTCAATTTTATTGCAATCTTTTTTCTAGAAAACTTGTGTACAAGCCGAGATTATAATAATGGATCGACAATTTTTATCGAAGAATCTACGACGGCTGAAGGATGCGGATGTGGAACTGCATGACACACTATGGCTGGGGCTGCCATCACCTAATTTGTCGACGCCAGACAAACACGGCAAAAAACCCGGACATTTGGGCGAAATATGGTTTTTTCCCCGGACACGTCGGAAAAAAATGTTTGCAACAAAAATAAAAACATCGTTATAATTTTTTAATTTTTATTCATTTATACAGGTTGTTAATAGAATCGAATTAGGTACGTATGTAACCACAACAATTATTAGACATTTTTAATAATAAAATTAAACACTATATACAGTGTTAACTGTAAAACACTAACAATTTTGTTGGACTGTATTACTAACATCATAAACAACAACTTTTGTTCTATGACTTTTAAAATTTGTCATATTTAAATTGAATTAAAGAAAAATATTTAAATTGAACGGTCTAAATACACACTTTAAAACCCCGCTTTTGAAAACCCCGCCCGGACACCCCCCGGACGCCCTTCAAACTAGGTCAAATCCGGGGAAACCCGGACGGATGACAGCCCTAACTATGGCCCACCTGCTTCCTGCCCTCCTCTGTATCTATTACCTGCAGCCGACTGTCGAAGCGACCTATGCGCTGCCCCTGTTGATGCAGAAAGCGACATATTGAGCAAAGATGTTCCAACGACATGAATAAAGGATCGATGAGGTGTAGAGACAAAAAACTGGGAGTCGGACTCGCGCACTGACTTGACCGGGTTCCGTATAAACTTACCCATGAAAACAGTTAAATTCCCGAATGGAATATCGAAGATTTTTCCAAATCGCATTTTTTTTTTGTGACGTTGGTAACTACAAAGTTACTGTTTTCAAATATATTCCAAAACCTGTGCTATAAAACCTTGCTTTATGCCAAATTTCCTATGAATTTTGATTCCCTTGAGTGTCGAAATATACGTTTTTTGCAACATAAACAGCCGTATCTTTTTTTCCCGTTAACTCAGAAGTTTGATTTTTTCACAGCATCAAGGGACCACAGACCTAGTAATATTAGTGCGCCTCACCATCAACGATTGCATTACTACTTACCATCAGGTGGGATCGCAGTCAAGTACTAGTTTATACCAATAAAAAAAAATAAAAAGATATTTGGTTTTAATTTCAAGTCGATACATGATCCACGCATTCCCGAGATAAAGGGTCTTGACAGACAGACAGACAGACAAACAGACAGACAACAAAGTGATCCTATAAGGATTCCGTTTTTTCCCTTTGAGGTATGGAACCCTAAAAAACGCAGCTACTTTCAAATAAGGAATCACTGACTAACTGTACTTGAAAGTGTTTAAATTCTGACAATAAAATGAAGCACCTAGTAAAAGGAAAATAGGGACACTGTCTGATAACAGAGAGGTCGGACTCTTCAGGTTTCAGATTGAGTCACACCTACTTTGATAAAACTAGGTAAGTGCTTATCTATATATATAAAAGAAGAACCTGACTGACTGACATGTCTACGCACAGCTGAAACGACAACACCTAGGAGCGTGAAATTTTGCACAAAGTTTTCTTTTATGACGCAAGCGAGCACTAAGAGAGGGTTTTGTAAAATTCACCCCCTAAGGGGATGAATTTTACAAAACCCTCTCTTAGGACACGGTGGAGCATACGGTAGAGGTGTGCCCCCCCCCACCGTGTCCTCGTGGGGGCGATCGGCGGCAGTGACCTCTCGCGCCGGGCATTGGTACAGGCCATGGTCCGGAGTGAGGAGGAGTGGCAGGTGGTCGCCTCCTTCTGCGAAGCAGTAATGCTAGCAAAGGAGGCGGCCGATCGCGTGAGGCAACGGTCCTCACGCCCTAACCGCCGCCGGGATTCCGATCCCGATTTCCGGCCACCGTAGGCGCGGGCTTGCGGACGGCGAGTAATGGGTGGCTCGCCGTCCGACCGTCCGGTAACCGTCCGGACCGAGCCCAAGTCGTCGACGGCGTGTATTGTTCCACGCGCGCTTTAGGGAGATGTCAGCAAATCGTAGGGGCCCAGCAGGGTCGAAGCCTACTGGGGCTACGGGTAGTGTGAAAGCGAAGCCCGGGGCCCCGGGATGAAGGCACAGATGGAACAGGAGTGGGTTTTTAGTCAGTAAAAGTCTGACACTATCTTCTGCTCCACCCAAGAGCGAGATTTGTCATTAGATGATTTTCCCACCTACAAAAAAAAAACTATATATATAAAAGAAGATCCTGACTGACTGTAACTACAACACCTATTAGCGTGAAATTTTGCACAAAGTTTTATTTTATGACGCAAGCGAGCACTAAGAGAGGGTTTTGTAAAATTCACCTCCTAAGGGGATGAAACGGGGGTCCAAAGTTTGTGTAGAGAAACTGACTTTCACGCGGGCAACGCCGCTGGTAAAAGCTAGTACATAAATACTTTCGGTGTTCAGTGTCCAGCGGGGCTATTGCGTAACTCTGTTGACAGTTCAAGTGATGATCACTTGTTAACAATGTGCATCATTGAACTGTCAAACAGCTAGTTTCGTATTGCCTATCTTCAGTGACCAACTGCAGTGACGTCATTAGCCACTGGTGCCTTTGATAGCCACCATAACACGTTTTGACAGATGTTATTGTATGGATACTTTTAAAATTGCGGTTGTGTAAGCTTTTGAAGCTGTAGGTATAATAGTCGATAAAATTTTAGAGTGGTCACAATAGGCACCGTAAATTTTTATAATTCACCACATTTCCACCGTAGTTTGTTAGTCACTTGTGTGATACGTAATACCAATTTTATGAAATTGTCAGTTGACAACTAAGTTTAGTGTGCAACGAATGCTAGTTGTCAACTGTTATTGAAAAAGTTAGCCAATAGCCCCCCTGAGTGCGAGTTCGGATTAGGTACCTATTAGACTACCTACCTATATTATTAGGATTTCTTAATTCTTTCATCATCATCTACCTGCCCTTGTCTCGTGTTATTTGGGGTCGGCGCAACACGTTTTTTTCTTCCATTCTGCAGTGTCACTCGTCATACTATCACTAACTTCCTTTTCTTTCATATCACTCTTCACACAATCCATCCATTTTTTCTTTGGTCTCCCTCTCCCTCTCCATCCCTCCTCTTCACATGACCATACCAAGACAAACGATTCCCTTTCAACTTTTCAGTCACTGGCGCCACTTTTAAACTTCCCCTAATATTTCCTAATATTTCCTAATATTTAATTAATAAATTTCCTAATATTTCCCCTAATATTCCCCTACTCATTTCTCACTTTATCCATTCTCGTCACACCACCCACACATCCATCTTAACATTCTCATCTCCGCTACGTGCAATCGTTTTTCATCCGTCGTTTTCTTAATTCTTTATTGTACACAAAAACTCAATGCAATGGCAAGGGCTATGTTCGGAGTTTCCTTGCGCGTGATCGAATCAGAAATTAAAATATCCGCAGGAGAACCAAGGTTGCCGACATAGCACAAAGAATCACTAAACTTAAGTGGCAATGGGCAGGGCACATTGCTCGCAGAGCAGATGGCCGTTGGGGCCGAAAGATTCTGGGGTGGCGACCGCGTACCCACACGTAGCGTTGGAAGGCCTCCTACAAGGTGGACCGATGACCTGGTAAAGGTTGCGGGAATCCGATGGATGCGAGACACACAGGACCGTTCATTGTGGCGACTCTTGGGGGAGGCCTATGTCCAACAGTGGACGTCTATCGGCTGAAATGATGATGATGATGACACAAAAACTCAATAATATATTAGTAGGTATCTACACAGTAATTTGACAATGAGGTTTCTACCAGCCAATCTTTAAGCAGTAGCGTAACTAGACGTGGGCGAAGTGTGCCCTCGCCCACGGCTTCGTTCCCAAAGGGGCCTCGCGCAGACGAGGGCTCTTTAAAAACGACGGGTTTTTTTAAAATTGATAGGCTAGCGTTTGACCACTATTTCACCTGATGGTAAGCGACGATGTAGTAACAGTCTCGTTATCGAATTTATAAAAGAAAATGATCTCGCTGATGAGTCTTCGCCCACGTCTAAATTACTCCACGTTATGCCTCTGCTTTTAGTGACAGAGAGAGATCACATTCGAGGGTAGGATCCAGTTAGATCCAGTGTACAATATTAGCCTACATAAATATAATCTATTTGTTTAGGTAGTTAACTAAACGTAAACAATCTTGATACTTTTTATTTAAAAAAAAATCGTATAAAAGTCATACAAAGATTATTTAGATTTAGTTAATTACCAAACATTGGTATAAGTAAATAAATAACAAATTGTAAACATTTTTAGATAAAATTTTTAGACAACTTTTAGCTAAAAGACATGTCAAGATTGTTTACATTTAGTTAATTAGATACAAAGAGTGTCTGAGCAAAGAGTATAGTAAATACTTATATTGGTTAATTACCTAAACAGATGGAGTATAAGTGTAATATTTAACAATATACGTACATACTACGTACTATACCAATATGTTTAAACATTATGTCAGATGTAAAAGGAAGTGTTCTTTGATTTTCCTTTTCAAGACCTCCAGAGAAGGGCTGTCGCGAAGGGAGTGTGGCAGAGAGTTCCAGAGACGCACTGCGGTTACAGAAAAGGAGCCATCATAGCGGCTGGAAGTGTGACGGGTAATACGAAGAAGAAGAGAATTGGTAGTGTAGAAGAATGTTTAGGTATTAGGTAAGTGCGTTCGTATTAGCAACAGTGGTGGCCGAGTGGTAACAGCTCCGACTTACAGGTTGTAGATCGCGGGTTCAAACCCAGCCAGGCGCATTAATTTGTGTAATTTAATTCATCACCACTGCTCTTAAAACGGTGAAGGAAAACATCGTAAGGAAACCGGCATGTCCTAGAACCAAAAAAATTCGAAGACATGTTACATTCACCAACCCGCACTAGGCCCGCGTGGTGGATTACGGCCCATTCCCTCTCCTAGAGAGGAGGCCTGAGTCCCAGCAGTGGGAACATTAAAAGGCTGATTATGCATAAGCTCTAAAAACTCATTAAAACGTCGTTTACTGTTAGCTACTGGTCATAGGTTATAGGTTAGGTTGGGGGTCAACCTGGGACTTGAATATAATCTAAACATGATTGCAATTTGTATAGTTCAGTCCATACTGGTAATAACTTGACTGTCTTCAAATGAGATTATGATTATAAATAAATAAATAAATAAATAAATAAATAATATTCCACAACTATTACACAACGCCGTCTAGTCCCAAGCTAAGCAGAGCTTGTGTTATGGGTACTAAACAACTAATAAACATACTTATATATTTCTAAATACATACATATATAGATAAATTATGATTCGATTGTACTTAATTATTATGTAGATTTCGTCAGAATGAAAATGAAATGTCAGAATTCACGCATGTCGACAGCAGTACAACTTGTCAGGTATGACGTTGGCGACCTTTCGCGCCAGGCCCTGTTTCAGGACATGGTCCGAAGCGAGGGACAACGGGCGGCGGTCGCCTCCTTCTACGAAGCAGTAATGCTAGCGAAGGAGACGGCATCCTCACGCCCCAGCCACCGAGACCCCGACTCTTACTATCAGCCATCGTGGGTTTGAGCAAACACAAAAATAGCGAAAAATAAAACATTCTCTATCATCTATACATATATTGATATGAAATCCTCTCTTAGTGCTCGCCTGCGTCATAAAAGGAAACCTTGTGCAAAATTTCACAATCCTAAACCCTGTAGTTTCGGCTGTGCGTTGATATGTCAGTCAGTCAGTTTCTCCTTTTAGATAGATGATTTATTTATTTATTTTACATTGTATATACATTTAAATCTAATAATAACGTAATTAAAACTAACTTACAAAATAAAAATAAAATCCATAAAGTACTAAAAAAAGCAATCTAAAGTACGGCGTCGAAAAACTCCTCCACATCGCTGTCGACTGGTAATGTACCCAAAAGACTGGCGGCATTGCCACGCTGAATGGCAATGCTTATCCTTTGTCCGAAGTAAAAGCCAGCCCTTGGGTCATGGGAAGTGTCAACAAGGCGTTTTGAAAGTTCTTTGAATAATTTGTGGGGTTGAAAATATAACTACCAACAAGGTTATCATAGTTTTGTCTCTTCGTTATTTAACACCGACTTCCGAAATTAAAGTTATTTTGCACTTTTCAGTGTTTTTTTTTTTACTTTGAAGTCGGTTGTATTTTTTTTGTAAAAAGTTTTTTATTTTACACTTTTTAGTTATGGTACCACCACTAAAAAGTACCCCTCAGCCAAACTTAAATACCTTATAGCCAGAGTGCATCTCATGACAATTCTAATAATCCCAAACACGGTTAGATTACATTAATTTATTACAGAGTTCCGGTGCCTAACTTCAGGCTTCATCATCAGATCAGTTTGATATATTCCCCCTCTACTTTCAGTTAGTCATCGACTACACGTATAAACAAAGCAATTTTACTTGTTACGTCGGTTCTGCTGTGATCCTATGAGGAGTTCTGTTCCATATCTTCGAAGTTCATGATCAGATCATAACAATATTTTTATGGGACCAATTCGGAAGCATAACCTTTCAATCTTAAAAAAAATTTTCAAAATCGGTCCACAATTGACCGAGAAATCGGTGAACATACATAAAAAATAAAAATAAAAAACATACATTCAACCGAACATATAACCTCCTCCTTTTTGAAGTCGGTTAAAAATATAGAAAAGCGAAATACCACTCACTGATTAACCACGAAATCTTAGAAACAATAACACCTACAAACGTAAAATTTGGCAGGTACGTTCCTTATAGGGTGTAGACATCCGCTAAGAACGGTTTTTACGGAACTCCACCCCTAAGGGGGTAAAACGGGGGTTGGAAGTTTGTATGAAAGTCCTATGTTTTTGAAGTAAGAGACTTGAAATTTTGCACAAAGCTTTCTTTTTGTCGTTGGCGATCACTAAAAGAGGATTTTCCAAAATTCACCCCCTAAGATAATGAAACGGGGGTCCAAAGTTTGTTCGGAGTAACCTACTTTCTCGCGGGCGAACCCGCAGGCAAAAGCTAGTAGTTTATAAATTATTACTAAATTTAAACCTGTCTTCCTTCCCTGTCATAAACAAATCAATCCTAGTTCTCATTAAAATCCATTGCACCTTCATTGATCCCGAAAACGTGATCAGTATTACGTTACTAGATAAAAACACTTCTATTACTAAGAAACTTAAATAATTCATACTACGTACAAGTCCACTTGCTCACCTATATTAGTACAACGGCTCACGAATTTTAATTCCCACAAAACTGATTTTCAAGTCCAAAACGACGTATGTTAAGGCATTCCATGTTCAGTTACGACGTTTTACCATTTCGAACTAAAATATAGTATACTACTTTTACGCGATTTTGTTAAAATGCTAAAAGGTATTAAGTGCATTGGATTTTAGCAAAAGGATAAGACGTTCTTCATTCAAAAAGATTTTATTCCGGTTCAAGAAATGGTATACTACTTTTGCGCGCGAATAGTCTTTGAAAACAAAATGGCGTATGTCCATAGAGTATAGTGCGAAAAAAAGATGTTTTTCTTCTACAGTTTTGGCGGGGTTTTGAAAGCGTAACAGATAGAAAAATACGAGTATCCAATATTTATAATCTGTTTTTTTAGGATTTGTTAAATTATTTGATGTGGGTACTGGCTTTCTCTTAAGGCGACCTCTGATTACACAAATACCTACTCAGTCGATAGTCCTTATTTTTAAGTTGGGAAATAAAAAAATAATATTCCACAACTATCACACAACGCCATCTAGTCCCAAACTAAGCAAAGCTTGTGAGTACTAGACAACTGATAAAAATACCTAAATATTTCTAAATATATTTATATATTATAGATAAATTACACCCAGAAACAGAACAAATGATCGTGCTCATCACACAAACGTGGGTGGAATCGAACCCACGACCTCTGGCATAGTTGTCAGGGCCACTAACGACTAGACCATCAGGCCTGTAAAATGACTCCTCTCGCTCTGAGTAGAGGGCCCCTTTTCCACCCCTGTTCCACCCAGAGCGTTAGAGTTATTCAATGATTCACCACATTAAAAAAAAACTGGGCAAGTGCGAGTCGTCGGACTGGCACCCTGAGGGTTCCGTACAAACTTACCTATGTAAATAGTTCAATTCCGGAATGGAGTCTCGGAATATTTTTCCGAATCGCAAAAAAAAAATTGTGACGTAACAACAAATTTACAGTTTTCAGATTTATTCCTATACTTATGCTATAAGACCTTGCTTTATGCCAAATTTCAGGATTCTGGGTCAACGAGAAGTACCTACCCTATGAATTTTGATTTCGAAATGTACGTTTTTTGCGAGCGCGATTCCCGTCCGCGAGTAGGTTGTAGTCATAGAGTATTTTGTAGGCACTGGCCCGGATTTCCAGTCGACTTCGCGGCCCCGTAAGAGCGATTTTATTTTTATAAAAAAAAAAAAACATAGTACCATAGTATTCAAGATTTTTGTTTTTACCAGACCCTTTCAAAAACAAACTTTATTATTTTATGTAACTTTCAAATATTTCCGTGACGTAATCTCGTAGATATACGTTTGAAATCGTAAGTTAGGGTCAGATTCATGATTTTTTTTATTGAGCCAACTAATTTATATTATGTTTTGAATTTTACCAAGCAGTTGGCTTTAAGGACAATTTTATTAAAATAATTTTACAAGGTGTTCTCTTTTGTATTTGTGAATTTCCAGAGGTTCAAAAAAGTTCATAATTAGTAAAACCTGGCCGGTGTCTTCAAGGCTAGAGTTAATAGGCCTCAAAACCAATGCGAATCACCATCAACGCTTGCATTACTGCTTACCATTAGGTGGGATTACAGTCAAACACTTGCTTGCTTTGAACTTTTGCACTTGATTCGCACCGCTGCAGCCAGTTGCCACTTGACCTAAGAATCAGCTACCTACTAGACCATTGAGGCAGATTATAAAGTATGTAGACCAGTGTCATTATGTCCTATTAGGATTATTTATGATGTTATTGCACTGATAGTCCTAAATCCTTATTTCCTTTTGTTCAGTCCATCAAAAGGTTTTCTGTGCGATGAGAACTCCGATTTTTTTTTTTTTTATTATTATTAACGCCCTTTGTACACTTGTAGGTATTTATTAATGTTTGTCGTGTGATTTTATGAAGTGCACTATAAAGAATGTAATAAATACATACTTAAACGAATCAAAGTCTTAGCTAGAATAGGATATTACACTAATTTTTAAAAAATGTCTCTACTGTCTATAGTGCTAATAAACCACTAAAAATAACACAATTTTTTTTTATTCAGTCGTTAAGTCAGTCCGTTAAAACTACGCAGAAGCCAAAATCAATGATTTCCGACGGACAATATAACAATAATGTGTTTAATTTCTAGATAAGATATTGACGTCATATTATTGGGAATTTCATAATCTAGTGTATGTTCCAAAAACATTTTCAAATGATCGTATAGTTTTCCCATTAGAACAGTTCTTATTCAAGCCGTTTTTAAAACTAGCGGTCGATGGTCTACGCAGATGCGAGATAGTAGTTAAACCGTGTATGGTAAACTTACAACATTTTACTTAAAAAAAAATGATAACATTGACTAGTACATGGCGCAAAAAAAACACGATTGCTGTAAGTTTTCATTCAAGAAAAGTAATCTCAAAACTGTCATTTTTAGCCGTTTTTGGAGATATTAAACGTGTTAGTTTAGGATAATATATGAGGCATTTTTGTTTTTTTTTTAGACTTATTAATTGAACGCATTTACGATCTATGACATGGTACAATAATTTTTTTAATAACTTATTTGTTTACACTACAATTTATTATTTAATATCATTATATAATAGACGCGAAATCGCGTCAGCGCTTTGTACCGGCCGAGGTCTTTCAGATTTTTAGTCTTTCTATTCTACAGTGATACTAAATAATTAATTGTATTGTAGTGCACATTATTGTTATATTTTCCGTCGGAAATCATTGATTTTGGCTTCTGCGTGGTTTTAACGGATGAATGCTCTTAAGTACCCATAAAAATGCATTTAAAATTTATATTTTCAAATTTCGCGCGTAATTTGACGAAAATGTAGAGAGCAGTGGACGCCATATTTACTCGGTGGTCGTGACGTCAGTAGACTATATAAACATATGCGCTCAGTATGGCAAATCAGTTGACAGTTGACAGCTGTCACTTTAGTTTACACAGCCGAATGACGTAATAACATGGTGGCTACTATTTCATGGCAATAAAGAACAGATAATAAAAACTGAAAACTTTGATCGAATTTTAAAATTTATTTTGTTTTTCTATGAACTAAAACTAACACCGACTGAATTTTATCTAAGCTATCTTAATAATACGAGTATATTTTTAGTTTTTTTTTTTCAGATAGAGTAAAATACCCAGCCTAATTGCGCCAAACCCGTTCCATGGTGGACATCCCACCCATATGCACGATGTGCACTATGGGCATCCCATAAGTATGGCGGTAAGTCCTCTCTTTGAGGAGTGGCTGGAAAGGCAACACGGCGTCCTTTCCTTCCGCATGACGCAGGTCCTCACCGGACATGGTAAGTTCGGAAGGTTCCTGCACCTGATTCGTGCGGAAGAAACGCCCGGGTGTCTCCATTGGGTGGATCGTCCAAAGGACACGGTGGAGCATACGGCAGAGTTGTGCCCCGCTTCCGCGTCCTCGTGGGGGCGATTGTCGTCGACGGCGCATAGTGTTCCACGCGCGCCTCAAGGATATGTCAGCAAAATCGTTGAGGCCCAGCAGGGTCGAAGCCTACTGGGGCCATGGGTAATGTGAAAGTGGCCCTGGAACGAAGGTAAAGACGGAACATAGGAGTGGGTTTTAGTCAATAAAAGTCTGAAACGCCCTCTCGCTTCGCCCAAGTGCGAGAGAAGTCATTAGATGATTTATCACCTAAAAAAACCCATACATACGTACAAAACGTTTTGGGAATACATTCATTTTGCGTACAGCTAAGGAGAGGAATTCCCTGCTGGAGTCTGTGTTTCCTGATAGCTACAACCTGGAGAACTCTAAGTCAAGGTTACTTCTAAGCATGCGTGTTGCACCGTCGACCACATCGTCACTTTCCATCAGGTCAAGCCTCGAGCACAGGCGCAGGGTAGCCAGCCTATCGGTATTCTACAGGTTGCATTTTGGAGAGTGTGCGCGGGAATTGCATGACTTGATTCCGCCATCTCCTTTCTACCATCGGACAACCCGACGTACGGCGAGTATCCACCCTTACCTACGTTGTTGAAATTTCAACGATCCGGACTAAGCATTTCGCTTCGTCGTTTATACCGCGTACATTGAAGGACTGGAACAATTTGCCTGCTGCGGTCTTCCCGTCCGACTATAATTTAGGTGTCTTCAAGGCTAGAGTGAATAGGCTCTTAATAAACTAGTGCGCCTCACCATCAATGAGGCACTTGCCCAGTTTTTTTTTATTGTTTGTCGCGCTTGATTACTATCTCACCTTTTTGTTTTTTATTGATGTAAACCAGTGCATCACTGCTTACCATCAGGTGGGATCGCAGTCAAGCACTGGTTTATATCAATAAAAAAAAAAGAAAAGTGAGATAGTACTTAATCAAGCGCGACAAACAATAAAAAAAAACTGGGCAAGTGCGAGTCGAACTCGCGCACTGAAGGTTCCGTACAAACTTACCTGTCAAACAGTTCAATTACAGAATTGAGTTACGAAGATTCAAAGATTCAAAGATTCAAAAGATTCAAAAGCATTTATTTCAAATAAACCATTTACAGGCACTTTTGAAATGTCAAGAAGTCAGTCAGTCAGAAAAAAAAAAATGATGCTAATTGCACATTCCAAAGCGTAGATCTCTATGGAGAAGAATGTGCAAGAAACTCCATGGACACTCTTTTCAATCATGTTTTGCAATTACAAATATCTCTGTTACATGTTTCTTGTCGCTATCATGTGAGAACAATGTCAATAATGTAAAAATAAAAACTAAATATAGATAATATTAAAATAGCAACTGGCAGCTAAGAGATGACCAGTCTCAACTGACAGCGCCCGTTCACGGACCTGACGCGAATATTAGCACCACTCAGCTCAACCATTTTGAAGGGAACCGAATGATCCAACACACGCGCCACCATCAGAGAGACATTTGAGTGAGCATGACAAACTCTCAACTGCCATGCTCATTTATGACAAACAAATCCAATAGTAACCTAAAAACCATAAAATAGCTCCATGGTACTCACATTTACAAAGTTTGAAAAAAATGCTTCTACATTATACAATACTAAATACAATAATAATTAACTACAATAATACTTTACAAATTTAACAAATTCAAAACAAAAAAAACATTAAAGAATAGTAATAATAGGTTCAAAACTAATCAATTTGTACCCCCGGTGGTAGTGGAGCTGGACCAGCATTGAGCCAAGCATTTTTATCTTGAATATAATCCTCCAACTTGTAATATGCTTGCCTGCATAGTGTGCGTTTAATACAAGATTTAAATTTCGTTTCATTGAGTTCTAATATTTGGGGAGGTATTTTATTATAACATTTCAAACAGTACCCCATGAAAGAAGAGGCCACTTTAGCCAGTCTGAAACCTGGTTGAACTAATTGGTCCCTATTTCTTGTAACATAATTATGTCTATCGCCTCTTTTGCTAAAAAGATGAAGATTTTTTCTAACGTACATGATGTTTTCATAGATATATTGACAAGGCACCGTCATGATGTTAATATCCTTAAACAGTTCCCTTAGAGAATCGCACCGGCGGAGACTGTAAATAGCTCTGATAGCTCTTTTCTGTAGAATAAAAATTGAGTCGATGTCTGCAGCCCGTCCCCATAGTAAGATACCGTATGACATGATACTATGAAAATAACTAAAATAGACTAGTCTAGCGGTATCAACATCCGTAAATTGGCGGATTTTTCTAACAGCATATGCAGCTGAGCTAAGCCGTCCTGCAAGAGATGTTAAATGAGGACCCCATTGTAGCCTTGAGTCAAGCGTTATCCCCAGGAAAACAGTTTTGTCGACAAATTCTAGTTTTTCATCGTTTAGTATTACGTCACAATCACTACTTTTAACATTCATTAAGGAAAATCTTATGCATTTAGTTTTTTTCCCGTTTAAAACTAGATTATTAGCAGTGAACCAGTTTTGGACCTGCAGTAGGGCGTTATTTTCGTCGTCAAGATTATTAGTCCTTCTATTTATCTTAAAAATCAAAGAAGTGTCGTCAGCAAACAACACCATATTAAGTTTATTTTGCAACAAATAGGGTAAATCATTAATATAAACTAAAAATAAAAAAGGACCTAAAATTGAACCTTGGGGTACCCCCATTTTCACATTTAATCCCGACGAATTGACACCGTTTATTTGAACTTGTTGCTGTCTGTCAATCAAATAAGATTTTAATAAGCTTAAAGCTGTTTTGCCTAGTCCGTAATGCTCAAGTTTCAGGAGTAATGTTTCATGAACCACACAATCAAACGCCTTAGACAGGTCACAGAAGATGCCTATAGCATCCTGTGCCTCTTCCCACGCATTAAAAATGTGTTTTAGTAAGGAGACACCAGCGTCAGTTGTACAACGTCCTTTGGTGAAACCATACTGTTTATCGTGTAAGATGTTATTTGTGTTAAAATGATAAAGCATTTGATTTAACATCACCTTTTCAAATATCTTGCTAAAAACCGGCAACACGGACACCGGCCTATAATTATTAGTGTCTTTACTGTCCCCAGATTTAAAAAGTGGTATCACTTTACTATATTTCATCAGATCCGGAAAAACTCCTTGATCTATACACAAATTAAATATTATAGCTAAGTACGGCGCTATAGTCTCAATAATTGAGGTACAAACTTTGATAGACATACCCCACAAATCTTCTGTCAATTTAACCTTGATTTGTTTAAAAGCTTTTATTACAGATAAAGGGTTTATATGCTTAAAGTTAAATTCAGTCGAACAGGCTGCAACGTTCGCCTGTAATAAACTAAAAGCATGCGATGGCGACGAATTTAGGGCTTCAGTAGTTTTACTTGGTATACTGGCAAAGAAATTTACAAATTCTTCTGCAACTAATTTGTTATCGCTAATAAGACCATGATGTGTCTCCAATGTGTAATCATTGTTATGTATTTTGTTCCTGTTGGTTTCATTATTTATAATTTTCCAAACCGTTTTTATTTTATTATCTGCCGATTTAACTTTGTTGCTAATGTACAAGGCCTTAGCTGCCTTACAAGTGTTTTTAAACATTTTTGAATATGTAGCAACATACTTATTAAAAGTTTCAGTGTTAATAATAGGCTTAAGGCCATACAGCTCAAAAAGTCTTTCCCTACTTATTCTGATTCCTTTAGTTGCCCAGTCACTAAACCTAAACTTAGGGCAGATACTTTTAGTTTTTTTCTCAAAAGTCTTATTGAACTCAGTTTGGACTATTGAAAAAAAATCGTTATATAAAAAATTACCATTCTTCACTTCAAGATTCCAATCACCTAACTTGCTAATTAAAGTGCTGTTAAATTTATTTAGTTTACCGGATGTTATTGGTCTGGACTGAATCTGCACTTGTTGTATGGGTAAGTTGGATTCAAAAGTTACCATTAGGCCGCTATGATCAGAGGCAGATAATTTACAATGGCCTTTTCTAAATAGTTGCAGCAACAAAAAACATTATCGATACATGTAGCAGTAGTTGTCGTAGTTCGAGTAGGTTCTATAAACACATTAAATAAATTAAATGATTTGAAGAGATTTATTAATCTACTGCTATCTGAATTATTTTCTAAAATATTGACATTAAAGTCTCCACTGATTATTACTAATTTGTTACCAGTTGCAAGTTTTGCCATAACATCTTCCATGACAGACTCAAAAATAGAGTAGTTTTGATAATTAGGGGGCCTGTAAACGCACACTATGATATGCCTATCCAGCTCAACACAAGACAGTTCAATGCTATGTTCAACGGACAATGCAACTATATCTTTACGAGTTTTAAATTTAATACTATTCCTAATTAGGATCAGTGAACCCCCACGTAACATTGTTTTTCGGTTAAAAGAACTGCCCACATTATAATTCTCAAAATTGAATAGCATTTCAAAATCCTTTAACCAATGCTCAGTAAAACAAATGATGTCAAACATAGTTTTTTCTAAAAATAATTCTATTTCCAATTGTTTTGAAGAAAAACCCTGAATGTTTTGAAGAAACAAATTAAACGATTTTTGCTTAGCCCCTTTAGCTTGAATGCTAGAAGATACTTGACCTAAATTGCCAACAGTACCAACTATTGTCTTATTAGCTCGTTTAAAGTATTGGAGTCAGCAAACATAACATTAGTACTATTACTAACGGTGGAATCAATGATTGAGGACTTCGTCATACTAACTATGTCTAAGTGAATATTATAAGCTAATAGCTTTGCTATTTGACGTCTAAATATGATAGGTAGGTACACAGTATACCTAGTCGAGAAAAGTTTATCAACAAAATTGTTGATGTCCGTGTTGTGAAGATTTTTCCGAATCACAAAAGAAGTTTTTTTTTGTGACAGTAACAACAAAGTGATCCTATAAGAGTTCCGCTTTTTTCCTTTTGAGGTACGGAACCCTAAAATGTACTAATAGTTTCAAAATTGAGCGCAGCATTCTGGGTGTAAAAAAATCAGAGCGAATACGAAATAACACGCTGCGCTCCAAAATGGGCATAATAGACGTGAGCAAAAAGGCTCAAATGGGGGTCACGTCAGCTGCATGCACAGTGACCGCTGGGCAAGTGTGGCCACGCCGTGGATTCCTGCAGAGGGAAAGCGCCGTGTAGGCCGGCCAAGAAAGAGGTGGCGAGATGATTTTGACGCGTATCACGACGACTGGTTCAAGACGTCGCGGGAGAAGAATGCCTGGAAGGACTTTTTTTTGGGTGGGAAATCATCCAATGACTTCTCTCGCTCTAGGGCAGAGCGAGAGGGTGTGTCAGAATTTTACTGACTTAAACCCACTCCTATGTTCCTTCGTGGCCTTGCGATTCAGGACCCCGGGTTTTCCTTTCAGAAGCGAACCCATGGCCCCAGTAGGATTTACGGTTACGGTTTGGCTCGGTCCGGACGGTTACCGGACGGCCGGACGGCGAGCCCAGCAGTGGGACTGTAATGCCTAGAGGAAAAAAGTTCAAAAAATATAAGTGATAATAATTATTTTGAGTCGTAGTCAAGATTATCCTTGAGCCTATTGATAGCCCACGAGATTGATGATAAAACTTTTGATAAAACAATATTGATACTTGATTTCAGATAAGAACCTACAGAATGCAATATTTAAATAATGATTTTGGTTGAAATGGCAGAAATAATTATACAACATTATTTATATTATATGCGATACCAGCTTGATGCACATGAGGCAATTGAGAGACGAGCCAGGAGGATAATTGGCAATGATGCACTCGTTGAGTCGAGGCTTCAAAGTCTTGAGCATCGACGCCGAGTTGCTAGCCTGTCGGTTTTCTACCGGTTGCATTTCGGGGAGTGTGCGTCGGAATTGCATAACCTAATTCCGCCTAGCCCGTTCCATCATCGGACCACCAGGCGTACGGTAATGCGCCACCGGTACAGTGGCGTGCCTAGGGTTTCAAAATAAGGCAAGCCCAATAAAATTTTAACCGATTTCAAAAAAAGAAAGTTCAGTTTTCGAAATTACAAAAAGAAACCATTGCACACAGGTGTTTATGGGAATTTGCGTGCCTTTTAATGGCGCCAGTTATGTTATTTAAATCATTATAACCAGATGTATTCCAAACGGAATCTTCATTCGAAAAAAATATGCAGCACCAGCAATACAACTTATTAGTGTGCGAACAGCCAACAATCCAACTAGTTTTATACACTGATCTATTTTCGTTTATGCGATTTACTAGTCTGAGAAATACACAGATTAGGCGTCGGTTTTAATGAAGAAATTAACTGTTTTTTCTGAGCAAAGTTTAAAGATTTTACCTTATCTTCGCCAATCAAAACTAGAACGCATTTTAAATCCTCACAAGGTACAATTACCTCCATTGTTGTAGGTAAGTCACCAAAACAATTGTATCACTGAGAAAATCTAAGAAAACACACAAAAAACTTTAACAAAACAACTTTTCCCAGTCAAGCAAATAAAAATGAAGTGAGTTGCAAATGGGTGTCAGAAACTACTTACGCAGAGTTGCAGTGTTGTTATTTAGGCAAAAAAAGTCGCCAGGTATATGAAAAATCTAGCTAGATGTCGCAATTTTTTTATTTTTAAGATATTGCTTGAATATTTAATTTCGTTATTTTAAAAAGTCGCTAGTTTTTATTGTTGCTAAATCTTAAAAAAAGTCTCCAAACTCGTTAAAAATCTCCAAGATCTCACAACGTCGCTAAATAAAATGGCAACACTGCAGAGTTGGCAAGGTGACAAGGTCACGCATACGCGAGCAACTTCATACGAATGCCCGGCTTAAATCTTCCATACTGATCGATTTGTAGACGCAAAAGGTCCTAACTCCTTATACGGCACATCGCTATAAGTGCGAAAGTGACAGAGATAGTATTTGAAAGCCCGGCAAAAGCCGGTACGTGTAAGCGAGATAGCTATATGTAGATGCTGCAAATGCGAAACTCTGCGCGAGAACAATCGCGATGTGTAGTAGTGTGGCATAGGTAGGTACTTTGTTTGTGTTATTTTGATAAGAATTAAAGCGCGCGAACTTTTAAATAGTTCGGGTTTGATATTGATTCTCTATCGAGCATTTTAGTAAGGCATGCCTGGCTTTTCTGCTTGTATGAAGGTACCGCCACTGCACCGGTACATGGTCGACATCCCACCTATACGCACGAAACTTTTTGGGAACACATTCATTGTGCGTACAGCTAAGGAGTGGAATTCCTTGCCGGAATCTGTGTTTCCTGATGGCTACAACCCGGGAATTTTTAAGTTGTGTAGTAAATAGGTTATTTCTAGGTAAGCGCGCTCCATCGTCGACCGCATCGTCGCTTTCCATCAGGTGAGATAGTGGTCAAGCGTGAACCTATCAAGAATAATAAAAAAAAAAAGTGCGAAACCTGAATATAGTTTGTTCAGAATCAGTAACTGAATCGAATTCAATAATTTTTACACCATGTTATATTTTTTTTCCAAAAAAATATTTTAGTAAGGTTACAAGTTGGACACCATCGACACTAAGTACAACACAGGTCACGGCAGGTTATAGCGGACATTAGACAGAGCGGGATATGGCAGTAAAACAACCCCTCTGTCGCCCGGGTGGCCCGGTGATCATGTATTTGTGCGGCCAACCAGGTAACATAACAATCTTTTTACACCACCTGCTCGATAATGCCCTTTTATACGTCATACAACCATCACTTAAAGCAAGTCATTCTGTCCCTAGGGAGATAATGTAGTATGGGCGATCCCTAGGGAATAATGAGATTTGAATTTGGAACGTGAAAACCCGTCAGCATTATGTGAATTAAAATGTAGTGCATCAAACAAGTTTATTCAAATTTCAAACTGGCCACTAACAAAAAAAAAAAACAATACAAAAAGTTTCTAAAAAAAAGTAATGAACAAGCGGGGGGAGCGTTATAGAAAATTTAAACTATAGAATCTTTGAGTAGTGAATTTTGTTTGTTTCAAATCTCAAAACATTTTGAGTGATAGTTAAGATTAACTTGTAAATAATACTTATATTTCTGTATTAAATGATTTCTTTTACTAAATTGTCTTTTAATTATCTCACAGATGGTGTAAAAAGTAGAGTATCCAACACGGGGTTAAAGCTGTCTTTGTCTTGGGCGGCTTGAATTCCTCACTTCACTCAGGTTTCTTTATTAACTCCCTCGCAACGCTCGGGAGTTAATTATATAAATCCCTCACTACCGTTCGGGATTAAAATTAGCAACCTTCGTTTCGTTCGGAATTCAACATCCGCCACCCGAGACTTAAAGATACTGCTTTATCCCCTAGTCACATAATCTACTATTATAACTTCGTGATTTTTCATCGTACAGTTATAAAATTTTGTACATAGATTCTTTACTTAATAAAAATACTAGACACGTGTTTCGGGTTTCGCATATACTAATAACAATGTTGTTTATGTAATTATTTATTGATGTACTAGTACTAAGCCAGTGACTTCGTTTGTAAGAATATTTTGATAAAAACTTTAACACTCCTTAAACCGTATTTAGAGGGGTTTTTTTTTTTCGGTGGGAAAATCATCTTATGACATCCCCCGCTTTAGGCGGAGCGGGAGATAGTGTCAGACTTGTACTGACTAAAAACCCACTCCTGTTCCTTCGTTGCCTTTCGTACCAGGGCCGAGTCTTCCTTTCAGAATCAGACCCTTGGCCCCAGTAGGCTTCGACTCAGCTGGGCCCCTACAGTTGCTGACCTTGAGGTGCGCGTGGAACAGTAGACGCCGTCGACGACTTGGGCTCGGTCCGGACGGTTACCGGACGGTCGGACGGCGAGCTACCCAATGCTCGCCGTCCGCAAGCCCGCGCCTACGGTGGCCGGAAATCGGGATCGGAATCTCGGCGGCGGTTGGGGCGTGAGGACCAGTGCCTCACGCGATCGGTCGCCTCCTTTGCTAGCATTACTGCTTCGCAGAAGGAGGCGACCGCCTACCTGCCCGGCACGAGAGATCGCCCCCACGAGGACACAGCGTTGCTCTTCCCAAGCGGGGCACACCTCTACCGTGTGCTCCAACGTGTCCTACGGGCGGTCCACACAATGGTGACACCCGGGCGTTTCTTCCGCACGAATCCGGTGCAGGAACCTCCCGAACTTACCATGTCCAGTGAGGACCTGCGTCATGCGGAAGGTAAGGACGCCGTGTTGCCTTTCCAGCCACTCCTCAAAGAGGGGACTTACCGCCATAATTATGGCGTGCCTAGTATTTAGAGGGTAGTTAGTCCCTCCTCCTCGAGTGGTATTCCTCATTACTGAGGGTCGTGAAGTTCCTGCTGGATTAGATTCTTACTGATGGTGTCTCGCCATCTGTGACGGTTGTTAGCGTCATGAAGTGCGACGCGCAGTTGGGTGTCCAGTGTGGAGCGGACCTGATCTGCGCATCTTTTTGGGCTGCAGCCTCTTTGTCGTTTGCCATCAACCATGCCAGTTGCGATGAGCTTTTTAAGGTTGTGGCAGAAGAGTCTTCACGGGGCACTATGCCACCAACAAACAGCTCCACAACATGGGACTAGCAAGTGACCCGACTTGCAGGATCTGTGGAGATGCAGAGGAGACTATGTTACACTTGCTGTGCGACTGTGCAGCACTACGCTCGAAAAGACTAGGGTATCTGGGCCAACCATTTCCAAGACCAGAGGACTACAGGCTCAGCCCCATCAAGGCCATACTGGGACTCATGAAGGAGGTGCACGGAGGGCTAGGGGTTGAGTAGACAGGAGGGGCATAGCACAAAAGATCCAGAAGGGTCGAAGTGCTCTGGCCTAGGGCCAGCCCCACAACAAGATAAGATAAGGTTGTGGCCATTTTTCCTGCAATATGGCCAAAAAACTCTAGTACTTTGCGCATACAGGTAGTAAACAGTCTAATCTTGATGTTCAGCCCCCCTAGCCAAGTTACAACCGTTTCGTTTCGATTCTCTTTTCGTCGATCGCCTCGAGCAGGCCACGCCTCCGATTCCTTTATTCTGACGTCATCTCAACGCTCAGTCACGTGGTCAGAACAAAGGAATAGGAGGCGTGGCCTATTCGAGGCGATCAATGAAAAGAGAATCGAAACGAAACGGTTGTAACTTGGCTAGGGGGGCAGTTCACGTAAGATGAAAGAAGAGATGTTTGATGAAAGAAGTTAGTAGGTAGGTGGAAATTTTTTTAAGATTTTTAAGATACATTTTGCACGTCAGTGTCAGGGTAACCTTATTGAACCCCAACATGGTTAAATAAACGAAGAGGATAATTTTGCCGCCTGGATTCCCATCCCGATTACCGGCCACCGTAGGCGCGGGCTTGCGGACAGCGAGCAATGGGTAGCTCACTGTCCGACTGTCCGGTAACTGTCCGGACCCAAGTCGCCGACGGCGCGTATTGTTCCACGCGCGCCTCAGGGAGATCTCAGCAAATCGTAGGGGCCCAGCAGGGTCTTAGCCTGCTGAGGCCACGGGTAATGTGTAAGTGAAACTCCCCTGGGACGAAGGCAAAGAAGGAACAGGAGTGGGTTTTTAGTGAGTAAAAGTCTGACACTATCTCCCGCTCTGCGAGGATTATTTTAATGATTACAATTCCGTAAATAAATTTCACGGGTTACTCTGGTGCTTTCACAATGAGTTAAATGTCTCAGTTCGAAAATCCCGTATTTGATAATAAAACTCACCTCGTGTAAACCAGTCTTCATTTCTGCGCACAGCTAGCTGGTTCTACGAAGGTGTTCCACAGCTATTCCTACCTGTTTAGGAGTCACCGTCCACAAACTACGTTACACGAATATCGTGATAATTTGACATTCCCTTGTCTATCACAGTTGGTCACATTTGTGGGATTACAAGATGAATATTTTGTAATTTTACATCTAGAAAAATCAATTTCTTCTAACTAATACATTAATATGCTTAACTTAACCTAATTAAAACTAACTTGCAAAATAAAAATAAAAGCCCTAAAGTACTAAAAAAATCATCTAAAGTATGGCGTCGCAAAACTCCTCCACATCGCTGTCGACTGGTACTTAATGTAATGCTTATCCTTTGTCCGAAGTAATAGCCAGCCCTTGGGTCACGCGAAGTGTCAAAAAGGCGTTTTGAAAGTTCTTTAAATAAATTGTGAGCACTCGGACCCCACGATCCGAGAATTTCAACCCCAAACATCTAGAAATGTTTATCAAATTCAATTTTTATTTTGAGGTATTATGGTCCAACGGTAAATATAAGATTTATAAACTATAATTGTTAGTAATAAAAATAAACTCACATAGAAAGTCACTATTTCTAAGTTATATCTAATCAGGGCCAAGAAACAGTAAAACAGCCCCTGAGACTCATAAATTGCCCTGTGCTGAGATACTCCGCCCCGTCCAGGTATAGAGTGTACCTCCTTAATTAATCATCAGACGAACGAAATGTCTCAATACAGGAGCACGCCCATCCTCAGCTATGGTTTTCAGTATGCGGTTGTGACTTTCCCGCACCCTTCTCATTAGAGAGCTTTTTTCCGAATGACGGCATAAAACCCGTCAGTACGAGCTTGCGCAATCATTTAGGAGTAACTGCAGAAAGGAGGAAGTCCTGACATCATCCTGAAGATCTTATCATATTGGACGCGCAGTCAGTTTTGGTATGGTTAACCCATTAATCACCCGTGTTCAGTCCCTGACAGTCTGTTTCATACTTCATCGACCCCCTCCCCTTAAAGTAATTTTTTTGAGGTAGAAAATCAATGACATCTCCCGCCCTTGAGTGGGGCGTGAGGGTGTGTCAGACTTTTACTTTTCTCTTTCTTTTCCTTCGTTCCAGAGCCCCGGGGTTCACAAAAAATCCCGTGCTAGCGTAATTTATAGATGATCCCTAACCAGTTGTGTGTTTACGTAAGTATATGATTCCAACCGGTCCTGACCTACCGCAACAGGTTTTATAGAAGCCAATAGGTAAGTGTTAGCGAATGATTTTACTAGTGTTTCAATTTCATGATTTGTAGGTATTTTAAAATAATAATTACAGCTTCGTGATCGTGAGGAAACCGCCATGTCCGAGAATCAAAAATTCGAAGACATGTGACATCCACCAACCCGCACTGGGCCCGCGTGGTGGATTACAGCCCATTCCCTCTCCTAGAGAGGAGGCCTGAGTCCCAACAGTGGGAACATTAGAAGGCCGACTATGCTATGCTATGCTATGCTATACATACAGCTTTACGCCACCTGTATATGGTGGACATCCCACCCATTCGTACAAAACGTTTGAAGAACACATTCATTGTGCGTACAGCTATTGAGTGGAATTACCTGTCAGTCGTTTTTATTTTGGGAGGTGGGAAATCATCTAATGACTTCTAGCGCTCTTGAGTGGAGCGTGAGGGCGTGTCAGACTTTTTTTATGATATAAACTAAGTGCTTGACTGCGATCCCACCTGATGGTAAGCAGTGATGCAATCGTTGATTGTGTAGTGCACTAGTTTATTAAACTTGTTCACACTGGCTGGAAAAGGATGCTCCGTATACCTTGGACAGCATTTCGGACCAACGTCTCCATTTTGTAAGAACTCAAAATCTCCTCACGGCTGTCGTCTTCGCAAGATTTTGCAATACTTCGGTCACAATACAAGGAATGACGGTGGCAACATCGAAAGGCTCATTGTTACCGGTAAAGTGGATAGGAAAAGGCCTCGTGGACGCAGCACAATACCTTGGTCCGACCAGATTCGCACCGCTCTTGACTCTACGATATACAATGCCCTTCACACCGCCAGGGACAGAAACAGATGGCGGAGTATCAATATATATATTGATACTGCCATCTGTCTGTATCATAGGCATTCTCTACCAGTCAACCTAGGGCAGGGGCGCCGACTCCGTGGGTGCTCGGGGGCTCGAGCACCCATGAGAAATAAATAGTGGGTGCTGAGCACCCCTGATAGACATCAAGAAAAAGATCAGTAATCGCCTTTTAGATTACGTATAAATTATAATATTTCTTGATAATAAAAACTAGTTTAAAATGAAACCATTATGTTTCATTTTAGATTTTTATCAAATATAATTAGTAATTAAGTACGCAGTATGTAAGTAGGACATTTATTTATTTGTCGGTCGATCAGTGTGCATTTCTCTTCTCACACTTCGCCACTTTTTCGAGTCCATCAAATGAGCATGAGCACCCATGAGGTTTTATAAAAGTCGGCGCCCCTGACCTAGGGCACAGAATAAGTCCTAGGGTAGTGGAGAGAAAACATGGCAGGTGCATAAAAAAAAGAAAAGATTAATAAGAAAACAAGAGAACAAATGTACCTATATTTATAAAATAAACACGTAAAACGTGTTGGTGCGATTAAAATTACTCCTTGCACTAATATAACAGTTTAAATTAACACGTGCAGAAAGTCAATTTTATTTATTTATTTATTATTTATTATATACTTTATTGTAGGTACATAAAGAAACATAACAAAGAAAAACTTATATCTGAAACATATACAATGGGCGGCCTAGTAATCTCCAGGTAACCAAGAATGGATAGTAATTGTCAGAACATGATATGGGGCTGTCATAAGTTTGACAATAAGCACCAACATTAATTAAAATATATTATACTAGATACACAGAATCATACATATGCAATATAATAGATACATAAATACATACATACCAAATATATGGGCAATGATAAAAAAACTGGGCAAGTGCGAGTCGGACTCGCGCCCTGAGGGTTCCGTACAAACTTACCTATGTAAACAGTTCAATTACCGAATGGAGTCTCGAAGATTTTTCCGAATCGCAAAATTTTATTTTTGTTGTAACGCAACAACAAATTTACAGTTTTCCGATTTATTCCTAAACCTGTGCTACAAGACCTTGCTTTAAGCAAAATGTCATGATTCTGGGTCAACGGGAAGTACCCTATGAATTTTAATTTCCTAGAGAGTGTCGAAATATACGTTTTTTGAGACATAAACGGCCGTACCTTTTTTTTCGTTAACTTAGAAATTTGATTTTTTCACAGCTTCAAGAGACCGCAGATTTGAGTATATGGTTTTGATTTCAACTCGATACCTCCACGCGTTCCCGAGATAAAGGGTCTTGACAGACAGACAGACGGATCCTATAAGGGTTCCCTTTTTTCCTTTTGAGGTACGGAACCCTAAAAATGGCGACAGGTAATGTTCTTTAACAAGTCTCTTGAAGGCAGGCATTTTGATGCTTAGCACAGTATAGCAGCCTTTTAATGTCCCCCCGGCTGAGATTCAGGCCTCCTCTCTAGGAGAGGAAATAGGCCGTAATCAACCACGTGGGCCCAGTGTGGATTGGTAGACTATATGCGTCAGTTCAGGGGCACCGGCTTTTAGAAAACCTCATGGGTGCTCATGCTCATTTGATGACTCGAAAAAGTGGCGAAGTTTGAGAAGACAAATGCACACTGATTGACCGACAAATAAATAAATGTCCTACTTATATACTGCGGAATAACGAAGGTACCACAAACACCCAGACCCAACACAAATATCTGTTTCTTCAACAAATATTGGTGCGTTTCAACCGGCGCTATAAACCACTGCGCTAAACTGGTCGTCGGGTAATGAAAAAACGCCCATCCCTAAAAGGCGATTACTGATCTGTTTCTTGATGTCTATCCTCAGGGATGCTCGGCCACTACTGTTTATTTCTCATGGGTGCTCGAGCCCACGAGCACCCACGATGTCGGCGCCCCTGCGTCAGTTTACCTCAAAGAAAGGCCTCTGAACTTGTATCTTTATGACCGTTTCGAATCTTCTAGAAGATCACATGTAAATATTTATAATAGTAACATTTGATAGTCGTCTGAAATTATTCCAATGATAAGTCTATTTATAAACAAGGATTTATATATGAACATGGAAAAGTACGGGATGAAAATGATAATAATTGTTTTGAATACAAGTGTGAGTAGGTACAGTCCACAAAAACGATAAGTGGCTAACCAAAAATAAATTTAATTTGCCTGCAGCCGTCTTCCCGTCCGATTATAATTTAGGTGTCTTCAAGGCTAGAGTGAATAGGCTCTTAATAAACTAGTGCGCTTCACCATCAACGATTGCATCGCTGCTTACCATCAGGTGGGATCGCAGTCAAGCACTAACTTTATATCAATAATAAAATATATATATATACACATATTGTTGCAGTATCTATAGAGCAGTGGTGGCCGAGTTTTTATTTTTTTATTTTTTTATAGGTGGGAAAATCATCTTATGACAAATCCCGCTCTTGGGCGGGGCGGGAGATAGTGTCAGACTTTTACTGACTAAAAACCCACTCCTGTTCCTTCGTTGCCTTCGTCCCAGGGCCACGGTTTCGTTTTCACACTACCCATGGCCCCAGTAGGCTTCGACCCTGCTGGGCCCCTACGATTTGCTGACATCTCCCTGAGGCGCGCGCGGAACAATACGCGCCGTCGACGGCTTGGGCTCGGTCCGGACGGTTACCGGACGGTCGGGCGGCGGCCCATTGCCCGCCGTCCGCAAGCCCGCGCCTACGGTGGCCGGAAATCGGGATCGGAATCCCGGCGGCGGTTGGAGCGTGAGGACCGTTGCCGTTGCCTCACGCGATCGGCCGCCTCTTTTGCTAGCATTACTGCTTCGCAGAAGGAGGCGACCGCCTGCCACTCCTCCTCGCTCCGGACCATGGCCTGTACCAAGGCCCGGCGCGAGAGATCACCGCCGCCGATCGCCCCCACGAGGACACGGCGTTGCTCTTCCCAAGCGGGGCATACTTCCACCGTGTGCTCCACCGTGTCCTCCGGGCGGTCCACACAGTGGTGACACCCGGGCGTCGCTTCCGCACGAATCCGGTGCAGGAACTTCCCGTGTTCGGTGAGAACCTGCGTCATGCGGAAGGTGAGGACGCCGTGAGGTCTTTCCAACCACGCCTCAAAGAAGGGACTTACCGCCATAATTGTGGCGTGCCCAAGGTGGCCGAGTGGTAACGGCCCCGACTTACGAGTTGTAGGTCGCGGATTCAAACCAAGCCAGGCGTATTACTTCGTATAATTTATTTCATCACCACTGTTCTCAAAACGGTGAAGAAAAATATCGTGAGGAAACCGGCATGTCCTAGAACCAAAAAATTCGAAGACATGTGACATCCACCAACCCGCACTGGGCCCGCGTGGTGGATTACGACCCATTCCCTCTCCTAGAGAGGAGGCTTGAGTCCTAGCAGTGGGAATATTAAAAGGCCGATCATTGGCAATGGTGCACTTGTTGAGTCGAAGCTCCAAAGCCTTGGACATCGCCGCCGAGTTGCTGGCCTGTCGGTTTTCTATCGTTTACATTTCGGGGAGTGTGCACTGGAATTGCACAATCTAATTCCGCCAAGTCCGTTCCATCATCGGACCACTAGACGTACGGCGTTGCGCCACTGGTACATGGTGGACATCCCACTCATACGTACAAAGCGTTTTGGGAACACCAAGGAGTGGAATTCCTTGCCGGAGTCTGTGTTTCCTGATAGCTACAACTTAGGGGTCTTTAAGTCAAGAGTGAATAGGCTACTTCTAGGCAAGCGTGCTCCATCGTCGACCACATCATCGCTTACCATCAGGTGAGATGGTGGTCAAACGCGAGCCTATCATTAATAAAAAAAAAGGCCGATTACGAGGCATGCCTAGTATGCTGTTGCAGTATCTCCCTAACCTCTTCCCTACTAGCTTGGGCTCGGTTTCCAGTCTAACCAGATGCGGCTGAATACCCGTGTTTTACATGGAGTGACTGCCTATCAGACCTCCACAACCCACTTATCGGGCAACAGGATACTCTCCTTGAATAGACCGATGGTCAGATTTTCTGGTGTCTGACTAATCTACGACATTATAGGCTCTATTTTACTCCATTTTATTTCCCCATTTTGTTTTTTTTATCGTTCCGTACCTCAAAAGGAAAAAAGGGAACCCTTATAGGATCACTTTGTTGTCTGTCTGTCAAGACCCTTTATCTCGGGAATGCGTTCCACGCGGGCCCAGTGAGGATTGGTGAATATCACATGTCTTCGAATTTTTGGTTCTAGGACATGCCGGTTTCCTCACGATGTTTTCCTTCACCTTTTTGATAGCAGTGGTGATAAAATAAGTTACATATCAAGTTGAAATTAAAACCATATACTCAGGTCTGCGGTCTCTTGAAGCTGTGAAAAAATAAAACTTCTGAGTTGACGAAAAAAAAGATACGGCCGTTTATGTCGCAAAAAACGTGTATTTCGACACTCACGCGAATCATAATAATTATGATTCGCGTGAGTGTCGAAATACACGTTTTTCATTCATTTCATTTTTTTCATTTCATTTCATTTCAGTTTTTCATTTCATAATTCATAGGGTAGGTTATACTTCCCGTTGACATAGAATCCTGAAATTTGGCATGAAGCAAGGTCGTATAGCACAAGTTTAGGAAAAAATCTGAAAACTGTAAATTTGTAGTTACGTCACCAAAAAAAAATTTTTGAAAACGAATTCGGAAAAATCTTCATAACTCAATTCGGGAATTAATAATAATAATAATAACTAATAAACTGGTCATCTCTTAGCTGCCAGTTGCTATTGTATTATCTATATTTAGTTTTTATTTTTACTTTATTGACATTGTTCTCACATGATAGCGACAAGAAACATGTAACAGAGATATTTGTAATTGCAAAACATGATTGAAAAGAGTGTCCATGGAGTTTCTTGCACATTCTTCTCCATAGAGATCTACGCTTTGGAATGTGCAATTAGCATCATTTTTTCTGAATGGCTGACTTCTAGACATTTCAAAAGTGCCTGTAAATGGTTTATTTAATAATATTAATATAATATTATTATAATATTTGAAATAAATGCTTTTGAATCTTTGAATCTTGAATCTTTTGAACCCTCAGTGCGCGAGTCCAACTCTCACTTGTTTTTCACAAGATTGATCGATGACCAGAGACCCTACCACGAGCAATTAACGCGATCCATTTCACGACCAAAACTAAACTGTTAAAAAGGGATGGAGCTATATAGGGTGGTATAGCTCCAACTCTTTGTCGCCCGCACGACTGACATTTTGACCAGTCATGTTAAGGCCCTGGTGAGGGTCGTAGGAATTCGATGGATGTGAGCCGCATAGGAGCTGTCGTTGTGGCGACACTCATCATCATCATCATCATCATCATTTCAGCCGAAAGTCGTCCACTGTTGGACATAGTGTCGCCACAAGTGTCACCACAATGAACGGCCCCGTGCGTCTCGCATCCATCGGATTCCCGCAACCCTCACCAGGGGGGTTACGATGACGTTCAAAGTAAGATTGTTTCATTCTTATTTCAGTGTGGGTAAGAGACAGAGCTATACAGGTTGTCTAGCGCCATCTCTTACCCACACTGGAAATAAGAATGAAAAATCTTACTTTAAACGTCATGGTACAGGTCCAGGTCCCTTGTGAAAGGCATCATTAACATAAAAAAAATATTAAACTTTTAGAAGAGAAAAAAAAGAACTATTTTAAATTTCACGGGGAGTGTAAAAGTGAAACCCGGGGCCCTGAGATAAAGGCAAAGAAGGAACAGGAGTGGGTGTTTTAGTCAGTAAAAGTCTGGCACTATCTCTCGCTTCGCCCAAGAGCGGGATTTGTCATTAGATGATTTTCCCACATTAAAAAAAAAAACTAGGTCATCGGTTCACCCTGTAGGAGGCCTTCCAACGCTACGTCTTCCGATACGTGGTCGCCATTTCAGAACCTTTCGGCCCCAACGGCCATCCGTTCTGCGAGCAATGTGCCCTGCCCATTGCCACTTAAGTTTGGCGATTCTTCGTGCTATGTCGGTAACCTTGGTTCTCCTGCGGATATCCTCATTCCTGATTCGATTGCGACACTTGGGGATGGCCTATGTCCAACATTTCTTTAGCCGAACGCACTAATGTATCGTCTTTCGTAGAGAAATTTTCTATGGATCGTCACGAACTGTATAGATACCATTTTATTTCGCCACTATTTATTTATTTAGGATCTCCAACAAAGTATGTCTACAATATCTGTATCTTATAATTAGTGGTTTTGGTATCATGTTGGTGTCCTTCTCTTATAGGAGACATGCAAAAAAAATATTTTAGCAACTAAGCTAACAGAAATAAAATTACAAGTACATTACAAACATGATATAAATTAATAAAGATAATAATATTGAAAATTGATTAAATAATAATTATTATGATAAAATTGGAATTCTAATAACAATGAATAATACAATAATAAATAGTTAAATCTATTATTCTTCTTCTTCTCAGTCGGTACACTCTTGCCAGAGTGGTCGTGGGTCATCACTGTGAATCACGATGGGTGATCATCTTGGTAACACGGCGCCATTCATCGCGGACTGCAGCTTTCCGAGTACATTCATAAACCGAGCACTTAGTTGCGGCCTTGATCTGGTCTGCCCATCTCATTGGTGATCTATCACGTGGCCTGGTGCCTTCAACTTTGCCCTGCACTACGAGACGCTCTATGGAGTCATAACCACGACGAGATACATATGGCCGAATCTATTATACATTAAATTAAATTAAATCTTGTAAACATGCTTTCGTCTGGAATCATAAAATCGGTAACATATCGATTGGTATCTACGTTACAACATAACAAATAGCTAAATACGTAGAAGAAAAGTGTCATTGATGAATCACGTGTAGAAGCACGCTTCTAAACATGTGAAAAACAATATCATAAAATAGATTATAGATTAAAATGAAAGGGGTATGTGTGTAATAATATATTTATTTGTTTAAACTCCATGTACAGTGGTAGTAAATAGGCGGACTTAATGCAACAAGGCATTCTCTACCAGTCAACCTTTGGGTTAAAAAAGACAACACTGTGGTAGGTGTGCATGATAAATAAATAACAGATATTTGAAATAGAATGTAGTATCGTTAAATTTAGTGGCTTATAATAATAAAAAGCGTATATAATATGCTTATACTTGTATATAACATAATGTATAATAAACTAATAAATACTATTATAAGTATGAAATCATTGTAATTAAGAGAACGTAACAATTGTGACGAAGACCGAACTAAGGTTGAGAGGACTTCAAGTAGTAGTTGTAATAATAATACACTTCTGGACACATCTATTGGCCCACCTTGTATTTTCAGTTTCGTTTGGTCCTAGCTAAAATTTTATATTAGGTCGAGCAAAAAGTTTTTATGCAGTTTTGAACCTGGCACATTCACAATTTCATTCAATAGTCTTTTTTTGAATTTCGAACACAGAATTTAAAGAAACAAAAGACAATTTGGAGCCTGTTTGTTGATATCAAACAATCGAATACTAAGAAAACTTGGTTTTATTGGTTTACTTGGATTTAATTCTTGAAAAAGTGATTGATATCTTTGGTTTTGCAACAAACATTACTTATTCTTAACATTAAGGTGAGGTTCTATCAATAATCTATGGATACTTCACCTGAAGTCGCCGCCCAAGCTGTGGCACTTACTCAGGCCGGACACAGCCAAAGAAACGTGAGTGCTCAACTTAATTTAAGTCGATCTGCGGTCCGAAATGTTTATCGGAGGTACCTAGAGACTGGCGGCTTTGTTCGTCGCCAAGGAAGGCCACGATCTCGGGTCACAACTGAAAGGCAGGATCGATTCATCGTGACGACCAGCCTGAGAAATCGTCACCTTACCTCCATTGAGATATAAAACCAACTTCGCGACTTCCACGGAGTATCTGTGAGCGCTCGAACTGTTCGGAGAAGGTTAAAAGACCGCGATATGGTACCACAGAAGCCAGCTAATGAGCCCAAACTAACGCGAGCCCACCGAACAGCGCGCCTTCATTTCGCACGCAGTCATTTAAATTGGACACAGCAAGATTGGAACCGTGTACTCTTTTCTGATGAGTCTAAAATTGTGTTACATGGCAATGATGGAAGGAAGAAGGTCTACCGACGTAAGGGAGAGCGTTTCGCACAATGCTGCTTTGAAGAGAGGGTTGCTTATGGCGGTGGCTCATGGACTGTCTGGGGCGGTATATCCGCGAGCGGCAAAACTCAACTTGAGGTTGTTACAGGACCACGGCTGCCAACATTAAATGCTGAAAGGTACATTCGTGAGTGCTTAGAACCTCACGTGATACCATACACGGACTATGTGGGCCCAAATTTCCTTTTTATGCATGATAATGCAAGAGCCCATGCGGCCGGCATCGTCAGGGAATATGTTCGGGATGTGAACATCACAGTTATGGACTGGCCAGCCAGAAGCCCAGACATGAACCCCATTGAGCACATGTGGGACGAGCTAAAAAGACGTGTTAGGGCTCGTCAGCCAGTTGCCCAGACGATGCAGGAGTTGAAAACTGCCATAGAAGAGGAATGGGAGATGATCCCTCAAAATTTCATAGAGCGGTTGATAAACTCTATGCCTAATCGTATGAGAGAGTAGATGCCCATGGAGGCAACACGCGTTATTAAATTAAACCTTTATTTGATAAAACATGTTTTTTATTCAAAAATCAATTGCCTTTAACAAGGCGCATATCCGACTTGTTAGGCGTAGCTCCATGTCGTATGATATTCTGAATTCAAATTTAAAACAATACGATCGAGAAAGATGGTAAAATGTATCAGGTTTAAAACTGCATCAACAGTTTTTGTTCAATCTAGCAATCATATTTCGGTAGGGGCCATCGAAACCTAAACTCTAAGGTGGGCCAATAGATGTGTCCAGAAGTGTATTTTTTAGATTGATCGATTGATCTATCTATTAGTATTAGCGACTTAGGACCGATTCTATACGGTGGACATGTGGCCCGCTTGGGTGGGGCACCACCGAGTCCCCGTGGAGCCAATCGGTGGCAGTGATTCGGAGCGAGGAGGAATGGCAGGCGGTCGTCTCCTGCGAAGCAGTAATGCTAGCGAAGGAGGAGGCCGTACGCGTGAGGGAACGAATATCCTCACGCCCCAGCCGCCGAGACCCCGACCCCGACGTTCGCGGGCTTGCGAACGTCGAGCAACGGGTAGTTTGCCGTCCGGCAGTCCGGTAATTGACCGGACCGTGCCCCAATCGTCGACAGCGTGTAGTGATCCACGCGCTCCTCAAAGAGATGTTAGCAAACCGTAGGGGCTCAGCAGGGCCGATGTTGGATTTTCTGAAAAGGAAACCCGTAGAACGCAAAGGGCAACTGAAGGACACAGATCTGTGTGCTTTAGTCAGACATCAGAAGACCAGGGGAAGTCTTTGGATGATTTCCCCCACCTTAAAAAATGGACCGATTCACACCGGAATAGCAACGATCATAAGTGACGCGACGAGACCGACGGAGCCTACTATAATAATACAGAATAATAAATATAATATACATGGTATACACATAAACCTTCCGTTTTTTTTTTTTTTTTTATTCTTCATAGGTTCGCGCTTGACCGCTATCTCCTCATGAATCACCCTATCTTTTTGTGAAAACATTATAAAAAAAGAAAAACTTTTTATTTGCCGAAAAAGGCGCAAACTTAACATTTTCTATGACAAGAAACAAAATAAAATATATGCGCCACGTACGCTCAGCATAATGCCGTGTCCACACGCAAAATGCGACGAGTCCATAGCGCTGGTTTTCAGCGTGGGCCGGTGGCGGTATCGACTAACAGACGTCGGCAACAGTGTTGTTGTTATAAAAATCTGTTTAGTAATTTTTGAGTTTATCGCGAACAGATTGTAGATAATATCTCAAGTGCTGAGAAGATTGTATCTGTATCTTAAGACCTTTTTTAGAGTTCCGTACATCATAAGGAAAAAACGGAACCCTTATAGGATCACTTTGTTGTCCGTCCGTCTGTCTGTCTGCCTGTCAAGACCCTTTATCTCGGGAACGCGTGGAGGTATCGAGTTGAAATTAAAATCACATACTCAAGTCTGCGGTCCCTTGAAGCTGTGAAATAAATCAAACTTTTGAGTTAACGAAAAAAAAAAGATACGGCCGTTTATGTCGCAAAAAAACAAATATACGTTTTTTTGCGACACTCTCAAGGAAATAAAAATTCATAGGGTACTTCCCCTTGACCTAGAATCCTGAAATTTGGCATGAAGTAAGGTCTCATAGCACAAGTATAGGAAAAATTCTGAAAACTGTAAATTTGTAGTTACGTTACAAAAAAAAACTTTTTTTACGATTCGGAAAAATCAATTCGGGAATTGAACTTTTTTCATAGATAAGTTTGTACGGAACCCTCAGTGCGCGAGTCCGCCTCAGACTTTCCCAATTCTTTTTTTTTGGATACCTCCAAAAGGTGTGCGGACTTTAAGTGTGGGAGTGTGAGATTTTTACCTCACTAAACCACCGCGATGATCACCATCAGCGCATGGAAGGTTCCATGACCTCCTAAAAGACCTGGAACCCACCCTGTACAACGCCTGCTAGGGTTTATCTTTGTGCAGACAGTAAAGGGGTCCTTCTGCGAAGCAGTAATGCTAGCAATGTAGGCGGACGATCGCGTGAGGAAACGGCCCTCACGCCCCAACCGCCGCTGGGATTCCGACCCCGATTTCCGGCCACCGTAGGCTTGGGCTTGCGGACGGCGAGCAATGGGTAGCTCGCCGTCGAACCGTCCGGTAACCGTCCGGACCGAGCCTAAGTCGTCGACGGTGCGTACCACGCGCGCTTCAAGGAGATGTCAACAACTGTAGGGGCCCAGCAGGGTTGAAGCCTACTGGGGCCAAGGGTCTGATTCTGAAAGGAAAACACGGCCCTGGTACGCGAAAGGCAACGAAGAAACAGGAGTGGGTTTTTAGTCAGTAAAAGTCTGACACTATCTTGCGCTCCGCCCAAGAGCGGGGGATGTCATAAGATGATTTTCCTACCGAAAAAAAGGAGTCACCCGTTTTTTAAAGTGGGAGCTCATTAAATAGTTTCTCTCAGGGTGGAGCGAGAGGGCGTGTAAAACTTTTACTAATCAATACCCACATATAATAATACATTTATTTAATCAGATAACAATGATCCATATTGGTTAGTAACAATTGAAACTTGTAAACTATGTTAGTATAAAAATAATTTATTTGATAACAATTTCATAATGGTTAGTAACAGTTGGAACTTATAATATCTGTACATATAAAAGCGAAATACCACTCACTGATTAATCACGTAATCACGGAAACTATAATACCTAAAGATATATTAAACCATACGACCATAGATTTAAGTTACCTAGTATAAAAGTTTTGTTACTATTTTGGTGTGCAATAAAGTTTTTTCTATTCTATTCTATTCTGTTCTATTCTATTCTATTCTATTCTATTCTATTCTATTCTATTCTATTCTATTCTATTCTATTCTATTCTATTCTATTCTATTCTATTCTATTCTATTCTATTCTATTCTATTCTATTCTATTCTATTCTATTCTATTCTATTCTATTCCTACAAATTTAAAATTTGGCAAGTAGGTTCCTTATAGGGTGTAGACATCCGCTAAAAACTGATTTCACGAAACTCCACCTCTATGGGGGTAAAACGGGGGTTGGAAGTTTGTATGAAGAAACCTACTTTCACGCGGGCGATGCCATTGACAGAAGCTAAGTAAACTGTATTAGTAGATGCAAAATGCATTCAAAACATACCTTTTATATAAATTTGTAATCCTATAATTCTACAATTTTATTACTTTCAAAATTCATAATTTCAAAATTTTACAATTTGATAATTTCCTACTTTTATCATTTTATTTTATTTCATTGGTCCAACCACAATGCATACCCAGAGCGAGTGCTTCGGACCCTGATATTTTATTAGATATTACGGCGTAATGTATGCATGAAAGTATCTTTTGTATGGCTACACGCATCTTTTATAATATTCCGGGGCCTATCAGAATAATAAATGTTCGGAAAAATATTCATCTTGTTCGGAAAAATATTCATCTTTTTACTAAGATAAGTGACAGGCACAATTTTAATACTAGGAACAGGAACAAATTAGATCAACCTCGGTTCAGATTGGCTAAAGTACATAGTTCTTTCATGGGGTACTGTGTAAAATTTTATAATAAAATACCAGTTGAGATTCTACAACTAAATGAGTCCAAATTTAAAGCATGCATTAAACGCACACTATGTAGACAAGCGTATTATAAACTGGAAGATTATATCCTTGATAAAAGCGCTTGGCTAAATGCCGGTCCTACTCCGCAGCCACAGCCACTTTTACCTTCAAATTAGTTTTTTTTTATAATTTTGGAAGAGATACTGTTCCCCTTTTTGTATTGTTGTTTTCGAAATGTTTTTTTTTATTTTATTTTATTGGTTTATTTCAATAGAGCTTATGATAATTTATTATCTTTTGTATTTGGAAACAATAGCATTGTATAATGTAGAAGCACTTTTTTTTTCAAGTTTTGTGAATGTGAAGTACCATGGAGCATTTTTATTAGGTTACAACTTGTTTGTCATTACGAGCATGGCAGTTGAGAGTTTGTCATGCTCACTCAAATGTCTCGCTGATGGTGGCGCGTGTTATTGGGTCATTCGGTTCCCTTCAAAATGGTTGAACTGAGTGGGGCTGATGCACGCGTCATGCTCGTGAACGGGTACCGTCAGTTGAGACTGGTCATCTCTTAGCTGCCAGTGACTTAATTCAATTTCTATATTTTTTTTAATAAGTTTTTATTTTATTCTTTTAATTATTATTACTTATCTACATTGTGCTCACATATTAGAAGCGACAAGAAATATGTAACCAAGATTTATGTAACTCATAATATGATTTAAAAGAGTGTCCATGGAGTTTCTTGCACGTTCTTCTCCATAGAGATCTACGCTTTGGAACGTGCAATTTAGCTTCACTTGTATTTTTTTTTGACTGACCGACATTTTGACAATTCAAAAGTGCCTGTAATTGGTCTATTTGAAATAAACGTTTCTGATTTCTGATTTCTGAATTACGGAAATTAAAAAAGATAAAAAGAGTCTCAATGACCTATTAGTAGACAAGTGCTACTACTCTATAAAAGACGTCTTATTGGACAAATCACTGCTCCAATATAGTCTCCCTCAGTCATGAAGTGTTCAGTAGCCCACTGATGTGTACCTACCTTAATTCGTTTCATTTGGTTTTTTCTTCCATTTTTTTCATTTCACATAAAAATATGAACAAAGTGAAATATTAGATAATAATTTGTAAAACTAATGTATCTATATATATAAAAGGAGAAACTGACTGACTGACATATCAACGCACAGCCGAAACTGCTGGTCCTAGGAGTGTGAAAGTTTACACAAGGTTTCCTTTTATGACGTAGGCGAGCACTAAGATAGGATTTTCGAAAATCCACACCCTAAGGGGATGAAACGGGGGTCTAAAGTCTGTATGAATAAAGCTACTTTCACGCGGGCGAAGTCGCTTGCAGAAACTACACAACAACTAACTATAAATGCCCCAAAGGCGGGATGTAGCTGATCAATTTAATTATTTAAGACCTTTTTTTTTAGATGGGAAATCATCTAATGACATCTCCCGTCCTAGGGCTGAGCGAGAGGGCGTGTCAGACTTTTACTGACTAAAAAACCCACTCCTGTTCCTTCTTTGCCTTTGTTTCAGGGCCCCGGGGTTCACTTTCGCACAACCCATGGCCCCAGTAGGCTTCGACCCTGCTGGGCCCCTACGATTTGCTGACATCTCCTTGAGGCGCGCGTGGAACACTATGCGCCATCGACGACTTCGGCTTGGTACGGACGGTTAACGGACGGTCGGACGGCGAGCTACCCATTGCTCGCCGTCTGCAAGCCCGTGCCTACGGTGGCCGGAAATCGAGATCGGAATCGCGGCGGCTGCGGCGTGAGGGGCGTTCCCTCGCGCGTGCGGCCGCCTCCTTTGCTAGCATTACTGCTTCGCAGAATAAGACGCTGCCACTCCTCCTCGCTCCGGACCATGGCCTGTACCAAGGCCCGGTGCGAGAGCTGCCGCCGATCGCCCCCACAGGGCATGGCGGTGCTCTGTCCAGGCGGGGCACACCTCTACCGTATACTCCACCGTGTCCTCCGGGTGGTCCACACAATGGTGACCCGGGCGTTTCATCCGCACGAATCCGGTGCAGGAACCTCCCGAACTTACCATGTCCGGTGAGGACCTGCGTCATGCGGAAGGTAAGGACGCCGTGAGGTCTTTCCAGCCACTCCTCAAAGAGGGGTCTTACCGCCATAATTGTGGCGTGCCCAAATTATTTAAGACCTGTATTATGTACAAGAGGGGTCTTCCCAAAGCCTCATTGTGTATTCATCATGGAATCTTACAATGCAATGTTTTAATAACATTATAAATTATCTATTGTTTTTACAAAGAGTTTTACGCAAATATTTTAATTGATATCCTATATCTTTGTTTATGAATAAGTTCCTACGTAAGACTATGTTTTGCGAAATTTTAAGACGACCTTTGTCAGTGTAACTTTTGGAATTTACGCATCATGCGTCATGCTAATAAAACCAATGCATCATATAAAATGGTGTAATCTTAACTACACAATAACAGAAAAGATAAGAGAATACATACATAAAACGTTGTAAGTTAAAGTTGTTAAAGCACAGACGCAGGGTAGCCAGCCTATCGGTATTTTACAAGTTGCATTTTGGTGAGTGTGCGCGGGAATTGCATGACTTGATTCCGCCATCTCCTTTCTACCATCGGACAACCCGACGTACGGTGAGTATCCACCCTTACGTTGTTGAAACTTCAACGGTCCGGACTAAGCGTTTCGCTTCGTCGTTTATACCGCGTACATCGAAGGACTGGAACAAGTTGCTTGCTGCGGTCTTCCCGTCCAACTATAATTTAGGTGCCTTCAAGGCTAGAGTGAATATGGTCTTAATAAAGTAGTGCGCCTCACTATCAACGATTGCATCACTGCTTACCATCAGGTGGGATCGCAATCAAGCACTGGTTTATATCAATTAAAAAGAAAAAAAGTTAACAAAAACCTTGCAAAAAAGTGGATCGGAATGGAAAATATTTATTTTTCCTGATGGTAGACATTCGCTTGACTATTATCTCACCTGATGGAAAGCGACGATGTGGTCTACAATGGAGCATGCTTGCCTAGAAGAAGCCTATTCACTCTTGATTTTAAGACTTCCAGGATGTACTTTGTTATCAGAAAACACTCCTGCAGAGAATTCCACTCCTTAGCTGTACGCACAATGAAAGGTGTTCCCAAAACGTTTTGGTTGCATGTCCACCATGTAGTGGAGGCGCATCACTGGACTTCTGGTGGTCCGATGATGGAACGGGCTTGGCGGAATTAAATTATGTATTTTTTTAAAAGTGTCTCAATTAGTATTGAATCTAATTGAGACACTAGTACTAATAAACCACTAAAAAAATCACAAAATTTTTATTCAGTCGCTAAGTACTTTAAAAATGCATTTAAAATGTAAATTTTCATATTTCACGCGTAATTTGACGAAAATGCAGAACGCAGTCGACGCTATATTTACTCTGTAGTCGTGACGTCTGTTGGCTGTGTAAAAAAATGCGCTGATATTCACTCAGTATGACCGATCAGTTGACAGTTGACAGCTGTCAACTGATCGGTCATACTGACTTTAATTTATACAGCCGAATGACGTATAAACATGGTGGCTATTTCATGGTGATAAAGAACAGATAAAAAAAACTGAAAACTTTGAATTAAATTGAAAAAAATATTTTGTTATTTTACGAACTAAAACCAGCACTTACCGACTGCTTTTTGCCTAAGCTATCTTAATAATACATTTTTAGATTTTTTCTCATATAGAGTAAAATACCCTAATCCGACGCACACTCCCCAAAATGCAATCGGTAGAAAACAGACAGGCTAGCAAATCGGCGTCAATGCTCAAGACTTTGAAGCTTCGACTCGACGAGTGCATGACCAATGAGCCTCTTTGCTCGCTTCTCAACTGACTCAAGTGCATCAAGCTGGTATCTGGTAGATCCGGCCCAGAGATAGTAATATATTCCACAACTATCACACAACGCCGTCTAGTCCCAAACTTAGTAGAGTTTCTGCTATGAGTACTAGACAACTGATAAACATACTTATATATTTCTAAATACATACATATTATAGATAAATTACACCCAGACACAGAACAATTGATCGTGCTCATCACACAAACATTAGCCTTGGGTAGGAATCGAACCCCACGACCTCCGGCATAGCAGTCAGGGCCGCTAACCACTAGACCAACAGGCCAGTCGAATAAGATGAGAGCAGCCCCCCTAGCCAAGTTACAATCGTTTCGTTCACGCCGAACGCCTCGAGTAGACCACGCAGCCTCCGATTCCTTTGTTCTGACCACGTGACTGAGCGTTGAGATGACGTCAGAACAAAGGAATCGGAGGCTTGGCCTACTCTAGGCGTTCGGCGTGAACGATACGATTGTAACTTGGCTAGGGATGCAGTACTTCATACAAGTATTCTGTTCCAACTTTTTGGCAATCAGCTGTGCCTTTGCCTCGATGTATGGCTGACCTGGTGAGGGTTGCGGGAATCCGATGGATGCGAGACGCACAGGAGCATTCATTGTGGCGACACTTGGGGGAGGCCTATGTCTAATAGTGGACGTACTTACGGCTGGAATGATGATGATGGTGGCCAGGGGCGCCGACTTTTAGAAAACCTCATGGGTGCTCATGCTCATTTGGTAACTCGAAAAAGTGGCTAAGTGTGAAAAGAGAAATGCACACTGATCGACCGACAAATAAATAAATTTATTAATATAATAAATTAGGAAAACATCACATACATTATCCTGGTTCCAAACTAAGGTTTTCCCTTGTACTATGGAAACCAGGAACAACGAAGGTACCACAAACACCCAGACCCAACACAAATATCTGTTTCAACAACAAACATTTGTGTTGGTGCGGGAATCGAACCCGCGACCCTTGCGTTTCACCCGGCGCTCTAAACCACTGCGCTAAACGGGTCGTCGGGTGATGAAAAAACGCCCATCCCTAAAAGGCGATTACTGATCTGTTTCTTTATGTCTATTCTCAGGGGTGCTCGGTACCCACTGTTTATTTCCGAGCATCCACGGAGTCGGCGCCCCTGATGGTGGCCCAAAACCACCTCAAAAGTGGCCTCCTCGTGTCACATTGTGGCTCGATATATAAGTACTTACTCTGTAAGGTCAAAGTCCTTGGTTAGTACATAATTTATCGCATGAAATGCATTACCTACATGTCTAGACTTTTTGGAAGAAAACCAAATTTTAATGTTTTTACATGTTCCTTGGGACACGATATGATATATCTCAAGTTTTTATCAAGATTTATATCTAGTATGTATTGATCATTACCGTTCAGTATCGATGTTGATTTTATCGAAATTTTTACTTGAATTGTTACTATGGAAAACATGATCAGATCTTCGCATCAGATTCGCCGCAATGATGTCATCCGTCCAGCGTCCAGTGAGTGACAAATGAAATGAAATAATTTATTTGCAATGAATGTAGGCACAAAAGTATGGTGTTAAGTAATAGGAGGATCCAGTACATTCTACCGGGAGGCATGTAAAATGTTTTTTATAGTAGAATTAATTATTAAATAATCTTAAAAAATCAAATATTTAACGAGTATCAAATTATTTAATCTAATATATAAAAATTACATTTACATTTCGTTTACATTTCGGGGAGTGTGCACTGGAATTGCACAATCTAATTCCGCCAAGTCCGTTCCATCATCGGACCACTAGTCGTACGGCGTTGCGCCACCGGTACATGGTAGACATCCCACCCATACGCACAAAACGTTTTGAGAACACATTTATTATGCGTACAGCCAAGGAGTGGAATTCCCTACCGGAGTCTGTGTTTCCTGATAGCTACAACTTAGGGGTCTTTAAGTCAAGAGTGAATAGGCTACTTCTAGGCAAGCGTGCTCCATCGTCGACCACATCATCGCTTACCATCAGGTGAGATGGTGGTCAAACGTGAGCCTATCATTAATAAAAAAAAATCAATAGCTGTTCGTTAGTCTCCCTAAAACTCAAAAACGGATAGACTGATTTGGCTTGGGAAGGTTTAACCGGTGAGAAAAAATGGAAAAAAAATCACGAAAAAAAAATCCGATAACAACGCCATATCCAATTTAAATGTCATTATAAAATGAATTATGCTGTTCTGGTAATGCTAGTAGATGGCGTTATCCTTATTATTAGGCGGTAAAAAGTTCGCCGGGTCAGTTAGTAGTCAATAAAAATATAAATCATTCAATTTGTAAGTTCGTTCAGTTGTAAACAATGTCAATAATAAGTTAATAATTAGTCTATATATATTACAATGCCAATAATAAATGCTGATCACTAAAACTAAGATAAAAGATGTTACCCGAAAAGATCTGACATGACATGTCTGCCGCATGTTGGATGAGCGGTGGGCTAAAAGAGCCCATTAAACGCAAGGCGACATTGCGGCAGACCAAGGCGAAGGTAGAGAGATGAGCTGGATAACTACCGGAGGGAATGGCACGCAATGGCTGAGGACAGACGTGTGTGGGAAAGGGAGAGGGAGGCCTTCGCTCAGCCGTGGGACATAGATGGGCTAACTAACTAATAATAAGTTAATAATTAGTCAATAATACAATGTCGAACAAACATTGTATTATTGACTAATTTAAAAAATAAAAACAAACCTCGCTCATCAGCTGTTCGGGTGCATTCGTGCGACGTGGCCAGCCGACTCCTATTTTAGCCTGGCTATTTCTTCACCGTCATCTGCTACTTGAGTAGTGTTATATGTAGTAGTTTGAGACTTTGAGTATTTTCTGAGGCCTACCCAACTGTTCTTTCTTAGCTATTGTTCATCAAGTCGTTGAGTTCCTTAGGCCCACGCTGAAAACCAGCGCGCAGCGCTGTGGACTCGTCGCATTTTTGCGTTGTGGACACGGCATTATGCTGAGCGTACGGCCGTTTTGCTCGGACGTGGCGCATATATGTTATTTCTAATTATTTATGTTTTTGTCTTGCAAAATGTTTGCAATATGTTAGTTATAAGTTTGCGCCTTTTCCGGCAAATAAAATATTATCTTTCTTTCTTTCTTTCTTTCTTCTTTCTTAGTAGTCCTGAGTTGACCTATACGAATACTGACAAATGCTTGCACTGACTGGACAGGTCCACTCAAATCTGTGTGGTTCTTTCCTCAAAAGATCATCTCAGACACAAACCTGTATGGTTTGCACATGATTTGACCATACATAAATTTTTGCTTTTATAGGCTTTGAAAGAGACTTGGACCCCTGAGTTTGTTTCGTGTTTCTTCTCAGGGTAACCAGCTAGGAAACATCGGCCTCATCTAGTTTAAACTGATAAAAAAATCGACATGTAAAGGCTTTTTTTTCCGGTGGGAATCCCGGCAGCTGGGGCGTGAGGGCCGCAGCCTCGTGCATAGACGTGTGGCCTCCTCCTTTGCTAACATTACTGCTTCGCAGAAGGAGGCGACCGCCTGCCATTCCTCCTCGCTTCGGACCATGGCCTGTACCAAGGCCTGGCGCGAGAGATCGTTGCCGCCGATCTCCCCACGAAGACATACGGCGCTGCTCTGCCCAAGCGGGGCACAACTCTACCGTGTGCTTCACCGTGTCCTCCGGGCGGTCCACACAGTGGTGACACCCGGGCGACATGGAAAAGTGGTTTTCTAAAACCTATTTGAAAAATAATATATCATTTAATACAGGCCAATAAAAATAAAAAATATGTTTCTGCACAGCTACAAAAGGAGGTCTTGCATAATGTTTTATAAACATTGCTTGTTCATTCAATTGTTCAGAACCATTGTGTATCATTCGCATTTCGTTGTTATGTAACAGCCGTTTGAGTCGAATAACCAAGGTTAAGCACACTTACTGCCTAGATGGGTGTGTGATCATCCGGACAAAATTAATACTCCGAGCCCCGGAAAGCGCATCAAGCCATTGGTCCTCACTGATATCTAGACAGTCATTTCGGGTGCTTAGCAGGCGGATGGTCGATGGGGCCGAAAGGTTCTAGAGTGGCGACCGCGCATCGGAAAACGCAGCGTTGGAAGGCCTCTCACAAGTTGGACCGACGACCTGGTGAGGGTCGCGGGAGTGCGGTAGATGCGAGAAGCACAGGATCGGTCGTTGTGGCGGCGCTTGGGGGAGGCCTATGTCCAACAGTGGACGTCTTTCGGCTGAAATGATGATGATGATGATGATGAGAAGGCAGGAAAACATTTTTAGGGTTCCGTACCTCTGAAAGGAAAAAAACGGAAACCTTATAGGATAACTTTATTCTCCGTCTATCAATTTGTCTGTCAAGACCCTTTATCTCGAGAACGCGTGGAGGTATCGAGTTGAAATTAAAACTCAACTCACAGTTGTGAAAAAATCAAACTTCTGAGTTTACAAAAAAAAGATACGGCCGTTTATGTCGCAAATAATGTGTATTTCGACAATCTCAAGGAAATCAAAATTCATAGGGTACTTCCCGTTGACTCAGAATCCTGAAATTTGGCATAAAGCAAGGTCTTATAGCACAGATATAGGAATAAATCTGAAAACAGAAAATTTATTGTTACGTCACAAAAAAAATTGCTACTTATTCGGAAAAATCTTCGAGACTCCATTCGGGAATTGAATTATTTACATAGGTAAGTTTGTACGGAAGCCTCAGTGCGCAAGTCCGAGTCGCACTTGCCCAGTTTTTTTTACTTTTCCTGCTCTAGGTGGAGCGACAGGTGGACTAAAATCCACCTATGTTCCTTTAGTTGTCCCAGGGTCGCGGTGACTCTTTCGAACATTTCTGTAAAGCCAGAATATCTGACCATCAGTGAGAAGTTCCTCAGTTATTAAATGGGTTGATGAGGTCACAGGGGCTGTTACTCCGTTTAAGATACTGGTATTCAACGCGTATGAGAATAGTGGTGACCTAGTGGTCACGACTCCGACTTACGAATTGTAGATCGTGGGTTCAAACCCAGCAAATAATAATCTGGTCTGTCTGGTGAAGTCTGTTTCGTCCTTCTCCCCACCTGACTGCGAATATGGCATTACAAGTCAGCAGATTGGGGTGAGATGCGGCATTTCTTTGCATCTTATCCTTGGCAGCAGGTCTGCTTCTCTTCTGAAAGTCCGTCGAGCTGTGTGAATGCTATATCCGATGTGATACGTCAAGCTATGGAGTTTTTCATCCCTTATAGTGAGGTACCCATCGGAGGCTCAGCTCACCCATGGTTCAACGCCGATTGCGTTCAAGCTGAAGAGCGTAAGCATTCGGCGTTTCTCGCCTGGGTTGACGCTCGTGACCGCATAGCTCCGGATTTGAGCTCAAAGAATTCAAGCGTGCTGCCAAGTCCTACAAAAAGGCACTGAAGAAGGCTCGGTTCGACCGAATTACTCATATTGGCACAAAGCTCTCTGCACAGCCGTCCGGAAGCAGAGCATTCTGGTCCCTTGCCAAATCGGTCGAAGCGAACTTCTGTAGGCCCAAATTGCCTCCGCTGGTTAAACCTGATGGAACACTGGCTCACTCGGCGAGAGAGAAAGCAGGTCTATAATTTTCTTTAACTATAACTGTCTTCAAGGCTAGAGTGAATAGGCTCTTAACCCATTAGAGGTCAAACAAAAACTACCAAAATATTTTTTAAATTTTCTTTATTTTCATATTGAAATAAGAATAAAAAACACAAAATACAAGAAAAAAAAATAAAAATTTTAGTTTTCATGAAGATATAGGGGTGTACTTAATTGAGTACACTGACCGCCTAAGTACGAAAATTTTCAAAAGACGTTTTTTTGCCACAAAGTGTTTTAAGGCGTTTTTTACATTACCAGTATACTCTAGAATGACAAAGGACACATCGCAGCTATTTTTCAATTTTAATAGGATAATATCCAACTGCATCTTGAGGCAGACCTTCGATTATTGACACCTTGGCGTAAATAGTATATCGCGATATGACTGCGAAGCATAAGTTGATCAATAGGAATATCATTGCTCATTACATGTAAAAGCCAGGAATTGGCAATAACCATATCTACCAAGTAGGTAAATAGCACCCATCACCACTTTTTAAAATAAACGGCAATTCTATATCATTATATAGAATTCGCATTAGACAGACTGGTCGAATTCATCCACACCTCTCATGTCTTTGTTGGTTTGGAATAAAGGTGGTATCGCTACCTTCAGTTCTTCACAAACAGGACTTTTCCTATCGTGGACTTCGGAAGTATTCTGAGAAGCTAGGGTACGTTTCCGCCAGATTGGACTCAAATCCGGAGTGGATTGGCGGGTAGAATCTAGTCGACTTCTTTTTGACCCCAGCTGTCCATCATCACTGTCGTCTTACGCACTATCTTCGCTACCACTAACCCCTCGATTCATAAATACCTCAATAGTACTAGGTATATCTTATGGCATGAACCACGCTGCCATATCCTCATCGCCTCCTTCCTCTTTATCAGTCAATGCACTTGGATCAGGTGGTATAATAGCCAAGTGACATTTATCATCACCACTATCGTGTAAAACGACTTCAATCGCTTCTTCTAGTCCCTGGTAGCTCTTTTGATTGCAAGGAAACTGAAAAAGAAAAACGGGTATTTTACTTACTTATGTTGTCACTGTACTTAACTGAGTACAGTAACATTTATGTTACTCTAGTTTTATTTTAGTCATAAAAAATCGGACTATATTGTTCCTTATAACTTACTCTGACATGTATTTTATAGGAACGAAATGAAAAAATCAACTTTTAATCAATAATAATTTTAGAAAATCAAAAATCATTCGCTTACCTCCTCAGTGTTTTGGTAACATAACTTCAAGTGACACTTTTTATCAAAAAGAGTTGCACTACCCGCGTAATATTTATCAGTATACTTCAACAGTGTTATGATGAAGTTAAATAACAAGGAAACTAAAATAAACTACAAAAAATATGTAATTTATACTTAGGGATATGGCTGTACTCAATCGAGTACAGTGACCTCTAATGGGTTAATAAACTAGTGCGCCTCACCATCAATGATTGCATCACTGCTTACCATCAGGTGGGATCGCAGTCAAGTACTGGTTTAGATCAATTTAAAAAAAAAGTTTAATTCGGAACTTGCCATAATGAGTTAGTAACAATTAAAATTTAGAACTAGTGTTAGTATAACGACCAAATAGGTACTTATTGTAAGCTGGGCGAGACGCACCAACCTGGGGAATGTCTATTTGACCGTGTGCAGTCGTATCCACCGACCAAAATCGGAGAGTCCCACCTGTCAGCCAGCGTTCAAAAATGGTGTTGGGGCTGGCGCGTACTCGGTATAGCAAAGAGACACACCTTTTGCGCATATTGCACGAGAAACTGTCGACGTTTGCGTCGGCAAACATGCCGGACGCACTACAATAACGAAGCAAATCAAAGATTAAGATTTATTTCATTGCGCTTTGCGTTGTCTTTTGCGTTCCAGAACCGGAACATCAACGGTCCGGTCTAAGCGTTTCGCTTCGTCGTTTATACCGCGTACATCCAAGGACTGGAACAATTTGCCTGCTGCGGTCTTCCCGTCCAACTATAATTTAGGTGTCTTCAAGGCTAGAGTGAATAGGCTCTTAATAAACTAGTGCGCCTCACCATCAATGATTGCATCACTGCTCACCATCAGGAAGGATCGCAGTCAAGCACTGGTTTATATCAATTTAAAAATAAATAGAACCATAGGTAACCTTTTCAGAAGTCGTCCTAGCCTCAGTAGACTTAAGCCCTGCTGGGCTACTGTTTTGCTGACATCTCTTTGAGGCGCGCGTGGAACACTACGCGCTGGTCCACACAATTTTGACAGAAACGCCCGGGGCGTTTCTTCCGCCTGAATCAAGTGCAGGAACCTCCCGAACTTACCGTGGTCGGTGAGGACCTGCGTCATGCGGAAGGCGAGGACGCCGTGACGCCTTTCCTGCCACTCCTCAAAGAGCAGACCGCCATGATTATAGCGAGCCCAGTTTATAGAAATCTGACAAAAGTATAGGCATCACGGACGTGTTGTCATCACAGAAATAAAGCTGTAATTTTTAACCCATTTGAATCAAACGTCGTCGTTTATACTGCGTACCTTAACAATTTGCCTGCTGCGATCTTCCCGTCCTATTGTAATTTAGGTGTCTTCAAGGCTAGAGTGAATAGGCTCTTATTAAACTAGTACGCTTTACCATCAACTATTGCATCACATTGTACTGCTTACCATCAGGTGGGATCACATTCAAGCACTTGTTTCATTAAAAAAAAAAAGCTAGAACTACAACGTTACTTGACGGGAAATTTATGTTTGGTACTTCCCCGGACGAGCATTTTAACAAAGAGATATTACAAAGGAGTTTAAAGTCGACTGGGAAACTAGTAAAAACATGAAAACATCTATAAATAAAACCAGCTATAAGTTTGTGTCGGTCCGTGCACAGTAAAGAGTTCCGTAGTAGAGATAATTTGTTGATAGATAGATATATATTACTCTTCATTGTACATAGCATAAGCATAATCAGCTTTTTTTTAATGTTCCCACTGCTGGGGCTCAGGTCTCCTCATTCTAGGAGAGGGAATGGGCCGTAATCCACCACGCGAGCCCAAAGCGGATTGGTGAATGTCACAGGTCACGAATTTTTGGTTCTAGGACATGCCGGTTTCCTCACGATGTTTTCCTTTACCGTTTTGAGAGCTTTGGTGATGAAATAAATTACACAAAGTAATGCGCCTGGCTGGGTTTGAACCCGTTACCTAGAACTCCTAAGTCGGGGCTGTTAACATTCGGTCACCACTGCTCACTGCTTTATTGTACACCAAAATAAAATTACAATAGGAGCATAAAATTAATAGGGTGTCACAATAGGCGGTCTTATCGCTAAAAGCGATTTTTTACTTATTAAATTATGAATTTAATTTTTGAGTAAATTATGAAGTTTCAAAGTTCATGCAAAATAGCAGATTTTCAGAGGTCTTTACTGGGTTAGTTTTACACAAATTTATAAATTGATTTCAATAGAAGCCTAGATAATATCCACAAGATACTGTGTTTCCAAAATATCGAATGAAAAATTTGTAATAATAACGTCATAATCGCGTAAGAGCGGTTGTATGAAAAACAGTGAAAATGTATGTCGAGTTGCATCCCCCTAAGGACAATTTTGATTTTATCTACTAAAAAAATATTTATTTTATTGGTTTAACAAACTACGTAACAAACTTAAATATTCACTATAAATAATTTTATACTAATATCCCAGAGATCCCAGAGCGATCTGACATAATTTATTTTCACATGGATGAAACCTTAGGGTCTCAGTAGCGTCTCATGTGCTTTGAATACCTGTGAACATGTGGAGCTCCCCCTTGGGAAACTTTGGCAGGTACCAGGTTTTTTTTTTTTTTTTTATAGGTGGGAAAATCATCTTATGACAAATCCCGCTCTTGGGCGGAGCGCGAGATAGTGTCAGACTTTTACTGACTAAAAACCCACTCCTGTTCCTTCGTTGCCTTCGTCCCAGGGCCACGGTTTCGTTTTCACACTTCCCATGGCCCCAGTAGGCTTCGACCCTGCTGGGCCCCTACGATTTGCTGACATCTCCCTGAGGCGCGCGCGGAACAATACGCGCCGTCGACGACTTGGGCTCGGTCCGGATGGTTACCGGACGGTCGGACGGCGGGCCACCCATTGCCCGCCGTCCGCAAGCCCGCGCCTACGGTGGCCGGAAATCGGGATCGGAATCCCGGCGGCGGTTGGGGCGTGAGGACCGTTGCCGTTGCCTCACGCGATCGGCCGCCTCTTTTGCTAGCTTCGCAGAAAGAGGCGACCGCCTGCCACTCCTCCTCGCTCCGGACCATGGCCTGTACCAATGCCCGGCGCGAGAGATCGCCGCCGCCGATCGCCCCCACGAGGACACGGCGTTGCTCTTCCCAAGCGGGGCACACTTCCACCGTATGCTCCACCGTGTCCTCCGGGCGGTCCACACAGTGGTGACACCCGGGCGTCGCTTCCGCACGAATCCGGTGCAGGAACTTCCCGAACTTCCCGTGTTCGGTGAGAACCTGCGTCATGCGGAAGGTGAGGACGCCGTGAGGTCTTTCCAACCACGCCTCAAAGAAGGGACTTACCGCCATAATTGTGGCGTGCCCAGCACTGGGTTGCGACAGTCGCTGTCGCCATTCCACCATGAGATCCCGCCGGAGTTCTTCCCGCCATGCCGCGACTTGGCGTGGCAGCGGAGTTTCGCCCCGGCGTTGCATTGGCAGGTACCAGGTGAGAAAGGGAACTAAAAATAAGAGTTACTCAACTTAAAATTTTATGCCTGATTTTTATAATTATATGTTTTGTAGAATATTATTCTAAAGTGTTCGCGGGTTCTATTTTAGCATTTAGATGCGGAACCCTGCGGCACTGCGCAATGCGTGCAATGCTGCGCGGCGCCGGTACGCCAGACACTGCAGTCGCCGCATCCGCCCACCGGATGCGGAGGTCAGAAAGGCGGAGCTGTATGAGGGATACAGAGAAGCGAAGCGCACCCTCAGAGCGGAAATAAAGCGGGCCAAGTTGGAGGCCCGCAACGTGTGGCTGGGGACTCTGAACGGAGACCCGTGGGGACGCCCCTACAAGGTGGTGCGGGAAAAACTCCGCCCCTGGGCTCCCCCACTCACGCAGAGTCTCCGGCCCCAGATTGTGGAGGGTGTGGTGAGCAATCTGTTCCCTGCGCGAGGGGAACACTCCCCCCCGCTCATGGCTCCGCCACCAGCGGTGTCTAACGCGGACCACGATTGCGACGACGACGGCAATGCTCCAGAGGTGACCGAGGTAGAGATGAGTGTGGCGGTACGAAGGCTGAGTGCCAAGAATACCGCCCCAGGACCCGACGGCTTGCCTGGTAAAGCCTGGGTCCTGGCCATGGAGGCTCTCGGGTCTCGATTAAGAGGGCTCTTCAGCGCATGTATGGAGAGGGGCCAGTTCCCACTTCGCTGGAAGACGGGGAAACTGGTCCTTATCGCGAAGCCAGGGCGCCCTGCGGACTCTCCGTCCGCGTACCGGCCCATTGTGCTGCTCGACGAGGTGGGCAAGCTCTTTGAAAGAGTAATTGCAGACCGCCTCGTCGCGCACCTAACACGGGTGGGGCCAGATCTGGCGGACGGCCAGTTCGGCTTTCGCAGGAGGCGCTCTACGGTGGACGCCATCATGCGCGTGCGAGCTCTCACGACGGGGGATGCGGTGTCCCAGGGCAGGTGTGTCGTGGCGGTGTCATTGGACATCGCCAACGCCTTCAATTCCCTGCCCTGGAGTAGCATTAGGAGGGCACTCCGGTATCACCGGGTGCCCGACTACCTCTGTCGTGTGATCGAGGCCTACCTGTCGGACAGGTACATCATCTACCCTGGTCACCAGGGAGAGTGGAAACGGCGAGAGATGTCGTGCGGTGTTCCGCAGGGATCGGTACTAGGACCGCCCTTGTGGAACATCGGCTACGACTACGTGCTGCGCGGCGACCTCCCTGACGGGGTCAGCGTGGTCTGTTACGCAGACGACACGCTGGTCCTGGCGCAGGGAGAGTCGTACCAGGCGGCGGTCGAATTAGCGACACGCGGGGTTGCGATAGTCGTTGATAGGATCCAGCAGTTGGGACTCGAGGTGGCGCTGCAAAAGTCCGAGGCCATGTGTTTTCACGGCCCTCGGAGCGCGCCGCCTCGGCGTTCCCAATTAACGGTAGGAGGAGTTCACATCGGCGTCGGGTCGACGATGAAGTACCTGGGACTCGTCCTCGACAGCCGGTGGAATTTCGAGGAGCACTTCCGACGTCTGGCTCCCAAACTGAATCGGACTGGGGCTGCCCTCAAGCGGCTCCTGCCCAACCTTGGGGGTCCAGACGCCTCCTGCCGGAGGCTCTACGCTGGAATCGTACAGTCCATGGCCCTTTATGGGGCGCCGGTGTGGGCGCCGTCACTGCGAAAGCGACCGGCGGCCCAGCTGAACGCGTGCCAGAGGGTCATGGCCATACGGATGGTGCGGGGATACCGCACGGTTTCCCGCGAAGCGGCGAGCCTCCTTGCTGGCCAGCCACCATGGGACCTGGTGGCAACAGGCCTTGCACGCATGCACGATCTGCGCGTGGAGATGCAACGTCGGGGCGAAACTCCGCTGCCACGACAAGTCGCGGCATGGCGGACAGAGCTCCGGCGGGGTCTCATGGTGGAATGGCGACAGCGACTATCGCAACCCAGTGCTGGGCACGCCATAATTATGGCGGTAAGTCCCCTCTTTGAGGAGTGGCTGGAAAGGCAACACGGCGTCCTTACCTTCCGCATGACGCAGGTCCTCACCGGACATGGTAAGTTTGGGAGGTTCCTGCACCGGATTCGTGCGGAAGAAACGCCCGGGTGTCACCATTGTGTGGACCACCCGGAGGACACGGTGGAGCACACGGTGGAGGTGTGTCCCGCTTGGGCAGAGCAACGCCGTGTCCTCGTGGGGGCTATCGGTGGCGGCGATCTCTCGCGCCGGGCCTTGGTACAGGCCATGGTCCGGAGCGAGGAGGAGTGGCAGGCGGTCGCCTCCTTCTGCGAAACAGTAATGCTAGCAAAGGAGGCGGCCGATCGCGTGAGGCAACGGTCCTCACGCCCCAATCGCCGCCGGGATTCCGATCCCGATTTCCGGCCATCGTAGGCGCGGGCTTGCGGACGGCGAGCAATGGGTGGCTCGCCTTCCGACCGTCCGGTAACCGTCCGGACCGAGCCCAAGTCGTCGACGGCGCGTGCTGTTCCACGCGCGCCTCAAGGAGATGTCAGCAACTGTAGGGGCCTAGCAGGGTCGAAGCCTACTGGGGCCAAGGGTCTGATTCTGAAAGGAAGACTCGGCCCTGGTACGAAAGGCAATGAAGGAACAGGAGTGGGTTTTTAGTCAGTAAAAGTCTGACACTATCTCCCGCCCCGCCCAAGGGCGGGGGATGTCATAAGATGATTTTCCCACCGAAAAAAAAAAATAAAAAAAAAAAAGATGCGGAACCCTAAAAAATTACCAATTGTTTATTGAACAAGACATATAGACGAAGAAAAGTGAATAAATTAAGAACAATGTAATATATTGTCTGTAAATTATTATTTAATTGTGTAGTTGCTAATTGTTGTTGAAAGGGCAAAGAACTTGTACATTGTATATCATCGAACCACTAGTGATGTGACTCAGTGAAGAAGCAACCATTGAGGAAATTCTTCGTCTTAAATTATTTTCGGCCCGCAATATATATTTTTTTGTGGTTAAAAACGCAATCATCCCATGCTGGACTGTCTTCTCCAATTTGGGCAACAGGATTGTTTGAAGTTTCCGTGACCTTGGAACGCAAAGGGTAATTGAAGGATCACGGGTTGGTCTTAGATAGTAAATGTCTGACACTTCCTCTGGCTCCTGTTTGATGATTTCTCACCACAAAAAAAACCTTACTTCATCGCCGATGATGTCGACATATTCTGTGGTACTTTGAGTACATTCACTAAGGTCTTTTTTACATAGCATGCGTAGGATGACAGCAGGACGAAAATAAGTATGTTTAAGATAAGCGAAAAGGATAGGTAGCTACATTGTATGGATCTGACAGCTGTCACCCGCACCATCCTATAGCAATCGCAGAGTAGGATAGCTACATATAGAATTAGCTACGGTATACACAGAGGCACTATTCTAAGATAGTATTTAAATGATAAAATAAGGAAACTACAATATCGCATTGGGTCTAGCCTGTAAAGAATTTGTAAACTTTAGAAATGAAAAAAAAAACTCTTTCCATTTGCACATTTCTCCAAGTACAACTAATACATACTAACATAATAAATGTAGAAATATTATTATAAACGCAGAAACATATCTGTCGGTTTCTATTACGTTTTTTCGTCTATATTACTGAACGGATTTTGATGAAACTTGACACACGAATAGACTACGATTGGACAATGGATACTTTTTATCCCGGGAGTCAGTTGACTTAGTCTAGCCACACGGGCAAAGCCACGCGCAAAAGCAGTACTTTGTAATAACGGAATAATAAACTGTTAGGTACTGTAATAATTATAAAACTTTAGTTACAACATTATACTATGGAATGCAAATGGCTATTTAATATACAGAATTACTCAGAAATAATAAATTTATGATTATATCACAGCTAATATTTTTTTGGGCACGCCATAATTATGACACTAAGTCCCCTCTTTGAGGAGTGGCTGGAAAGACAACACGGCGTCCTTACCTTCAGCATGACGCAGGTCCTCACCGGACATGGTAAGTTCGGGAGGTTTCTGCACCGGAATCGTGCGGAAGAAACGTCCGGGTGCCACCATTGTGTGGACCGCCCGGAGGACACGGTGGAACATACGGTAGAGGTGTGCCTCGCCTGGGCAGAGCACCGCCGTATCCTTGGAACAGGCCGGAGCGAGGAGGAGTGGCAGGCGGTCGCCTCCTTCTGCGAAGCATAATTATGTCATTAGATGATTAAAAAAAAAATCTACTATTTCTTTAACCCACCTTAAGAGTTATTTCCAATAAATATTGTATTAATATTATTTTCTGTAGGCCAACAATAGTCATCATCATCATCATTTCAGCTGAAAAACGGCCACTACTGGGCATAGACCTTCCCCAAGCGTCGTCACAACGACCAGTCCTCAGCGTCTCACATCGGTTTACTTTGTACGAGGCATGTCTTCCAATACCGCCACTGCAGTACCTTTCGGCCACATCGACCATCTGTTCTGTGAGAAATGTGCCCTGCCCACTGCCAATTGGCTGCCAATTGACTGGCCTGTTGGTCTAGTGGTTAGTGGCCCTGTCTGCTATGCCGGAGGTCGTGGGTTCGATTCCCACCCAGGACAAATGTTTGTGTGATGAGCACGATCATTTGTTCTGTGTCTGGGTGTAATTTATCTATACATGTATGTATTTAGAAATATATAAGTAGGTTTATCAGTTGTCTAGTACCCATAACACAAGCTCTGCTTAGCTTGGGACTAGACGGCGTTGTGTGATAGTTGTGGAATATTATATATTATATATATATATTAATTAAGTCTGGCCATTATTCGGGCTATGTCAGCTCTCCTGCAGATATCTTCGTTACTGATTCTTAATATAACATAATTAACCTTTTGAGTGCGTAATTAGAGACACAATAGTAAGACAATGGCGCGTGAACGCCGGCGTTAATGCGGGGATCAACAGCTTAAAAAATAATCCGCTCAAAAATCTGCAAAAATATTCAGCAATAGAAAGCTAATTTGCTTTGACCTGCAACACAAAATAAATTCGAAAGTTACTTATAATTTTTCGTCCTCAGAAAATAAATTACAATTATTTTCGGCCTTTAACATTCACATCACTATTCAAGTATGCCAATAATCGGCGAGAGGCGTTGTCTTGTTCTTGCGAGATAAGGCTGCTTTCTACGAGATTGGAAACAAGAAAAATGTATAATTTTGCAAGTATTTCATACAAGACATTTTAGTACAACCTAATTTTACTTATTTATTTTGATCTCCAATTAAGAATATTTGGGGACGCGGATTGCAGATATTGTGCCTGTCCCCTTTTATGTGTCTTGCGACGAGAGGCCGTTGTTTGGAGCCAGAAGTGAAAATACAACTTGCAGTATTTAAAATGTCCGCCCGCCGGATGCGGAGGCCAGAGAGGCGGAGCTGTACGAGGGATACAGAGTGGCAAAGCGCACCCTCCGAGCGGAAATAAAGCGGGCCAAGTTGGAGGCCCGCAACGTGTGGCTGGGGACTCTGAACGGAGACCCGTGGGGACGCCCCTACAAGGTGGTGCGGGAAAAACTCCGCCCCTGGGCTCCCCCACTCACGCAGAGTCTCCGGCCCCAGATTGTGGAGGGTGTGGTGAGCACTCTGTTCCCTGCGCGAGGGGAACACTCTCCCCCGCTCATGGCTCCGCCACCAGCGGTGTCTAACGCGGATCACGATGGCGACGATGACGACAATGCTCCAGAGGTGACCGAGGTAGAGATGAGTGTGGCGGTACGAAGGCTGAGTGCCAAGAATACCGCCCCAGGACCCGACGGCTTGCCTGGGAAAGCCTGGGTCCTGGCCATGGAGGCTCTCGGGTCTCGATTAAGAGGGCTCTTCAGCGCATGCATGGAGAGGGGCCAGTTCCCACTTCGCTGGAAGACGGGGAAACTGGTCCTTATCGCGAAGCCGGGGCGCCCTGCGGACTCTCCGTCCGCGTACCGGCCCATTGTGCTGCTCGACGAGGTGGGCAAGCTCTTTGAAAGAGTAATTGCAGACCGCCTCGTCGCGCACCTAACACGGGTGGGGCCGGATCTGGCGGACGGCCAGTTCGGCTTTCGCAGGAGGCGCTCCACGGTGGACGCCATCATGCGCGTGCGAGCTCTCACGACGGGGGATGCGGTGTCCCAGGGCAGGTGTGTCGTGGCGGTGTCATTGGACATCGCTAACGCCTTCAATTCCCTGCCCTGGAGTAGCATTAGGAGGGCACTCCGGTATCACCGGGTGCCCGACTACCTCTGTCGTGTGATCGAGGCCTACCCTTCGGACAGGTACATCATCTACCCTGGTCACCAGGGAGAGTGGAAACGGCGAGAGATGTCGTGCGGTGTTCCGCAGGGATCGGTACTAGGACCGCCCTTGTGGAACATCGGCTACGACTACGTGCTGCGCGGCGACCTCCCTGACGGGGTCAGCGTGGTCTGCTACGCAGACGACACGCTGGTCCTGGCTCAGGGAGACTCGTACCAGGCGGCGGTCGAATTAGCGACACGTGGGGTTGCGATAGTCGTTGATAGGATCCAGCAGTTGGGACTCGAGGTGGCGCTGCAAAAGTCCGAGGCCATGTGTTTTCACGGCCCTCGGAGCGCGCCGCCTCGGCGCTCCCAATTAACGGTAGGAGGAGTTCACATCGGCGTCGGGTCGACGATGAAGTACCTGGGACTCGTCCTCGACAGCCGGTGGAATTTCGAGGAGCACTTCCGACGTCTGGCTCCCAAACTGAATCGGAATGGGGCTGCCCTCAAGCGGCTCCTGCCCAACCTCGGGGGTCCAGACGCCTCCTGCCGGAGGCTCTACGCAGGCATCGTCCAGTCCATGGCCCTTTATGGGGCGCCGGTGTGGGCGCCGTCACTGCGAAAGCGACCGGCGGCCCAGCTGAACGCGTGCCAGAGGGTCATGGCCATACGGATGGTGCGGGGATACCGCACGGTTTCCCGCGAAGCGGCGAGCCTCCTTGCTGGCCAGCCAGGCCTTGCACGCATGCACGATCTGCGCGTGGAGATGCAACGTCGGGGCGAAAACCCGGGCGTCGACATGCCACGACAAGTTGCGGCATGGCGGACAGAGCTCCGGCGGGGTCTCATGGTGGAATGGCGACAGCGACTATCGCAACCCAGTGCTGGGCACGCCGTAATTATGGCGGTAATTCCCCTCTTTGAGGAGTGGCTGGAAAGGCAACACGGCGTCCTTACCTACCGCATGACGCAGGTCCTCACCGGACATGGTAAGTTCGGGAGGTTCCTGCACCGGATTCGTGCGGAAGAAACGCCCGGGTGCCACCATTGTGCGGACCACCCGGAGGACACGGTGGAGCACACGGTGGAGGTGTGTCCCGCTTGGGCAGAGCAACGCCGTGTCCTCGTGGGGGCGATCGGCGGCGTCGATCTCTCGCGCCGGGCCTTGGTACAGGCCATGGTCCGAAGCGAGGAGGAGTGGCAGGCGGTTGCCTCCTTCTGCGAAGCAGTAATGCTAGCAAAGGAGGCGGCCGATCGCGTGAGGCAACGGTCCTCACGCCCCAATCGCCGCCGGGATTCCGATCCCGATTTCCGGCCATCGTAGGCGCAGGCTTGCGGACGGCGAGCAATGGGTGGCTCGCCGTCCGACCGTCCGGTAACCGTCCGGACCGAGCCCAAGTCGTCGACGGCGCGTGCTGTTCCACGCGCGCCTCAAGGAGATGTCAGCAACTGTAGGGGCCTAGCAGGGTCGCAGCCTACTGGGGCCAAGGGTCTGATTCTGAAAGGAAGACTCGGCCCTGGTACGAAAGGCAACGAAGGAACAGGAGTGGGTTTTTAGTCAGTAAAAGTCTGACACTATCTCCCGCCCCGCCCAAGGGCGGGGGATGTCATAAGATGATTTTCCCACCGAAAAAAAAAAAAAAAAAAAAGTATTTAAAATGTATTTCTAAACATTGTAGTTACAAACAATAGCAAGCCAGTATAACCAATTGTAACTAGCTGTGGGAGATCGGTCCACCTTGTGGGAGGCCTTCCAACGCAGTGGCTTAATTCAATTTCTATTTTTTAATTAGATTTTTTTTTAATTATTATTACTTACCTACATTGTGCTCACATAAAAGAAGCGACAAGAAATATGTATCCAAGATTTATGTAACTCATAATATGATTTAAAAGAGTTTCCATAGAGTTTCTTGCACGGTCTTCTCCATACAGATTTACGCTTTGCAATTTAGCTTCACTTTTGACATTTTGACAATTCAAAAGTGCCTGTAATTGGTCTATTTGAAATAAAAGTTTCTGATTTCTGATTATCATCTTACTGCCCGTGTCCCATGTTACTTGAAGGATTTTTCTTCCATTCTGTCCTGTCACCCGTCACGCTATCACTAACTCCCTTTTCTTTCATATCACTCCTCACACAATCCATCCATCTTTTCTTTGGCCTCCCTCTCCAACCATCTACATGTAGACGATAACTCTTCTAGCAACATGCATTTCATTCCTCCTCTTCCTATCACCATACCAGGACAAACGATTCCCTTCCAACTTTTCAGTCACTGGCGCCACTTTCAAACTTCCTCTAATTTAGTTAGCGACCCTCCCCGGCTTCGCACGGGTTCAATGCTGATACCACCGCAACCGCTATGTAGGGACATAGCGGTTGCGTTTAAAATCTGTAATATCTTTGAAAATATTCATTTACATTACATACTAAGGGTCATATTAATCTATATTAAATGCACAATGTATTTAAGGTACTTAATTGGGTAAGGATTAATGCTGTATCCCTTAAAATCGCTTCGTAAATAAGCCATTATTTCTCGTGAAAAGTTAAGGATAAAAAATGGTTATTGTGGGTTATCCCTAAGAGATAGACATATATCATTGCATTTTTTTGTCGACCTTTTTAAGGTGTACAATACTGTAGTACATTATTTTTACCCGACTACGGAGGTATATATGTATGTGAGTTTGTTCATCTGTTCCCTCATAGCTCCTAATCTACTTATCGGAACTCGACGTATGAGGTATCGTTAGAACCGTCTTAATTGTCCGCTGAACATAGATTACGTGACGTGTCACAAAACTTGATATGGCGCCCTCTAGCGGACAAAAAGTAATGTGTAAAAAATAAAAATGGAGATAAATACGCCGTGTTTGGTATCATTTGAAAGGGCTTTACTTGTACATTTCCAAAATATTGTTCAAATTTAAAGTGACGCCCTCTAGCGGACAAGAAGTCACGTGTTAAAAAAAATGTTAAGATAAATACACCGTGTTTGATATCATTTGAAAGGGCTTCACTGGTACTTATCAAAATATATCATCAAAATTCAATGTGGCGCCCTCTGGTGGACAAAAATTAATTTACCATTATTAATTAGAAATTTTAAATTTAGCTTTTGCAAATGGTACTTATAGAAGCACAGTGATTTAACACCAAAATAATTTAAATAAAAAAAAGTAAAAAACTAAAACCCGACTACGACTAAAAAAAAACGACGAAACTAAAAGTATGAAACAAGATTTCCAGGATGCTGAAATAAACAAGGTAAAAAGAAAAGCCGTAGTCACACGTTATTAAAGTGTCGGTGTTTACCTATAACGTGTGACTGCGGCTTTTCTTTTTACCTTGTTTATTTCAGCATCCTGGAAATCTTGTTTCATACTTTTAGTTTCGTCGTTTTTTTTAGTCGTAGTCGGGTTTTAGTTTTTTACTTTTTTTTGATATATCTCGTAGGGTTCAGCCAGCATTATTTTGCAATGTAAGCTTTAAAATTATCAGTGTTTCTTTACTATATTATGCATGTATTATACACATAAACCTTCCTCTTGAATCACTCTTATCTATTAAACTAAACCGTATCAAAATCCGTTGCGTAGTTTTAAAGATCTAAGCAAACATAGGGACAGAGAGAGGGAAGCGACTTTGTTTTATACTATGTTGTGATTCTCAATTTATCTATTCTCGTTCCTGGGCCACGGTAGGTCTTTTAACCAGTCCCCCAATCCTAGCAGCCATCGGTTCTTCTAGTAATTCCGTAAACAAATTAGAAATTATTTTGGCGCATAGAGATCTTATCGCTTCAACTGATAAACAAAAACACGGACGAGGTACGCCTATCAGTTTAGCTATAATGGAATTAAAAACACTACGCATGATAAATGTCTTATGTATTGCGCGTTAATTGCTTAGATTAGATGCCAATCAATGTTTACGGCACCTACGTTGGGGGCCGATGTTCTGAATGTTCTGATAAGGTTTTCATGGATCCGTATTTTTGGAGATAAACATGTTGTTGTTACTAAGTAGGTATTAAAAATATCTGTCTCTTTTCCAGAGTATATATCTATCTTTTGAGGTCAATCGTCGAATCCGACTCGGCTGGGCAGCGTTCGGGAAGCGGCGCGGTATCTTCTCGTCCAACATACCACAGTGTCTCAAGACCAAAGTTTACCAGTGCGTGTTGCCAGTGATGACATATGGCACTGAAACATGGTCGCTTACAATGGGCCTCATCAGAAGGCTTACAGTCATCCAAAGGACAATGGAAAGGGCTATGCTCGGAGTTTCCTTGCGTGATCGCATAAAGAATGAAGATATCCGCAGGAGAACCAAGCTCGCCGACATAGCCCGAAGAATCGCCCAAACTAAAGTGGCAGTGGGCAGGGCACATTGCTCGTAAAACGGATGGTCGATGGGGATGAAAGGTTCTAGAGTGGCGACCTCGCACCGGAAAACGCAGCGTTGGAAGGCCTCCGACAAGGTGGACCGACGACCTGGTGAGGGTCGCGGGAGTACGGTGGATGCGAGACGCACAGGGTCGGTCGTTGTGGAGACGCTTGGGGGAGGCCTATGTCCAACAGTGGACGTCTTTCGGCTGAAATGATGATGATGGTAATGATGTATCTTTTACCGTAATATATAGACAAATAAACTAAGGCCCGTATTAATAAACGTTCCTCAGTCCAAGATCTCAAACTTGATACCAAGCTTGAGATCCCGATCGTATGTTAATACGATCGGGATCTAAAGCTTGGCAACTTGAGCTCGAACTTGTGAATCTCGTTTATTAAAACGAGATTCACAAGCTCGAGCTCAAGTTTCGGCTTAGATTTACGTCATCAGCCGAGTGTTGACTGATTAATAAACGACACTCAACACTTAAGTTTACAACAATCTGTGTACTTGATATGCCAGATCATGAGTGTAGACCGACCAGGACTTGAGGTCGTGATTAGCGTAGTGCGAAACATGGAGTTTGTAAATATTTTATGTCAAATTAATTATTACGATAAAATGGAGTACTATGATGCTATTTTATGGCTTTTGTGATATTGTTTATCAAAAATGTATAATTATATGGGATGCCTCAAATCCTTTTGAATTGCCATGAGAAAAATTCAAAAAAAGATTCGGATTTGTTCGAGATTCAGTATTTTTAACACGCTTTTAAATTAGCTTCACTTGTAACTAACTATGTATGTAAGAAAATCTTGGAATCTTAATTTGACCCACTTCCCGGTCTTCGATTAGGATGAAATTTTGCACTCGCTCTGAGTTCTGATGACAATACATGACTAGCTAAGAAACGTCATTACAAATCCAATATGGCGGCCTCCCCAAGATGGCGGACTGGCTGTTTGAAATCCACCCCCATGATATGGTATCAAATGAAAGGGTTTGCTGTCAGGAAAACGAAAAAAATAGTCACGTGACTTAAATCCAATATGGCGGACGTCCAAGATGGCGGACAGGCTATTTGAAATGCACCCCCATGATATGGGTATAAAATGAAAGGGTTTAATTGCTGCGTGCTAAAAGCGTGTTTTTTAGTTTTTTAAACTATTATTACATATTAGTGTCATTAATAAGACCCATTAGTGAAATACAATACCTAAGTAAGAGCTATTTGAAGACACACCATTGGTATTCTTATTTTCCTTACATTTTTTTATACTTTCTAATAATATATTGTTTTAGGTATATATATATAAGGTGTAAAAAAATTAACTTTAAGAATTTCGAGCGGACATTGTACTCCTCATTATGAACAACTTTTACTATGGGACCAAACCTGAAATCGCGAAAAAAAATCAGCTGTTCCCTACGTTTATGTTCGCATAACTCGTCAAAACGTATGGAGCAGCTGATTTTTTTTGTACAATGTCCCCTCGAAATTCTTAAAGTTAATTTTTTTACACCTTATATATATTATTTAGGTAATTAATCTTACGACATAGCAGTAACCTAACGTGACGAATTTTGTTTTAAACTTTGGTCAATATGACGTAATCGTTCATGAAAGCAGAGCTAGTACAGTGCATTGAGGAGCTGATCTTGGTAACTGAGATTCTGTACTCATGCTTAATTAGCAATGATCTTGAGATTCTGACATCGTATAATCAGCAACGTTTAAAATACGGGCCTAACAGACAAATATTAACTAGTGCGTGTTGCCAGTGATGACATTTTTATTTATTTATTTAAACTTCATGTACAGTAGTGGTACATAGGTAGACTTAAAGCAACAATGCATTCTCTACCAGTCAACCTCTGGGTTAAAAAAGACAGTCGCTTACAATGGGCCTCATCGGAAGGCTTATAGTCACCTAAAGGGCAATAGAAAGGGCTGCAAGGGGTTTCTAAGGGATTGCATCATATTTGGAGGTATGCGGAACAGAGTGTAAAGTCCCGCTAACCTCCGTTGAAAAGGAAGGATCCTCCGGCCCCTACGGTTTGCTGACATCTCCTTGAGGCGCGCGTGGAACAGTACGCGCCGTCGACTACTTGGGCTCGGACCGGACGGTCGGACGGCGAGCTACCTATTGCTCGCCGTCCACAAGCCCGCGTCTACGGTGGCCGGAAATCGGGATCGGGTTCCCGGCGGCTGGGGCGTGAGGGTCGCTCTCTCGCACGTGCACGTGCGGCCTCCTCCATTGCTAGCATTGCTGCTTCGCAGAATGAGACGACCGCCTGCCACTCCTCCTCGCTTCGAACCAAGGCATGTACCAAGACCCGGCGCGAGAGATCATTGCCGCCGATCTCCCCCACGAGGACACGGAGGTGCTTTGCCAAGCACCAAGCGGGGCACCCACCTCTGCCGTGTGCTTCATCGACCACTGTTCTACGAACAATGTTCTCTTTTTCCCGTTTGTTGCATCTACCATTATTTCTTTCTGCATCACCCAAAGGTTGACTGGTAGAAAATGCCTAAAGCATTAAGTCCGCCTCTATACTTTTGTGGGCATAAAGTATTTAATAAGTAAATGTATGAAGGATATAAATGTTACTTCGATTGATAAAGGTACTATGTTTATTTTTGTAACTATAACATACTCTGTCATACTTGTCATAGTGAGGACTTGTAGCGACATCTATGGCGTCACATAAGAACTAATTCTGCATCGCGCAATTAAAGTTCTCCGCGCGATTAGGACATATAGAACAGCCCGAAATCATCTATCGGGCAGTTGCTCACCAGACATAACACCCGTCTGGTCGGAGGATCTTCCCTTTTCAACGGAGATTTGCGGGACTTTACTCTCTGTTCCGCACATACCCAAAGACTTAAATATTAACTAAGTATAAATACTATTATACTAAACCTAACTATGTACATATAATACAAATACACAAAATACACTCAGGCGTCGAAGTACTCCTCCACATCGCTGTCATCCGGAAATGTGCCCCGAGGACTGGCAGCATTGCCACGTTGAATGGCAATGCTAATTCTTTATGGGCGAAGAACGAGACAGCCCTCTGCCCCCCTAGCCAAGTTACAACCGTTTCGTTTCGATTCTCTTTTGGTCGATCGCCTCCAGTCGGCCACGATTCAGATTCCTTTGTTCTGACGTCATCTCAACGCTCAGTCACGTGGTCAAAAAAAGGAATAGGAGGCGTGGCCGACTCGAGGCGATCAACGAAAAGAGAATCGAAACGAAACGGTTGTAACTTAGCTAGGGGGGCTGGTCACGCAAATACAAAATTTGAAATTGTCGATCAGACGGCGTGAAATTTTCTTGAAAAGGAGACGCGCACTCGGACCCCATGACCCAAGCGTTTCGACCCCAAACGGCTCAAAACTATGTTTTTGTTGAATGTTATTTTAATTTTACCCAAAAATGGCTCTACAAGACCACAGTATAGATATATGGAACAGTACGGAAACTACCTACAAATATTCGAAACGGCACACTCACACAAACATACGCATCGACGAGACTCCTAAGCGTTTCTCGCGGTCCTGTCAGTAGCGAATGCCGCTTAGGAGTCTCGTCGATGCGTATGTTTGTGTGAGTGTGCCGTTTTGAATATTTGTAGGTAGTTTCCGTACTGTTCCATATATTTATACTGTGACAAGACTTTTGCTGATATTATTTAGTGCATGCACTTTCGGTAACTACGAGCTACTTGTATATAACGCTTTTTCTAAGAAAACTTTCTACAGGACCTAAATTACTTTAAAAAGACCGGCCAAGTGGGATTCGAACTTGCGCACGACGGGTTCCGTACCATTTATTATCTATACAACATTAGACACTATAATTATAGGGAAAAAAATACGTTTGTTCTATGGGAGCTCCCCTTAAATATTTATTTTATTTTAATTTAATGGGGTAATGTTATTTATTTTGAAAATAGGACTATTTATACATGAAAAATAAAAACACAACTAATTAAAATTACATAATATATGTGGGAGAAATATCCATTTTCTATTTATTTTTAAAAAATATTAACGTATTTTTCCAAGTACCTTGCGATTAATAAGTAAGTCTATTGACTACTCACTCCCCGCCACTGACAAGCAGGCCGCACTATTAAAGAGCGCGCAAGACGCTTTGCCGCTCAGATTTTGTTTGGCTTCGGACTCAGCAAGACAGTTTGAACAGTCAGGTATGTTTTGGTTTAAATATATTTTTATTGCTATATTGTTATATTGCTATTGCTATGAATTGTTATTATGATGTTGAATAAATGTGATTATGTTTTGATTATTAAGTACTGATGATTATTATTACTAATGTATTTCGTTCTTATGTTGTAATAATATTATAGTGCTAATATTTACATTTGAGTATACCGCTTGGGTTAATAAACAATCTAACTTATACATTGCTTTTATTCTTTTGATTTCTACCCCACATCAGAAGTGGGATCAAGTGCCCATACATACTGACACATTTCCACTTTGTCTAAGTTTCAGGTGCAATGTCAAACTACAAGCACAACGGTGCTGCCAACTTTCCTGATTCCGCTGATGTCACTCCCAACGAAGACTTGCAGTCTCCGATTCTTAGAACGCGGGCCAGGTGGCAGCGGCTGCAAGAGAACCAGGACATCCGACCTGCCTCCAGTTCGAATCAGAGTAGACCTTCGTGCTCAACGGATGCGGCACCAGATAAACAGGGCGGTAACTCAGTTCCTCTTGATTTTATGAAAACCATGATGAAAGAAATGATGAGTACATTTGTTCAGGCTACAGGCACTGCTTCAACTGCACAAGTGTTACATCCAATACCACGTGCAAGAAATTTAGATAATGTTTATCTACCCCCTTTTGATCCCGATGATCGCACAGATACCATTCAAATTTGGTGTCGACATGTTGACGATTTGAAGTCTGAATATCAGCTTAACGAACGGGAGACTTTGAACCTTGCTAGGAAAAACTTGAAAGGGCGTGCTGCCGATTGGGCACGTCGCAACTATACCACCCTGACTAATTGGGAAAAAATCAAGTCTAATCTCATTCAAACATTTTCAGATGAAACGCGATATTATGATGACCTTACTGCTTTCATGGAATATACGACGGACAAAGCAAGCAGTTTGGCTGAATATGCATCCCGTAAATGGGAGCTGGCAAAAAAGGCTGTAGGAGTTAAGGTGACCGAGCTGCATTTGGTGGACGCCGTGATATCAGGTGTGTTGGACTTTCGTATTAGATCAGATTTGTTACAACTGACGCCTAAAACGTTGCCTTAATTGATACAGAACTTAAATTCCTAAAAGCGTAAACACCCAGTCCATGATTCCGCTGATCACAATGTTCCTGCTAAAAAGACCAAGTATAACTCGCGAGATTACAAATTCAAGCGTTGTCAAAAGTGCTATAAGGTGGGTCATTTGCAAAGGGTTTGCCGTACTCGTATGAATACAGCATACTTCCAATGGTAGTACTGCTAAAAATCAATCTGATAAGACTCCTGCTCAAAATTACCAAACTAAGGCCGTGCCAACTGATGTAACCCCTAAAGCTCGCGTACAGTGTACTTTTTGCAAAAAGTCGGGTCATAAGTTTGAAAATTTCTTCAAACGTTTAAATTCTCAACCGAAGTCTGAAAGATCAGTAAATTCTTTAATGGTTGCTAACAACCGTTCTACGATTGGCAAAATCGATGGTCGCGACTTTACCTGTCTTATAGACAGTGGTGCAGAGTACTCATTAATGCGTGAAAGTATTGGGGATTCCACCAGTGGCAAAATATCTTTCAAAACTACAATATTGCATGGAGTTGGAGAAAATACATTTTGTTCTACTCGTATTAAAACTAGTCGGATTTGTATTGATGACCAGAATTTGGAGCTGGAGCTTGTACTGGTGCCGGATCACTATATCCAATATGACATTCTTTTGGGTGAGAATCTTTTTAACATTCCTGGCATAAAACCACAATTTCTAAAACTACTTACAACATAAATTTTGTTGAAAAAATTGATTTAGAATCCTGTATTGATACTGATGTCGAGTCGAACTCCTAGAGGTCATTTACTTGATATATTGAAATCTTATCAAGACCTATTTACATCGGGGAATTCCGTAACACAAATAAATACAGGAGAACTAACAATTAAATTAAAAAATCCAGATAAAACCGTTCAAAGACGCCCATATCGCCTTGCACCCATTGAGCGAGAGAATGTTAAAAAGATTATACAAGATTTAAAAGATAATGGTATTATTCGCGACAGTAGCTCCCCTTTCTCTAGTCCTATTTTATTAGTTCGAAAAAAATATGGTAGCGACAGACTCTGTGTCGACTACAGAGAACTTAATAGTAACACTATTAGAGATCACTACCCTCTTCCACTCATTGATGACCATATTGGTAAACTCGTGAATGCCAAGTTCTTCACCGTATTAGACATGGCTGCGGGTTTTCACCAAATGCCTATAGCTCCCGGCTCCACTGAAAAGACTGCATTTGTCACACCTGATGGGCAATACGAGTTTTTGCGTATGCCCTTCGGATTGTGTAATGCACCATCCGTTTTCCAAAGGGCCATCAATACAGCTCTAAAAATGTATGTAGATGTATTCGTATTGATTTATATTGATGATGTAATCGTTTTTTCCAACTCTGTGCATGAAGGACTTGATAATTTAAGAAAAGTTCTCGATTCTTTAAAAGGGGCCGGCTTTTCTTTAAATATTAAAAAATGTAAATTTCTCAAAACAGAAATTGAATATTTGGGTCGAATTATTTCTAATGGTACAGTTAGACCTAGTCCTGGGAAAGTACAAGCCCTTATAGAGAGTCCTGTCCCTCAGACAGTGAAACAGGTTCGCCAATTTTGTGGTCTGGCGGGATATTTTAGGAAATTTGTCCCAAACTTTTCTCAAACGATGAGTCCTCTATATGATTTAACTAAGGCCGATACTAAGTGGAACTGGACGTCAAATCATGATAAGGCAAGAGAAACAGTTATTAAACATCTCTCTTCTGAGCCTACTTTGTCCTTGTTTGATCCAAATAAATCTATTGAACTTCATACTGACGCCAGTTCCTCTGGTTTTAGCGCTGTCCTCTTTCAAAAACACGATGCTCAACTTAGGGTCGTAGAGTACTTTAGTATGCGCACCACTGACACTGAAAAACGGTATCATTCGTACGAGCTTGAAACTTTGGCAGTGGTTAAAGCCATAAAACATTTTAGACACTATCTGTTTGGTAGAAGTTTTAAGCTCGTCACGGATTGTAATTCCTTGAAAGCGTCTAGAAATAAGAAAGAACTTTTACCCCGTGTTCATCGATGGTGGGCATACTTGCAGTCATTCGATTTTGAGATTGAGTATCGTAAAGGTGAGCGCATACCACACGTGGATTTTCTTAGTAGAAACCCCGCAATTCTCAACATGTTTTAAATTACAATGACTGGTTAGAAACCGAACAACAAAGTGATTTGGAGACCAAAAATTTGATAGATTCAATTAAAAATGCCACAATAGATAAAAATTTAGCTAGCAGTTATGAAATCCTAAATAACTTACTGTATCGAGTTTATAATACAAAGGATAACAAGACAAAAAAGTCTTTGTTTGTCCCAAAATCCTATAGATGGCATTTAATTCAGTTGTATCATGACTCCCTTAAACACTTGGGCTGGGAAAAAAACCCTAGAAAAGATACGCGAGCAGTTTTGGTTTCCAAATATGTCTAAAAATGTGCGTAAATATGTTGAGAATTGCCTCACTTGTAAAATAAACAAGAGTCAATCTGGGTCTCGTCAAGTTACTCTACATCCCATTGATAAAGTACCTGTACCTTTTCATACTGTGCATATGGATACCACAGGCAAACTAACAGGCAATAAACTCAAAAAACAATATGCCGTAGTTTTCATTGATGCTTTTTCAAGTATTGCCTGATAAAACCTGTGACTAACCTAACTGCAAATGCTTCCGTTAACTGCCTAAAAGATCTTGTCTTTACTTTTGGGACCCCCAAAAGAATAATTTGTGATCAAGCGGCGTCTTACACAGGAAAAGAATTACGGACTTTTTGCCAGAACTGGTCAATTGAATTACATTTTTTTGCAACTGGTGTCAGCCGAGCAAATGGCCAGGTTGAAAGGCTAATGAAGGTCCTCACTGACTGTTTCACGGAAGTCGAAAATACCACCCGAAGAAGCTGGAAGGATGCTGTTGGGGAAGTCCAGCTCGCAATAAATTGCACATTTAATAAAACTACTGGACAAACTCCCTTTCAGCTTCTCATGGGTTGCAATCGATCACCTCCTGCCATTTCTGCCCTTGTAAATGATATTGAACGCTTAGACCTTAATGTTTCTCGAGAAATTGCGAAACGTCGCATAGACGAACGCGCAGTGGTACAAAAGCTTTAATTTGATAAAAACAAAGCAAAAATCATCCCGTTTAAAATCGGTGATATTGTTTTGATAAAGCAAAATCCACGTACTATTATAAAACTCGATAGTAAATATAAAGGTCCATGCGTTATTACTAATGTTCATGATAATGAACGATATACTGTAAAAGTTCATACTACCGGAAATGATTTGTATGTTTCTCATGAAAATCTGAGACTTGTGTCTCCAAACATGGGCTGTGAACTGACCGAATCACTAGATTCGGAAAATTAGTAACTTTTTGCCTTGTACGCAGCCATTACATTCTGGCCAGGTGTTGGATGAGTGCTTGGTAATGAGTATACTATTTGGCCGTATCTTTGAGGGATTATTTACCGAGGCCATTTAATTTATGCCGCGCCTTATATAAGGCTTTTTACCGAGGCAATATTTATAATGTGATTTATGCCGCGCCTTCAAGTAAGGCTTTTTACCGAGGCAATGTTGTCACATAATTTTATGCCGCGCCTTACATAAGGCTTTTTACCGAGGCAATATTTATAATGTGATTTATGCCGCGCCTTCAAGTAAGGCTTTTTACCGAGGCAATGTTGTCACATAATTTTATGCCGCGCCTTACATAAGGCTTTTTACCGAGGCAATATTTATAATGTGAATTATGCCGCGCCTCCATGTAAGGCTTTTTACCGAGGCAATAATGTTATAGGCTTTTACCGAGGCCATCTCATGGTGATTATTTTTGTTAAATATATTTTAATTATTAATCATCTAAGAAATGATACCATTTACTGTTATTATTAAACTATATTATTGTTATTCACGAGCCATACCGGCTGCTCGTCAGAATGGCCGTGTGGGAGAAATATCCATTTTCTATTTATTTTTAAAAAATATTAACGTATTTTTCCAAGTACCTTGCGATTAATAAGTAAGTCTATTGACTACTCACTCCCCGCCACTGACAAGCAGGCCGCACTATTAAAGAGCGCGCAAGACGCTTTGCCGCTCAGATTTTGTTTGGCTTCGGACTCAGCAAGACAGTTTGAACAGTCAGGTATGTTTTGGTTTAAATATATTTTTATTGCTATATTGTTATATTGCTATTGCTATGAATTGTTATTATGATGTTGAATAAATGTGATTATGTTTTGATTATTAAGTACTGATGATTATTATTACTAATGTATTTCGTTCTTATGTTGTAATAATATTATAGTGCTAATATTTACATTTGAGTATACCGCTTGGGTTAATAAACAATCTAACTTATACATTGCTTTTATTCTTTTGATTTCTACCCCACATATATACACAATAACTCCTATCTAAAATATGGCGTCAAAAAATTCCTCCGCATCGCTGTCGACTGGAAGTGTGCCCAAAAGGCTGGCGGCATTGCCACGTTGTATGGCAATGCTTAATCTCTGACCGAGGTAAAAGCCAGCCCTTTGGTCACGCGAAGTGTCAACTAGCCGTTTGGATAATTCTTTAAAAAGGGCATGAGCACTCGGACCCCACGGCCCAAGAGTCTCAACCCCAAACGGCTCAAAAATATAACTACCGACGAGGTTAATTTAATTATTTATTTTTTAAAGTGAATATAATATACAACTAAATATTCTGTGAATATTTCAAGCGTCCAGTTGCCGTTATTAATATCGAGCAAAAAAAGACAAAAAAAAACACGTTTGTTGCCTAGGAGCATCACTTAAATATTGATTTAATTCTTGTTTTAGTATTTGTTGTTATAGCGGCAACAGAAATTCATCATCTGTGAAAACAACTGTCTAGCTATCACGGTTCATGTATAAAGCCTGGTGACAGACAGACGGACAGTGGAGTTTTAGTAATAGGGTCCCGTTTTTGGAGCGAGGAGGAGTGGCAGGCGGTCGCCTTCTTCTGCGAAGTAGTATATGCTAGCGAAGGAGACGGCCGCATGCGCGAGGGAACGGCCGTCACGCTCCAGCCGCCGGAATTCCGACCTCGATTTGAAGCCACCTTAGGCGGGGCTTGCGAACGGCGAGCAAAGGTTAGCTCGCCATCCGGTCGTCCGAACTGTCCGGACCGAGCCCGAATCGTCGACGGCACGTAGTTGTTCCACATGCGCCTCAAGGAGATCAGCAAAGCCATAGGGGCATAGCAGGGTCGAAGCCTACTGGGGCCATGGTTTCGCTTCTGAAAAGAAAACCCGTGGTTCTGGAATGCAAGGAAAAGTAGGAACATAGGAGTGGATTTTAGTCACTAAAAGTCTGACAAGCCCTCCCAATCCACCCTCGAGCGCGTGAAGTATTGGATGATTCCTACGAAAAAAAACCCTTTTGAGGTACGGAACCCTAAAAAATGAAGTTTCTTGCGAAATATCCCTCATTCTTGCGACCGGGTCGTGGTAGGACGCCTTAAACTATACTTTCGCGCACTTAAAGCATAGGTGCAAGAAATACACAGTACATTGCAAGTCGGTTCGCGGAGACGGTCGGACGCTCGTACGAAATTTATATATCACTATAAATCTATTTACTTTTCTTAGTTTAACTTAACTTTCTTTAAGAAACTTCGAGATTTTGTGTGAGTATAGTGATGTGTTTATCTCTCTTTTTTATTGTTGTATAAATTTATAGTGTTTTCGGCAATTAAACGATAAGATAAGTATTGGAAAACAGTGAACGGTATTGTTTCGTCAAGTAATATAAATGTTGTTGGTAGTACTGTGTTTTCATTCTGTATAAGAAGTTTGATTTGGAAGCTGTTGAAAAATTGTGGAATATTTTTTTTTTTTGGAGTTCTCTTTTTTTGTGGATACTGTGAAAGAAGGTTGGTTTATTATTGATTTAAAAATAAATTCAAGATTTTAACAGGATTTAAATAAACTTACAGTGTAATATAAGAATTATAATTTCATATTTTTACCCAAATGGGGAATATTTTTTAACCTAGGTATACATTAAAAAAAATACGGGCAATTGCGAGTCGGACTCGAGCACTGAGGGTTCCGTACAAATTTACCTATGAAAACAGTTCAATTCTCGAATTCATTACGAAGATTTGTGCTATGAGACCTTGCTTTATGCCAAATTTCAGGATTCTAGGTCAACGGGAAGTACCCTATGAATTTTGATTCCCTTGAGACTGTCGAAATATACGTTTTTTGCAACATAAACGGCCGTATCTTTTTATTTCGTTAACTTAGAAGTTTGATTTTTTCACAGCTTCAAGGGACCGCAGACCTGAGTATATTGTTTTAATTTCAACTTGATACCTCCACGCGTTCTCGTGATAAAGGGTCTTGACAGACAGACAGACGGACGGACAACAAAGTGATCCTATAAGGGTTCCGTTTTTTCCTTTTGAGGTACGGAACCATAAAAAGAATCGTTACTCTAGATTAGGAATGACTCCTAAATCGTGGGTGCCTTCACAAACATATAATCTCGCATATACAAGACACACAGACCCAGAACATTACGGCCCATTCCTCTCTCCTAGAGAGGAGGCCTGAGACCTGAGTTCCAACAGTGGGAACATTATAAGGCCGACTATAATACAAATATTTGTTCCATGAGGTAATCGAACCCCCGACATGTAGAGCTGCAGCCGAGCGTGTAACCACTGTGCCAACTGTGCCATTACACGCTTACGTTGTTGAAACTTTAACGGTCCGGACTAAGCGTTTCGCTTCGTCGTTTATACCGCGTACATCGAAGGACTGGAACAATTTGCCTGCTGCGGTCTTCCCGTCCAACTATAATTTAGGTGTCTTCAAGGCTAGAGTGAATAGGCTCTTAATAAACTAGTGCGCCTCACCATCAATGATTGCATCACTGCTTACCATCAGATGGGATCGCAGTCAAGCGCTGGTTAATATCAATAAAAAAAAATTACAGAAAAACTTAAGAATTTAAGATTTAGGCTGTGAAAAGATGTTAGGCAAAAGTATAGGTACGCTTACACAAAAGTTAACAAAATGAGTCAAAAATAATGAACAAAAAAATATATTTTTAAATTTTATTAGACTTAACTCAATCAAAAATCGGTTTAACTACTACAATTTTTTTTTTAATATTTCACAAATTAAATATTTATGTCGAACATCCTAAACTAATTACAACTAATTAAAAACTACTAAAATATAGCGTCAAAAAACTCTTCCACATCGCTGTCGACTGGTAATGTACCCAAAAGACTGGAGGCATTGCCACGCTGTATAGCAATGCTTATCCCCTGTCCTAGGTAAAAGCCAGCCCTTGTGTCACGCGATGTATCAACAAGACGGTTTGACAGATTTTTATACAATTTGTGAGCATTCGAACCCCACGATGCGTGAGTTTCAACCCCAAACGATTCGCGAGCAATGGGTAGCTCGCCGTCCTACCGTCCAGTAACCGTCCGGACCGAGCCCAAGTCGTCCACGGCGTGTAGTGTACCTCAAGGAGATATCAGCAAACCGTAGGGGTCCAGCAGGGTCGAAGCCTACTGAGGCCATGGGTGATGCGAAAGAGAATCCCGGAGCCCTGGAACGAAGGCAAAGAAGGAACAAGAGTGGGTTTTAGTCAGTAAAAGTCTGACACGCCCTCTCGCACCGCCATGAGATGATTTCCTATTAAAAAAAAAAACCCCAAACGATTCGAAAATTTAACTTCCAATTAGGTTATCACATTTCCGCCGCTCGAAGTTCTCCCGCACTCGCAGTTCTACTAAGATTATTATGAATCTTTAATTGCTCCGTCAAAAAAACTTTAAACACGCAAACATCTTCAATCTTTGTTTAAAAAAAACTGGGCAAGTGCGAGTCGGACTCGCGCACTGAGGGTTCCGTACAAACTTGAAGGTAAATTGGGGTTTACGATTTATGACGTATTAAAAAAAACTACTTACTAGATCTCGTTAAAACCAATTTTCAGTGAAAGTTTGCATGGTAATGTACATCATATTTTTTTTTTATTGTTATCATTTTCTTATTGTAGAAGTTACAGGGACACACACACACACACATTTTACCACTTTGGAAGTGTCTGTCGCGCAAACTATTCAGTTTAGAAAAAATGATATTAGAAACCTCAATATCATTTTTGAAGACCTATCCATAGATACCCCACAAGTATGGGTTTGATGAAAAAAAAAATATTTCGAGTTTCAGTTCTAAGTATGTACCTACTGAAAATTGAAAGTACCCACAAAATTTATTGTTTTTTTTTTCTATTTTTGTGTGAAAATCTTAATGCGGTTCACAGAATACATCTACTAACCAAGTTTCATCTGTATAATTCTTATAGTTTCGGAAAAAAGTGGCTGTGACATACGGACGGACAGACATGACGAATCTGTAAGGGTTCCGTTTTTTGCCGTTTGGCTACGGAACCATAATTACCCGTTAGGCGCCTAAGTTACTACAAGTCTAGACAGGCCTGTAGAACTAGTATATACCGAGGTTCAATACCCAGTTAACACAAAAAAAAGTAAGGGAATTTCTCTTATAACGCGTACATCGAAGGACTGGAACAATTTGCCTGCTGCAGTTTTCCCGTCCGATTATAATTTGGGTCTCTTCAAGGCTAGAGTGAATAGGCTCTTAATAAACTAGTGCGCCTCACCATCAACGATTGCATCACTGCTTACCATCAGGTGGGATCGCAGTCAAGAACTAGTTTATATTTAAAAAAAAATCTTATAAATTCTGAGTTGGAATCGAAATCAAAAATATTTTTATTTCACATAGGCCTACATGGGCACTTATAAAACGTCAGAAGCTAGTGCACGGTTCCAAATTGTCGTTTCCTATGGAGAAGAACCGGCAAGACACTCCATGGTTACTCTTTTAAAAAACTGGTTGATTACAGTATTAATAGATATTATGTAAGAACAGTGTAGACCAGTCAATATTGTACCCAAAAGCACAATAAAAATAATCATATTAAAAAAAAATCTGTTCTAAAGTTATTTCTATCAGGACATACCTAATATCGCCTTTGTTAAATATAACGTTAAAAAAAAAACGATAATCCTACCAGTATAAACTTGTATCATAAAGTTTATTTTATAAAACGTTACCCCGCACTAGGATTGAATCCTTTCCTCGTAGGTGCATTCAAAAGCATTTAAACTCACATAAAAAAGACAAACAGACCAGGAACAAATCTGTAGTGTGATGTGTTTTTTTCGAGACTAACACTGACAGGCCAAATAGCCGCACACGGCGTAAAGACAGACTTCGGCTGCCACAAATAAGTAAATATGTTATATTTCTAAGGTCGACTGGTAGAAAATGCCTAAGGCATTAAGTCCGCCTTTGTACAGTGTTTCTTACTAGTGCATAAAGTTTTAATAAATAAATAAGGTTAAAATTATTTAAGAAAAATGTATACTGCAAGTCGATCATTATTTAAAATCATTTACCAAATAGTTTACAAGACTTACCACTGACAATGTTAAAAAAAAAACTTTTTTATTTAAAAGGGACTATTTAGAAGGCAAGTAAATAGAATCGGTAATCTGCAAGTTATAATAATTGACAACTCTGACTGTGAATTTATTTGCACGCCATGTTATGGCAGGATATGCTGAAACAATTAATGTACTGTAAAACCTTATATACCATATTCTACTTCATTTCACTCGCTCAACCACTGCGCTGACTATACCATTCATCATTTCAGCCGAAAAACGTCCACTGTTGGACATCTTGTGTGTCTCGTATCCATCGGATTCCCCCTCACCAAGTCATCAGTCCACCTTGTACAATGGACCTCATCAAAACGTTCAAGCGTTCTGATGAGGTCCATTGTGAGTGATCACGTTTCAGAGCTGTTTTTTAGGGTTCCGTACCACAAAAGGCAAAAAAGGAACCCTTGTTATCACTTTGTTGTCCGTCTGTCTGTCTGTCAAGACCCTTTATATTGGGAATGCGGCGGGGAGGTATCGAGTTGAAAAATAAAACCATATATACTCAAGTCTGTGGTCCCTTAAAACTGTAAAAAGATCAAACTTCTGAGTTAACGAAAAAAAAGATACGGCCGTTTATGTTGCAAAAAACGTATATTTCGACACTCTCAATGGAATCAAAATTCATAGGATACTTCCCATTGACCTAGAATCTTGAAATTTGGCATGAAGCAAGGTCTCATAGCACAAGTATAGGAAAAAATCTGAAAATAGTAAATTTGTAGTTACGAACACAAAAAAAACGGAAACGTACGGAACCCTCAGTGCGCGAGTCTAACTTGCACTTGCCCGTTTTTTTCTTTAATTATTTCTGTTATCTACGCAATTCCTGAAGAACCTATCATCCTCATTGACCATGTGTTCTGCGAGCAATGTGCCCTGCCCACTGCCACTTAAGTGTGGCTATTCTTCGAGCTATGTCGGTAACTGGTTCTCCTGCGGATATCTTCCTTTCTGACGCGATCACGCAAGGAAACTCCGAGCATAGCCTTCTCCATTGCGTTTTAAGTGACTTTAAGCCTTCTGATGAGGTCCATTGTGAGTGACTACGTTTCCGATGTGTTATTATTGGCACTTCAGTTCTGTTTTTTCTTTAATTATTTCTGTTATCTACGCAATTCCTGAAACACACAATGGGTCATTCATTTGTCTTGTTTTGAAGTTTTAAAGACAAATATACTCCATTCGCAATACGATTAGGCATTTAGACAAACTTTTTTTTACTGTCCGTTCAACCGATTTTGACCTTTATTGCGTTGGTGGCATGATAAATGGCAGCTGTAGAAAATAGTTGGTATTGTAACCACTTTTTTACTCCTAATGCCATCATTATGCTTACGGAATATAAATCTGGGTTGAACAGATAGTATAAACAATATTTTACAAAAAAAAAAAATACAGCCGACTTCAAAGTACTTTGGAGGTATGCGGAACAGAGAGTAAAGTCCCGCAAACCTCCGTTGAAAAGGGAGGATCCTCCGGCCAGACGGGTGTCATGTCTGGTGGGCAACTGCCCGACACGATTTCGGGCTGTTCTATATGTTCTAATCGCGCGGAGAATTTTAATTGCGCGATGCAGGATTAGTTCTTATGTGACGCCATAGATGTCGCTACATCACTTCCCTCCGGAGATCGGAGATCGATGGTTCTTGATGCTTCTTGATGCGGGCCAAGACAGTGGTAGGTTGGTTCCAGTGGGTCGGAACCGAATGCTGCATAGTTCTCGATGAGTCGGAACTGTCTGCGGTGATGCCCCACAAAAAACACTGAAAAGTGCAAAATAACTTTAATTTCGGAAGTCGGTGTTTCTATAATAGTTTTGTCTCTCGAAGTCGGTTGTATTTTTTTTGGTAAACAGTTTTTTATTTTACACTTTTTGGTTATGGTACCATCACTAAAAATTACCCCTCAACCATACGTTATAGCCAGAGCGCATCTCATGACAATTCTAATAATCCCAAACACGGCTAGATTACATTAATTAATTACAGAGTTCCGGTGCTTAACTTCACTTCAAAAAGCAATTTTACTTGTTACGACGGTTCTGCTGTGATTCTATGAGGAGTTCTGTACCATAACTTCGAAGTTCATGATAAGATCATAACAATATTTCTATGGGACCAACTCGGAAGCAAAACATTTCAACCAAAAAAAAAAAAAATCTGAATCGGTCCACAACTGACCGAGAAATCGGTGAACACACATAAAAAAAAATACATTCAGCCGAACATAGAACCTCCTCCTTTTTGAAGTCGGTTAAAAATTGGTTTGTTTAAATGTCTAATGTAATTGCGATTAGAGTATACAATATAATTATTGCAATACCAAAGTGTTAGCCGTCATCTCCACTAGCAAATGAATCGCGGCAAGTTGACATTTGCCTCGTCCATTTCACTTGTCCAATCGTTTTGATAATATACACCCCTTTTTTATTAGTACAAAAAAATGGGGCTCTATCCGTACCCGTTACTGATCGTATTTGTGTAGTCAAATAAAAAAAAACGAAATCCCAAAATGGACCATGGAGTCATGATTGGTAAATTCATAATTGAATCAATTAATTCATAACAATTGCTACTAGAAAATACAGTGTTTTTCTATTCTTATCGCTATTCATTGAATCATAATCAATAGCCTGTACAATATGTCCATAAATTGAGTGACATTTTGGGATATAAACAAACGATCATAACTTTGTTGTTTATGAATATTATTTATTGAGACTTTACTGAAATAATAACAAAACCTTTTCTAATAAGCCCTTTAAGTATTTGTACTAATTAAAAATTTGTGGTGTATTAAAATATATAATATTTCCATAACTTTCACACAACGCCGTCTAGTCCCAAACTAAACAGCGCTTGTGCTATGAGTAATAGACAACTGATAAACATACTTATATATTTCTAAATACATACACATTATAGAAATAAACCCAGACACAAAAAAAAATACGTGCTCATCATCATCATATCATATCATAATCAGCTTTTTAATGTTCCCACTGCTGGGACTCAGGCCTCCTCTCTCTAGGAAAGGAATTGGGCCGTAATCCACCACGCGGGCCCAGTGCGGGTTGGTACGTGCTCATGACACAAACTCATTATTAGTATTTAGTGGTAATCGAACCACGACACAACATTCACAGTATAGCCTAGTATAGCATAGCCAGCCGTACATTATTCCCTCTGCTGGGACTAAGGCCTCCTCTCTAGAAGAGAGAATGGTTCGAATTCACCACACGGGCCCAGCGCTGGTTGGTGGAAAACGCGAGTCTTCGAAGTTTTGATTCTAGGACATGCCGGTTTCCTCACGATGTTTTCCTTCACCGTTTTGAGAGCAGTGGCGATGAAATAAATTACACAGAGTTACGCGTCTGGCTGGGTTTGAACCCGAGACCTATAACTCGTAAGTCGGGGCCGTAACCACTGGACCACCACTGCTCTCTTTTTTTTTAACTATCACATAACGCCGTCTAGTCCCAAGCTAAGCAGAGCTTGTGTTAAGAGTACTAGACAACTGATATACATACTTATATATTTCTAAATACATATATAGATAAATTACACCCAGACACAGAACAAATGATCGTGCTCATCACACAAACATTTGTCCTGGGTGGGAATCGAACCCACGACATCCGGTATAGCACTTAGGGCCACTAACCATTAGACCAATGAAAGATCGGCTTGTTCTAGAACCAAAAATTCGAAGACATGTGACATCCACCAACCCGTATTGGGCCCGCGTGGTGGATGACAGCCCATTGCGTCTCCTAGAGAGGAGGCCTGAGTCCTAGCTGTGAGATAATTATAAAGCTGATTATGCTATGATTATATGCTAGCTAAAAATTCATTTGATTCAATAAAGCATTGGTCACCCTAGCTTTATCAATTGTTTACGTTTTCATACCAGCACTGCGTATCGGCGATGAACACACACTTCTTTTGTTTTCGAGAAATTTCTTGTAATCGAGAAATGTATTCGTATTATTTCGCGAATGCTCATGGCTATAGAATCGTAGGCTTGCGGACGATGAGCAATGGTTAGTTCTCCGTCTGACTGTCCGGTAACCGTCCGAATCTAGTCCGAGTCGTAGACGGCGCGTATAGTGTTCCACGCGCGCCTTATAGAGATGTCTGCAAAACTGTAGGGGTTCAGCAGGGCCGAAGCCTACTGGGGCCGTGAGAATGTCCGTTCCCTCATTGTTGCGGCCATATAGGCTAATTGGGGATCCAGATCTGGTTAAGTCCAATCTACAAAGCCTCGAGCACAGGCGCAGGGTAGCCAGCCTATCGGTATTTTACAGGTTGCATTTTGGAGAGTGTGCGCGGGAATTGCATGACTTGATTCCGCCATCTCCTTTCTACCATCGGACAACCCGACGTACGGCGAGTATCCACCCTTACGTTGTTGAAACTTCAACGGTCCGGACTAAGCGTTTCGCTTCGTCGTTTATACCGCGTACATCGAAGGACTGGAACAATTTGCCTGCTGCGATCTTCCCGTCCAACTATAATTTAGGTGTCTTCAAGGCTAGAGTGAATAGGCTCTTGATAAACTAGTGCGCCTCACCATCAATGATTGCATCACTGCTTACCATCAGGTGGGATCGCAGTCAAGCGCTGGTTTATATCAATTAAAAAAAAAAAAAAAAAATCCTTCGCTAGCATTAGTGCTTCGCAGAAGGTGACCGCTTCCCATTGCCTCTCACATGGTTGATACCACGGACTGAACCATGATGGCATGATGTGAAAGCTTGGTATATGAATGTTCACCCATCCCGACCTCGGCATTTTTTTTAAATATTTTTTTTAGGTGGGTAATCATCTAATGACTTATCCCACTCTAGAGCGGAGAGGGAGAGCTTGCCAGACTTTTGCTTTTACTGAGTAAAACCACACCTAGGTTCCTTCAGTTGCCCTTTGCGTTCCAGGCCCACGGGTTACCTTTTCAGAAGTCCTCCCATGGCCTTAGTAGGCATCGGCCTAGCTGGTCCCTACGGTTTTTCTGACATCTCTTTGAGGAACGCGTAGTACACGACGAGCTGTCGACGATTTGGGTTTGGACAATAGCCGGACGGTCGGACTGCGAGCTACACATTGCACGTCGTCCGAAATTCGTCGTTGATGTTACAAGGAGTAACTTGGGCTACTTTTCATTTTCCCGCGGTAACGGGACTTAATTTCCAGGGGGATATAAAAGGGAGTACCGAAGTCGCAAGTAAGTCAAGAGTGAATAGGTTACTTCTAGGTAAGCGCGCTCCATCGTCGACCGCATCGTCGCTTTCCATCAGGTAAGATAGCGGTCAAGCGCGAACCTATCAAGAATAAAAAAAAAAGTAACAGTTAGTAGATAATAAATAACATATTTCCTATTGTATTTATTTTTAATATGGTCATGATATACCATTTTGAAATCCTCATGATGAGCCTTTTAATTTGATACCCATATAGCAGCATCCAAAAAAAAAAATTACGTCAAAAGGTTAAATTATGGTGTCTCACAGTCATTGTTAGACGCTAACGCCACCTATCTAAGAATACTTGGGTTATCAAGACGAATCTAACGATATCTTATTTATATAATTCCGTTCAGCGGTTTGGAAGTTATGAGGTAATAAAGAATATTACATACATACATACAAGATACGCGCGAAAAACATAACCCTTCTTGCAGTCGGGTAAAAAAAAGGGATGTCGTATTGTCGTACCGCGCCTTTCTGCAAGAGCCTTTAAACTAATGCTAATTAAAGGCATTTAAACTATGTGCCATATATAGGCATGTCATTGTCCCGTCTCCGGGTTGCATATAAGCATCGTAGCACATAAGGTCAGTTATATACTAGCTATGGTAAATACTTCCTGTATCTTTGAAATGAAACAGTAAGAAGGAAATCATAGTTTCACCTAAAATGGGGCTGTTCTTTATAATAAAGCGTATTTCTTTCATCGAGATATAAGTACTAAAGTACTAGAGAAGACACCGTAAATTCCTACTTTGTCTCGTTCAATTGCGGCAATCGCGCCGCACCTTGTCGAAGAAAACGCGTAAGTACCGTGATTTACATGGCGCTTAAGACCTTTTTATTCTTCTTTTTGTATCTCGATGATTTCTTTATTATAAAAATTGCAGCTTTGCACTGAGTGGAAAGGCGTGCGAAGATGCTAATTGGTGATCCAGATTTGGATAAAACTAATAATAAAACTAATCTACAAAGTCTATGACCAGTGCGTGTTGCTAGTGATGACATATGGCACTGAAACATGGTCGCTTACGATGGGCCTCATCAGAAGGCTTACAGTCAACCAAAGGGCAATGGAAAGGGCTATGCTCGGAGTTTCCTTGCGTGATTGCATAAAGAATGAAGATAGCAGGAGAACCAAGGTCGCCGACATAGCACGAAGAATCGCCAAACTAAAGTGGCAGTGGGAAGTAGAACGGGTGGTCGATGGGGCCGAAAGGTTCTAGAGTGGCGACTACGCACCGGAAAACGCAGCGTTGGAAGGCCTCCAACAAGGTGGACCGTCGACCTGGCGAGGGGCGCGGGAATACGGTGGATGCGAGACGCACAGGATCTTTGTGGTGACGCTTGGGGGAAGGCCTATGTCCAACAGTGGACGTCTTTCGGCTGAAATGATGATGATGATGATGAAGACAAAGCCTGGAGCACAGACGTAGGGTAGCAATCCTTTCGGTATCTTACAGGATGTATTTTGGAGACTGTTTGCAGAAATTACATGGCTTGATTCCACCATTACCTTTCTACTGTTGTACAGCGAGTGGCCACCCTTACATTGTCGACACCTCTACGGTCCGGACTAAGCGTTTCGCTTCGTCATTTATACCGCGAACATCGAAGGATTGGAACAATTTGCCTGCAGTTCGGGCACTCGCTACGTCCCTCTAGAGGGGCGCGGCCGGCGAGATCGGGGCTTCGCCCCCTGCTCGCGGTATCGGTTGGCACCCGCGACTACGGGTGCTTCTCTATGTCGCCATATAGGCCAAAGTATTCTTGTTTGGGTGCAGTAGGAGCGCCGCGACGCTGCTTGTAACACAGCGTCGCTACTTCGCGACACCCCGGCGGTCAGACCCCGCCAGGTGGGACCCCCAGTTGCCTAGGGGAGGCCCAGCGAGAATCGACCTGCGACGAGAGTGCCGACTTTGGTGGCGCTCCCTACTGTAGGTGAGTGACCCCCGCCTGTCACGCTTCCAGGTCTAGCCGGTCACGTTCCAGGCTGCAGGGTCGTGTGAGTGTGTGTGTGAGTGGTATTGAGTGTGTAACACCACCCATGTATGCAACCGAGTGCGCGTCCGCGCCGCGCAGCTTGGTGCGTGAGTTTTTATGCGTGTAGAGTCGCGATTGTCTGAGGTTCGCTGCACGCTATGCCTATATTAACTTAGCACACAGCGCGCACCGATCGTATGTAGTGTTGTAGAGTCTTAGTGAATGATTAAGTCGCGTGTAGGTGCGTGCGACTTAATCATAGGTCAATCCGGTGGGCATGAGCGTCAACGTCCGATAGTAAATCGCGGGGCAGGCGTCTCGCGTCGGGAGGCCGCGCGTGCCACGGCGCTATGTTCTTGATGTGTGGTTGAGATGAGGCGTCGGCACGCGCGAACATGTTCGACGCAAGTCGACCGCAGAACTCTTCCAGGCTCTCAATTTGGAAATCACGCAAAATTACATCGTTCCTCACGAAGCGAGGCGCGCCAGCAATTTGACGTAAGGCAATGTTTTGCTGCGCGCGTAGGGTGCGTTTACTCGACTCGCTCGTGAGGGCGAGCCAGGCTGGGGCGGCGTAGGTTATGATCGGGCGTATGTATGTCTTATATACGCCCAGCTTTGCGCGTAGTGGCAGCCGGGATGAGAGCACTGGGGAGAGCAGAGCGCGGGCCGTCCTTCCCCTTGCGACTACTTGGCGGACGTGACTGCTCATGGAGAGTCGACGGTCAATCGTGATCCCTAGGTATTTCACCGTGTGGGACCACGAGACGTCGGCTCCTTGCAGCTGTAGAGGTGGTGGGAGGCGGCCTTGCCCGATGGCTATCGCCTGTGTCTTACCCACATTCACTGAGAGCCGCCATTTTGACAGCCACTCCGGGAGTTTATCTAGGGCGCGCTGCATTTTGACGGCCGCATGTGTCGTGTTCAACGACGTTGTGACGTATGCGGCGTCGTCAGCATACAGCGCGAGTGTGGCGTCCGGGGGGGTGGGGATGTCGTCCGTGTAATGTGAGTAACACACAGGCGAGACACAACTGCCCTGCGGTACGCCCGCGGCCACCGGGCGGGCGCTGGAAAGCGTGCCTTCTACCACCACCTTGAAAGTCCTGTCTTGCAGGAACGATGACATCACTCTAACAATCCGACGGGGCGTACTCGACTGCGACAATTTGTAGATGAGACCGGCGTGCCAGACACGGTCGAACGCCTTCTCCATGTCGAGGAATACTGCAACCGCCTGCTCCTTCTTGTTTAGCGCCGCTGTCATGAGGTGCAGTATCCTCGACAACTGGAGCGTCGTGCTGTGCTCCGACCTGAACCCGAATTGTTCCGGTCTTGGGATGATGTGGGGCGCGAGGTGTCGCAGCAGGAGTTGCTCAAACACCTTAGACACGGTCGGGAGGAGAGTGATGGGCCGATAGCTCTCCGGCTTCAGGATGTTTTTGCCCGGCTTGGGCAGCATAATGACGCGCCCCTCCTTCCACGAAGCGGGAAAGGTCCCGGTGCGCAGTATCCCCGTAAACAGGCGCGCCAAAGCTGCTACCGTGCGAAACGGTAGGTGGCGCAGCGCTGTATTGGTGACACCGTCGGCGCCGGGGGCCTTTCTAGGCTTCGTTCGTAGGATGGCGCGTCTGACCGCGTTGGGCGAGAAAGAGATGGGGTCCTCATCGTGAGCTATCGGCGTCGCGAAGTACTCGTGTAGGTGCCTCTCGACTGCTGCGACATGCTCCGTGTCAGTGGTCGGGTTAGGTCGGAACTGGCGTTCCAGGTGCTCGGCGAAGATCTCTGCGCGGTCCGTCGCAGCGTATCTCAGCGCCCCGTCGCTGTTTTTCGTTTCGTCGCTGGGGTGTTCGTGAGCTGCCGGCACAGTCTGTGTATTGCCGGCCAATCGCCCTCGGCAGCATCGATGGTGGACTCCCAGCTCGCAGTGTTGTGTGCCTGTAGCTCGGCCTTCACTTTCTCCGCGAGACGGTTGAGCTCTCTTTTCATAGTGGGGCATCGGGTTGCCTGCCACCGTCTGCGAAGGCGCCTCTTCTCGGCGACCATTCTCTGTAGGTGGTTGGGCAGGGGAGGAAGGGCCCCCTGCGGTTGCGACACTGTGGTAGTCGCCGCCCTTAAGGCGTCCTGAATGCAGACGGTGAGCTCTGCGGCAAGATCGTCAACGTCCGCGGCAGTGATCTTCCCGTCTGATTATAATTTAGGTGTCTTCAAGGCTAGATCGAATAAGCATTCGATAAAAAACTTTTTACAAAAAAATACAATCGACTTCAATGTAAAAAAAACACTGAAAAGTGCAAAATAACTTTAACTTCGGTAGTCGGTGTTTCTATAATAGTTTTGTCTCAGCTTTGTTATTTAACACCGACTTCCGAAATTAAAGTTATTTTACACTTTTCCGTGTTTTTTTTTACATTGAAGTCGGTTGTATTTTTTTTTTGTAAAAAGTTTTCTATTTTACACTTTTTAGTTATGGTACAACCACTAAAAAGTACCCCTCAGCCAAACTTAAATACCTTATAGCATGAGTGCATTTCATGACAATTCTAATAATCCCAAACACGGTTAGATTACATTAATTTATTACAGAGTTCCGGTGCCTAACTTCAGGCTTCATCATCAGATCAGTTCGATACATTCCCCCTCTTACTTCAGTCAGTCATCGACTACACGAATAAACAAAGCAATTTTACTTATTACGACAGTTCTGCTGTGATTCTATGAGGAGTTCTGTTCCATAACGAAGTTCATTATCAGATTACAACAATATTTTTATGGGACCAACTTGGAAGCATAACCTTTCAATAAAAAAAAAATTATAAGTCGGTTTACGATTGACCGATAAATCGGTAGACATACATAAAAAAAATACATTCAGCCGAACATAGAACCTCCTTTTTGAAGTCGGTTAATAAACTAGTGCACTTCACCGTCTGCTTATCATCAGTTGGGATCGCAGTCAAGCACTAGTTAATATCTTGTTTTTTATTGCAGTAACCATCATGGACGTCGAAAACGCCAACTGCAAGATCAAGGTGTCACAATGTGCTGACATGGAAGTTCTTCCAATTGAGAGACCACTGAAAATTGATGTGTAAGTAATAGCTAGAGTAATTTTTAGGGTTCCGTATCTAAGTCGGCAAAATACGGAATCCTTATAGGATCATTATGTTGTCTGTCTGTTAAGAATTTATTTCTCAGGAGGGCGTGGAGGTATTACGCTGAAATTAATGACAAATACTTTGATCTACTACCCCTTGGAGCAGGGAAAAAATCAAACTTCTAAGGCCGTCTCGTAAGCGCGCGACAGCATCGCTACTAACGCGCGATAGTCGCATTTTCAACTGCTATAGAAAAGATGCCAACGCGCTACTAACGCGCTACAGCATTGCGACTGTATCGATGTGAACGCGCTGCAGCTTCGCTACAAAAAGTCACCGTAGGGGAGGGGCCTTAGTCCATTTTGATGCTCCTAAGGAAATCCCGTTGACTTAGAATTCTGAAATTCGGCATGAAGCAAGGTCTCGCAAGTAAAGGAAAAAGCCACGTTACGTATAGTTACGTCACAAAATATATTTTTTTTATAATTCGGAAAATTTTTCTTTCATCTAATTTTTTTTAGTATACGCGAAACCCGAAACACGTGTCTAGTATTTTTATGTAAAGAATCTAAGTACAAAATTTCATAACTGTATCATGAAAAATCACAAAGTTATAAGCTGTTACCTGGTTGTCTGCACAAATTCATGGTCATCGGGCCATCCAGGCGACTGAGGGGTTGTTTTGCTCCCGCACCCAGCTGTGTGCTGGCGCTTAATGCCCGCTTTAACTTCAACTGTCTAACTCATGAGATACAGCCTGGTGACAGACGGATAGACAGCGGAGTCTTAGTAATAGGGTCCCATTTTATACCCTTTGGATACGGAACCCTAAGAATAATTTTAATCTACAACAATAGATAGGTACACGTTTTTCGTAAGTAATGAATTCTTCTAAACATGTTTTTTTATTTACAGTGAAATTACTGGCTTAGAGCACATGATCGGAGAGCTACACAGGGTGTTTTCCCGCGACCACGTCAATGTACAGGATGTTCAGAAACTGATGGCTGCATATAAGTCCAACCCTAAAGATTGGAGTAAATTCGCGAAGTATGACCGTTTTAGGTGAGTTTAATCTGACTTAATACTAATGTTTTACAGTATCTTCGACGGTGTCAACGTCAGAAATTTTTAGGACATTTTAAACATGCAGATCACAAAACAGTTTTTTTAAGCTATTGCATAGCTTCTATCGAGGGCCTTGAGCGCGGGGACCGAATCCAGAAATTCCATAACGAAAAATACCTCACGCTCCCCACTCCGACGGGCACGGAGGTGTGGCTTGAAGGCCGACAGAGACCGAACACCTATTTTAGAAAAGTCGTTAACGACCTGTGTGGCGCATTGGTACAGCGTTCTACCTATGTTATCATCGTGCCTCGAGTTCAAATCTCGGTCAAACAAAATAGTCTTTTTGTATTATAATGAACATACTTGTAGCAATTTATGAAGTAAACAAGAAAGAAAAAAATTTGTTTTCTTATCGGTCACCACGCTCAAAAAGTGTAACTTGAATTAATATCAAAGAAAAAGAAATACTGCATAAATAAAATAAATAAATAATTATAATTGCATAAGTTGATACAAAATGCTATGCAATAGCTTTACCGCGGCAGTCCCCGAGTGCCTCACTTATTTTTTTAAGGTTAGGAATCATTCAATGACTTCTTCCACTCTAAGGTGAAGCGAGAGGGCGTGTCAGACTTGCGGTAATCTACCACGCAGGCACAAAGTGGATTGGTTGATAACCGGACAGTAGCCGGGTGGACAATAAAGTGACTCAATGATTATGTTATTTATAATCATGTGATAGTCTTTATCTCAATAAAAACCTAATTTTCCACTGATTATCTTATCAAAGCAGGTCGTGGGGGGCGTAGGTTTTTAGCAACAAGCTTTTTAAGTGGCTTCATTATCTTGATGCTATAAGTACCGTGCATTTTTTCCGGAATATTAAGATAGATAGATAAATATATAGGTATAGATATAATCTTTATTGTACACCAATAACATTCTTAAAACGATATTACGACTAGCCCGCACTCTGCTCAGCCAAGCCAAGTTACAATTCCGTTCGCGCCGAACGCCTCGAGTAGGACACGCCTCCGATTCCTTTGTTCTGACCACGTGACTGAGCGTTGAGATGACGTCAGAATAAAGGAATCGGAGGCGTAGCCTACTCGAGGCGTTCGGCGCGAACGGAACGATTGTAACTTGGCTAGGGGGGCAGCATTGACGCGCATCGCTTGCGCAGAATAGCGTAGAAGCAATCGATGCGCGCCTCCGCAAACACTATAGTGGCGGGGCAGCCCCAACATCGTTCTAAGCGCAATGATGACGTGGAAAAGATTTTATCTTTTAAAAATAAAAATAGTTCTCATCGTTTTAGCTAACACTGTCAGTTTTTTTCTAGACTGTTACCAAGTTATTAATATCTTCTTGTTTGTTCTGTCACTCGGATGTTTAAGACAAAGTACCTGAACCGCATCGATAAGAGGCATAGCAACTAGTGTTGTTAAAATAAAGGAATGTTATCTTAGTGGGGTCGTGGTGTTAAAATGATAATGATTAAAGAGTTATTAGTCAGGTAAAGATATTTTTTGTTGAGGTCAGTGGGTTGATGGTTGACCTTTTCAAGTTTTTTTTTTAATTATTTATAGGCTCGCGTTTGACCACCATCTCACCTGATGGTAAGCGATGATGTGGCCGACGATGGAGCACGCTTGCCTAGAAGTGACCTATTCACTCTTGACTTAAAGACCCCTAGGTTGTAGCTATCAGGGAACACATACTCCGGCAGGGAATTCCACTCCTTAGCTGTACGCATTATGAATGTGTTCCCAAAACTCTTTGTACGTATGGGTGGGATGTCCACTATGTACCGATGGCGCAACGCCGTACGACTAGTGGTCCGATGATGGAACGGACTTGGTGGAATTAAATTGTGCAATTCCAACGCACACTCCCCGAAGTGTAATCGATAGAAAACCGACAGGCTAGCAACTCGGCGTTGATGCTCAAGGCTTTGGAGTTTTGATTCGACAAGTGCATCATCACCGATGATCCTCTTGGCTCGCTTCTCAATCGACTCCAGAGCATCAAGCTGGTATTTGGCAGACCCATCCCAAAGATGAGAGCAGTATTCCATACACGATCGAACTTGCGCTTGATAAAGTTTGAGCAGCTGTTCCGGCGTGAATTTATCTCTTTAATCCTCACTTAAGAGAGCAGTGGAGGCCGAGCGGTAATGGTCCCGACTTACGAGTCGTAGGTCGCGGGTTCAAACTCGCCAGGCGCATTACTTTGTGTAATTTACTTCATCACCACTGCTCTCAAAACGGTGAAGGAAAACGTCGTGAGGAATGGCATGTCCTAGAACCAAAAAGTCGAAGACATGAAGACATCCACCAGCCCGCGTGGTGGATTACGGCCCATTTCCTCTCCTAGAGAGGAGGCCTGAGTCCCAGCAGTGGGAACATTAAAAAGGCTGATTATAATCCTCATTTATTACACTGTACGGTAAACGTCCGGACCGAACCCGGGCGCGCCTCAAAGAGAGGTCAGCAAAATCGTAGGGGCCCAGCAGGGTCGAAGCCTACTGGGGTCATGGGCTGACTTCTGAAAGGGAAACCCTGAGTCCTGGCACGCTAGGCAAAGAAAGAACATAGGTGTGGTTTTAGTCAGTCAAAGTCTGACACGCCCTCCCAATCCGACCTTTTTTTTTTAGGTGGGAAAATCATCTAATGACAAATCCCACTCTTGGTCGGAGGGGGATATAGTGTCAGACTTCTACTGACCAAAAACCCACTCCTGTTCCTTCATCTCGGGGCCCCGGGTTTCGCTTTCACACTACCCGTGGCCCCAGTAGGCTTCGACCCTGCTGGGCCCCTACGATTTGCTGACATCTCCCTGAGGCGCGCGTGGAACAGTACGCGCCGTCGACGACTTGGGCTTGGTCTGGGCGGTTGCCGGACGATCGGACGGCGAGCCACCCGTTACTCGCCGTCCACTCCCAATCCGACCTAGAGTGGAAGAAGTTATAGAAGGTTTTTCTATCTTAAAAAAATGCTTTAGGCATTTTATACCAGTCAACCTTTGGGCGATGTAGAGAAAAATAGTGGTAGATAGGTACAATAAAAGAGAAAAAACTGGGCAAGTGCGAGAGTTCTGTACAAACTTACCTATGAAAACAGTACTATTCCCGAATTGAGTTACGAAGATTTTTCAAATCGCAAAAAAAGTTTTTTTTTTGTGACGTAACTACAAATTTACAGTTTTCAGATTTTTTCCTATACTTGTGCTATGAGATCTTGCTTCATGCTAAATTACAGGATTCTAGGTCAACGAGAAGTACCCTGCGAATTTTGAGTTCCTTGAGAGGGTCGAAATATATATATTTTTGCGACATAAACGGCCGTATCTTTTTTTTCGTTAACTCAGAAGTTTGATTATTTCACAGCTTCAAGGGACCGCAGACCTGAGTGTATGGTTTCAATATCAACTCGATACCTTCACGCGTTCCCAAGGTAAAGGGTCTATAAAGTGCCATGCTCTTGTTGAGAATCATCAAAGAGAAACAAAAAACACACCCGTAAAAGAACAATAGCACCGATGTTTTCGTTAACATTGAATTCTGGTGATTTCAATTTCAAAACAAGATTAATGCAAATATAACATCCATTTCAATTCTCTTTCAGGTACACCAGAAACCTGGTAGATGCTGGTAACGGAGCCTTCAACATCATGATCCTATGCTGGGGTCCAGGACACGCGTCTGCCATCCATGACCACGCTGATTCCCATTGTTTCATGAAACTGCTGAGCGGGTCTCTTGACGAAGTCAGGTGAGAAAACAAACATGGAACAGGATTAGCTTAAACTAGTGCGGTTCACCATCAACAATTGCGTCACTGCTTACCATCAGGTGGGATCGCAGTCAAGTACTTGTTTGATAAAAAAAAGGTTTTTCAATATACGTACTCAAAAATTCGCTTTTAGGCAATTTATTGTTTTTCACACTAGTGCGGAAAAGTGCACAAATTTGCTCCGCACTATTTATTACACTTATCGCATCAGGCTCGGCGCTAAGCCCGCTAGAGCCGCGGGGCGGCGGGGCTGTAGTCGGTGCTGGGTTTTGTTACTATTTTGGTGTGCAACAAAGTTTATTCTATTCTATTCCATTCTATTCTATTCTAAGCGACGATGAAGTCGCGCATCAACCCCCACAACCACATTTATTTATATATTCGTAAGTGTATTGAAAAACATCGTTTGATACACGTGGAAAGTAACTGCAGCACTCGGCTCCATAACACTCTCGCCTTTGGCTCGGACGAATTCCGCCTCGGTCGCAATGACAAACTGTGCGACAACACAGCCAGTGTCATGTTTTTGTAGATAATATTTCTTACTCGTCGATAAAACGCATGTTACTTAAAGAGTTATGAGTATACAAATGTTGATGGATGGAGAACGAGAGCATGGTTGAAGAGCTTGTTGCTTTGTTCAACGTGAATATTTGATAAAAAGGCAAGTGAAAAAAGAGAGATAGCACCTGAACGCTCGGTTAACATTCGGCAACTTCCGTCACTCATATGAATATTTCACAAAACATGTTCCAGGAAATACGTTGTTTTTAGGGTTTCGTACTTCAAAAGGAAAAAATGGAACCCTTATAGGATCACTTTGTTGTCGACCCTTTATCTCGGGAACGCGTCGAAGTATCAAGTTGGAATTAAAACCATACTCAAGTCTGCGGTCCCTTGAAGCTGTGAAAAAATCAAATATCTGAGTTAACGGAAAAAGAAGATACGGCCGTTTATGTCGCAAAAAACGTGTATTTCGACACTCTCAAGGGAATCAAAATTCATAGGGTACTTCCCGTTGACCTAGAAATTGAAATTTGGCATGAAGCAAGGTCTTATAACACAAGTATAGGAAAAAATCTGAAAACTGTAAATTTGTAGTTACATCACAATAAAAAAACTTTTTTACGATTCGTAAAAATTTTTGAGATTCGATTCGAAAATTAAACTGTTTTCATAGGTAAGTTTGTACGGAACCCTCAGTGTGCGAGTCCGATTCGCACTTGCCCGGTTTTTTTTTCCTTTGAAAGTTTTGGATACAAAGGGCATTAAGAATCTCGATTTAAAGGGCAAGGTTTTCAAAAATATTATTGTCTTGAACTTTTTAAATCCCAAAGTCTGTGCTTTAGGCTTTTTTTTTAACTTAAACAGAAAATAAATGGTCGATGGAGACGAAAGGTTCTGGAGTGGCGATCACGTACCGGAAGACGCAGCGTTGTAAGGCCTCCCACAAGGTAGATCGATGACCTAGTGAGGGTCGCGGTAATCCGATGGAAGCGAGACGCACAGGACCGGTTATTTTGGCGACATTTGGGGGAGGCCTATGTGCAAGAGTGGACGTCTTTCTGCTGAAATGATGATGATGATGATGAAATCTGAATCACCGATTAGCCTCTTCGCACGCCTCTCCACTCTCTAACTTAAGAGAGTGGAGACGCGTGAGATCTTTGACCAACCCAAAGTTTTTATCAACCAGTTACTAACCTACAAACTTATCTATTTTGCTAGCTGTATATAAATGTTATTTTGAACTGGTTTTCGTAAACATTAGTCTGATGAAGTTGCATCAGCTATTGCATCTGTCTCCGTTTAGTTATCGATCAATTAGATGAGATACAATAAAGGCGCGTTTAGACGAGTCCAAAACTTTCTCGCCACTGAATTTTTTTAGCATAGCATAGTCGGCCTTATAATGTTCCCACTGTTGGGACTCAGGCCTCCTCTCTAGGAGAGAGAATGGGCCGTATGGTGGATACCATGCAGGCCCAGTGCGGGTTGGTGGATGTCACATGCCTTCGAATTTTTGGTTCTAGGACATGCTGGTTTCCTCACGATGTTTTCCTTCACCGTTTTGAGAGCAGTGGTGATGAAAGTGTGGGAAATTATCCCCCTCTGGGCGGAGCGGGAGTGCGTGTCAGACTTTTATTGACTCACACACACCTGTGTCCTTCAGTTGCCCTTTGCGTTCTAGGACTATGGGTTTCCTTTTCATAAAACCGTGGTCCTAGCGAGCGTCGGCCCTTCTAGGCCGGTTTGCAGACATCCTTAAAATGTAGCCTATGTCACTCAGGAATAAAACAGCTTTTTATCGGTGTAAAAATTTTAGCAATCGGACCAGTACTTTCAGAGATTACCTTTTTTTATTTTTTTTATTCTTGATAGGTTCGCGCTTGACCGCTATCTCACCTGCCCCCCTAGCCAAGTCACAAACGATAAACGTAAACTCTCAGTAGTCTTTAATAGATTTTCAACTTTATGTTATTGGATATAAAGTTGAAAATCTATTGAAGATTACGTAGTGTTTTCGTTCGTTCCGGTCGCTAACGCTCAGTAGTCTTTAATAGATTTTCAACTTTATGCTCTTAGGTATAAAGTTGAAAATCTATTGGAGATTACAAAGCGTTCACGTTTATCGTTTGCAACTTGGCTAGGGGGGCTGATGGAAAGCGACGATGCGGTCGACGATGGAGCTCGCTTACCTAGAAGTAACTTCAATTTCACTCTTGACTTAAAGATTCCCGGGTTGTAGCCATCAGGAAACACAGATTCCGGCAAGGAATTCCACTCCTTAGCTGTACGCACAATGAATGTGTTCCCAAAACGTTTCGTGCGTATGGGCGGAATGTCCACCATGTACCGGTGGCGCATTGTCGTACGCCTGGTGGTCCGATGATGGAACGGGCTAGGCGGAATTAGGTCATGCAATTCCGACGCACACTCCGAAATGCAACCGGTAGAAAACCGACAAGCTAGCAACTCGGCGTCGATGCTCAAGACTTTGAAGCCTCGACTCAATGAGTGCATCATTGCCAATGATCCTCCTGGCTCGCCTCTCAATTACCTCCAACAAAAAAAAAAAAAACTTTACCTCTTTATTATAATAGTGTAGATCAAAACCTATTTTGACTACGTCATAACATTCTACTATTTTCGACTATCGAATGGCAGACGCGCCCCCCCGCCTCGTGGCTAAAATTGCCATTGGGGCAGACGGAAATGCCATCGCACAACTCCACATGATGTTTTTAAGATCGGGCGGATTTCATTACGCATGCGGGATTGCCCCGCATGCATTTCACGCAGCGCGACACACGCTTGCCTACGATCTAATTTTCTGCGGGCTGCTGTGCGTTGTGGTTGTGTACAATGGACGACAAACGTGCGAGGACCCCGCACGGCGCTGCAGTCCAGAATCACGCCCCGCGTCCCACGTGCATATTCCACGCATTACAATAAATACTCGTATGAAAAGGACATTTGCGGTGGTTACGCGTGCGGGACAATCCCGCATGCGTGATCAAAACCGCACGCTAGTAAAAACACCCTTTCAATACTCCGAACCACCACTGATAAGTATTGTATAAATATTATTGCAATGAGCATCTAAAATATAAGATATTAGTTTCGTCAGTCAGTGTGTTTATGTTATTTCTTTGACGAGGTCTCGATGCGTGTTTTCGAGAAAACTTCCAATCTTATCTAGAGTTCTAATTGACGTAAATCTTTATGTTTTGTTTCTGGAGTTTTGAATTATATCTTGCTTATCATTTATGAGCACCCAATCCGTGATGCACATACTAGTGTCTCAAGACGAAAGTCAATGACCAGTGCGTGTTGTCAATGATGACATATGGCTCCGAAACGTAGTCACTTACAATGGGCCTCATAAGAAGACTGAAAATCACCCACCAATGGAAAGGGCTATGCTCGGAGTTTCCCTGCGTGATCACATCATAAATGAAGATATCCGCAGGGGAACCAAGGTTACCGACATAGCTCGAGGAATCGCCAAACTTAAGTGGCAATGGGCAGGGCACATTGCTTGCAGAACAGATGGCCGTTGGGGCCAAAAAGTTCTGGAGTGGCAACTACGTACAACTCACACAAGTCGGACCGATGATCTGATGAGAGTCGCGAGAATGCGATGGATGCGAGACGCACAGGACCCTTTGTAGTGGCGTGGCAGCAGAGGACGTCTTTCGGTTGTAATGATGATGATGAATTGATGAGATAATATACAAATCATATTTTTTATTTTCAAAGTATTGTCATTAATAATTTTTAATTAGGGAAGAGAAAACCAGTTCCTGCAAGAAACGTGAACCGTCGCTTACGACGTTCTTTCTAAGTGTTAATATACTAGTAAAATAACTGTTTGTTTGAAGAAAATATGAATTTCGCGGGTTACTCTCGCACTTTCAACCTAATGTAGATATTTGTGATGCCATTTGCCTTGAGTCTTTCACTAACCAAGTCGATTTTTTTTTTAGTTGGGAAAATCGTCCAATGACATCTCCCGCTCTTGGGCGGAGGAAAAGGGTGTATCAGACTTTTACTGACTAAAACTGTTCCCTCTTTGCCTTCGTCCCAGGGCCCCGGGTTTCACTTTCGCACTACCCGTGGCCTACTGGACCCCTACGGTTTGCTGAAATCTCCTTGAGGCGCCGTCGACGACTTGGGTTCGGTCCGGACGGTTACCGGACGGTCGGACGGCGAGCTACCCATTGTTCGCCGTCCGCAAACCCGCGCCTACTGTGGCCGGAAATCGAGATCGGGATCCCGGCGGCTGGGGCGTGAAGGACGCTCCATCGCGCGTGCACGTGCGGCCTCCTCTTTTGTTAGAAACCTTAGTACTCGTACCTATAAACAGGGGCCCCGGCTTTTAGAAAACCTCATGGGTGCTCATGCTCATTCGATGGACTCGAAAAAGTGGAGAAATGTGAGAAGAGAAATGTACACTGATAGACTGACAAATAAATAAATGTCCTAATTACATACTGCGTACTTAATTACTAATTATGTTTGAAAAAATATAAAATGAAACCAAATAAAAATGAAACTAGCTTTTAGTATCAAGAAATATTATAATTTATACGCAACCTAAAAGGCGATTATTGATCTATTTCTTGATGTTTATTCTCAGGGGTGCTCGGCACCCACTGTTTATTTCTCATGGGTGTTCGAGTCCCCGAGCACCCACAGAGTCGGCGCCCCCGTCTATAAACACTATAAGCATTTTTATCAACAGGGGCTTTACCATAACATGTTATAATGTCTGTCGTTCGAGCGAGAAAGAAGACTGGAGCTATACAGATACCTTATATAGCTTTCTCCCTTTAACAGTTCAGTTTCAGGTCGTAAAATGGATCACGTTAAGAGCTTGTAGCTCTAGGAATAGACATAGTGTTAATTATTCTTCCCAGAGCTGTTTCTGCTAACATTTCAACAGATGACGCTACTTCTTCTTCTTCTCAAATCGATGGTTTCCTTTCCCTTGTAGCGACATCTATGGCGTCACATAATAACTAATCCTGCATCGCGCAATTAAAGTCCTCCACGTGATTTGAACATAATAGAACAGCCCGAATTCATCTATCGGGGAGTTGCCCACCAGACATAACACCTGTCTGGCCGGAGGATCCTCCCTTTTCAACGGAGGTTTGCGGGACTTTACTCTCTGTTCCGCTTACCTCCAAACTACAAAGTTTCCAAAGTTTTTGCCACATTTATAGCGGTGTCAGTGGCTTTTTTAGGTTCTCCAGAGTGCATATCGTCCCTTAAATTGGCGGTTTTCAAATTTGAATGCTTTTAGATGGAGCTGCTCATTGCGCGTATAACCATTGGTCACATGATATAGATTTCAGCCAATCAGAAGCCATAATTCGAAAAGTAGTGATAGCGTGCAAGTCGGCTGGCTTCTCAACACCGCACAGTTTTTTTCGTTTCCTGTAAAGTTGGTAAAAATGACTTATGCGGTGTTGTTAGCTAAGGGACGACATGTAGGGACATTTTGGGCAATCTAATATGTGAGCCATCGTCTGGTCAGGAGCACCGCACTCGCACTTGGTGTGGGAAGGTTCTATAATCCCCCATTTTGCCAGGTTGTGTTTGCACCGGCCTAATAAGGATGCGCAGTCTATTGATTGCTTTTGATGACGCTAACTTTATCCCGATTTATAATTGTAATAATATTATTATTTATATTATCATTGGTTCTGATATTATCATGATTATTACGTCTTTCATATCGTTATTTCTTTACGTGAAGACATAAATGGGACGGCCCTCTGACCCCTTAATTTCGTCTTTTTCTGTATCAATTTATGACGCATGATTTTATCAACAGTTTTATCTCCTTGTGATTCAATGATATTATTGTTTTATCTTGAATGAGGTTACTATCCCGATTTTTATTGTGAATGTTTTCTTCCATCTTGGGGAATGCTGCTAACTCCAATATTTTCTTTTCTTTAGTTAGTTTGGTTTGCTAGTGACATTAATAATAGTAGATTATGTGACTAAAGGATTATAAACCAATACCTTTGAACGAAACGAAGGTTGCTAAGTTTCAATCCCAAACGCAATGAGGGATTAACGTAATTAACCCCCGAGCACTGCGAGGGAGTAAATCCATTTCTTTCTTTTCTTTCTGAAAAGCATACACTCACAGTTGCACTGTGGAGGACTTAACGAACCGTTAACTGTAGCATCACCAACTGGGCCCAAACAATTTAAAAAGTTTACTGTCGACTCGAAATGTTAGAATATGAATTTCTAAAAAACCAGAGGTTATCTTTAGAATGATAAAAAAGGTATTGGCATTTTTCTTTCTTTATATACTATAGACACACCTCCTGTATATTTAAACTAGATCAAGACTCTTATCAGAAAAAAAACAATTGTCAAAATTTAAGATAAATCTATTATTTTCGAGATCTGTATATCTGATAAATCATGATGATATGAGATTTGAATGCCGATTATAGCTAAGTATTCAAAATGTCTATCTGCTTTCTCCCAGCTATACTAGTATCGGGCTCAGATTCCAGTCTAACCATATGCGGTTGAATACCCGTGTTTTACATGGAGTGACTGCATATCAGAGCTCTACAAAGTTTTCTACCGGTTGCATTTCGGGGAGTGTGCGTCGGAATTGCATAACCTAATTCCGCCTAGCCCGTTCCATCATCGGACCACCAGGCGTACGGCAATGCGCCACCGGCACATGGTGGACATCCCACCTATACGCACAAAACGTTTTGGGAACACATTCATAGTGCGTACAGCTAAGGAGTGGAATTCCTTGCCGGAATCTGTTTTTCCTGATGGCTACAACCCGGGAATCTTTAAGTCAAGAGTGAATAGGTTACTTCTAGGTAAGCGCGCTCCATCGTCGACCGCATCGTCGCTTTCCATCAGGTGAGTTAGCGGTCAAGCGCGAACCTATCAAGAATAAAAAAAAAAAAATACAACCCGGTAGATGGGTTATGAGAAGCTAGCCTTGACCAGCACCAGGTTTCCTAGTTTGAAGCTACTGTCACAGACAAGCTAAGAAAGAAGAAAGAAAGAGAAAATGTTTATCGACAGGCCTGTTGGTCTAGTGGTTAGTGGCCCTGACTGCTATGCTGGAGGTCGTGGGTTCGATTCCCACCCAGGACAAATGATTGTGTGATGAGCACGATCATTTGTTCTGTGTCTGGGTGTAATTTATCTATATATGTATGTATTTAAAAATATATAAGTATGTTTATCAGTTGTCTAGTACCCATAAGACAAGCTCAGCTTAGTTTGGGACTAGGCGGCGTTGTGTGTTAGTTGTGGAATATTATTATTATTATTATTGTTTATTCGTACCTACACGTACAGTAGAATTAAAATACAGTATAATTAAGTATGAAAAAATAACTTTAAAATCTGTGCAAGGCCAAAAAGGCGCCTAACTCAGCTTATGCTGCGATATTTAAAACGATAAATAACGTAGCGCTGATTCAAATCTGGCAGTTTAAGTACTTTATGAGGCACCAAAATGTCCTTTCTTTGGCGTGGGCTTGTGGACGGTGAGCAATGGGTAACTCGCCGTCCAACCATCCGGTAATCGTCCCGACCGAGCCCAAGTCGTCGACGGCGTATACTGTTCCACGCGCGCCTCAAGGAGATGTCAGCAAACCGTAGGGGCTCAGTGGGGTCGAAGCCTACTGGGGCCAAGGGTCTGCTTCTGAAAGGAAGACTCGGCCCTGGTATGAAAGGCAACGAAGGAACAGGAGTGGGTTTTTAGTCAGTAAGTCTGACACACCTTCCCGCTCCGCCCAAGAGCAGGGAATGTCATGATGATTGTCCCACCGAAAAAAAAAAAACCACCTACAAAAAAAAAATCCTTTCATTAGTATTGTTCGTCGAGTCGTTGAGCTCCTTACTAGTGAGTTATAGGAACACTGACAAATGCTTACACTTACTAGACAGCCCCCCTAGCCAAGCCAAATTGGCTAGGGGGGCTCCTAGCCAAATTACAATCGTTTCGTTCGCGCCGAACGCCTCGAGTAGGCCACTCCTCCGATTCCTTTGTTCTGACCACGTGACTGAGCGTTGAGATGACGTCAGAACAAAGGAATCGAAGGCGTGGCCTACTCGAGGCGTTCGGCGCGAACGATACGCTTGTAACTTGGCTAGGGGGCCAGGTCCACTTAACTCTTAGTAAGAGAGTCAACTCAAATCTGAGATAGTTCTCTTAAGATTTGACCATCACAAGTTTACTGTACGGACCTTACAAGAGACTTTGACCCCTGAGTTTGTTTCAGTGTTTCTTCTCAAGGTAGTCAGCTAGGAAACAGTGGCCGGTATCAGGCTTAATGAGTATAAGCATAATAAGCCTTATAATGTTCCCACTGCTGGGACTCAGGCCTTCTCTCTAGGAGAGGGAATGGGCCGTAATCCACCACGCGGGCCCAGTGCGTGTTGGTGGATATCACATGTTTTTGAATATTTTGGTTCTAGGATATGCCGGTGGTATCAGGTTTGTTTAGAAGTAATCCCTTGACTTACAAGCCCCAAGGTTATAACTATCAGATGACGCAGACTCCGGCAGGGAATTCCACTCCTTATCTGTACCGTGTACGCACAATGAATGTTCGAAAAAGGTTTCTGCGTATAGGACTGATCTCTACCATGCACCGGTGGTGTATCACCGTACGTACAAAGATTAGGACCTGTACCATGATGTTTAAAGTAAGATTGTTTCATTCTTATTTCCAGTGTGGGTAAGAGATGGCGCTAGACAACCTGTATAGCTTTGTCTCTTACCCACACTGAAATAAGAATGAAACAATCTTACTTTGAACGTCATGGTAACCCCACTGATGATAAAACGGGGTCGGTAGAATCAAACTATGCAATTCCGAAGCTCAACTTCCCATTGATCTAGAATCCTGTTATTCAGCATGAAACAAGGTCTCATAGTTCTGTGGTTACGTCACAAAAATACTTTTTTGCGATTCAGAAAAATCTTCGAGACTCGATTTGGGAATTGAATTATTTACAGTAAGTTTGTATAAAACCCTCGGTGCACGAGTCCGACATGCGCTTGACCAGTTTTTTTATACATATATTTTTAAATTGATATAAATTAGTGCTTGACTGCGATCCCACCTGATGGTAAGCAGTGACGCAATTATTAATGGTGACGCGCACTAGTTTAGACACCTAAATTATATTGTCATTAATTCTCTTTAATTAGGGAAGAGAAAATTCATTGCTAAAAATATGCGAACGATGTCCTTCCTAAAAGGGTCAATATACTAGTAAAGTATGTGTTTGTCTGTAAGGTCAGTATCTGTCAGCCAGTGTTATCAAAATTCATTGTTCATTATGACGCTTTCAACTTTATCACGATTAAGGTGGAGAGTAGTTTTAACTGGTTTCAGTTAAGAGGACTACATCACCTTAAGTGCGATCATTTTCAGACGAGTGTACCTACTACGTGAGCTCCACAAATGGATGTGCGATTGTGTGACAAAACTGTACTGCAAATATCCTTATTTCGGATTCAAGCTTGTGTGACACATTGAAGCTTGACATCACGGTGGAGTTACAAACGATTATGCGACAGTAGTTCGACTCTACGGTAGTGCGACAAATTGTATGACTACTACTTGTGCAAGTACTGTAATTCGATAGTACTTTGGTGCAGTATTACAATAGTTTGACACTACCCTACCTGCCAAGATAGGTTGATGGAGCCGCGGGGCTCCTACTTCTGAGTGGATATATAATAAAATAAAGGCGGAAGCTCTGCTCTCACCTTAGCTTTCCAACTTAACCTGTCCATATCAGGGTGCCCTAAAACATGTTAATTTAACTCCGTAATTCCCTTTAGTAACTCCGTAATTCCCTTTAGTGATAAAGTTAAGAACTTGGGGATATTCATTGACAAGAACTTTTCCTGGACTGCCCAGCTACAAGAAGTCAGCCGTAAGTTATTCGCTTCTGCTGCATCTTTGAGAAGACTCCGCTATTTTCTACCGACTGCCACCAAGATTGCGCTTGCACAGTCTCTTCTTCTTCCCATCCTTGATTATGCTGATGCCAGCTATCTTGACCTTACTCAAGAACAACTGGATAAACTTGAGCGGCTTCAAAATTTTTGTATAAGATTCATATTTGGTTTGCGCAAATATGATCACATTTCTGAATTCCGTGTAAAGCTCAAGTGGTTGCCAATTCGTCTTCGCCGGAATGCTCATATTCTTTCTCTCCTATATAATATCCTCTTTTCCCCCTTCACGCCTCTTTACCTTAAAAAACGTTTTGAGTTTCTCTGCAACTCACATTCAAAATTGCTAAGACCATCAGAAAACTTGCGACTTAAATTGCCAATCCATACCACGACTTTCTATGATAAATCATTTACTGTCCAGGCTGCTCGTCTGTGGAATGAATTACCAGACACAATTAAACGCGCTCAATCGTTGCCTGTTTTTAAAAGACTCGTTAGGGAACATTTCCTGTCGCTGTGAGTATCGAAAGTTGTGATTCATATTTAATTTCTGTCTATAGTTTTCAATAATTATGTATGTATATATGTATCTATTATATAGCATATGTATGTATCTGTGTATCTATTATAATATGGCTACTTTTGTCACACCAATGACAGCCCCATTTCTTGTCCAGGCAATTACTATCCATTCCAGGTTGCCTGGAAGAGATCGCGGAATGCGATAAGGCCGCCCATTTTATGTACTTATGTGTTTTAGTTTTAGTTTCCTTTTATATTTGTATTGGTGTATACAATAAAGGATATAATAAATAAATAATAAATAAATGTTAATTCTTCATGTCGCACTAGAGTAATGTTGAGCTTCAGTGTGTCGCAAAACCGTGCATTCGAAATATGATGAGTCGTAGTACCTACAGTTTTGTCGCACAGGCGTTAATCGCACATCCATTTGTCGAGCTCAAGTAGTATACTTTTCTTGGACTGCATATAAAAGAAAGAGATGCGTAAAGTCACAATGCTTGCATAGCATGAAGCATTTTAGTGATTTACCAATAATGAACAGATCTGATTATAAAATTAAAACACTATTGAAAGCAAAACACTGTAACTTGTTATAAATACTTTTATTTCAGTATTAACACTTAGTACATGTACACTCAGTTCACACCTTACAGTTCAACCGCCAACGATAGACTGATTGTACGAACACATTCTGTTAGTCTATAAAGTTGTTTAGTAAATAAAGTTCTCTGCTATTAAACTGATACTTAATTACTCACGTTCGTAACAATATATTTTTCTGACTCTGTATACTGCAGTGAATCATATACTTTTGTGCATTATAAAACTCGCGACTAATTCCTGTCAGTAGTCCTCTTAACGAACATCAGTAGTTATTGGTTATATTATTATGTAGTTCAATGGACTTTTTGAAGGATGATTATGAGATGAAACTTTATCAGTTTCGTAGTAACTGTGTATAGCCCGAAGAATCGGCAAACTTAAATGGCAGTGGGCAGGGCACATTGCTCGCAGAACAGATGGTTGATGGGGGCGAAAGGTTCAGACAGCGGAAGACGCAGCGTTGGAAGGCCTGCCACAAGGTGGACCGGATGACCTAGTGAGGGTCGCAGGGATCTGATGGATGCGAGACGCACAGGACCGGTCGTTATGGTGACGTTTGGGGGAGGCCTATGTCCAACAGTGGACGATGAAACTGTGTATACAACCTTATTTTTAGTATATACGAAGTCTTTACTTTAAGTTAGTTTCAATAGGCTTTTATTTAGTGTATTTTTTATTTGTTTAATTTGTAAATATAGTATAGCTTGAAAATAAATAACCAAATCTGCAGAAGTTAAAAAATACAGCGTAAAATAAATTCTAAAACTAAGTTTTAGTAAATAGTAATTCTCCTTTGTTATACAACAGATTTTTACGATCGAGCGAATTCATTCAAACCTAAAAATCAAACGAACCGAATCACTCAACTAATTAAATTTTAATTAACGATTTCCAGATACGAATGGCCTGAAAACGTACAACCGGAGGTGATGAAGGTCTTAAACAACAACAAATCGAGAAGAAAATGCTGCTCCGAGAGCCAAGACCTACCAGACAGCGTATCCGAACTAAAAATTGACACTGACACCTGTCAGAGTGACAATTGCGAATGTGACAGCTGTCAAAAGAAAAGGCAAAATGACAGGTGTCAGGAGGAAAGTGACAGCCGTCAGCAAAGGCGGGAAGACGGTTATGGAGATGATAGTGAAGATGAAGGGTATGATGCAAAGGACATGAAAGTGAGGGGGAGATCGAGAATGGAAATCAACGATGTTTGTTACATTAACGGTAAGTTTATTATCAAAATATATTTTTTTTAGGTGGAAAATCATCCAGCGACTTCACTCGCTTTTGGGAGGAGCGAGAGTCCGTGTCAGTCTTTTACTGACTAAAACCCACTAATGTGTTCCTTTTTTGCCTAGCGTCCCAGGACCTCGGGGTTCCCATTCGGACGACCCATGGCCCCAGTAGGCATCGGCCCTGCTAGGCCCCTACGTTTTTGCTGACATCTCTTTGACGCGTGCGTGGAATACTACGCGTCGTCAATGACTTGGGCTCGGACCGGACGGTTACTGGACGGCCGGACGGTGAGCTACGCATTTCTCGTCGTTCGCAAGCCCACATCTACGGTGCACGGTGGCTGGAAATCGGGATCAGGAACCCGGCGGTCCGTTTTTTCAACCGAACCTCAACGGAAATGGACCGCCGGGACCTCTTTCGCTAGCATTACTGCTTCGCTGAAGGAGGCGACAGCCTACCATTCCTACTCGCTCTGGACCATGGCCTGTACCAGGGCCGGCGCGAGAGGTCGTTATCGCCGAGATGATTCAAACATAAGGCAGTTAGCACACTGGCGTTTTTCAAGCGTTCGCGTCAATGTTTGACCAGCGACCAACGTTACGCGTACGCGACGTTGACGTCGCGATTTTCTGGTAGTCAGCGTTCAGCGCAATGTTCACGTTTCATTTTTTAGTAACAAATACAATCACACCGTCCCACTCTCTCCGTTTTATAGTTATAATATTTTTAACTGTTTTCAGGGGTTTTATTAATATATTTTTGCAAAATTTTCACAATGTGTCAAAATGGAGTCCAGTAGAGATCGCAGCGTTTCTTTTTTTTTGAGAGAGAGAGGGGACGCAGGTGCGGGGTGCGGGCGGTAAGACGCTACCATTACTACACTACTACGATGTTAAAGAATGGTCATACAACAACTGCCTTTTAAATCTATTTCTCTTTTTACCGCAAAGTTACACCTCTTCTGGTGACTCTGAAAATTTGAGATTAGTGTCTAAGTACCTATTGCATGTCATTTTGAATCACGTTTAAAAATTCGTCAAATGTAGTATCCATGAATTCGCAAATATTTTGAAAATTCCGTGTGTCGTGATGCCCCAGTGGTTAAGGCATCTGCCCATCATGCATAAGGTTGCGGGTTTGAAACCCTTGAACATCTGGACCTAATTAAATGCACACATACTCGATGCCACTTCGGCAGCAGTGTTGCTGAGTATTTAATTCCGGCCGGCTGCGCCCGGATAGAGCTCTGCTGACCTTTAAATCCACTTTTTTTTTTTGCGAAATATTGATTGATTTACATATGCTATGTACATTCTGAAGAATAATTAACCTGCATTTTTTTTGTGTACTTAAACATAATTCTAAAGATCAAAGCCATTTGAAAGAAGTAGGGAAATCAAGCAAAAAAATATCATGTCGTTAATTTTTTTTTTGTCAGAAGTATTAGTCTTACGAAAAAATCATTTGATAATGTTGCACATGAATCTATAATAAACCTATATTTTTTTCAAACCTATTGACCTAGCCGTTACCGAGAAGTAGGCTTCAGAAAGTCACTGTTTTATAGCACTAATCGGGAGTGAGGGCCCCAAGGGCCTATTACACTACTCGGTATTCAGTAGTGTTGCAACAGAACTCTGCTTCCGGGAATGCGTGGAGGTACCGTGTTGAAATTAAAACCATATACTCAAATCTGCGGTCCCTTGAAGCTGTGAAAAAAATTAAAAAATCAAACTTCTAAGTTTACGATAAAAAAAATACGGTCGATTATGTCGCAAAAAACGTACATTTCGACACTCTCAACCCTCTCACTTCACCCACTTCCCGTCACTGCGCCGACGTTGCAGAAACGCCGGACTCAAAAAACGCCAGTGAGATAGAGGCCTTATAACAACATTATTAATTGAATTTATTATTGTCTGATGCGTTTATAAATAGGGAAACAAGTGCATATAACCTTATGAATGCAATAATAAATATTTATACTGACGGTTACAAATAATATTTATTATAAACTTAGTTATTTGATTTCCGTGTCTAAATAGGATGTATAATAAATACAGTCAACATCACAATTAAATTAATGATCGTATATAACGTAGTCGCCATTCCAGAACCTTTCGGCCCCAACGGCCATCCGTTCTGCGAGCAATGTGCCCTGCCCATTGCCACTTAAGTTTGGCGATTCTTCGTGCTGTGTCTGTAACCTTGATTCTCCTGCGGATATCCTCATTCCTGCTTCGATCATGCAGGGAAACTCCGAGCATAGCCCTTTCCATTGCCCTTTGGGTGACTTTAAGTCTTCTGATGAGGCCCATTGTTATCGACCACGTTTCGGAGTCATATGTTATCACTAGCAACACGCACTGGTCATAGACTTTCGTCTTGAGACACTGTGGTATATGACGAGCCAGCCGAGTCGGATTCGACGATTGATCACTATCTCTCGTACCCGAAGACGTAGCGTTGGACGGCCTCCTGCAAGGCGAACCGATGACCTGGTAAGGGTTGCGGGAATCCGATGGATGCGAGATGCACAGGACTGTTCATTGTGGCGACACTTGGGGGAGGCCTATGTCCAGCAATGGACGTCTATTGGCTGAAATGATGATGATGATGATGATATAACGTAGAGCAGTGGTGGCCGAGTGGTAACGGCCCCGACTTACGAGTTGTAGGTTGCGGGTTCAAACCGGGTAATTTATGTCATCACCACTGCTCTCAAAACGGTGAAGGAAAACATCGTGACGGAACCGGCATGTCCTAGAACCAAAAATTCGAAGACATGTGACATCCACCAACCCGCACTGAGCCCGCGTAGTGGATTACGGTCCATTCCCTCTCCTAGAGAGGAGGCCTCAGTCCCAACAGTGGGAACATTATAAGGCCGACTATACTATATAACGAGTATTAATTTTACTCAATAAATACTATTTTTTTATTTACAAAAAGCCTGATGGTTTTGTGATAGCAAATTTATTCTTTGTTCTGCAGAAAGTGGTTTTGCTAAAGAATTGTTGACAGGAGTTGTTTACTTTTGCTTGATTGGATAAAAGCAACAAAAGCTACTGTTGTGTTTGTCGATTTTAAATTAGGGATGTTATGGCCATAATATTTCGGATCTGGATATGCTTCAAGGGACCGCAGACTTGAGTATATGGTTTTGAGACTTTTTATTTTATTAGGTGAGAAAATCATCTTATGACGAATCCAGCTCTTGGGAGGAGCGAGAGAAGTGTCAGACTTTTACTGACTAAAAACCCACTCCTGTTCCTTCCTTGCCTTCGTCCCAGAGCCCCGGGTTTCACTTTCACACTACCCGTGGCCCCAGTAGGCTTTGACCCTGCTGAGCCCCTAGGATTTACTGGCATCTCCCTGAGGCGCGCGTGGAACAGTACGCGCCGTCGACGACTTGGGCTCGGTCCAGGCGGTAACCGGACAGTCGGACGGCGAGCCACCTATTGCTCGCCGTCCGCAAGCCCGCGCCTACGGTAGCCGGAATTTTTTTTGAGATTGGATTTTAGATTGGAATCCCGGCGGCAGTTGGGGCGTGAGGACCGTTGCCTCACGCGATCGGCCGCCTCCTTTGCTAGAATTACTGCTTCGCAGAAGGAGGCGACCGCTTGGCACTCCTCCTCGCTCCGGACCATGGCCTGTACCAAGGCCCGGCGCGAGAGATCGCCGCCACCGATCGCCCCCACGAGGACACGGCGTTGCTCTGCCCAAGCGGGGCACACCTCTACCGTGTGCTCCACCGTGTCCTCATGTATAATATAATTATATATTAGATTTAGTTATGTAGGTTTATATGGCGCACTGGATCCTACCCTCGAATATTTTCTCTCTTTAAAACTCAAAGGTTTGCTGAGAGAAAACTTATTGCTGAGTCAAGTTCGCCTTTGTGCATGAACTATCTGTATCACCGTGTACTATGTATGTTTTTGTGTACAATAAAGAATTAAAAAGATATATATATATATGTCGGCGCAGGATGCCGATCATCATTGACGCTATGTCCAGGTACTCTGTTTTGTGGGCGATGGCACCCAGCCATCGCCCACAAAACAGAGTCGAGATCGAGCAATAAATAAACTATTTCAGATCACACAACTGATTTATTATGATGCAAGCTTTAGGTATTCACTTCACACAACGAGCAGTGAGACAGTCCCCGAGACTAGACGTTGTACGCACGGCTGCCGACAGAGGAAAGAGCCTCGGACCTCTGCGGTCGGCACTTTTATCTGCTCGGTTCGTGCAAACGTCAGCGCGGATTCTGTCAAAGTGACATGTGTCACTTTTCACTTAGCTCGTTCATTCGTTCTCAAGCTTCTGTACTATTGACTTCTCCGACATATATTTTATATTAAAAAATCTAATCTTTCATTTTCCAGATGCTCTGGGCCTCCATCGTGTAGAGAATCCCTCACATGTGGACGGAGCGGTGTCCCTGCACCTCTACTGTCCTCCGTTTGACAGCTGTCGTGTATTCGACGCGAGGACCGGGAAGCCAACCGAGGTCAAAGTCACTTTCTGGTCCATGTATGGAAAGAAAATTAAGAGGGTGAGTATTTATCAATAATTTTAATAAAATAACTATTTTAATACCTATTTTTTCACTTAAGAGCCGGATGAGATTTCTTCGTAGCATACAGGCCATCCTTGATCTAAAGGACTTCCTCACGCCCCAGACGACAAGCAAAGGGTAGCTTGTCGTTCGGCCGTCCGGTAGCCTTCCGGACGGAGCTCGAGTCATCGACGGCGCGTAGTGTTCCACGCGCGTCTCAAAGAGATGTCAGCAAAGTTGTAGGGGGTCCAGCAGGACCGAAGGCTACTGGAGCCATGTGTTAGCTTTCGAAAGGGAAACACGGGCTCTTGGAACGCAAGGCAATCCCTCCTTGACCCACCACGTAAAGAAAGAATCAAGCTTTGGGAAGACCATCACCTACTACCATCTAACTTGAACCTCTAGGAATATCAGCCATCTGGACGTGAATTGCAGTGGCCTATATAATAAGGAAAGAACAGTAATCAGTTGCGCACTCAGGTAGGCCGCTGCAAACACAACTTGGCGAAATGGTGTTCTACAGACCCGTCGCGGAAACTCAATATTTGTGCGGTGCTCCTGTTCAGAACACGAGTCACAAGTTAGAGCGCCCCAAGTGCCCATACACCTGCACTTTGGAGGACTTAATGAGTGCCACTGATGCTGCAGTTAATGTAGCCATCTACTGAGCCCAAACAGTTTAAGGAGTTTGCCATAATCGATGACAAACTCCTTAAACTAGAAAAAAACCAAAAGAAGAAGAAGAACATTTTTTTTTACATATCTGAGGACCCTGGTCTTGCACCTTTGTAAAGCTTATGAGGGGCCGAGGCCAACTCACAGACCGACAATTTTCACAGAACGTGGTACTATGAGCATTGGAAAAGGGCCCCTCTTCCCTCCTTTCACATTTCTTGTCAAACTATCAGTCAACTAAATACATAACATAATGTTGTAATATAATTTATTGTAATTTTATCTGAAACATTTTTCATTTATTTCAGGTGATCGAAGCAAACCATGCAGCCGACAGCCAGTAACAGCTCTCAGCTAACAAAATTGAAGACTAAAGCCCTTCGTAGACAAGGCTTCGCAAATCTTCGATAGCCGACGATTTTGGTCTCTAAGCGATTATCGCAATACAACTTCATAGCAGTCGTCGCCGATACCAGTCGCGCGCTACTTGCGTACCAAGATCGTTGCGACAAACATCGCTGCGACTTTCAATATGGCGGACCAATGATGCGTGTGAGCCGCGTTTAAAGCCCTTGCTCCCATTTAGTGCCATGAAGCTGTGACTTTCTGAAGCCCTCGGTAACGGCTGGGTTAAAAGATTTGAAAAAAAAAAAATATATCTACACCAATATTGTAAAGAGGTAAAGTTTGTTTTTTTTTGTTTGTAGGAGGTAATGTTTTATAATTTATAAGCTTTTATAAGCTTATCTCAGGTACCAATATAAACGATTATTTGGATACTATCCATATATGTATCCTACTATGTTTATTTTAGGATGCTTAAATTGCAATTCATTAGAGGTTAGGCGGGCTGTTGACCTAATTACAACAGCCTATAAAACTATCAATGGTTACACTGATGCGTCCGACTTACATGTAGAGTTGTGTCAATTATTTGTTCCGAATAATTACAATCGCTCTAGAAAGCATAAATTATTTAAAGTCCCATTTTGTCGCACTGTAGCTCGATCCACCTCCCCTATACCGCGTATGCTAACGATGCTCAACGCGCTCGTGGAGACCAACCCTGGATTGGATTTGTTTGCTGATGAATGGAAGACAATACAATAAATAAATAAATAAAAATAAACAATAAACTAGCTTTTGCGCGCACGCGTACATAAAATATAGCCTATGTCACTCAGGAATAAAGCAGCTTTCTATCGGTGAAAAAACTTTAGCAATCGGACCAGTACTTTCAGAGATTACCTCCTACATACATATAAACAAACTCTACCCCTTTGTAATATTAGTTTTTGTATGAATAAATTTTGCCAAAAAAAAAACAAAAAATTAACAACATGATATTTTTTGGCTGGTTTTCCCTACACCTTTCAAACGGCTTTTATGTTTACACAAAAAAAAAATGCTGGTTAAAATAATATGTTCTTCAGAATGTACATAGCATATGTAAGTAAATCAATTAATATTTTGCAAACAAAATGGTTTTAAAGGGCTCTATGCGTATTTAACTCCGCCCAGATGTTCAAGAGACGCCTTAAATGTTACGCCTGCAATGAGGATCAATTACATAATAGCAAATCCGATTTTTACTAAATATATCTTATGTGTAATAATTTACTGAGCATTTAATTTTTTAAATTATTAAAATCCGCCAAGAAATGGAGGATTTATTAAAGTTTTTCTGAACGGCTACTTGGAAACGCGCGCTCTCGCTGGACTGTTGACTATGACGTCATCTGTCATGATCCGTGCGACGAACGACTTGATCGTATTCATTCGCCGGTGAAGACCGATCATGACAGATGACGTCACAGCGAGTCGCTTCATTCTCGGTCGCGTTTCTGGAATTAATACACTAAAATTGTTGTATCTTCGTCATTTTTGGTCCGATTTAAATAATTTCTTCACAGTATTTACTGTTTTTTTTGACGTTTTAAGTCCACAAAAATCATGACTGATCCTCATTGCAGAACAGACGACTCGCGTGTTGCGATTCAATATCGCTTGTACGGACCGAACGCTACTAGGTGTTCGCGACATAAGTTGTCAACATTAGTATAGACGATTTGCGTAGTCTTGTCTACAAAGGGCGTAAACATTCCAGTCCAATATTTTTAAGTAAATAAAAATTGTTGATTATTTTGTTAAGACTCAAATTGTTATACGGTTATTGTATTGATAATTTTAGTATGAGCGACGGTCCAAAGCGATAATAAATAAATTGTGTAGTTTTGTTTAGTATTTTTGACTGCAGCTTTGTTAGTATAGTTTGCTTGGTACCTAATTGTAGGCACAGTGATTAGAATAATACTAGCGATTCGTCCCAGTTTTGCACGAAACACTCGTGCAAAACTACAAATATTTGAAATTCTCGACTTTTCAGAATTTTTAATGTGCCTTATGTAATTTTAAAGTAGATTATAAATTTAATATAAGACATAAAATTAAGAGACGATTTAAATTGTAAATTTTATTTTTATTTACAATAATTATACAAATTAAATAATATTTTTAGAAACACGTATTTTTTTTTATTATAATCCTTATTTAATAGGAGATAGTTTGTTCGATATAAAATAATAAAGTATGAAAATGCCGTTTTTTAAAACGGGTTGGGTATAAATACAGCGATATTACAGAAAATACAAAACACAAAAAAAAACCAATAAATACCTAATTTAGAAAAAAGAATAACATACCTTTGATATAACTTTGGGGGCCGAGTCACCCGCGTCCGTAGGAGAACACCTGAGGCAAGTCCCTACACGTGGTCCCCGGGTGGTGCTAATCAGGTGACACTAACTGGTGGTAGGTTTCGACCGTTGGCTTGCGACCACCCACTGAGCAAAGACGTGCCGCCAAACGGCCTGGCCGTGTTCCGGTATGATGCTCAGTGTAGCCAGTCTAGAGGAGTTGGGTCGAAATAGCTGTTCCAGCGCAAGCAGACCATCCTGGTTCGTGCTGATATGGAGGAATCGGGAGGCTAGTCGCGGAGGGTAGCGGGATCCGAGGCACGGTTGCCGCTGGCCGACCGTAGGTAGCTGGGGGCCCAAGTAATGTGCTAGCCACACATGAAAGGCTGCCCCGCCAACTGTCGAAAAATCCCGAAATGCGCCATCGTGCTGGTTGGCGACCAGACGAGAGGGCCCGATGGACATTCTCGGGGGGGCTCGGGCGTCCCCGCAGTCTCCAGACTAGTCCCCCAATGATGTCGTCCTTTCAGTGCGTGCCTGAAGGTTAGCTGCGTGGAACCTCATTTCACTTCCTTCTCCTCTCCTCCCTTCACTCAAATAAAAATGAAAAGGAAAAGAAAGAGTCAAGATAAACAGCGGCTGCACTCCCTCTCTCACAAAGTGCACCTCACTAACATACGAGGTCTGCACTCCAATCTCGTCGCAGTCCACCACCACCTCGAGACTGAAAAACCAGCTCTCTTCTTCCTTTCGGAGACGCAGATCAGAGGTCCGTCCGACGTGTCGTACCTTTCTTACCCAGGTTTTACCTTGGAGCACAATTTCAAACCACGTGCGGGTGTATGTATGTACGCCCGTGACGACATCTGCTATCGGCGTCTCCGTAACCTTGAGGACTCCAGGTTCTCGACGCTTTGGACTTTGGTGGACACAGGCCTAGATAAAATAATCTACGCTTGTGTCTACCGCTCGCACAGCGGAGATCAGGAGACATCTGGGCTCACACAGCATCTGAGTGAGGCGGCGGATGCGGCTCAGCAGCGGTACCCTTCTGCCCAATTGGTGTTACTGGGGGATTTTAATGCCCACCACCAAGAGTGGCTTTTCCCGTACCAGTCCACAGACCACGCTGGGCGAGAGATGCGAAAGCTAGCGCTAGCATTAAATCTTACCCAGCTGGTCCAGGGGGCAACGAGGGTGCCGGATGTGGATTCGCACACAGCCAATTGCCTGGACCTTCTGCTGACAACAGATCCAGACCGCTACTCTGTGTCGATATGTTCGCCTTTAGGCGGTTCCGACCACTGTCTGGTTAAGTCTGTGTCTGTCTACTCCCCGCCCGATCCCAGCCCTAGGGGCACCCGGCGGGTTTGGCGATACAGGTCAGCAGATTGGGATGGCTTGCGGTCTTTCTTCGCATGCTATCCTTGGCAGCCCACTTGCTTTTCTTCAGATGATGCTTCGTCGTGCGTAGATGCCGTGACGGATGTGTTGCGACAGGGGATGGAGTACTTCATCCCATTCTCTGACGTAACAATGTCTGGCCAAGCTCGTCCATGGTTTGGCGCCGAATGTGATCGCGCAGACGCGCTTAAGCACGCGGCATATCGAGCTTGGGCCGACGCTCGTGCGCGCAAGGCAAGCGACGTGGCTCAAAAGAAGAAGGCCTTTAACAGGGCTGCCAAGTCCTGCAAGAAGGTGTTGCGGAGGTCTCGGTTTGACCACATAAGCCGAATTGGGAGCAAACTTGCTTCATACCCCGCAGGTAGTAAAGCGTTTTGGTCCCTGGCTAAGTCGGTTGAATCGAACTTCTGCCGTCCGTCACTTCCGCCACTGCTGAAACCCGATGGGTCGCTGGCTCACACCGCTGAGGAGAAAGCAAACTTGTTTGCCTCTCTTTTTGCGGAATATTCTCGTCTGAATTCTGGTGACGCACGGCCACCTGTTTCTCCTGATGGATGCGCGACGAGGATGTCAGACGTTCGTATCCATCAAAAGGACGTTCGTAGGGTCCTGCGTAACCTCGACGTGAACAAAGCTAGTGGCCCCGACGGGATACCAGCAATTGTACTTAAAACTTGTGCGCCTGAAGTGTCTCCGATCTTGACACGCCTATTTCGCATGTCATATGAGACTGGAAAAGTGCCGATTGCTTGGAAGCAAGCTAACGTGCAGCCTGTGCCCAAGAAGGGCAGTCGAGCTGACCCAGCAAACTACAGACCCATCTCTGTTACGTCCATCCTCTGTAAGAGTATGGAACGGGTGCTTAACAAGAAACTTCTGGCATACCTAGAAGCTAACGACATCCTCAGTGACCGGCAATACGGTTTTCGCCAAAATCGGTCCACTGGGGACCTTCTAGCGTATGCCATTCACATCTGGAGCGAGGCCATCGAGAAGCATGGGGAAGCGCTTGCCGTCTCCCTTGATATCTCGAAGGCTTTCGATAGGGTCTGGCACGAAAGCCTTATTGCTAAGCTTCCTTCCTTCGGCCTACCCACTGGTCTGTGTGATTGGATCGCAGACTTCTTGAGGGATCGATCCATCCGAGTGGTTGTTGATGGCTACTCCTCCGGTCAAATGGATATTAATGCCGGGGTCCCTCAGGGGTCGGTACTCTCGGCAACACTGTTTTTGCTGCACATAAATGACTTACTTAAACCCGGTATCTTTGGGTATGCAGACGACAGCACTGTTGCCGAGAGATATGTGTCTGACGCACGTGCTAGTGGGTCACAGATCCAGTCATCCCGAGAGGCTATGGTTGAACGCTTGAACTCGTCCTTGAAGGCGGTTTCCGATTGGGGCGATGCCAATCTGGTCAAGTTCAATGCAACTAAAACCCAAGCGTGTCTTTTTTCCGCTAAACGGAGTCAATTCCAACCGGCTCCATCTTTCCGGGGTGTGACCGTGCCAATAACCGACCACCTTGAGCTTCTTGGGGTAACGCTGTCGTCTACTCTAAATTTCGGCTCATACATTGAGGCAAAGGCTCAACTGGCTGCCAAAAAATTGGGGATCTTAGCAAAGGTGAGACGGTACTTCACGCCGGAACAGCTGCTCAACCTTTATCAAGCGCAAGTACGATCGTGTATGGAGTACTGCTCTCATCTTTGGGACGGGTCTGCCAAATACCAGCTTGATGCGCTGGAGTCGATTGAGAGGCGAGCCAAGAGGATCATCGGCAATGATGCGCTTGTTGAGTCGAAGCTACAAAGCCTTGGGCATCGCCGCCGAGTTGCTAGCCTGTCGGTTTTCTATCGTTTACATTTCGGGGAGTGTGCACTGGAATTGCACAATCTAATTCCGCCAAGTCCGTTCCATCATCGGACCACTAGACGTACGGCGTTGCGCCACCGGTACATGGTAGACATCCCACCCATACGCACAAAACGTTTTAAGAACACATTTATTATGCGTACAGCCAAGGAGTGGAATTCCTTGCCGGAGTCTGTGTTTCCAGATAGCTACAACTTAGGGGTCTTTAAGTCAAGAGTGAATAGGCTACTTCTAGGCAAGCGTGCTCCATCGTCGACCACATCATCGCTTACCATCAGGTGAGATGGTGGTCAAACGCGAGCCTATCATTAATAAAAAAAAAAAAAAAAAAAAAGTTTATTTGGACTTATAATTCCAAGTCGATCCAAAGATATAACACTTCAAAGTAACCCGTTTTAAAAAACGGTAATTTCATACTTTAACCCCTATTATTTATATCAGATTAAAAAAAATACAAATTTATTCACGGATTATTGAAGTTATACTTCTTTTGGCGCGATAGAGAAAAATGATGAGAGTGAATTTTTACGATGCGCGCGCACACCGACACCTAAATTCTACATCGTGAAGTTAGTTCTAGGTGGCATGCATGAAAATTGATAACTATGTTCAAGTTGTATATTCTAGTATTTTTATATTTAGAACACGTGTTTCGTAAGAGTACAATTAAACAGTGTGAATAAATAAATATTATTTTGGTGTTTTTATTATTTAAATAAAATCTTTTTGATTAATTTTAATATTTATCGTTAATCACTACTGCATTTTAGTTTTTTTTTTTCCATACGCCAAAGAAGTATAACTTCGTGTACATAAGTAAACACACTCTTTTTTTTATGCCATACTTCGATTCTGCACCAGAATCGACATGCAGCCTAAGGTCCTAGACCTTAGAGCTGCGCAGGGCAATTTCCGGCTACTGTAGGCGCGGCCTTGTAGACGGGGAGCTACTCATTGCTCGTCGTTCTTAGATCAAACCCGAGTCGACGGCGCGTTGTATTCCACGCGCGCCTAAAAGAGATGTCAGCAAAATTGACGGAGCTAGTTAAAAATGATTACATGTAGCGAAGATGAGAATGTTAATAATAATAATATATAATGGTATCATGTTCCATTATAATTGTTTAAAGGGCCTCTGCGAGTTGGCTTCGGCTCCTCGTACGCCTCCCAAAGGTCCAGGACCTCAGGGTCCTGAGATAAATAAAATAATATATAATAATAATAATAATATTCCACAACTAACACACAACGCCGCCTAGTCCCAAGCTAAGCAGAGCTTGTGTTACGGGTACTAGACAACTGATAAACATACTTATATATTTTTAAATACATACATATATTGATAAATTACACCCAGACACAGAACAAATGATCGTGCTCATCACACAACCATTTGTCCTGGGTGAGAATCGAACCCACGACCTCCGGCATAGCAGTCAGGGCCACTAACCACTAGACCAACAGGCCTGTGAATGTTGCTCCGCCCAGAGCGCAAGATATTGTCATTGGATGATTTTCACTCGTAAAAAAATAATCTAAAAGAGTTATGAATATATAGTCGGTACATGTAGATGAATGGACAGGGAGAGGGAGGCCCAAGAAAAGGTGGATGGATTGTGTGAGGGGTGATATGAAAGAAAAGGAAGTCAATGACAGCGTGACTGCTGATAGGATAGAAAGGAAGAAAATAACTTTTTACAAAAAAAAAAAACAACTTCAATGTAAAAAAACAGGGCAAGTGCGAGTCGGACTCGCGCACTGTGGGTTCCGTACAAACTTACCTATGTAAACAGTTCAATTCCCGAATTGAGTTACGAAGATTTTTCCGAATCGCAAAAAATGTTTTTTTTTTGTGACGTAACTACAAATTTACAGTTTTCAGATTTTTTCCTATACTTGTGCTATAAGACTTTGCTTCATGCCAAATTTCTGGATTCTAGATCAACGGAAAGTACCCTATGAATTTTGATTTCCTTGAAAGTGTCAAAATATACGTTTTTTGCGACATAAACGACCGTATCTTTTTTTTTCGTTAAGTAACTCAAAAGTTTGATTTTTTCGCAGCTTCAAGGGACTGCAGAGCTGAGTATAGTATGGTTTTAATTTCAACTTGAAACCTTCTCGCGTTCCCGAGATAAAGGGTCTTGACAGACAGACAGACAGATGGACGGACAACAAAGTGACCCTATAAGAGTTCCGTTTTTTTCCTTTTGGAACCCTAAAAAACACTATAAAGTGCAAAATAACTTTAATTTGGGAAGTCGGTGTTTCTACAATAGTTTTGTCTCTTCCTTATTTAATATCGACTTCCGAAATTGAAAGTATAGCATAGCATAGTCGGCCTTATAATGTTCCCACTGTTGGGACTCAGGCCTCCTCTCTGGGAGAGGGAATAGGCCATAATCCACCACGCGGGCCCAGTGCGGGTTGGTGAATGTCACATGTCTTCGAATTTTTGGTTCTAGGACATGCCGGTTTCCTCACGATGTTTTCCTTCACCGTTTTGAGAGCAGTGGTGATGAAATAATTACACAAAGTAATGCGCCTGGCTGGGTTTGAACTTGAACCTGCGACCTACAACACAACAACAAATTGAAAGTATTTTGCATTTTTTAGTGTTGAAGAATTTTTTGGAGAAGCTAAGGCGCTTTTTAAGCTAAGGCTGAAAGGTTCTGGAGTGGCGACCGAGTACCGGAAGACGCAGTGTTGGAAGGCCCCCCTACAAGGTGGGCCGATGACCTGGTGAAGGTTGCGGGAATCCGATGGATGCGAGACGCACAGGATCGTTCGTTGTGGCGACATTTGGGGGAGGCCTATGTCCAGCAGTGGACGTCTATCGGCTGAAATGATGATGATGATGATGATGAAGGCGCTTTTGTATAAATTCATAAACACATTATGATGTCAAATAACAAATAACACGGGACAAGGGCAGGAAGATGATGATGATGATTATGATGTCGAGCAACGTCAATAACTTTGATTATATACAAAGGTCAATAATAACGTTACGACAACGCAACGTACCACGTTCAAGGCACGTCGTCGTGACGTAAAATCTTAAGTTATTCATGGCTGAAAGATATGGATGGATCCAGTATTTTCTTTGCTTCTCTTTCTTCTTTATTCATCTTCTAAATATTAGCAGGTAGAGAACACAACTAGCATAGCATAGTCGGTCTTATAATGTTCCCACTGTTGGGACTCAAGACTCCTCTCTAGGAGAGGGCTGTAATCCACTACGCGGGCACAGTGCGGGTTGGTGGATGTCACATGTCTTAGAATTTTTGGTTCTCGGACATGCCGGTTTCCTCACGATGTTTTCCTTCACCGTTTTGAGAGCAGTGGTGATGATATAAATTACACAAAGTAATGCGCCTGGCTGGCTTTGAACCCGCGACCTACAACTCGTAAGTCGTAGCCGTTACCACTGGGCCACCACTGCTCTGCCGAACATAACGAAGAGAACACAACTAGTGTCGTCCGTTTCATGAAATTAACTGCGGCAATTCTACAAATGCGCCACCGGCGGCTTCGATACGACTTCGTTCAACGTGGCACGTTGCGTTGTCTTGATGCCACTTTATACGTGTGTAGATCATAGATAATTGTATTTCCTCACTATTTATTTATTTAATGTTGTTTCCATTTATGACTTTGTCCTAAAATTGTATTTATATTTAATTTTACTCAAATATATTTTTATGTACACAATACCGTTGCCGACGTCGGTTGGTTGATGGCGTCACCGGCCCACGCTGAAAACCAGCGCTGTGGACTCGTCGCATTTTTGCGTTGTGGACACGGCATTATGCTGAGCGTACGGCCGTTTTGCTCGGATGTGGCGCATATATGTTATTTCTGATTAATTTATGTTTTTGTCTTGCAAAATGTTTGCAATATGAAGTTTGCGCTTTTTCCGGCAAATAAAATGTTTTTCTTTCTTTCTTTCTTGATGTGGATTTTTATGATGCTCGTATTCGACAACACGTCACGGTGTCGTGACTTATACATTCACGTTACGGTGCTGTGCCGTGGCACGTTACGATTTCGTAGTTTAGTTCTTATATTATATATTATATTATAGCCTTTATTATTTCCTTAATATAATTTAACATTTCATTTACATAAGCATTGTTAATAGTTTAGTTAAATAGATAATTTACAAATTCAATAATTTAAACATTCCCATAAAATAAATTCATTAATTTAAACATTCATAAAATAAATTAAATAATTTTAAAATTTACATAAAATTGATTTAAAATCCCTACAAATAAATAATAAATTTAATTTCAAACATTTATATAAATACATGCAAAATATAATATCTAATATTTAAGTAAAAGTTAACTAAAATTTATTTAATATTATTATTTATTAATTTTATTATTAATTAAGGACCTCGCAACGAGTAAAGGCCTCCTCCATTTTTTTCCAACTGTCTCTATTCTTTGCCTTTGATATCCAGTTGTTTCCCACCACTTCATTTATCTCGTCTATCCATCTCTCCTTTGGTCTTCCCTTCTTCCGTTTATTGGGTGGTCCCGGCCAAATAGTTATTTTTTGAGCCCATTTATCTTTGTTCATACGAGCAATGTGACCAGCCCACTTCCATTTCAGTTTCATGCTATGTTCTAGAGCGTCTAATACTTTCGTTGTTTTCCTTATTTCTGAATTTCTTATCCGGTCTTTTCTTTTTAGATTTAATATACTACGTTCCATTGACCTCTGGCATACTTGTAATTTGTTTTTTGTGTGCTTATTAAATATCCAAGTTTGGCATGCATAGGTTAGGCACGGCAGTATACAGGAATCCAGTACTTTTTTCTTCAGATTTATAGGGAGGTTCGATTTTAGTATTTCCTTATTGCTCCAAAATTTATTCCATGTAGAATTAATTCGTCTGTGTAGTTCATCCTGGTGTCTGGTCGTAGCGAACGATATTTGTTTACCCAAGTAAATATAATCCTGTACATATTCCAGAGAGCTATTGTTGACTTTGATGGGTATCATTTGGTGGTTGGTCATGACCTTTGTTTTTGTGGTATTTAATTCCAAGCCAATTTTTCTGCTCACTGTATTAAGTTCATTTACCATTTTTTCCAGTTGAGTTGATGTTTCCGAAAAAAGTACTATATCATCTGCAAATCTTAGGTTGTTTAGAAATTTTCCTTGTATATTGATAGCTCTTTCCCAGTCTAGATTTTTCATAACGCTTTCTAAGACTGTTATAAAGATTCTCGGCGAGAGAGGATCTCCTTGTCTAACACCTCTACATATCTTTATTTCTGGGCCTCTTTTTTCCAATTTTACACAACTCTTAGTTTTTCTGTATATGTCTTTGATAAGCTCAATAGTCTCCAGTGGTACATCGCATTCGTCTAAGGCCTTCCACATGCTACTATGAGAAATAGAGTCGAAGGCTTTGGCGTAATCAATAAAAGCCAGATAGAGTGGCCGGTTGTGTTCATTATATTTCTCTATAATCAAGTTTAATGCGTGTATGTGATCTGTGGTAGAGAAGTTTTTTCTAAAGCCTGCCTGTTCCGGTGGTTGGTGTTTCTCGGTGTATATTGCGAGGCGTTCTTCTAGACATGAAGCAAACAATTTATACAGATTTGGTTGAAGGCTGATGGGTCGGTAATTACCGATATCAGCAGGGTTTCCTTTTTTATATAACAGAATTATATCAGATTCTGCCCATGTTGTCGGAATTTTCTTGTCATCTAGAATCTTGTTAAACAGGGTAGTTAGAGGTGATGCTAGTAAATATTTACCTGTTTTTATTGCTTCGTTTGGGATCCCATCTGGCCCACTGCTTTTATCAGATTTTAAATGTTCTATTTTCTTCAAAACCTCGAAAGTCGAGAATCTTTCCAGTGTGGTAGGGTTTTGATTGAGAAGCAAGGTTTCTTGGTTTGTATCTTGAGTTGTGTAGAGGTTCTTATAAAATGTTGTGGCTATATCTATAATCTTTGGTCTAGAAAAATGTTTTTTTATTGGTAGAGTCGTCATTTAGGCAGGGAATCCAACTTTTGGTCGAGTTCAGTATTTTGTATCCTTTTTTCAAGCTTCCTGATTTTTTAAGATGGTTTTCTATTGTTTTTAATCTGTGCTCTAAACGTTCTTTCTTGATTTGTTTGTATATATTTTTGTATAGATAGGTGCGCTCTTTCTTTTCTTCACTTGTTAAATTTTTTTTATTTGTCAATTCGCTTCTTCTTGCAATGAGCCTTTTGATACTCTTTGAAAAGACATGTTTTGAAACTGTTTCTTTTTTAATGGAGTTTAAACTGTCAGATATTGACCTCTTAATTTTACTGTAGAAATTTTCTACGTCTTCCCCTTCCTCAAGTTTTAACGAAGAAACGTTTCTATTTAGAGATTTGATAAACTGTTCCTTTTCTTCTTTTGTCTTTAGTTCTGTATTGTTTTGGTTGTACTTGGCTCTACTTCTTTTTAAATTTGAAATTGCAATGGTGCTTCGTATTAGTCGGTGGTCGCTCGGATACGGTAACCTGGTTATTATTTCTACGTTAGTAAAAATCCCTTTGGTGTTGGTTAATATATAATCTATTTGGCTTTTCTTTTTCTTTGGTGAGAGCCATGTCCATAAATTATTTATGTTCTTTTTGAATAGGCTATTTGTTATAACTAGGTTATTCTCGCTACAGAACTGGAGCAGAGTCTCGCCTCTTTTATCTCTCTTTCCAAAACAGTAGTTGCCTAGTAATCTTTCTTCACCTGCTAGCCGATGTCCAACTCGAGCGTTAAAATCACCCATTATGATTAAGAGTTTGTTGAAATGAATTTGAGCCTGCCGGAGTTGATCATAAAAGTTATTTATTTCTTGATCGCTTGCTTCAATGGTAGGAGCGTAAACTTGGACAATTGTAAGTGTTATGTCTCCGAATTTAAGATTTAAAAAGCATATACGTTCAGATACTGCAATAAAACTCTCAATATTCATCTTGTATTTCTTCTTCACAAGAAAACCCACACCATATAGACCTTTAGTTTCACCTATATAACAGAATATATGGTCATCATCTTCTAGAATATTGTAACCAGTTCTTCTTATTTCTGATAGACCAATAATGTCATATTTCAGTTTTACCAAAGATTCTTTTAGTAGCAGCATTCTTTCTGGTGAGAGTAGAGATCGTACATTATAAGTACAAATGTACAGCTCTTTCAATGGAGGGTTGTGGTCTTGCTCTCCCGCGGGGACCAGCCGTACTGGGAGAGGAGGAGGAGGAGGGGGCGCTGTTGGTTGCTATTCTGTATCGCAGAGATTTAGAGGTATTACTTCTGTGTTCTGATTTTTTCTTGATAGGTATTGCTGTATATTTGTTTTGTTTTTCTTTGGTACGGGTTTATTAGGCATATTGGTTATGTTATTTGTGTTTGTTAACGGTGAATCTGGGGATATCGATAGGGTTCTTTTGTTCCGGTAAAAAGGATGTGCATGTTTGTCGTTTACCTTTTCCGATATTATTATTAACTTATCGTACTTCAAAAAGGCTCTTCTCCCCTGTGCTTTTGCTTCTTTCAGTTTCTCTTGCAACTCTTTTCTTTTGTTGATAACTTCCAACGGAAAATCTTCCTTTATGTAGTACGATGTATTGTTGAGATTTTTCTTGTTTTTTAATAATTCTATTTTCATTCCCATTGTGGTAAAAGTAGTTAATACCGGCCTTACTTTCTCGCTCTGCTTTCCTAGTCTTCTAACTTGCTCTATATTCAATTTTGTACATTTAATTTCCATTTGAGAGTTAATTATTTCAAGTATTTTTGTTTCGAGATCGTGATAGCCCTTTTCGTCTTCAGCGACACCAAAAAATATTATATTTCTTTTCCTCATTGATTTGTCGAAGTTTTCTATCTTTCGATTTTGTTCTTGAATTTTTTCTTCTAAGATTAGAGTTTTTGTTTCTATATTTTTAAACTTTTCGTTTATATTCTCGTTGATAGATCTTGTAATTTCTTCTTTCATATTTTTTAATTCCTGTTTTTGTTCTTTCATTTCGCTTTGGATACTTTTTAACATTTTCGTAATTTCTTCCATAACTATGGATAGCGCCCTCTTGTGATGCGTAGCGGAACTTCGTATCGTCGTGTGATCGATTGAGGTGTGCCTGCGCGGGCGCAGCTTAGTTCTCGTTCTAGTAGTACTTCTTCTGCTCGCCAATAGATGGCGCTGTTCGCAAACCGAAGGCAGAGGAATGATTTGGCAAATAACGTTTTTTAGGTTATTAACACAAAAAACATTAAATGGGTTGTATTTTTTCACTAGTAATCTTCTTAAGTTTTTTATCGTCCAATTGTATCACAGATTTATCTCTGGTTGAGAAGCATTTAGCACTGTAATGTTTGTATTGCACTAAAGATCGTTACGGTTTTTATTGATTGTTTTTCGCGATTTTGCAGAAATTTCTCCTTACACTAAATGTTTCACGCACTTATCAGCACTAAATGTTTGCACTGGAGTACGGTTCACTGACTAAATGCTATTTTTACTATTTTTAAAACTGTTTTATATACGATTACGATGTAAACAAGGCAAAGGTGGCGCCCTCTTCTCAATTGTATTTATATTTAATTTTACTCAAATATATTTTTATGTACACAATACCGTTGCCGACGTCGGTTGGTTGATGGCGTCACCGGCCCACGCTGAAAACCAGCGCTGTGGACTCGTCGCATTTTTGCGTTGTGGACACGGCATTATGCTGAGCGTACGGCCGTTTTGCTCGGATGTGGCGCATATATGTTATTTCTGATTAATTTATGTTTTTGTCTTGCAAAATGTTTGCAATATGAAGTTTGCGCTTTTTCCGGCAAATAAAATGTTTTTCTTTCTTTCTTTCTTGATGTGGATTTTTATGATGCTCGTATTCGACAACACGTCACGGTGTCGTGACTTATACATTCACGTTACGGTGCTGTGCCGTGGCACGTTACGATTTCGTAGTTTAGTTCTTATGTGGAGCCATAAATGTCGCCACAAGGTTTTCACAAATTATCAAGATTAGTCATGAAATATTTAAGAGGGTCCTTTTTTACTCGCCTATCGTCAATATCGAGCATGGTTTAAAAGCTTGTTACTTCATCTCCAGCAATCCAACGCGATGTTTGACGAAAAGTCAACGCGAAAAATGAGAGATAACGCCTGAAAACTCTGTTAGCATTCGGTAATTCTGTGATTTACTCGAATATTTTACAAAACTTGTTCCAGGAAAAACGTGTTTTTTTTAAAACCTTAAAAGTTTTTGAAAAACTTTGTGGTCATTTGGAATCTTAATTGAATTTGCAAGGCTTCTATTGTTATACTTTTTAGACTTTTTAAATTTTTGAGTATATTATGAAGTGTCAAAGTTCATGCAAAATAGCAGATTTGCAGAGGTCTTCACTGGATTAGTTTTACACAAATTTATAAATTGATTTCAATAGAAGCCTAGATAATATCCACAAGATACTGTGTTTCCAAAATATCTTATGAAAAATGTGTAATAACGTCACAATCGCATAAGAGCGGTTGCATGAAAAACAGTGAAAATGCATGTCGAGTTGCATCCCCTTAAGCAGTTACGTCATACTGAAATGATTGTCTTAATTCCTTTATCTACACTGATTATTTTAGTTTCTTTTGTTTAATTATTCGTTATCTACCGCAAATATTTATTTTATCGGTATTACCCTTTTGTATTTTGGGCACGCCCTAATCATGGCGGTAAGTCCCCTCTTTGAGGAGTGGCGGCAGAGACGTCACGGCGTCCTCACCTTCCCGGAACCCACTACTAACCTAACCTAAACTCATTTTTCAGAATGATTTTTACTATCACCAACTGTCTAGGGGCCATCGTTCACGCAGTCCGTTTCCCATGACCAGAGCCAGATCTTTACAGAAGAGGTTGGTGAGTATTAGGTACTTTTTAGGGTTCCGTACCTCAAAAGGAAAAAACGGAACCCTTATAGGATCACTTTGTTGTCCATCCGTCGGTCTGTCTGTCTGTCTGTCTGTCTATCTGTCTATATGTTTGTCTGTCTGTCTGTCAAGACCCTTTATCTCGGGAACGCGTGGAGGTATCGAGTTAAAAAAAAAAACCATATAAACACCATAAAACCATAAAAATCAAACTTCTGAGTTAACGAAAAAAAGAGTTACGGCCGTTTATGTCGCACAAAACGTATATTTCGACACTCTCAATCGAATCAAAATTCATAAGGTACTTCCCGTTAACCTAGAATCCTGAAATTTGGCATGAAGCAAGGTCTCATAACACAATTATAGGAAAAAAATCTGAAAACTGCAAATTTGTAGTTACATCACAAAATTTTTTGCGATTCGGAAAACTTCGTAATTCAATTTGGGAATTGAACTGTGTTCATAGGTAAGTTTGTACGGAACCCTCAGTGCGCGAGTCCGACTCGCACTTGCCCAGTTTTTTAAATTTGAAACAATTTTCACTGCACGTTCGGAAATGGAAATGGCTAAATTTAAAATGATTTTGCTAGAGTAAGCAGAGATCTTTGCTGCTAACTCTGCTTTAATTATTATATATTTTCAATATTTATGATACTTCTATTTACATTGTATGTAATATGATTTAGTATTGTTGATTTGATAAGTTAAGAGCGTCATTTTCGAGGTACATTTTCATACAACCGCTCTTACGTGATTATGATGTTATTGCACATTTTTCTCTAGATATTTTTGGTACACAGCTATCTTATGGATATTATCTTGGGTTCTATAGAAATCAAAACATAAATTTGTGTAAAACTAATCTAGTAAAGACCTCTGAAAATCTGCTATTTTACGTTAACTTTGAACCTCCATAATGTACTCATATATTAAAAATATAAAAATGTACATCAATAGAAGCCTTGCACACTTAATCGAAATTCTGAATGACGACAATTTTTCTGAAAAACTTTTAAGAGTTTAAAAAAAAAACACGTATTTCCTCGAACAAGTTTTGTGAAACATTCGAGTAAATTACGGAATTATCGAATGCCAACAGAGTTTTCAGGCGTTATCTCTCTTTTTTTGCGTTGCTTCTTCATCAAACATCGCGTTGGATTGCGTTAGATGAAGCAACAAGCTTTTAAACCATGCTCGATGTTGACGACAGGCGAGTGGAAAAAGGCCCTCTTAATTGAGAAAATAAATGCAATTTTTTCATTGGCTAAATTACTTTTTAACATTGATAAACAAATATGAAAGCTTCAAAGCTGCTGTTATGAAAAAGAAGTCCGACATGGACTTTGACGTCAAAGGCCACGACACCCGTACGGTCGCCATAGAAAACAGCATCTTGGCGAGAGAGATTGATGTATTTGTTTAAAATTGTTATAATTATCTCATTTGCTTTTCTACTCGTACCAATTTTGATATAGTTTTCACAATTAATATTCTATTTTTATATACCTATCTATTGACAAACTGGTTAGTTTACAAATATTTTCTCAATACACTTACTCGAAAACCGCTCTTATCCCACCGCTTTTTGGCACGCAATTGACTGTTTTTCGCACTAGTGCCGAAAAGTGTGCATGTTCGCCCCCGCCACAATTTTATTACATTTATCTTATCAGGCTGGGCGCGCGTCGACCCCCCCATGAGGCACGCGTCAACCACCACTGGTCACGCGTCAACCTTCTTTTATTTATGTCTTCGTAAGTGTATTGAAAAACATCGTTTGATACACGTGGAAATTTGTCACTGCAGCCTTTGGCCTCATAACCCTCTCGCCAATGCCGCGTCGGTCACAATGACAAACTTTCTCCACTTGTATCAAAATGTACTATTTACATAATGTGGTAAAAATAGCTTAAATGTGATGATTAAACACATAGAAAGTATCCTTGGTAGCTGTTATAAGGTTTTTGGCCGCATATCTTATAAAGATCAAGTTTCGTTCTTATCAAAATTATTTAGTTCCAGGTAATCGACAGGGACTTCCCTTTCCAATCTAATCTTACTCAAGTTTGTATCGTTAATCTTTTTATCTAATTTACAGGGTGTCTTTGACATCGACGCAATTGACGGAAAAGACCGATGAAAAATGTTTTTTTTATTTTTTTATTTTAGGTGGGAAAATCATCTTATGACAAATCGCGCTCTTGGGCGGAGCGCGAGATAGTGTCAGACTTTTACTGACTAAAAACCCACTCCTGTTCCTTCGTTGCCTTCGTCCCAGGGCCACGGTTTCGTTTTCACACTACCCATGGCCCCAGTAGGCTTCGACCCTGCTGGGCCCCTACGATTTGCTGACATCTCCCTGAGGCGCGCGCGGAACAATACGCGCCGTCGACGACTTGGGCTTGGTCCGGAAGGTTACCGGACGGTCGGACGGCGGGCCACCCATTGCCCGCCGTCCGCAAGCCGGAAATCGGGATCGGAATCCCGGCGGCGGTTGGGGCGTGAGGACCGTTGCCGTTGCCTCACGCGATCGGCCGCCTCTTTTGCTAGCATTACTGTTCGCAGAAGGAGGCGACCGCCTGCCACTCCTCCTCGCTCCGGACCATGGCCTGTACCAAAGCCCGGCGCGAGAGATCGCCGCCGCCGATCGCCCCCACGAGGACACGGCGTTGCTCTTCCCAAGCGGGGCACACCACCGTGTGCTCCACCGTGTCCTCCGGGCGGTCCACACAGTGGCGACACCCGGGCGTCGCTTCCGCACGAATCCGGTGCAGGAACTTCCCGAACTTCCCGTGTTCGGTGAGAACCTGCGTCATGCGGAAGGTGAGGACGCTGTGAGGTCTTTCCAACCACGCCTCAAAGAAGGGACTTACCGCCATAATTGTGGCGTGTCCAGATGAAAAATGGTGGAATTTTTCATTTCCTAGTTTTTTTTTTTAAATCTACGTTTTTTCATTTAGACTGTATGAAATCGTTATTCTAAAATTTTTAGTGAAAAAAATGAATGAATAAATAAAATGTTATTCTAATCAACCTCGATGACATTTTTAATTTTAAAAGTATAAAATTAAATGACATTTTTAATTTTAAAAGTATAAAATTAAAAATGTCATTGGGGTTGATTAGAATAACGATTTTATCTACCCTGATGACTTTTTAACTAATGTGTCATTCTCTTACATAAAACTTAAATATTAACTAAACTATTTATATTAAAACCTATGTACATAAAAACTATAAATACTATTATACTAAACCTAAGGTTTGCATATTAGAAAATCAAAACTTTCCTGGGCAAATTTCAAAAGAACAACGTACAAATCAACAAAGTTTAAAATAACGATGGTCATTTGATCAAAAGTTCAGCTGACCAAAGTCTGGAATATCAACGTTTAAATTATTTATTACACTCTTGACCAAATCGTGTATAGGTCAAAATGGATTACTGGATAAATTATTAATTATCGTACGTTTGTTTTTGTTGCCTTTTGCAAGTTGCGCTCGTATGACTGTGTTAGTGAATCATTTGGGTTAGGTTAGGTTAAAACTGTGACCATCAACGCGCGAACGCGAGCGAGCGGAGCGAGCAGATCCCCCTCTAATGTTAGTGAATCATTTGGGTTAGGTTAGAACTGTGCCTATCAACGATCAAATCCCCTTCTAATTTTAAAAGCCATTATGATTTAGGCCCCAAACCGCCCCATAAATCGATGGAAATTAGTGTTCTAACTTAACCTAACCTCAAACTTTAGACACAAATTAACATACTTATATTTACATCTAGCAAATTTATTCAGTCGTCATTTGTGATTATGTAATTTGTTTAGTAATGATTTGATATTTTAAAATTACATCTAGCAACTTTTGATCAGTCGTTTATTTGATGTCACATACCTTGGGATTCTAAAATTTTTCTAAATAAAACATTTGGTCATTTAAATTTTGTTATTTCGTTTATTGTTCTTTTGAAATTTGCTCAAAAAAGTTTTGATTTTCTAGTATGCAACTAAACCTAACTATGTAAGTACTTTAATTAATTAATTTTGAATTCAAAAATTGTCCTTTTTGTTTTCTTTACTAAAAATATCTTTGGGGTTGGATAGATTTTTTTTTTTTTTTTTTTTTAGGTGGGAAAATCATCTTATGACAAATCCCGCTCTTGGGCGGAGCGGAAAGTAGTGTCAGACTTTTACTGACTAAAAACCCACTCCTGTTCCTTCTTTGCCTTCGTCCCAGGGCCCCGGGTTTCGCTTTCACACTACCCGTGGCCCCAGTAGGCTTCGACCCTGTTGGGCCCCTACGATTTGCTGACATCTCCCTGAGGCGCGCGTGGAACAATACGCGCCGTCGACGACTTGGGCTTGGTCCGGACGGTTACCGGACGATCGGACGGCGAGCCACCCATTGCTCGCCGTCCGCAAGCCCTCGCCTACGGTGGCCGGAAATCGGGATCGGAATCCCGGCGGCGGTTGGGGCGTGAGGACCGTTGCCTCACGCGATCGGCCGCCTCCTTTGCTAGCATTACTGCTTCGCAGAAGGAGGCGACCGCCTGCCACTCTTCCTCGCTCCGGACCATGGCCTGTACCAAGGCCCGGCGCGAGAGATCGCCGCCGCCGATCGCCCCCACGAGGACACGGCGTTGCTCTGCCCAAGCGGGGCACACCTCCACCGTGTGCTCCACCGTGTCCTCCGGGCGGTCCGCACAGTGGCGACACCCGGGCGTCTCTTCCGCACGAATTCGGTGCAGGAACTTCCCGAACTTACCGTGTTCGGTGAGAACCTGCGTCATGCGGAAGGTGAGGACGCCGTGAGGTCTTTCCAACCACGCCTCAAAGAGGGGACTTACCGCCATAATTGTGGCGTGCCCACCATAATTGTGGCGTGCCCAGGGTTGGATAGATTAACGATTTTACACAGTTAAAATTAAAAAAAGTACAGTTTTTTTTTTAAATTAGGAAAATCCGAAGACAATTTCCACCCCCCAGTGGTGGAATTTTACTTCCCTCCACTACTGGGGGAATCATGTACTGGATCCGTGGTATCCGTTTGTGCGTCGATGTTAAAGACACTGTGTATATTAAGAATACTTCAAAGAGGAAATAAATTTTAAACTTGTGTGTAGGGTTATAATCTCTGAAACTATTAAAGTGGCAGGCCATGGCAGGCAGCCGCCTCCTTCTGCGAAGCAGTAATGTTAGCAAAGAAAGTGGCCGCACGGGTAAACGAGGAACGGCCCCTTACGCCCCAGCCTCCGGGATCCCGATCCTGATTTCCAGCCACAGTAGGCGCAGGCTTGCGGACGGCGAGCAATGCGTTGCACGCCGTCCGGTCGTCCGGTAACCGTCCGGACCGAGCCCAAGACGTCGACGGCGCGTAGTGTTCCACGCGCGCCTCAAGAAGATGTCATCAAATCGTAGAGGCCCAGCAGGGTCGAAGCCTACTGGGGCCATGGGTTAAGTGAAAATGAAATCCGGGGTTCTGGAACTCAAGGTAAAGAAAGAACAAACGAGTGGGTAAAATAAATGTCTGATACGTCCTCGCGCTCCGCCCAAGGGCGGGAGATGTCATTAGACGACGACGATTTCCCAACAAAAAAAAAATGCAACGCTCCGGGCGGATATTTGGGCTACAAAAAATACAGGTCAATAAAAAAGAAATACTCATAAACGGAAAGACGCTAAATTCGTACATAATATTGTTTACAAAGGATATAATTTTGTCCTGAGCATTCAGGACAAAATTAAACATAAAAATTTAGCATAAAAATCTTAATCCGATAATATACTTTGAATAGGTGAGTCAGCCTTACGAGTTGTAGGTCGCGGGTTCAAACCTAGCCAGGCGCATTACTTTGTGTAATTTATTTCATCACCACTGCTCTCAAAACGGTGAAGGAAAACATCGTGAGGAAACCGGCATGTCTTAGAACCAAAAAATTCGAAGACATGTGACATTCACCAACCCGCACAGGGCCCGCGTGGTGGATTACGGCCCATTCCCTCTCCTAGAGAGGAGGCCTGAGTCCCAGCAGTGGGAACATTAAAAGGCTGATTATGCTTATGCTATGCTTAGGTGAGTCATAATTTCAAGCATCCAAATTGTTTTCGTAGAATCTTGAATATATTTTTAATCATTGTGACGTTATTTTATCATGTTGCAGAAAGATATTTGCTGTATATTTCGCGTCTGCATTGCTCTACGAAGGTTGAGGAAATTGTGGAGTATATGAAGATAAAGAGTTACTGGACTCTGAGGGTCGCCATTATACCAACTTCAAGTCGTTCGTGATACGAGTTCTAACCCACAATCTACAGACCTTTTTGAGAGAGGACTTTTGGCCGAAAGGTGTCGTGTATCGACGTTTCCGAGGACGGCGCGACACCACGCAGCGGAACACGACGCTGATATTACGTGTATAATTACAGTTATTTTTTTGTGATATTTGTAATATGTATTAGTTTATTTTGTTTATAAGATTGTAATATAATGTATTTTATCTATGCGGCCTTAGTTGCCTGACAATAAAGAAATAATAATACTTAATAATAATTAATACATGTATATTGACTTGACTCGCGAGGTTGTCGACATGTGGGATGTGGACTCGGCGATTATTGTACCGATAGTCGTGTCGGGCAATGGCTTAATAGCCAAGAGCCTCGACCAACACCTTAGGAGGCTTGCGTTAGGCGGCTGGATCAAGGGCTTGATTCAGAAAGCGGTACTCCTGGACACGGCTCGTATTGTTAGGAGGTTCCTTTCTCTGGAGCCCTGACCGCCGGTAGCTTGGACCCTGTTCCCGATACCGGTGGGATACTATTTTTTATATTTTTAAATGTTTAATTTTTTATTTTTGAAATTTTTAAAAATGTAAATAATATGTTTATGTAAATGAAATAAAGAAAATTAATACATGTATATTTTTTCCTTTTGAATTTTAAACCCAAACCTAATATGAAATATATGTATGTATGTATGTATGTGTTAATGTTTCAAAAGAACGGTAAAGAACGAACGTAATGGTACCACTGATACTGCAGTTAACGTAGCCTACTGGATCCAAAAAAATTAAGGAGTTTACCATTGACTAGAAAAGAAGAAGAAGAAGTAAAATGACCTAAAAACAAGTGCGAGTCGGACTCGCGCACTGAGGGTTCCGTACAAATTTACCGGTGAAAACCGTTCCTTTCTCGACGAAGCTTTTTCCGAATCACAAAAAAAAAGGTTTTTTGTGACGTAACAACAAATTTACGGTTTTCAGATTTATTCCCTTATCTGTGCTATAAGACCTTACTTTATGCCAAATTTTAGGATTCTGGGTCAACGGGAAGTACCTTATGAATTTTGATTCCCTTGAGAGTGTCGAAATATATGTTTTTTTGCGACATAAACGGCCTTGTCTATTTTTCAGTTAATTTAGAAATCTGATTTTTTACAGCTTCAAGAGACCTCAAACTTCAGTACCTATATGGTTTTAATTTCAACTCGATACCTCCACGTGTTCCCAAGATGTGGGTCTTGATATACAGACAGACAGAACAAAGTGATCCTATAAGGGTTCCGTTTTTTCCTTTTGAGGTAAGGAACCCTAAAAAGTAATAAAATAAGAAAAAATAAAATAATAATATGATTGCAAATTATATGTATAGATGTGTTTATAATTCAATAAAAACACTTAACTAATTAAAACTATATGTATATACACTAAAGGCATAACTCCTACATAAAATATGTCGTCATAAAATTCCTCCGCATCGCTGTCGACTGCAAGTGTGCCCAAAAGGCTGACGGCATTGCCACGTTGTATGGCAATGCTTAATCTCTGACCGAGGTAAAAGCCAGCCCTTGGGTCACGCGAACTGTCTAAGTGTCTACCTGTGTCGACACTCTTGCGACATCCCATCTTCCTAGCTCTTCGTGCTGTGCTGGTGCTGCCACTGCGGCTGCGGAGAACCTCAAGCTGCGGAAATATAACAACCTCGTTGGCAGTTATATTTTTGAGCCGTTTGGTGTTGAAACTCTTGGGCCGTGGGGTCCGAGTGCTCATAAGCTTTTCAAAGAATTATCCAAACGCTTAGTAGACACTTCGCGTGACCCAAGGGCTGGCTTTTACCTCGATTGCAAATTTAATCAAAATTCTGAATAATGAGTTTTTTTTCCAAAAACTTTTACAGTTTTTTAAAAAACACGTACCTATTTTCCTGGAACAAGTTTTGTGAAATATTCGAGTGAATGGCGGTATTACCGAGTGCCAGCCGAGGGCATTGCCTTTTTATCAAGTTTTTAAACTATGCTCAGGCACAGAATAAGAAATAGTACAAGTACAGAAATTGCACTCCGTGATAGCCAACATACGAATTTAAACCTACTAACAAGAGCGATAATGTCCATAATACATTGCACGGCACGAACACGACCTTGATTTTATTAGCCTACCAGATCCAGTGGCGCTCGTAACGAATCAAAATGCACCGTAAGTCCGCGTGTCGAGAGTCTCTTTTATTATGTCCGTTATGCGCCTTTGAACAGGCCGCTCTTTTTACAGGGTTAGGACTTGTGTGTTTTTGAAAAATGTGAAATAGGTACTTACGTTTTATTACATAAAATATAATCAGATTTTCTAAAATCATATGGTAGATAGGTACCTAATTGATTTCTACCTATTTACTTATATCCATACTTTAAAAAATATTTTTTAAAAAGTCATCTCATAGAAGTGTCAAGAGATTGTTTACATTTAGTTAGGTATCTAAACAAATGAAATAGGTAATTAAAATGAAGTGTATATGACTTTGTTGATTTTGTATGTGCGTTAGCTTTGCGTTCATATGTAATATTTAAAAGGTCGTTTAAGACGTTATTATACATAATAATTAACATTTTGTAAGATATAATTCCAATTATGTTGACCTTGCATTTTGTAACACAAGGTGTAAAATCGAAAACCTATTTTTGCGTGCGCTGCAAAAACTATTGACAATAGAACAAAATGATGTACTACGGGTTTGTAGATCCCATTAAGACCTACAAAAAAGTCCGCAAGAACATATATCTAGCTATCATGGTTTAATCACAATAACCGATTTTGTGTTCAAAATAATTATTAAATCGTCTGAAGAAAAAAAAACTACGTTAAATATGTATCGTAATATTAATCTTTATCGAAATTAAGCATTATGTTATCAAGAGTATTTATGTAGAAGTAAAATACTTTTTGTTTCATCTCAATCGGATATTTCGTTTAAAAGTTATCACGTGTGTAAGATGTTAAGGGTTGGTACCTATTAATGAGTTATGGGCCATAGAGTTTTTTATCAACATAAAATCCTGTCATAATCTTTTTCGAAATATATTTGTTTATGAGATCAAGACGATGCAGTCCATTATCCACAGGAATTTTTTAATTCTTTAAACCCGAGTGGCCTCCCCCCACATTCTCTCAAGTTAAAAATTGGTGCCCCAATTATTTTACTTAGAAATCTTAAGCCACCAAATTTATGTAACGGGACTCGACTTCAGGTTAAATTTCTTCGCAATAACGTGATCGTTGCAACAGTTTTGACTGGTCCAGCGGTTGGTCAAACAGTACTTATACCTCGGATCCCAATGATTCCAAATGATTTACCTTTTCATTTTAAAAGAGTCCAATTCCCAATTAAATTATCTTTTGCCGTAACGATAAATAAATCACAGGGGCAAACATTTAAATATGTAGGATTAGATTTACGGCAAGACTGTTTTTCGCACGGCCAACTATATGTCGCGTTGTCAAGATCAGGTTGCGGAAACAATCAATATATTCTTCTGCCACAAGAAAATAAAACGAAAAATATAATTTACTCAAAAGTACAATATTTTAACCCGGTTTAAAGTGGACGGACACTCCCGCCTGTAGTCGTAATTCTTATGTGTCTGGCTGAATGTCGAACAGATAGACAGCTATTGTCTGCGACTTATACAATTTAACTTAATCTATATTTTTCTTAATATTATAAAGCTGAAAAGTTTGGTTGTTTGTTATGAACGCGGTAATCTCGGGAAATACTGATCTGATATGAAAACTGTTTAAATATTCAATAGTCCATTTATTGAGGGAGGCTATATTTATCTCGGTATTTCCACGGAAACGAGAAAAACGCGGGTGAAACCGCGGGGCACAGCTAGTCTATATATATAAAAGAAATTCGTGTTAGTTACACTATTTATAACTCAAGAACGGCTGAACCAATTTGGCTGAAAGTTGGTGGGGAGGTAGCTTAGAACCAGGAAAAACACATAGGATACTTTTTTTTTTTTTTTTAGTAGGGTAGAGTAGTGTAGAGTAGGGTAGAGTAGGGTAGAGAAGGGTAGAGTAGGGTAGAGTAGGGTAGAGTAGGGTAGAGTAGGGTAGAGTAGGGTAGAGTAGGGTAGAGTAGGGTAGAGTAGGGTAGGGTAGGTAGAGTAGGGTAGAGTAGGGTGGAGTAGGGTAGAGTAGGGTAGAGTAGGGTAGAGTAGGGTAGAGTAGGGTAGAGTAGGGTAGATTAGGTTAGAGTAGGGTAGAGTAGGGTAGAGTAAGTTAGAGTAGGATAGAGTTGGGTAGAGTAGGATAGGCGGTACGAAGTTCGCCGGGTCAGCTAGTTAATAATATAATAACAATATAAAGTAATACAGAATATAATATGATCAATTAATAATATTATAATGAAAATGTAAAATGTAACTATGGACAAAATACGTCTGAAATAAAAAGATATTTTTTTTAATCCAAAGTATTGTTAATTAGACTGGTTTTTCTTAAGGCGAAAGCGCCAGGGTCGCCCGCGAAAATCAAATTTTCTTACATCTTTTGCAATTTGCAATGTATGTTATAATAATAATTATTTAAATGCTTGTACCTGTACAAAATCTATTGTATACTTAATAATATATAAACTATTTTAAGCCACCCTTCGCTTGACTGAAAGCAAAACAGATGTGGGCCCAGTTAACCATTATCAATTCTTAAAAGGGGTAACTGGTCTGCGGTCCCAGTTCCATTGTGGGCCGAACGAACCCTAACCCAGTATTCTATTAAAATCATAATCGGTGGCAGACAGAATATTATGTTGTTTAATAACGGTCTCTGAGCAGTAATCGTCCTATTGGCAAAGATATTTGTGATGAATGATAAATGATATATTTTGCAAATAGGCAGGGGCGCCGGCTTTTAGAAAACCTCATGGGTGCTCATGCTCAATTGATGACTCGAAAAAGTGGCGAAGTGTGAGAAGAGAAATGCACACTGATCGACCGACAAATAAATAAATGTCCTACTTACATACTGCATACTTAATTACTAATTATGTTTGATAAAAATATAAAATGAAACTTTAAATGAAATTATATAAAAATTAAACTAGTTTTAATTATCAAGAAATATTATAATTTATACGTAACCTAAAAGGCAATTACTGTTCTATTTCTTGATGTCTATTCTCAGGGGTGCTCAGCCGTCACTATTTATTTCTCATGGGTGTTCGAGCCCCCGAGCACCCACGGAGTCGGCGCCCCTGCTTATTGACATACCAGTAATAATGAGAGGTATTTAAAAACCTTTTATTGAATAAACTTAATATTTTATGAATAACGGTGCAAGTCGGTGCAAGAATAAAAAAATACTACTGAATTCTATAAAACAAGAACAAAGAAGATACAAAAATATACAATACAACAACATACACAAAGCAGTAACGGTAAACAATTTAAAAAACAAGATATATTTATTTTATTTTATTTATTTACATACTCGTAACATATTGATATAAATATTTTTAAAATCTTTTGTTAAAAAGAAAATAATAATTTAAAAATCTAATTAATATGTGTATTAAAATTAATAAAAATTTAATAATGACAATATAATTCTGCGATAACTTTTTTCGATTTGAATTAAAGTTCTGCGTTCAGTTCACGTTCGATCCGTTCCATCACTTCACCCGTTTTGCCCCACGAGTTAGGCACGAACATTAACAACCCATCTACATGCCTAGTAATCTGTGGGATGTTCCTAACGCATCCAGCATTGCAGATAAAGTCACAACTAAGTTTACTGGGGTTGAAATGAAGACCCTCAGCGCAGATACCGACGCGAGCCTGGTCTCCGATACAAAAGTAGAACTTGTCGCACTCTGGATGAGGCCATGGAGCGATGTTGCAGCTTTCCTTGCATATTTCTGCTGGGTCAACCGGGCATTCAGGGCAATCAGGATCAACAGTTGTGGTGGTAGAAGCAGGGGTTGTTGTGATGTCAGGAGCTGGGCTGGTTGTGCTCGGTGTTGTGTTTTCTGATACCAGAGAAGTTGTTACGTCTGGAACAGTGGCTGTTGAGTCCCAGTGTTCACACCCAGCTTCTTCTGGCCATAAGCATTTCTAGAATTATAAATAAAAATTACGATTACTACTTCATGTGTAAATTTAATTTTAAGTTTGCAGTCGGGATTGTCAAATATTATTGAGCTTGGGTCAGTTGCATTAAGGTATGGTCATGTTAGGAGGAGGGATGAAATGTAACATAAGAGTTAGTAATATTACATGGCCACAAAATCATCTTCTCTTTCTCGTTACGGGGCCTGTTCTGTGTTACGTGAAAACAAACCATCAAAATACAAGTAAATATCTTGTTACCTCTCTAAAACAAATGGTAGCCTAAAAACCGTCAATTCACAGTTTAATGTTGAATTTAATCAACAGTCCACTGAACAGTTAGAATAAGGTTTCTTTTGTTGGTCCATTTTCCACAAAAAACTTCACAGACGCGTGTCTCAAACGGATAGCACTCGAGCTCGCATTGAACTGAATTGAGCCGAGATATCATGTCCGTGAGCGATGTCTATGTGTGCGTTGCTCGAGCGCGCTTTGTATGTAAATTGACTTCTGTACCTATCTATTTTGTGGTGTAACTGTTGGTACGAAATGAATATGCTTTCTATTTTTTTCATTTACTATATTTACCTGCAGGGTTGGACTGAAATGAGTTCCATTGGGAGCACAAGAGAACTCAATTTTCTCTCCATGAACGCAGTAGTAGAACTTCTCGCAGTCGTCCTCATGAGGCAAGAGGTAGTCGATATCGAAGTCAGCTGGGCAACCATTGGGAAGAGCTTCCCATTCTCCTGGTAAGTCTGGGTCAACTGAGCTGGCGTTGGTGGTTGTGCTAGGTGGGGTGTTGTCTGGTACAGAAGTTGTTGTTCTGTCTGGAACAGTTCCTGTAGAATCCCAATGTTCACATCCAGCTTCTTCTGGCCATGTGCATCTCTAGAATTATTAACAATAATATCGATTACTATTATTCATGTGTTTACTAAGTTCTTGAGTTTGGTAAAAATAAATCGGTCGTCGGAATTGTGAAATACTATTTCGCTTTGGTGCCCCAAAGCGAAATATCTTCAAGTTTTGCCTTAAATTGCTAAAAATTTCGAGCCTTAGCCAATAAACTCATGTTTTTTAGGGTTCCGTACCTCACAAGGAAAAAACAGAACCCATAAAGGATTAGGTACTTTGTTGTCCGTCTATTTGTCGGTCTGTCAAGATCCTTTATCTCAGGAACGCATACACGTATCGAGTTGAAATTAAAACCATACATTTTGATCTGCGGTCCCTTGAAGCTGTGAAAAAATCAAACTTCTAAGTTAACGAAAAAAAAAGATACGGCCGTTTATGTCGCGAGAAACGTATATTTCGACACTCTCAAGGGAATCAAAATTCATAGGGTACTTCCCGTTGACCCAGAATCCTGAAATTTTGTATTAAGCAAGGTCTTATTAAACAGGTATAGGAATAAATCTGAAAACAGTAAATTTGTTGTTACGTCATTTGCGATTCGGAGAAATCTGTACGGTACAAGTCTGTACGGAACCCTCAGTGCGCGATTCCGACTCGCATTTACCTAGTTTTTTTTATCTTTATTTTCAACATACTTATTTGTTTCTATAATATTTCACTATATTTACCTGCAAGGCCGGGCTGAAATGAGTTCCATCGGGAGCGCAAGAGAACTCAACTTTCTCTCCGTGGACGCAGTAGTAGAACTTCTCGCAGTCATACTCATGAGGCAAAAGATAGTCGATTTCGAAGTCAGCTGGGCAACCATTGGGAAGAGCTTCCCATTCTCCTGGGTCAGCTGGGTCAGCAGGGTCAGCTGGGTCAGCTGGGTTTGGTATTTCTTCGCTGCTTTCTACGGCTGCAACCGTACTAGTGGTTGAAGGGGTGGTTGAAATGATGTCTGCATCTGTTGGTGATCCTGTGCAGCCGTCATCACTGTCTCCTGGAGCACACACCCAATGTTCACAGCCAGCCTCGTGAGGCCATGTGCAGATCTGAAATTTAAAATAAATATATTGGTGGACTTATGAATAAAGCACTAAAAGTTAAAAAAAAACACTTAACTAATTAAAACTAAATACAAAAACTTAATAATACACTAAAGACAATAACTTCTTCATAGAAACCAAACAATTTGGAACCGTGCACTAGCTTCTGACGTTTTATAAGAACCCAAGTAGGCCTAATTGAAAAAAAAACATTTGTATTTTATGAATTTACATGTGGAGGCCAAAGAAAAGATGTATGGATTGTGTAAGGAGCGAGTGTGATATTTTAATACGGCGTCAAAAAATTCCTCCGCATCGCTGTCGACTGGAAGTGTGCCCAAAACGCTGGCAGCGACCCAAGGGCAATCTTGGGTCACGCGAAGTGTCAACTTAAGCGTTTAGATAATTCTTTAAAAAGCGGCCCAAGAGTTTCAACCCCGAACGGCTCAAAAATATAACTTCCAAATACAATTTGGCAATTTGATATCCCACTTACTAGAGTACCCAAAATGTCCCTAGTGCACTTTGGAGGATCTAAAAAATGACGCCGCTATAAACGTGGAAACCTACTGGTCCCAAAAACTTTGAGGGACAAGAAAACCATCGATTTGAGAAGAAGAAGAAAAAGAAGAAGAAGAAAAGAAAAAGAAGATAATAGATGATGATGATAGTGATGATGATGGTGATGATGATGAAGAAGAAAATTCGGATCAGTGACCGTGAGTGATTATTATTAATTTTGTATTCATTGTTAGTTAGTTGAGGCCATTTACTTTTTGAGTAGGTTTTTTCCAAAAAGAAAAAAAGCAAAATCCAAATTAAAGATACACATCAGAAATCAAAGACAAAGATTGGTATTGTGAATATAAAACATTATTTTTTTACCAGATATGCCTAATTAGATAATAAACGATTTTATTGCAGTGGCGCCAGTGACTGAAAAGTTGAAAGAGAGTGGTTTGTCTTGGTATGGTCATGTGAAGAGGAGGGATGAATCGTATGTTACTAAAAGAGTTACGAATATACATGTTGATGAATTGAGATGGAAAGGGCGGCCAAAGAAAAGATGGATTGATTGTGTGAGAAGTGATATGAAAACAAAACGGAGTTAGTGATAGCGTGATCGGTGACAAGACCAAATGGTAGAAAAAAATGTGTTGCGCCGACCCCAAATGAAATGGAACAAGGGCAGGAAGATGATGCCTACAACAGTTTAAGGTTATCTATATTATATTTTCCTTCACCATACCACACACAAAATAATACGCCTAGCTGAGTTTAAAACTTTAACATACACGTAAGTCGGAGCCATTACCACTGGGTACCACTGACCATATCATTAAGGCATCAGCATATTATGGTTACTTGATGCCTTTGTAAGACTGGTTGTTACATTTGAAAAATTCTGCCTAAATACAAAGATTCGAACGAGAAATGAGAGGTTCGGTTTAAAAAATATGGTTTACCGTTTTATTTTATCATATTTACCTGCTGGGAGAGACTGAAGTGGAGACTAGGAGGACATCCCATCTCGACTAATCCACCGTTAGCGCAGACATAGTACTTGCCGCAGTCAGATTTATGAGGCAGCAGATGGTCGATTTTGAAGTCAGCTGGGCAGCCATTGGGCAGAGCCTCCCAATCATTATCTGGGTCATTAGGCAGTGGTATTTCTTCACTGCTGGCTGGAGCAGCTGTTGGTCGGGCGGTAGCACCAGGACTTCCAGCACAGTTTGGCACGTTAAAAGGCCAGTCACAAAACTGAAAATGCAAAATTTTTTTATACATTTTTCTGCTTTTAAACCGATTTTTGTTTAACGGATTTTTGAGGGATTATCACTAGAAGCGCAGAATATCAATGTCGAATTTCACCATTTTATTTTTGCTACAGTAATATGACGAGATGCTAAACAAATGAAACTGGTAACTGACAACTGATAATACAATATTTTAATCATGTATTACACATATTATGGTGTACTTTGTGATTCTACGCATAATAAAACTAGAGCAGGAAAAACATAAGAATGGGTCAAATTTGGTAGGCCCGCACTTCTAGTGTTAAAGTTAATAGTTGACCACATCCACATTAAGTGGTTACATTGACAGGCCTGTTGGTCTAGTGGTGACCCTGACTGCTATGCCGGAGGTCGTGGGTTCGATTCCCACCAAGGACAAATGTTTGTGTGATGAGCACGATCATTTATTCTGTGTCTGGGTGTAATTTATCTATATATGTATGTATTTAGAAATATATAAGTATGTTTATCAGTTGTTTAGTACCCATAACACAAGCTCTGCTTAGCTTGGGACTAGACGGCGTTGTGTGATAGTTGTGGAATATTATTATTATTATTAAATACAGTAAATTCCTCGATTCTAGAAAGCAATTATTGAGGTATCCCAAATTATGCAATAGATAGAACTGGGCCGCGGCAAGTTGACAAAAATTGTGACATATTCTTTTAAAAAATTGATATAAACCTATCAATCTAGCCTTGAAGACACCTAAATTATAGTTGGACTGGAAGAGCGCAGCAGGCAAATTGTTCCAGTCCTTTGATGTACTCGTTACATATTTTGTTGCGTTAAAGAAAAAAATATCGTACCGTACCGCACTGTGAGTGATGATGATGATGATGATGATGCACCGCGTAAAATGTTTTATTCTACTCACTTAATATAAACAAATTACCTATTCACTGAAGACGTCAAAAGTAATATTTTGCCTGTACCTGTGTTATTTGGAGAGCAGTGGTGGCCGAGTGGTAACGGCCCCGACTTACGAGTGGTAGGTTGCGGGTTCAAACCCAGCCAGGCGCATTACTTTGTGTAATTTGGGATCGCAGTCAAGCACTGGTTTATATGAATTAAAAAAAAAAAAAAAAATTTCATCACCACTGCTCTCAAAACGGTGAAGGAAAACATCGTGAGGAAACCGGCATGTCTTAGAACCAAAAATTCGAAGACATGTGACATCCACCAACCCGCACTGGGCCCACGTGGTGGATTTCGGCTCATTCCCTCTCCTAGAGAGGAGGCCTGAGTCCCAACGGTGGGAACATTATAAGGCCGACTGTACTATGCTGTGTTATTTGAAAAGTAATGTTTTAGTCAATAATTTAAAAGTAACATATCGACCAATTTGATTAAAATTGTAGCATCTACTCAATTTCATATACGAGTGTTTGATATTGTATCCAAGGATCTGAGTTATTGTTTGACGCAAAGTAATTTTGTCAAAGTCAATATTTAACTACCATATAGTTTGAAAAGTATAGATTGTAGCGACATCTATGACGTCACATAAGAACTAATCCTGCATCGCGCAATTAAAGTTCTCCGCGCGATTAGAACATATAGAACAGCCCGAAATCATCTATCGGGCAATAGCCCACCAGACATAACACCCGTCTGGCCAGAGGATCCTCCCTTTTTAACGGAGGTTTGCGGGACTTTATTCTCTGTTCCGCTTACCTCCAAAAGATCAAGTGAAGGAAAATCTCTCGAATATCAATTGTAGGAGATAGGCCATATTAATCTCGAGATGAACCAAATCCATCTCGAGATAGACCACGTAATTATATTCTATTATAGATGAAGTACCAGTATTTTGAATATATTTATAGTTCTCAATCGCATTTCTCTCTCTCTGTTTTAATAATATATACCTACATTTTTTTAACACATTGCTTTTGCAGTATTTTTTATATTATTAGACGCCAACCACCATAAATTCGTTAGTAATTTATTTTGTTGACATGTCATTTATTGATAATTGTAATTATTATTATTTTTTTTTGCTTATTTTATTTAGCCTCTTTTTTATAATGTGAATGTGAGAACATTGTAGACTCCAAGAATTCTTAGGTTACTTCTATTACGACTCACTTTTTTTTTTAATATGATTATTTTTATTGTGCTTTTGGGTACAATATCGACTGGTCTACACTGTTCTTACATAATGTCTATTAATACTGTAATATGAAAATATTGTAAGCAACCACTTTTTTAAAAGAGTAACCATGGAGTTTCTTGCCGGTTCTTCTCCATAGGAAACGACCAATTTGGAACCGTGCAATAGCTTCTGACGTTTTATAAGTGCCCATGTAGGCCTATGTGAAATAAAAACTATTTTAGAAGTATCGATTTTTTTTAAGGTCGATCTAATGACTACTCTCGATCTACAGTGGAGCGCGAGGGTGTGTCAGACTTTTACTATCTAAAACCACACCTATGTTCCTTCAGGTGCCCTTAGTTCTTAGTTCCTTAGTTCTAGGACTAAGAGTTTCCCTTTCAGAAGTCGACCTATGGCTCCAGTAGGTTTCAGCCCAGCTGGGCCCCTACGGTTTAGCTGAGATCTATTTTGAACATTATTTGCAGTCGACGACTTAGGTTTGGTCCGAATGGTTAATGGGCACTAAATGTATCTTATGAAAGTTGACGCGGGATTATTATAGGCATTCAGAAACAACACGCGAGTAATTTATAATTTTAGTATTTTTGTAGATGTTATCAAGTCTACCTACGGAGTGTAATTTGCAACATATTTTACGGAGGTGATAAGATCATATCTTTGACATCAGTTAATTAATTATCAAGTTGTTTACTTATCAGAAATTACTATCGACAGATAGCTACTGTTTCAATAATTGAAAACAGTTTGATTCATCATAATAAGTACGAAACACTAGTCGAAGGATTGGAACAATTTGCCTGCTGCGATCTTCTCGACCAATTATAATATAAATGTCTTCATGGCTAGAGTGAATAGGCTCTTCATAAACTAGTGCATCTCACTATCAACGATTGCATCATTGCTTACTATCAAGTGGGATGTCAGCCAAGCTCGTTCATATTATTTAAAATATATATATATCGATGTCAATTGAAACTATAGGTTCTTCTCTACTTTCTATTTCATCTTCAAATATGGCATCTATTTTATAAAATTACTAGTTTTATTGTTTGTATTTGCTATCTTTAGTATTATTAACTTGTCTATCATCATCATCATCATCATCATTTCAACCGAAAGACGTCCACTGTTGAAAGTAAGGAAGTAGATATATATATGGAGACTAGCTTTTGCAAGCGGCTTTGCCCGCGTCTAAGTAAGTTTCTCCCAAGTTTCTCCATACAAACTTTGAACCCTTGTTTCATCCCCTTAGAGGGTGAATTTTGAAATGCCCACTATTAGTGCTCGCCTATGTCATAAAAGGAAATTCCGTGCAAAATTTCACGCTCCTAGTCCCAGTAATTTCGGCTGTGCGTTGATATGTCAGTCAGTCAGTTTCTCCTTTTATTATTTATATAGATAATTAAGAAAATTCACCAAGTAACAGGCCTAGATAATACTGCAAAAAATGCTCAAAGAAGAAACAATGACTTATCAATAATAAGTTGTTATTTCACCAAATCCAGGCAGGCATCGTGTTCCAGACAAATCTGTTTGAAAAGATCTGAAAAAAATTATCAGAAAACGAAACAGATGGTGAAACAAACCAGGATTCTTTTAACAGTGAACAATCAAATGAGCCGATACACTCGACTGACTGAATGACTGATACTCCGATGGTTTTTATGAGCAACACGTATAAGTTTGAATGAAACACTGACCTGAGCAGGGAAGTTGAAAACGGTTCCAGGTTGACAATCCCGTTCGATTTTCTGACCGTTATTACACTGATAATACTTTTCGCATTCTTCGTGGGGAAGAAGGTGCTGGATGTTGAAATTGGCGGGACAACCGTTGTCCAATACATCTCCGATATCCCCTGGAGTAGTTCCATTTTCTGGAGCAGGGGTAGGTGGGTATGTGTAGGGGCCATCGTTCACGCAGCCCGTGCCCGATGACCAGGTGCAGCCCTTTAAAGAGGAGGTTCATTAATTTTATTGACTTGGTAATCAAATTATAGTAACGATTAATTATTTGTGATTAGATGAATAGCTTTAGAATACATCACAATCCTTGGTAGCTGTCATAAGGTCATTATTTGGTCGCATGTCAATATAATTTTTTATCTTTCCTCAATCCCTTTATCCAAAAGTTTTATGGTGCATACGGGCCTTTCCCTTTACAATCTAACTTTACTTAAGTATGTTTTGATAATCTTTTATAATCTGGTATTAAGCTTCTAGGAACCTTTAATCAATAGGAAATGATAATGGTACTTTTACAATTTTACACATCATTGTAGCTCAATATTTTTTTATTTTCAATAATTTATCTAAACTCTCTGCTAAATTCCACAAAACCTTAAAATTCATGATAATCATATTTTCACTTAGATTTTGATAGCTATACATTATAAAACCATTTTATATAAAAGGAAATCACACAAACCAATCGAGGGTCGAAGTAGAGGGGCTCAGGGCAGGAACTCAGAACCAACTCGCCTTTGTCACAATAGTAGAACAGATGGCAGTACTTCTCATGGGGAAGAAGCTTGTGGATGGTGAAGTCGACAGGACAACCGTTGTCTAAGGTTTCGCAGTCATCAGGGTTAACTGTTACTGCGGGAAATGTTGATAAAAATATCAAAATCACTATATTATGTCGCAATTTTTCGGTTACAATCTTCGCGTCCGATTATAATTTAGGTGTATTCAAAGGTGAATAGGCTCTTAATAAACTAGTGCGCCTCACCACCAACGATTGCACAACTGCTTACCGTCAGATGGGATCGCAGTCAAGCACAATGTATACTTATTATTTATTTATTCAACAATTTATGTACACACAATAATAAAAGAAAACAAGAAGGAAAAAGATGAATAGTACAAAGGTGATGCTTATTTCTAAAGAAATCTCTTCCAGCATACCTGCGGACGGAGAGTTGGAGAAAATAGTGATGTAAACACTGTGTGTAGAAGTAAAAGGAAAATTGGTACATATACACAAAATACATAGTTAACAATGAAATAATATAACATGCAAAAAAAGATATAGTATTATATTTGAGGAGTTCCTTCCTTTGTTAAACTTGACACCTATCTTCTTTCGAATAAGAAAATAGTTTTTGAAATCTGTTCATGAATCACTTAATTATTTACCTGCGTCTGAAGTTGAAGCTTCATGAAGTTCATATATCCTGGCATCGGTGAATATTGCATCTCCGCTGGAACGAGCCTGCACGAGGGCTAAGCCCGTCAGGAGAAGGAGGGTTTCTGAAATAGATGGAAGAAGAATATGGTCTTTGAGAATTAACGCTATGTTGAAATCGGTTTCCAGTAAAAGCGAATTCAATTGGTGGTTAATATTTTACGCAAAATATTGCCTATCTGAAGCTTTATGTTAGTTTGAATTAATACTCATTCTAAAAAAAAAAGTAAGTATGTGGTAAAAAAAATACACCCCTAGTTTTTAATTAGTATTTACCTACAAAAAAAATTGGGCTCTATCTGTACACGTTACCTACTAATCATATTTATGTAGTCAAAAGTCAAAGAAACGAAATCCCAAAATTGTCCACGAAAATTTGAATTAATTGGTAAATTCATAATTGAATCAATTATTCATAACAATTGCTACTAGAAAATACTACGCGCAGTGTTTTTCCATTGTTTTTCATTCATAATCAATAGCCTGTACTTTTCCATAAATTGAGTGACATTTTGGGATATAAACAAACGCTAATAACTTTGCTGTTTATGAATATTATTTATTGAGACTTTACTTAAATAATAACAAGACCTTTTCTAATAAGCCCTTTAAGTATTTGTACTAATTAAAAACTAGTGATGTATATCAATCTAATGTGCTTAAAATGTTACTAATTGACCTGTGCCCGCTTTACCGCGCAAAAATATTTTAAGGCTAAAAAAGTATTATTATTACAATAAAATAAAGCCTATGTCATTCAAGAATAATGTAGTTTGATACTGGTGAAAGAATTTTTATAATTGGTTCAATAGTTCCTGACATTACTTCCTACAAACAAAATTACAAACAATATTTAAAGATATTATTAGTATTACTAGATAATATTTAAATATGTTAGTCTATAAATATTTGAATGTTGGCTCCTCAATAGCTGAACGGATTTGAATTTGAAACAAGGGTACAAAATGATCTATATTACGATGGTGTGCCGCTGTATATCATGGCAGTACGGATCCCATAAAATATTTTCTGACTTACACCCATCGAAGGCATTGGCAAAGTTATATCAATTCGTCATCAAAATACGTACAAAAAATGTAAAATTGATTTTTCTATACAGGGTGTCTTTAACATCGACGCACAAACCCTCAGTGGTGGAATTTTTCGTTGGTTTTTTCCTTTTTTTTTTTTTTTTTAATTCATATAAACCAGTGCTTGACTGCGATCCCACCTGATGGTAAGCAGCGATGCAAAACTCCATCACTGGGGGGTTCAGAATCATGTACTGGATTCGAGGTATTCGTTTGTGCGTCGATTTCAAAGACACCCTGTATATAATTACACCGGTAATGATATAATTAATCTTTACATTTAATACATGAAGCGATGTTGATGATAAAATGAAGAAATGTGTAAAAGCTAATCTAATAGATCGCTGTTAATTTTCTGTAACTTTATAATTAATTAATTATGTTTATAATACTGATTTGATATTGTCATGTTTAGGTTTTTTTTAGGATTCCGTACCTCAAAAGGAAAAAACGGAACCCTTTTAGCAATACTTTGATATCCATCCAACTGTCTGTCTGTCAAGATCCTTTATTTCAAGAACGCTTAGAGGTATCGAGTTGAAATTAAAACTATATTCTCAAATCTGCGGTTCCTTGTAGCTGTGAAAAAATCAAAATTTTAAGTTAACAAAAAAAAAAGATACGGCCGTTTATGTCGCAACAAACGTATATTTCGACACTCTCAAGGGAATCAAAATTCATAGGGTACTTCCGTTGACCTAGAACCCTGAAATTTGGCATGAAGCAAGTTCTTATAGCACAAGTATAGGAAAAAATCAGAATACTGATATTTTTAATACGTTACAAAAAAAAAAACTTTTTCTATTCGATAAAATCTTCGACACTCGATTCGGGAATTGAACTTATATTTACATAAGTTAGTTTGTACGGAACCCTCAGTGTGCGAGTTCCACTCACACTTGCCCAGTTTTATTATTGAGTTTATACTTTCCCACTGTTAGGCCAAATAATTTCAGATATTAATTTCTCGAGTCACCATATATTTTAAGGTGTTTATAATATGTCTCTCAATTATTAAAATAAATAAAAAGAGAGTCGCGGGAATGCGATGGATGCGAGACGCACAGAACCGTTCGTTGTGGCGACACTTGGGGGAGGGATATGTTCAACGGACGTGTGTGGACGTTCTTCGGCTGAAATGATGATGATAATGTACTGCTGAAATAACTTATTTTGATTATTAACGAAAATATATCCGTGTTGAGTTTCGGACTTCCTAAAAATAATCTCGTCCTTTTTTGTACCGGTTAAAATATTCTCTCTTATAAATAACTTTGAAGAAAATAAAGACAAACTAAAGAAGCTATGAAAAAACCGTGTGTAAAATACTACAGAGCAGTATTGAAGAAAACAAAAATATATAAACATACTCTAATATACAGGAGGATAAAATTATAGATAAATTCAAACACGACAAATCTATAATATTATAATAAATCTATAATATAGTGAAAATTTATGAAGTGAAGCTCAATATTAAGTAAAATGATAAAGCGTCAGAAGTGGGAGATAATATAATTAGGGGAACGAAAAAAAAATAGATTAAAAAAAAATAAGTTTAACAAATGAATAAATGATTTATGACTTACTTACTTATGACTTAAGCATACAGTAATTGTAGTGGCTTGACAGTAGTTGTTCCAAATATATAACAAGTAATAGCAGCATAAACTGATACTAATATCTGATGAATCAAAGCCCAGTAAGCCATTCCATTTTCTTGCTATGTATTTTTCAATTCATTTGTACTTTATTCACTTTACAGACAACCTGTACCTCGGAAAGTATCTTTGCCAATCGTTACAGGTCAGACGCCAGAAAGCCTGATCATTAGTCTATCTAAGGAATATCGTGTTGCCCAGTAACTGAGTTGTGAAGATCTGATAGGCAGTTGCTCCATGTAAATCACGGGTCTTCAGCCGCATCCAGTTAGACTGGATGCTGACCCCAAGCTGGTTGGGAAGGCTAGGGATATGATGATGTATATTGCAGCAAACAGCTGAATACTATATTCAATAATATAGTACATTCTATGCATTTTACATAGAACGGCTGACTATCTGAGGTCCGTAACGAACTACTGAGTAACACGATGATTCCATTTGATAAGGCTGGCAGTCAGACTTCTGGACTTATGACTGAGAATGTTAAGAATCTACGAATGGCAACCAGGATTAAAGGCTAACGTGCTTATGGATGGTTAGGCACTATCCTTAACCACATAGCTTAAACAACTGAAGATGGTGGAAAATTTGGATTGACGATATATTTTAGGAAAAATTTAAACAAAAATTTAAAAAAAAATAATAATAATTTTAAAATTGTCAAATTAGTATATTAAGTTTTTTATGCACAATAAAGAATTAAGAATTGAATTTAACTTACTTATCATTATTTAATTTGGCTGTTCTATATATGAATGCACACACTGTCACAACACAGCTTTAGTTATGCGATGTATCTGAATACGGGGATATATTTTATAGTCAATATCTTTTCGTAATCCCAGACAATTAGCGATTAGGAATCGATCGATGCACTTGTAAACATATGTCATATCGAGTTTTGCTTGCGTTTGGGAACCGTGAAAATTGTAATTTTTGCTTTGATAAGACAATCGTAATTTGATCTTTGCTTTAAATTAATTTACACGTAAGTTTGATAAAATCTTTGATGTTTATCGTAAAATTGCAAGAGTTATTGTTGCATGTAGACTTTTTTTATTTGATAGGCTTGCGTTCCACCGCTATCTTTCCTGATGGTAAGCGATGACGTGGTCGACAAAAGAATCACACAAAAACATATTAAAACATACACATTCATTGTGCGTACAGCTAAGGAGTGGAATTCCTTGCCGGAATTTGTGTTTCCTGATGTCTACAACCCGGGAATCTTTAAGTCAAGAGTGAATAGGTTACTTCTAGGTAGGCGCGCTCCATCGTCGACCGCATCGTCGCTTTCCATCAGGTGAGATAGCGGTCAAGCGCGAACTTATCAAGAATTAAAAAAAAATCACGTTTCCCTAGAAGTAACCTGTATGCTCTTGACTGAAAGACCCCTAGGTTGTACCTATTAGGAAACACAGACTCTCCGGCAGGTAATTCCACTCCTTATTCCACTCATTGTACGCACAATGAATGTGTTCCTTAACAGTTTTGTTCATATGGGTGGGATGTCCACTATGTACTGGTGGCGTATTGCCATACGTTCTGGTAGTCTGATGATGGAACGGGTTTGGCGATGCACACTCTCCGAAATAAATAAAAAATGTGGTGCAATCATGAATTTGATATTTGTATTGTAGTTTTCTTAATATTTGTTTACATCGAGCTGTGCATGCCGACAGATGACATGTAACAATTATTTTGTCATCACATCATCATTTCAGTGGAAAGATGTCTACTGTTGGACATAGGACTCCTCCAAGTTTCGCCATAACGACCGCGACCGGCCCTGTGCGCCTTGCATCGATCGAATTCCCGCGACTCTCGACCTTGTGGGAGGTCTTCCAACACTGCGTCTTCCGGTACGTGGTCGCGACTCCAGAACCTTTCGACCCCATTGACTATCTGTTCTGCGAGCAACGTGCCTTGCCCGCTGTCACTTAAGTTTGTCGATTCTTTGGGCTATGTCGGTAATCTTGGCAATTATTTTGTGCTTACGTTTTTTTTATACATTTAGTTGGTGGCTTCGGCTTCGTTTATTACACAGTCAACAGATTTAAATGTATGCAGAGTACCAACAATTTGATTCTGAATTACAAAGTTTAAGTCAACTACTACATCTTTATTCTTAGCGTCTAAAATTGCTCACTCAACCGTTATTGTTGTAGTGGCAATGATATTCGGGAATACTTTGTTGATGAGCTTTTGATGAAACAGAATTGTAAAAATTTGGAGTAGTTAAAATCAATCCGCTTTATTTATTGACAGGGATACGGCCATTATCGATAGCCGGCAATTGCTTTGAGAAATCTTAAGCAGATGGATCGTTCAGCAATGTAACTCTCATGTTTGCTGCTAGATGAAATTTCTTCAGATTCGCACTACAGATTGGATAGTTTAAAGCAAGCGTTTATTTCATCGGCGGAAGTCGATCTTAGCATGATTGGCAGTGTTTGGCGAAAATCGCCAGACAGTAAAGTCATTGGATCTCTTAAACATTTCGAGTAATTGCGCAAAACTTCGACGTCGATGGCGTGTTTTGTAAAGTTGAAAAAAAGAACAAGTTTTATTTAAATTAAAATATATTTTAATACGCGAAATACAAAAAAAAACATACCCGAGGCGAATACAAATAGGTAGTTCAAAATACTAGATCCATCTAGATCTCCACAGCCACAATCTCAATTTCACTGTCGGAAGGATCGTCAGCTTCACCAGGTTCGAGCTCGAATTCGAAAGCTTCTTTTTTTATCTTGCATTAAATGTAAATTTGATCGAACGTAAACAATTTTATTAAGTCGCTAAAAAGTTAAAGCAAGTACGTATTTGAAAAAAGAAAACATGAAGTTTCCCGTTTTTTTCACATTATTTTTTTTTTTTTTCGGTTTTATTGAAAAAAAAAAACATGAAATAATAGGTTTTTACCAAAACGACTTTTGGATTGACTTGGAATTATAAGTTCAATAAACTTTGTATTATAGGTTATTCTTTTTTCGAAATTAGGTATTTATTGTTTCTTTGTGTTTTGTATTTTCTGTAATATCGCAGTACTTATAATCATTTTTAGGGTTCCGTAGCCAAATGGCAAAAAACGGAACCCTTATAGATTCGTCATGTCTGTCTGTCTGTCCATCCGTATATCACAGCCACTTTTTTCCGAAACTAGAAGAACTAAACTGTTGAAAATTGGTAAGTAGATGTATTCTGTGAACCGCATTAAGATTATCACACAAAAATAGAAAAAAAACAATAATTTTTGGGGGTTCCCCATACTTGTCAAACCCATACGTGTGGGGTATCTATGGATAGGTCTTCGAAAATGATATTGAGGTTTCTAATATAATTTTTTTCTACACTGAATAGTTTGCGCGAGAGACACTTCCAAAGTGGTAAAATGTGTTCCCCCCCCCTCCCTGTAACTTCAAAAATAAGAGAATGAACGAGATCTAGTTTTTTTTAATACGTCATATATCGTAAACCGCAATTTACCTTTCAAGTTTGTACGGAACCCTCAGTGCGCTAGTCCGACTCGCAGTTGCCCAGTTTTTGTATGAAATTCCGTTGTTTTATTCAATGTTTCAATGTCAACGGAATTGGAAAGAAATGGGAATTCTTCCTCCTTTTTCGACGCTATCAGGGCCACTAACCACTAGACTAACAGGCCAGTCCGTTTGTCCGGGAGTAGCATTAGAATCATTTCTATTCAATCACCGACGAAAAAATCGGAAATCATGTAACGACTAGGGTGGGGCGAGAGGTCAGGTCGTCGGATTATTAAAATTGGTCTAGCCGTTCTTGAGTTATAAATGGTGTAACTAACCTGGCTTTGTTTTAATTATAAAGATCGTTGATATGAGACCTGTTTCAGAAAACACAGGCGTCTTATCGGTCAGCCGTGTGTCTGAGTCTTTGTGTTTACGTCTGTGTCATAGCAATGACAGAGCCGTGATTTTTGATTATTAATTCTTAAAAAGTCATAACATACAGTGATAATAGAGTCGAGCCTGTGATAAACGATTTCGTAGAAGGATACCGAACTCTCAGCGAAATATGAAGCCGTCACTTCGTGCGCAATAGTTTATGGTTTCATTTTCATTTGTTTTTGTAAGATTATTTGTGTATTTTATTTATGGGCCTTAGTTGCCTGATAATAATGGAATATTATTATTATTAACTCACAGTCAATTTTCCCCAGCAAACAAGTAATATAAAAAACACTCGGGGACTGCCGCGGTAAAGCTATTGCATAGCATGTACGGAATTTCTGGATTCGGTCCCCGCGCTCAAGGCCCTCGATAGAAGCTATGCAATAGCTTAAAAAAAAGCAAAAGCAAAAAAAATTTTTTTTTTTCTTGTTTACTTCATAAATTGCTACAAGTATGTTCAGTTGTTATCATAAAACATTACTATAATCTATTATAATACAAAAAGACTATTTTGTTTGACCGAGATTTGAACTCGAGGCACGATGATAACATAGGTAGAACTCTGTACCAATGCGCCACACAGGTCGTTAACGACTTTTCTAAAATAGGTGTTCGGTCTCTGTCGGCCTCCAAGCCACACCTCCGTGCCCGTCGGAGTGGAGAGCGTGAGGTTTTTTTCGTTACGGAATTTCTGGATTCGGTCCCCGCGCTCAAGGCCCTCGATAGAAGCTATGCAATAGCTTAAAAACAATAGAGAGTAGGACCTTACGTAAAATTTCAAAATAACTAAAGTGATATGAATAAAGTAATACATATATACAAAAATAAGACACAATATACGCGGGACACTCAGAAAGTTTTGAGAAACTAAAAAAACTAACTTCTATGGATAAAATATTTTTATTAAATCTTTTCAAAGAACTCTCTACCAGCCTTTATACAAAGTTTCATGCGTCTGAACCAATTTTCGAAACATTTTCCGCCGAAGACACCTCTTCCACGGCCTTCTCGAACGGTGCTAGCGCGTCTTCCGGCGATGAAAACTGTATCCCTTTCAGCTGATTCTTTATTTTAGGAAATAAACAGAAGTCACACGGTGCCATATCAGGACTGTAAGGAAGACTGACCGGTGTGGTGTCCAGGAAGTCCCTCGTTTTGAGCGCTGAGTGCGCGGGCGCGTTGTCATGGTGAAGCAGTACCCCGCGGAGCCCGGTGTTCGGTCGCTTGTTGCTCAGTGCAGACAAAACTGCTGGCAGGCATTTTGTGGTATACCATTCGGCGTTGATGCTGCTTTGCTCTCGTAATGCAATTGAAATCAGATACCCCGTCAAAGTGACACTCAGCGCTTACAGTCAGAAATACAGACTCTTGATGACTGACTTAAGTCAATTTATAACAAATATGTATGTTCAAAGAACCAAATAAAGGAACATATTCTTGCTACAAATGAGTTAGTGGACAAAGTAGACTTACTTACTCTTAGAAACAACAATTGTACTTGTCAGAGAGAATCTAATCTGGCTGGCCTCCAACTTGTGGTAACAGAGGACACGTCCCAGGCCATCAGTGCTCAAGACTGTATTCCCAGCCAGGTACCCCACATTCAACAAGAATTAACTCAAGGGGTAGATTCAGCAAAATGTAGTTTTTCCTCTCATAAAAGCGGTGATTATAAATCAATTATGTTTTCAGACAGTATAGGAAGAGGTTTAGGTCAATTAGTTAGTAAGAACCTCCCTTTTTCTTCTCAAAATCATTGTATACCACAAGCTTCCTACCATCACATAATGTCATTAGTTAATGAACAAGTATATGATCCCAATGATATTATAACTTTATTTGTGGGTAATAGCTTAAATGTTAATAAAGATGACATCACTTATAATGTCACAGAGCTATTGAAGATAAATATTGTAAGAGGATTATTTTATGTGCTTTTCCATACTTTGAGCACTTGTCATATAGGGAAAATAAGTACATACATATGCTAAATATGCATATGCATTTTTTAGTTAGTCACCATAGTGATAAGTTTTTATTTTTTGACATCAACAATTTTGTTGACAAACTTTTTTCGACTAGGTATACTGTGTACCTACCTATTATATTTAGACGTCAAATAGCGAGGCTATTAGCATATAATATTAACTCGGACATAGTTAGTATGTCGAAGTTCCCAATTAGTATTAGTCCCACCATTAGTAATAGTACTAATGTTACTTTAAACTAGATAATAAGACAACAGATGATACTGTTGGTAATTTAGATCAACTTAACAATATAGTATCTTCTGGCATTCAAGCTAAAGGGGCTGGGCAAAAATCGTTTAATTTGTTTCTTCAAAACATTCAGGGTTTTTCTTCGAAACAATTGGAAATTGAATTATTTTTAGAAAAAACAATGTTTGACATCATTTGTTTCACTGAGCATTGGTTAAAGGATTTTGAAATGCTTATTAATTATGAGAATTATAATGTGGGCAGTTGTTATAACCGAAAATCAATGTTACGTGGGGGTTCACTAATCCTAATTAAAATAATATTAAATTTAAAACTCGTAAAGATATAGTTGCACTGTCCGTTGAACATAGCATTGAATTGTCTTGTGTTGAGCTGGATAGGCATGTCATAGTGTGCGTTTACAGGCCCCCTAATTATCAAAACTACTCTATTTTTGAGCCTGTCATGGAGGATGTTATGGCAAAACTTGCAACTGGTAACAAACTAGTAATTATCTGTGGAGACTTTAATGTTAATATTTTAGAAAAAAAATCAGATAGCAGTAGATTATTAAATCTCTTCAAATCATTTAATTTATCTAATGTGTTTATAGAACCTACTCGAACTACGACAACTACTGCTACATGTATCGATAATGTTTTTTGTTGCTGCAACTATTTAGAAAAGGTCATTGTAAATTATCTGTCCTCTGATCATAGCGGCCTAATGGTAACTTTTGAATCCAACTTACCCATACAACAAGTGCAGATTCAGTCCAGACCAATAACATCCGGTAAACTTAATAAATTTAACAGCACTTTAATTAGCAAGTTAGATGATTGGAATCTTGAAGTGAACAATGGTAATTTTTTGTATAACGTTTTTTTTTCAATAGTCCAAACTGAGTTCAATAAGACTTTTGAAAAAAAAACTAATAGTATCTGTCCTAAGTTTAGATTTAGTGACTGGGCAACTAAAGGAATCAGAATAAGTATCGAAAGACTTTTTGAGCTGTATGGCCTTAAGCCTATTATTAACACTGAAACTTTTAATAAGTATGTTGCTACATATTCAAAAATGTTTAAAAACACTTGTAAGGCAGCTAAGGCCTTGTAAATTAGCAACAAAGTTAAATCGGCAGATAATAAAATAAAAACGGTTTGGAAAATTATAAATAATGAAACCAACAGGAACAAAATACATAACAATGATTACACATTGGAGACACATCATGGTCTTATTAGCGATAACAAACTAGTTGCAGAAGAATTTGTAAATTTCTTTGCCAGTATACCAATTAAAACTACTGAAGCCCTAAATTCGTCGCCATCGCATGCTTTTAGTTTATTACAGGCGAACGTTGCAGCCTGTTCGACTGAATTTAACTTTAAGCATATAAACCCTATAACTGTAATAAAAGCTTTTAAACAAATCAAGGTTAAATTGATGATGGTATGTCTATCAAAGTTTGTACCTCAATTATTGAGACTATAGCGCCGTACTTAGCTATAATATTTAATTTGTGTATAGATCAAGGAGTTTTTCCGGATCTGATGAAATATAGTAAAGTGATACCACTTTTTAAATCTGGGGACAGTAAAGACACTAATAATTATAGGCCGGTGTCCGTGTTGCCGGTTTTTAGCAAGATATTTGAAAAGGTGATGTTAAATCAAATGCTTAATCATTTTAACACAAATAACATCTTACACGATAAACAGTATGGTTTCACCAAAGGACGTTGTACAACTGACGCTGGTGTCTCCTTACTAAAACACATTTTTAATGCGTGGGAAGAGGCACAGGATGCTATAGGCATCTTCTGTGACCTGTCTAAGGCGTTTGATTGTGTGGTTCATGAAACATTACTCCTGAAACTTGAGCATTACGGACTAGGCAAAACAGCTTTAAGCTTATTAAAATCTTATTTGATTGACAGACAGCAACAAGTTCAAATAAACGGTGTCAATTCGCCGGGATTAAATGTGAAGATGGGGGTACCCCAAGGTTCAATTTTAGGTCCTTTTTTATTTTTAGTTTATATTAATGATTTACCCTATTTGTTGCAAAATAAACTTAATATGGTTCATATTTATGAAAACATCATGTACGTTAGACATAATTATGTTACAAGAAATAGGGACCAATTAGTTCAACCAGGTTTCAGACTGGCTAAAGTGGCCTCTTATTTCATGGGGTACTGTTTGAAATGTTATAATAAAATACCTCCACAAATATTAGAACTCAATGAAAAAAAATTTAAATCTTGTATTAAACGCACACTATGCAGGCAGGCATATTATAAGTTGGAGGATTATATTCAAGATAAAAATGCTTGGCTCAATGCTGGTCCAGCTCCACTACCACCGGGGTGAACAAATTGATTAGTTTGGAAATTATTGTTATTATTTTTAAATGTTTTTTTTTTTTTTGGAATTTTTAAATAATAAAAGTATTGTATAATGTAGAAGCATTTTTTTTTCAAAGTTTGTAAATGTGAGTACCATGGATCTATTTTATGGTTTTTTATGTTACTATTGGACTTGTTTGACATAAATCAGCATGGCAGTTGAGAGTTTATCATGCTCACTCAAATGTCTCACTGATGGTGGCGCATGTGTTGGATCATTCGGTTCCCTTCAAAATGGTTGAGCTGAGTGGTGCTAATATTGGCGTCATGTTCGTGAACGGGCGCTGTCAGTTGAGACTGGTCATCTCTTAGCTGCCAGTTGCTATTTTAATATCTATATTTAGTTTATTTACATTGTTCTCACATGATAGCGACAAGAAACATGTAACAGAGATATTTGTAATTACAAAACATGATTGAAAAGAGTGTCCATGGAGTTTCTTGCACATTCTTCTCCATAGAGATATACGCTTTGGAATGTGCAATTAGCATCATTTTTTTTTTCTGACTGACTGACTTCATGACATTTCAAAAGTGCCTGTAAATGGTTTATTTGAAATAAAATGCTTTTGAATCTTTGAAGTGAAGAAACTAGCGATCAAAATTTTCCCTCCGTTTCACTTTCGCAGGCGTTTGTTCGTTTTGAAACAGCCAAACTGTCGACTGACGCTTTGTTTCTGGATCGTATTGATGAAACCAGGACTCGTCATTTGTCACAATGTCGTAAACGCGCCGAGACGAGCCTGCTTCAAATTTTTGAATCATATCACGACACCACTCCACACGGGCCTGCTTCTGAGCATCGGTGAGGTTGTGCGGCACCCAGCGGCAAACTATCCTCCTCACGCGAAGGTGCTCGTGTAGAATCTTGTGAACGCTTCCCGAACCAATCTGCAGTGTATGCTGAATCTCTTCGTATGTAATTCGTCTGTTTTCTTGAATTATTTTTTTTACTGCCAGCACACTTTCTTCCGAGACAGCCGTCGTAGGACGACGACTCCTTTGTTCATCCCCCAAAGTAAGGCGACCGCGCTTGAACTCGCTATACCAGCGGTAGATGGTTGCTTGTAAATGTCCTTCATCCATAAAAGCAATTTGCAGTTGATCAAATGACTCATCAGGTTATAGGCCACATATAAAATCGTAGAAAATCATCACACGAAAATGTTCTCGATGTAGATCCATTTATAAATGAGACACGATAATTTGATTTGGCTCTCGAAAAAATGTGGAGGGAAATTCAAAATTCAAACAATGGTATTTTTACTTTTAAATAACCAAAGTTTTCAAAATAAGTAGCCAGTGCCATAAACATAAAAACTTTTTTTCGCAAAACTTTCTGAGTGGCCAGGTATCTACTTATTATCCCAAAAAATATAAAAGCCCATTTTTAACATTCTACTTTTAGGATAAGTGGCCTGGTATCTACTTATTATAATTATAATAATAATAAATAAGTAGATACCAGGCCACTTATTCTAAAAGTAGAATGGTAAAAATGGGTTTTTTCATTTCAAATATTTTAATACACATATAAAATATGGTTAAGGATCACTACCTTTCCTCTTGAGCGTCGTCCTTAAGTACATCATTTCTTTGTTTCCATAATTATATATATATATATATATATATATATAGGGTGACTGGCAATTAGTGTACGATACTTAAACACGTGGTTGTGCCCATGATAACAAACAATTTTTATTATGGGAGCAAAGCCGAAATCGCGAAAAAAATATCAGCTGTTCAGTACATTAGGCAAACATAAATGTACTGAACAGCTGTTTTTTTTTCGCGATTTCAGGTTTGTTCCCATAGTAAAAGTTGTTGGTTATCATTAGCACAATCTCGTGTTTAAGTATCGTACACTAATTACCAGTCACCCTATATATATATATTATATTTTTTGTATTATATGTAATTTATTAGTTTATCTATTGTATATGTAAATAGTACACCACGAACTACCTGCGTATCTTTTTTCTCCTTTTCTGTCAAATCCATCCAAAGGTTGTCTGTAAAAAATCGCTTTTAGCGATAAGACCGCCTATTGTGACACCCTAATAATTTTACGTTCCTAATGTAATTTGTATTTTTGGTGTACAATAAAGAATATCTATCTATCTATACACTATTCAAGAATTATTTTTGGATAAAAATAAAAACTCATTTTGATAAATTCTCGATTAATCTTGATTGCGTCACCAGCGTGTTTGTGTGTGCGTGTGTAGATATACCATTACCGATGCGCTATAATGCGTCGATGCTCATATTATTTGCCAAAAATCATTAAGATAACTAATTTCAATAAAAAATACTACTAAAGCGCATTTAAGAAAAGTATTTTTTTTCTTTTATTTGATATACACCAGTGCTTGCCTGCGATCCCACCTGATGGTAAGCAGTGATGCAATCATTGATGGTGAGGCGCACTAGTTTATTAAAAGCCTATTCACTCTAGCCTTGAAGGCACCTAAATTATAGTTGGACGGGAAGACCGCAGCAGGCAAATTGTTCCAGTCCTTCGATGTACGCGGTATAAACGACAAAGCGAAACGCTTAGTCCCGACCGTTGAAGTTTCAACAACGTAAGGGTGGATACTCGCCATATTGCTTAAATTATGACTGTTACTTAATTTTATATTTAGGGTGTATAAGGGTGTGTATTATTCAAGTTACATGTTGTCTATGTCATGGCCAGATCTTAGGAATTGATCACTTCATGATATGGCCAAGTAAAACTGGCCAGATCGTTTTAAATGTTAAAGTTTGATGATATTTCAATCCTCGTTTGGCCTACTTTCTTTAGACCTTTTTATTATCATAGAAATCCTACATCAATGACATGGCCAAACGAGGATTGACATATCATCAAATGATACTACATTCGTACTTTGTCACAAACATGAACCATCATAGTACTTTATAAGAATTATTTGAATTTCCAAAACCATCTTATCTTGTCGTCACATTCGGTCATATCCTTTTGTCAAAATATTCTGTGAGCAGCATCGCGGTCGCGTCCAATCATGTATTAGCGTCTGTAGTCTATGCAAATTGCCACAGTTTATAAAAACGAGTTGCTCTAATAATGGTGTTACGGACGCGTCGTGGTGTTGCCACTTTATATTAATGTACTTGTCACGTTATATATTTATTTATTTTTTTAATTTAATTTAATTTACTTTTCCTTTTAATTTGTAATTCATATGTATTTTTATTTCCTTTTTCTATCGAAATCTCGTTGTACGCTGCACCGTTCGAGCGTCCTTATGTCAACACCGCCACCGGCCCACGCTGAAAACCAGCGCTGTGAGCTCATCGCATAATGCGTGAGGCCGCAGTTTTATGCTGAGCGTTCGGCCGTTTTGCGCGGATGTGACGCATATCTTCCCTATTCAATTGATAATGTTTGTTAGCTAGTTTTAAGATTGCGTCATTTCGCGTGAATAAACAGTTTTTCTTTCTTTCTTTCTTTCTACTAGATATATCTGTTATTTATTTTTTGTGCACACCTACCACAGTGTTGTCTCTTTTTACCCAAAAGTTGACTGGTAGAGAATGCCTTGATGCACCACCTATGTACCACTACTGTACATGAAGTTTAAATAAATACATAAATTATTATAAAAAATCGTACAAAGGTACAGCTTATTTAAAAAGAAATGTAGACAATAGTGTGTAGAAACAAGTAAAGAAATGTTTGTGAAACCTTAAATTAGAGTATTAAAATATGACACATCATCATCATCATCATCATCCGAAAGACGTCCACTGTTGGACATAGGCCTCCCCCAAGCGTCGCCACAACGGATGATCCTGTGCGACTCGCATCCACCGCATTTCCGCGACTCTCAGAAGGTCGTCGGTCCACTTTGTGGGAGGACTTCCAACGCTGCGTTTTCCGGTTTGCGGTCGCCACTCTAGAACCTTCCAGCCCCATCGACCATCCGTCCGTCCATGTGCGACCATGTTTCAATAACACATATAATCAATAATCATATTTATAAATATCTATTGCATATACATATTTATAAGATAGCATTGCATATTTTTTCAATGCTTATCATCTATAGATACTATCTATATGTCTCGAGATATTTTATTTATTCGTAAGTAATGTTAATGTACAGATCGTAAGTACACGAGTACATAGGGTATGTTTACTCATTTAAACGTCATCTATATACATCACTTTTAATGACTGAAGTCATGATAAACAACCATGTAGCACCCACTCCTATCAAGATCGGAGACTCGAAGTTGTGGACGATTACGTTTACCTCGGACAGACAATCCAGTTGCGTAGATCTAATTATGAGAAAGAATACGACTCGGCTGGGCAGAGTTCGAGGCCTTCCAACGCTGCGTCTTCCGATACGCCGTTGCCTCTTCAGAACCTTTCGGCCCCAACGGCCATCTATTCTGCAAGCAATGTGCCTTACCCACTGCCACTTAAGTTTGGCGATTCTTCGGGCTATGTCTGTAACCTTGGTTCTCCTGCGGATATCTTCATTTCTGACGCGATCACGCAAGGAAACTCCGAACATAGCCTTTCCCATTGTCCTTTGAGTGACTTTGAGGCCTTCCAACGCTGCGTCTTCTGGTATGTGTGCCGTGTCCATTACCACTTAAGTTTGGCGATTCTTCGTGCTATGTCGGCAACCTTGGTTCTACTGCAGATATCCTCATTCCTGATTCGATCACGCAAGAAAACTCCGAGCCATAAATAACCCTTTCCATTGCCCTTTGGGTGACTTTAAGTCTTTTGATGGGGCCTATTGTGAGCAACCATGTTTCGGAGCCATATGCCATGTCATGATAAGCGAAATCGGTATCTACGAAATGGAAGAATCGGAACATCTCGCGCAAAACCAAAACAATTTTTTTTTAATGATATAAAGTAGTTCTTGACTGCGATCCCACCTGATGGTAAGCAGAGTTGCAATCGTTGAAGGTGAATCGGACTAGTTTATTGAGAGTCTATTCACTCTAGTCTTGAAGACACCTAAATTATAATCGGACGGGAAGACTGCAGCTGGCAAATTTTTCCAGTCCTTTGATGTACGTGGTATAAATTGGTCAAATGTTTAGTCTTCTCCATATTCAGCTACGAAGGTTAGACTTGGACTTTGGAAAAGGTGTACCACGACCGTATTTGATGCCTTCGAAATGTGGTATTGGAGGAAAATGCTTCAAATTCCCTGGACTGCTTTCCGTACAAACATCTCAATCTTACGCAAACTAAACATCAAGACTAGACTGTCAGCTACCTGTATGCGCAGAGTACTAGAGTTTTTTGGCCACATAGCTAAGAAAATGGTCACAACCTTGAACAAATCATCGTAATTGGCATGGTTGATAGCAAAGGACCAAGAGGACCCAAAAAGATGGGCAGATCTGATCCGCTCCACACTGGACATCCAATAGCACGTAAAGAAAGAAAGAAAGAAAGAAAGAAAGAAAGAAAGAAAAAAAGAAAGAAAGAAAGAAAGAAAGAAAGAAAGAAAGAAAGAAAGAAAGAAAGAAAATGATTTTATTTGGCGCACATACATAGATGAAGAAAAAACATGTCGAAACTTAGAAAACAGAATAACTAACATCATTTATGTCTCACGCTAGCGCCAAAAAGGTCCAGTTCAGCGAAAATGCCAGACAACTACGAGGTAGTTGTCTGGCGCTGGATTTCAACTGAACCTTATGAGAGTGTACGGATGAAAATGAGTTTACCTAATGATATTTAGTATCAGTGTCAGGTGTAAGGTAAATAAAACATATATACGAGTATGTTAATGTGTGGTAAAAGATTAAAATAGTAATGTGTGTTCAGTGTACATAAAAGAAAATAGGGACAACCAAAAGAGATGTCATCAAATTTACCAAAACTGTAAGTAAATCTAATTGTGCATCATTCCATGTGCATAACAGAATCTGGTTTTGCACGTCGCACTTCGTGACGCCAAGAACCGTCGCAGACGGCGAAACACCATCAGTGAGACGCTAATCGAGGAGGAGGATCTACTAGATATCTTGCCCATATTATAGAACTCTGAAATTGGAAATCTCGTGATTGTTAGTGCCACTTCTCGTTTTAGTAAATGAATTGTAAAACACGACAATTTACGCCATCTACCGGAATGTGTGCACAACAATGTGCCATCAATCACAAACGACATCGATCATCGATAACACTGAAACAGTGCTAAGCGACATCTACCATACAATGAGTGAAGTATCAATGATGTCAGCAAAAGTCAATCACATAGAAGAACGTGAAAGTGAAGACACACAATTTTCGGTCAAGCCAGTCAGTGAGCGTCAGATTGGCCAGTCAACAGTCGTATTTAGCTTTAAAATTGTGCCTGAGAATTGCTTATTTCAAAGGTTAAAAGAATATAAATATTTAAGGTTGACCGGCCATTCTGACATCAGAATGGCCGGTCAACCTCTGTAGAGTAGTAACTATGTGGAATTACTGAAATATACGTAGGCCAAAAATTGCTTATAAATTGCTTATTTCACAATTTATAAGTTTAGACCCTGTTTATTCTTTCTATGAGCTATTATATCTAGCTACGACTTACGAGCTTAAAAGCCCCTGCGCCTATTAAAAATATGGGAGCAACGTGAGTGACGTATAATAGTACATTTTGATACAAGTACAGAAAGTTTGTCATTGTGACCATGGCGGAATTCGCACGAGCCGTAGGCAAGTGTGTTATGGAGCCGAGGGCTACAGTGATAAATTTGCACGTGTATCCAACGACTTTTTTCAATACACTTACGAAGAAATGAATATACGGGGGTTGACCGGCGACTCGTGGGGGTTGACACGCGCCCGGTCTGATACGATAAATGTAATAAAATTGTGGCGGGGGAGAGCACGCGCACTTTTCTGCACTAGAGCAGAAAACAGTCTATTGTGTGCCTAAAAGCGGTGGGATAAGAGCGGGTTTTCGAGTAAGTGTATTGAAAAAAAAATTGCGTTGAAATTTCATAAGGTACCTATTATTACTCGTTGCTTTATTTACACACGAATAAGGCCGTTCGATTCAGCCCGTCCTTTGGTGTCTTTCCTAGTGACAGGCTAAGCCGAGGTCCGTACCCCACAGGGGTGTTTTTTTTGAGGTGGGGAATGTAATGACTTCTCTCGCTCTAGAAGGGAGCGTGAGGGCATGTAAGTGTCAGACTTTTACCGATTAAAACCACACCTATATTTCTCAAATGGTCTTTGGCGTTCTAGGATCACGAGTATCCCTTTCATAGTTTTCCCCATGGCTCTAACAGGCATCGGCCCTGCTGGGCTCCTACGGTTTGCTGACACCTCTTTGAGGCGCGCGTGGAACATTATGCACCGTCGACGATTCGGAATCGGTCCCTAATGGACGAGCAGACGGTGACTCACCCAGTGCTCGTCATCTGCGACCCGCGCCTGCAGTGGCCGGATATTACTCTGCGATTCCCGAGGCCCAGGGCGTCTTCTGTTGCGGCGGCTGGAGAGTGAGGATGTACGTTCCCTCACTCTTGCGGCCGCTTTCGCTAGCGAAGCAATAATGCTTCGCAGAAGGATGCAACCGCATTTATTTCCTCTTTGTTCCAGACCATGGCCTGAAGCAGCACCTGGCGCGAGAGGTCGTCTACGGCGGTGCTCCACTCAAGCGTAAGTTCCAACGTAAGTTTTTTATTAAGTTACTCCGCATTCACAGAGTAAAGGTAAAGCCAATCAAAAGATCAAGCAAACAAAAAACGCCTTAAAGCTAACATCATCATTTCAGCCGAAAGACGTCCACTGTTGGACATAGGCCTCCCCCAAGTGACGCCATAACGAACGGTCCTGTGCGTCTCGCATTCATCGGAAAGCTAAAAGTGAATAGCAAATTACAGCATTTTGCCACGGTCTGTTTTGGTCGATTATAGATATATTTTACGACATATTTGTAAAGATGACGATTAGAAAGGTGTATGAACATATAAAATATGGAAAGAGCTATGCTCGGAGAGTCCTTGCGTAATCACATTAGAAATGGAGATATCCGAAAGAGAAACAAGGTTACTGACATAGCACCACGAAGAATCGCCAAACTTAAGTGGCAATGGGCAGGCACATTGCACGCAGAACAGATGATCAATGGGGACGAAAGGTTCTGGAGTGATGACCACGTACCGAAAGACGCAACGTTGGAAGGCCTCCCACAAAGTGGGCCGATGACTTGGTGAGGGTCGCGGGAATCCGATGGATGCGAGACGCACAGAACCGTTCGTTGTGGTGACGCTTGGGGGAGGCCTATGTCTAACAGTGGACGTCATTCGGCTGAAATGATGATGATGATGAACCTGGACAGCACATGATTGAGCTCTTGGAGTAGTGGATGGTTTGTAGTTAGTGGTCAGATTAATGTTTATCCTAATCACACTACCTCATAGTGTGTGTTTATTAAATTTTTAACTGTGCAACTAAAATATTAATGGACTTTTTACAATGATTATGGTATTTGGTGCACCGACTCGGACAGGTTAGGTGATTGTCTGCTCATGACGGGGTCTAGCGAGCGAGCGAAGCGATCGAACACAGACCCCACCATCCCTTTCGTGATAATTTTTTTTAACCCACCAGGAAGACCATATTTTAGTGCATATAATTAGTATTTTTGGTGGATTAGAGGCATAATTATTTCGTAGTGGAAAACAGAAATAAATTGAAGAACAGTTAAACCATAAATAAATAAATTTGGTACAAAATTTGAAATCCGAAATCACACATTGAGCGAAAAAGCAATTCAATTCAAATTCTTTATTGTGAACTAAGTGTAGGATTTGGAGATGTTAACAATATATGCTAGGTTCTTAGAACTTATTTATTTATTATTATTTATTTATTACATTCTTTATTGTACACCACATAAACAAAAATAAGGACCAACATAATTAAAAATAAGTGTACAATGGGTTACCTGTTAAGGCATTGCAACATAAATGGTTACAAAAAATTTAAGCAAAGGAGAAAAAATATACATGGTAAATCAACAGTTACAACAACAACAACAACAGTCAACAACAACAACGGCTTCATGTCAACAGTTTACATTATCTATTATATTAATTATCATTATTCATATATAATCAGCTCATATAGCTTCGTGATCGCGCTACTTGTACAGTTTTTAACAATGATTTGGTCAATTATATTAGATGAGACAGAGAGCAGTGGTGGCCGAGTGGTAACGGTCCCGTCATACGAGTTGTAGGTCGCGGATTCCAACCCAGCCAGGAGCATTACTTTGTGTAATTTATTTCATCACCACTGCTCTCAAAACGGTGAAGGAAAACATCGTGAGGAAACTGGCATGTCCTAGAACCAAAACTTCGAAGACATGTGACATTCAAAGTAGTGTAAAGTACCCACAGTAAGGCACGCATTTTTCCAAAGTACCATACTCCGAAAACATTCTGAGCTCACATTCGACCCCAATATCGGATCTAATAAACGTAGGGCGCGCTTAGTTTGTCAGACAGAAAAGGCCAACGTTATGATGGTGAAACGCCATTACCATTTCTTTAGCAATTTCTGTTTTATACAATAAAGTTAACAAAATTTTAAATATCTATCCACTTACCTTACGTGAGAGTAAGGTAGTCATCAACAAGTGGCTTCATAGCCGAACATATGAGGAACTAGAAAATCTAACAAATAGGTAGGTATTATTTGTCTAGATTTAATGCAAGATAAAATCTGCTTTTGATTCCACTTCCATGTAACGTATCAACGGAGTAAAATCTACTCAATTTTCTGTCTATCTACTTAATGTTAACCTACACACACACACACACACACACACACACACACACACACACACACACACACACCATCACACACACATCCCACAAACACTCACACTAAGTGAACTAGAGCACCTGGATCTCACTTTTGTTTTAAATTATTAAATGATTTTAATTAATTAATTGTAATAATATAAATAAATTGTAATAATATAAATAAATTGTAATTATAATTCAAATTAATAGGTAGTTGCTTAACCTTTTCTAATTCTAGATTAAGAATAATTAAGTCTAACTACGAATATAGATTAATTGTAAATTTATTATCATACATTTTGGAACGCTGACTCCCTCTTGGAGGTGGGCGCTAATGGCTACAACACAGTTTTAAACTAATGTAGTTGTTAACGTACACTTAAAATTTTGTAAACAAGTTTATTGTTCCAATAAAATATTATTATTATTATTCAACAATCCGCACTGGGCCCGCGTGCTGGATTACGGCCCATTACCTCTCCTAGAGAGAGGAGGCCTGAGTTCCAGCAGTGGGAACATTAAAAGGCTGATTATGCTATAGGTATGCTTATATTAGATGATAGACATAATACGAGGAGACGATACAAATTCATCACCATCACCTTCCTGCCCTTATCCTATATTACTCGGAGTCGGCTCAACAAGTTTTTTTTCCATTATATCCTTTTCAAATTATAAATTTTATACTTACATAAAAAAAAAAAATGAGAAAAACATAATTATTTTTTATTTATACTCCAGATATAGTAGAAGATAGTATGTATTATACAATACTTTTTAATTTCATTTACTTAATATATAATAACATTAATAATAACATCAAAATTAGTCATAGAACAGTTTCGAAAGATTATCTAGGTGTGATTTAAAGTTCTGCGTTAAGTTCACGTTCGAACATGTCCATCACTTCAGCCGTGTTACCCCACGTGTTAGACACGAACATTAACAATCCATCCGCATGTCTAGTAATCTGTGGGATGTTCCTTACGCATCCGGCATTGCAGATCATGTCACAAGTTAGTGTGCGGGGGTTGAAGTGAAGACCCTCAGCGCAGATGCCGAGGTGGAACTGGTCTCCAACGCAATAGTAGTATTTGTCGCACTCTGGATGGGGCCACGGAGCAACGTTGCAATCTTCCTTGCATATGTCTGCTGGATCAACTGGCCAAGGTGGGCATTCAGGGCAGTCAGGATAAGCAGTTCTTGTCCTCACTGGAACTGGAACCGACGAGTCCCAGTTTTCACAGCCAGCCTCTTCGGGCCATGTGCATTTCTGGAATTAAAAACAAAACTATTGATTTCTATTTCAAGTGTAAGTTCTTAAATTTGGTACAAATACGTTAGCAATACTGGGATTGTCAAATAATAATAATAATATATTCCACAACTACCGTGTGGTAGTCCCAAGCTAAAGCAAGGCAGATCAATGACTCAAAAAGCTTTGAGAAAATGGACAAGATGGAGATTGGTCTGTAATTTTGGACATCTGCGCAATCGCCTTTTTTGAAAATTGGTACTACGTTAGCCTTTTTCCATTCTGTTGGAAATTTTGAAGTTTCAAGGGACTTATTGAAAATTAAGCAAAGAGGATATGCCAAATTACGAGCACATTTTTTAATGAAGAAAGGTGGCAACCCGTCCGGACCAGCACCTTTGGTAACATCAATTCTGTTGATGGATTTCAGAACTTCTCTCTCAGTGAAAGCGACTTTGCTGAGAGTAAATTGAGGGAATATTTGGGACTTCGTTGGTGTGCTGTTTATTCCGCAAGTGGCAGAGAAAGTAGACGAAAATTGAGTAGCAAAAAGCTGACATATGTCATCGCCTGTTGTAGCGACTAACTCATTTAATGTCATTTCGGAAGGTATAGAGCTAGATTTAGAGGTTTTAGTCTTGACGAAGGACCAGAACGCTTTGGGACTAGACCGGATATTATTTACCACAGAATGAACATATTTACTATAACAGCTCTTAATCATCGACCGTGCTCTGTCATCGAGCAGCCTATACTCAATATCGTCCCGCGGGTTGCCATATTTCCTAAAACGTTGCCTTAGCTTTTCTTTCTCGTTTAGAACTTTCACCAGGGTTTTAGAGTACCACAGAGGAAAATTTTTGCTTACTAGTTTAATTTTAGGAACATTCTCATCGACAATAGTTTGAACGGATTCATAAAACGCCCCCACCATGAGGTCAACATCTGCACAAGATTCCAGTCGCTCCTTCCAGTGAATCTCGCTCAGTTTTTTATTTATTAGTATGTAGTCAGCCGCCTTAAAATTAAATCTAATTAATTTAACACGTTTTAATGGTACATACGCTTTTAAGGTAAAGTCTATTTCTATAGAGGGGTGGTGACTATCCTCTTTACAAATCGATGAAGAAGAGTTTCTGACCACTACACTTTGTATATTAGAGAACACTAGGTCTAATGTTCTGTTATTGGTATTTTTAATGACATTATATTGTAACAGATTGTTTAGAGACATAAAATCTACGAGGGAATATCCCAGGTTATTTGCAAAGTTTGACGGAATAGTGGAGGTTGAAGAAGGCCGACTCGGGTCCAGTTTCCACTCGATGAAGCCGAGGTTAAAGTCTCCGACCACTACAATATCATCGCCACTGGTTTCATTAACGGATGTCACAGAACTAAGAAACATGTCCAGATGCTGCTGTGTTACAGGGGGTGGTAAGTAGATAGCGCAAAAGTTAATTTTCTTACCCTCATTTACTTTAACGCGAACCCAGAGGTCTTCTCCAGTAGTTTCCCACTGACAGGCGCGCACTGAATCATACGCTTTGGACACAGCAATGAGAACGCCGCCCCCTTCCCTTCCTGAAAGTGCGCTGGAAGCCCTATCTCTCCTGTACAAATTATAGCGGGTGTCAAATAGCTCTCCGTCGTTGATGTTGTCGTTGAGCCATGTCTCTGTTGCCACAATCATGTCATAACTATTGACATTAACTGCAGTATTGATGTCATCCAATTTCGTTCGCATCCCTCGAAGGTTCTGGTAGTAGACAGTGAATTTTCATGATTCACTTACGGGTTCTCGCTCCTGGGTTTTTGCTTACATTAAAGTGGCAGCGTGTAAGCTCTTTATCTGCATAGGTCTTGCTCCATCATCCTTGCGAACCAATACGCGGCCATCGCGGACCCAAACATATTTATAGCCCTTCTCTCGGGCCATTTTCCTGGCCTGTGCATGTATGGCTTTATTCAGTGGTGAAAGATGTTCGGAGACGAAGACAGGTTGTTTAGCGCCACCGTAGCCTAAATGACTCGAATTCAGCTTATCGGAAACATGAGCTCGGTTAAATTTGGTCACTGATGCTAAGATTTCGTCACGCTTCCTAGTATTTTTCAGTTTGACGATAACTGAGCGTGGGCGGCTACTCTTCAAATCCAATTTTTTGACGCGAGTAACTGATGACACGTCATCAGCATCAATTTTGCATGAAATAGTTTTCCCCAGTTGAAATACTGTGCTTAATAGGTTTTCGGCTTGATTTTCAGGTATTCCATTCAATTCTAAATTATCCTGACGAGAATGTTGTTCAACAATATTAAGCCTTACGGACAAGTCTGAAACACAGGTTTTTAACTCATTATTTTCCTTCTTGAGTTGACTTATGACGTCCTTGTTTTGGTCCAATTCAATTTTTATAACATCATATTCCTTACTAATAAACTCAACCGATTCTTCTAGCCCTTGCAATGTTTTTTTAAGCTGTATAAATTCATTTTCAAAGTATGATTTGAGTGAGGCTTGTAAATGCAAAGTCAATACAGACTCAATTTCTTTGCGTAGTTCGGAAATAATCGCCCTATTTAGTTTATGGGATTCAGGAAACGCATCTTGGTTGGTTAAACTTTCTTCCAAGGTTTCTTCGTGCGTGCCGTCATCTCCAGGTGAGTCATTCAATCGTGGTCGCTTGGATCTTACAGAAACATTGGAAGTTACTTCTTTGGTACTGCTACTACTAGGTGTGGTCGGGGTTAAAATGGGCTCTGACACTTGTAAAGCATTCTGCTTATTAGCAGCTGCCGGAGGAGAACGCTGTACACGCGGCATAACAATATAAATTTTATCTTCCTGCCGCACACTAAGCGCCGAACGACACCAGCGTGATAGCTGGCGATCGCCAGTCCAAGCGCAGGCGCCGGCGGGGTAGAGGTGCGGAGTGCGCGAGGAGTATCGAGCGCTCGGCGGGTTGGGGTAGGTCCGGGTTCAAGCCGTTAATTAAAAAGTTTGTAAAGTTTTTTACCTATATCTTTGCACTCCGTGGTTGTATTGAGGCCGGGTTTTCACCATTCGCAAGTCCACTTTACTAGCAATGCAATGATGTCACATAAGTAAATAAAGAAACACTTTTTACTACTTTTTCGCAATAAAGTTTCATACCACCTCTTTATATGGCCATATCAAGACAAACGATTCCCTTTCAACTTTTCAGTCACTGCCACCACTTTCAAACTTACACGTCCCATATAATTAATTTACAAAAAATATATATCTAATGAGTGGACGGTTGAGCATTATCCATAATGATATAGCTTGAAGATCTGGATATGATAAAAAATTGAAATGGCCGGTTTATTTATTTATTACAGCTTATAAAATAAAAACTGATTAAAAATGAAAATAATCATAGACGACAAAGATTCAAAGCATTTTATTTCAAATAAACCATTTACAGGCACTTTTGAAATTTCACGAAGTCAGTCAGTCAGAAAAAAATATTCTAATTGCATATTCCAAAGCGTAGATCTCTATGGAGAAAAATGTGCAAGAAGCTCCATGGACACTCTTTTCAATCATGTTTTCTAATTACAAATATCTCTGTTACATGTTTCTTGTCGCTATCATGTGAGAACAATGTAAATAAAGTAAAAATAAAAACTAAATATAGATATTAAAATAGCAACTGGCAGCTAAGAGATGACCAGTCTCAACTGACAGCGCCCGTTCACGGACATGACGTGAATATTAGCACCACTCAGCTCAACCATTTTGAAGGGAACCGAATGATCCAACACACGCGCCACCATCAGTGAGACATTTGAGTGAGCATGACAAACTCTCAACTGCCAGGTAGACAATTACAAGTCACGTATATTGTCAAACTAACTGGAGTATCTTTAGAAGTATTTAAAATATGACTTACTCATCATTTCTGAATTTGGATATTGTAGATGCACAGAACCGCTCGTTTTGGTGACACTAGAGGGAGGCCGACGTCCAACAGTGGACGTCTAATATAATTGTGATGATGATAATGATGATGAGGCCATATATTTGTTTGCACACACAGTCACAAGATCAATTTAGTTATGTGATATTTCTAGACACTGAAATATATTTTATACTCAAATTCTTAATTTAATCTGCAACAATAATTAGCGATAGGAAGCGATCGGTGCATTTGTAAACAGTTTCTGTATCTTCTTTTGATAACGTTTGAAAACCGAAAAAGAGATTTTTCGGTTGATAAGCTAATCTCAATTCGATCTTATCTTTAATTTATATTTCCGTGAAGTTTTGATAAAATCGTTGATGTTGATCTTAAAATTGCATGCTGTTGCACGCAGAATGATAGTGCAATCATGAGTTTGATTTTCGTATCGTATGTTTTGTTTATCGCCCTGCACAAGTCCAACGTCATGTGCTTTCAAAGTCATCACCACCAGGTTTCCAAAAAACAGCAGGAGGGGTTCACATCAGTATCGGGTCAACAATGAAGTAACTGGGGCTTATCCTCGACACCCAGTGAAACTTCGAGGAGTACTTCCGACGTGTGGCTCCCAGACTGGGGCAAACCCACGCTACCTTTAAGTGGCTCCAAATCAAAGGAGTCCAAATGCCTCCCGAAAGGTCTATGTGGGAATCGTGTGGTATATGGCCCTTTACGGGCACCGTTGTGGGCGCCGTCCGAACAAGTCCCAGAAGTGCATGGCAATCTGGATGGTACAGGGACACCGCACGGTCTCCCGCGAAGCGGCGAGCCTCTTTGCCAGCCTGCTATCGTGGGACTTGGAGGAAACCGTTCTTGCACTCATGCATGACTTGCGCATGGTGTTGCAACGCCGGGGTGAAATTCCGCTACGACAACAGATCGCGGCATGGTGGACAGTTCTGGCGGGATCTTATGGAGGAATGGAGACAGCGACTGTCGCAACGCAATCCAGCGCGGAGCATGCCATAATTATGGTGGTAAGAAGAGTTACCGTTATAGTATTGATTAGTGTGAAACAATAACTATATTAAGGTACTAGGTAAGTCCCCTATTTAAGGAATGGCTGGTGCGGTACTACGGCGTCCTCACATTCCATCTAACGCAGGTCCTCACCAGACATGACCAGCTCAGGAGGTTCCTGTTTAAAGTTGAAGAAACGCCCGAGTGCCACCCTTGTGCAAACCGCCCAGAGCACACGGTAGAGAATACAGAAGAGGTGTGCCCAGATTGAGCGAAGCACCGCTGTGTCTTGGTAGAGGCGATCGACGGCGGCGATCACTCGCACCCGTCTCTGGTTCAGGCCATAGTCTGGGGCGAGAGGGAATAGGAAACGGTCAATTCCTAATGCTAGCGAAGGAGATGGGCGCGATTTTAAAGGTACATCCTCACGCCCCAGCTGCTACCACAGGAGACGCTCTAGGCATCGGGAGTTGCAGGGCAAATACCAGCGGGGCTATTGCGTAACTCTGTTGACAGTTCAAGTGATGATCACTTGTTAACAATGTGCATCATTGAACTGTCAAACAGCTAGTTTTGTATTGCCTATCTTCAGTGATCAACTGCAGTGACGTCATTAGCCACTGGTGCCTTTGATAGCCATCGTAACACGTTTTGACAGATGTTATTGTATCAATACTTTTAAAATTGCGATTGTGTAAGCTTTTGAAGCTGTATAATAGTCGATAAAATTTTAGAGTGGTCACAACAGGCACCGTAAATTTTTATAATTCACCACATTTCCAGCGTAGTTTGTTAGTCACTTGTGTGATACGTAATACCAATTTTATGATATTGTCAGTTGACAACTAAGTTTAGTGTGCAACGAATGCTAGTTGTCAACTGTTATTGAAAAAGTTAGCCAATAGCCCCCCTGGTCACCGTAAAACAGGTTTGCTGATTACGAGCAATGGGAAGCTCGCCGTCCAGCTTTCCGTCAAGGACCGAGTCCAAATCGTCGACGGCGCGTAATGTTCCACGCGCGCCTTGTAAAGATGTCAGTAAAACCGTCAGTGCCCAGTAGTATCGAAGCCTGCTAGGGCCACGGGAATTTTCGAAAGAGATACCGTGGTGATAAAACGCAAAAGTGAACTGAAGGGCACAGGGTTTTAGTACAATTCTGGTACCCTTAACACAAATTAAATATTTTCTAGGGTACCAGAATTTATTTTCAATTAATGTCCCGATGGCCAATTGGTTAAGGCCCATCTGTTGTGCATGATCTTGCGGGTTCGAAACTGGACAAGTACCAATGTGCATTTTCTATTTATATAATTATGTGCTTTTTAGGGTTCCGTACCTCAAAAGGAAAAAACGGAACCCTTATAGGATCACTTTGTTGTCCGTCTGTCTGTCTGTCAAGACCCTATATCTCGTAAAATAAAACTATCTATTCAGGTCTGCAATCCCTTGAAGCTGTGAAAAAAATCAAACTTCTAAGTTAACGAATCGAAAAAGATACGGTCGTTTATGTCTCAAAAAAACGTATATTTGAATATAATGAATTTTGATTTCCTCGAGAGTGTCGAACACACTCGAGGAAATCAAAATAGGGGTAAAGATCACTCTGTTTAAAGCATTCTGCCAAACTCTCTACACCTGCAATCTGTGGGTCAACTACACGCAGCGGGCCATCAACGCTCTCCGAGTACAATATAATAACGCGTTCAGGGTGCTGGTGGGGCTCCCACGCTGCTGTAGTGCGTCTGCGATGTTTGCGCACGCGCACACAGACGGTTTTCACACTGTGCTGCGGCGCCGCATCGCCTCGCTGATGTTCCGTACGCGTGGGAGTGCCAACACCATCCTGAACGTGCTCAGCCACAAGCTGGACAGCCCTCTTCTGGGACACTGGGTTCAAACTCAAGTGCGCGTGCCCGGGGCCCCAGAGGGCGGCAAATACTTAAATTAATTTTTATATAATATAATGATGACAATTAAATAAATTAAATTAAATTAATAATAATATAATAACAATATGACATAATAATAATAATATACTTAATATAATAAATTAAATTGAATGATTAATATAATAACAATATAAAGTAATACAGAATATAATCAATTAATAATATAATAATGAAAATGTAAAATGTACTCGTAACTATATGGACCAAATATGTCTGAAATAAAAAGATTTTATTTTATTTTATTTATTTATTTAAAATTCATGGGGACTTCCCGTTGACCCAGAATCCTGAAATTTTGCATAAAGCAAGGTCTTATAGCACAAGTATAGGAAAAAATTTGGAAGATGTAAATTTGTTGTTACGTTACAACAAAAAAATGCGATTCAGAAAAATCTTCGAGACTCCATTCGGGAATTGAACTGTTTACATAGGTAAGTTTGTACGGAATCCTCAGGACGCGAGTTCGGCTCGCACTTGCCCAGTTTTTTGTACTTTCTCACCCCGCACCTTCCATTATCTCGTATAAAAAAAGTCCTACGTAAATACACGTAGCCGGTGTCTTGTAGTAAGTTATATAGAAACCATATTCGTAGTCCGCCTTCATTGTATTAAAATTCAAAGCCTTAAGTCGTTCAATGAGAGAAAAAGCAACTGATATGCATTGTAATTGCGTAATTTTAAATACGGGTTTAAAATAGACATAACACAGAGACGATTCAAATTCTATACATTTATTTACAATAAATTTTTGAAATACAATAATATTTTTACTAAAAAACATTTCTTTTTAAATTTCTATTATATAGCAGATGATAGTTTTTACATACAATAAATTTCATTCATTTATTTTACATAATTATTATAATATGATAGGTAAATAATATCATAAGTCACGGAACTTTTTCGATAGCTTTTCTCGACGTGATCTAAAATTCTGCGTTGAGTTCAGGTCCGATCAGGTCCATCACTTCTCTGACTCCAAATTTGCACAGCCAGCTTCTTCAGGCCATGTGCATCTCTGGAATTAAAAGCAGTTGAGATTAACATAACAATCAGCCTTATAATGTTCCCACTGCTGGGACTCAGGCCTTTTCTCTAGGAGAGGGAATGGGGCTTAATCTATCACGCGGGCCCAGTGCGGGTTGGTGGATGCCACATGTCTTAGATTTTTTGGATCTAGGACATGCCAAATTTTTAGTTCCCTCGCGATGTCTTCTATATAACCTGCCGCAGCGTATGTAAGTATGTGGTCTACGGTGCGAAAGACTTTTCGTAATCCGGCTAATTCGGGAAGCTGGAAGTCATCTAGCTGCGTGCGAGATGATTTGTAAAAACGTTTCGTTCTCTTCACATGACCATACCAAAACAAACGATTCCTCTTCAATTTTTCAGTCACTGGCACCACTTTCAGACTTTCTGGATAAACGAACGAGTCTTGAAGATCTTACACCCGACCGTATGGACAGTTTCCACAAACCCGTCTTTGTATTGTTGCCGAATATAGCTGAATACTAGTATTTTACAAGAAGCGACTATTTACCAATCCTTTACAACCAGCTATTGGGTAACACTCGCTGACTATCAAACATCTATAAAAGTAAGCCACAAACAACTTCACGTGCTTTTTGGAGATTCTCGTTATGAAATGTATGATCAACGACAGTATAAGTAAGATATAAGTACTTTTATATGTCGGCTCAGGATGCCGATCACCATCGAAATCCTTTTCAGGGATTCTATTTTGTGGGTGATGACTGGGTAATGAGCAATAAACAAAACATTCCAGACCATACAACTGATATAATATTATGATGGTATTCACTTCTCAACGTGTCGTGAGACAGTCCCCAGACTAGATGTTGTTCATACGGCTGCCGACAGAGAAAAGAGCCCCGCGTGTCTGTGGTCGGAAATATCTGTTCGGTTCGTGCAAACTTCAACCCGGTTTCTGTCAAAGTGACAGTGACACTTTGCTCGTTTATTCGTTCTTAAGCTTTATTAACTTCACCGACATATATAATACATAATATTTCATTATATTTACCTGAAGGACTGAACTGAAATGAGTTCCAGCTGGACCACAAGAGAACTCAACTTTCCCTCCATGAACGCAGTAATAGAACTTCTCACAGTCATCCTCGTGAGGTAAAAGGTAGTCAATTTCGTAGTCAGCTGGGCAACCGTTAGGAAGAGCATCCCATTCTTCTTGGTCAGTCGATTTTGGTATGTTAATATCTGCAACTTTTTGTGATCCCGTACAGCCTTCATCTACTGGGGAGATGCATCCTCCAGGACCAGTCCAGTGTTCACAACCAGCTTCGGTAGGCCATGTGCACATCTGGAATTTTAAACAAAAATATTGGCGACTCTACTTTTAAATGCACTACAGTTGATTGAGAAGCGAGCCAAGAAGATCATCGGCAATAATGCACTTGTCGATTCAAAACTCCAAAGTCTTGAGCATCGACGCCGAGTTGCTAGCCTGTCGGTTTTCTATCGATTGCATTTCTGGGAGTTTGCATTGGAAAAGCACAATTTAATTCCGCCTAGTCCGTTACATCATCGGACCACTAGATGTACGGCGTTGCGCCATCGGTACGTGGTTGACATCACGTAGAAAGCGTTTTGGGAACACATTCATTACGCGTACAGCTAAAGAGCGGATTTTTTACCGGAATCTTAGTTTCCTGTTAGCTACAATCTAGGGATCTTTAAGTCAGGAGTGAATAGGTTACTTATAGGCAAGCGTGCTCCATCGTCGGTCACATTATCGCTTACCATTAGATGAGATAAAAAAGGAGATAGTGGTCAAATGCGAGTTTATACATACTAAAAAATAAATTGTTAAGAACTACACAACCATAAATCTTTAGGTATCATCGTCATTGATATACAGCTTTAGCTCAATCACTTTCGCTAGCTACAGCCTTTCAGGTAGGTACTAACCCATGGCAGACTCTGACCCACATTTTGCTGAACCCCGGATCTAGATGGTCCACGTTAAGTATTCTATGCCAACCGTCTCAACCACTGACGCCACTGCGCCCGTAGAACTATATCATGGACCTGCGGCATCTTGATAACAGGCCGCGCCTACACTTCGTGTCAAGTACTAGCCTGAGACCGGATCTGTCCTGACCTGGACCTGGGTCCTAGCTCCAAATGCTATAACAGCACACTATCTATCTACTTGAATTCTTTATCACAGACGTCGGGGTGGATCTACTGGCCGGTTGCCTCGCGGCCACGTGGAGTCCCGAGGATAGTGTAGCTAAGCCAAAAATATTTTCCCTTTCTATCAGACGTGCTTAACTGGCTGATAAATGATTTGTGTTTGTGTGCTCTCATTCAAAATTTTAAGGGCATGTCCAGGCTTAATTTTGACAGATAGGTCTCTGTTGCGATCATATCATCCAGATAATCAAAGACCAAAATAAAAAATATTATAAAAATCTTAGATACTACATATACAAATTTACTATTCAAGTAATTCTTTACCCCAAAATGTCTAAGTTTAGCATCCTATTATCTTCTTGTTAAACATAATTATGTCTACTCAAATACTCCGCCTAAATAAACAATAAGCTTATATCTGATGGAAACCTTTGATTGAATCCACAACTTACAATATTGAATAAAGTTAAAAATGATTACAATCTATTCATTGATTTTTTTAAAGTACTTATTAGTTTATAGCTTCCTTCTATCATTTTATTTTATAGAGTAAGTAACCATACAACTTCAACAACTAAGTTATATGGATATGTACTTGATTCCATAGTGAGACCGAGTGTTTATGAAATTCTGACTATCTGCAACAATTTTGGTATAAATGAATGGTAACAAGCTTTTTTTTATATTTACCTGTCGGGAGGGGCTGAAGTGTAGTCCAGGAGGACATTCCATTTCCACTAATTCTCCGTTATCGCAGGCATAGTAGTAGCCGCACTCAGATTCATGAGGCAATAGGTAATCGATTTCGTAGTCAGCTGGGCAGCCATTGGGTAGAGCCTCCCAATCTGGGTCATTTGGCACTGATACTTCATCACTGCTGTCTGGAGCTGGAGGTGGAGCGGTAGCGCCAGGGCTTCCTTCACATTGTGGTACGTTGAAAGGCCAGTCACAAGCCTGAAAAAAAATATTAATACAATATTCAAGTTTTCAGTTGATATTTGGTTTTATGTTAGACATCACACTAGGGATGTTACGGAAGTGGTTATGTTGGAACCGAATTCGGATGATCCAGAGTTTTAAATTTGTTTTATTAGAATCAGAACTAAAATCGCAACTAGAATCGGAGGCGGAATCAGAAACGTCAGATGAAACACTACCAAAGTAAATGAAAAAATTGAAATAAGTTAATATGAAGCACTAACTTACAACATGCCAAATACAAAACAAAACAACAAGTGAAAGAGTGATTATGAGAAGGTTCGGGAGGGTTTCCCGTGCGACAAGTCAAAATATTTGTATGCCGTGCTTGTAGCCGCCGCAGCAACTGTGCATCGACCTGCGATATAACTTCCAATCACCATTTATTGAAACTGAAATTAGAATAGAAGGTGCAAAATCAATCGATAATCCCAAACTTTTAGAATCGGAATCCGAACTCCGAGATATTAAACAAACTTTTGGAATTGGAACTGTAGCGACATCTATGGCATCACATAAGAACTAATCCAGCATCACGCAATTAAAGCTCTCAGCACGGTTTGAACATATATAACAGTCCGAAATCATCTATGGGGCAGTTGCCCACCAGACATAACACCCGTCTGGTCGGAGGTTCCTCCCTTTCCAACGGGAGACATCTGGGATTTTACTCTCTATCCCGCATACCTCCAAAGAACTTTTCGAACCCCAAAAAAACTATCGCACTTTTTATTAGCGTGCTGAATTCTGAAATCTTTTTGTCCTAAATTGACTTAGGTTTGTTATTGCCATTCAGAAAAAATGTATGAGCGGTATATGTGTTTAATAATTTTATCAAGTTGCCTAAGCAGTAGCTAATATGCTTTCGGTAAATGATAATATCATATCTTTAACATCAGTTTATAAATTAACAAGTACTTTTTTTAATTATCACAAATTATCATCTAAAGATAGGTACTGATTCAGTAGTTGAAAATAATTTGATTAATTATGATAATTAATTATGATAAGGTGATATTGTTGGGTTATGCTCGAAGTTTACTCGCGCGATCGCATCAGGAATAAAGATATCCGCAGGAGAAACAAGATCGCCGACACAGCCTGAAGAATCGCCAAACGTAAGTGGCGGTTGGTTAGGCACATCTCGCAGAACAGATGGTTGATGGGACCGAAAGATTCTGTAATGGCGACCGCCGGGAGACGCAGCGTTGGAAGGCCTCCTACAAGGTGGGCCGATGACCTGGTGAAAGTCACGGGAATGCGATGGATGCGAGACTTATGTCCAACAGTGGACGTTTTTCGGCTGAAATGATATGATATGATGATGATGATATTGTTGAATGTAAGTACCGATATGTGATGCTTCGTCGATTTCTTACGCGCAACTTTAACTTTGATCGGCACACTAACCTGGATAGCGGAGTTGAAAACGGTTCCAGGTTGACAATCCCGTTCGATCTTCTCACCGTCATCACACTGATAATACTTTTCACATTCTTCATGGGGCAGTAGAACCTGGATATCGAAATCGGCGGGACAACCATTCTCCAATACATCTCCTATATCTGGAGTTGTTCCAATCTCTGGAGCACTAGTAGGTGGATATGTGTAGGGGCCATCGTTCACGCAGGTCGTGTCCCATTGCCAGGTGCAGCCCTTTAAAAAAGAGATTTGATAATCAAATTATAGTAAAGATTAAATGTGATTGGATTAATAGCTTTAGAACACATCACAGTCCTTGGTAACTGTCATAAAGTAATTATTTATAATTTTTTATCTTTCCTCAATTTTTTTATCCAAATGGTTTATGGTGCTTACGGGCCTTCTTCTTTCCAATCTAACTTTATTAAGTATGCTTTGATAATCTTTTATATATCCGGTATTAAACTTCTAGGAGCCCTTAATCTACAGATGATAATGGTACTTTTATTATAACCACCCGGAAATACGAGCCTTACTTTTAACCCCGCGGACAGAAATAAGACCTGTTCTGGCTATAAGTAACATATTGTAATTTACTTACAAGTATTTCTAACCTAATCTGTCTCGGTCGGAGTGCTCTAAAATTACGTCACCTCCTTCCCCACTCTCATCTTTTACACAAATTACCGGCTGCGCATTCGGTATTGTATAGAATACCGAAGGCAAAGTATAAAATAAATAATATTTCATACATTAACTACACGTTTCAGGTATTCTATACATTGCTTAGGTATTAAACAGAATACCTGAATTATACAGATTGCCGGTAATAGCTATAAATTCTAAAATCATCCCAAAAAAAAAGCCAATAAAATTGTTCACACAAACCAATCGAGGGTCGAAGTAGAGGGGCTCAGGACAGGATGTCAGAACCAGCTCGCCTTTGTCACAATAGTAGAACAGATGACAGTACTCCTCATGAGGAAGAAGCTTGTGAATGGTGAAGTCGGCAGGACAACCGTTGGGTAGAGTCTCGCAGTCATCAGGGTTACCTGTTGGTTCGGGAACTGTTGATAAAAATATCTAAAAATATCTAAATATCTAATATATTATGTCGCAATTTTCTTGCTACAGTGTTCGCGTCCAATTATAATTTAGGTGTTTTCAAGGTTGAAGTGAATAGGCTCTTAATAAACTAGTGCCCCTTAATATTAATGAAAATACCTTGTTACCGCCTGTGGACCTTTCCTTTGGCAATCTGTGGTCTTCTTCATCAGTTCCAATTCACCAAATGATATTTTCTGTATGCAATTGCTATATACGTACCAAAAATATTTGAGGAGGCTCCTTTTTATATCCACCACAGTTGGTTTTTGTTAAAAATGAGACCTGTCTATATGTAACTTTCAAATAATAAAAAAAACTTGAACATTTACCTGGGCCGGCAGTTGGAGCTGCAGTTGGCGCATCAGTGGGTGCAGCAGTTGGGGCTGCAGTTGGAGCTGCTGTTGGAGCCACTGTGGGTGCAGCTGTAGGTGCATCAGTGGGTCCAGCAGTGGGTCCAGCAGTGGGCGCAGCTGTGGATCCAGGTCCTGGTAAGGTGCATCCTGATTCACTTGCATGTACACAAACCTGTTGAAATAGTAAGTTTGATTATTGATATAAGACACCCAAATAATTGTCAGTGATTTTCTTTCTGACGTCATTGGGTCAAGAATATGAGTAGGAATGTCATGAGATATCAACATTGCTTCAAACAATGTGTTCCCAAAACGCTTTGTACGTATGGGTGGGAAGTCCACCATGTACCGATGGCGCAACGCCGTACGTCTAGTGGTTCGATGATGGAACGGACTTGATGGAATTAAATTGTGTAATTCCAACGCAAACTTCCCGAAATGTAATCGATAGAAAACCGACAGGCCAGCAACTCGGCGTCGATGCTCAAGGCTTTGGAGTTTTGACTAGACAAGTGTATCAGTCATCGATGATGCTCTTGGCTCGCTTCTCAATCGACTCCAGGGCATCAAGCTAGTATTTGGCAATTATATATTATTATTAGTTGTTTATTGTCTTTAGTGTATAATAGTTTTAATTAGTTAAGTGTTTAAATGTTTTTGTCCTACCTTTATTAATCATATAATGAATGATTTTATACCCCACTTTGCTCATTTTTTTAATAACTTACCTGGATTTCAGGGTCAAACTCAGTACCAGGAGCGCAACTTCTAGGTTTGACATATTTCAGGCCATATTCACAGTAGTAGAACTTAGTGCAGTCGTATTCGTGGGGAAGCAAGTAATGGGTTTCAGTATCAGGACAGTCTTCATGGGGTTCATATAACCTGGCATTGGTCAATACTGCATCTCCATTGGAACGAGCATGCACGAGGGCTAAGCCCGTCAGGAGAAGGAGGGTTTCTGAAAGAGAAGAACAAATTTGTCAAACGTTAAACTGATTTATGATGCCTTACGTTTTTGAGAATTAATAATATAACATTCTACACTACACACACTCTACTTCTATTTACACTGTTTACACACATTTACACTCTTCACACACCTTTTAATTATATTTATGTATGATTCTGTAAGTGAACTACCCACTAGTATATTAAAAATGTAACATGAACGTCGAAAAAAAAACTAGATCCCACGACACAGGGTATCCTAGTGTGTGGTCTAGGGCTACTTTATTGCACTAAATGTTGCATAGTCTTATAAATATTGTGATGTTTTTAATTGTTGTAATTAACGTGTAATATGCAGTGTCTTAATAATAAAATTTATTTATTTATTATATTACATACTTATTATATTTTTAAATATTTCCTTAAAAAAACACATTAAAAAAAAACATTTAAAAATATCAAAAATAGTAGCCCACCGGCATCGGGAACAAAGTCCAAGCTACCGGCGGTCAGGGCTCCTGAGAGAGGAATCTCCTAACGAAGCGCGCCGTGTCCAGGAGTACTGCTTTCTGGATCAGGCCCTTGATCCAGCTGCCTAACGAGAGCCTCCTTAGATGTTGTTCGAGGCTCTTGGCTATTAAACCATTGGCTGTTACGACTATCGGCACAATGATTGCTCCATCCACTTCCCACATGTCGACAACCTCGCGAGCTAAGTCAAGATACTTAGTTTGCTTATCTTTCTCAGCTTTCACGAGGTTCTCGTCATGAGGGACCGCTATATCAACAATCATTGTGCGACGCTCTAGTCGATCTATCACCACTATATCAGGTTTATTGGTAACAATAGTCCTGTCAGTGATGATAGATCGATCCCAATATAATGTGATATTGCCATTTTCGAGAACTGGGTCGGGCACATACCTATAATACGGTACTTCTAATTCCACAAGATTGTATTTAAGAGCAAGTTGCTGGTGGATAATCCTGGCTACGAGGTTGTGTCTATGCAAATATTCTCCGTTAGCTAGATGAGAACACCCAGAAATAATGTGTCGGATTGATTCCCCGGGTCGGTGGCATGCCCGACAGATGTCAACCGTACCGTCCTTCACAATGTATTTCTGGTAGTTGTTCGTCATCATAACTTCGTCCATAATCGCAAAGACAAAACCTTTCATCATCATCATCATCATTTCAGCCGAAAGACGTCCACTGTTGGACATAGGCCTCCCCCAAGCGCCGCCACAACGACCGATCCTGTGCTTCTCGCATCCACCGCACTCTCGCGACCCTCACCAGGTCGTCGGTCCACCTTGTGGGAGGCCTTCCAACGCTGCTTCCAAAACCTTTATTTATTATTATTAACATTTGTAATTAAAACCACGTATTCAATCGTTAGTAACATCTTGTCAACTAGAGGGTTAATAATACTTAAAAACCTAAAACTTATCCTGCTACCGCACCAGCAAACAACAAGTGGTAAAATTTTAATTGAGTTTTTATCGGTTAAAATGTAAATAATGCTATTGGAGCTGGTCCCAAATCTGATAAGTAACAAAGTAGCCTTCTTCCTCATTAATAATAATAAAGCCTTTAGATTTCTTATCCTTGCTTTATAAAATATATATATTTTTTATTTTTTTTTGTATTAACTTGTATTTTTCTTAATTTAATCTAGTTTTTTATCTTCCTCCAGCTTTTTTCTACGTCTGACTTCTTTTATCCATTAGTTTCCCATTATTGCTGTTATATTTGCCCAGTGTTGCTTTGGTCTCCCTTGCCGTTTCTTGCCGTTGCTTCCCTGTTATAGCGTGTAAATCATTCACACGCGCTTTAAAAAACATGCCCAATGCACTACCGTATCTAGGCAGCCCCAATAGTACCCTGAACCCATAAAAATTAACCCACAGGACGCCTTCCACGTGCAATTAACCAACAGACTGTGTAGAATGTTTGGCAAAAGCTTTGAATATTGAAAGTAATTTTGCAAAAGCTTTGAATATTGAAAGTAATTTTGACCTCATTAGTATGTGCTTGAGTGGTGATGATCTGTTTAGCTGTTGCCTTTGTATTGTGGTCAGCTTCTAGTCAAATCAGATTCAGTTAATGGTGGATTGGAAGGGTTCTGTACTTTCACGTTGGTTTGTTTTAATTCTTTGTTTTAATTCTAATTCTAATTTAACGCTCACATGAATACAATACAATTTAATTTAATTTAATAATTTAAATATTTCGAACTATATATTTGTCTAATAATGTATTTCCAGAATCTTATCGAATCTTATATAATTTATATCCGATGGATGCGAGACGCACAGGACCGTTCGTTGTGGCGACGCTTGGGGGAGGCCTATGTCCAGCAGTGGACGTCTTTCGGCTGAAATGATGATGATGATGATGATTAATTGAATTAATTTATAAAATAATAATTTATATGTGTTGTCAAATTTTATAAGCTGTAGACACCTTTAATTGACATATTTGCACAGAATCGTATGTTTATAAAATTACCTACCAGTACCATCTTGTTAATATGTCGTTGGTGTTCCTCAACAAAAATAAAATAAAAAATAATAATAATATTGATGATACGATTGATGCAGGGGGTCGTGGGTCTTATAATGAACATGGACAAAACCAAAATCATGGTAAATAACCTTGTAGCACCCACTCCGATCAAGATCGAAGACTGCACTCGAAGTTGTAGACGATTACTTTTACCTGGGACAGACAATCCAGTTGGGTAGGTCTAACTTTGAGAAAGAAGTCAATCGTCGATTCCGACTCGGCTGGGCAGCGTTCGGGAAGCAGCGCGGTATCTTCTCGTCCAACATACCACAGTGTCTCAAGACGAAAGTCTATGACCAGTGCGTGTTGCCAGTGATGACATATGGCACTGAAACATGGTCGCTTACAATGGGCCTCATCAGAAGGCTTACAGTTACCCAAAGGGCAATGGAAAGGGCTATCCTCGGAGTTTCCTTGCGTGATCGCTTATCGCGAATGAAGATATCCGCAGGAGAACCAAGGTCGCCGACATAGCCCGAAGAATCGCCAAACTAAAGTGGCAGTGGGCAGGGCACATTGCTCGTAGAACGGATGGTCGATGGGGCCGAAAGGTTCTAGAGTGGTGACCGCGCACTGGAAGGTGCAGCGTCGGAAGGCCTCCCACAAGGTGGACTGACGACCTGGTGAGAGTCGTGGGAGTGCGGTGGATGTGAGACGCACAGGATCGGTCGTTGTGGAGACGCTTGGGGGAGGCCTATGTCCAGCAGTGGATGTCTTTCGGCTGAAATGATAATGATGATGATGATGATTGATGCAGTGGTTGAGCGATTGCAAATTGCGTTAGGTATCGTGAACAAATATTTATATGGCGTAAAGATACTTAGTTCTTACGGGTCTCGGTATCTTATGTATGTGAATTTACATGATTGTAAATACACCCACGATACAGGAGTAATTCCTAGTATGGGGAATCATTTTTAAAAGATAAAGAAAATATCACTATATTTTAAAAGCCTATTGAAATAGTCTATCATAAAAATACCTTTGAACAAAATAGGGAAAGGCTAAAGAAATTACGAATAAACTGTGCATTAAGATATGACTAGAAAGCGGGTAACTACTAAAATGACGATTAATAGGGAAATAGAGAAGAAAAAAATATATACTGAGGCGATTATGAATATGTTAGCGGAAAGATGACATATTGTTGAGACAATGTAAAAAAAAAACGATTAGTACGGATTAACAGAAGTAAATCTATAATTTGGGACTTTAAAGATAAAGTAAAGAAGTGTCGAAAGGGAGTCAGTGATAGTGTTATGGTTGATCGGTCAAAATGGAAGAAGAAATCGTGTTGAAAAAAAAGAAACAAAAACTCCAAATAATATGGGACAAGAGCAGAAAGATGACGATGGGGATATCTGATCAGATCTCCGGTTGCAGGCATGAGCAAGTAGTTAATAAAAAATACGTTACGAAAAAAAAACCAATCCAAACCAAAACCACACCAAAACCAAGAACAAGGAAGACACCTCCAATTACATTAATTAATATAAAATTATACGTCTTCAAAGCCTTGAGCACAAGCGCAGGGTAGCCAGCCTTTCGGTGTTTTACAGAATGCATTTCAGAGAGTGTGCGCGGGAATTGCATGACTTGCGAGTTTCCACCCTTACGTTGTTGAAACCTCTACGTTTCGGGCTAAGCGTTTCGCCTCGTCGTTTATACCGCGTACATTAAACGACTGGAACAATTTGCCTGCTGCGGTCTTCCCAACCGATTATAATTTGGGTGTCTTCAAGGCTAGAGTGAATAGGCTCTTAATAAACTAGTGCGCCTCACCATCAACGATTGCATCACTGCTTACCATCAGGTGGGATCGCAGTCAAGCACTAGTACATATCAAATAAAAAAAAAAACGTAATAAGTGAACGGTTAGGCACTATCCTTAACGACGAAGCTTCAAGATCTGGAGATGATGAAAATATGAGATCGTAATTTTTTAAAATTATATAAACTGCTGATGCTTGACTCGTGATGGTGGTTGATGGTGAAGCGCACTAGTTTAATAAAAGCCTAATCACTCTAAGACATTTAAATTATTATTATAATCGGATGAAAAGAACACTGCAGGCAAATTGTTCCAGTCCTTCGATGTACAGTTTAACAGACGAGGTGAAACGACAACGTAAGGGTGGATACTCGCCATACGTCGGGTTGTCCGATGATAGAAAGGCGATGGCTACTTTTTTAAACAATTTAAAACAATGTCACTTACTTATCATTCCTATATTTGGATTATATTTGCACACACAGTCACAACTAGGGGCACATTAATAATGAGATGTTTCTGGATTCTAGAATATATTTTATACTCCGATTCCTATTTTAATCTGCGACAATTAGCGATTAGGAAGCGATTTGTGCACTTGTTAACATATGTCGTATCAATTTTTGATATCATTTGAAATCTGAAAAAATTGTGATTTTGCTTTGATAGAATAATCTTAATTTGATCTTTACCTTAATTTGTATTTCACGTGAAGTTTTGATAATATCATTGATTACATATCTTAAAATTGCAAGCGATGTTGGTGCACGCAGAATATAGGTAGTAGAGCAATCTTTAATTTGATATTTGTATCGTAAGTTCCGTATGTCAAATTCATGAATACGTTGTATTTTTCGCAACTTGTCATTAAAAACGGAACCCTTATAGGATCACTTTGTAGTCCGTCCGTCTGTCTGTCTGTCAAGACCCTTTATCTCGGGAACGCGTGGAGGTATCGGGTTAAAATTAAAACCATATACTCAAATCTGCGGTCCCTTGAAGTTGTGAGAAAATCAAATTTCTGAGTTAACGAGAAAAAAGATACGGCCGTTTGTATCGCAAAAAACGACCACGTGACTGAGCGTTGAGATGATGTCAGAACAAAGGAATCGAAGGCGTGGCCTACTCGAGGCGATCGACGAAAAGAGAATCAAATTGAGATTGAGATTGTAACTTGGCTAGGGGGGCTGTCCTGTATCTCGATATACAGCACCAGACCCTCGAAACAATATAAACCACCTTCACATAGGGAACATAATTATGTGAAAAGATATTTTGACTTATTTGTCGTCTCAGAATGCAGATCTCAGTGGAGGTCCATTCCAGAGAACCTATTTTGTGAGCGATGAATAGGTAACAAAGAATAAAAAAAACTGTTCTAGACCACTCAACTGATTCATTATGATGTAGGCTTTAGGTATTCACTTCACATCGAGCCGTGAGGCAATTTCTAGAGCAGTTTTGCCCACTTGGCTGCCGACAGAGAAAAGGGGACCGCGTCTGTGAGGTCTTCTTCAGTTTATGCGGTTACCACTTTCCATCTATGCGTTTACCACTTTAAGGGCATGCAACTCGACATACATTTTCACTGTTTTTCATACAAACGCTTTTACGCGATTATGGCGTTATTACACATTTTTCATTAGATATTTTGATAAGCTTGTGGATATTATTTAAGCTTCTATTGAAATCAATTTGTAAATTTGTGTAAAACTAATCCAGTAAAGTCCTCTGAAAATCTGTTCTTCTTAACAGACCTAAAAATCTGTGGTCCTTTTTCATTCGCCTATCGTTAAAATCGAGCATAGTTTAAAAGCTTGTTACTTCTTAGATGTTTGACGAAAAGACAACGCGAAAAAAGAGAGATAAGGCCTGAAAACTCTGTTAGCATTCGGTAATTCCGTGATTCACTCAAATATTTTACAAAACTTGTTCCAGGAAATACGTGTTTTTTTTAACCCTTAAAAGTTTTTGATAAAAATTGAAATTCAGAATCTTGATTAAATTTGCAAGGATTTTCTATACTTTTTGACTTTATAAATTTTTGAGTAAATTATGCAAAGTCGAAGTTCATGCAAAATAGCAGATTTTCAGAGGTCTTTACTGGATTCATTTTACACAAATTTATAAATTGATTTCAATAGAAGCTTAGATAATATCCATAAGATACTGTGTTTCCAAAATATCTAGTGAAAAATGTGTAATAACGTCATAATCGCGTAAAAGTGGTTATATTTATACGATTTATTATTATTATTTTTATATATTTTATTTATCTCAGGACCCTGAGGTCCTGGACCTTTGGGAGGCGTACGAGGAGCCGAAGCCAACTCGCAGAGGCCCTTTAGATAATTATAATGGAACGTGTTACCAACCGACGATTATCCCTGTACGCGCTATGCTAGTGCACCCAAGGACAACCCCCGGTTATTGAAAAAAAAGACTTTTGTCAAAATATTTTAGAATTGTGAAATATATAAAAAAGTCGGCATTCTGGCACTAAACGTATATTGTGCAAAAAAGTTAAAAAAAAAATTAAAAAAAAAGTATAAATAAACTGAACAAAACAAGTCGTCGTGGAAACTAGTGAGATTAGGTGTATTTTTTTTTTGGATATCGTTCAATGACTTCTCCAAAAGAGCAATTGCAATAGCCAATAGCACAATTAATTAGAATTATTAATAGGTCTTACTATATTTGATCATTTCATTTCATTTTTTTGACACTAGATTTTGTCATTCTATATCAATTTAAAAATATAATATTTGTTCGTGATATCAGCAAATAGCTGGTCGATTCTTGGCTTGGCCAGAGGGCTGGGCTTTTCTTCGGACAAGGAATCAACATAGCTATCCAACGTGGCAATGCTGCCAGCGTTCTGGGCACTTTTCCCATTGATATCGATGTGGATGAATTTTTTGATGCCCAATAATTTCTTTTTCTACCCGTTTGTAAATATTATTATTTTTAGTTTGAATATAATATACTTAGTAAGTTATAATATTTATTAGTTTAGATGTTTTTAAGTAGTTAAAAAATAATTATATAACTACTTATAAACATCTGAATTAGAAATTATTATTATTATGATTTCTAATTGAATAAACACCGAAATTTATCTGTTGATCAGGACTGCCAAGACTCTTCAATGACGATCGCTTTCGAACGCCTTCCAAAAGCAACAGGCAAGAATTTATACCAAGAACGGTTGATACAACTAAAATAGTAGGACCGTCAGTACGGGCCGAAAAAAAAGCGGCCTTGTCAACTGGACAGCTCAGGAAAAACAAAAAAATCCCGTGTCAGACCAGCGGCAACGACCAAAGGTATGATGAAGGGAAAATTGATGAAGATAACAACACACAGACAATTTACAGATGTATTGAAAATGTTGATATTGCATCTATACTTACCAATAAAAAGGAAAAAAACAAGGATGACTCGAACTCAGCTGTTGTGTTTTTAAGGTTCCGTAGCTAAATGGCAAAAAAAGAAACCCTTGTGGATTCGTCATGTCTCGTCTGTATGTCACAGCCACTTTTTTCCGAAACTATAAGAACTATACTGTTGAAACTTGGTAAGTAGATGTATTCTGTGAACCGCATTAAGATTTTCACACAAATCTGTTATTTGTTTATTGTGCAAACCTACCACAGTATTGTCTTTTCAACCCAAAGGTTGACTGGTAGAGAATGCCTTGTTGCATTAAGTCCGCTATGTACCACTACTGTACATGAAGTTTAAATAAATAAATAAAAATAGAAAAAAAAAACAATAAATTTTGGGGGTTCCCCATTACTTAGAACTGAAACTCAAAAAAAAAAATCATCAAACCCAAACCAGTGTAGGGTATATATGGAATAGGTCTTCAAAAATGATATTGAGGTTTCTGAAATCATTTTTTTCTTTACTGAATAGTTTGCGCGAGAGACACTTCCAAAGTGGTAAAATGTGTGTCCTCCCCCTGTAATTTCTAAAATAAGAGAATAATAAAACTAAAAAAAAAATGATGTATATTACAATATATGGAAGTAATTCTGAAATAAATTTTATTATTATTATTATATATATTTTATACATTTATTTATCTCAGCACCCTAAGGTCCTGGTCCTTTGGAAGGCGTACGAGGAGCCGAAACCAACTCGCAGAGGCCCTTTTAGACGTTTTTAATGGAAAGTGGTACGAACCGGTGATTATCCCTGTACGCACTATGCTAGTGCATCCAAGGACAACCCCCGGTTGGTGGGAAACTATTGCGACATATGGAAAACTAAGATATAAGGCTATGGTTTTTGGAGTCTTAAGTGGACTGGTTACCAGGAACTATGTTAAGACTATGGCCCCTGCCTAAACAATGTTATTAATATCCATCGACAAAAGGCAGGGGGTGACTTGCACACTCAATAAATGGGCCCCCATAAACGGTCGCTAACACGAAGTGACGTAGCAACAAGAGGGCAACATATCCTGAGGTGCTTAAGGAGTGGAGAGGTATACCACGGCTATCAGGACAATCCCGGAAGTACGGTCAAGATCCCTACCAGCACCTTACTGGATTATTATTATTTTTTTTATATATTATTATTACCATGCAAACTTCCACCGAAAATTTGTTTTGAACGAGTCTAGAAAGTTTTTTTTTAATGCGTCATAAATCGTAAACCGCAATTTACCTTTCAAGTTTGTACGGAACCCTCAGTGCGTGAGTCCAACTCGCACTGATTCAGTTTCTTTTTTAAGGTGTGTAATCATCCAACGATTTCTTCCGCTCAAGGGTAGGGCCGGAGGGCGTGTCAGACTTTTGCTGAATAAAACCACACCTTCGTTCCTTCTTTGCTTAGCGTTCCAGGGCGAATTTTGCTGACATCTCTATGAGGCAAGCGTGGTACATTAGGTACACACCGTCGACGACTTGGGTTTCGTCCAGACTGTTACCGGAAGGCCGGACGGAGAGCTACCCATTGCTCACTGTCCGCAAGCTCAGGAGCTGTATTGCTCTGTGTATCACATTAGCTGCACTGCTTCTGATGAATTATAATACTCAAAATAATTTAAAACAAATTTTACAAATGGATGCACTACATGTCCCACGCATCAACTCAATTCCAAATGGTTGAAAGTCAAAACAAATCCGTAATTTTTTTTGTCGACTGTTTGCTGAGTTTGATCTCGTGGTTTACAACCAAGTCTCAGATTCAAGATTCAAAGCATTTTATTTCAAATAAACCATTTATAGGCACTTTTGAAATGTCAAGAAGTCAGTCAGTCATAAAAAATGATGCTAATTGCACATGCCAAAGCGTAGATCTCTATGGAGAAGAATGTGCAAGAAACTCCATGGACACTCTTTTCAATCATGTTTTGTAATTACAAATATCTCTGTTACATGTTTCTTGTCGCTGTCATGTGAGAACAATGTAAATAAAGTAAAAATATAAACTAAATATAGATATTCAAATAGTAACTGGCAGCTAAGAGATGACCAGTCTCAACTGACAGCGCCCGTCCACGGACATGACGCGATATTAGCACCACTCAGTTCAACCATTTTGAAGGGAACCGAATGATTCCAACACATGCGCCACCATCAGTGAGACATTTGAGTGAGCATGACAAACTCTCAACTCCCATGCTCATTTATCTGTTATTTAGTGTTCCAGTAACCTCACTTAAAACCGTGAGCATGGGCTCACACTCCATTGGTCTCTGGAGTTAAAATACATCAACAATAATTTTAAGTCGTTTGTGTCTTTTTTCTGAAGGTGGCAAATCATCTAATAACTTCTGTCGCTCTAAAGCGGTGCGAAAGGACGTGCCAAACTTTTATTGACAAAAACCTACACTTGTTCCTTCTTTGCCATCGTTTCAGAGCCTCGGGGTTCTCTTTCGCACAACTCATGGCCTCAGAAGACTTCGACCCTGTTGGGCCCCTACGATTTGCTAATGTAGCGACATCTATGGCGTCACATAAGAACTAATCCTGCATCGCGCAATCAAAGTTCTCCACGCGATTAGAACATATAGAACAGCCCGAAATCATCTATCGGGCAGTAGCCCACCAGACATAACACCCGTCTGGTTGGAGGATCCTCCCTTTTCAACGGAGGTATGTGGGGCTTTACTCTCTGTTCCACATACCCCCAAAATGGTCACCCCGACTCACTGGGGCATCATCCCGACTCACTGGGACAGCACCACCCCGACTCACTGGGGCATCACCGCAGACAGTTCCGACTCACCGAGAACTATGCGGCATTCGGTTCCGACCCACTGGAACCAACCTACCACTGGCCTGGCACGCATCAAGAAGCATCAAGAACCATCGATCTCCGATCTCCGGAGGGGAGTGATGTAGCGACATCTATGGCGTCACATAAGAACTAATCCTGCATCGCGCAATCAAAGTTCTCCGCGCGATTAGAACATATAGAACAGCCCGAAATCATCTATCGGGCAGTAGCCCACCAGACATAACACCCGTCTGGTTGGAGGATCCTCCCTTTTCAACGGAGGTATGTGGGGCTTTACTCTCTGTTCCACATACCCCCAAACTAACATGTCTTTGTGAACACTACGCGCCGTCAATGACTCGGGCTCGGTCGATCGGCTAGCTACCCATTGCTTGCCGTCAGCAAGCTTACGCCTACGGTGGCGGGAAATCGGAGTCAGGATCCCGGCGGCTGGGGCGTGAGGCCCGTTTCTTCACGTTCTTAATTTTGTCAATACACTCCATTAGAGCATAAATTCCAACTTTTCGATGTTCAAAAATAGCTAGGTGTTTAGTCTTATTAAGGTTAAGCTTAAGAATATCTGTGGAAACGTTTAAAATAGTTACCATGAATGAACATAGAACACAAAGGGCAGGAACACAAGTGGGTTTTAATCAGTAAAAAACTGACCCACCTTCTCGCTCCATTTTAGAGCAGAAGAAGTCACTTGTTGATTTCTGACCTCAAAATAGGCATAAGCATATTTTTTTCGACGGAGAATAGTATCATTCGCATTAGAGATTATTTTGCATCTATACATAGGTTTGTAAGATCACACAATAACTAAGGTAGGTCCGAGGATGCTGCCATACGGAACTCCAAACTCCGTGCGATATAGGAAACCTTCTACTGCAATAGCCACCCACTTTTACACACTAATAATATAAAGTTAGGTAACTTTCAAAAATAGCTTTAGCTATTTTCCACTTATGCCAAGTTTTTTTCTAATTTGTATATTAAAATTGGGACAGAAATAGTATTAAACGCCTTTGTGAGATCTAGAAAGCTTAAAATACATTTTTTACTTTGTCATTATTTTTAGGGCTGGCTACGAAATAGCCAAATGGCAAAAAACGGAACCCTAATGGATTCGTCATGTCTGTCCGTCCGTATGTCACAGCCACTTTTTTCCGAAACTATAAGAACTATACTGTTGAAACTTGGTAAGTAGATGTATTATCTGAACAGCATTAAGATTTATACACAAAAATATAAAAAAAAAACGATTAATTTTGGGGGTTCCCCTTAATTAGAACTGAAACTCAACATTTTTTTTTCCATCAAAACCAGACGTGTGGGGTATCTATGGATAGGTCTTTAAAAATGATATTGAGGTTTCTAATATCATTTTTTTTCTAAACTGAATAGTTTGCGCGAGAGACACTTCCAAAGTGGTAAAATGTGTGTCCCCCCCCCCCTGTAACTTCTAAAATAAGAGAATGATAAAACAAAAAAAAAAATAATAGGTAATAACACCTATGAAATTGTGTTTTTTTTTAAAACGGGTTGCTTTGAAGTGTGATCTTTGGATTGACTTGGAATTATAATTTCAAATAAACTTTATATTAAAGGTACGTTATTCTTTTTTCGAAATTAGGTATTTTTAAGTTTCTTTGTGTTTTGTATTTTCTGTAATATCGCTGTATTTATAAGCATGAAAGCTAGAAAAAAAACATGTTTTTTCATATTAAGAGTTTTAACGTAGAAACTATGCATTTTAAAGGGCAAGCACCTAAGACTTTCTTCTAATAAAAGAACTCTCCACTAGATTTATGAGTATAAAAAAAAACTACTTAAGTTTTTTTTTATACTCATAAATCGTAAACCGCAATTTACCTTTCAAGTTTGTACGGAATCCTCAGTGCGCGAGTCCGACTCGCACTTGCCCAGTTTTTTTAAACTTAGAACTACCTCTTAAATCGTACCGTCGTAAATAATAGATACTGTTTCATCAGTTGATTTTCCTGCATGGAGACCCAATAGATTTTTATATAAAAGTTTTTCTTTCAAGGTTGCCAATATCTTGGACAAATTATGTAGAATTGAGATTGGCCTGTAATTATTAAATCGATCTTTATCATTATCATATTGATTATTTATATAAAAAATTCGTTGCATGTCCAATTGATAAGGGTCCTTCCTTTATCGATTGTACATACGACTGACTGTTTAAGTCCATAGGAAAGGCGCCAGTTTCAAGATTGAAAATAATGTTGGGGGAGGAACAAGGAATTTGAAAATTACTTTAGTACTTTACTAGAAGCAACATCACAGCCCACCAAATATTCAGTTTTTAGTCCATCCATATGTCTGGCCACTTCTTCTTTAGTGATATCATTGAGAAAAAAGGAATATGCTGGAAATTTTATTTGCAGAAACAACACTACTTATGTCATTATGTGTTTGCATTATACATACTTTCAGTAAGCAACTTGCCTGCATTTGTGTTGTTTATTTCAGTAACTATCTGAGGAGAAGAACCAGTTTTTAACAGTTCCGTTGTCAATTGTAGTTCTTTTTTGTTATATTTTTAATGGTTTTCCGTAACATTTCTCGATTATAGTAAATTACTAGCATTAGTTTACAGGCATTCATATCTTCGGTTCTCAGCACTGATAAATTAATCAGGAATATCCTAAATTCCACACTGATTCCTTTTGAAGAGCCGTGCTTCACAGAGGCTATGGATGCCTGGAGACTTGCTTGCCCGAATACAAATCCGTCCGACAACGAAACTTTCCAGAGACGGTGGGATGAGCCGCTCTGCAAAGTAGTCAAGGAAAACCTAATGCTAACATCTGCTACTACTTATCTTATCTTATCTTATAGTGGGGCTGGCCCTAAAACCAGAGCACTTTTACCCAGAAGATCTTTTGTGCTAATCCCCTCCCTTCTACTCAATCCCCAGCCTTCCGTGCACCTTCTTCATGAGTCCCAGTATGGCCTTGATGGGGCTGAGCCTGTAGTCCTCTGGTCTTGGAAATGGTTGGCCCAGATACTCTAGTCTTTTGGAGCCTAGTGCTGCACAGTCACACAGTACGTGTAGCATATTCTCCTCTGCCTCTCCACAGATCCTGCAAGTCGGGTCGCTTGCTACTGCTGGCTGTAGGAAGTTGGGCGTCAGGTCTTTGGCTTCACGTACTGCCGTCGTCGAATATTGGCACCATGTTTGACGATACTACTTTCTGCCTAGCTGTTGTCCTACGCCTAGGCGGTTCATGCTGTTCTCCTCATCACTGCCACTGTGGCGAAGTTGTCAAAAGCCTCGGTCACCACGGCCTGTCATGCAGTCTAAGTGTACGAATATTAACGACATCATCCGACGAGCCCTTGTCACCGTCGGCGTTCCGGCTGTTTTGGAACCTTATTGCCTGACACGCGACGATGGTATGAGAACGGACGGTATGTCTTTATTTCCATGGAAGATGGGTAGGCCTTTAGTGTGGGATGATACCTGTGTCGACACCCTTGCGTCATCCCATCTTCCTAGCTCTTCGTGCTGTGCTGGTGCTGCTGCTGTGACTGCGGAGAACCTCAAGCGGCGGAAATATAAAAACCTCGTCGGCAGTTAAATTTTTGAGCCGTTTGGGGTTGAAACTCTTGGGCCGTGGGGTCCTAGTGCTCATACGCTTTTTAAAGAATTATCCAAACGCTTAGTTGACACTTCTTGTGACCCAAGGGCTGGCTTTTACCTCGGTCAAAGATTAAGCGTTGCCATACAACGTGGCAATGCCGCCAGCCTTTTGGGCACACTTCCAGTCGACAGCCGGCGATGCGGAGGAGTTTTATGACGACATATTTTAGCTAGTAGTTTTTGCCTTTAGTGTATATATGGTTTTAATTATATGTAGTTCGTAAATATTATTATTATCGGGGGCTTTTTATGATTTACATGTACGATTATATTTCTCTTTCTGTTGGTTCCTCATGTATTGCAGTAACCACAGAGTGATCCACAGCTTCATTATTCTTTCAGACTTCTTTCTTCTTCTTCTTTTTTGACCGACGGGACTATAAGGGTTCCAGTTTTACCGACTGAAGCACGTAACCATAAAAATAATAAAATTGGTTTGTCATCCACTTTAGAATTATTGTGATTTAGAAAACCCTAAATTGTATAAGATTGATCAATATTAAAATAAAAAAAAACCTTTGATTAATTATAATATTTTAATCAATGAATCTCTTTCAAGTTCAAGTTAACAATTATTATTTCTATTATTATCTTTTTTTCACTAATCACTATCACGAAAACAAGCTGCACGTCAATGAAATGAAAATGTTGCGATGGTCGGCTGGCGTTACGAGACTTGATAAGGTACGCAACGAATACATCAGAGGCTCCTTCAAAGTGGCACCCATAGCAGATAAGATGTCAGAGAGACGTATGCGCTGGTTCGGACATGTCATGAGAAGGGAGGAAGAGTACCCAGTAAAGAAGGCCTTAGCTATCCCGGAAAGGACAAAAGGCAGAGGGCGCCCTCTAGCTACGTGGTGGACAACCGTATCCAAAGATCTGGAACGAGCTCAGCTGGACGCACAGACAACCCAGGATAGACTATCCTGGCGCCTAAAAACGAGGAGAGCCGACCCCAAATGAAGGGATAAGGCAAGGAAGAAGAAGAAGAATCACTATCAGCTCACCGGTCATTAGGGAGTGCTATCAGAACATCTTGTGATTCATTTTCAGTGTCACCTCTATGATTTGTATTAATGTATTCTGTAGTTTCAGGTAAAAAGGGTGATGAACCAGTGGTACAAATTTTAACATTTTCTTTATATCCTGTATTTTCTTGGTTTACAATGCACGGATACCACAATCGAAAATGCTCATAGATGGTTTTAGCCATAACTGTTATATAGACCACTTAAGTGACTGGCTAGCCTTTTAATCTTTTTGGAATGCTGAATGATTGCGTACATAACAATTCTTCCATTTAGGAGTACATTGCTTACTACGCCAAAGAACCAAAATGACGAGTTGATGTAAGAGTTGATTTGTCTCATTGGGTTAGATTTCAGACGTGTGTGTATGTAGTGTGAGCTACTGATGTGGCACTTGGAGAATATTGCCTCTATCGATCTAAAACAAAGAAATTCAAAGCAACAATCGATCTCTCTTTTAGAAACAAGACATAAATATTTTTATTTCATTTATTTAATATATAAATCATTAATTTTATAATAAATACTAACATTATAATTTGTCACAGAACATTTTCGTGTTTCATTCGATAGCCTTTCTCGATGTGATTTAAAGTTCTGGATTAAGTTCATATCCGATCAGGTCCATCACTTCACCCATGTTGTCCCACGCATTAGGTACGAACATTAACAATCCATCCGCATGTCTAGTGATCTGTGGAATGTTCCTCACGCAACCGGCATTGCAGATGAAGTCACAAGTAAGTGTGCGGGGGTTGAAGTGAAGACCCTCAGCGCAGAAATTCAGGCGGGCCTGGTCTCCGATGCAAGTGTAGTATTTATCGCACTCTGGATGGGGCCATGGAGCAACGTTGCAACCATACTTGCATTTGTCTGCTGGGTCAACTGGACATTCAGGGCAGCCAGGATTAATAGGGTCATCTGGGATTGGTATTTCTTCGCTGCTATCTGGAAGTTCAGTAGAGGGTGCATCGGTGGGTGCGGCAGTGGGAGCATCAGTGGGTGCAGCAGTGGGAGCATCAGTGGGTGCAGCAGTGGGAGTATTAGTGTGCGGTTCAGTGGGAGTATTAGTGTGCGGTTCAGTGGTTGTATCCGTGATTGCATCAGTCGGCGCATCAGTGGGCGCAACAGTGGGCGTATCCGTGGGTGCAGCAGTGGGCGCATCCGTGGGTGCAGCAGTGGGCGCATCCGTGGGTGCAGCAGTGGGCGCATCCGTGGGTGCAGCAGTGGGCGCATCGGTAGGTGCAGTAGTTGGGGCTGCAGTGGGCGCAACTGTTGAGGTGCAGCCACCACCAATATCTCCTGGGGTGGTACCGCATCCACCAGGACCGGTCCAGGGTTCACAGCCAGCCTCGTGAGGCCATGTGCAGATCTGGAATTTAAATAAAAATATTGGTTACAATTTCAAGTGGTGGTTGATAAATTGAAATTGATATAAGTACAGTTAGGATTGTCAAATAAAGACGTACAACAACCCATGATAATATAGATTATTGTGGCATTGGTGTGGGACTATATTCAGCACTGGCGTGTGATAAGGTTTTGGAAGATAATAATATGCAAAGAACTCTATACAATAGACGCCAATATCATCATCATCATCATTTCAGCCGAAAGACGTTCATTGCTGGACATAGGCCTCCCCCAAGTGTCGCCACAATGAACGGTCCCGTGCGTCTCGCATCCATCGGACTCCCGCAACCGTTACCAAGTCATCGGTCCACCTTGTAGGAGGCCTTCCAACGCTACGTCTTCAGGTACGTGGTCGCTATTCCAGAACCTTTCGGCCCCAACGGCCCATCCGTTCTGCGAGCAATGTGCCCTGCCCATTGCCACTTAAGTTTGGCGACTCTTCGTGCTATGTCGGTAACCTTGGTTCTCCTGCGGATATCCTCATTCCTGATTTGATCAAGCAAGGAAACTCCGAGCATAGCCCTTTCCATGCCCTTTGGGTGACTTTAAGTCTTCTGATGAGGCCCATTGTAAGCGACGCCGATAAGTAATTAATAATTTGGTATTCATTATCGGTAAGTAATTTACTGAACGCCATTTACTTTTGCGTCGGGTTTTTTACCTTTTAAAGATACACATCAAAAATGAAAGACAAAGATCTCTGTTAATTAACAATGGCATTGTTAATATAAAATATTAATTCTTATCAGACATGATAAATTATTTTATTAGAACTTTTAAAGGTTGTTTTAGATTTTCAACTGTTTAGTTTTGATTTTGTTTTGAAGCAGTGTGCAGGTTTATTTTTTAGATTGGTCACAATAAAGAGGTTGCGATCATATCATCCAGATATACAAAAATAACTATTCTATGAAGTGAGTTGGTTTCAATTTACTATTTAAGCAATTTTTTAACCCCGAAATGGACATGTTTATTATTCTGTTGTCTTAATATCACAGTAAATTTTGTCACCCATCTAAATAATTGTTAAACTTACATTCGATGGAAAGCTCTGATTGAGTTTACTACTTACAATGTAATATAATATTATGTATTATCAAAATTTTCTTCAAAGTTTTGCAATTAATTTGTTTAGTAAACCATGACTAAATACATAGTTTCTAGCTTGCTTTTAAAATGCTTTCATTTACAGATTATGGTACATGACATACTTTAAAAGATATGTAAGTTCTTTAAATAGGCAAAGTTTGCAAAATAGTGGTGTAACTGATCATTATTACTTTAATATGATAATTGCATAGTTACTTAAATTCTTCTATATAGGCAGAAGAATTTAAGTTACATTTCGAATGATAAAAGAGACATTCGGTTAAAAATGTATGGTAAGCCTTTTTTTATATTTACCTGCAGGGTCAGGCTGAAGTGGAGTCCAGAAGGACATATCATCTCCACTAATCCTCCGTTGTCGCAGGCATAGAACTTGCCGCAGTCAGATTCGTGAGGCAACAGGTGGTTGATTTCGAAGTCAGCTGGGCAGCCATTGGGAAGAGCCTCCCAATCATTATCTGGGTCATTAGGTAGTTGTATTTCTTCGCTACTGTCTGGAGCAGATGTTGGTCGGGCGGTAGCACCAGGGCTTCCAGCACATTGTGGCACATTATAAGGCCAGTCACAATACTGAAAAATAAAGAAAATATTTATACAATTACCGATTATTACGCCGACTTTTTGTGAAAACGAAAAAAGTGTAAAAATATTACAGTTGATGATTGCTTATAGTAATAAATTATCCAAAACGTGTGTACATTTATTATCCCTTTGCTGTATTTGTGTCTTTTTATTGACAAGTAATAGTCAACCATACGTTAATAAAAATAAGATTTTATTATGATATGTGAGCTGATGATAATCAGCTAAAATAGCGTCAAAATTTATTATTTACAACCATAATGTTACCTATGTCTACAAATCAAATAAATTTGAATGAATGAATCTAAATCCAGGATATTAGAGAAAAAATGTACCATCCGAAGTCAATTTAACATAGTTTTAGCTTAGTGGCAGTTATCATTTCGTATGAGAAATGAAAAGATATAAGTATGTCTTTATTAAACCTGTTTGATCAAGTGCTTTACAAATTCTTGAGAGTTAAAAAAATAATACAAAAGTAAGTTATAATTTAATTTTTTTAATCATTATGATAGTAGATAAAACAGTTCTAAAAATGAAGAATCAAGGCATCACCAAATAAACCGAAGACAAGTAATGTAACTGACTACTGAAAAAATATTCAACGAATAGCATCAGCTACCAACCGAGAGAACCAAGGTTACAGACATAGCCCGAAGAATTGCCAAACTTAAGTGGCAGTGGGCAGGGCACATTGCTTGCAGAACAGATGGTCGATGGGGACGAAAGGTTCTGGAATGGCGAGCTTGACGAGGGTGCGATGACCGATGACCTGGTGAGGGTCGCTGGGATCCGATGGATGCGAGACGCACAAGACCGGTCATTGTGGCGACATTTGGGGTAGGCCTATGTCCAATAGTGGACGTCTTTCGGCTGAAATGATGATGACGAATGATGAGCATCAGCAACAAACACAAACAATGTGTGTGTGTGTTGTTGGTGTACAATAAAGTTTTATTCTATTCTATTCTATTCTATCAGCTAACGCGCGATTGGCAACTTTTCAGGCTAATTTTATGGTGATTTTTGCCTTAAGTGGGTGATCGACGTACGAGCCTATACTGCGGTTTTAAAGAACGTAGATTTTACTCGCGGCTCGCTGGTGCTGATCGACTAGCGAGTAAAATAGTCTCATCGTAGTCGAATTGAGATTAAAATGTCTTGTTTGGAATCTGAAGCTTTGTGATATCTTAGTATTATAGCACACCACGAATTTGGGTGGCTCGCCGTCCGACCGTCCGGTAACCGCACGGTGCGTGCTTTTCCACGCGCGCCTCAAGGAGATGTCAGCAAATGTCGGGGCCCAGCAGGGTCGAAGCCTATTGGGGCCAAGGGTCTGATTCTGAAAGGAAGACTTGGCCCTGGTACGAAAGGCAACGAAGGAACAGGAGTGGGTTTTTAGTCAGTAAAAATCTGACACTATCTCCCCGCCTCGCCCAAGAGCGGGGATGTCATAAGATGATTTTCCCACCGAAAAAAAAAAATAGCACACAACGAATTTAAGAAAAAAAAGCGAAAACGCCCTAGAATTTAGGTTGATAGTTGGATTGAGAAAAGGCAAGCATTATCGCATACACATTTAATTCGAGAAATGTCAACAGAACCACTCGATTACAGAAATTATCTGAGGATGTCTGAAGAATGAACTAGAGGACTAAAGACAATTCGTTGTACAAATTGTCAACTCACAAAACCATGGTATTGCAATGATACACCGGCGAGCCATAAGACCGCGGTTTTACACGCTCGTAGTTAAGGGCCTTAGATATTGAACCTATGCAAGGTTTATAAGTCATACAGAAATTAATATTAATAAGTAATTTATTTCAGACCATTATACATTGTGTAGAATTGATACGTATAAAATAAAACACTAAAACTAAAAACATTACAATCGAAAAACTTTGAAATAACAATAACTTAATTATAATGTATGAATAATTTAATAACAATACAGAATTTAATGTCAAAGATAAATCAATAATATTGCATATTGTTAAGCTTTCTGTAAGTTATGGTTTTAGACCTATGAATGTCTATAATTACTATAATGGCTATGCCTGAGTAAAATTATGACGTACGAAAGCAGCGCATAAGAAAAGAATGCTGGAAGTTATCAAGATATGTATATAAAAATATAATCACCACGATAAATGTTTTATTTCATTGATTTAGTTTTAACAACACTTTTTAATTGCCTGATTATTGAGGTCGGCAAAAGACAATCGTTCAAAAATATATATCAATTAGTGTGGTTGAAATCGTATGATATAGTTTAAATAGATACTTAATAATTATTTACGTTTGATATTGCATCTAATGATATATATTTTTATCTGGTGCAAGCTAATAATTTAAGCAAAGTTAATATTAATTACGGATAAGTTTGAAAAAATAATGTGTCAAAAGAATTAATCTTTCATTTAAAAGTAGAATATAGGAGATGGCTACATCAAATTCGAGCTGGTTCAAATTCAACTCGAGATGGACCAAACGCCACTTGAGATAGATCACGTCAAACACTATTACAGATGATGTACTGTTAATCCTTTATTTTTCTTTCTTTCTTTCAGTTTCATTGGTAAAAAAATATCTTAAGTTGACGTAGTATTGTTATTGGCATTCAGAAACAATGCATGATGTAATTAATATTTTTAGTATTAATTTTTTTGATTATATCAAGTCACCTACGCTGTATTAAGGCACACATTTTCCGGGAAATGATAAAATCATATCGTCACATCAGTTAGTAAATTATCAATTAGCTTTTTTAAATTATTATCACAAATTACCATCTTCACGTAGCTACTGGGTGAATAGTTGATATCAGTTTGATTCATCATAAATATATTACGAGTAATAGATATGTAGGTAGGTACTTACAAAGTCCGATTCTTTTTAACAATAAGAATAAGAATAATGTTTATTGTTCATTGTTACAGTAAATAAAGAATACCTTAAAACTATTATATAATGATTAATATTGTCTGTAACTAATTAGTAATTCAAGATAATATATTTGGATGGTGGTCCCCAAACTAGGTAGAACCTGTATCTTAGAGACCTAAGTTGAGATGACTTTAATCTGTAATAACATTGTATCGGGCGGACATGTAGAAATTCGGTTTTTTATATTTATCGAAGAGGTTGTTGTAAACAATGAAACAACAAAATTAATACAAGTAAAAATAGGATAAAAACAAGCTAACTTAAAATAAAGGTTTTTGTGTGTAGTGTATGTGTGTAGTGTACGTGTGTAGTGTATGTGTGTGGCGTATGTGTGTACTTATATTTGCCAAATACTATTGCCGTATTGTTTTTGTTTATAGCTTGACTGGAGTAGTTCTGTGTTATTTTAAAATTTCCTCTGTCTGTTTGTACGATAAAAGAGCAAGCCAGTTAATTAAGTAATACAATATCCATTAAAATGGTAGGTACTTTTTTAGTTTCTGTCTAAAATGCCATGTACGTGTCCAGTACTTCTAAAGTTATCAAAATTAATCATGAGATAGTTCAGCTGCTACGTCATGTTGAAATCATTTAATTTAATCCCTTTATCAACCTTGCCTATTTTAGTTTTATTGTTTCGTTTTCTATTATCGGTATCAATTATTTGATTGGCTTTCCTTGTTTTATTATATTTGCTGTTATACATTTTATTACGTGTTATAAAAATCAGAGCGATAATACGATGAAGAATATTTTTGTTAAGGAAATTTTGGCAAGTAAAATTTTTGCTTATTATTCTTTTAAAGACTACTTGGATTATAACTTACTTAATTTACTTACTTATTCTTGGATTTGATTCTGAAGATATTTCAAATTAAGTTAAAAAATCTAAAATTATTTCTTTCCAGTTTCCTTAAACTACTCAAAAATACATTATTATTATTATGTTCACGTGCAAATCGAAATCAATAAAAATGATACCATATCAGTAATTATCGTGACATTGAAAATGTTGTCGATATTTTGTATTGTTTTTCTTTACTAATCATTTTGTTTGGTTGCCATTTTTATTATAGATATGAGTTTGGGAATGATTTTTAAAACAGCTCTTTAATTCAGGAAAAGCAAAGAATTTTGGAATTAAAAAGTCATATTTTACTATTCTTGTATGAATTATTCAAAGATGTTTGGTTGTAACAAATTTACTGTATAAATATGTAACATACGTATTGTAATGTTGTTGATGAGTTAAGTTATGAGATTTTTCAGAAATAGGTTTTACAAACATTGCGTAAAAAGCTAACATGACCATGAGTTATGACTATGAAGATAATTGAACAAACAGCCTCAGTAAGACAGCCAAATAATACTGTAACAATAATTCATCAACAATACGAATTTAATTCACTATATCCAGCCAGGCATCATCTTCCACACAGGCATCATCTTCCACACAAATTATGAATTGATCTGCCAGAAAATTTAGAGAATGAAATAATCCACGAATCTTTTAACATCTAACACATACATGAGCTGACATGTAACGCTTCAATGGTTTTTTATGTGCAATTTTAACTTTTAACGACACACTAACCTGAGCAGCAACGTTGAAAACGGTTCCTGGTTGACAATCCCGTTCGATCTTCTGACCGTTATCACACTGATAATATTTTTCACATTCTTCGTGGGGAAGTAGGAGCTGAATGTCAAAGTTAGCAGGGCAACCGTTATCCAGTACGTCACCAATGTCTCCTGGAGTAGTTACAACGGGAGCAGCGGTAGTTGGGTATGTGTAGGGGCCATCGTTCACGCAGTCCGTTTCCGATGACCAGACGCAGATCTTTAAAGAATAGTTTGATTAGTTTTACTAACTTGATCATTTAATTGTAGTTACAATAGCTTTAATGAGACGATTGAAAGTTAAAGAACTCAGTCCTTCACAGCTGCCATAAAGTCTCCATATAGTTAACTTTAATGATTTAATTCAAACTAATTGACAGGGTTTTTTCTTTCCAATCTAACCGTACCAAAATATGCTTTGTTAAACTTTTATAATTCGGTTATAAACTTCTAGAAGCTTCCTTTTTAGTAAATGTCTCATTGCGCAGTAGCAGTAATATAGCAGTAGTGGTAATATCATAATTGTGAAAATTAGCCATATGGTTGTTAGCATCAGTTATTTACTAGAAGTGACAGCTAACTTCCGCAGAGATTGATGCCAATCAAATTTTTAGTTAGAGTTTTTACACGTAAATTAATAAATCTTTTTAAACTGAAAAGTAATCTTCGTAACTATTCACACAGGATTTAGATAATATCGTGTATCTTATGTATGCTATTATATTATATACAAGGAAAGAAATACAGACAAGTAAGTTCGCCATTTCTTAACAAACTCAAACAATAAGAATTATTTATCAGTTCATCAGTTCTTATTGCGTAGGTGTTTTGAAGTTTTAAGCTTATGAAATTGAAAAGGTGAGTCTTATGTAATTAAAAATATTGGTATTTTTACAAACCTCTAATTGAGGGTCGAAGTAAAGGGGCTCAGGGCAGGACCTCAGAACCAGCTCGCCTTTGTCACAATAGTAGAACAGATGACAGTACTCCTCATGAGGAAGAAGCTTGTGAATGGTGAAGTCTGCAGGACAACCATTGTCTAGAGTCCCGCAGTCTTCAGGGTTACCTGTTGGAACAGAATCGTGGAAGAAATTTAAAAAGGTTTTTGCCTATTGCTAATAAAACTTCTGCCTAAGAATACAGGTAAATTAAAAGAGTAATGCATTAACATTTACCTGGGCCTGAAGTTGGAGCTGCAGTTGGAGCTGCAGTTGGGCCTGCTGTTGGGCCTGCAGTGGGCGCAGCAGTGGGAGCAGCAGTGGGAGCAGCAGTGGGCGCAGCAGTAGGCGCAGCTGTAGGTGCAGCAGTGGGTGCAGCAGTGGGTGCAGCCGTGGGTGCAGCAGTTGGGCCTGCAGTTGGGCCTGCAGTTGGGCCTGCAGTTGGGCCTGCAGTTGGGCCTGCAGTTGGGCCTGCAGTTGGGCCTGCAGTTGGGCCTGCAGTTGGAGCTGCAGTGGGTGCATTTGTGGAACTGCAGCCACCACCATCTCCTGGAGTACCGCATGGATCAGTCCAGTGTTCACAGCCAGCATCGCGAGGCCATGTGCAGATCTAGAATTTAAAACAAAATATATATATTAACTAATATTCTTATTAAATCATTTTAAGGGTTAGTCTATACTAATATTATAAAAAGGAAATATTTGAACCTATTTTCGTTTATATTGAAAATGATAAATAAAGAATAATCAAAAGTTGTTCTCGAATTTCAAAGGTGTCTATAGGCTTATTTCTTAAATTTTGGTCTTGGTTGTGATCATCATATATTATCATCCAGATATGCAAAACAAACTATTGTACGCTGGCTGTTGCGATGCTTAAATTTACCATTCTGGCAATTATTGAACTTAGAATAGATATATTTATTAACCAACTATATTTATATATAAAAAAATCTGTCTTGTTATTAGACATAATGATGTCATCCATCTAAACAACCATTACACTTACATTTGATGGAAAACTCTGATTCAAACCACAACTTAGAATGCAATAGCAAATTATATACCTTTTGGAACAATAAACATATTTGTATTTGTATTTGTATTTTGTATTTTGTATAATTGTGGACAGCTGTTTGGTAACATAATTATGTATTTAAGTAACAATAATTAAAAATTTGTTGATTTTTTTAAGAATTAATTTTTTAGCTTCCATATAAAATGTTATAATTTACAGATTAACTATACTGGAAACTTTGAGAACAGTAGCAAAAACCAAAATATTTGAAGCAGCCAAAAATCAAAATATTTCTGAAGCATCTGAACATACTCGTATAATTTTCACAAATGGAAGGTTAGTGATTTTTTTTGTATATTTACCTGCTGGGAGGGGCTGAAGTGGAGTCCAGGAGGACATCCCATCTCAACTAATCCTCCGTTGTCGCAGGCATAGTATTTGCCGCACTCAGATTCATGAGGCAACAGGTGGTCGATTTCGAAGTCAGCTGGGCAGCCATTGGGAAGAGCCTCCCAATCATTATCTGGGTCATTAGGCAGTTGTATTTCTTCACTGCTTTCTGGAGCAGCTGTTGGTCGGGCGGTAGCACCAGGGCTTCCAGCACATTGTGGCACATTATAAGGCCAGTCACAATACTGAAAACATAAAAAAATGTTAATACAATTATTATTAGCTTAGTGGTAATTAAGTTTGGGGTGTTTTTTTTTAATGATAATTATACTCTAGTGCTTGACTGCCTTCCCACCTGATGGTAAGCAGTGATGCAATCGTTGATGGTGAATCGCACTAGTTTATTAAGGGCCTATTCACTCTAGCCTTAAAGACATCTAAATTATAATCGAACGGGAAGCTCTTTGATTTATAAACTCTTTCGTATGTAGGCTATGAATTATGTTCAAGATTGTTTCTGCTAAATCTATTTGATCAAGTGGTATACAAAAATATTCGCTATTGAAGAACTGTAAATAATATTAATTTATGTCCCGTTGATAGTAGACTAAACAATTGTAACGAAAAAAATCTCTCAACCGCTAGATAACAGACTCTGAAGATAATTAAAAAACAGATTCAGTAGATCTCCAAATTCAGATGGGCAACATCTAGACAAATCTGTGTGAAGTGATCTGCCAGAAAACCTAACATTAGATGGTGATTTTTATTAAAATTACTATCTAAGGTAAAATGTTATACACGATTCTATTAATAGCAAACTCACTAATGAGCTGATATATAGCAATTTGATGGTACGTACCTGGGCAGGGAAGTTGAAAACGGTTCCAGGTTGACAATCTCGTTCAAGTTTCTGACCGTTATCACACTGATAATACTTTTCACATTCTTCGTGTGGAAGTAGGTGCTGGATGTCGAAGTCAGCGGGACAACCGTTGTCCAGTACATCTCCAATGTCTTTTGGAGTAGTTGCAACGGGAGCTACGGTAGTTGGGTATGTGTAGGGGCCATCGTTTACGCAGGTCGTGTCCCATTGCCAGGTGCAGCCCTATAAAGAAGAGGTTGATTATTTTCATTGATTTGATAATCGAATTATGGTAAAGATTAAATGAGATTAGATTAATAGCTTTAGAATACATCACAGTCCTTGGTAGCTGTCATAAGGTCATTATTTTGCCACATGTCAATATATTTTTTTAGCTTTCCTCAATCACTTTATTCAAATGGTTTATGGTGCTCACAGGCCTTCTCCTTTTCAATCTAACTTTACATAAGTATGCTTTGATAATCTACACTAATATTATAAAAAGGTGAAGTTTGTTTTTTTTTTGTTTTTTAGGAGGTAATTTCTGAAAGCACTGGCCCAATTGCTAAAATTTTTCACCGATAGAAAGCTGCTTTATTCCTGAGTGACATAGGCTATATTTTATGTACGCGGGTGAAGCCACGGGCAAAAGCTAGTCTTTTATATATCCAGTATTAAGCTTCTAGGAGCCCTTAATCAATAGGAAATGATAATGGTACTTTTTAATTTTGCACATCATTGTAGCTCAATGTTCATTATTATCAATAATTTATCTAGTCTGCTAAATTCCACAAAATCTTAAAATTCATAACAATCATATTTTCACTTAGATTTTTATAGCAATACATTATAAAACCATTCTAAAAGGAAAAAAAACCGGGCAACTTGCGAGTCGGATTCGCGCACTGAGGGTTTTATTAATTCCCGAATTAAGTTACGTTTTTTATATTTTTCCGAATAAAAAGTCTTTTTTTTTGTGACGTAACTTGAAATTTACGGTTTTCAGATTTTTTTCCTATAAGCTATAAGACTTTATGCCAATTTTCAGGATTCTAGGTCAACGGGAAGTACCCTTAGAATTTTGATTTCCTTGAGAATATCGCAATATACGTTTTTTGCGATTTAAACGGCCGTATCTTTTTTGTTCGTGAATTTTTTAAAGTTTTTTTAAAGTTTGATTTTTTACAGCTTCAAGGGACCGCAAACCTGAGTAATGGTTTTAATTTCAACTCGATAACTCCACGCGTTCCCGAGATAATAGGTCTTGACAGACATACAGACTGACGGGCAAAAAAATGATCCTATAAGGGTTCCGTTTTTTCCTTTTGAGGTACGGAAGCTTAAAAATGCTAACTGTTCACACAAACCAATCGAGGGTCGAAGTAGAGGGGCTCAGGGCAGGACTTCAGAACCAGCTCGCCTTTGTCACAATAGTAGAAGAGATGGCAGTACTTCTCATGAGGAAGAAGCTTGTGAATGGTGAAGTCGGCAGGACAACCATTGGCTAGAGTCTCGCAGTCATCAGGGTTACCTGTTGGAACGGAATCACAATTTTTTTTTAAAAGGGTTTATTTAGTTAATTTATATTAAAGGTTTGACGTACGTTATTTCAAAACGCAAGTACAATGCGTCCCAAATAAGAATAGGATCGATTGACAGGTAGTGACGTCACGTCATACTGTCAAATCGAAGAATTATTATGGTGAGCAAAACAAGAAAATTTTAAAATTTAATTTATTTACGAACTGTGAACGAAAATAGTTTAATCAGAAACCAGTTCTTCAATTTTGCTCATCTCTGAGTTCTTCAATTTTGCCCAATTTCTTGCGATTTGACAGTATGACGTAACGTCACAACATGGCGTCATTCCTATTCTTATTTGGAACGCATTGTAGTAGTCGATCGTATGTTAATAAAGTAGATATCATTGTGTCCTTGTCTAATGCTAACAAAAAATCTGCCTCAAAGAATACAGACATGATACTGAATTAGTATTCTAATTCAGTATCATCACGCCAGGAAACAATAGATTATTATAATAGATTTCAAAAGTAATGTAAGCTGTTGATCCCCGCAATAACGCCGGCGTTAACGCGCCATTGTCTTTCTATTGTGTCTCTAATTACGCTACTCAATAAGTTAAAAAGAGGTATTAGTAAACTTAAACATTTACCTGGACCTGAGGTTGGCCCTGCTGTTGGTCCAGCAGTGGGTCCAGCAGTGGGTCCTGCAGTGGGTCCTGCAGTGGGTCCTGCAGTTGGTCCAGCTGTTGGTCCAGCAGTTGGTTCAGCTGTGGGTCCAGCTGTGGGTCCAGCTGTGGGTCCAGCAGTTGGTCCAGCTGTGGGTCCTGCAGTTGGACCTGCAGTTGGCCTGGCTGTGGATCCAGGTCCTGGTAAAGTACATCCCGAAGAGACTGGATGAACACAGACCTGTTGAAATAAAAATTGAGTGTTGTTATAAGATATCCAAATATTGCCAGTGATTTATTTATAATTTTATGGTTGGTACCATATAAATATATGACAATGTTGGAACATATCAATAAGGAGAAGTGTTTTTCCTGTATTAATTTTTTTTTATCCAAAAACAAAATTAATTTTGATAAGAGCGATATGATGTCAGACACCCAAATATTTGTCAATGACTTATAAACGTCATAGTACCAGCAATATGTTATGGAACAGTATCTTGAGATATCAATGTTGCTCCAGATAAAACTACACGAGAAGGGTTTTTTTCTGTATTTTACACTGTTAGTTCATTATTACCATATATAAATTAAAAATACTGGGCAAGTGCGACTGGAGTCACGCCTTAAGGGTTCCGTACCTATGTAAACAGTTTAATTTCTGAATACAATTTTTTTTTATGACGTAACTACAAATTTACTGTTTGCAGATTTATTTCTATATCTGTCCTATAAGACCTTGCTTTATGCCAAATTTCAGGTTTCTGGGTCAACGGAAACTACCCTATGAATTTTGGTTTACTTGAGAGTATGGAAATATACGTTTTCTGCGACATAAACGACCGTATCTTCTTTTTTAGTTTACTTAGAAGTTTGATTTTTTCACAGCATCAAGGGACTATAAATTTGACTATATGATTTTAATTTCAACTCAATACCTCAATGCGTTCTCGAGATAAAGGGTCTTGACAGACAGACAGACAGACGGAAGTGATCCTATAAGGGTTCCATTTTTTCCTTTTGAGGAATGAACCCTAAAAAACAATGATGCTAAAATAAATTTGTAACAACTAACCTGGATTTCAGCGTTAAACTCAGTACCAGGAGCGCAGTCTCTTGGTTGAATATATTTCAGGCCATATTCACAATAGTAGAACTTAGTGCAGTCATATTCGTGGGGAAGCAAGTAGTGGACTTCTGCAGGAGGACAGTCTTCATGGGGTTCGTATATCCTGGCATTGTTGAACACTACATCTCCATTGGAACGAGCCTGCACGAGAACGAACCCCGTCAGGAGAAGGAGGGTTTCTGAAAGAGAAGAAGAAAGGATTAGTCAAAGGTCAGCTAATGTGAAATATCTTCAGTCTTATGAGAATTTATGAATTTGAGTGATTATTATCTCTTTAGCCTTTACCTAACTATGTTAGGTTACAATCAAACAGGATTCAGTTGATATAGCACAATATTTACAAAACTTGTATTGAACATGTCCGAGAGAGATGAATGAAGATGCAATATTGTAATCACATCCATTAAAAGAGGGGAAGACCTGGTGACCTGAAATACAGGCCAAAAGCCTGCCTTAGGAACCAGTCTTCCCACAGTATGAACCCAATTATTGTCATTGTCTTAGTTTTGTAATTGCTATGATATTGTAGTGAGAAAAATAAACGAATTATTATTATTATTAAACCGGCCATATGTGCCCCAGTCAGTAACGTGCCCCATTTGTTAAACTAAAACAGGCTTAAATGCCTGTTTTATTTTAACAAGTGAAGCACGTATTTTTTTAAATTAATAAACTATTTAATATCAAGTACATAAACTATATAACCCAAATCAAACTTGCGTTGTATATTTTACATCAACGTCGTATTTAATAAGCTAACCAGATCGGCTCAATTAAGCTCCAAATTTTAAATACGTGTCTTATTTTGCAAGTGGGGCATATTACCGACTGGGGCATGTATGCCTTGCTTACCATATATATAAAAAATAATTATATAAAATTATTGTTTGATTAATATTCATTAATAGTACACCACAGACTACCCCCTTTTTTAGTTCAAGTTCTTATAGATCATTCTAAAGTTGTCTGGTAGATATCGCTGTCAGCGTTAAAACCGCCGTTGTACCCATAGATTTAAGTTTCTGTCAAATTGTTGCTACTTTAGTGTACAATAAAGTTTATTCTATTCTATATATTTTTTGGGGAAATACTGCTTAAATTAAGAATCATGTTATAACTTAAAAATATTGTATCATCCTTCAATAAAATTTCATGGTCTAAGAATCACTTTACTGTCTTTAACATGCTACTAATATTATAAATATCAAAGTCCATGTGTACGAATATTTGTTCTTCAATAGTTAAATGGATTTGTGTTAAACTTGGCTTAATAGGAGTTTTTATACTGATAGTACAATGCCATGAGAAAATATGGCCTCAAATATACCAAATTAAAATCAGCGAATCAGACGCTTTCACATGGAGATAAGAGGGTCCTTTTCCACTCATCTATTGTCAACATCGAGCATGATTTAAAAGCTTGTTGCTTCATCTAACGCAATCCAACGCGATGTTTAGACGAAGAGTCAACGCGAAAAAAGAGAGATAACGCCTGAAAACTCTGTTAGTAATTCGGTAATTCCGTGAATTACTCGAAAATTTTACAAAACTTGTTCCAGGAAATATGTGTTATTTTTAAACCCTAAAAGTTTTTGAAAAAAAAGGCATCATTCAGAATCTCGATTAAATTTTCTAGGTTTTTTATAGATCTACTTTTTTATATTTTTAATATATGAGTACATTATGGAGGGCCAAAGTTCACGTAAATAAATAGCAGATTTTCAGCGGTCTTTACTGGATTGGTTTTAAACAAATTTATATTTTGATTTCTGTAGAAGCCTAGATAATATCCAAAAGATATCTGTATATCCAAAATATCTGGAGAAATATGTATAATAACATCATAATCACGTAAAATCGTATGTATGAAAATGTACCTTGAGTTGGCCGCCCTTAAGCACATTGCATAAAATTGCTAAAGGCTCCTTTGAAATCCAATTGCTTGACCAGATAAACTTTAAACTACCAACTCGATCTATGCATACTCCACAATTATTCAGTAGGTATTCAAGCTAATAACCATATTGTTTCTGAAAACAATCCGTTATCCAGAATGTGCAGTCAATATAATGCAATATGCCTTAAGATAGATTTTGTTTTTGAACAATTTTAAAGAACTTTTGAAATTATTTGTCTAAATAGTAATTACAGCAGTGTAATTTATTAATTTCTCTATATTAATTGACCTTTACTGTCACTAATGAAGCATATTGAATACTGTGTACTAATTGACCTTCAGATTTATGAACTGGATGTTGTCTTAACTGTGCTAAGTTCTCTTATTTGTTAGTCTGTCGCTGTACTTGTTAAAATAAAATAGACCTGTTGAAACCTAGTACAGTTATTTCTTAAATTTTATTAGGTTTTAAGAAATAACTAACATTAAGGATACAAAAGAGCTTTTATAAAAAGAAAAGAAAAAAAAAGTAAAAAACTAAAACCCGACTACGACAAAAAAAAGACGCTGAAAAAGTATGAAACAAGATTTCCAAGATGCTGACAAAGTAATTGGAAAAACAAGAATAGAACAAAAAGAAAAGCCGTAGTCACACGCTATTAAAGTGTTTCGATTATTACCTACCTATAACGTGTGAATACGGCTTTTCTTTTTGTTCTATTCTTGTTTTTCCAGTTACTTTGTTTATTTCAGCATCTTGGAAATCTTGTTTCATACTTTTTCAGCGTCTTTTTTTTTGTCGTAGTCGGGTTTCGTGAGCAATATTTTGGAAATGTACAAGTGAAGCCCTTTCAAATGATACCAAACACGGCGTATTTAACTCCATTATTATTTTTAACGCATTACTTTTTGTCCGCTAGAGGGCGCCATATCGATTTTTGTGACACGTCACGTAGCCTTTGTTTAGCGGACAATTAAAACGGTTCTAACGATACCTCATAATGTCGAGTTCCGATAAGTAGATTAGGAGCTATGTGGGAACAGATGAACATACTCACATACATAGCCTGTCAAAATCATAACCCTACGTAGTCGGGTAAAAATGTTACGCATTAACAGACTGACGCAAAATTCACATTGTTGTTTATAATTACGCTGGTAAGGAACTGATAGTAAGTAATCTTTATAATTATATCTTCTATATGACATATCAACAGCGATAAAACAAAGGACGTGCAAAAGCTAATTTTATTGATCACCATTTTTTTATCTGTAATTGTTTTGTGTTAGATTCCTAGTATTATTCATATTTTATAATTATAGATCAAATAATAATTAGTTTGATAATATTATTTGCTATTTAATTTCAAAAGCATGAAAAATTAAAAAAAAATGAGGCCATAATTTATTGCCAATGAATTTTGATGAATGTTTATAATAAACCTAACTGTACATATAATATATATAATCAAGCTTCAAAGTACTCCTCCACATCCTGTCTCCAAAAAAAGTGCTCAGAAGACTAGCAGCATTGCCACGTTGAATGACAATGCTAATTCTTTGGACAAAGAACGAGCCAGCCCTTTGGTCACGCAAAGTGTCGATCAGTCGGTGTGAAATTTCCTTGAATAGGATACGCGTACTCAGACGATATCATTATTTTGTTTTTTTCAAGAATTCCTACAGTGATTTCATTTTATATTTATCGATATTAATACAAAATTTGTCTACAAATTAGGAAAAAATATTAATATTTGTTCATCATCATCATTTTAGCCGAAAGACGTCCACTGCTGGACATAGGCCTCCCCCAAGTGTCACCACAATGAACGGTCCTGTGCGTCTCGCATCCATCGGACTCTCGCAACCGTTATCAAGTCATCGGTCCACCTTGTAGAAGGCCTTCCAACGCTACGTCTTCCGGTACGTGGTCGCCATTCGAGAACCTTTCGGCCCCAACGGCCATCCGTTCTGCGAGCAATGTGCACTGCCCATTGCCACTTAAGTTTGGCAATTCTTCGTGCTATGTCGGTGACCTTGGTTCTCTTGCGGATATCCTCATTCCTGATTCGATCACGCAAGGAAACTCCGAGCATAGCCCTTTCCATTGCCCTTTGGGTGACTTTAAGTCTTCTGATGAGGCCCATTGTAAGCGACCACCTCGGCTGGGCAGCGTTCGGGAAGCTGCGCGGTATCTTCTCGTCTAATATACCACAGTTTCTCAAGACGAAAGTCTATGACCAGTGCGTGTTGCCCGTGATGACATATGGCTCTGAAACGTGGTCGCTTACAATATTTGTTAATGAAAGCAAAATATTTTAATCCATTTACTTAAAACTTAAAATTCAATCTTATTTCCGATTTGAAAATCACTACTGATTGTGTACAGTGAATCACAATTTACAAGTTTCCTTATAATTTATCTTCGAGATAACAATGTATTTCATTGAAGTGACGTTATTAAATTATGTTGCAATAACTTGATTAATACAAGAAAAGGAATTTCTATATTAATCAGTAATCTAATAATCTTTAAAGACTTATACTTTTGTAGGTTTTAATTCTCTAAATACACATCACTTCAAACATTATCCATTGTTGCCAAAACGTTTGAAAATGCAATTCAAAAATGGAACCTGACATAAGGTATGAATTGGTATTATTTATTTCATACTTCATGCACATAAAGGTACAGAGGCGGACTTAATGCCTTAGGCATTTTCTTCTTCAGCGTTTGGGTGATGCAGAGAAACATAGTGGTAGGTGCAATAAAAGAGAGAGAAAAAAAAGGTTAATATAAAAAAGATATACAAATGAATCACAGAAACTCCGAGCATAGCCCTTTCCATTGCCCTTTTGGTGACTTTGAGCCTTCTGATGAGGCCCTTTGTGAGCGACCACGTTTCGGAACCATATGTCATCACTGGCAACACGCACTGGTCATAGACTTTCGTCTTGAGACATTGTGGTATATTGGACGAGAAGATACCGCGCGCCGCGTTATTGCGTTGGTAGCATGACAAATAACAGCTGCAGTAAACAGTTTGTATCGTAACCACTTGCTTGCTTTTAATGCCATTCTTATGCCGACGGAATTGAAGTCAAAATCGGTTAAATGGACAGTAAAGAATGTTTTTATAAATATCTATTCTTTTTCCGAATGAAGTGGACCTACGTCCAGTAATACACATAGCATAGCATAGTCGGCCTTATAATGTTCCCACTGCTGGGACTCAGGCCTCCTCTCTAGGAGAGGGTACGGGCCTTAATCCACCACGCGGGCCCAGTGCGGATTGGTGGATGTCACATGTCTTCGAATTTTTGGTTCTAGGACATGCCGGTTTCCTCACGATGTTTTCCTTCACCGTTTTGAGAGCAGTGGTGATGAAATAAATTATACAAAGTAATGTGCCTGGCTGGGTTTGAACCCGACTGACGTCTGACCTACAACTCGTAAGTCGGGGCTTTTACCACTCGGCCACCACTGTTCTACACACAATACTTTACAAGCTAGATACCGGTTAATACATAACTTAGTAAGACTAGTATTCAGACGTCTAGATTTTTAGACAACCCATAAAAATTATCATCAATATATATAAAAGGAGAAACTGACTGACTGACATATCAACGCACAGCCGAAACTACTGAGACTAGGAGCGTGAAATTTCGCACAAAGTTTCCTTTTATGACGTAGGCGAGCACTAAGAGAGGATTTTCCAAAATTCACCCTGTAAGGGGATTAAACGCGGGTCCAAAGTTTTTATAGAGAAACCTGTATTCACGCGGGCGAAGACGCTGGCAAAAACTAGTAAAATATAATGATATTTATTTTGTAAGTAGGTTTTTTTAAAAACACTTTTACACGTTACTTTTTTTTGTCAATTTAAACTAGATGAAGCCGGTGTTTCCTAGCTGACTACCCTGAGAAGAAACACCGAAACAAGCTCCTGGGGGTCAAAGTCTCTTTTAAAGTCCATACAGCAAACATGTAATGGTCAAATCATATGAGAACTATGCAGGTTGGAGTCTGAGATGGTCTTTTGAAGAAAGAACCACACAGTTCTGAGCGGACCTGTCCAGTCAGTGCAAGCATTTGTCAGTATTCGTGTAGCTCAACTCAGGACTACTGAGGAGCTCAACGACTTGACGAACAATACCAAAGAAAGGACATTTGGTTAGGCCGCAAACAGTACTCAAAACTGCCAGACATGATGTTATAATTATAGAGAAAAGGATATACAAATGACAGTCGGGAATAACTGTTAAACGAGGCATAAAGACTAAGATTGATGAAGATCTAGGACCTTACCATGATGTGAAGAGGGATGGAGCTATACACCCTAAATAGCTCCATCTCTTTATCAGCTCAGTTTAGGTCGTAAAGTGAGTCGCGTTAAGAGCTCCTGGCCTCTGGGACTGTTAATCAGATGCGATCAAAGCTAAATTTTTCGTAATATATAAAATAAGACTTACTTATCATTCCTTTATTTTGGCTGTTCTTGATTTTTGCACACACAGTCAAAAGACCACTTTGGTTATGCGATGTTTCTAGATACAGAAATATATTATATAGTTGATACTGTTCACTAATCCGTGATAATTAGTGATTAAATATCTATTGGCGTAGTTGTAAACACATGTGACATTGCTTTGGGGTACCATAGTTCAAAACTAGGGGAAAAACTTTCATCTAATTATTGATTAGATTAGATTATTTGAATTTGGTTATTGGATTAAAACAGAAAACGCGTGGTGCAGTCCAGACTATTATTGTTATTGATAAAATCATTGATTTTTATCGTTAGAGATTGCTATCGTGATTAGTTTACCGATCATTTTAGCGTCTGCAGAGTTTTTTTTTTCGGTGGGAAAATCATTTTATGACATCCCCCGCTCTTGCGGGGCGGGAGTTAGTGTTAGACTTTTACTGACTAAAAACCCACTCCTATTCCTTCTTTGCCTTCGTCCCAGGGCCCCGGGTTTCGCTTTCACACTACCCGTGGCCCCAGTAGGCTTCGACCCTTTTGGGCCCCTACGGTTTGCTGACATCTCCCTGAGCACGTGGTCGACGACTTGGGCTCGGTCCGGACGGTCGGACAGTAAGTTACCCATTGCTCGCTGTCCGCAAGCCCGCGCCTACGGTGGCCGGAATCCCGGCGGCTGGGACGTGAGGACCGTTGCCTCGCACGGTCGGCCTCCTCCTTTGCTAGCATTACTGCTTCGCAGAAGGAGGCGTCCGCCTGCCACTCCTCCTCGCTTCAGACCATGGCTTGTACCAAGGCCCGGCGTGAGATATCGCCGCCGCCGGTTCCACGAGGACACGGTGGATTCAAAATTTGTCTATCGGATGGAGCGGGAGAAGTGATTGGATGATTTACAAAAGGATCACAAAAGGATTTAATACTTATTTTATGTATTTATTTAAATCTTTCTATCTTTTTTCTTGTTTTTTTTTCTTTATTAGGGTCAAACAAACAGCAAAGCAACAGCAGTTGAACCCGTTCTATCAACAGCATATATTTTCCAGATCCCACACCAGCGAATTGTACTCAAGTTTGCTACGCACAAAGAAATATCGGGATCGGGATCCCGGTGGCTGGGGCATGAAAGCCGCGCCCTCGCGCGTGTACGTGCGGCCTCCTCCTTTGCTAAAATTACTGCTTCGCAGAAGGAGGCGACCGCCTACCACTCCTCCTCGCTTCGGACCATGGCCTGTACCAAGGCCCGGCGCGAGCCCCTACGGTTTGCTGACATGTCTTTGAGGAGCGCGTGGAATAATACGCTCTGTCGACCATTCGGTCCGGACAGCCGAAGTAAGCGAGGCTTAAGACCCTGTTCTGCCGTCCCCATTAAAAGAATCTATAAATATTTTAAAGATGAACGTCACTGAGTCGGGGGACCGCTAAGTAAAGAACCTAGGTAGGCTATAGATTGATATACAAAAAAACTAAGTTCATACGTAAATTTGAAACTATTAGAAATTTTCTATTCGTTAAAGCTAAATTAACTTTTGCACATTGCGGTCCCTCGACTCAGTGACGCTCATCTTTAAAATATTTATAGATTCTTTTAAGCTGTTGATCCCCGCAATAACGCCGGCGTTAACTCGCCATTGTCTTTCTATTGTGTCTCTAATTACGCTTTTAATGAAGTTATAAGACTGAAAGAGCAAATTATTAACTTATTATTTACTTTATTTTTGTGTCGGGGGTTTTTTTTAATTTTTAATTAATACCTTAAAAGTTTTTCAAAAAAGTTATCGTCATTCAGAATCTCGATTAAATGTGCAGGGAACTTTGTTATATTTATAATACATGAGTACATTATGGAGAGTCAAAGTTCACGTAAAATAGCAGATTTTCAGAGGTCTTTACTAGATTAGTTTTACACAAATTTATGTTTTGATTACTATAGAAGCCTAGATAATATCCATAAGATAGCTGTGTACCCAAAATATCTAGAGAAAAATGTGTAATAACATCATAATCACGTAAGATTGAGCGGTTGTATGAAAATATACCTCGAAAAGGACGCTCTTAAGTCACAAGGGGAGTGAAGGGCTCGTAATGAGAAATTAGAAATACAACAACACTTTGCCCGACTTTGGAATTCCAATAGCGATACCCTGAATTTCCTACAAGAGTCTATGTTGCCTGATATCTACAACCTAGGGGTTTCTGAGTCAAGAGTGAATAGGCTACTTCTAGGTAAGCGTGCTCCATCGTTGACAACATCATCGCTTACCATCAGGTGAGATGGTGGTGAAACGCAAGACTATCAATAATAATAAAGATCCTCTACTGCTCTTTTGTTAGAAATCACCACGAATATGCGTCTCAAATTTGGAACCCTTGTTATGGCAAATACATTGATCGAATTGAGAATGTACAAAAAAGATTTATTCGTTTTCTTTGTTTTCGGCTGCGTATACCAAATCATTCTGATAATTACTTAAATATTTGCAAGAAATTTCATTTACAACCACTTATAAATCGTCGTCGATTAGCAAATTGCACTTTCCTACTAAAAATTTTACCCAATGAGATTGTCTGTCCTGATCTCTTACATAAATTACGCTTTAATGTCCCCCAGAGATCGGTTAGATTTAATCCGCCTATCTCTATTCCTTCTTCCTCTTCTAATTACAGGCGAAACTCCTGCATGGTGCGAGCGTGTAAGGACTTTAATGTTCTTTGTCTTTACAAAGAACATTAAAAAGTCCTTACACGTGTGAGTTCTCTTTTGACCTATTCGGCACGCACTCAGCTGATTACGGACTTTTTCAAAAGTGCATAGTGCTGATTATACTTAAGGGATGTTTAATTATGATCTTTTTTTATCGTGCTTATTAGTGATCGTAAGTTTTCTAATACTTTACCTGTTTCTACCCGTGAGAACCTGTAATTGGCTCAATGTCTCTTATACCATTGTTATTCTTTTGTTATAGCTGTTTTGGTTCTCATATGATTAACCTTTTGACGTGCGTAATTAGAGACACAATAGTAAGACAATGGCTTGCGGGCGCCGGCTACCGCCTGAGCGTTAATGAATTAACCTTTTGAGTGCGTAATTAGAGACACAATAGTAAGACAATGGCGCGTGAACGCGCGTTAATGCGGGGATCAACAGCTTAAATAAATAAATAATAATAAAAAATCAGACGAATTCTGCGGAACCTCTAAGCTTACGTACGATGAAAACATTTCTATTCCAAAGATTGTAATAAAAGACATGTGATAATTATATCCTTATATCAGTGGAAACAAAACCGAACTATTTGCGAAACCCAAAAAATTCGTAGAAATGATAGTGACACGCTTAGATATCAAACGTAATTAGTAAGGAAAGTACTATCTAAACACAGCACCCCTAGCTAAGTTAATAATCTGCAATCGTTAACGCTAGTCGAAAACTAATCAAATGTATGGAAATGACATCATCTCAACGTTGAGTCACGTGGTCAGAACAAACGAATAGAAAATTCGTAGCCAAGTTCACATCGTTCAAAATGATAGAATGAATTGTTATCGTTTCTACAATGTTCAACGCTACATACTTTGTTATTGTAGAATGAGCGGCCGACGCATGTGCGTCAACATGGCTATCAACTTATCGTTTTCTACAATTGCTGACACCGAGGCGTTACCGATTGGAGAACGGAATTCGACACAAAACGGTTGTAACTTGGCTAGGGGGGCAGGACTTGCTAAAGGGGTATCTTGTTAACCAGCTAATGTTGCGTCGTCCAATTAGCTACAAGCAGGCTACCCGAACTGTATTCTTACCAACAACTCCATTTGTTCATTTATTCTTGTTTAATCTACACAAAATGCTTTGCCATGAATTACTGACGGATCAACGCACAGCCTAAACCGCTGATCGTAGACACTTAAAACTTGGAGGGTATGTTCCTTGTATGAAGCAAGCATCGGATAAGAAACAAAGTTACAAGGTACAATTCCGAGACGGAATGCAGATTGCAACCGCAGGTGACACTGCGGCCAGCGGCTGCGGTTGACTGCAGCGCTGCCTGCGGTCGCAGTTGCTTCTGTTCCAAGCGCGGCAACATGTCGTGGCTGCACAATGCATAGAACCATGCTTCAGTCACTCCAGTACCTTCGTGCGAGACAGAATATCCAACAATGCTATCGATACTTTACTTTTGTTAGAAGACGAAGATGATGGCGACTTAGGTGGATGACCAGCAACAAAGTTAATTAACATCTCTTCATCATCTTCCGAAAGAGCTGTCATTCTTGTGCGTGTGAAGTCTGCGGTTCGCAACACCACTCGTGTTGCAGATCGCTTCGTGTTGCGGCCGCAGGTTGCGCGCCGCGGCTTGAGAGATTCAACAGAAACAAGTAGCACTTGCAGTTTGTGGTCTGCAGTCCATCTCGGAATTGTTCCTTTAAACAGTCTCGCTTGTGCCGCGTGCCGATGTGGACGTGTTATTTGAGTTTTATTTACACCGATTAGCGCAGCACAAGCTGTCGCTCGTAAGTACTGGCCATGACAGACAATCTAGTGGCAAACGAGCTGTTGGCGTTCCTGCAGCAGAAGCTGGATGTGATGGACGAGGTGTCCGCAATCCAAATCTGCGCAACGAACTTCAGCGAGGAAGATATAGCTGCTGCGAAGCTGTTGCTGTTCAGCGTGCTTAATAAGCGCGACCAGATGCCATCCCGCCGGCGTGACGGGACTAAGAAAAGCCTACAGGATATTATCACGCTGTTCAAAGAGACCGACCCTGACGACGTGCCAACGTTTGTGGCAAAGGAGCTGCATAAGCTCCCTCCAGTCACCTTCGACCACGTCGATGTAACAAGCCTTTTGAAAGACATTGTCTTTCTGAGGGCCAGTCTTGCAGATGTGCTAGCAAAGTTGGATGCATCTCAGAAAACCGTCGCCGATTTGCGCAAGGAATTTAATGAATTTCGCAATAACGCGGCGGCAACTAGGTCATCAGTCGATGCATCGAACGTAAACATGCGTCATGGAGCCGGCCTCGATATATTGTCGCCGAACTTCGCGTCAGCAGTTTCGTCGCCGGCGCATACGTCGATTGCTGAGGTTGCAGAGTGCCTCACTCGTGCGCCCCGCAACTCCGTGCCGGTCACCGCGGTTCCTCCATGCAGCACCGCACGAGCCCTTCGCCCCGTCCCGCTGCCTGTTCTTGCAGCCCCAGTGAATCCGATCCGAAAGGATTTCGCTAGCGTCACCGCGAGCGCCCCTGGCGCTCCTAATCCGAAACCTGTGCCTGACAAGGCAAAGAAGAAGGTCCATGATAGTGATGGTTTCGTTATGGTGCAAAGGAGGAAGCGTCGAACGCAAACCAACCAGAATCGCTGCGGCATAGCACCTGCAACTCCTAGCGTAGGACTGCGTGCTGCTCAGCCGAACACTCCCGTGTACATCTCCCGCCTGCATCACACCACAAGAGTGGAAGACATCGTGGATTACGTGCGCCATAAGACGAAGTTCGAACTGAGGGTACAGCTTCTGGAGTCGCACCGTAACGTCAATTTCAAGGCGTTCGTGGTGCGAGTCCCGAACACTTTTCTGCCCCTTATGTTGAAGGAAGACTTTTGGCCGCAGGGCGTGGTGTTCCGTCGCTTCCGCGGACAAGTGCCACAGAACAGCACAAAGTGAACAAGTGCAGTGAAGTATTACTAACATAGTCATAAGTCATATTTATTAACAATAAATTGTATTTAATTTACTTTATATATATGTTAGTCTATAAGGTATTTATCTATGGGCCAAGATGCCTGATAATAAATGATTTATTATTATTATTATTATTAAACTTTTTGAAGGTACTTTTGAAAATGTAATAGTAATCTTTGTTATTCATATCAATTGATTCCGTACCTCAAAAGGAAAAAACGGAACCCTTATAGGATCACTTTGTTGTCTGTCAAGACCCTCTCGGGAACGCGTATAGGTATCGAGTTGAAATTAAAACCATACACTCAGGTCTGCGGTCCCTTAAAGCTGTGAAAAAATCAAACTTCTGAATTACGAAAAAATAAGATACGGCCGTTTATGTCACAAAAAACGCGTATTTCGACACTCTCAAGGGAATCGAAATTCATAGGGTACTTTCCGTTGACCTAGAATTCAAGTATAGGAAAAAATCTGAAAACTGTAAATTTGTAGTTAGGTACGTCACAAAAATAAACTTTTTTTTTTATGATTCGGAAAAATCAATTCGGGAATTGAACTGTTTTCATAGGTTTGCAGTTTGTACGGAACCCTTAGTGCGTGAGTTCGACTCTCACTTGCCCGGTTTTTTATTTACCTGGGTTAAAATTTATCTCTTTTCACCCCCATAAAAGATAAATTTTCAAAAACCCCTTCATAGTGCTCGTCTACATCGCAAAAGGAAGCCTTGTAGAAAATTTCCCGTTCCTAGTCCCGATAGTTTCGGCTGTGCGTTGATATGTCAGTCAGTCTCTCCTTTTATATATATAGACTAGCATCTGCCAGCGGCTGTGCCTGTGAATTTCGGAAAATCGTTTGTAAGTGCTTGTCTGAGTTATAAAGGAAACCGTGTGAAGAATTTCACGATCTCTCGCGCCGGGCCTTGGTACAGGCCATGGTCCGAAGCGAGGAGGAGTGGCAGGCAGTCGCCTCCTTCTGCGAAGCAGTAATGCTAGCAAAGGAGGAGGTCGCACGTGCACGCCCGAGCCCTCGTGCCCCAACCGCCGGGATTCCGATGCACGTCGCCGTTCCCGATTTCCGACCATCGTATGCGCGGGCTTGCGGACGGCGAGCAATGGGTAGCTCGCCGTCCGACCGTCCGGTAACCGTCTGGACTGAGCCCAAGTCGTGGACGGCGCGTAGAGTTCCACGCGCGCCTCATGGTGATGGCAGCAACCGTAGGGCCGTAGACGCTCAGTAGGATCGAAGCCTACTGGGGCCAAGGGTCTGATTTTGAAAGGAAGATTCGGCCCCGGTACGAAAGGCAACCAAGGAACAGCAGTGGATTTTTAGTCAGTAAAAGTTTTTTATTTTATTGATATAAACCAGTGCTTGACTGCGATCCCACCTGATGGTAAGCAGTGATGCAATCAATCTGACATTATCTCCTGCGCCGCCCAAGAGCGAGGGATGTCATTGGATGATTTTCCCACCAAAAAAAAAGCGCTCCTAGGCTGATATGTCAGTTAGTCAGTTTCTCCTTTTATATATCTATATAGTTATAGTCAGTGTTTATAAATATGTAGGTAAATAATATAATATACTTAATATTCCACGACTATCATACAAGGCAATCTAGTCCCAAACTAATCAGAGCTTGTGGTATGAGTACTAGACAACTGATAAACATACTTATATATTTCTAAATACATACATATTTTAGATAAGTTACACCCACACAGAACAAAATATGATCGTGCTTATCACACAAATATTTGTCCTGGGTGGGAATCGCATCCACGACCTCCGGCATAGCAGTCAGGGCCACTGACCACCAAACCAACAGGCCAGTCAAATAGTATGTCACTATTTGATAAATAAAAATCTTAAAGTAGATTTGAATAAATGTAAAAAAAACAAAGCAAATATTATCTATACAGCTCTGTTTATATGTTAACAACCAATCATCAAATAAAATCTTATTTATTGTATTTTTATCATTGTTCTTAATAAGGCAGGTAATTGACAATTTACAAAAACATGGCCCGAGAAATATGTGGACACAATATTAGATAATATGGCCTTAATTAGGTACAGCGCGTGAGAGCTAAAGGCTTTGTCTCTGCTTTAGTAACTCATTTGTTTTTATTAATTTGCGAAGGTAAAACCACCAGCTTCTGTTTACAGCGAAAGGAAGGTTTAAGCTCGCCATCCGACCGTCTGGTAACTGTCCGGACCGAGCCCAAGTCGTGCACTGCACGTAGTATTCCACGCGCGCCTCAAGGATTTGTCAGCAACTGTAAGGGCCCAGCAGGGTCGAAGCCTACTGGGGCCATGGATGATGCGAAAGAGAACCCCGGGGCCCTTGAACGAGGGCAAAGAAGGAACAGGAGTGAGTTTTAGTCAGTAAAATCGAACCCCCCGCCCCGCCCAAGGGCAGGAGATGTCATTAGATGACTTCCCACCTTAAAAAATAATCTGCGTACGTCATTTTACAGGTATAGATAACAATTGGTAAAAGTCTATCACAGTGACCAATTACACGTCAATCAGCATACACAAAATAAAGAGTGATATATAACATAAAAGTAGTTATTACCGGGCAACACCGGCAATTGTTTACATAAAAGTCCTGCGTATTTAAGAATTTATAATTTCAAGAAAATCCTTCTAAATGGACCAAAATGTAGTATATCTCAGTGCAAAAACTACAATTTGCAAGTGATATTATGTGTGACTATCATCATCAAGTGAATAACCAACTTACGTCCGTATTGTGTTCCAATTCATAACGTTTGACAAACAGTAACTAAGTGATAATAATAACAATCTACCCTAATCTTACTCTAATTAATATCAAATAGTGACCATAAGTGCAGATTTTATCATAGCATTATGCACTTTAGACAACGTATGCAAAAAATCAACAATCTTAATGTTCAATTTAATACTATAAATATTGAATCAATGAAACTGACACAACAAAATTTCTAGGGCTAATAATAGATTCTAAATTGAATTGGAAACCTCAAATAGAGGCACTAAGTAAAAAATTGAGCAGTGCAGCCTACGCTCTGCAACAACTTGTTGCGGTTCTCAGCACAGATGCACTAATCACTGCTTACTATGGGTTAGCCGAATCTATACTTAGATATGGAGTCATCTTTTGGGGGAACAGCACGGACAACGAAATAGCGTTTCGGGCACATAAAAGGTGCATTAGATCGATGTTTAGACTGCAAACAACGGACAGCTGTAAATCTTATTTTATAGAACGTAAGATATTGACATTGCCCTCATTATACATCCTGGAAACAGTGATGTTCATTAAATGTGATCCTCATTTATTCCAGCACTTGTCTAATGCTTTCCCTAGGAATAGACGCGATAATTTTAAACTCTGTGTTCCGGCAGCTAAAACAACTCTTGTGCGCAAGAGTATCTTTTGCATGGCTCCAACCATTTTTAACAAATTACCTCAATTATGGAAAACATTAAATAAATCTGCTCTTAAAAGTAAATTGAAGAGCTTACTAACTGAAAGAGCATATTACAGTATAGCAGAGTTTATGAAAGAGGACAATTTTTCTTCGTCTTTGAGATGACAATGTTACATTTTTGACATGTATTGTATTGTTACCCGACTACGGAGGGTTATGATTTTGACAGGCTATATGTATGTATGTGATCTACCAATCGGAACTCGACATATGAGGTACCGTCTTCATTGTCCGCTGAACATAGGCTACGTGACGTGTTACAAAACTCGACATGGCGCCCTCTAGCGGACAAAAAGTATGTGTTAAACAATAAAAATGGAGATAAATACGCCGTGTTTGGTATCATTTGAAAAGGTACATTTCGAAAATATTGCTCAAATTTAAAGTGACGCCCTCTAGCGGACAAAAAGTCATGTGATAAGTTTAACACCAAAATTGTTTAAATAAAAATAAAGTAAAATACTAAAACCCGACTACGACAAAAAAAAAGACGCTGAAAAAGTATGAAACAAGATTTTCATACTTCGAACAGAACAAAAAGAAAAACCGTAGTCACACGTTATTAAAGTGTTTCGGTTGGTACCTATTACGTGTGATTACGGCTTTTCTTTTTGTTCTGTTCGAAGTATGAAAATCTTGTTTCATACTTTTTCAGCGTCGTTTTTTTTAGCGTGGTTTTAGTTTTTATTTATTTTTTAAAATTTTTGTACATCGAATAATAATTGATATTAAATAATTCTAATTTTAAATTCAAATTGTAATGACAATAATTCGTAATTTTATTGACTATTTTGACATTGAATTTTATTTAAAACTATGCTGTTGACATGTATTGTATTTTTTTATTTGGAATAATTGACTCTTGACATGCATTGTATTTTTTATTTGGAATAATTGTAAATTTAAATTGAAATCTTAATGACAGTATTTCATGATTTTATTGACTACTTTGACATTGAATTTTATTTAAAACTATGCTGTTGACATCTACTTATTGGATTTTTTTTATTTGGAATAATTGGCTCTTAACATGTATTGTATTTTTTTAATTGGAATAATTTTTTAGTTGAAATTTAGTGACGGTAATTCATAATTTTTCTAACTAATTTAAGTATATTTATAATGACTACTTTAAAATTGAATTATATCTGAATCTATGCTATTGAAATGTAATTATACCTAACCTAAATTGAATAAGTACCTATAAAATTTTGATGATCACAGATTATGTACCACGTCTATACAAAAAAAAAAAAAATTTGTACGCCACGATATGCGGCTGAACATGCCAGAACTTATATTAATTCATTATTATCTTGCATGCAATGTATCATGTACACCATGTTTAAACAAATAATTTTTTACTTACTTTACTTACTTACATAAATTAAAATTGCAATGGAATGATAAATAAAATAATTTATAATCAATCACTACTTAATATAAAACAAAGTCGCTTCCCTCTGTCTGTCACTATGTATGCTTAGATCTTTAAAACTATGCAACGGATTTGGATGCAGATTTTTAATAAATAGCGTGATTCTAGAGGAGAGTTTATATGTATATTACATGCATAACATAGTAGAGAAACACTGATAATTTTAGAGGTTTCTAATCATCATCTTCCTGCCCTTATCCCGTGTTATTTGGGGTCGGCGCAACACGTTTTTTTCTTCCATTCTGCCCTGTCACTCGTCATACTATCACTAACTTCCTTTTCTTTCATATCACTCTATCTTATATTCTCTCCTTCATATATTCTAATGTGATGTGTAAATAAACATTTTTTTGCGCTTACATTGCAAACGCTGCGCTGGCTCAACCCTACGAGATAGATCAAAATAATGTACCATAGTATTGTACACCTTAAAAATGTCTACAAAAAATCTGCAATGGTATATATCTATCTCTTAGGGATAACCCACAATAACCGTTTTTTATCCTTTACTTTTTACGAGAAATAATGTCTTATTTACGAAGCGATTTAAAGCAATACAGCAATAATCCTTATCCAATTAAGTACTTTAAATACATTGTGTATTTAATAAAGATTAATATGGCTCTTTACAGTATGTAACTTAAATGAATATTTTCGAAGATTCAAAATGCAGGACGGTTGCGCTGGACTCCCGGGACCCTCCTCATAAAATGGTGTCGAAAGTAGGTTGTCCTATTATTTTATGAAACCTGAATCCTCCTAAACTTTGCAATGGTACGCGTTTGCTGGTAAAATCATTAAAAACTTTCATAATAGAGTGCACAATACTCACTGGATATGGTACCGGAGAAGATATTGTATTGATTCCCCGTATTCCTCTGATACTTTTGAATTTACCGTTCCAATTTAAACGCCTACAATTTCCGGTAAAGATTTTGCAATAACCATTAATAAATCGCAGGGTCAAACTTTCAACGTTGCAGGCTTAGATTTGAGCGTTGATTGTTTTTCACATGGCCAATTATATGTCGCTATTTCAAGATTAACATCTAAAGAAAACATGTTTGTATTGTGTAAACAAAAAAACTGTGAAGATTGTATAAAAAGATATTCTGTAGTATATTTAGTATCAGCATTGCACTCGTGTGAAGCCGGGACGGGTCGCTAGTACTATATTAGTATTATATAAAATTAGTATTATATAAAGAAGTGCATACTTTGCAATTGAACAATCAGGCCAAATGGGGTTTCCTCGACCCATCTCTAACACTGTGCGAGTGTGAAGCCGCTGCATAGGACATGCGTCACCTGCTATGCTGCCCGTCCTGCAGAACCACCTGCACTTTCAAGGATTTGTACAAGGACAATGGCAGAGCTATACAGGTTACCAAATGCTGGCCAGAAAAAAAAACAGACAAAAAATTTTGTTAATTGACACGAAAAGAAGAAAAAGAAGAATTGAAAAAAGAACAAAATAATAAAATAATTAACATAAGCAAAATATCAAGCAGTTAAAATAATAGAAGTTATTAAGGCAATTAATTTGCGACGAAGCTGGTATTTTACAAAAAATTCAAAAAAAAAAAAAACAATTATGTTTTTATTTCACATAGGCCTACGTGGGCACTTATAAAACGTCAGAAGCTAGTGCGTCGTTTCCTATAGAGAAGAACCGGCAAGAAACTCCATGGTTACTCTTTTATAAAAATGGTTGTTCTTACAATATTTCCATATTACAGTATTAATACATAGATGATAAGTAAGGATAGTGTAGACCAATCAATATTGTACTCAAAGCGCAATAAAAATAATCATAACAAAAAAGTGAGTCGTCGTAATAGGAAGTAATCTAAGAATTCGCGGAGTCTACAGTGTTCTCACATTCACATTATGAAGAGGCTGTATATAAAATAAAAACAAGAAAAAATAAATATAAAAGTCAAAAAAGGACAACAACAGAAGCCTTGCACATTTAATCCAGACTATAAATGACGACAATTTTTCTGAAAAACTTTTAAGGGTTTAAAAAAACCCGTATTTCCTGGAACAAGTTTTGTGAAATATTCCAGTAAATCATGGAATTACCGAATGTCAACAGAGTTTTCAGGCGTTATTTCTCTGTTTTTACATTGCCTCTTCATCAAACATCGCGTTGGATTGCGTTAGATGAAGCAACAAGCTTTTAAACCATGCTCGATGTTAAACCATGCTTAATGCATGAAAATGCTATCATGTAAAATTTTCAAGAAAACATACTCTAATAGAACATAGCAATTATAATAAAAGAGATAAAGTTGATGAACTGGACCCAATAAGAGACCTCGGTGTTACATTTGACAGGAAATTAACCTTTATTCTACACGTAGACAGTATTATAAAAAAGTCTTCTAAAATGTTGGGTTTTGTCATAAGAAATACGAAACAGTTTAGAAGTTGTAAGACAAAAATAATACTTTACAATTGTTTGGTTCGAAGCATGTTGGAGTATTATAGCGTGGTTTGGCAACCACACTATACTGCACATTCGTTGCGTCTAAAGGTGGATCCACACATTGCGAGGCATGCGCTCCGCACGGCGCACAACGCATGCCTCGCCAAGTGTGGACCTGTATATTCGTGGCGAGGCATGCGCTCCGCACGCGCGAGGGCGAGCCAACGTATGTCGGCAAATGCTTCAAGATCAAAGTGCCTCAGTGCGAGCATTACGTTAGGTGTGGACGTAGCCGCGCATGCACGTTCGAGGCGTGCGCCGCGTACAATATCAACGCACGCCTCGACTGCGAAAATGAAACTGCGTTTGCTCGGGCCAAACAGCGCGCAGTGCATGCTCGGGCCGATCCAACCCACACAGCAGCAGTCAAGATGGCGCCTTTGCATCGCGTGCGCGTATCCGCTGCTGCTTTTATAATTATTAATTCAATTATTGAAAAGAAAAGGAAAGAAAAAAGTCGTCGTCGTTGGTGGGTTAAAAAGTTCTTCCGCCTGCGTTATGAACACGGAAATAAGCTTTTCGATGATCTCTCATTTGAAGAAAATAACTCCAATTTTATACACATAGCTGAAGAAGATTTTAATTTCCTCTTGGATACGTCTTCTCTTTTATTTTTATTAAAATAATGATTATGTTTAGGATTCCATAATAATCTATTACTTTCGTATAATAAAACTGCTTTTCTTAACATTTCTTTGTCGTTCATAATGCGCGCGTACATCCGCAGCGAGGCGGACACAACCATCCAAACGCAACGCACTGCTCGCAATGAGCCGGCCGCCACACGGCGCACAGCGAATAGCGCGTTGCGGCGCACACGCGTTGTGCGCCGTGCGGAGCCGGAGCGCATGCCTTGCCAAGTCTGCGCGCCTACTTGCCTCGAGCATTTGCTTCGCACGCGATGGCTCGACCCGAGCATATGTTGGTATAATTTGTCAACACGCACGCCTCAAGCCGAGGCATGCGTTGTGCGCCGTGCGGAGCGCATGCTCGCAATGTGTGGATCCACCTTAGAACGTGTTCAGAAGCGTTTTCAGTGGCATCTGGCGTTTTTTAGTAGCGTAGCTAAGAAAATTCGTTTTTATAATAACAGACTGAGATATTTCAAAATGATTTCCCTAGAGAAGCGTGTGACAAACACTATAAGTGATTGTTACACTATTGTACTCTATTTTATTGCATGTTACCTTTAGCATAATACCACTGCAAACAATTGTTGGTGAACCAATAAATAAATAAAAATTTGGAGTGCTTGGGGGTTGAAACTCGAGAGCTTCAACCTCCTTTATGAGGTAAGGCAAGTTATTTTAAATATAAATGAGAAACAAAAATTGAGCCTTGGGGGACTCCCATTATTACTACAGACTCGAGAGATCTTTTACCTTGATACTGCCTTATCATACAAATATGGTATCAAATGATCACTAGAAGATACAATCAATGATACAATTGCAATTACGCATGTTTTGACAAATATCGTCACGTGTTTTAAAGGGACCGACATTTCACCTGATAATAATAATAACCCCATCGCTGTATCTCTTTGTTGACGTCGTGGTGGGGCTTGCGAGTTTCCAATAAACCCTAGATCTGTATCGGTAGAGTTTGCTTTGCCGTAACATGCCTAGGGTGAGGGGCCAGACTAAGAGAGATACAACCCGCAGGGTAGTTTTGTGGCGAACTGATGGGCATTAGCGACCCCATGGACCCAATCTCCCGGGAGAAATCTTTCTCGTCATCTGCGGCTTGCCTTTGTTGACCGGCCGTAGTGAACACTGACGAGGAACGCAACTCCCACCTCTCTCTTGCCTTTATTGGCTGGCTTGAGTGGAGATTCGCAAGAGCCAACATGCTTGGGAGAAGGATGTATAATCCAGTAAGGTGCTGGTAGGGATCTTGACCGTACTTCCGGGATTGTTCTGATAGCCGTGGTATACCTCTCCACTCCTCAAGCACCTCAGGATATGTTGCTCTCTTGTTGCTACGTCACTTTGTGCTAGCGACCATTTTTGGGGGCCCATTGTTGAGTGTGAAAGTCACCCCCTGCCTTTTTATCGTTGGATATTAATAACATTGTTCAGGCAGCGGCCATAGTCTTAACATAGTTCCTGGTAACCAGTCCACTTAAGACTCCAAAAACCATAGACCTATTGTCTTTGTTTTCCGTAAGTCGCAATAGTTTTCCACCAACCGGGGGTTGTCCTTGGGTGCACTAGCATAGCGCGTACAGGGATAATCGTCGGTTGGTATCACGTTCCAATAAAATTATCTAAAGGGCCTCTGCGAGTTGACTTCCGCCCCTCGTACGCCTTCCAAAGGTTCAGGACTTCAGGGTCCTGAGATAAATAAACGAAAAAAATTAATATTATTAATCGTTTATTTTCACAAAGCCAAATACAATTTTTCCATCTCAATCGAACATATAAACAATTCAGTATTAACAAAACGCTATATATTAATTGAGACAGAGTGAACGTCTGTGTCTGTGCAAGTATAAACTGTTTTACAGACACAGGCGCCTTCTCCTTACGTTAATTTACAAATTTGCTGAACTTTGTAGTTTTCACAAGCTTAAAACTTAGTTTAAAATAAACATTAAAAAACTTATGCAAGATTGTAAGCAAGAAATGGGCGTATGTGGAAGTGTGTGGACAGGTATATGTGAATGTGTTGTGAGTTTCCTATATGTCACAGTATAAAACAAATAGTATAAAACAGACAGCAAAGGACCGTTTTATATCTCTTTTTTTTAATAATAATAAAATATCTAGAATAGTAGGCAGTACTAGAGTCTACAGTCACTCACAGATCACAACAGAAAGAGGTCATGTACGTTCAAATTGATAGGCACAGTCTATTGTAGCATCATGAGTCGCTGTTTGGTGGTGTATGCCAACATAATCATCCACCAATCGCCTTATAACAACTTGTAACAGTCTCTTCCAGGTTCTACTCATGATACTTATCTGTTTTTTTCTTCTTCCAATCTCTGGATGCTGCTGGATCATCGCCTTGCTCTACCTATCATCACCATGGCTTACCAGGTGTCCTGTTTATCACAATTTAACCTTTTGAGTGCGTAATTAGAGACACAATAGAAAGACAATGGCGCGTGAACGCCGGCGTTAATGCGGGGATCAACAGCTTAAGTTCCATATTTTTTAATACATCAATGGTTCCATAATTCATTTTCCTCATTTTATATCCAAATACGTGATGGACGCATCACATTCAAACCAGAGATAAAATACCTCGCGGTCGGCTTTCGATGAATAAGCATGCCAAAGAAAATATTGAAACGGCCAAGAGAGTCAGAGGAGCGCTGCATTCAATCATAGGCTACCTTTCCAAGCCTTGCGTCGACGTCAAGCTACTTATCATTCAAGCATGCTTACTGCCATTGATAGACTACGGAGTAATACAATTGCTACCGAGTTACAGTAAAACAAACCTGGTCAAGCTTGAGAGGCAGTATAAAATGCCATAGTCACCCAGATGCACTGACACTGACCTACTCTGGAAAATCTTACAATAAGACCTGGGCTGGTCTGCTATTACAATAGTGTCAGAATGGTCTATCATTGATTTCATAATTTTTGATTTTGACAAGTTTGGTAATCTACTAATATAATACCGTCATTATGACTTTCCAATGATCAACCACTGACACTCCATTGAAGGAAATGGCACAGAATGGTAATCTCGTACATAATGATAATAATGTCTGACATATGCGGTAATCTGCTAAAATTTTGACAGTTCCTTTGATCAGTGACCTACCATTAGAACGTCACTGTGCAGTCATTGCTTTTAATTCGTTACAAGACAGCTCGTACCACAATTCTATTACGAGACCACTGATTGATCAATAATCGGCCATTATGAACGAACTTTTAGCAAAATGACAATGGAATCGTGTTGGAATGACGAATTTATAAAAATAGCATACTTGGGCCCCTGGCACATTTGTGCACATGATCTCCACGGAAACACGATAGAACGTCACAATATCTTTATCGATCGAGGGCCTACAAGAACAAGGCCCGGTGTACACGCGCTATAGACAACACAATCGCTTTCTTTTCACTACTAGAATAGGTGACATTGACTACATTAATAAAAAAGATAGGGACAAGCTGCTCTTTAAACGACTGGACCCCTTCCTTGCGTCCCTGGCGTTTAAAGAGCGGCTACGGGCTCTGACTGCAGAGTCACTCAATACAGTAATAAGCGGCTTTCCGCTGGGGCTGATCTCCACTACTTTATCGTTATCCTCTCGTAAAATTATATAAGTACTAGTAATAGAGGAAACGACTAGGATAGGTTTCAAAAGCTAACTACTCTACGGACAAAAATGAAACTAGGTATTGTAAAATGAAATATTTTAAGTAATATGTAATATAAAACTAGAGAAATAAATAAAATTCTGATTGTAATCGGATTCTTACTTTGGAATTTGGTCTATTAATCGAAGCCAATTAGGGAACATTCCATGACCCTGAGCAACTATCAGCCTATACATAGCTTGCTGCAAGAGTGTCCACGTCTCAACTCTGTAACTCTTGGTGAACAGAATGCACTGGTTACAGAGGCCTAAAGGCATTGCAGAATTTTGGCTGATTTCAGAATGTCGTCCAATTTACTATAGCAGCCACCCAAGTTTTATTTCTCTCAATATCATCGCTTGTTGAAGTTTTTCGTCAAATGAAAGAATAGGTTCAAAGTAGACATATCGGTCAACCATCTCTAACTTGAATCCTTCAAGAAGTTTGTCTTGTTCATATTTATGCATAGGCTGTGTTTGCTTATAATTGAGTATGCATTATAGGACTAGGTTACATGTATCAATTTTTATTTCTAAGTTTTATTTTGTAACACTCGTTGGTGATCCTTAAATAAAAATAAATAAATATTTATCCGATGGCCTATCTTAAAAGGAGCATTGTAAAGGCTTTGCTGCATATTCTGAAAGTCATCGAAACAAGAGGTCATTTGCAATTCGTAAGTGAGACAGATTCGTCCCACTGTTTTCAACAACACTGCAATAGCAAATCTACTCTGGTAGGTACATAAATAGGTAAGAATGATAAAAAGAAAACATTTTGATTGATAATTGAAGATTTTCAATAAGATTTTTAATCATTGATATCTTAATCTGATATAAAAGGCTAGTCCTGACTCAACTGAGTCAACACTCAACTCACACTTTTAGTTCTAGAATGCTAAAATTTTGAACACAAGTTTCTTTTGTGATGTCATCATCATCATCATCATCATTTCAGCCGAAAGACGTCCACTGCTGGACATAGGCCTCCCCCAAGCGTCGCCACAGCGAACGGTCCTGTGCGTTTCGCACCCATCGGACTCCCGCAACCGTTACCAAGTCATCGGTCCACCTTGTAAGAGGCCTTCCAACGCTATGTCTTCCGGTACGTGGTCGCCATTCCAGAACCTTTTGGCCGCAACGGCCATCTGTTCTGCGAGCAATGTGCCCTGCCCATTGCCACTTTAGTTTGGTGATTCTTCGTGCTATGTCGGCAACCTTGGTTCTCCTGCGGATATCCTCATTCCTGATTCGATCACGCAAGGAAACTCCGAGCATAGCCCTCTCCATTGCCCTTTGGGTGACTTTAAGCCTTCTAATGAGAAAATGAATGAATGATGATTTTTGTGATGTATATATGTGTAATAAGAAAGGACTTCCCAAAATTCACTCCCTGAAGGGGTGAAACGGGGGTTCATATTATGGAAAAACCTAGTTTTACGTGGACGAAGCAGCTGACAGAAGTTAATTGATCAATGATAGTGATGATATTCTGTATTTGCTCACCAAGTGGGGTGCAAGCATGAAGCATCGGATTGTAGAAATTTTAAGTGTTCGTATTTTCTCTATTTGAAGTTCGTATAATATGCCAAATTCAAAGCATCAAATTTCAGTAACAAGGAATAAATATTTTTGTTTCATTTTAACATACAATAATATAAATAATAACATAATAATTTGTCGGAGATAATTTTCAATAGTTTTTCTTGATATGATTTACAGTTCTGCGTTAAGTTCACGTTCGATCATGTCCATCACTTTACCCGTGTTGCCCCACGCGTTAGGCACGAACGTTAGCAATCCGTCCGCATGTCTAGTAATCTGTGGGATGATCCTTGCGCAACCGGCATTACAGATGAAGTCACAAGTGAGTGTGCTCGGATTAAAGTGAAGACCCTCAGAGCAAATCCCGAGACGGAACTGGTCTCCGATGCAATAGTAGTATTTATCGCACTCTGGATGGGGCCACGGTGCAACGTTGCAATCATTCTTGCATTTGTCTGCTGGGTTAACTGGGCCAGGTGGGCATTCAGGGCAGCCAGGAGTACCAGTTGTGGTGATCGGAACAGGGGTTGTGTTTGTGCTGGGAGGTTCAGTGTTCTCTGGATCAGAAGGGTTTTGTATTTCTTCGCTGCTGTCTGGTGCAGCAGTAGGTGCAGCTGTTGGGGCTGCGGTTGGAGCTGCAGTGGGTGCAGCAGTAGGCGCTGCAGTAGGTGCAGAAGTGGGCGCAGCAGTAGGTGCAGCAGTAGGTGCAGCAGTGGGCGCAGCAGTAGGTGCAGCGGTAGGTGCAGCAGTGGGCGCAGCAGTTGGGGCTGCAGTTGGGGCTGCAGTTGGGGCTGCAGTGGGTGCGGCAGTATTGCAGCCATCACCACCTGGAGTACCGCATGGATCAGTCCAATGTTCACAGCCAGCTTCGCGAGGCCATGTGCAGATCTAGAATTTAAAATAAAATATGGATAACTATTTCAAGTGTAAGTTGTTGTATATAATTTATAATTGATATAAGTACAGTCGGTATTGTCTAATTATATTAACGTTGTAAAATTACCCAGGGAAATATGATTGCTGTAGCGTTTCTTGTTGGGGGGCTATAACCAGTAATGGTATGTAATTAGTAATGGAAGATTTGCATTTAAATCAATATCATTTTTGTTAAGTCATTATATTTCCCCGATGACGCCAATTACTTTTGCAGTAAGCTTTTTAGTTTTTTTTTTGTTTTTTCTTAAAGTGAATAAACTTTTTTAAAGATACACAACCGAAGTCAAAGCTCTATTCTACCAGGATATTTAAAGGTGGTTCTAAATTTTATTTTAAAGGTCTATTTTTATAGTTTGGTCTTGATTGCGATCGTCACTTCATCCAGATATACAAAAATAACCATATCAAAATGAATCGCAATTACTAAACCAGAAATGGATAAATTTATTATCCTGATGTCTTGTTATTTTACACTATGATATCAATTCATTTATATAATTTATAAACTCATATTTAAAGAAAACCTCTGAATCTACAACTTAGGATGCAACTATTTTAGGACAGATTTTGCCAACGAATGTTAACAATAAAATTTTTGATTGATTTTTAAAAGAATTTGCTAAGAAATGTTAAGATAAAAAAGCATTGATTTTACACCTAGTTGTTTCCATCCATCATCAACTTAGCCATATCTCAACTATGTTGAGCTCAAGTTTTAGTACAACGAGATGCAGCCAAATATCAAAAAAATTATGAAGTAACTAAACATACCTATTAATTTCTACAACTTGGTTGCATGTTTACTTAACAAATTCAGAATGTTTGCAATTATTCGAACGAGAATACCTTTAGTTTAAAATAGAATGCCAACTTGTTTTTTATATTTACCTTAAGGGTAGGGCTGTAGTGGAGTCCAGGAGGACATAACATGTCCACTAATCCTCCGTTGTCGCAAGCGTAGTACTTGTCGCACTCAGATTCATGAGGCAACAGGTGTTCGATTTCGAAGTCAGCTGGGCAGCCGTTGGGAAGAGCCTCCCAATCATTATCTGGGTCATTAGGCAGTTGTATTTCTTCACTGCTATCTGGAGCAGCTGTTGGTCGGGCGGTAGCACCAGGGCTTCCAGCGCATTGCGGCACATTATAAGGCCAGTCACAAAACTGAAAATATAAACCAAATGATAATTAAATACAATATTCAACATTTGTGCTGAGAATTTGTGAAAACGAAAATGGTCTAAGAATATTACAGTTGGTGATTTTAAACTGTAATAAGTAATAAAAAAAAAGTGTCAATTCATTATCATCTTCCTGTATTCGTGTCTTTATGTTACGATCGTCAATAAAAATAAAACTAACAGATCCAATCAATCCGAGCAAAAATGGAACAGACAGTCAATATTTAACTATTAACTTAATATATATAATTAAACTTAAGTAGTCCTTTGATGAATAATCATCCTTCCATTATGAGCAATGAATAGTTTCAAAACATATTTCATTATGTGGTTCACCAAAATATTCACTATTGAAGAACAGGGAATAAAATATAATATTCTCTGACGTCGTGCTGATTGTAAGCTAAAGAGTTGTAAAGAAAATATCTACTTAAATCACTGGTTACATACAAAAAATATTAAGAAAACAGACTTAGTAAATACTACTATAACAAAATGTACAGAACTGTAACAAATACTCATCCACAATAAGGGCTTAATGAAAACCAGGACATATCAGGACACCACAACGAAAGGCATCATCTTCCAGATAAATCTGTATGATGGGATTTACTACAAAATTTAACCTAAGATGGTGATTACAATACACGATTCTTTTAACAGCAAACACACAATTGAGCTGACATATAGCGATTCGTTATGATGGATGGTTTTAAAACTGACCTGGGCAGGGAAGTTGAAAACGGTTCCTGGTTGACAATCTTGTACAAGTTTCTGACCATTATAACACTGATAATACTTTTCGCATTCTTCGTGGGGTAGTAGATGCTGTATGTTGAAGTTGGCAGGACAACCGTTGTCCAATACATCTCCGATGTCTTGAGGAGTTGTTACAACGGGACCAAGGGTAGGTGGGTATGTGTAGGGACCATCGTTCACGCAGTCTGTTTCATCTGACCAGACGCAGATCTGTAAAGAAGAGATTGGTTAGTTTCATTAATATGATAAAACTGATGAGTTGAATTACTGATATTGAATAAATAATTATAAAAATAGCTTAAATAAGATTATAATTAAAGTCATTCTTTGGCAGCATATCAATATAAACTTTATCGTCATTATCAAAATGATTTAGTTCAAAGTAAGCGACAGGGCTTTCCTTTTTCAATCTAACATTACTCAAGTATGCTTTTTTATTCTTTTATAATGCGGAAATAATCTTCAAGGATGCAGATGCAGTGTGCATCCATAAAAATGATAATGATAGTTTTATTTATATCTCATTTCGCAGTGGTGGTAATATCATAATTATAAATAGTAGCTACCTATTTTTAATATTAGTAAGTACTAATTTCCGCAAAGTTATAAAATTGATGACATTTAAATTTTTAATAAGACTACATACTTATCACAAGAAAACCTTGCCAATTGAAAAAAAATCTCACTGACTATTTATACAGGACTTAGGACTTACTTAAATCTTCAGAACTGGTGAAGTGTGGTCCTTTCCAGCTTATGATATTGAAAAGGTTAGCTTTCAGCCTAAATAAAGAACGATAGAATATTGTTGTTTTTACAAACCGCCAATTGAGGGTCGAAGTAGAGAGGCTCAGGGCAGGACCTCAAAACCAGCTCGCCTTTGTCACAATAGTAGAACAGATGGCAGTACTCCTCATGGGGAATTAGCCTGATAATGGTGAAGTCGGCAGGACATCCATTGGGTAGGGTCTCGCAGTCATCAGTGTTACCTGTTGGAACGGAACCGTAGAAGTAATTAGTAAAAAGGTTTTATTTAATTAACTAACATTGAGAGAAAAAGCAGTGTTTGATCGAATGTTACGAAAGTAGACATCATTGTGTCCATATTTATCGCTTATACAACTCCTGCCCTCAATAATATCTACAGGCATAATGAAATAGTATTTATTTCAAAAGTATTTGAAATAATACAAAAAAAAAATTTACAAAAAAAAAATACAACCGACTTCAAAGTAAAAAAAAAACACTGAAAAGTGCAAAATAACTTTAATTTCGGAAGTCGGTGTTTCTACAATAGTTTTGTCTCTTCGTTATTTAACACCGACTTCCGAAATTAAAGTTATTTTGCACATTTCAGTGTTTTTTTTTCACTTTGAAGTCTGTTGTATTTTTTTTGTAAAAAGTTTTTTATTTTACACTTTTTAGTTATGGTACCACCACTAAAAACTACCCCTCAGCCAAATTTAAATACCTTATAGCCAGAGTGCATCTCATGACAATTCTAATAATCCCAAACACGGTTAGATTACATTAATTTATTACAGAGTTCCGGTGCCTAACTTCAGGTTTCATCATCAGATCAGTTCGATATATTCCCCTCTTCTTTCAGTCAGTTATCGACTACACGTATAAAAAAAGCAAATTTACTTGTTACGACGGTTCTGCTGTGATCCTATAAGGAGTTCTGTTCCATATCTTCGAAGTTCATGATCAGATCATAACAATATTTCTATGGGACCAACTCGGAAGCATAACCTTTTAATAAAAAAAATAATTTTCAAAATCGGTCTCCAATTGACCGAGGAATCGGTGAACATACATAAAAATAATAAATAATAAAAATACATTCAGCCGAACATAGAACCTCAACCTTTTTGAAGTCGGTTAAAAAGAAGTGTTGATGAACTTAAACTTTTACCTTTAGATACTGCATCTCCGCTGGAACGAGCCTGCGCGAGGGCTAAGCCCGTCACGAGAAGGAAGGTTTCTGAAAGAGAAGAAATGAAAAGATCAATCAAAGGTCAACTGATGTGAAATGGCTTAGGTCTTTGAGAAAGAATGTGCTTGAATGACTATTATCTGTTTAGCCTTTTCCGAACAATATTAAGGTCGGCTTCCAGTCTAACCAGCCCCCCTAGCCAAGTTACAACCGTTTCGTTTCGATTATCTTTTCGTCGATCGCCTCGAGTAGGCCACTCCTCCGATTCCTTTATTCTGACGTCATCTCAACGCTCAGTCACGTGGTCAGAACAAAGAAATAGTAGGCGTGGCCGACTCGAGGCAATCAACGAAAAGAGAATCGAAACGAAACGGTTGTAACTTAGCTAGGGGGGCAGATCCTGTTGAATTTTAATATTTTATGTGTAAAGACTGTTTATCTAAAGATTGATATTGGATTGTTATAATATTGATTCTTAAAAGAGTTGTCGCGAAGAACGCGAAGCCATAGACCAAACACATAAATTCAACTCTAGCAACATCTAGAGGCGCCATCTTGAATAACTATGGTAAGCATAGATATTATAGACTTTGCAATAGCGTGAGATTATTTGGCGCCAACCGGGCGGGTAACTAGTAACCGCCATTTCTAAAAGTCACAAACTAAGTTAACGTGTAGTGTGATTGCTTGTGTACAGAGCGTGAATTATGTTAGTTAAAGACTTTTCGTGCCGTGTCTGGAGGAAAGAGATGTATCCAGAATTCGACGGCATGAAAGCTAAGTATTACTTATGTAAATTCTTAGTCAAGCTCCATGTGGTTATTTGTTGTCTCGGCGCAATTGATTCCTATAGATGTTAATGTTAAAGGTGAAAGCTAAACTGTATGAGGCCTGATAAAGTTAGGCCTAGTCCTTGTCGTGAACATGGACAGGTAGAGGGCACGGAGTAGGCAGGCCCAGGCTTTCTAGGTGGGCTGCTGAGGCCGGGTAGCCATCCCCCGGATTCCAACCCTCTGCAGTTAGGAGTAGGCGGCCTCTAGTATAATAGGGGTTTGCGCCGAGGCCTGGAGAGGTGTGTCTCTGGGATTCCAACTGTTTATATTAGGAGTAGGCGGCCTCTAGTATAATAGGGGTTTGTGCCGAGGCCTGGAGAGGTGTGTCTCTGGGATTCCAACTTGTTATATTACGGAGTAGGCGGCCTCTAGTGATAGGGGTTCGCTGAGACCTTGAGATGTATGTTCCTCTTGGATTCCGGTTTAAGACTCAAGAGTGTTACTTGAGGTCTTGCTCGGGTACGTTGTTACCCGAGTGATGGCACAGTTAACTGTAGCTACGGTGATTTAGACACCTAGCTTTCGCTCCGGCATTTAAGCCGGGCACATTAGAGTCTCGCGTAGTTGAGCGAGCATGGGGTGCTGGACGCCTATTTGAGGGTCCTGGTAGTACCTACTGACCTTATCCAACCTCAAGTTTAATGGTACAGGATGAAGATGTTATTATGTCATATTCATCCTGGCGAGGCTATGATTATTATTATTATTTAATGTTGAAATGATGTTCTATATGTGAAATTATTAATATGTTGTTTACACTGTAAGGTATAGGGTTAATTGCGTCGATATATTCATGTTCAGGGAGCAATAACTTTTACAGGTGGTAGAAGTCCGATATATGCGAAGCAGACAATTATATGAGGGAAAGAAATATACCTACAAAAACTCAACAGCTCAACTCAACAGGTATGTGACGCATTTCCTACTACTCACTCCATAACGTCATTGTCGTTGCCTACACAGAATATATATATACATATAGTTCATCCCTAATTTATATACTCGTAGTAACTACACAGAGTTGTGTGTGTGTGTGGTGACGACAAAATGGTGGAGATGCTGGGATATGCATCACATTACAATAGAGTACCTAAAAGGCTCATTTTTGAGTAAACAAAGGAATGCAGAACATGCCGGTTGAGTGGAGCTTTAATTGTTAATAATCAGATCAATGTAATTAAATAAAAGGGGAGGTAAAACGCTCTTTAAAATTTCAATACACTGTGAACTTTCCGACACGTAGCGACATCTATGGCTCAGCGACGGAATTAAGAATTAGGGGGAGTTCTCTAGAAAACTTCGCTTCAGTTATATATTTACATTAATATCAGCGTAAATCTTTAGTTTTCTTGGTCTAATTAACTTACTAATTTAACAGTAAGTAAGGCTCTCAATGGATAATGTAGACTTTATAAAGTATTATTTTGTACGCATTATTATAAATGGCGAACGGAAGTTCAAAACGGAAATGCATTTCATTTCATTGGATATAGAAAGTGAATGCAATTGAAGGCACAAATATAATTCGATGTGTATTATGGTGAAAGGTCTTGTTATTTAAAAGGCTTAAAGAAATTTGTCAAATTAATAATGGCATTTTTCAGTGCGAGATAACTAATATAACATTTAAATGTGATTGAGTTGGTGTGACAATTATGGGAGTCTTATTGGGTAAAAGATATAAGGTGTTGCCAGATCTTGGAAAAATTCCCCACATAAGTGGACTTTTACAGTATGCGAGGAAGCGTAAAAATAAAATACAAAATAAATGGTAAGAAGAAAAGGAAGAAAATTAAAAGCTATTAAGCATTAACTAAAAATTTAGAAACTTTCTTTACAAACACAACCTTGAAAAAATGTTAAGTGAGAAATATTATTGCTGGAGATTACTTTGGAAGATAGGAAAATATTACGTGAAACTTCAACATAAAGTTACCACTATCAATATTAGTATTAAGAACCGATTGTAAGTGCAAGGAGAATAAAAACATTCACACACAAATACATTTTATGAAAAAACATCAAATACACAAAATTAGGCTTAGAAATACAAATGACATACAATTATACTCACCACGCACAAACTATGGCAAAAAAAGTGTAATGTACGAAGGTGCTGCACTGTATAATAAATTACCAAATAATATTAAAAATGCAAAGTCAATGTCAATGTTTAAAAAATACTTAAAATTACACATCTTTAACAAACCAAGCGCACCTTAGTACATGCCGCTTCCAGTTGTTCGTACTCCGTGTATGTTTACGATTTAAGTATGCAACTATTTATCGACTACCCTACACTTTTTGATTACTTCTCTTTAAATTGTAATTAAGACAAAACTATTACTGTACGCTACCAATAACGTTTGTAAATTAATTTTTAAGTTTTCTCATGTAAGTGAATTGTAAATTCTTATGGGAAATAAAGATATCTCAAACCTCAAACCTCAAGGAGCATAAAGCGATATCATATTATTGTGTATTAACTATTATGGAATAAGTTACAAAGAGATGTCATTTAGTACTGGACTAACATGACATAGGTTGCGGTTTATCATGAGTGTATATGTTTTATACACCAACGTGAGTATGTGTTAAGAAGTAAGCTAGAATTAGATAATAATAATTCATCATAAACAAATAAGGAATTTTAAAACACTCAAAATATTTCCCCATAATGATAGTTGATATCAGGGAGTCGCGATATCTTAGGTTTGCAACTCCACAATTTGTTGGCGGCGTAAGGCACACACGTAAGCGCGAGTTATTTTGAATTTTAAGACCTAGCCGTCAACCACACTGGATTTTACACTTCGCCGAGGGCGTATTACTTGGATTAAGACAATATAAAAGGAACTGGAATATTTAAACGAGTAATTTCATAAAACTGGTGAGTTTTACATTGTACCTAAACTGTTCAATCTTGTTGATTTAAAGTGTTGATTGCATAGGCAATTGTGATTCATAAGAAATACATACATTGAAAATTGGCAGGCTAGCGCTACTTTTAACGCGAATTTGTTCAGTAACTTTCGTAATATTAAAGGTCTAATTCATTTTTGTTGGTACCTACCGGTCAGCCATTTTTTTTTTGGGTCATTCGTGAAATTTTAAGTTCAACTTACTGATACTTACACTAAACAGGAAAGTTATTATGCATACCGTAAGAAAATTAGTAACTATTAAATGCAGGATAGGTATTTATAACATAAAATTAGTATAAAATTAATATTTTCAGTTCATAAATTACATTAAGATAATATTTTCATTATGGGTGTCATGAGTGAGTTAGATAGGGTAGTATGGTTTATTGAGAAATTTACCTACCTACATATCTATCACTGAATGAGGAAAACTCATTTATTAGAATTGAAATCATCCTAAAGTGAAAGTTGATAAAGGTTACATATTTATTCATTATTTTAATTTGAAATAAAAACATAATTTATTATATTAGCAGTTTTGACACTACATGGTAAATATGATAATTGACAACATATGAAAGGTGATACATCTAACAATTTATTGAGTGATATTGAATATTTAATTTTATTGTTGAATGACATTTAAGATAACATTCTGATTTTACTTTTGACAGTCATGTGTTTGTATGTCAGTGTTTATTGTTTTTCTTTTGTGTTTTTCAATGAACAGGTATGATATTAATATTGTGTAATAGTGTAATAAAGTTAATAATAACTATAAAATATGTTAGTGATAAAACTTGATTAAATAAATAGCATGGTAATGTACTGGGAATAGGGGAGTATTAATTAAATTGAAGTATGGTTTCAGATCATTTGATAAAATGCAAATAATTAACTTTATTGATTTATTTTTCAATAATTACATAGTAAATAGAAGCAATTCCATGAGTTTTGAGTTATTGTGGGAAGAGGTCAATATACTCTTTGAACACTGAGTATGTTCAAGTTTCCAAATTGTTAATTTATTAGTAGGAGAAGTTTTGAACTGTTAGCCAAAGTCGGAATTGAATTTAATGTGGATTTTTAAAAATTATTTATGAGTTTGTCTTGTATTAATGGAAATCTTAAATAAATAATAATTTTAAGGGGAGGAGGGGGGGAGGGAAGGGAGGAGGAAGGGGGGGGGTTTTGATGGAGGAAATATTATTGAATAAACTTAGGCTCATAATCGGAAAGATCAAAACTGACTTAGTTAACATACCAGATTCTATTAACATTGAAACATTGACACAAGGGCAAATAGCTTATAGCAAATTAGAAGCTTTAGTGAAACGGTTAAATTCGGATCTCTTAGAATATTTTCGGTTGGTATCAAACCCAGCTTCTGATGACATTTCTCAAATGAGTGAAGTACAACTTGAAGCAGAAGAAACTTTGGCCGAATTGAATACGAAGATAAATTGTATCCTTTCAGAAAACAGAAGTAAGCAAAATAATCAAGAAAATAATTCATCCTGTCGTCTTCCTAAACTACAATTGCCAACGTTTGATGGAGATATCCTAACATGGCATGAATTTTGGGATCAATTCAGTTCGAATATTGATTCTCGAAATCTAACTGATGTTGATAAACTTTCTTATTTAAAGGCTTCTGTGACTGGTAATGCTAAGAAGGCTATTGAAGGGTTAGACACCACTAACAAAAATTACCAAATAGCTTTATCGATTTTGAAGGATAGATTCGGAAAAACTTCTTATCTCATTGATGCGCATTATGCGACACTTTATAGAATCAAAGCTGCTAAAAATACATCAGAAGATTGTAGAAAAACTTTCAATGAAATTGAAAGGAATGTGAAAATATTGGAATCATTAGGTGAAGATATAAACCACAATCATCTTCGTTTCATGATAATGGAAAAGTTCCCAACTGACTTAATTTATGAATTAAAACTTAGAACGAATAGTGACTCTATTCAAGAATTGAGAAATCATTTGGAGAAGACTATATCTGCCAGGGAAGATGCAGAAAGAATATCTGGAAGGAAAAGGCCGAATGATAAAGAAAGTAGTACAGTGGAAACTTTGCATGTGCTGTCAAAGCTAGCATCGTTGGAAATACATCTAAACAAATCAAATGTCGTGTCTTGATGGATTCAGGTTCACAGAAATCTTATATAACATTTAAACTAGCTAAAGAATTAAAACTTTCTATAGAAGAAGAAAGTAATTTGACTATTTTTACCTTCGGGACAGATAAACCTCAAGAAATACGCAGCCCCGTGGTTGCTCTTCAGTTGCAGTCACGAAAGGAGGAAATAGTTGTCTTATATGCAAATTGCGTTGAATTCATTTCAAGAGGAGGTATCCCTCACGTAAATTTATCAGATATAAATAAATATTACTTGTTGGCTGATGATGGATCACTAAAGAATCAGGTTCACATACTGATTGGAAATGATTATTACTTCAATATCATCCGTGAAGGGAAGATACAGTTAAGTGATAATCTATTTCTGGTAGATTCTATATTTGGTTGGCTTGTCAGCGGTCAAGTAAACACTGCAAATGTTAATGAATTATCGGTAATAACTTACACTCAAGCTAGTAGTTCAATGGGATTGAATCAGCCTGATCCACCATTATGTAATGGTGATACAAGAAACTGTGGGAATTAGAATCTATAGGTATAACCGACTCGCCTAAAGAAAATAGAGATGAAGAAGCTGTTAAATACTTCAATGAAACAACTCAAAATATTGACAATCGGTATACGGTAAGCTGGCCATGGATAAAATATCCCCCAGACTTACCTGATAATTTTGGAATGGCATTTGGAAGATTAGCAAGTTTATTAAAACGAATGGATTGCAAGACTTTAGTAGAATACGACAATATCTTAAAAGATCAGATGGCCAGAGGCATGATTGAAATAATACCAAATTCTACAAGGTCAACATCAAACAAAATTATTCATTATTTACCGCATCACGCAATACAGCACTCAGGAAAACCTATCAGAATAGTTTACGACGCAAGTTCCAAAAGTAAAGATAGTAAAAGTTTAAATGAATGCTTATATCGTGGACCACTGATGCTCGAAGATCTTACAGGATTACTTCTAAAATTTTGAAGCCACCGTGTAGGATTATCATCAGACATTGAAAAGGCTTTTCTTCAAATGGCATTGCATGAGAAAGATCGTGATGTCACTAGATTTCTTTGGATTAAGGACACGTCGAAACCTGTATCAAAGGACTATCTTATTTATTTAAGATTTTGTAGAGTACCGTTTGGTGTTATAGCCAGTCCATATTTGCTTAATGCGACGATCAAGCATCACTTGTCAAATTCGAGCAAGAAACAAGTGAGAGAACTGGCAAATGATATCTACGTGGATAATTTCATATCTGGATCAGATTCGACAGCAGAAGCATTAACCCTCTACAAACATCTTAAAGAAACCTTTCAAGAAATATCAATGAATCTTAGAGATTGGAGTTCTAATTCTAAAGAATTTATTCGTTCAATTTCGGATGCATGTACCGATGAAAAAGTTAATGTATTAGGCTTGGAATGGGATATCAAGAAGGATACGCTGCAGCTGAAATTCAAGAATCCATACATGGAAATAGATGATCCAGACAGAAACATTAATGACACAATGAGTAAGGATATAAACATACAAAATAACGAAAAAGAAAAACCAGAACATAATAATATACAAGATGGCATAATTATAAATTTAAAGAAAATTCAATCAGAACATTTTCCTTTGGAAGTAAGAGGAAAAGTGACAAGCTTAAGTCACAATTTAGGACTATTTACAGATATAGACGGATTACTAAGGTGTAAAGGTCGTATGAAAAATGCAGATTGGTCGTTTGATAAACGATATCCTATACTTATACCCAAGAATGTAGATTTCACAGATGAAATCACTATGAAAACACATCGTGATAATAAACATGTAGGAGTGAGTCATACTCTAGACAGGGTTAGACAATTATATTGGATTCCTCAGGGAAGATGTCAAGTTCAACGAATTATAAAGAAGTGTCCAGAATGTGTTAAATTTACAGGAGGACCATATAAGTTACCATTAACACCAGCTTTACCAAAAGAACGGGTCAACTACAGCTCTCCGTTCACATATGTCGGAATGGATTACATGGGACCTCTGATAGTTAACAATGGTAACGGCAACTGCAAAAGATGGATATGTTTATATACATATTTAGCAGTTAGGGCTGTACACCTCGAAGTAGTCAATGACCTCACAGCTGAAGAAGGATTACTTGCATTAAGAAGAATGGTATCTACGAGGGGTGTACCAGACTTAATCACGTCAGACAATGCGACACACTTTAAGCTAATATCTGAAATATTGGAAGATCAATTCTGTGTGGAAAAGAAAATACGTTGGAAATTTATACCACAATTAGCACCGTGGCATGGAGGATTCTACGAACGGTTAGTGGGTCTTGTGAAGAACTGTATGAAGAGAACCTTGCAGAAACATTTGTTAAAAGACAGTCAACTCGTTACAGTAGTAAAGGAAATCGAAGCAGTTCTTAATACTAGACCTCTGACCAGAGTGGACTCAGAACCAGATCATGTACTAAAACCTTCAGATTTTCTCACTATGGGGAAATGTATCACAATGGAAGTATCTGGAAAGGATCCTACTGAAATTCAAGGTACAGTGACAAAGGATAACCTGATCCAAAGTTGGAAAAGAGCACTTGTCATCTTGAAAGAATTTAAAGACATATTCTCCAATCGTTATCTTCTCAGCTTACGAGAGAGATATAGTCACGGACCGAGGGAGCCAAGAGTAACGTCAAAATTGATTCCCAGGTTTGGTCAAATCGTGCAAAAATAAGTTGGAAAGTCGGAAGAATAGTCTCTTTGATAAAAGGAGTAGATGGCATGTGTAGAGTAGCTAAAGTTAAAGTAGGTGATACCGAGTTCACAAGGTCAATCGCACATCTTTATCCTCTTGAAATCGAAGATGGAGAAGAGAACTGTGTCAAAGAAACAGAGTCAAAGGATACTGAAGAACAAGACCTCCAAATTTCAGAATTTCAATTACAACCACCTGGAAACGTGGTTACCGAAAAATTACCAAGTCAAAAAGCCACCGAACTTCCTGTTGAAAATGAAAATAGTAGAGTACTTAATGAAGATGAATGTACTGTAGAATATTCGCCTGTTGTGTGTCAAGAAAGTGAAATAGACATTGCTAAGTCTGTTGAACCTAAGTCGTACATATTATCCGAGCCTAAGTCAAGTGACCAAACTGATTGTGTATCAATAGAAGAAAGTCACGAGTCTAGACCAAAACGAGTAGCTGCCACACGAGCCCTTGAAAAGATTAAAGAATGGACAAGCGTCCTGATCACGCTACTTTCGCCTTTTGTCGGGAGTGTCGCGAAGAACGCGAAGCCATAGACCAAACACATAAATTCAACTCTAGCAACATCTAGAGGCGCCATCTTGAATAACTATGGTAAGCATAGATATTATAGACTTTGCAATAGCGTGAGATTATTTGGCGCCAACCGGGCGGGTAACTAGTAACCGCCATTTCTAAAAGTCACAAACTAAGTTAACGTGTAGTGTGATTGCTTGTGTACAGAGCGTGAATTATGTTAGTTAAAGACTTTTCGTGCCGTGTCTGGAGGAAAGAGATGTATCCAGAATTCGACGGCATGAAAGCTAAGTATTACTTATGTAAATTCTTAGTCAAGCTCCATGTGGTTATTTGTTGTCTCGGCGCAATTGATTCCTATAGATGTTAATGTTAAAGGTGAAAGCTAAACTGTATGAGGCCTGATAAAGTTAGGCCTAGTCCTTGTCGTGAACATGGACAGGTAGAGGGCACGGAGTAGGCAGGCCCAGGCTTTCTAGGTGGGCTGCTGAGGCCGGGTAGCCATCCCCCGGATTCCAACCCTCTGCAGTTAGGAGTAGGCGGCCTCTAGTATAATAGGGGTTTGCGCCGAGGCCTGGAGAGGTGTGTCTCTGGGATTCCAACTGTTTATATTAGGAGTAGGCGGCCTCTAGTATAATAGGGGTTTGTGCCGAGGCCTGGAGAGGTGTGTCTCTGGGATTCCAACTTGTTATATTACGGAGTAGGCGGCCTCTAGTGATAGGGGTTCGCTGAGACCTTGAGATGTATGTTCCTCTTGGATTCCGGTTTAAGACTCAAGAGTGTTACTTGAGGTCTTGCTCGGGTACGTTGTTACCCGAGTGATGGCACAGTTAACTGTAGCTACGGTGATTTAGACACCTAGCTTTCGCTCCGGCATTTAAGCCGGGCACATTAGAGTCTCGCGTAGTTGAGCGAGCATGGGGTGCTGGACGCCTATTTGAGGGTCCTGGTAGTACCTACTGACCTTATCCAACCTCAAGTTTAATGGTACAGGATGAAGATGTTATTATGTCATATTCATCCTGGCGAGGCTATGATTATTATTATTATTTAATGTTGAAATGATGTTCTATATGTGAAATTATTAATATGTTGTTTACACTGTAAGGTATAGGGTTAATTGCGTCGATATATTCATGTTCAGGGAGCAATAACTTTTACAGGTGGTAGAAGTCCGATATATGCGAAGCAGACAATTATATGAGGGAAAGAAATATACCTACAAAAACTCAACAGCTCAACTCAACAGGTATGTGACGCATTTCCTACTACTCACTCCATAACGTCATTGTCGTTGCCTACACAGAATATATATATACATATAGTTCATCCCTAATTTATATACTCGTAGTAACTACACAGAGTTGTGTGTGTGTGAGGTGACGACAAGAGTTGAAGGCTATGGCAAAAAAAGTGTTCTCTCGCAGTAAATTTACATGATCTATCAATACTGCCGTTTGAGTTTACCATCGTGGTGAAAGGATTAGTCAGCTAGACTCTGTATTACCGAGTGCTAGCTGTCCAGGGTGCGCCGGGAGTTTGGAATCGCAGAACAATATACTTAACGCCACTCGTGGAGGCTCCTTTCATGCACCCCAATGTGAGTGCGGTGCTCCTGTTCAAAACATGAGCCACATATTAGAATGCCCCAAGTGCCCATACACCTGCACTTTGGAGGATTTGATGAGTGCTATCGATGCTGCTATTAATGTAGCCACCTATTGGGCCCAAACAGTTTGACGAGTTTACCATCGAATCGAAAAGAAGAAGAAGATCAATACTGCCTGAATATCTATATACACTTCTGGACACATCTATTGGCCCACCTTGTATTTTCAGTTTCGTTTGGTCCTAGCTAAAATTTTATATTAGGTCGAGCAAAAAGTTTTTATGCAGTTTTGAACCTGGCACATTCACAATTTCATTCAATAGTCTTTTTTTGAATTTCGAACACAGAATATAAAGAAACAAAAGACAATTTGGAGCCTGTTTGTTGATATCAAACAATCGAATACTAAGAAAACTTGGTTTTATTGGTTAACTTGGATTTAATTCTTGAAAAAGTGATTGATATCTTTGGTTTTGCAACAAACATTACTTATTCTTAACATTAAGGTGAGGTTCTATCAATAATCTATGGATACTTCACCTGAAGTCGCCGCCCAAGCTGTGGCACTTATTCAGCCCGGACACAGCCAAAGAAACGTGAGTGCTCAACTTAATTTAAGTCGATCTGCGGTCCGAAATGTTTATCGGAGGTACCTAGAGACTAGCGGCTTTGTTCGTCGCCAAGGAAGGCCCCGATCTCGGGTCACAACTGAAAGGCAGGATCGATTCATCGTGACGACCAGCTTGAGAAATCGTCACCTTACCTCCATTGAGATACAAAACCAACTTCGCGACTTCCACGGAGTATCTGTAAGCGCTCGAACTGTTCGGAGAAGGTTAAAAGAACGCGATATGGTACCACACAAGCCAGCTAATGGGCCCAAACTAATGCGAGCCCACCGAACAGCGCGCCTTCATTTCGCACGCAGTCATTTAAATTGGACACAGCAAGATTGGAGCCGTGTACTCTTTTCTGATGAGTCTAAAATTGTGTTACATGGCAATGATGGAAGGAAGAAGGTCTACCGACGTAAGGGAGAGCGTTTCGCACAATGCTGCTTTGAAGAGAGGGTTGCTTATGGCGGTGGCTCATGGACTGTCTGGGGCGGTATATCCGCGAGCGGCAAAACTCAACTTGAGGTTGTTACAGGACCACGGCTGCCAACATTAAATGCTGAAAGGTACATTCGTGAGTGCTTAGAACCTCACGTGATACCATACGCGGACTATGTGGGCCCAAATTTCCTTTTTATGCATGATAATGCAAGAGCCCATGCGGCCGGCATCGTCAGGGAATATTTTCTGGATATGAACATCACAGTTATGGACTGGCCAGCCAGAAGCCCAGACATGAACCCCATTGAGCACATGTGGGACGAGCTAAAAAGACGTGTTAGGGCTCGTCAGCCAGTTGCCCAGACGATGCAGGAGTTGAAAACTGCCATAGAAGAGGAATGGGAGATGATCCCTCAAAATTTCATAGAGCGGTTGATAAACTCTATGCCTAATCGTATGAGAGCTGTGGTAGATGCCCATGGAGGCAACACGCGTTATTAAATTAAACCTTTATTTGATAAAACATGTTTTTTATTCAAAAATCAATTGCCTTTAACAAGGCGCATATCCGACTTGTTAGGCGTAGCTCCATGTCGTATGGTATTCTGAATTCAAATTTAAAACAATACGATCGAAAAAGATGGTAAAATGTATCAGGTTTAAAACTGCATCAACAGTTTTTGTTCAATCTAGCAATCATATTTCGGTAGGGGCCATCGAAACCTAAACTCTAAGGTGGGCCAATAGATGTGTCCAGAAGTGTATATATAAACAAGCTTTTGCCCGCGACTTCACCCGCGTGAATGGAGGTTTCTCCATACAAACTTTAGACCCCCGTTTCATCCTGTTAGGGACTGAACTTTGGAAAATCCTTTCTTAGTGCTCACTTACATCACAAAAGGAAGCTTTGTGCAAAATTTCACGCTCCTAGTCCCAGTAGTTTCGGCTGTTCGTTGATATGTCAGTCAGTCAGTTTCTCGTTTTATATCAAAGAGATTTAAAGAGATACAATATATCGGCTATCAGAAAAAATGTCTTAGAAAAACTGTCATCCTATGCCTCAGTGACGCCATCTGGCTTTGAATAGCAAATACGCGAAGTAAACTTGTCAAAATTTATAATTATTTAACTATCGCTCGGTAGGTGGCCAGGAGCCTTACCATGATAATGTTAAAATGTCAGTCGTACGAGCAAAAAAGAGTGATGGAGCTACACCCTTTATAGCTCCATCCCTTTAACAGTTCGGTTTAGGTCGTAAAATGGATCACGTTATGAGCTCGTGGTAGAGCCTCAGTATGTGATAAAGGTAAGGTTAAGCTTTTCAGCAATAGATGGCGTTATCACAAAATTAGAAAATGTTCTGGAACTATTTATAAAAAATAATGAATTATAATTAATTACTTTGTAAATACCAAAAATATTTACAAAAATAAACCGAAGTTAGGTCCAGTCATTTTACCATAACTAGATTTGCAATAGCGTAATGCGCAGTTCAGCATATTTTCTCAGAAAATGATTTTCTTTTAGTGCATAGAGCGGATACAAACACGACTTGACGTGTACGGGTGTCATACTAGACTGAGCGACTTATGACCACTAGGTAATAAGTATCGGATCACGATTTTGTTCGCTATGTCCGTCTATTGGTAGTATATATTCAATGTCTTGGTTTTATATATATAGATGAATAGCTGTTCGTTAGTCTCGCTAAAACTCGAGAACGGCTGGACCGATTTGGCTAATTTTGGTCTTGAAATAGTTTTGATTGTCTAGGGAAAGTTTAAACGGTGAGAAAATATGGAAAAATTCACGAAAAAAATCCTCCATCCATCCATCCATCTCTAATAAAAAGGTAATTTTAAAATTAATTGAGCTGGTTCTGGTACCTAATGCCAGTAGATGGCGTTATCCTTTGACAGTTCAGATAAAAGGTATCACAATATTCAATGACTATTAGGCGGTACGAAGTTTGCCGGGTCAGCTAGGTAAAAATAAAATAATTCGTATATTATTTTATTTTATTTGGGTGGCTTACAGCTAACAATACAAAATATTTAACGATAAAGTAGATCACGATGAGCCATTTACAAGCCTTCACATATAATATATTGTTAAAAGTTACAGTAAAAAAGAAGTAATTAAGATATACAAAGTTTGGTAGGAAGATAATATAGAAGACAATAATGTAATGCAATTACAAAACAATGCTTTTAGACATAACAATGTTTATGGATGCTAAACTGCTTGTAAAGAGATCGACTGACTAAACTTTGACTAAATTGTTAAATGCTTTTGCTGCGCGAATCGAGTAAGAGTTAAGCTATGGTAGACTGTATGAGGAGGACTGTACATGAATGAGGAGCGTGAAGAAGATTTCTAATTCGACCGTGCCGGGGGAATTATAATTAATTAATATTAGGATGTTTGCTCCTCGATCGCTGAACAGATTTGAATGAAACTTGGCCTGGCGGCTGACTTGTATTATGAAGTATCATAATTATAAAAAGTCAAAACCACAGGCAAAAATTTAATTGCGTTTGGCTACAAAAGATCGTGTCAAAATGAAATTGTTTCGCTTTTAGGGAAAAATGAATGCAAAATTCTTTCTGTTTGAAATTACACCGTTAAGTAACTGATAGTAATTAATCTTTGTATCTTCTTTTTGAGACGTTGTTGAGTGATAAAATGAAAAAGGTGCAAAAGTTAATCTTGTTAATAGTCCTTTTATGGGGTACTGTGTAAAATTTAATAATAAGATACCACTTCAGATTCTACAACTTAAAACAAATTAAAACATGCAAATTTAAAACATGCATTAAACGCACACTATGTAGACAAGCTTATTATAAACTGGAAGATTATATCCTTGATAAAAATGCTTGGCTAAATGCCGGTCCTGCTCCACAGCCACTTTTACCTACAAATTAGTTTTTTTTTAATATATATAAACATTGGAAAAATACTATTCCCCTTTTTGTATTGTTGTTTTCGAAATGTTGTATTTTTTTAAATTTTTTTTGTTTATTTCAATAGAACTTATAATGTATTTGGAAACAATAGCATTTTATAATGTAGAAGCACTTTTTTCAAGTTTTGTGAAAGTAGTACCATGGAGCATTTTTATTAGGTTACAACTTGTTTGACATTACGAGCATGGCAGTTGAGAGTTTGTCATGCTCATGAACGGGTGCCGTCAGTTGAGACTGGTCATCTCTTAGCTGCCGGTGGCTTAATTCAATTTCTATTTTTTAATTAGTTTATTTATTATTATTATTACTTATCTACATTGTTATGCCCTATGTTATAAATAAACGATTTTATTATTATTATTATTTTTATACATTTATTTATCTCAGCACCCTAAGGTCCTGGGACCTTTAGAAGGCGTACGAGGAGCCGAAACCAACTCGCAGAGGCCCTTTTAGACGCTTTTAATGGAAAGTGGTACGAATATTATTATTATTATTAAATACATTTTATTGTGTTCACATATTAGAAGCGACAAAAAATATGTAACCAAGATTTATTTTACTCTTATGATTTAAAAAAGTGTCCTTGGAGTTTCTTGCACGTTCTTCTCCATAGAGATCTACGCTTTGGAATATGCAATTTACCTTCACTTTTTTTTTGACTGATCGACATTTTGACTATTCAAAAGTGCTTGTAATTGGTCTATTTGAAATAAACGTTTCTGGTTTCTGATTTCTGTTCACTATTTTTATTTTCAGATTGATTTGTGACTAAAAGTTTGCATAACAAAATATTTTGTACAAATATTCTTGTTATATTATTGGACTTTTAGGATGCATATTATTTACAATAATAATGCTGAGTACGGCAGGCTGTGCTGGGGCGGCTGCTGCAAGTGGAGAAAACCTCAAACGGCGTAAATATAATAACCTCATCGGAAGTTATATGTTTGAGCCGTTTGGGGTTGAAACACTAGGGCCATGGGGTCCGAGCGCTCATCGAGTTGTCCGTGATATCAGCAAACAACTGGTCGACTCTTCGCGTGACCAGAGGGCTGGGCTTTTCTTCGGACAAAGAATCAGCATTGCTATCCAACGTGGCAATGCTGCCAGCGTTCTGGGCACTTTTCCCATTGATATCGATGTGGATGAATTTTTTTATGCCCAATAATTTCTTTTTCTACCCGTTTGTAAATATTTTTAGTTTGTATAAATTCCTATTTAGTTATTAATATTTATTAGTTTTGATGTTCGTTAGCGTAATTGAATAATTAAATAATAATGCTATTAATACCTTTGCTTTTTTCTTCAAGTGTCAAGAAAAAAAAATTTAATAGTTAATAATTTATTGGCAATTTGTTTTTTAATAACATTCTTTTGTCAAGTTTTGCTATTGTGATTACTTTTTTAATATTTATCTAGATTATTACTGAGTTCATCATCATCATCAACATTTCAGCCGAAAGACGTCCACTGTTGGACATAGGCCTCCCCCAAATTTCGCCATAATGACCGGTCCTATTACTGAGTTACACATACATTATTATTTTATGTTATGAAAACATATTGAAATGAAGGGTTAACTTTTTATAAATAATGACTAATGTTTACAAACGCAGTTATTTTACCTAAGTTACTACTAGTAGCTTAGGCACTTACATAATAATCTAAATTCGCGATTACGATGAGCGTTAGATCAAAGAAGTATAAACACATCACAACTTTAAATTTCAAAGTATATAAAATATGACTTACTAAACATTCCTTTATTTTGGGTGATCTCGATTTTCGCACACACAGTCACAGGACCACTATAGTTGTGCGATGTTTCTGAATACTGATCTATATTTTATAGATGATACTGCTCGCTAATCCGCGATAATTAGTGATTGGGGAGCAATCGATGTGGTTATAAACACATGTGATATCGTTTTGGGGTTCCGTTTGAGCAAAAAAACTGATCTTGATTCAGATAAGATTAACTGAATTTGGTTTTACGTTGAATAAGAAATGTGGTGATGCAGGGCGGCCAATTGTTTTTATAAATTCGTTGAATTGATGGTTAGATTAGAGATCGCAATCGTGATTAATTTGCCGATAAGTTTACCGTCTGAAGGGTTCAATAGGATATGGAAATTTGTATGGAATGTCCCCAAAGGTAATCGAAATCATATCAGGATGCGGCTTGGCTTTGATATAATATTATTATTTCTGCTTCCAAGTACTTTTTTATGATCTAAAGTCATCAAATGATTTCACCAAGTTCTAGGTGGAGCATGAGGGCACTTCTGACTTTTACTGACTGAAACCTACTCGTACCAGTCGTCTTTCAGTTACCCTTTGCGTTCTAGGGCCACAGTTTATGATATCACACGGTCTCCTACAAATGGGCACGCGCCATAATTAAAACATAATAATAATATTCACACAACTATCACACAACGCCGTCTAATCCCAAGCTAAACAGAGCTTGTGTTATGAGTACTAGACAAATCAGTTGTCAAACATACTTGAATATTTCTAAATACATACATATTATAGATAAATTACACCCAGACACAGACCAAATGATTGTGCTTGTCACACAAACATTTGTCCTGGGTGGGAATCGAACCCACGACCTCCGACATAGCAGTCAGGGCCACTAAACACTAGACCAACTGGCCAGTCATTGTAGCGGTAAGTCTCCTCTTTGAGGAGTGGCTGGAAAGACGTCACGGCGTCCTCACCTTCCGCATTCCTCACGAGACATGGTAAGTTCAGGAGGTTCTTGCACTGGATTAGTGCGAAAGAAACGCCTGAGTGCCACCATTGTGTGGACCGCCCGGAGGACACGGTGGAGCATACGGTAGAGGTGTGCCCCGCCTGGGCAGAGCACCGCCGTGTCCTCGTGGGGGCGATCGGCGGCAGCGATCTCTCGCGCCGGGCCTTGGTACAGGCCATGGTCCGGAGCGAGGAGGAATGACAGGCGGTCGCCTCCTTTTGCGAAGCAGTAATACTAGCGAAGGAGGCGGCCGCACGCTTGAGGGATCGGACGGCTTCTTTTTCTTTCGACTGTTTCAGGTCTCATCACAAGTCCGCTTTCCGTTCCGCCCAAGCGAGACAACCTTCTACCGTATACCCCACCGTGTCCTCTGCTTCCAAGCGGTACTAATTTCTAGTCATCATTCACTTTTTTGGGTTCCGTACCTCGAAAGAAAAAACCGAACCCCCCTTATAGGATCACTTTGTTGTCCATCCGTCTGTCTGTCTGTCTGTATGTCTGTCTGTCAAGACCCTTTATCTCAGGAACGCGTGGAGGTATCGAGTTGAAATTAAAACCATACTCAGGTCTACGATCCGTTGAAGCTGTGAAAAAAGCAATCGGCCGTTTATGTCGCTAAAAACGTATATTTCGATACTCTCAAGGAAGTCAAAATTCATAGGGTATTTCCCGTTGACCTAGAATCCTGAAATTTGGCATAAAGTCTTATAGCTTATAGGAAAAATTTTGAAAACTGTAAATTTGAAGTTACGTCACAATTTCTTTTTGCGATTCGGACAAATCTTCCGATACTCAATTCCGGAATTGAACTATTTGCATAGGTAAGTTTGTACGAATCCCTCAGGGTGCGAGTCTACCCAGTTTTTTATCTTCCTTTCATCATCACGTTTGTATTGAACGAGAGTTTAATTAGGAGTGGGCGTGGAGCTTATTAGAAAAGCCACCGCCGCCCTGGAACACAAAGGCAAGGAACACTGGTTGGTTTTACTGGTTGGTTGGCTTTTGAGTACCGTAATTAGAGACACAATAGAAAGACAATGAGCGAAATAATTCTGATACTCCCTTTGACTTCAAGCGGGAGGAGTTATGTGGTAATTACCTGTGTACCTTTGAAAAGGCTTATTTGTGAGTGTTTCTATATTACACCCACGTTTGACCTATGTTTGGCTTATGTTTGACCTATGTTTGGCTTATGTTTGACCTATGTTTGGCTTATGTTAAAACTATGTTTGACCTATGTTGCATCTATGTTTGACCTATGTTGCATCTATGTTTGACCTATGTTTGGCTTATGTTTGACCTATGTTTGGCTTATGTTTGAACTATATTTGACCTATGTTGCATCTATGTTTGATCTATGTTTGACCTACGTTTGGTTTATGTTTGACCTTTGTTTGATCTAGGTTTGACCTCGGTACAGACCATGGTCAATGACAGGCGGTCGCCTCTTTTTGCGAAGCAGTAATGCTAGCGAAGGAGGCGGCCGCACGCTTGAGGGATCGGACGGCTTCTTTTTCTTCCGCCTGATGCAGGTCTCATCAACTTCTACCGTATACCCCACCGTATTTTCTGCTTCCAAGCGGTACCTATTACTTTAGTTTCTAATCATCATTCACTTTTTTTATCTTCTTTTCATCATCACGTCTGTATTCAACGAGGGTTTAGATTGGAGTAAGCGACCACGTTTTACCTAAGTTTGACCTATATTGAACCACGTTTTACCTAAGTTTGACCTATATTGAACCACGTTTTACCTATGTTTAAGTCTCAAAGGGAATGTTTCCAACATTCAGGTTCCGGGCTCCTTATAAGAAATCACAAATACAAAAACCCTTTGTCTGACTCAGGTATTGCGCCCAGGTTGCTCATACGGAACCTTATCGCCTACGCAGAAATTATTCAAACTTATATACTTGTGCTGTGAGACCTTGCTTCATTCCAAATTTCAGGATTCTAGGTCAACGGGAAGTACCATAGGAATTTTGATTCCCTTGAATGTGTCGAAATATACGTTTTTTTGCGACATACCTCCGTACCTTTTTTTTTCTTTAACTTAGAAGTTTGATTTTTTCATAGTTTCAAGGGACCGCAGACTTGAGTATATGGTTTTAATTTCATCTCGATACCTCCACGCGTTCCTGAGATAAAGGGTCTTGACAAACAGAGAGACAGACGGATAACAAAGTGATCCTATAAGGGTTCCGTTTTTTTTCCTTTTGAGTTACGGAACCCTAAAAACCAGCCAAGTGCGAGAGGAACACGTGCACGGAGGGTTCCGTAACGTCCGTAGCAAAAAAAGACGTTTGTTTTATGGGAGCCCCCTTAAATATTTATTTTGTTATAGCGCCAATAGAATCATCATCTGTGAAAATTTCAACTATCTAACTATCACGGTTCATGAGATTCAGCCTGGTGACAGACAGACAGACAGCCAGACGGATGGACAGCGGAGTCTTATTAATAGGATACCGTTGTACCCTTTGGGTACGGAACCCTTAAAACCTTTAAATTTGTTTTCAAATCAGATTTTCTACAAAACACACTTCGGACATCTTTTAACAAGTTCTTTGATGTTTCAAAACGCCTTATCGTTAAAATACGGTATCATAACAGATCACAAGAAGATTTAATCAATGATATAATTGCAGTTACGCATGTTGAATCACAATTAAAATTATATTAATCAGTTCAACAATCTTTTGAAAAAAAAGGAAATATATATATATCGTCACGTGTTTTAAACATCAAATGGGCCGACACTCCGCCTGATATAAAGTGGCTTCTACCATCTACATTTACTCACCAAAAACAGCAGAAAGAGGTCCTGTATGGCCATTTTTATTTTTATTTATATAAACTAGTACTTGACTGCGATCCCACCTGATGGTTAATTGTGATGTAATCGTTGATGGTGAGACGCACTAATTTATTAAGAGCCTGTTCACTCTAGCCTTGAAGACACCTAAATTATAATCAGACGGGAAGACCGCAGCAGGCACAGTCCCTCGATGTACGCAGTGTAAACTACGAGGTGAAATGCTTGGTCCGGAACGTAGAGGTTTCGACAACATAAGGGTGACAAAAATGAGATAGTGGAATCAAGTCATGCAATTCCTGCGAACAGTCTCCAAAATGCTTCCTGTAAAACACTGAAAGGCTGGCTACACTACGCCTGTGCCTGGCTTTGTAGATTGGACTTAACCAGACCTGGATCAACAATTAGCCTCTTTGCATGCCTTTCCACCGAGTCCAAAGCCAGGTGGCATTTTGCAGCACCAGCCCATATGTGGCTGCAGTACTCTACACAAAGAAGTGAGAAGACCTGTGCTTTGTATAACATTAAAAGCTGTCCTGGTGTGAAGTACCGCCGGACCTTTGCAAGAACGCCGAGTTTCCTAGCAGCTACCTGGGCTTTGGACTTAATGAACCGCCCAAAGTTAAGGTCTGAGGAAATTTCAACTCCCAAGAGCTGAAGGCAGTCGGTGCACTCCAGAGATACATTCTGAAAAGCAGGAGCCAAGGTGAACGGGCTCCTTTTAGCGGTGAATAGACACGCTTGTGTTTTGACGGCATTCAATCCCACCAGATTGGCTTCACCCTACTACCCAAGTAGTAGGGTGAAGCCAATCTCCAAAGACAGCTTGAAGTGAGACATTCGTACGCTATACTATAGCCTCTCATTCGGACCGGATTAGCGCCTTACTAGCCCTACGAGCACTTGGCAGGTATCTTTCTACAACTGTGCTATCATCTGCAAACGCAATTTGATAGACAACGCCTGCTGTGGTATCACGAGTCCTAATTTTATTATTGCTTGGTGGTTTTATCAACATTATCAAGCATCAATTGCCACATTCCGCAGGCGAACCAAGTTAACCATATAGCTAAAAGAATAGGCCAACTTAAGTGGCACTGGGCACACATTGCTCGCAGAACAGATGGTCGATGGGGAGGAAAGGTTCTGGATGGAGATCACGTACCGGAAGACGCAGCGTTACAAGGCTTCTCACAAGATGGACTGATGATCCGGTGAGGGTCGCGGGAATGAATGCAAGACGCATGGGACCGGTCGTTGTGGCAACACATGAGGGAGGCCTATGTCCAACGGTGGACTTTTTTCGGCTGTAGTGATTATGATGATGATCGCCACACTCCTGTGACAGCTTAATCTAGGATCTACAATATCATCTGTTCATCTCGCCGCTGGATAAGAACAATTACTTCTTCTAGTCCCTGGACGCCGCTTGATCACTGCTTTACTCCACTATAAGTCTTGGTAGATAAAATCCACTGGTTATAGAGGCCAAAAGGCATTGTAGAATTTTGACTGATTTCAGAATGTCATCCATTTACTAAAGCAGCCACCTAAGTTTTATTTCTCCCAATATCTTCGCTTATTGAAGTTCTTTGTCAAATGAAAGAATATGTCCAAAGTAGACAAATCGGTCAACCATCTCAACGTTTTATTTCCGACTGAGAAAAGAGAATTTGAACCCTTGAAGAAGTTTGTGATAACCTTTGTCTTTTCCATATTTATCCGATGGACTATCTTAAAAGAAGCATCGTAAAGGTTTTGGTGCTCATTCTAGAAGTTATCGAAGCGAAGGTCATCTGTAATACGTAAGTGAGACAGATTAATACCACTGTTGTCAACACCACCGCAATAGCAAATCTACGCTGGTAGGTACATAAATAGGTAAGAATGATAAGACGAAACAATTTAGATTGATAATCGAAGATTTTTAATCATTAATAAATCTTAATGTGATATAAAAGGTGATATATGTATATGGATGAATTGTGTGAGAAGTGATATGAAAGAAAAGGAAGTTAGTGATAGCGTGACGAGTGACAGGACAGAATGGAAGAAAAAAAATAAAACGGGACAAGGGCAGGAAGATGATGATGATCTTAATGAGATATAAAAGGCTAAATCCTGACTCATCAACGCTCAGCTCAAACCATTAGACCGAGAACGCTGAAATTTTGGACACAAGTTTCTTTTACGATGTATACAAAGAACAAGAAAGGAGTTCTCAAAATTCACTCCCTAAGCGAATGAAACGGGGGTCCAAAGTGTGTATGAAGAAACCTTACTCTTACGCGAACGAAGCTGCTGGCAGAAATTAGTTGATCAATGATAGTGATAGTAATATTCTATAAATGATAGTGATAGTAATATTCTATACTCCTCAGGTCCTACCACGAGCTATTAATGCGATCCATTTGAAGAACTAAATTGAACTGTTAAATAGATGGAGCTATATATGGTATACAGTTTAATTCTTCTTTCTCGCTCGCACACCTAACACTTTAATATAACACGTTAAGGCCCCTGTTCATCGTTTGATGGGGTGGAAGCATCAGCCATCGGTTTGTAGTCATTTTAAGGGATCATTTCCTCCCTGTGAACGTGAGGACTATGTTGATTGCTGTTTTTTCCTTTTCAGTAATTTTAACGTATGACTGGCAATATGAGTATTTTCTGCGGCCTACCCAAATGTCCTATCCTTGGTATTATTCGTCAAGTCGTTAAGTCCTGAGTTGAGCTTTGGGAATACTGACAAATGCTTGCACTGTCTGGACCGGTCCACTCAAATCTGTATGGTTCTTTCTTCAAAAGACCATCGCAGACAAATCTGCATGGTTCTCATGTGATTTGACCATTACATATTTACTGTATGGACTTTAAAAGAGGCTTTGACCCCTGAGTTTGTTTCGGTGTTTCTTCTCAGGGTAGTTAGCTAGGAAACACCGGCCTCATCTAGTTTAAAATGACGAAAAAAATTGACATGTAAAAGTGGTTTTTTAAACCTATTTAAAAATAAATATCATTTGTCATCATTTATCTCGTGAAGTTCTTATGCCAAATTCAAAGCACTAAATTTCAGAAACAAGACATAAATATTTTTATTTCATTTACTTAACATACAATAATATAAATAATAACATAATAATTAGTCACAGATCATTTACGATAGTTTTTTTAGATGTGATGAATTTAAAGTTCTGCGTTAAGTTCACGTTCGATCATGTCCATCACTTCACCCGTGTTGCCCCACGCATTTGGCACGAACGTTAACAATCCATCAGCATGTCGAGTAATCTGTGGGATGATCCTTGCGCAACCGGCATTGCAGATGAAGTCACAAGTGAGTGTGCTTGGATTGAAGTGAAGACCCTCAGAGCAGATCCCGAGGCGGAACTGGTCTCCGATGCAATAGTAGTATTTATCGCACTCTGGATGGGGCCACGGTGCAACGTTGCAGTCATTCTTGCATTTGTCTGCTGGGTTAACTGGGCCAGGTGGGCATTGAGGGCAGCCAGGAGTGCCAGTTGTAGTGATCGGAATAGTGGTTGTGTTTGTGCTGGGAGGAATAGTGCTGACTGGGTCAGATGGGTTTGGTATTTCTTCGCTGCTGTCTGGAGGTCTAGTTGGGACTGCTGTGGGTGCAGCGGTGGGTGCAGCAGTGGGTGCAGCAGTAGGCGCAGCAGTAGGTGCAGCGGTAGGTGCAGCAGTAGGCGCAGCAGTTGGGGCTGCAGTTGGGGCTGCAGTGGGTGCGGCAGTATTGCAGCCACCTCCATCTCCTGGAGTACCGCATGGATCAGTCCAATGTTCACATCCAGCATCGCGAGGCCATGTGCAGATCTAGAATTTAAAATAATATGTGGGTAACTATACAAGTGTAAGTTGTGATATATAATTTGCAAATGATATACTCGTAAGTTCACTCAGGATTGTCTATTAATATTGTACAATTACCTTGGAAAATATGATTGTTGCAGAATTTCTTGGTGGGGGCTATAACCAACTATTTGTTGTAATTGATTTTAGATCAATTTCATTTTTGATAAGCAGTAGCTCTTTTTCCGTATAAAACTAGTTTTCAAGATACACAACAGAAATCAAAGCCTTATTCTAATACGATATTTAAAGGTGGGTCTAGATTTTTAACCATTTAGTTATGATTTTATTATAAAGGCGTGTAGGTACAGGCTTATTTTTATAGTTTGGTCTTGGTAATGATCATCACATCATCCAGATAACAACAGAAACTATTCTTCAAGCAGTAAGTGCGTTTTAATTGGTGAAATTTCGGGTTTAGTAATTCCAGCAATTACTAAACCCGAAATGAATTAATATATTATTCTGATGTCTAGTTATTTTACACTATGATGTCTTTCATCAAATAATCATTGAACTCATATTTGATGGAAACCTCTGATTGATTCCACAGCTTACAATGCAGCTACTTTAGCATTAAGTTCGGCAACGAATGTTAACAGTAAAATCTTTTGTGTGATTTTTAAAAGAATTCGTTAAGAAGAAATTGTAAGATAAAAAAGCGTTGATTTTACACCTAGTTATTTCCATCCATCATTTACTGAGCCATATCTCAACTAGTACGATAAGATGCAGTCAAATATCAAAAAATGTATGAAGCAACTAAACAAGACTAGAGTGAATAGGCTCTTAATAAACTAGTGTGCCTAACTATCAACGATTGCATCACTGTTTACCATCAAGTGGGATCACAGTCAAGTAATAGTTTGTATGTATCATTAAAAAAAAAACTAAACATATTAATTTCTACAACATTAAGAATAATTGCAACTATTCGAACGAGAATATAGACTTTTGGTTTGAAATATAATGCCAACCGTTTTTTTTTTCATATTTACCTGCAGAGTGGGGCTGAAGTGGAGTCCAGAAGGACATATCATCTCTACTAATCCTCCATTGTCGCAAGCATAGTATTTGCCGCACTCAGATTCATGAGGCAACAGGTGGTCGATATCAAAGTCAGCTGGGCAGCCGTTGGGAAGAGCCTCCCAATCATTATCTGGATCATTAGGCAGTGGTATTTCTTCACTGCTATCTGGAGCAGCTGTTGGTCGGGCGGTAGCACCAGGGCTTCCAGCACATTGTGGCACATTATAAGGCCAGTCACAAAGCTGAAAATGTAAACAAAATGTTAATACAATATTCAACTTTTGTGTTGAGAATTAATGAAAACAAAGATGGTTTATGAACCTTACAGTTGGTGATTGTTTACATAGCATGATAATAATAATTGTTTACAGTAATAAGTTATCAAAAAAATTGTGTCAATTCATTATCATCTTCCTGTATTCGTGTCTTTATGTTACATACGTCAATAAAAAAAAAAACTAACAAAAAAAAAACAAGAAAAATGAAGCAGTCAAAGTCAATATAGCTACCACTATATTTAAGTTTAAGGAGTCCTTTGATTAATAATCATTTTTTCGTATAAGCATAATTCGATCTATGTAATCAGGCGGTATAACAAAATATTCAATATTGAAGAACATGGAATAGTAATATTTTAAATTATGTTGATAGTAAACTAAAGAATTGTAAAGAAAATATATCCTTAAGTCACTGAATACTGGACACAATAAGGGCTTAATTCATCAAAATGAGAGGTACACATCAGGACACCATAGTGACAGGCATCATTCAAAAAATACCAGAAAATTTAACTTAAGATGGTGATTACAATACACGATTCTTTTAACAGAAAACACACAAATGAGCTGACATATATAGAGATTCGATGGTTTTAAAACTGACCTGGGCAGGGAAGTTGAAAACGGTTCCAGGTTGACAATCTCGTTCTAATTTGTAACCGTTAAAGCACTGATAATACTTTTCGCATTCTTCGTGGGGAAGTAGGTGCTGGATGTCGAAGTCAGTGGGACAACCGTTGTCCAATACATCTCCGATGTCTTTTGGAGTAGTAGCAACGGGACCAAGGGTAGGTGGGTATGTGTAGGGACCATCGTTCACGCAGTCTGTTTGCCATTGCCAGACGCAGAGCTTTAAAGAAGATATTGGTTAGTTTAATTGATTTGATAAAATTTATGAGTTGAATTATTGATATTGAATGAATATTAATAAAAATAGCTCAAATATGATGACTAAAACTAAAGGCAATATCATAGTCCTTGACAGCTGTCATAAAATCATTCTTTGGCAGCACATCAATAAAAACTTTATCGTATTTATCAAAATTATTTAGTTCAAGGTAAGCACCAGGGCTTTCCCTTTTCAATCTAACCTTACTCGAGTATGTTTTTTTATTCTTTTATAATGCGAAAATTAGTTACAAGGAATACTGCATCCATAAAAATGATAATACTACTTTTTAATTTATGTCTTTATGTGTAGTGGTGTTGTGTTTTTAATATCAGTAATTTACTAGACTAATAACTTCCGCAAAATTATAAAATTGATTACATTTGAATTTCAGTAAGAATATTATATATACATACACAACATAAGGAAACCTATGCTAAATTGCAAAAATTCTCACTGACTGTTCATATAAGATTTGGGTTCTTTTAAGTCGTTTATCTTAACTAATTTACTACTGAAGTGTAGGTGTATTTACCTTATGACACTGAAAAGATGTTAGCTTTCAGCCTTAATGAAGAATGATGAAATATTGTTATTTTTACAAACCTCTAATTGAGGGTTGAAGTAGAGAGGCTCAGGGCAGGACTTCAGAACAAGCTCGCCTTTGTCACAATAGTAGAACAGATGGCAGTATTTCTCATGGGGAATAAGCTTGTGAATAGTGAAGTCGGCAGGACAACCATTGGCTAGGGTCTCGCACTCATCAGGGTTACCTATTGGAACGGAACCGTAGAAGTAATTAATAAAAAGATTTTAATGAATTAAGTATCTAAAATTTACAAAAATAGAAGCAGTAGTTGATCGGATGTTACAAAAAGTAGACATCATTGTGTACTTGTTTTTCGCGTATAAAACTCTTGTCCAAAAGACACAAGCACATTGAAATAGCGTTGATTTTAAAAGTATTTGAAAAAAAAAGTGTTGATGAACACATTCAAAGATTCCAGATTCAAAGCATTTTATTTCAAATAAACCATTTACAGTTACTTTTGAAAGTCAAGAATGACAGATGACAGATGGGAATCGAACCCACGACCTCCAGCATAGCAGTCAGGGCCACTAACTACTAGACCAACAGGCCAGTCATATCAGAATGTGCAAGAAACTCCATGGCCACAGTCATGTTATGTATTACTGTACTATTATTTACCTGGGCCTGCAGTGGGCGCAGCCGTGGGTGCAGCAGTGGGTGCAGCAGTTGGTGCAGCGGTTGGGGCTGCAGTAGGGGCAGCGGTGGGCGCAGCCGTGGGTGCAGCAGTGGGTGCAGCAGTTGGGGCTGCAGTAGGGGCAGCAGTAGGAGCAGCAGTGGGGGCAGCAGTTGGAGCTGCAGTAGGGGCAGCAGTGGGCGCTGCGGTAGGAGCAGCAGTTGGCCTGGCTGTGGATCCAGGTCCTGGTAAAGTGCATCCAGAAGAGGATGGATGAACACAGACCTGTTGAAACAATAGTTTTCGTTATTGATATGAGACACCCAAATACTTGTCAATGACATATAAACGTCATGGTGCCAGAAATATGATGAACAGTATCGTGAGATATCAATATTGGTCCAGTAGAAGAGACAAGAGAAGTGTTTTTCCATGTTTACCATGTATAACAAATTGACAAAAGCATTGATGATAACATATATTTGTAACAATTTACCTGGATTTTAGCGTTAAACTCAGTACCAGGAGCGCAGCTTCTAGGTTCGATATACTTCAGGCCATATTCACAGTAGTAGAACTTAGTGCAGTCATATTCGTGGGGAAGCAAGTAATGGACTTCTGCAGGAGGGCAGTCTTCATGAGGTTCATATATCCTGGCATCGGTGAATACTGCATCTCCGTTGGAACGAGCCTGTACGAGGGCTAAGCCCGTCAGGAGGATGAGGGTTTCTGAAAGAGAAGAAAAGATTAATCGAAGGCCGACTGATGTGAATTGTCTAAGATCTTTGAGAATGAATGTTCTTGAATGATTATTATCTGTTTAGCCTTTTCCCAACGATATTGGGGTTGGCTTCCAGTCTAATCAGATCCTCTTGAATGTTAATATTTTATGAGAAAAAAACTTTTTACAAAAAAATACAACCGACTTCAAAGTAAAAAAAAAACTCTGAAAAGTGCAAAATAACTTTAATTTCGGAAGTCGGTGTTTCTATAAGAGTTTTGTCTCTTCTTTATTTAAAACCGACTTCCGAAATTAAAGTTATTTTGCACTTTTCAGTGTTTTTTTTTTTACTTTGAAGTCGGTTGTAATTTTTTGTAAAAAGTTTTTTATTTTACACTTTTTAGTTATGGTACCACCACTAAAAAGTACCCCTCAGCCAAACTTAAATACCTTATAACCAGAGTGCATCTCATGACAATTCTAATAATCCCAAACACGGTTAGATTACATTAATTTATTACAGTGTTCCGGTGCCTAACTTCAGGCTTCATCATCAGATCAGTTCGATATATTCCCCCTCTACTTTCAGTCAGTCATCGACTACACGTATAAACAAAGCAATTTTACTTTTTACGACGGTTCTGCTGTGATCCTATGAGGAGTTCCGTTCCATATCTTCGAAGTTCATGATCAGATCGTAACAATATTTCTATGGGACCAACTCGGAAGCATAACCTTTCAATCAACAAAAAAGTTTTCAAAATCGGTCCACAATTGACCGAGAAATCGGTGAACATACATTAAAAAAAAAAAACAACATACATTCAACCGAACATATAACCTCCTCCTTTTTGAAGTCGGTTAAAAAGACTGTTTATCGAAAGCTTGATATTACATTGTAATAATATTGATTCTAAAAAGAGTTGAAGGCTATGGCAAAAAATGAGATTTTCTCTCACATTAAATTTATTTGATCTATCAATACTGCTAAATAAAAGAGTTTTTATATTTGGCAGTTTGCTCCTCAACCGCTGAACGTTGCAAACACAATCTGGCAAAATGGGGGATTAAAGACTCCTCTGAAACCCAGTGTGAGTGCGGTGCTCCTGATCAGGCGATGGCCTACTTAGTGCCTAAAGTCTCTTTTTTTTTGGTGGGAAAATCATCTTATGACAAATCCCGCTGTTGGGCGGAGCGGGAGATAGTGTCAGACTTTTACTGACTAAAAACCCACTCCTGTTCCTTCGTCCCAGGGCCCCGGGTTTCGTTTTCACACTACCCATGGCCCCAGTAGGCTTCGACCCTGCTGGGCCCCTACAAATAAACGTTTTTCTTTCACGTTGCTCTTTAAAATTACTCTGGTAAGTAACTGATATAGTAATTAATCTTTATATCTTCTTTTTGAGACGTCGTTAAGTGATAAAATGAAGAAACGTGCAAAAGTTAATCTTGCTCACTATATTTTTATTTTCTGTAAATAAAATTATTATTAATTTTTCTTTGTTTAAGACTTTTCATAACAAAATAATTTACATATTTTTATTTTAAATAAACTGCTTTCTAGCTTCAAGCATCAAGAAGTTTAAATTATAAATAATAATTGTTAAATTAAGTATTTAACAATTATTATTTATAGGCAATTTTTTCTCAATGTTTTCTTTTGTTAAGATTCACTATCGATATTACATTTATATAGTATTAACGTTTGTTGTAAATACATGTTATTTTTAATTTATTCGTTTAATATTTATTCATTTTATATACATTTAAATCTAATAATAGCGTAATTAAAACTAACTTACAAAATAAAAATAAAAGCCTTGTTGACACTTCGCATGACCAAAGGGCTGGCTTTTACTTCGGACAAAGGATAAGCATTGCCATTCAGCGTGGCAATGCCACCAGTCTTTTGGGTACATTACCAGTCGACAGCGATGTGGAGGAGTTTTTCGACGCCGTACTTTAGATTGCTTTTTTTTAGTATTTTATGGCTTTTATTTTTAATTAAATAAATGTTTTCCGATATTAAAATGAAGTGTCTATTTACTCATAATTAGTACTGTTTATAAATGAATTTATTTTACTTAAATTACTACCAGTAGCTTAGACAGGCACATCAAAATCTAAATCCGTTTATAGAGACACAGACTACAGTGAATCACAGTTTACTACGAGTAGTTTCCTTATTACTATTCTTTGAAATACTTTCTAAAATAATATTTAATTGTAGTGAAGTCATTGAAATATGTTGCAATAAGTTAGTTTACAAGTACAATGCGTTCCAAATAAGAATAGGATAGATTTCCATGTTGTGACGTCACGTTTTACTATCAAATCGAACAATTATTATAGTAAGCAAAACAATAAATTTTTAAAATTTGATTTATTTACGAACTGTGAACAATAATAGTTTAATCAGAATCCAGTTTTTCAATTTTGCTCATCTCGGAGTTCTTCAATTTTGGCCAATTTCTTGCGATTTGACAGTATGGCGTGACGTCACAACATGGCAATCGATCCTATTCTTATTTGGAACGCATAGTAAAGGGATTTCTTTATTATTGCCTGTACCACGGAACTATGAAATAAAATATCTTTATCGGTCAAAATACAGCATAGTTTTGACTGAATTTGTTATAGCTTTGTTTATGTGGACTCGAAGATCAAGGAAAGTATGGAACTGTGCGAGAGATGATATTTCTAGAGCATAAAAAAGCTGCGCATTTATTAGAACACGATTAAATAGGAACAAGTTAATATATGTTGCTAACCTGCTAAGTTGTTGTTAAACTGAAAGTAAATTTTACTTCTAGCGTAAAATTTGGAACTACTACTTGAAGTCCTCTCAACCTTAGTTTGGTCTTCTTCATAATTGTTATTTTTTAAATTCTACTAATTATTATGTATTTATTAATTTATGATATTAGCTTATATAAGTATTTTATTATTGTAACTTAATTTAATGATACTACATTCCACTTGATATTTATCTGTTATTTATTTATTGTGCACACCTACCACAGTGTTGTCTCTTTTAACCCAAAGGTTGACTGGTAGAGAATGCCTTGTTGCATTAAGTCCACCTATGTACCATTACTGTACATGAAGTTTAAATAAATAAATAAGTATATGAAAATAAATGAAGATGATCGGTTAGTAAAAATTTAAAATAATAAAGTATAACAATAGTTTTGCGGGATAGTTTGAAAGAGTTACTATCATAGTAACTCTACTCCTAGAACGCAAAGAACAACTAAATGAAAACAGACGGGTTTTAATCAGTAAAATACCTGAAAATAATAGTTATCATAATTTGGTGTTACTAATACGGTTCTTACATCATGGTTATGTTATAGCAGTAAGTGTGGTTAAAGCAGTTTGTATTCCCAACCATGTTTGAGTTTGGCTTTTAGACTAATCAGCCAGAAATGAAAATGTCCAGTATTTTTTAAAGGGTTTTTGTCTTTCTGACCTCCACGACCCAGGTGCTGAGTCAACATGGAACGGGAGACTAGAAACGTAGGTCGTTAGAGTGTAGGGCTGGTTGTACGACTTTCTGGTTTTTAGAATACCCGTAAAGATTGTTAAATATCTACAAATGGCAAGTGAGTTCAATAACAAGCTTTCCGGGTATAAGTTTAATGCTATAAGGTAGTACGCCAAATTTAACTTTTCTATCTTTGTATTTTGCAGGCAGTATCAATGCCTTAACGCCTAAAAAAAAAATATATATAAATGCCTACCAGTTTATATGCCTTAAATAAACGTTTTTCTTTCTTTCTTTCTTTCTTTCTTTCCTTACGTTCATTCAAATATGAAATACAACCGTAGCTAATGTGACTTTACTGAGATATAATCATTAAAGGACAATGTGTCAAAGTGTTCCAAGTACCCAATACTCAAGAAATATTTTTTTTTATGGTTGGTCATAGCCCCTAAGTAAATAGAAAATATTTAAATTAAAATAAAATAGCCGGATAACATGTACACTAAAATCGAAAAGTTTTCATTATTTTTGCACACATATTATCTGTGGTTTGGTAAATGGGTCTAGCGAGACATGAAGGATTTAATCCTGCAGCACAGTTTTTAGACGACATTATTATCGATTGTGATAAAAATAAAAACATTTAGTTCTATACCTAACAAATGATTGTAAACATGGACCGCCTTCCATAAAAATTTGCCCATTATCCTTTATAAATACAACCATCTTAGTTCAGCTAACCATATTCTATTACTTTTTCAAAAAATAGCCGTTTGATAGGGTTAGGACAAACTGGGTGGTTGTATTGATGACTTTAATAATTATATTATAACTAATTAAAACCATAATGTTTATGGTTGCAAATAATATTTTAATGAACATATAACCTAACACTACAAAATGTAAAAAAAAAAAACTTAAGAAAATTTAAATTTTGCTTGCTTCCCTGGAGCATTCACCTTAAACCCTACTCGTAATGACTTAGCGGTAGATCAAGAGATTATAGACACACCACAGCTTTAATTTTCAAAATATGTAAAATATATGACTTACTAAACATTCCTTTATTTTGGGTGTTCTCGAGTTTTGCACACACAGTCACAGGACCACTTTAGTTATGCGATGTTTCTAAATACTGAAATATATTATATAGTCGATATTGCTGGCTAATCCGCGATAATTAGTGATTAGGGAGTAATCTATGTGGTTGTAAACACATGTGATATCGTTTTTTGGTGCCGTTTGAATTAGGGAAAAAACATTGATCTTGATTCTGATAAGATTGTCTGAATTTGGTTTTAGGTTGACTAAGAAATAGGGTGGCGTAGGCCGAAAAATTTCTTTGATATAATCTTTCGCATTGTAGGCACCATTAGAGATTGCAATCGTGATTTGTCGATAAGTTTACCGTCTGAAGGGGTTCAATAGGATATGGACGTTTGTATGGAATGTCGCCTTTAGTAATCGAAATCACATCAGGATGAGGCTTGACTTTGAACAATTATTTTTGCTTCTAAGCGAGCTCTCACGTCATGCCCTGGTTTCTGTTATGATAATGAGCAAGATTGAATGGAAAACGGTCATCTCCTCTGTAAAGCAGTAATGCTAGCGAAGATGTTGGCCCCAACTGTGAGAGAACATTCTCACGCCCCAGATATTGCCATAGGAGACGCCCCGGGCATCACGAGTCACAGTGCGATCTCCGGCCACTGTAGACGTGGCCTTCAGAACGACGAACAATGGGTAGCTCGCTGTTCGGCTGACCGGTAAGGAATAAGCCCGAGTAACGACTTGGGCAGCGTGGAATTCCTCGCACACCTCTAAGAGATTTAACGGTGTCAACAGTTACGCTTGATAGGAAAGAAAATACGGAACCATATCCCCTACGTATAATGATAATATTTCTATTACAAAGATATTTACGACGATATTTCCTCATTTATAAAAATTCGCAGAAATGATAGGCCTTTGTAGTTAGAGTAAGATTAAAAGAGGAATTCCTAATATCAAATGGATTAAGGAAAGTACTGTCTAAAGACTGGACTTGGATTATCCAAGGGTTATCTATTGTTAGTCAGTATCTGGGTTTTGGAGATCAGAGAGGCAGCCGCTACATCCTACTAATATTATAAATGCGACAGTTTGTATGTATGGATGTAATACAGATGTATGAAAGGGCTATGCTCGGAGTTTCCTTGTGTGATCGAATCAGAAAAGAAGATATCCGCAGCAGAACCAAGGTTGCCGACATAGCACGAAGAATTGCCAAACTTAAGTGACAATGGGTAGGGCACATTGCTCGCAGAACAGATGGCCGTTGGAGCCGAAAGGTTCTGAAATGACGACCGCATACCGGAAGACGCAGCGTTGGAAGGCCTCCTACAAGATTGACCGATGACCTAGTAAAGACGCACAGGACCGTTCATTGTGGCAATACTTGGAGAGGCCTATGTCCAACAGTGGACGTCTATTGGCTGAAATGATGATGGATCTATGGATGTTTGTTACTCTTTCATGCAAAAACTACCGAATGGATTTCGATGAAACTTGGTACACTGGTAGACCATATCTTGGAGTAGCACATAGAGTACTTTTTATCCCGAGACCATGTTCCCTTGGGATCATTAACTACTATTACGCGGGCGAAGCCGCTGGCAGCAGCTAGTGTGGAATACTTATCAGAATTCTTCAGCTGTATCCGGCTTCACTGGAAGCTAACCTTGACATAGTTTGGAAAATGCAATCCGTATATGTAGGTGTGGCTCCAAAGATATGATGTTCATTGCAATTATATATTTAGGTTACATTCATTTACCTGTTTATCCAAAATGATATTGATATAACATTGAATATTGTCTCATATACAGTCAAACGGGGTGAATAGGAATGCAGGGGTGAATAGGAACAAAAATTTGAAGGGGATCTTCACGTTAGTTAACAATTTTTCCCAGCATTTAAGTACTCCTGTTTATTCTTTAATTGTAATAAAAACGGATGCTTTGATAGAAATCAATAATATAAATATATACCAAAGTGAAAAACCTAACCAAAGTTTTGTTCCTATTCACCCCTGCGTTCCTATTCACCCCGTTTGACAATTTTTCTTCAAGCGTAAAATTTGGAAGTACTACTTGAAGTCCTCTCAACCTTAGTTCGGTCTTCGTCATAATTCTTATTTTTTAAGTTCTCCTAATTAATTATGATGTATTTTATTTTATTACTGTAACTTAATTAAATTATACTGTTATTTATTTATTGTGCACACCTACTACACTGTTGTCTTTTTTAACCCAAAGGTTGACTGGTAGAGAATGCCTTGTTGCATTAAGTCCGCCTATGTACCACTACTGTACATGAAGTTTAAATAAATAAATAAATAAATATCCTGCCGTATTATAAGAAATCACTGTTGCTGTTGATCTTGCGAGTAAAAAATATGTAACAAGCTGTCATCAGATTATGGGTTACACAGTAAGTGTGTAATAAATTTTGAGAGATTATACATAAGTTCTCCATTTATTGTGAACAGACTATTTCAGATAATAAATATCATTCACAAATAATTGAGCTGAAAAGATCATCGGTAATGACGCACTCGTCGAGACAAAATTCCACTTGAAGCTACAAGTTAGGGGTCTTTAAGTCAAGAGTGAATAGGTTACTTCAAGGTAAGTGCTCTATCATCCACTACATTATCACTTAATATCAGAAGCGATTATAGTTATACGTGAGCCTATCAATAATAGTAAAAAAAAGTTTAAAATACGAATATCCTTAGGTTATTGAGCAAAAAAAATCGGATATATTATGTTTATGTTATTTGAGGAAACTACTTGGTATTATCTAGTAGAATAAACGCAAAAATCTAAATAATCGTTATCTTAATAAGTACTTATATTTGGACGTCAACAACCAATCATCAAATATAATCTTATTTATTGTTTGTTCTTTGTCCTTAATAATGTAGATAATTGATATTTAAGAAAAACTTGGTTCGGGAAATATGTGGAACCTTAAACTAGTTAATGTGGCCTTAATTAAGTACAACATATGAGACACAAAGGCTTTGTCTCTGTTGTGGCAATTAATCTGCAATGACTCAGGTATTGCAGGTAACCATTTATCTTTGTACCCTCTTTTTAAATTTAATGAAGGCCTTAGATACAGTTTTCATCCCAAGATTTTTAACTAAAATGGAGCCTATTAGATTACGTGGTATTGCATTCAATATTTATGAAGATTAGCTCAGTTGGCGTAGCCGATGAGTTAAAATTGATTCCATATTTAGTGACGTAGAGTTTATTGGCTACGGTATACCTCAAGGAAGTATTTTGGGACTCACGCTATTTCAAATAATAGCATAATAGCAGTCAGTCAAAAAATGAAGATAATTGTTTATATCTCTACAAAGAAGAACATCCAAGAAAGTGTTCAAGTGAGTGTTCGAAAGTACGTTTTTTATTATTTTTCATTTATGTAATTTAGAACTAACTTTTGAACACTTATTTTTTGAATGGAAGATAATTATTAAGATAGAAAATATGACTTTTATAATATATAATATATCTTATTGGTCGTGACTGTACAGTATTGCTGAGTATTATAAATCACTTTTTAATCCTGATTCTTGTGGAAAAAGCCGCTGAAAATAAATGATGTAATCAACTGACTTGAAAATTTATCCGGACCACCAATAACAACAATTATCTGCTGCATGATCAAAAGCCGTATCACCACTGAATGAGATAAGACCCGCTGGAGTGGAAAAAGAAACAAATATTGACAGAAAAAAAAAAACATTAAAATACCTACATATATCACCTAGAGCCTGCACACACTTGAGACAAGACTATCTTAAACAGACTTGTCTACGACGTCGCAGACTTGTCTACGACGTCGCAGACTTGTCTACGACACAGCAGACTTGTCTGCGACAAGAACGTTTTGAGACGTCCAGTATTGCCAACAGTTACACTAACTTACCACTAGAGTCAACTTTTAAAATCACCAGAAAACCACTAACAAAAAATTATCCCACACACAATATTGCAAAATTTCTCACTAAAAAAATGTGTGTTGTATATAATAAAATAATATATTGTATATAATAAAATAAATAAGTGATAAAAATTAACAATCAGTTGATCAAAATACCATTTGTGGGTAAATTAACATTAGTAGGTAATTCAACATACAAATTATTCAATAACAGTTAAGTATTCGTCTTCAGACGAATCATTTTTGTTTGCACCATCATCGTCGGTATCAAATTGATAATTATGGATTCTATGGTGCTGATGTACACCCGAGTGATCGCATTTTTAGTAAGAAATTGAATTTTACTAAAGCACTAGAAAAATCCACTAAAACCCGCTAGACTGTTGTCTAGCGGCGTACGGCCTGTCTTGGTAATGTGCGCCGTGACATAAACAAAACAGTCTTGTCGCAGACGTCGTAGACAAGTCTGCGACGTCGTAGACAATTCTGTTTAAGACAGTCTTGTCTCAAGTGTGCGCAGGCCCCTATAATCACACGAATATTATAAAGGTGAAAGTTTGTAAGTGTGTGTGTATGTGTGTTACTTCTTTACGCTTGAACGATTGAACGGATACACGGATTTGCATGAAACTTGGTACTCGGGTAGACATAGCTAATAGGATGCTTTTTACCTTGGGAGTATGTTTCCTTGGGGATGTTATTGGTTTTCATGTGGACGAAGCCGCCAGCAGGAGCAAGTATATTAATAAATCTGTCTTTTACTTAAATCGTTTTAATTTTTGTATGTTTAATTTGTTTGTGTATGTGTAATTTGTTTCTGTGTGTGTAATTTGTTTCTGTGTGTGTAAGTTGTTTCTGTATGTGCAATGTTTTATGGACTCTGATTGTCCGAAATAATTTTTTTATTATTATATTTATTATTAAAGCAACTATCTTTTTTATTGGATTGTTTGGAAATCTATATGGATGTCCTCTACTTGGTGCGGGTCTAGGGGTCTGTCAGACTCTTGCTGACTAAAACTACATGGTGCTTTACGGCTGCCTTTGGCTGGAGTGCTATAGAGCTTGCGCAATTCATCACACTCCTCCCCCCCCGTACCCAGTTCTGCATAAATTCATCCGGATCCCGTCACCCCCTTTTTTGAGGAGAGAAATTATCCAATGACTTTTCCTACTCTAGAGTGGTGCAGGTGAGCGTGTCAGACTTTTACTGACTAAAACCACACCTGTGTCCTTCAGTTGCCTGAACCACAAAACCAAAAAAAGGCAACCTTTACGTTCTAGGATGATGGGTTTATTTATTTATTAAAACTTCATGCAACACAAAAGTACAAAGGCGGACTTAATGCCTTAGGCATTCTCTACCAGTCAACCTAGGGTTCCCTTTCAGAAATTATTTTGGCCCCAGCGGGCATCGGTCCTATCGGGGCCCAACGGTTTGCTGACATCTCTTTGAGGAGCGTGTGGAACATTCTGCTGTCGACGATTTGGGCTCGCTACCGAGACTGGGATGTGAAGACATCCGTTCCTTCACGTGTGTGACCAACCTTAAAACCCAGCTACAGCGTTACACGGATTCCTTTAGAAAGCCTGGTGTCAAATTTTCTAACTTCTGACTATCACTACGCTAATTGCCTACGTATTTTAATTATAGGTTCATAATCATAATTATTATGACAGAATAATAACATATTGCGATTCAGATTGTGTCCGCGGCAGTACATAAAAAGATTCGCATGATAAGATGACCATTTAGATTGACAATCGTAGATCATTGATATCCTAAACGATCAATAATATTTGATATGCTTTACCTGCCTACCGTTTGATGGGGTGCGAGCACCAACTTTCGGTTAGTAATATAGGGTTTAGGTAGATGATTACAGCCCAAAGAATCGCCAAACTTAAGTGGCAGTGGGCAGGGCACATTGCTCGCAGAACAGATGGTTGATGGAGCCGAAAGGTTCTACATTGGCGACCACGTACTGTAAAGACGCAGTGTTGGAAGGCCTCCCACAAGGTGGACCGATGACCTGGTGAGGGTCGCGGGAATCCGATGAATGCTAGACACACAGGACCAATCATTATGGCGACACTTGGCCTATGTCCAATAGTGGACGTCTTTCGGCTGAAATGATGATGATGATGACGATGAGATGATTATAACTTCGATCACGGTCGCGTAATTGTGTTTCGAAGTTCGGTGTATCTATATGGGTGGGTGATGTCGGGGAAAGGAAGAATTCTTGTTCCTCATCTCCGGCTTACCTTTATTGGCCGGCCGTTGTAAACACTGACGAAGAACAGACCTACCACCTCTGTCTTACCCTTATTGGCGGGTTTGAGTGAAGATTCGCAAGAGTAAACATGCTCGGAAAATGGATATATAATCCAGTAAGGTGCTGGTAGGGATCTTGGCTGTACTTCCGGGATTGTCCTGATAGCTGTGGTATACCTCTCCACTCCTTAAGCACCTTGCTACGTCATTTCGTGTTAATGACCATTCTTGGGTGCTCACTTATTGTGTATGCAAGTTACCCCCTGCCTTTTTATTGAACCATAACATAATTCATGCAGGGGCCATATTCTTAACATAGTTTTTGGTAACCAGTCTACTTAAGCCTCACAAAACCGTACCGAGGCGTCTCTTGTCGCGACAGCTGGGGCTTTAGGATGTACTTTCGCTCACTCTTGTGGCCGTCTCCTTCGCTAGCTGGCTGCTTCGCAGAAGGAGGCAACTCCAGTAAAATTGCAAGTCGTTTCTACTTTTATTTCGATATTCTGTTATATACTATTGTGTCGATACTCTTGCGCCTTCCCATCTTCCTAACTCGTCGTGTTGTGCTGGTGCTGCCGCTGCGGCTGCGGAGAACCTCAAGCGGCGAAAATATAATAACCTTGTTGGAAGTTATATTTTCGAACCGTTTGGGGTTGAAACTCTGGGTTCGTGGGGTCCGAGTGCTCACAAGTTGTATAAAGATCTGTCAAAACGTAAGCATTGCCATACAGCGTGGCAATGCCGCCAGTCTTTTGGGCACATTACCAGTCGACAGCGATGTGGAAGAGTTTTTTGACGCCATATTTTAGTTTTAGTTAGTTGTAATTAGTGTAGGGTTTTTATTATTATTTATTTTATTTTATTGTAAGTATAGTTAGTATTTTTAAATGTAAATAAAAACGTAACTTCTTTTATTTTGTTTCTTATAGTTTTATATTGAGCATGCTCCCTTATTTCCATACAATGTTGGCAGGTTTCTAGATTTCATATGTTTTGTACTGTCAAACTCCATGTTAGGCATCCGTATGACATTGATAGCCAATGAGGATCAATCACGTAATAGCAAATCCGATTTTTACTAAGTACATCGTATGTGTAATAATGTACTGAGCATGAAATTTTTTAAATTATTAAAACCCGTCAAGAAATGGTGGATTTATTAAAGTTTTTCTGAACGGCTACTTTGAAACGCGCGCTCTCGCTGGACTGTTTACGATGACGTCATCTGTCATGATCCGTGCGACGAACGGCTTGATCGTATTCATTCGCCGGTGGAAACCGATCATGACCGATGACGTCACAGCGAGTCGCTTCATTCTCGGGCGCGTTTCTGGAACTAATACACTAAAATTGCTGTATCTTCGTAATTTTTGGTCCGATTTAAATAATTTCTTCACAGTATTTACTGTCGTTTTTGACGCTATAAGTCTGTATACTCCACAAAAATCGTGACTAATCCTCATTGGTAGAATACACGAATCGAATATTTACCCGAGTAAATTAATTATTATTATTATTTATTAAATGACGTAAACAAATGAATTCAGGAATTAATCATAACAGCTTATATCTGACAGCAGATAAACTAATCGTACTTAGTCATTTTATCAGGAACTAGCTTTTGCCAACGGCTTCGCCCGTGTAAAAATAGAAAATATATGCCTATGAAATATATGGCAATTGAGAGGCGAGCCAAGAGGATCATTGGCAATGATGCACTCGTTAAGTCGAGGCTTCAAAGTCTTGAGCATCGACGCCGAGTTGCTAGCCTGTCGGTTTTCTACCGGTTGCATTTCGGAGACTGTGCGTCGGAATTGAATAACCTAATTCCGCCTAGCCCGTTCCATCATCGGACCACCAGGCGTCCCGCCCATACGCACGCAACGTTTTGGGAACACATTCATTGTGCGTACAGCTAAGGAGTGGAATTCCTTGCCGGAATCTGTGTTTCCTGATGGCTACAACCCGGGAATCTTTAAGACAAGAGTGAATAGGTTACTTCTAGGTAAGCGCGCTCCATCGTCAACCGCATCGTCGCTTTCCATCAGGTGAGATAGCGGTCAAGCGCGAACCTATCAAAAATAAAAAAAAAAATTTGCTCAGTGAAAATGTAGCTATCTAACGGTGAAAGAATTTTTAAAATCGGTCCAGTAGTTTTTGAGTTAAATCGTAACATATATACAAAAAAACAAAAAATGAAATCTTTCTTCTTTGTAGTAGTTTTTTTAGTTTAGATAGATGATAAAACAGTCTAATGATATCTGCAACAAAATCTTATTCACCTAAAAATATATCATAGGGGAGTCCCTATTAATATTTACTCGAATAAAACTTTGACCAAAGTAATCGTCCGCCCAGCAGGGCCGAAACTTACTGGGACCAGTCTAAAACGCCCTCCCACTGCATACTAGACTGCGTCATTTGATGACTTCCCATCTTAAAAAAAAGCCCAGGGGCCCAAGTCTACTATTTTTATAAATTCGTCATTCCAACACGATCCCATTGTCTTTTTGCTAAAAGTTCGTAATCTGCTAATTCATAATGATCGATCGTTGATCGGTCTATGGTCTCGTAATAGAGTTGTGGTAGAATGACAATATCGAGCTTATTAAAAGCAATGACTGCACAATGACGTTCTAATAGTAGGTCACTGATCAATGGAACTGTCAAAATTTCAGAAGATTACCGCATACGTCAGACATTCATTTATCAATATGTACGAGATTATCATTCTATGCCACTTCTTTCAATGGAGTGTCAGTGACCATCGGAAAATCATAATGACGCCATTATATTAGTAGCTTACCAAACTTGTCAAAATCAACAATTACGAAATCAATGATAGACCCTTTGATTATATACTTGTCTAGATAGAGCAATGAAAACATACGACGCGTTAAAAGTGTCTCCAATTGCGTGACATGTGTGAGTACCGCACGTGTACTTATTGTCGTCAAACTGTCAAGGTGTGCGTGTTGAGGGATGCCTGCTCCAAATTATTAACTTACCTTTTCTCCATTATTTATTATGACGAAAGTTTAACAAAATAGGTTGAATAAAATAATTATTTTGTAGTTTAAAGAAAGAAAGAAAACACATTTATTTAGCACAAACTTAAAGACACAATACTCCAGTTACATGTAATTACATAAAACCAACAAATAAAAAGTATAACGTCCGATGTAAGGATATAGTAGGAATGTGTGCTTTACGGCTGCACCAAACAGGCCCAATTCAGCAAAAATCTGAAACCCAAAATATTAGAAAAAACTATAAAAAAAATATTTAGTGCATGACGTCATAGGTTTTATTTTTTTTGTAGGTATAAAATAATAAATGTTCTCCTGATCGAAAGATGATACTGTAATGATATTTGTATTTTGTCTCCCATAGTTTCGCCAAATCTCCCTAGTAATAAACTGACAACACTGGCTAATCGGAATGACATACAAAAAAAACGAATTAAAAAATCGTGTTTTCTATAATAATAGTAGTTAAATAACAAAACTTACCGATGAAAAGTGATCTTAGTATTATTATATTGTTTTCCCACATAATTACGGCACAGTCAGACAGCACAAACTGGCATAATTAATTATTTTTCGTGAGCACATTATCCTTAGTTGTTTCAAATGACACTGACGTAAAGGAGAAGCGAGTCTACCAATTTTAGTAGACTTTACTTGGGCCGTTTAGTACGGTCAATGTGGCATCTAGACAAGTATATAATCAAAGGACGTTCTAATGGTAGGTCACTGATCAATGGAACTGTCAAAATTTTAGAAGATTACCGCATACGTCAGACATTAATTGTGCACGAACACATTCATTGTGCGTACAGCTAAGGAGTGGAATTCCTTGCCGGAATCTGTGTTTCCTGATGGCTACAACCCGGGAATCTTTAAGACAAGAGTGAATAGGTTACTTCTAGGTAAGCGCGCTCCATCGTCAACCGCATCGTCGCTTTCCATCAGGTGAGATAGCGGTCAAGCGCGAACCTATCAAAAATAAAAAAAAAATTTGCTCAGTGAAAATGTAGCTATCTAGCGGTGAAAGAATTTTTAAAATCGGTCCAGTAGTTTTTGAGTTAAATCGTAACATATATACAAAAAAACAAAAAATGAAATCTTTCTTCTTTGTAGTAGTTTTTTTAGTTTAGATAGATGATAAAACAGTCTAATGATATCTGCAACAAAATCTTATTCACCTAAAAATATATCATAGGGGAGTCCCTATTAATATTTACTCGAATAAAACTTTGACCAAAGTAATCGTCCGCCCAGCAGGGCCGAAACTTACTACTTACTTAAATATACCTGACTACATTAAAATAAACAATAATATAATATATGACCCTCAATTAATAGCAGAATCTTTTAATAATTATTTTATAGATGAAATTAAGCCGACTAATTCTATTCCCTCTTATACAACCATTGAAACTAATTGTAACTCTATATTTCTTCCTCCTACGATACCATCTGACATAGTGACAACAATTCACTCATTGAATAATACCAATAGTCAAGGATATGATGGCATCATCACCAAAGTTGTTAAACATGTGGCACTGTTAATTGGGCCCGTTATGAGTTATGTCATCAATCTTTGCATCGAACATGGACATTTCCCTGAGAAACTAAAAATTACTATTATAAAACCAATTCATAAAAAAGATGACAAAAAAAACATGGGTAATTATAGGCCAATAGCACTAATACCAATTTTTTCAAAAATTATAGAAAAAGTAATATACAAAAGCCTTAACTCGTTTTTTGAAAAACATGATCTCATAGCCAAAGAGCAGTTTGGATTCAGAAAGCATAGATCCATAAATATGGCGATTTATGAATTAGTAAAGAAAATAATATCTAATGTTGATAAAAGAACTCCAGTAGCAGCCCTCTTCTTGGACATGTCTAAAGCATTCGACCATGTAGACCATGATATATTGCTGAAGAAATTGGAGCGTTATGGTATTAGAGGGAACGCTTTAAAATTATTAAAATCTTATCTGTCTAATCGCATTCAAATTACGACAATTGATAGATTAAGTAAGAGTTCTCAAATTGAACACGCATACGTATCACAACCCAGGAAATCGACTTACGGGATTCCCCAAGGTAGCATTCTTGGTCCGCCATTGTTTAATATTTACATAAATGACATGCCTAAAGCCATAAAAAATCAGATGGTCTTGTTTGCTGACGACAGTACTATTCTATTCTCTGATAATGACATCAATAATCTCATGAATGACATAAATAATGACCTTAAAAATATAATAAATTGGCTAGCCAATAATAATCTAAATGTGAATCTTAGTAAGACAAAAATAATGACATTCAATCAGAGAATCATGAAACCCAAGCTTAACATAAAATATGAGAACGTAACAATCACTGAGAGCGATACGACTAAGTTTCTGGGTTTATACTTGGATAGTCATCTGTCATGGAACCATCATATTGATGCTTTGTCAAAGAAGCTTAGCCAGTTCGCTTATGCTCTTTATAAGCTATCAAAAACGGTTAACCGATTTACAGTGTTACTGGCTTATGATGCTTACGTGGCGTCTAACATTAGGTACGGCATAATTTTCTGGGGTAACTCGAGTGAAAGGGAAACTGCTTTTAAAGCCCAGAAAAAATGTTTGCGATCCTTTACTCATTTGCATTCGACTGACAGTTGTAAACCAATATTTAAACAACTAAATTTGTTAACTTTACCGTCTATGTACATCTATGAGATGGCAGTATTTGTTCGTAGTAATTTCCATCTGTTTGAAACTCTACACTCTCGACGTCATCAGAACACTATTCGAGCCGGTTCTCATAAAACAGCATTTTTCGCTAAAAGTGTACTTGGTATGGCCTCCAAAATATATAATAACATACCAATAGCTATTAAAAATAAAGAGTGTCTAGGTTCTTTTAAGAGGTCCCTGTTTAGGTTTCTTTTGGCTAGATGTTACTATTCTATCGCAGAGTTTATTGCTGATAAACAGGGGTATGGAGATCCGACGTGCTAAATAATTAATAATAATTTTTAATAATAATAATTTGTCATTATAATAATTTAATCCATGATATAATTTTAATATTTGTAGTTATTCTATTTGACTTATTTTGGTGAATGACAATTGACATACTCATATTCTATTTCTCTTTATAATGTTATTTTTTTTTTTTGTAATATATTTGACTTGCTTGGCTTTTTGCCTTAATTTTGTACGCCATTCTTTTGGCAAAACATAGTGCACTTACTTTTCTTTTATGTACTACCTGTTAACCCACCTATGTTTTACAAAATAAATGATTGATTGATTGATTGATTAATTTGTCAATATGTACGAGATTATCATTCTATGCCACTTCTTTCAATGGAGTGTCAGTGGTTGACCATTGGAAAATCATAATAACGCCATTATATTAGTAGCTTACCAAACTTGTCAAAATCAACAATTACGAAATCAATGATAGACCATTCTGACACCATTGTAATAGCAGACTTAAGGTCCTGGGGCCCGAGTCTGCTATTTTTATAAATTCGTCATTCCAACACGATCCCATTGTCATTTTGCTAAAAGTTCGTAATCTGCTAATTCATAATGACCGATCATTGATCGGTCTATGGTCTCGTAATAGAGTTGTGGTAGAATGACAATATCGAGCTTATTAAAAGCAATGACTGCACAATGACGTTCTAATGGTAGGTTACTAATCAAAGGAACAGTCAAAATTTTAGCAGATTACCGTATACGTCAGACATTCATTTGTCAATATGTATGAGATTACCATTCTATGCCACTTCTCTCAATGGAGTGTCAGTGTTTGACCATTGGAAAGTCATAATGACGCCATTATATTAGTAGATTACCTAACTTGTCAAAATCAACAATTATAAAATCAATGATAGAACATTCTGACACTATTACAATAGCAGACTTGAGGCCTTGGTGTCTTGTGGACTCTAGTAAATCATTGATAGAGCGGTCGCTTTGCTTTTTACTAGTAGGACTTTCGTCGATTGTGCAGTTACGAATACTGAAGTTCTTTAGGCACATCCCCAGAAACGAGGATTCGATGGAAAGACTGTGGTTCACGGTTGCGTTGAAGGCAAGAGAGCCCGCGGTCGATCTCCAACTCGTTGGATCGATCTTATCACCGGGGCTACGCAGTCAACCGTAGTACATTGTGCGCGTAATGTCCAACAACCGCCAGAAATGGAGAGATATCGCTCGACATGCCGCAGCCTTGGAGGCAAACGATGGTGGCGCGCCGCAGTCCTGACCATCATCAACTACATTGACCACTCTGACAAGAGTGCCTGACTAAGAAGACGAGGTACACAGCTGCACCCAAATAGGTTAGGTTCCCGGAGGACACGGTGGAGCATACGGTAGAGTGGTGCCCCGCTTGGGCAGAGCACAGCCGTGTCCTCGTGGGGGTGATCGGCAGCAGCGATCTCTCGCGCCGGGTCTTGGTACAGGCCATGGTCCGGAGCGAGGAGGAGTGGCAGGCGGTTGCCTCCTTTTGCGAAGCAGTAATGTTAGCAAAGGAGGCGGCCGATCGCGTGATGCAACGGTCCTCACGAACCAACCACTGCCGGGATTCCGATCCCGATTTCCGGCCACCGTAGGCGCGGGCTTGCGGATGGCGAGCAATGGGTGGCTCGCCGTCCGATCGTCCGGTAACTGTCCGGACCGAGCCCAAGTTGTCGACGGCGCGTAGTGTTCCACGCGCGCCTCAAAGAGATGTCAGCAACCGTAGGGGCCCAGCTGGGTCGAGGCCTACTGGGGCTATGGGTGATGCGAAAGTGACCCTCGGGGCCCAGGAAAAAATGGCAAAGAAGGAACAGGAGTGGGTTTTTAGTCAGTTAAAGTCTGACACTATCTCCCGCTCCGCCCAAGAGCGGGGGATGTCATTAGATGATTTTCCCACCCGAAAAAAAAAATAGGTTAGTTTAGCTGATGCTGGTATGTCAGACTGAAGCATATAATAATCAGCCTTATAATGTACCAACTGCTGGGACTCAGGCTTCCTCTCTAGGAAAAGGAATTGAACGGTATCCACCACGCGGGTCCAGTCCGGGTTGGTGGATGTCAAATGTTTTCGAATTTTTGGTTCCAGCCTCACGATGTTTTTCTTTTTTCACCGTTTTAAGATCAGTGGTGATGAAATAAATTGAACGAAGTAATGCTTCTGTCTCACAACAACTTATAAGTCGAGGCCGTTACCACTGGACCCTTACTGGTCTAAGTCTCTGCATTTCGAGGGTAGTTGTTACGAAATAAATCCACCCACACTCAATGGGTTAAGCGAAAGTGTAACCCGATGTCCTGGAATGAAGGCAAAGAAGGAACAGGAGTAGGTTTTAGTAAATAAAAGTCTGACACGCCCTCTGCCCAAGAGTGCTAGAAGTCGTCGGATGATTTCCCATCTAGAAACAAGTCCCACACTGGGCCGCGTGGTGCCACACCCACCACGCGACCCAGTGTGGGTCCTTTTTGTGGTCTTTCTTGTCCAGTATGGACCCATTACCTCTCCTAGAGGGGAGGCCTGTGTCCCAGCAATGGGTACATTATAAGGTTGATTAAGCTTATCATCATCATCATCATCATCATTTCAGCCGAAAGACGTCCACTGCTGGACATAGACCTTCCCCAAGTATCGCCACAATGAACGGTCCTGTGCGTCTCGCATGCTTCGGACTCCCGCAACCGTTACCAAGTCATCGGTCCATCTTGTAGGAGGCCTTCCAACGCTACGTCTTCCGGTACGTGGTCGCCATTCCAGAACCTTTCAGCCCCAATGGCCATCCGTTCTGCATGAAATGTGCCCTGCCCATTGCCACTTAAGTTTGGCGATTCTTCGTGCTATGTCGGTGACCTTATATGGTGATTAAGCTTATATTTGTATGAATTTGAAGATAGAGCTGATAGTGTATGCTGTAGCGTGTGCGTCACTAATGCATCAAACACTCCTCTTGTCGTTATCCATAATCTAGTGTAATCAGTATTCGTCATTTGTGAAAGATTTCAAAATCGGATTAAAGAATTAGGTACAATATGTACTATGGCCAAAATATATCAGCTTTTATTAACCCTAAAATGTACATCCTTACGCCCCTCGGGAGTCCCGACTCCGATTTCCAGCCGCCGTGGGCGTGGGCTTGCGGACGACGAGCAATGCGTAGCTGACCGTCCTGCCATCCGGTAACTGTCCGGATCGAGCCTGAGTCGTCGAAGGCGCATATTGTTGCACGCGCCCCTCAAAGAGATGTCAGTAAAACCATAGGGGCCTAACTTTGTACAATATTCTGACAAATAAATGCATTCTAATCTATTGTACATTAGTTTTAATATATGCGAAACACGTGTCTAGTATTTTTATGTAAAGAATCTATGTACAAAATTTAATAATTGTATCAAGATAATAAAATGGTAATAATTAATAAATAATAATTATATAAATAAATATAATACATTTCATAAAAACACAAAACATTTCATACTTTTTTAATTTTTATTAATTTATATAAATATATATATTTTTGAAAATTTTAATAATTATGTACCTACAAAAACAACAAAATCTGTTAGAGAAAAAAAAAAACATCATAAAGTTAAAAGTTTGTTATATCACTTGGTTGTTAGCACAAATACATGGTCACCGGGCCATCCGGCGACTGAGGGATTGTTTTTTGTTATGTGGCAGATCGGGAGGGTGTGTCAGACTTTTACTGACTAAAAACTCACTCCTGTTCCTTCGTTGTCTTTACCGAGTCTTCCTTTCAGAAGCAGACCCTTGGGCCCAGTAGCCTTCGACCCTGCTGGGCCCCTACGGTTTGCTGACATCACTTTGAGGCGCGAGTGGAACAGTACGCGCCGTCGACGACTTGGGCTCGGTCCGGACGGTTACCGGACGATCGGACCGCGAGCTACCCATTGCTCGCTATCTGCAAGCCCGCGCCTACGGTGGCCGGAAATCGGGATCGTTATCGTGGTGGCTGGGGCGTAAGGGCTGCGCCCACGCGCGTGCACTTGCGGCCTCCTCCTTTGCTAACATTACTGCTTCGCAGAAGGAGGCGACCGCCTGCCACTCCTCCTCGCTTCGAACCATGGCCTGTAACCAAGGCCCGGCGCGAGAGATTGTTGCCACCGATCTCCCCCACCAGGAAACGGCGGTGCTCTGCCCAAGCGGGACACACCTCTACCGTGTGCTCCACCGTGTCCTCCATAAAGTGGTGACACCCGGGCGTAATTTCCGCATTAATCCGGTGCAAGAACTTCCCGAACTGACTATGTTTGGTGAGAACCTGCGTCATGCGGAAGGTGAGGACGCCATGAGGTCTTGCCAGCCAATGGGTATGAATGCCTGTTTTCACTAAAGCCCTCGATGGTGGGTCATGAACTCTCGGTCCTAAGTCCAACGTTCATAATTCAATATTGTACTTTTACTTGATCATTTGACTATCATCTTATGTTAGAGAAAACGGGTGTGTCTCATTGTTTCCCTTTCAAAATATTTCATCATCATCATTTGTTATTAAGGTTTTTATTTAATGTAATTTTTTAGTTTGTAAGTTTCTACTGTAGAACACCTTGGACTTCCTCCGTAATGTTGTACAAGTGCTTGTAAATAAATAATAAATAAATAATCGTTATTTCGGCTGAAATACCAGACATAGGCTTCCACCAAGCGTCACCACAACAAACAATCCTGTGGGTGTCGCCTTTATCGCATTCCAAAATATTTTTTGTCATAAAATTTCTAGGTCATACCTACGTAAATACCTATGACCTAGAAATTTTATGACAAGAAATGACTTTATATCTATAAAGTCATAAACTCATTATGTTTTGTATGTAAACCAATTTAGTCTATGTATTTCCTGCCGATAAGCACGAATGGCAATAAATTCGAAGTCCTTAACCCTTATTCCGTATTTCAATGACAAAACAATAAAAAAAATAATCAAAACAAGGAAAAAACAACACTTCTATTTAAAGTTTACTACAATCTAATTTCGTGAAATATCTCTTTATCTTGAAATTCCTTCTACTATCGTAGAGGCGCATCATATTATAGTATTCTTTGTACGGGCTTTAGAATTTCATCACGTTACCTAATCAGATCATGACACGTTGTATCTCTTGTTTGGGGTTTTAAAATCATTATGACTAAACATTTTCCAATTAAATCAATTCCAATATTTGAAAGTGGTGAAGTTGGCCAGTGATTGTTTTTTTTTTTCATCTCTCAATTTTAATTAAGGATATATCGATCTGCTCCTACCTCGGGTCACTTGCCCAAAGAAATATCGTCGTAGACCGAGACGTAACGTAATCGGATCAAATCAGGTTGGATGAAATGGAATAACTTGTGACCCACGGTTGCCCCTCAAGTTAAAGGGTACAATTTACAAGTCTGTGATAAGACCGGTAATACTGCATGGATCAGAATGTTGGACAGTAAAAAAGATTGTAGCGGAGATGAGAATGTTGAGATGGATCTGTGGTGTGACGAGAATGGATAAATTGAGAAATGAGTATATTAGAGGAAGTTTGAAAGTGGCGCTAGTGACCGAAAAGTTGAAAGAGAATCGTTTTTTTTTGGTATGATCATGTAAAAAGGAGGGATGAAACGCATGTTACTAAAAGGGTAATAATTATACATGGATGGATGGAGGAAAGAAAGAAAGAAAGAAAGAAAAAGAGTTTATTCACGTCAAACATGGCGCATACCTTAAAAATAAATACAAATAATAACAACGACTTATAAGTGGAAGGGTATGCGTCACATCCGCGCAAAACGTCCAGCACTCAGCAAAATGCCGGGGCTCATGTAAGACAGAGCCTCAGCGCTGATTTTCAGTACCAGCCGTCGTCGACGGTGAGACGTTGACCGGCCAGCAAGAATAAAGAGAAAAGGCAAATAAAAGATGGACGACCTGTATGTGGAGTGATATGAAAGAAAAAAGGGTCAATGATATTGTGAAGGTTGACAAGACAGAATGGAAGAAATAATCGGGTTTTGCTAACCCCAAGTAATATGGCATTTGAGCGAAAACATTACGAGATGAGGATGTTGAGATTCAAGGTCGGCTTTAAGACTAATTAGACGCTGCTGAATACCAGATATGATATGTATACAGAGCGACTGTCTATCTTACCTTCATAACGCAGTAATTAGTAATACCACGATACCCCTTGGCAAGATTGGTTATCTGACGTCCCGGCTTGTTGCAGGTGTTTGGCTACCCATAACCAGGATCTTAAAATGACAGCCGGGACCTACAGCTTAACGTGAAACAATTGAAAGAGCGTGGTGAAAGAGGGTGGGGCCGGATCTTGTGGACAGCCAGTTCGGTTTCTGTAGAGGGCGCTCCACGGTGTACGCCATTAAACACGTGCGAGCCTTCCCGGTGGGAAATGCGGTGTCCTGGGGACATTTAGACGTCTCCAACGCCTTCAATACCATGCCCTGGAGTTGCATTAGGAAGGCAATCCGGTAACACCGGGTACCGACCTACATACGTCGTGTGATCGAGGCCTATTTGGCGGACAGACTTGTCATCTACCCCGGTCACTAAGGAGAGTGGAAATGGCGAGAGATATTGTGGGGTGTTGCGCAGGGATCGCTACTGGGACCGCTCTTGTCGCATCGGCTACGACCATATTATATATAATTTCTATGGCTTCGACTATGTGCTGCGCGGTGACCTCCCCAGCGGGGTCAGCGTGGTATGTTACGCTGGCGACACGCTGGCCCTAGTACAGGGGTAGTCACACCAAGCGGCGCCCAAACTAGCGACACGCGGGATTGCGACAGAGTCTGATAAATCCCTGCGCCTGCCCATAAGTAACAGAGATATATGTAATATAAAATATGTTAAAAAAGAGTGTCCATGGAGTTTTTTTGCACATTAATCTAAATAGAGATCTACAGTTTGGAATGTGCAATTAACATATTTTTCTTGACAATTCAAAAGTACCTGTAAATGGTTTATTAGATATAAATGTATTGATTTGATTTACCCCGGGCCGAAAGACGTCTAACTAAGTCAAGGTAGCCACCATAGCCCGACGAGTCACTAAACTTAAGTGGCAGGGGCAGGGCACCTAGCTCGTAGAAAAGATATTCGATGAGTTCGAAAGGTTCTGGAGTAGCGACCGCGCACCGGAAGACATAGCGTTGGAAGGCCTCCTAGAATGTGAGCCGATGACCTGATGAGGGTCGCGGGAATCTGAGGGATGCGAGACGCACAGGACCGTTCGTTGTGACGACATTTGCGGGAGTCCAATAGTGGACGTCTTTCAGTTGAAATGATAATGACGATGTTTGAAGTGGATCGAGAAAGAAATGCCTGAAAAGATTTGGGAAAGTTTTTTGGCCATTAAAGGCTAAAAATAAAAACTATTCACTTTTTATTCACAATCGTTATCTCAGATTAGAGATACTAAACATTTACAAGGTACTTGAAATCAATCGTTCAATTTGCTACTATAAAAAGATTTATTATAAAATAACAGAATGATAGCAAACACAAATCGATTCTAATATCTGTGGTCTCATCGAATATTTATACATATATATACCTACATATAATAAAATTAAAGTGTCTGCTTTGTAATATATATATATTTTTTTTTTTACTGAATGCATAGAAAATGTGTCAATAATCTGTCTATCAGTCTGTCTGTCTGTTTTGGCTAATCTCCAAAACAGGTGCACCAATTTTGCTGGGACTTTCACTGAGGGATGTTGTCTTTGAATTTTTGGTTCTAGGACATGCCGGTTTCCTTACAATGTTTTCCTTCACCGTTTTGAGAGCAGTGGTGATGAAATAAATTACACAAAGTAATGCGCCTGGCTGGGTTTGAACACGCGACCTACAACTCGTAAGTCGGGGCCGTAACCACTCGGCCACCACTGCTCTCAGCTCTCTTTGTTTTCTTGTTTTATTTAAATTATTAATATTATACGTTTTAAATGGCTCTGCGTGTTTTTATCAACATTCCATACCACTACATTAGTTCTACAGTCCATTTCGCTCCTTACTTTATCATCATTTTAGTGGAAACACGTCCACTGTTTTTTTTTTTTATTCTTGATAGGTTCGCGCTTGACCGCTAACTGACCTGATAGAAAGCGACGATGCGGTCGACGATGGAGCGCGCTTACCTAGAAGTAACCTATTCACTCTTGACTTAAAGATTCCCGGGTTGTAGCCATCAGGAAAAACAGATTCCGGCAAGGAATTCCACTCCTTAGCTGTACGCACTATGAATGTGTTCCCAAAACGTTTTGTGCGTATAGGTGGGATGTCCACCATGTACCGGTGGCGCATTGCCGTACGCCTGGTGGTCCGATGATGGAACGGGCTAGGCGGAATTAGGTTATGCAATTCCGACGCACACTCCCCGAAATGCAACCGGTAGAAAACCGACAGGCTAGCAACTCGGCGTCGATGCTCAAGACTTTGAAGCCTCGACTCAACGTACATATTATTATGTCTTCTTTCACTCCTTACTTAGGGCTACTTTTATTTTACTAAAAGAATAAGGGTTTTTAAAAAAAACTTTTAGAAATAGTTTCTCGATTGATTTAATTTGACTTTTTTCTTGGTTTTGGGTGTTTTCAAGGCTAGAGTGAATAGGCTCTTAATAAACCAGTTCGCCTCACCATCAACGTTTGCATCATTACTTACCATCAGGTGGGATCGCAGTCAAGCTCTAGTTTATATCAAATTAAAAAAAAAGGTAGCATGGTGCGGCTTTGCATGCTTCGCTGGTCATCCGGACTCACACTACTAGATAAAATCCACAATGAGTACACAAGAGGCAGTTTTAAAGTTACCCCGATAGTCTATAAAGTCAGAGAGAGAGAAGCGTTTATGGTGGTTGGGAACACCCAAATACTCCGAAATATTTTATTCCGAATTTCGATGTTCCGATTTTCAAAAGTCCGAATTTCATAATACCTAAGAATTATAATGTCTATTATTAAAAATCACGAAACTTATTTTACCGAGAGTCGTAAATGCGATTTGTTAGTTTTCCGATTTTCATACATTCGAAGAATCAAATGCTCGAAGGGTTCTCGGTCCGAAAAACGATTTTCCGATTTTCAATACTTCGAATAAACTAAAAGCCAACATGTTGCGTTACAAAATTTAGTGACAGAAACGAATCGCTGCAAAACCGACTTCACGCAGTCTTGTCTGCCCTACCCCTAGAGTGTAATTTAAACCCGCGCCATGCCTGCTTGCAGGTCGCATGCTTGTTTGCATGCTGCATGTCTGCTTGCACGCTGCATGCCTGCTTGCATGCTGCATTAAATCCCCAGCATGCTGGAAAACGCATCCGTCATTAGTTTTTTAATTCTACCCCCTCATATCATACATAATATTATACTTCTCTCTAACGAGCAATTATGTGTTTATTTGTCACAGTTTTACAAGGCGTTTTTATTTCGGAATTGTATTAATCGGTATTTTATTAATCGGAATTTGTATTTTTGATGTTTCGAATTATCATTAAGTCGGACTTTTTGTTATTCGATCTATTGAAACTCGGTATTTTGAGAATAGTAATTATAAACGTTAGGAATATTGAAATTTAGGAATTATAAAAATAGGAGTAATGATAAGTCGGAGTTGTTATATTCGGAATTTTGAACCATTCGGAATTATGAAAATCGGTATTTTGAAATCCGTATTTGTGACTGTCGGAATAAAGTTTTTCGTATTTATGTAGTGTACCCGGTAAGGTCACGTGCACAGACGCCCAGACGGCCATATGGTGAAGCTTGCCCTTGAACTGTCTACGACGAAGCGCATTTCTGGTTAGATCTTATGCCATTTATTTGGCGCGGGCTTGCGAACGGCGAGCAATGAGTAACTCGCCCTCCGACTGTCCGGTAACTGTCCGGATCGAGCCCAAGTCGTCGACGGCGCGTACTGTTCTGCGCGCCTCAAGAAGATGTCAGCAAACCGTAGGGGCCCAGCAGAGTCGTAGCTTACTGGGGTCAAGGGTCTGCTTCTGAAAGGAAGACTCGGCCCTGGTACGAAAGACAACAAAGGAACAGGAGTGGGTTTTTAGTCAGTAAAAGTCTGACACCCCCTCCCGCACCACCCAAGGGCGGGGGATGTCATTGGATGATTTTCCCACCTACAAAAAAAAAAAATGCCATTTATTTGGGGTTGGGCCTCCTTGTCTTCATCCTCCATTGACCATGATTTCGAGCCATGTCGGTGTCGAGATGAGCTTCTTTGAGGTCTCTTTGGACCATCGTCAGCCAAGTGGAAGGTGGTCTTCGACGCGTGCGCTTCCTCGTAGGCAGTTCAAGGGCAAGCTTCACCATATGATCATCTAGGCAGGTCAGGCACCTGACTGTACCACCGTAAACGCTTCTCTTTGACTTTATCGACTATCGGAGCAACTTTAAAACTACTCTCATGTTCTCATTGCTCATTTATCTCGTAGTGTGACTCCCGCCGACTAGTGGTTAGGAAGTAATAAAAGATATGACAATACAAACACCTTTTACTTCAGCGATAGCAAAGTGTCACGTGATCCGTTTGTATTTATTTTTTTTACCTTAGAGATTTCCGACAATCGAAGGTCGTCACACATACTTACAGATAATATAGCTTAATCAGTATAATAAAATTGCGTGACAGATAGACGAGTAAGATTGCAGTATCTAGAACAAGGTAATTTTATTTACGTGATTGCTGTGCAGCTCGAACTGCGCGCGTGCATTTCATGTTCGTACGAAGTCTCTGTGCTGCTCAAGCGCCGCTCGCGTGCAAGCTATGCACCATACTCGAGCGGCGCAGGGGAAGCGCGCGTGCCGCTCGCGGTACACATACATAGTTCAAACGCGAAAGAAGCTACGTGCGAACGAGATGCGCGCGCGCTGCACGCTCGTCTCACTCGAGCCTTGCTGGAGATGCACTAGGGCGGCACACCAAACTTAGGTTGTAACCGCATGCGAGCATCACGCGCGCAGCTCGCGAACGGCGCATTCACCAGGTCTGGATACACCATTACGTGATTACGACACATCTTTCACTAGATATTTTGGAAACATAGTTAATATCTATCTCTCGTTTTTTAAAAAACATAATTGAATTTCTTGGACCAAGTTTTTTTTTGAAATATTCGAGTCTGTAACGGAATTACCGAATGTCAACAGAGCTTTTCTTATATGAAAGCGAAATATCTCTTTTTTCGCGTTGCCTCTTTCATTCAACGCAATGTTTCATAATATTGCGTTGAATTAACCGACCAGCTTTGAAAGCTCAAGTTGACGGTTACACGGTTCGGGAAGGGCCCTAAGAGCGGCCAACCCGAGGTACATTTCCATATAACCGCTCTTACGCGATTATGATGTTATTACACATCTTTCACCAGATATTTTGGATACACAGATATATTGTGAATATTATGTAGGCTTTTATAGAAATCAAAATATAAATTTGTGTAAAACTAATTCAGTAGGTATGGACCTCTTAAAATCTGCTATTTTACGTGAACTTTGGTCCTCCATAATGCCTTGCATATTTAATCGGTATTCTAAATTACGACAATTTTTTTCAAAAACTTTTAAAGATTTAAAAAAAAAAACACGTATTTCCTGGAACAGGTTTTGTGAAATATTCGAGTAAATCACGGAGTTACCGAATGCTAACAGAGTTTTCAGGCGTTATCTCTCTTTTTTCGCTTTGCCTCATCATCACACATCGCGTTGGATTGCGTTAGATAAAGCAAGAAGCTTTTAAACCATGCTTGACGTTGACGATAGGCGAGTTGGGGCCATTTTAAAAAAGAATTTTAAATTGACCTTAAGGGGATTTCCAGTTTTCCGAAAATATATAGGTAAATTTTTCAAATAATTATATCAATTTTACAACCTTTTTTTATTAACCTGCAATGTATGTAACTATGTATGTTCGGTTCAAATCTTCAACAAATTGAGCTGATTTTTTTGCTGTTGTATTCCATATTGTAATGGCATAAGTGGCAAACATTTGCCAAAAGAACAATCATGGACCCTGCCGAGCACAGCAACAGACAGATTGGTCTGTAACTACCTCTCAATGGTGACGTAGAGAATGTTTAAAATTGGTATCAAAGAATCTTAACACTTTCTGGCCGGCGTGTAGCACCGGTAGAGCATGGTGTATTTGCTAGGAGACTGTACCTATCACCGATGGCCACGTCACACTAGACCAGGGATGGTGAATCCTTATATGAGACCGTGCCACTAAAAATATTTAAAGAAAATGTTGTAATTACGTGCAGCCAAAAAATCTTGGCTTAGTGATTTAATGAACAAATATTTATACTAAATGCTATTAACTTTTAATTAGCAGCCCAAAGTCGTATATCGTAATGTTTACAGTGGTTTGTTTATTCAATTATATGTATAAAAGAGAAAATTGGTGTGATTACGAGTGTTTCAAATCACCTACGTGTTGTACTTCTTTCACTGGCGTGCCCCAATTATTTTGCCATGCGTGCCATAGGTTCGCCATCTTTTTTTTTAATTTTTTTAATTTATTTTTTAATTTGTTACATCAAAAATCATTTTTAACATCTGCGAAACTGCATAGCAGTTTGTCGGCAGTACATGCTCGTGAATTTCGCTTATTACTAAGACCACATCCGGTCACCCCCCAAGTTTGTAGGTAGGTACTCGTTGTGAGGTAAACAGATGCAGCACCACAACACTATCTGAGACCAACATACCGCAGCAACTATGGACACATAGACAGATAATGTTTTATTAGAACATTTTTTAATTGGTTTCTATTTTTGGCTCGATTTATTAATTCATCAGGTAACTCATTAATAAGTGTAGGTGTAATCCACCGTCTCGCATGCTTACCGTAGTAATTATTCACCCTAGGAACCTGGAGTTTCTTTTTCTTAGATTGGCGGGTTGGGTAGCTATACACTCTTTCATTTTTATAATTTTTACTATTATGTTGTTCCAAAACAATTGCTAGTTTAACTAAAAAGCATTACTAACTAATTAGAAAGAGAAAGAATGCATGATTCGTGTTTTAAAAACTATGCGCTTTCGACACGGGCTTGGTCTGTTCAGCCCCCCTAGCCAAGTTACAACCGTTTCGTGTCGAATTCCGTTCTCCAATCGGTAACGCCTCGGTGTCAGCAATTGTAGAAAACGATAAGTTGGTAGCCATGTTGACGCGCCGGAGTCGGCCGCTCGTTCTACAATAACAAAGAAGAATTGTAGAAACGATAACAATTCATTCTATCAATTTGAACGATGTGAACTTGGCTACGAATTTTCTATTCGTTTGTTCTGAACATGTGACTTAACGTTGAGATGATGTCATTCCCATACATTTGATTCGTTTTCGACTAGCGTTAACATCATTTCAGCCGAAAGACGTCCACTGTTGGACATAGGCCTCCCCCAAATGTCGCCACAATGACCGGTCCTGTGCGTCTCGCATCCATCGGATTCCCGCGACCCTCACCAGGTCATCGGTCCACCTCGCGTTCGTTTGGTTTGTGTTGCGGCTACATGGATGTAAACCACGCGCCAACACGTTCGGTGGTTGGAAAAACGCGCCTCCCAACCAAGGGCGTTGAAGGTCCTGGATTAAAACTGCTGTCTACGTATAGCCTTATGATATCCAGAAGTAAATCGTTCATGTAACATAGTAGCATGCATTTCCACGTCCATGTTCTGTAAACCTTATTGGACTTAAGTACGATAAGTGTGAGTAAGTAAGTTAAACTACGCAGCCACTGGTGCCTCTCGTATTTACGAATATTACTTATGTTATGATAGTTTTCACTAAAACCCATCAGGCGTACGGCAATGCGCCACCGGTACATGGTGGACATCCCACCTATACGCACGAAACGTTTTGGAAACACATTAATTGTGTGTACAGCTAAGGAGTGGAATTCCTTGCCGGAATCTGTGTTTCCTGATGGCTACAACCCGGGATTTTTTAAGTCGAGAGTGAATAGGTTACTTCTAGGTAAGCGCGCTCCATCGTCGACCGCATCGTCACTTTCCATCAGGTGAGATAGCGGTCAAGCGCGAACCTATCAAGAATAAAACATGACATGGAGAGGGAACGCAGGGCGCTGTCAGTCAGAAGCAATATGTTGATCCGTAGATTTGCAAAGTGTTCAAAGGATGTAAAGGCTACTCTGTTTAGGGCATACTGCCAGTCTTTTTACACTTGCAGTCTATAGGTTGACTACACGCAGAGGGCTTACGGCGCCTTGCGGGTCCAATACAATAACGCATACAGGGCACTGTTGAGCCTGCCGCGTCATTGCAGCGCATCGGGGATGTTTGCGGAAGCACGTATTGATGACTTTTATGCTATCGTACGAAAGCGTGTCGCATCCCTGATGGGGCGGGTACGAGGCAGCGCCAACAGTCTCTTAAAAACCGTAGCGGATAGGACTGATGGCCTTATATTAAAACACTGGACGAGTTCGCAAGTGTTATCCTCAAACCGTGCCCAGAAGTAGTGTTGTGTGTATGTTAATTGTTATTTGATTTAATTATTAATATTGACATGCTTTATTGAATTTATTTATTTAATTGACAGAGATATATATGTACTAACAGTAGTTTATAAGTTGTGTATGTCTTTACTAACCATAATGGATTGTATTATCTGGAAAATAAATTATTATTATTATTTATTATTATTATAAAAATAAATTATTATTATTATTTATTATTATTATACAAATAAATTATTATTATTAATTATTATTATTATAAAAAAAATACCTACTCCTAAGTTCCTTCTTTGCCATGCGTTCCAGGTCCCCGGGTTTCCCTTTCCGAAGCGAACTCATGGCCCCAGTAGGCTTCAGCCCTGCTAGGCCCCTACGGTTTTGCTGACATCTCTTTGAGGCGACTCTGGAACAAGTCTTGATCGGAAAAACTCAATAACACTTTGCCAGATCCGGGAGTCGATCTTTGTGTCTACCGGACTTTGTATCTACCGTCACCTAGATAAAATGATAGCCACTATGTTACGCAGGAGATACGGGATCATCAATTGATAATGTTATCATTATTATCAAATCAATTGCCGTAACTATCAAAATATTCTAACGCTCATTATCAATGTGATATTATTATAATTAAGTATAATAGTAATAAAAGGTGATGGAAAACATCGTGAGGAAATCGGCATAATCAAAGAACCAATTCGAAGACATCTGGTCTTTTTTTTGAGAGGTGGGAAATCATCCAAAGACTTCTCCTAGTCTGGAGTTGGACTTTTACTGACTAAAACCACACCTGTGTCTTTCAGTTGTCCTTTGTGTTCTAGGATTACGGAAAATTCCCGGCGTGTTGGCGGGCATCGGCCCTGCGGCCCCTACGGTTTGCTAACATCTCTTTGAGGAGCGCGTGGATCACTACGCGCTGTCAACGACTGGGGCTCGGTCCGGTCGATTACCGGACTGCCGGATGGCCAGCTACCCAATGCTCGAAGTCCGCAAGCCCGCGTCTACCATGGCTGGTAGTCGGGGTCAGGTCTCGGCGGCTAGGGCATGAGGATGTTCGTTCCCTCAGCCGTGTGGCCTACTCCTTCGACATAAGCCTGATTACCTGAAAGCCTGGTGCCTGGTAGGAAGCCTGAGTCCTAGCATTACAAAGCTGACCTCTCGCTGATCTTGGTTCAGGCCATCGTACGGAATGGGAGGCGGTCACTTCTTTCTGCAAAGCAGTAAGCCAAGCAAAGGAGGTGGTCGAAACCATGAGGTAGACATAAGCCTCACACGCTACCCCCCGCCGGTGACGCCCCAGGCGTCAGAAATCGCAGGATAACTACTGGCTACCATAGGCGCGGGCTTGCGGACGACAAGCAATGGGTAGGTCGCCATCTGGCCGTCTGGTAGAGACCGAACCCGATTTGTCGACGGCACATAGTTTTCCACTCTCACTTCAAAGAGATGTCAGCAAATGGACGAGGCTTTCTACCTACTGCGATTTTTTTTTATTGGTATAAACTAGTGCTTGACTGCGATCCCACCTGATGGTAAGCAGTGATGCAATCGTTGATGGTGAGGCGCACTAGTTTAATAAGAACCTATTCACTCTAGCCTTGAAGACACCTAAATTATAATTGGACGGAAAGACCGCAGCAGGCAAATTGTTCCAGTCCTTCAATGTACGCGGTATAAACGACGAGGTGAAACACTTAGTCTGGACCGTAGAGGTTTCAACAACGTAAGGGTGGATACTCACCGTACGTCGAGTTGTCTGAAATGCGAGCTTATCAATGATTTAAAAAAAAAAACATTGAGCTGGCCTGGTCCATTGTAGACCTCATCCAGCACATTTCATCAGACGAGATCTAGCTCATAACAAATATTCGTCATTATGGTCATAAAAAATCATCCCCAATACAGGATGACTCGTAAGAGCCACCGCTGCTTACGCAAAGGGCAACTGAAAGGTAAGTTGCTGTTGTTGAGTTGTAGAGCTTGTTGAGTTGTGTCCGTTGGTTTTCTACCGGTTGCATTTCAGAGAGTGTATGTCGAAATTCGAAGTTGCATAATTTAATTCCGCTGAGCCCGTTCAAACATCGGACCACCAGACGTAAGGCATCCCTTTCCCACCCATTTATTTATTATTTATTAATTATATTCTTTATTGTACACCACATAAACAAAAATACGGGGTAAACATAATTAAAAATAAGTGTACAATGAGCGGTCTTATCTCACAGGGCAATTTGTTATTGACAACCTTTGGATGGACTGAAAGAAAGAAGATGGATTTAGGGCTGTCAGTGTACAACATCAGAAAAATACTAATAAGACATAATAAGACAAATACATACATACAATATAAGAAAAAAAAAATACTAATAAATATTAAATATATTTATAATTGAGCCAGGAGAAGAAAAAATCAAAGTGAAAGGTAATGCTCCTTCACCATTTTTTAAACGTAGGTAGCGTTTGAGCACGCATCACTTCTAAGGGTAACGCATTCCACAAACGAGCTGCTTGAATTGTGAAAGATATCATTATGCATTAAACGTTTTAGAAACACATTCATAATGCGTACAGCTAAGGAGTGGAATTCCCTGCCGGAGTCTGTTTCCTGATAGCTATAACCTGGTCGTCTTTAAGTCAAGAGTGAATAAGTCACAATAACTACTAGGTAACTTTACTTTTAGGCAAGCGTACCCCATTGTCGATGCGTCCGGCCCTGGTTCAGGCTATGGTCCGGAGCGAGGAGGAATGGCAGGCGGTCGCCTCCTTCTGCGAAGCAGTAATGCTAGCGAAGGAGGAGGCTGCACGCGTGAGGGAACGAAGGTCCTCACGCCCTAGCCGCCGTAATTCCGACCCCGACTACCAGCCACGGTAGACGCGGGCTTGCGGACGTCGAGCACTGGGTAGCTCGTCGTCCGGCTGTTCGGTAATTAACCGGACCGAGCCCAGTCGTCAACAGCGCGTAGTGATCCTCGCGCTCCTCAAAGAGATGTCAGCAAACCGTAGGGGCCCAGCAGGGCCGATGCCCGCTAGCTAGGACCGCGGAGAATTTCTGAAAGAAAAACCCGTAGTCCTAGAACGCAAAGGGTAATTGAAGGATATAGGTGTGGTTTTAGTCAGTAAAAGTCTGACACGCCCTCTCGCTAGAGCGTGAGAAGTCATTGGATGTATGGATGGATTTTCCACCTAAAAAAAAATATCGCTTTCCATCAGGTGAGATGATGGTTTAGGAGCCTATCAATAGTACAAAAAAAAACTGGGCAAGTGTGAGTCGGACTATGTAAATAGTTCAATTCCCGAATGGAGTCTCGAAGATTTTTCTGCATCGTTTTTTTTTTTGTGACCTGACTACAAATTAACTGTTTTCAGATTTATTCATATACCTGTGCTATAAGACCTTGCTTTATGCCAAATTTCGGGATTCTGGGTCAACAGGAAGTATGAATTTTGATTCCCTTGAGAGTGTCGAAATATACGTTTTTTGCGACATAAACGGCCGTATCTTTTTTTTTTTTATTAACTGACAGACCTAAGTATACGGTTTTAATTTCAACACGATACCTCCACGCGTTCTCGAGATAAAGGTCTTGCCAAACAGACAGACAGATAGACGGACGGACAACAAAGTGATCTTATATGGGTTCCGTTTTTTCCTTTTGAGGTACGGAACCCTAAAAAAAGGAACACGGGTGTATTTTAGTCACTATATTCTGATACTCCTTCTCGCTCCACGCAGAGAAGGAGGAATTATTATTTTGATGATTTTCTATCAAAAAAAGGTAGGTACGTAAGTATAATATTTTTTTTATAGAATAATAGCCACTAGATGTCGCTAGCTGTCTGAGGGTTTTATGAAGATAGTCTTAAATAGTTAGGTGGTCCATCTTTCTATCAAAATTATAGATAATAATCATTGTTATTTATTTTTTCAGGATCTATTGAAGTAGTACAGTGTATTTACAAAGAAAAATAAATATTCTTCATGCAACTATGAAAATTGTTTCAAAATTGTTTCTGCTATTCGCCGCTAGATGGAGCAGCAATCAAGAGTTTAACACGTACTGACTGTCAAGTTTCCACGTGGTAGCCGAGGCTGTTCTTAATTGACCACGTGGACCTCTAAAATGAGTAAAATGGTTACCTATACATGGATAAATAGTTACCAGTGATACTTTTATTAATTTGAAAATATATATTAACAATTTCATCATTGATTTATGAACCTATTAAGAAACGCTATCTTACTAAACGCCAAGGTGCACTTATATAAAAAAAAACATCTAACTGCTCTTTTCTAAAAAAGTCATGGGACTTAAAAAAGTATAAACAAAACAAAAGTATAAACACTTCACAAATGCCATGAAAATCAAAAATGTATTTTGTTATTATTATTAATTAATTTTCAAGTAACAGAGAGTCATTTTAGTTACAAATCATTAACATACATACAATGCAAATCATAAATATAATTATAAAATTAAATTAAAGTTTGTTTGTTAGTGATTTTTTTCTGCCTTACTAAATTAGCTGAGTTTTTTTTAGTACCTCAAAAGGAAAAAAACGGAACCCATATAGGATCACTTTTTTGTTCGTCCGTGTATCTGTCTGTCAAGACCCTTTATCTCGGGAACGCGTAGAGGTATTGAGTTGAAATTAAAACCATATACTCAAGTTTGCGGTCTCTTGAAGCTGTGAAAATATCAAATTTCTAAGTTTATATTTATGTCTCAAAAAACGTATATTTCGACACTCGAGAGAATCAAAATTCATAGGGTACTTACCATTAACCAAGAATCCTGAAATTTTGCATAAAGCAAGGTCTTATAGCACAGGTATAGGAATAAATCTGTCTTGTAAGTAGTGAAACCTCCAACAGACTGTACACTTTAATTGAAAAGACACCACTACGCAATTATGATGTCTGTCACTACCGTACACCAAATTGTGGAATAGAATATATTTTAAGAAATATAAATGGAAAAGTTCGTGATTTTACTAAATCTGACTTCTGCATTATTTATATTGGCGAAGAAGATTTTCGGAGGACACAAAACTATAGAAATCTCGTCATGTATATTCATGAATATCTAATTCCTTTGAATCATACTAACTTTATAATCTGTTTACCAACATTTAAATACATGAACAATACTAATGTGATGTTTAATAGCAGAGTGGAATCCTTTAATAACTTACTATACATGGATGCCGAGACCTATAAATATACCTTTATCTTAGATTCTAACTTAAACTTACCTTTTACTAACGATACATATAGTCAACTTTCTGGGACTTTAAATTACAAAGGTCAAAAAATAATAATGTCCGATTTACAAGACCTCATCCATGATTTAACTGTACTGAATACTGTTCAACTAGAGGTTGATAGTTTCCATAAAAAACAGCAAAAATCTTTAACAGACACCGAGACACAGTATGAACTATATACCACAAATTTACAAACAACAAGTGAAATAAACTCTACCGAAAACTATTCCTTTCGAGACCAACGGCCAACAATTTAAAATTTTGTTCCAAAATATACAAAGTATTTATAATAAACAGTATGTGTTAGAGGCATTTCTTGAAGAAAAACCCATTTATAACGCAGTATGCATATCAGAGACATGGCTATCAAATAAAAAACTATCAATGATTCAATTCAACGGTTACAAAATAGCAGCCTCATATTGCCGTAGCAGTCGCGGAGGTGGTGGCGTCTGCATCCTGCTTAAAGATCATATCGATTGTATAGAGAAAAACGATATCTCAGACATGTCCATAGAATATATATTAGAAATATGTGCAATAGAATTACCCAAAGAAAATATTTTATTAATAACAATTTATTGGAATAAGAGAGAAGAAGATATTTTTATTAGTCAATTAAAAAGAATTTTGAATTATATAAATGATAAGTATTCAAAACTAAATGTTATTATAGGCGGGGATCTAAATGTTAATATTTTAGAGAACAACAGGAAGACTAGCCAACTCCTAGATCTAATGTTAGAATACAAACTTACACAACAAATAAAAGAACCTACCCGAATTACTCAAACTACATCAACATGCTTGGACCTGATTTTCACAAACCTGAACACTAACAAATTTTACACAAAAGTAGAGGAATTAGGCTTCTCGGATCATTGCGCAACAGAAATACATATCACCATACCAAATACACCCAACAAACAAACAACTTGGTACACTAATAAGAGACTATTTAATAAAGAAAATATATTAAAATTTAAATCTGCATTGAATACCGTTGATTGGAACTCCATTATATCAACAAACCAGAATATGAACGACAACTATAAAGTTTTTCATGATACATTAACTAACATCCTAAATAAATGCATACCTATACGTAAAATAAAAATAAAAGCTAATTACAAGAAGTATTGGTTAACCAAAGGTATAAAAATATCCTGTAAAAATAAAAGATTATTGAAAACATTAACGCTAAAAACTAATAACCCAATATTAACAAAACATTATAAAAAATATGAGAAATCATTAAAAAAAATAATTACGACAGCAAAAAAATTTGAATACATTAACAAAATTAAAACATCTACTAATAAAGTCAAAACAATGTGGAGAATTATAAATGAACGAACTAATAAAACAATTAAAAAAGAGAAAAAAAATATAAAACTACAAACAAAAAACAATAGCCTAACTTCGGAACCCAAGGAAGTTGCAAATATCTTCAACAACTATTTTGCATCTATCGGCGAGGGAAGCCCTTTACGAAAAAATAAGCCGGAAGGTTCCCCTGTGCTCTCACCTACCCAAAACACAATGTTTCTTAGCCCTGTAGACCCATATGAAATAAATTCTTTGATCAAAAGCCTAAAAAATAAAAATAGTTACGGAATAGACGAACTCCCACCAAATTTATTCAAACAATGTGCAGACGAACTCACTTTACCATTCTATAAATTAATAAACCAATCTTTCGAAGAGGGCGTATTCCCTGACCAGCTAAAAATTGCACTAGTAAAACCTCTACACAAAAAAAAACAACAAAACAGACCCTAGCAATTATCGTCCAATAGCTCTACTGCCTACGGCTTCAAAGATTTTTGAGAAAGCAATGTGTAATCGCGTGTACGCCTTCTGTGAGAAATATAAAATATTCGACGAATGTCAAAATGGCTTTCGTAAAAATAAATCAACAACTTTAGCTGTTTACAAATTTATACAGGAAGCTCTTAATATAACAAATAATAAAAAATACGCAATTGGTACGCTACTGGACATGAGTAAAGCCTACGATAAAGTCCAATATAGAATATTACTTAATAAATTATATGGAGTAGGAATCCGCGGCAAATCCCATGAATGGTTTAAGTCCTATTTAGCAAACAGAGCGCAATTAGTCGAAATAGAATTCTTCAATAATAGAACTAACGAACTTCAAAAGATTCGATCTGACAGCAAGGCAATAAACGCCTCAATACCACAAGGGAGTGTAATTGGATGTCTACTTTTTCTCATTTATATAAACGATCTTCCGAAAACAATTCAAGACTCCGGACCATGCGTTTTATTTGCAGATGACATTTCTATTCTTACAGCAAAAACCTAAAAAATGCACTTAATAATATACTCACCAAAACAATAACCTGGTTAAATGATCATAATCTTGAAATTAATTTTGAAAAAACTAAACTTATAACTTTCCATCCCCACCAAAAAAGTCGTCTTGATGTAAATTTCTCTTTCAACAACCACAAATTAGAATTAGTAAACGAGTTTTCACTATTAGGCTTAACCATAGATACGAACATAAACTGGAAATCTCACATTCAGAAAACAAAAACAAGACTTTCAACATTTTTATACGCTTTTCGCGAAATAAAAAAGACCACAAACTTGCAGACAGCTTTAGTTACGTACTACGCCTATGCTCATGCATGGCTCAGCTACGGTGTTATAATGTGGGGAAATAGCACAGACGCACCAGCGCTGTTTACAACCCAAAAAAAAATTATCCGTATTTTGGTTAATATTGAACAAACCGATAGCTGCAAACCTCATTTTAAAAAACTAAATATTTTAACGCTACCTTCTATTTACATACTAGAAATCTGTAAATTTGCACATACACACCAAGACTTTTACACGAAACGAGAAGATATTCAAACAAGATTCACATTTCGATACAAAACACGTCTAAACCTACCAACATCTCGATTAAAAATGCATTCATCTGGCCCACTTGTAATGTCGATAAAAATCTATAATAAATTACCCGAGCCACTAAGAAACGAAAAAAAGATCGCTGTTTTTATAAATAAATTAAAAAAACTATTACTAAGTAAATGTTATTATAGCGTAAATGAATATTTAAATGATAAATCTATACAGCTCGCAAAATAATGTAAAATAATTAATAATAAATACTAATTAATAATGTAATAAATAATAATTGGTAATGTACTAAATAATAATTTATAAGGTAATAAATAATAATTTGAAATGTAGTAAATAATAATCTATAATGTAATAAATCTTTAATAAAATTGTTCTTAGAATAAGTTAATTTTTAAGTAGAATAAGGATTGTATTTGCTGTGCCCAACAGGGTCCACGATTGTGTCCAATTTTTTGACCTACCACCTTATCATGTACATTGTGGAATGCAATAAATAATTGAGTATTGAGTATTGAGTATTGAGTAATCTGAAAACTGTAAATTTGTTGTTACGTCACAGCAACAAAAAAAATTTTGGATTGGGAAAAATCATCGTGAGTCCATTCTGTTTACATAGGTAAGTTTGAACGGAACCCTCAGGGCGCGAGTCCGATTCGCACTTGCACAGTTTTTTTTACTATTATATTATACTTTTTACTAAAGGCTCGCAGCTTGACAGTGGTCAGTAGTCTCGCTTTCGCCTGATAAACTGAAAAAACTTGTGTTACGTTTAATATAGTCAATAAAGATTATTATTGTGAAGAGGTAAGGTAAGTACGATTGTAAGAACTTACTCAACATTTTGTACAAATTTTATATGTTAAGTCGATTTGTATTTACATGACGTACCTACTATATTCATTGAGGGCAGCCCCAGTCCGATTCAGTTTGGGAGCCAGACGTCGGAAGTGCTCCTCGAAATTCCACCATGGTCCGGAGCGAGGAGGAGTGGCAGGCGGTCGCCTCCTTCTGCGAAGCAGTAATGCTAGCAAAGGAGGCAGCCGATCGCGTGAGGCAACGGTCCTCACGCCCCAACCGCCGCCGGGATTCTGATCCCGATTTCCGGCCACCGTAGGCGCGGGCTTGTGGACGGCGAGCAATGGGTGGCTCGCCGTCCGACCGTCCGGTAACCGTCCGGACCGAGCCCAAGTCGTCGATGGCGCGTACTGTTTCACGCGCGCCTCAAGGAGATGTCAGCAATTGTAGGGGCTACAGGGTCGAAGCCTACTGGGGCCAAAGGTCTGATTCTGAAAGGAAGACTCGGCCCTGGTACGAAAGGTAACGAAGGAACAGGAGTGGGTTTTAGTCAGTAAAAGTCTGACACTATCTCCTGTTCCGCCCAAGAGCAGGGGATGTCATAAGATGATTTTCCCACCGAAAAAAAAAAAAAAACCTACTATATTCATTGGTAGCATAAGAGAGAGGAGGGGGAGGGTAAATCAAAGTGAACAAAGTCATGAAAGACATCCTTGGCAGGTTTAAGAAGCTCCAGTTCTTCACTGGAGATTCTGTGGACTTTGATAGCTTGGTCGCCAAAATGGAGTACAGAGCTCTTCAAACACGGTTTTGAGTAGGAGAAGTTTAAAGTATAGGAGGAGAAGTGTAATAGTAGATTATGTGACTAGGGAATAAAGCAGTGTCTTTAAGTCGCGGGCGGCATGTTGAATTCCGAACGAAACGAAGGTTGCTAATTTTAATCCCGAACGATAGTGAGGGATTTATATAATTAACTCCCGAGCAATGCGAGGGAGTTAATAAAGAAACCTGAGTGAAGTGAGGAATTTAAACCGCCCAAGACAAAGACAGCTTTATCCCCGTGTTGGATACTCTACTTTTTACACCATCTGTGAGATAATTAAAAGATAATTTAGTAAAACATATCCTAAATTAGAGAAATATATGTACAATTTAATCTTAACTATCACTCAACACGACAGCGAGCAGTGGTGGCCGAGTGGTAACAGCCCCGACTTACGAATTGTAGGTCGCGGGTTCAAACCCAGCCAGGCGCATTACTTTGTGTAATTTATTTCATCGCCACTGCTCTCAAAACGGTGAAGGAAAACATCGTGAGGAAACCGGCATGTCCTAGAACCAAAAATTCGAAGACATGTGACATCCACCAACCCGCACTGGGCCCGCGTGGTGGATTACGGCCCATTCCCTCTCCTAGAGAGAGGAGGCCTGAGTCCCAACAGTGGGAACATTAAAAAGGCTGAATATGCTATGCTATGCTATCACTCAACATGTCTCGAGATTTGGAACAAACAAAATTCACTAAGTACCTACTCTAAGATTCTATAGTTTCAATTTTCTTTATCCTTCCCGCTTTTACATTACTTTTTTTTTCGAAACTCGTCAGTAACCACGACCACGTTTTATTCTGTTTTTTTTTTTTTTTTTTGTTAGTTGCCAGTTTGAATTTTGAATAAACTTGTTTGATGCACGTACATTTTAGTTCACTTAATGTTGACGGTTTGTGACGTTCCAAATTCAAATCTCATTATTCCCTAGGGATCGCCCATACTGCATTATCTCCCTAGGGACAGAATGACTTGCTTTAAGTGATGGTTGTATGACATATAAAAGGGCATTATCGAGCAGGTGGTGTAAAATAGTAGATTATGTGACTAGGGGATAAAGCAGTGTCTTTAAGTCGCGGGCGGCATGTTGAATTCCGAACGAAACGAAGGTTGCTAATTTTAATCCCGAACGTCAGTGAGGGATTTATATAATTAACTCCCGAGCAATGCGAGGGAGTTAATAAAGAAACCTGAGTGAAGTGAGGAATTTAAACCGCCCAAGACAAAGACAGCTTTATCCCCGTGTTGGATACTCTACTTTTTACACCATCTGTGAGATAATTAAAAGACAATTTAGCAAAACAAATCATATATTAGAGAAATATAAGTATTATTTACAAGATAATTTTAACTATCACTCAACATGTTTTAAGATTTGAAACAAACAAAATTCACTATTAGATTCTATAGTTTTAATTTTCTTTAGAGCTGGGAACTCTTTCATTACTTTTTTTTTTGTTAATGGCTAGTTTGAATTTTGAATAAACTTGTTTGATGCAAGTACATTTAAATTCTCATGGCGCGATGACGTCACGCGCGAACGCGCGTTCGCTTGGGGATCAGGAGGTGTTGACGGTTTTTGATGTTCCAAATTCAAATCTCATTATTCCCTAGGGATCGCCCATACTGCATTATCTCCCTAGGGACAGAATGACTTGCTTTAAGTGATGGTTGTATGACATATAAAGGGGCATTATCGAGCAGGTGGTGTAAAAACTATATAATACTAGCTGAGCCGGCAAACGTTGTTCTGCCATATAAATAAAAAAAAAAAAAAAATAGAAAAAAAAAAAAAATAGATGTTGGCCGATTCTCAGACCTACTCAATATGCTCACAAAATTTCATGAGAATCGGTCGAGCCGTTTCGGAGGAGTTCAAGTTCGAACACCGTGACACGAGAATTTTATATATAAGAAAAGATAATATTAAGATATAAGTAAAGTATAAGTGAAAACTACTCATAATATTCCATTTCTAACACAGGCGTCTTTTTTTTTCGGTTGGAAAATCATCTTATGACATCCCCCGCCATTGGGCGGAGCGGGAGATAGTGTCAGACTTTTACTGACTAAAACCCACTCCTGTTCCTTCGTTGCCTTTCGTACCGGGGCCGAGTCTTCCTTTCTTCTGAAAGGAAGACCGTTTCAGACCCTGCTGGACCCCTACAGTTGCTGACATCTCCTTGAGGCGCGCGTGGAACAGTACGCGCCGTCGACGACTTGGGCTCGGTCCGAATGGTTACCGGACGGTTGGACGGAGAGGTACCTATTCCCCACCGTCCGCAAGCCCGCGCCTACGGTGGCCGGAAATCGAGATCGGAATCCCGGCGGTGGTTGGGGCGTGAGGACCGTTGCCTCACACCATCGGCCGCCTCCTTTGCTAGCATTACTGCATCGCAGAAGGAGGCGACCGCCTGCCACTCCTCCTCGGTCCGGACCATGGCCTATATCAAAGCCCGGCGCGAGAGATTGCCGCCGCCGATCGCCCCCACGAGGACACGGCGTTGCTCTTCCCAAGCGAGGCACACCTCCACCGTGTGCTTCACTGTATCCTCCGGGCGGTCCACACAATGGTGACACCCGGGCGTTTCTTCCGCACGAATCCGGTGGAGGAACCTCCCGAACTTACCATGTCCGGTGAGGGCCTGCGGAAGGTAAGGACACCGTGTTGCCTTTCCAGCCACTCCTCAAAGAGGGGACTTACCGCCATAACTATGGCGTGCCCATAACACAGGCGTCTAAGATTAATATCTTTTTTATTTATAGTTATACAAAATCATGTAAATCTGCGCATCGACTGAATCCAGCTTTTCTCATCACAAGGCTGAACAATTTTGTAATGTTATTAAATAAATAAATGTTATAATGCCAGCTTCTTATTTATTTTATTATAAATTAGCGAGCGATAATAAAAGTCGCGATTAGCTTTATCTGATTGTCGTGCTTTGTCTCTTAAGAGATGCTGGATGCTTTGCAATACTGCCTACCCTCTTTCTTATATCCGGCTATAAAGACGCGAAATCAAACAAAAGACAAATTAGTTATTCTCAAGCCGCGGTCACCGGGCGGAATAATATTTTAATCCTATCCCAAACAGATGTTTACAAGCGAATCTCATTATTGTGAGGTAAGAGAGACAGTTGGTGGCCGTGTGATGGAAACATTATAAAATAAAATTTGAAAAACAAAAATTGTGTGATGACAAATGCGATGGAAACATTAAAAAAACTGGGCAAGTGTGAGTCGGACTCACGCACTGGGGGTTTCGTACAAACTAACCTATGTAAATAGTTCAACTCTCGAATAAAGTCTCCAAGATTTATCCAAACGGCAAAAAAAATTCTTTTTTGTGACTTATCAACTAATTTACTGTTTTCAGATTTATTCCTATACCTGTGCTATAAGACCTTGCTTTATACCAAATTTCAGGATTCTGGGTCAACAGGAAGTACCCTATGAATTTTGATTCCCGGAGAGTGTCGAAAAATACGTTTTTTAATAAACGGACGTATCTTTTTTGTCGTTAACGGTTCGGAACCCTAAATAATGGACAGATTTTATTCAAGATAAAACAATTGTTTTATTATATCCTCAAAAATATAAAAACAAAACATTTATTTCAATTAAACAGGCACTTTTGAATTTTCAAGAAGTCAATCGGTCAGAAAAAAAAACGCACAATCCAAAGCGTCTATGGAGAAGAACATGCAAGAAACTCTTTATAATCATGTTACGTATTACAAAAAGTCAAAGTCAAAGCGTTTGTTGCGAACTAAGTGTTTACAATGTTGTTATAATATCATGTCAGTACTTTTGACTTAGCAGCCTTTTACAAGCATTGCAATTTTAATTTATCCTAATTAGCATACAATACATATTATTATTATTATTTAATCATTATATTATATATATGAGCAGTGGTGGCCGAGTGGTAACGGCCCCGACTTACGAGTTATAGGTCGTGGGTTCAAACCCAGCCAGGCGCATTACTTTGTGTAATTTATTTCATCACCACTGCTCTCATAACGGTGAAGGAAAACATCGTGAGGAACCGGCATGTCCTAGAACCAAAAATTCGAAGACATGTGACATCCACCAACCCGCACTGGGCCCGCGTTGTGGATTACGGCCCATTCTCTCTCCTAGAGAGGAGGCCTGAGTCCCAACAGTGGGAACATTATAAGGCCGACTATGCTAATCATTATATTATCAATTCATTTGAGTAATTACAGTTATGTCAAAAAAAAAACAACATGAATGAATTTAATATAATTACGACGTCAAATACTATCAATTTATTCAATTGAGAAATTAAAGTTATGTCATTGTCAAAAAATTAAATGTCAATAATAATGAATTTCATACACTTCTAGTTGTCAATAATAACAGTTTAATTGAGAAATTAGAGCAACGTCAAAAAGTTACATGTCAATAATAATTAATTTAATACATTTACAATGTTATAGTGCAATTTAAACAATGGTAATGGCAATATTAATATCATGCTTTTCAAGTAAGAAAATGCAAGAATCGTTGACTATTTTAGTAAGGATTCTTGTTAATAATAGGTCTTTACCTATGAAATTGGAGATTTTTAAAACGGGTTGCTTTGAAGTGTTATATCATTGGATTGACTTGGAATCATAAGTTCAAATAAATTTTATATTAAAGGTATGTTATTCTTCTTTTGAAATTAGGTATTTATTGATTTCTTTGTGTTTTATATTTTCTGTAATATAGCAGTACTTATAACCATTTTTGTATGAAATCTAAGAAAACTGCATTATTTTGTAATATGAGTTCTACCGTGGAAACAATGGGACTCAAGTGATATGCAATATTGATGATGTATACGGACTTAAAACTGCTAATGAATGAGATGTCTGTTTTGGTTTCAATCACTTTCATGTGAGAAATTTTATCTCAGGAATAACTTTATTTCTTAGGGCGGCTACAAGACAAAATTTCCAAAACGAAATCTATTAAACCAAGAACACAGAGTTTTTTGTTAGAAAAAAGTCGTAGGTATGCGACATTGATATTGTTTGCCCTTTGCAATGCATAGTATCTACGTTGAAACTCTTAATATGAAAAAACGTTTTTTTATTAGCTTTCATGGTTATAAGTACTGCGATATTACAGAAAATACAAAACACAAAGAAACCAATAAATACCTAATTTCAAAAGAAGAATAACATACCTTTAATATAAAATTTATTTGAACTTATGATTCCAAGTCAATCCAATGATATAACACTTCAAAGCAACCCGTTTTAAAAATCTCCAATTTCATAGGTAAAGACCTATTATTATCTGTGTAACCAATTTTGAATCATAAACCGTGCATTCGATGCTTTTCAATCTATTTTGCTAGCGTCTGCGGCGCTCCAGCCGTCGGCCTGAATTTATTCGACTACAACAAAGTATCAACTCAAGTAAAGGCTTATTTTAAAATAAGTAGTACTTTCCTCTACTGTTGAACAAAATACAAGAATAGAATCAGAAATATACATATTTGAGCCATTTGGGGTTGAAACACTGGGGCTATGGGGTCCGACAGTTCATCGAGTTGTTCGAGACATCAGCAAACAGCTGGTCGACTCTTTGCGTGACCAGAGGGCTGGGCTTTTCTTCGGTCAACGAATCAGCATTGCCATCCAGCGTGGCGATGCTGCCAGCGTTCTGGGCACTTTTCCCATTGACATCGATGTGGACAAATTTTTTGATGCCATATGAGTTCTTTTTCTACCCGATTGTACATATTATTATTATTTTCAGTTTGTTTAAATACTTATTAAGTTATAATATTTAATAGTTAAGAAACATACAAAATCGTTCAGATTTTTTAATGTGAATGCTTTTTAAAAGACTTATGATTATTACAAATAAGATCGCATTTCACGATACTTTTTAAGGTTTATGTTTTATATAGAATAGGCATTTGTTAGATTCATCATTATTTATGACGTAATCAAATCATCATAATCAAACATCACAGGCTTAAAGTCACTCAAAGGGCAATGGAAAGGGCTATGCTCGGAGTTTCCTTGCGTGATCGCATCAGAAATGACGATATCCGCAGGAGAGCCAAGGTTACAGACATAGCCCGAAGAATAGCCAAACTTAAGTGGCAGTGGGCAGGGCACATTGCTCGCAGAACAGATGGTCGATGGGGACGAAAGGTTCTGGAATGGCGACCACGTACCGGAAGACACAGTTTTGGAAGGCCTCCCACAAGGTGGACCGATGACCTGGTGAGGGTCGCGGGAATCCGATGGATGCGAGTCGCACAGGACCGGTCATTGTGGCGACATTTGGAGGAAACCTATGTCCAACAGTGGACGTTATGTAGCTTGAATCTAATGTTGAAGTACCTACCGAGGGTAATATTGTTGTGTGGACAAATATAAAACTTATGAAACTGACAGGCTGACTGGCCTGTTGGTCTAGTGGTTAGTGGCCCTGACTGCTATGCCGGAGGTCCTGGGTTCGATTCCCACCCAGGACAAATGTTTTTGTGATGAGCACGATCATTAAAATTGGTTCTGTGTCTGGGTGTAATTTATCTATAATATGTATGCATTTAGAAATAAGTATGTTTATCAGTTGTCTAGTACTCATAACACAAGCTCTGCTTAGCTTGAGACTAGACGGCGTTGTGTAATAGTTGTGGAATATTATTGTATTATAATATTATTTAGATAAAAAGCCGTATTGATGATAATCCTTTAAATTGTTATGTAATTATTAATGATCTTTGAAATGTATCTTATATTTTATATTGCTACTTTAATGTAATAAGTTGTTTTAATCATTAAGTACTTTTATGATAACCTGAGATTTGTAGAAGGTGGGATATTGTATTTGACGTTTAAGTGTCAACCCACAGGTCGACCCTTTCCTATAAATATGACAGGTTTCCTGTTTTCTATTATAATCCTCTCAATTGCTACCCAGCCTTAGACGTAAGTTATTTAATAATTATGATATATATTAATATTGCTAATGTTTGTATTGATTCTGTGTATGTATCATACTGTGACTTGTTTCTAGTTAAGTTATTGTGACAAACTATAATTAATGATATTGTAAAATGTGTCTATAGAATACTATAATTGAAGCTACCATAAGGTTTCTTGCTTGTTCTTCCTCATGACGACCTAACCTAACCTACGATTAATTGACAAGCCTTTTTGAAATAAATACTTAGTGCGGAATTCACCAATAAAACTAATCGCGTTTAAACGTTTGGCTCGCATAATCGCGTTTAGCCGCTGTCACTAGTGTCACTTGTAAAAATACAACAAAAGAAAAATACAGACAAGTGACACTAGTGACAGCTGCTAAACGCGATTATGCGAGCCGAACGTTTAAACGCGATTAGTTTTATTGGTGAATTCCGCCCTTAGTCTTGTGTTTCTGTGCTTTTCTTCATGACACCCTTTCTCAACTTCATACACAGTAAATTACCGTTACCCATCTTGACATTTTAGTATAATGTAGGTGAATATAAATATATATCCATATAGATACTTCCATATTTCTAACACGTTCGCATTTGATAGGAACGATAAAATTCTATTCGTTTTCTAATCGAAGTCAGGTCGATCTGTCAAGCCGCTAGGCAGAGATAATATTTTTTCAATACTTGAAAACCCGCTCTTATCTCACCGCTTTTAGGCACGCAATAGATTGTTTTCCGCACTAGTGCAGAAAAGTGCGCGTGCTCTCCCCCGCCACTATTTTATTACATTTTTTATCGTATCGGGCTGGGCACGCGTCGACCCCCACGAGTCGCTGGTCAACCCCCGTTTATTCATTTCTTTGTAAGTGTATTGGAAAAAGTCGTTTGATACACGTGCAATTGTCATTGCAACCGAGGCGGAATTCGCACGAGCCGTAGGCAAGTGTGTTATGGAGCCAAGGGCTCTTTATTTCTAAAATTAAACAAGTCTATATTATCAGTAAGTAGTATTGTCGGTATTTTACAGGTTGCATTTTGGAGAGTGTGCGCGGGAATTGCATGATTTGATTCCGCCATCTCCTTTCTACCATCGGACAACCCGACGTACGGCGAGTATCCACCCTTACGTTGTTGAAACTTCAACGGTCCGGACTAAGCATTTTGCCTGCTGCGGTCTTCCCGTCCCACTATAATTTAGGTGTCTTCAAGGCTAGAGTGAATAGGCTCTTAACCTTTTGAGTGCGTAATTAGAGACACAATAGTAAGACAATGGCGCCCGAACGCCGGCGTTCGTGCGGGGATCAACAGCTTAATAAACTAGTGCGCCTCACCATCAACGATTGCATCACTGCTTACCATTAGGTGGGATCGCAGTCAAGCACTGGGTCAATTGAAAAAAAAGTCTTTTAACATCAAGGACGACAACAGTCCCCTCCACCCTAATCGCGATACAACAAGAATAAGATTTGCCTCACTACCTCACTCCTTGGCTACCCCTCATCGTGACGGATTTAACATAATATTATTAATATTAATTTCTGTATCTGTTTCTTTTGATGGTGTCCGCGTAAAATGGATCCTCGCATTATGTAACAATAAAAAAAAGATTAGCATAGTCATAGCGTAGTCGGCCTTATAATGTTTCCACTGTTGGGACTCGGACCTCCTCTCTAGGAGAGGGAATGGGCCGTAATCCACCACGCGGGCCTAGTGCGGGTTTGTGGATGTCACATGTCTTCGAATTTTTGGTTCTATGACATGCCGGTTTCCTCACGATGTTTACCTTCACCATTTTGAGAGCGGTAGTGATGAAATAAATTACACAAAGTAATGCGCCTGGCTGGGTTTTGAACCCGCGACCTACAGCTCGTAAGTCGGGGCTGTAACCACTCGGCCACCACTGCTCTCACTCGGCCACCAACACACCACACAAAAAAGATTATTCAGAATATATTTATCCTAATTAAAAAATTAAGCTACAATCATAATTCAAGAACTGAAATCTTACTAAATTAACACATATTTCGATACCTCCAACGTCTCCAATGCATATATAGTCGTACCTAACATACTTTTTGAGTAAAAATAGATTACAAAAAAAATATATATCTTTATTTCTTACGACGTAGGTTTGCTCGTTGCAGCAAGCATGTTAAGATCTCACTTTTTAAGGCGTACTGCCAAACCTTCCACACGAGCAGCCTGTGGACTAGTTATACACAGAGATTGCTCAGTGCCCTGCGCGTTCAATATAATAACGGTTTCAGGATGTTGATGGGGCTGCCCCGTTTCTGTAGTGCATCTGGCATGTTTGCGGAGGCTCGCGTTGATGGTTTTCATGCCATTATACGCAAGAGAACCGCCTCCTTGCTGCGCAGAGTGCGGGGCAGCACTAATAGCATCCTGAAGGTAGTCGCTGACAAAGTCGACTCAAAAGTAATGCAGCCTTTCATGCGGGTTCTAGTTAACTAAATAAACGTTATTATTATTATAAGTGCCCATGTAGGCCTATGTGAAATAAAAAACTTTTGACTTTGACTTTATTTTGTCCAGGATCTGGTACTGTTTTTAAACTGATTATTAATTACATAATGCAAAACATCAGTTAAAAGTGTTACACAAATTACTTATATCACTAACAATAATAAAAAATCGTTCTTCTGAAAAAATGCACTTTTTGCCTTACGACCTAAGTGTCGCCGCATATGGGCCACATGCCATAGCCACAAACGCCACCACGAGAAGCTAGAAGCGGCCACAAGCCACTTGTAGCTGCTATTTTTTTTTAACCCATGCACGCAGTATCATAATGGACTCTGTCGAAGAAGGCTTAATTTATGCGCGAATGACGTGCGGCGGCGTTTTGTATCGGCATATAGTGGCCATTTCGGGCCACACGAAGCGAGCAGCGGCGATTTGTAGCATGTGACAAAATAGAATAGAATAGAATAGAATTGAATAAATTTTATTGTACACCAAATTAGTAACAAAACTTTAACGCTAACTTAAATCTTTGTACCCAACAAAGGCGGTTTTATCGCTGAGAGCGATATCTACCAGATAACCCTAGGATGGAATGGAAGAACTTGAAATACGTGTACGTGTGTGTGTGTGTACGTGTGCCAAATAAAATATTTTTCTTTCTTTCTTTCTTTCTTTCAAATAAAATTAAGGGGGGTAGTCTGCGGTGTACTGCAAATTAATAACGTAAATATTATATTAAAATTATATACTAGACTATACATAGATGTAATATATCTATTATATATAAAAGACAATATATAAACATATAAATATTATATATATATATATATATTTATATATTAAGAGTTACACAATTTCATACAAAGAGATAGAAAAAAAAAGAACAATAAGGTGGGTTAGTGACAGAAGAACTGAATGTAGGTAGAGGCAGGACAGCAATTAGAGTGAAAGGAAATGATCTTTAACAAAAAAAAAACCGAAAAACAAAAAAAAAATGGAAAATGTATGTATAAACCTACAAGAAATATGCCTGTGGCGGCGTTTTGTGGTAGTAGCCGGTGGCCCGTATGTGGCGACCCTATTGCGTATCGCCGCCGAGTTGCTGGCCTATCGGTTTTCTATCGTTTACACCTCGGGGAGTGTGCACTATAATTGCACAATCTAATTCCGCCAAGTCCGTTCCATCATCGGACCACTAGACGTACGGCGTTGCGCCACCGGTACATGGTAGACATCCCACCCATACGCACAAAACGTTTTGAGAACACATTTATTATGCGTACAGCCAAGGAGTGGAATTCCTTGCCGGAGCACAACTACAACTACAACTTAGGAGTCTTTAAGTCAAGAGTGAATAGGCTACATCTAGGCAAGCGTGCTCTATTGTCAACCACGTCATCGCTTACCATCAGGTGAGATGGAGGTCAAACGCGAGCCTATCATTAATAAAAATAAAAAAAAAGTATGAAACGTCAATGACACAATTTTCGCTGCCATCTTTACGTTACGTATGGTCTAATAAGCCCCTTATCGTCATAATGATAGTTTTTAAACGTGGTCTTTAAACTCCCCGTACCACACGAATGGAAATAATACAAAAATAAATACCGCTTTCAGCGTGTTTACTAGTTTCAAATTAAAAAAACTAAGCTGAATATCAAAACACAGACTTGAAACAACCCGGTTATTTCGTAAAAGAAGTTATGCTCGAGAAGTCAGTCAGATGTACAATCATAGTCTAGCTGTTACTCGTAATCTTATTGTTACATAAACCTGTTTCAGTTAACTTGACCTAATCTCTGGGAGGGTAATCTTAGAGGCACTCGACTTGAAATATCTGGTTAGAATTTTCTTCTAAAACTAAAGCTGTGTGTGATTTTCTTCAACAAAAACTGGGCAAGTGCGAGTTGGACTCGCGCCCTGAGGGTTTCGTACAAACTTACCTATGTAAAGAGTTCAATTCCTGATTGGAGGCTCAAGGTTTTTTCCAAATCTAAAAAAAAAAAATTGTGACATAACAACAAATTTTCCGTTTTCAGATTTTTTCCTATTCTTGTTTTTTAAGACCTTGCTTTATGCAAAAATTCAGGATTCTGGGTCAACGGGAAGTACTCTAGAATTTTGGTTCCCTTGAGTGTCGAAATGTATGTTTTTTGCGACATAAACGGCCGTATCTTTTTTTTTTCGTTAATTCAGAAGTTTGGTTTTACCGACATTTTGACAATTCAAAAGTGCCTGAAATTGGTCTATTTCTGATAGCTCCATCTCTTTCTCTCGATCGCACGCTGTTAGACATTTTAACACGTTCAGTTCGGGTAGTTAAGTTTAGTTTCGAGCTTATTTTTTTCTAAAACGACTTACAATACAGATTATAGGTCCTTTTGAATGAACCCCCGTCAATAAAGTCATATGGAAAAAGCGCAAAAACCGGGCAGATCCGTTCAAATCTGTGTAGTTCTTTATTCAAAAGACCATCATCATCTTCCTGCCCTTGTCCCATCTTATTTGGGGTCGGCACAACATGTTTTTTTCTTCCATTCTATCCTGTCAACCGTCATGCTATCACTAACTTCCTTTTCTTTCATTCAAAAGACCATCTGAGACACTAATCTGCATGGTTCTCATTTAATTTGACCATTACTTATTTGCTGTATGGACTTTAAAAAAGAGACTTTAACCTCGGACTTTGTTTCGGTGTTTCTTCACAGGTAGTCAGCTAGGAAACACCAGCCTCATTTAGTTTAAAATGGCGAAAAATGTCTAAAAGTGTTTTTTAAAAACTATTTTCTAAATAAAAATCATTTATCAAAAAACCGTCCGTAACTAAATCGGCAATAACACATAGTCATACACATAGTTCAAAGTGCATCGGAAAACGGTGGTAGAGCATATTTCACGATAACGAGCATCTTCGGGAATAGTTCGCTAGCTGCATAAATTAATAATGTCTGACCTAATTACTTTACATTGGTATGCTTTATTACAAAATTATTTCAGAGTTGGATACTGGTATTGATTTTCTTGTGCACTAACTATACTTATTTTTAACCGACTTCAAAAAGGAGTCAGTATTTTTTAGGGTTACGTACCTCAAAAGGAAAAAACGGAATCATTATAGGATCACTTTGTTGTCCATCCGTCTGTATATCTGTCTTTCAAGACCCTTTATCTCGGGAACGCGTGGAGGTACTGAGTTGAAATTGAAACCATATATTTAGGTCTGCGGTCCCTTGAAGCTGTGAAAAAATCAAACTTCTAAGTTAACCAAAAAAAAGATACGGCCGTTAATGTCGCAAAAAACGTACATTTCGACATTTTCAAAAGAATCAAAATTCATAGGGTGCTTCCCGTTGACCCAGAATCCTGAAATTTTGCATAAAGCCAGGTCTTATAGTATAGATATAGGAATAAATCTGAAATAAGAAAATTTGTTGTTACGTCACAAAATAAAACGTTTTTTTGCGATTCGGAAAAATCTTCGAGACTCCATTCGGGAATTAAACTATTTACATAGGTAAAATTGTACAGAACCCTCAGTGTGCGAGCCCGAATCGCACTTGCCCAGTTTTTTTATGTTCGTTCACCGATTTCTCGGGCAATTGTCGACCGATGTTGAAAATTGATTTTTGATTGAAAGATTATATTCCCGAATTGGTCTCATATAAATTTTGTTATATTTGTGATCTGATGATAAACTTCGAAGGTAATATAGAACGGAACTCTTCATAGGATCATAGCAGAACTGCCGTAACAAGTAAAATTGCTTTGTTTATACGTGTAGTCGATGAATGATGGAAGAAAGAGGGGAAGAGGATATATTGAACTGATCTGATAATGAACGCGGAAGGTAGGCACCGGAACTCTGTAATAAATCAATCTATCCTAGCCGTGTTTGGGATTATTAGAATTGTCATGAGATGCACTTTGACTATACGGTACAATCAAACTGATCTGATGATGGAGCCGAAAGGTGGAAGGTAGATACATGAACTTCATAATAAAACAATGTAACCAAGCAGTGTTTGGGTTAATTGGAATTGTCATCGGATACCCACGACCCTCACCACGTCGTCGGTCCACCGAGGAGGCTTTCTAACACTGCATCTTCTGATACGTGTTCGCGACTCGGACCCCGGAGTTTCTTGCCAATTCTTCTCCATATAGAAAATGACCAATGGGGTACTTACTCATTTTTTTTATTGTTTGTATATCAAATAGTAATAAAGTAATATAACTTTATCTAAAATTGTAAATAGGAAGAAATTTCCAATTTTTTTTCAGTATTAATCAAGTTAGAAACTTTTCAAATCTGGTGGAAGAGATTATTGTCAAAAAACCAGCCAAGAGCAAGTCGGACTCTCTTACGAAGGGTTCTGTATAGTTCGTGGCAAAATATGGCAAAAAATCACGTTTGTTGTAAGGCCTTTTCATATTTATTTTATTCTGTTTTATAAGTGCCCCGACTTACGAGTTGTAGGTCGCGGGTTCAAACCCAGCCTGGCGCATTACTTTGTGTAATTTAACTCATCACCACTGCTCTCAAAACGTTGAAGGAAAACATCGTGAGGAAACCGGAATGTCCTAGAACCAAAAAAAACGAAGACATGCGACATTCACCAACCCGCACTGGGCCCGCGTGGTGGATTACGGCCCATTCCCTCTCCTAGAGAGGAGGCCTGAGTCCCAGCAGTGGAAACATTAAAAGGCTGATTATGCTTATGCTTATGCCATGTAGGCCTATGTGGAATAGATATTTTGGATTCGAATTAAGGTATTTAATTTGATAAGGATTAATGCTGTATTGTTTAAAATCGCTTCGTAATAAGCCATTATTTCTTGTAAAAACTAAAGGATAAAAAATGGTAATTGTGGGTTATCCCTAATAGATAGACATATACCGTCACGGACTTTTTTATATGTACATAGTTAGGTTTAGTATAATAGTATTTATAGTTAATATTTAAGTGATCTATGACTATACAAATAAATTCACACAATATATTAAATGCACAATGTATTTAAGATATTCGAATTTAATTTTTGGTACCTATCCCAGATTCATGACTTTCCAACTCATCTGGGAATCTTGTTACAATTTTATCGTCATTTTTTTCAGTGTTTCTATACGTTTCAATAGCAGACGGCCCCAGGTGCAATGGCAAGGTGTTTACAGGGAGGGGGGTAGGGAGGGGGGTAATATTTACAGTATAACATCACGAACGTAATGCTTTAAATGGAATTTAAAAGCTTTGGATTCAACTTAAAGCTATTGTTAGAATGGGTTTATGCAGTAAGTGATTTTGTTGCAAGAATAAGTTATTTTTAAATACGTCAATAGAAATATTTTGTACTAAAAGAGTTACGAGTTTACATGTGGATGGATGGAGAGGGAGACCAAAGAAAAGATGGATGGATTGTGTGAAAAGTGATATGAAAGAAAAGGAAGTCAGTGATAGCATGACGAGTGACAGAGCAGAATGGAAGAAAAAAACGTGTTGCGCCGACCCCAAATTACACGGGACAAGGGCAGGAAGATGATGATGATGATGATGATAAGAAATATTGTGTGCTAGCGTCTCCCAGCGACTTCGCTTGCATCCCTCTGTCACTGATAATAAAATAGCATTGTATTGGTAAAAGAATTTTTAAAATTTGTCCAGTAGTTTTTGAGTTTATTCATTACAAACAAAAATACTAATTATTTATTTATTTATTTAATACATTATAACACCTTTACAGACAAGTCCAAGGCGATGTTATAACTAACACTTAATATATGTACCTACATGGTTATGATATTCTTAAATAATAAAATAAATAAATAATTATAAATATTATTCTTAAATAATTAGTCTGCTCAATTTAGACATCCAAGGTTACAATAATTCGCACACATCTGAAAATTGGTAGGATTGTTCAATACATCATCGTAAATGAAACCTAAAAAGTCCTCATCGATCCGACACCTGGAAAAAAATACTCACAAAAACGAGTTTTTCGCGATTTTCATCAAAACGGTAAGTTTTATCATAAAGTTAGCTCAGACAAAAATTGTAGATCAGATACCTAATTATCTACAAAAATGTCTTAATACTTTTTTGCAGATATTCTCCGCGGCCCCAGCGAGCATCTGCCCTGCTGGGCCCCTATGGTTTTGCTGACATCTCTTTGAGTCGCGCTTGGGACTCTACGCGACGTCGATGACTTAGGCTCGGTCTGGACGACCACCCAACGGCCAAACTGCGAGCTACACATTGCTCGGCAGCTGGGGTGTGAGAATGTCCGTTCCCTCACGGGTGCTGCCATCTCCTTCGCTAGGATTACTGCTTTGCAGAAGGAAGTGGCTACCTGTCATTCCTTCTCGCTCCGGACTATGGCTTGAACCCTGGTTCAGGCCATAGTCGATTGCTTCCACGAGGACACGGTGGTGCAGCTCCACCCAAGCGGGGCACACCTCCACGTCCTCATAATGGTGACACCTGGGCGTTTCTTCCTCCTGAATCCAGTGCATTCCTGAACTGGAATTCTCCTGAACTTACCATGTCCGGTGAGGTTCTTTTTCAATGCCGTTCCGCCCAGCTACTCCTCAAAGAGGGGACTTACCGCTATGATTACGGCGTGCCTAAGTCACTGCGGCCCTAGAACGCAAAGGGCTCCCCAAGTGGAAAGCACCTCAAAAACCCACAGCTCGCCGTCCGACCGTCCGGTAACCATTCGGACCGAGCCCAAGCCGTCGACGGTGCGTACTGTTCCACGCGCGCCTCAAGGAGATGTCAGCAAATCGTAGGGGCCCAGCAGGGTCGAAGCCTACTAGGGCCACGGGTAGTGTGAAAGCGAAACCCGGGGCCCTGGGATGAAGGCAAAGAAGGAACAGGAGTGGGTTTTTAGTCAGTAAAAGTCTGATACTATCTCCCGCCCCGCCCAAGAGCCGGAGCAAGAACCTCAAAAACCCACTGTAGTGACATCTATGGCGTCGCATAAGAACTAATCCTGTAAAGTTCTCCGCGCGTTTAGAACATATAGAACAGCCCGAAATCATCTATCGGGCAGTTGCCCACCAGGCATAACACCCGTCTAGTCGGAGGACCCTCCCTTTTCAACGGAGGTTTGCGGGACTTTACTCTCTATTACCAAACCACTATCTTCTTTCCAGTGGAAAAATGATAATCCAATCTATTCTTAGAAAAATTACAAAACTGTTTATTGAGTAGCTGAAAAATATTAGCAGGAAACAAGATATGACTTAAAACATGTAATATCCATTAAATTACATGATTCGCCTTTTTTCTATCTCTTCTAATTACCATAACGGACTTCTGATTTTCAGAAATAGTGATCAATCATGATTTTTGTTGTACAATCGTTTAATCTTCTGATTGCATCAATGATGAGGTGATGGGACTGAAATAGCCTAATGACAGTAATGACATAGACTAGGTGAGTAGCTGATTACTTAAAGCATGGCGTATTGTGTTCCATGTGCCCTTCAACAGCGAAGGAGACGGCCGCACGCGTTTCGTGTCGAATTCCGTTCTCCAATCGGTAACGCCTCGATGTCAGCAATTGTAGAAAACGATAAGTTGGTAGCCATTAAGTTCGGGAAGTTCCTGCACCGGATTCGTGCGGAAGCGACGCCCGGGTGTCGACACTGTGTGGACCGCCCGAAGGACACGGTGGAGCACACGGTGGAGGTGTGCCCCGCTTGGGCAGAGCAACGCCGTGTCCTCGTGGGGGCGATCGGCGGCGGCTATCTCTCGCGCCGGGCTTTGGTACAGGCCATGGTCCGGAGCGAGGAGGAGTGGCAGGCGGTCGCCTCCTTCTGCGAAGCAGTAATGCTAGCAAAGGAGGCGGCCGATCGCGTGAGGCAACGGTTCTCACTCCCCAACCGCCGCCGGGATTCCAATGTGTAGCCCACCGTTCGACCGTCCGGTAACCGTCCGGACCGAGCCCAAGTCGTCGACGGCGCGTATTGTTCCACGCGCGCCTCAGGGAGATGTCAGCAAATCGTAGGGGCCCAGCAGGGTCGAAGCCTACTGGGGCCATGGGTAGTGTGAAAACGAAACCCGGGGCCCTGGGACGAAGGCAACGAAGGAACAGGAGTGGGTTTTTAGTCAGTAAAAGTCTGATACTATCTCCTGCTCCACCCAAGAGCGCGATTTGTCATTAGATGATTTTCCCACCTAAAAAAAGTTGGTAGCCATGTTGACTCGCCTGAGTCGGCCGCTCGTTCTAAAATGTCGTTCTACAATAACAAAGGATGTAGCGTTGAATATTGTAGAAACGATAACAATTCATTCTATCATTTTGAACGATGTGAACTTGGCTACGAATTTTCTATTCGTTTGTTCTGACCACGTTACTTAACGTTGAGATGATGTCATTCCAATACATTTGATTAGTTTTGTCAACTTGGCTAGGGGTGCGGATATCGTCACGCCCCAGCCGCGTCTCTGACCCTGACTACCAGTCACGGTAAGCCCGGGCTTGCAGATGACAAACAATGGGTAGCTCGTCGTCCGGCCGTCCGGTAACCGTCCGGTAACCGTCCGGGTCAAGCCCAAGCCGTCGATGGCGCTTCGAGCCGAAGCCTGTTGGGGCCACGAGAAACTGAAAAGGAAACCCGTAGTTCTAGAACGTTTAGGGTAGCTGAAAGACCCAGGTGTGATTTTGAGGGTCCTTAATTCTGTAAGCCATAACGTTTTGGGAACACATTCATTGTGCGTAGGTACAGCTAAGGAGTGAAATTCCTTGCCGGAATCAGTGTTTCCTGATGGTTACAACCCGGGAATCTTTTAGTCAAGAGTGAATAGGTTACTTCTAGGTAAGCGCGCTCCATCGTCGACCGCATCGTCGCTTTCCATCAGGTGAGATAGCGGTCAAGCGCGAACCTATCAAGAATAAAAAAATACCTCTTTTTTTGGAGTCCATGAAAGAAGACGGGAAGTCATCAGTAATTTCTCGCTCTAGATGAAACGAAAGGGAGTGTCAAACTTTTACTGACTAAAACCTACTGGTGTTCCTTCAGTTGCCTTTTGCATTTTAGGACAGTGGTTACTGTTCTGAACAATCCTGCAGCCATTTTATTTTTTTAAGATAGGAAATCATCCAATGAAATTTCCCGCTCTAGGAAGGGCGTGTCAGATTTTTACTGACTAAAACCACACCTATTTTCTTTCAGTTGCTTCTTGCGTTTTAGGACCACAAGTTACCTTTTCAGAAGTCCTCCCAAGGCTCTAGTAGGCAACGGCCCTGCTGGGCCCCTACGGGTTAGTGGCCATCTCTTTGAGGCGCGTGGAACACTACGTACCGTCGATGACTCGGACTCAGTCCGGACGGCAAGAAGGCCAGCTACTCATTCCTCGTCATCCGCAAGTCGGCGCCTGCGATGGCTGAGGATGTCCATTCCCTCATGCTTGTGGCCGTTTCCTTCACTAGCATTACTGTCCTCCGGGTGGTCCGCACAATGGTGGCGACACCCGCGATTTTCTTCTGCCTGAAACCGGTGAAGGAACCTCCTGAACTTATCACGTTCGGTGAGGACCTGCATCATATCATGGCGTACCCGGTATTTATGTCCAAAAATGGCGCTTACATAGTATAAACATAATATCATAATCAACCTGCTGGGACTCAGGCCCCTCTAGGAGAGGGAATGAGCCGTAATCCACTGCGCGGATCAGTATATCACCATCATCATTATTTCAGCCGATAGACGTCCACTGCTGGACGCTGCTGAACGGTCCTGTGCATCACGCATCCATCGGATTCCCGCAACCTTCACCAGGTCATCGGTCCACCTTGTGAACACTGCGTCTTTCGGTACGTGGTCGCCACTACAGAGCCTTTCGGCCCCAACGGCCATCTGTTCTGCGACATCAAGTACATCATCACTCGTCATTATTTCAGCTGAAAGACAAGTGTCGCCGTAAGGACTGGTTCTGTGCGTCTCGCATCCATCGAATTCCCGCGACCCTCACCATGTCATCGGTCCACCTTGTGGGAGGCCTTCCAACACTGCGTCTTCCGGTACGTGGTCGCAACTTCAGAACCCTTCGTTCCCATCGACCATCCCATCCGCGAGCAATGTGCCCTGCCCACTGCCACTTAAGCTTGATGATTCTTTGGGCTATGTCAGTAACCTTGTTTCTCCTGCGGATATCTTCATTTCTGAAGCGATCATGCAAGGAAACTCCGAGCCATTGCCCTTTCCATTGCCCTTTGGGTGACTTTAAGTCTTCTGAAAAACCCAGGCCCAATGATCGGTACATACACATACCTAAATATTGTAAGGACCATGGAGGCCACGCTAATACTTCCTTCCTTGTCGATATCACTCTTGACAGAGTGGTCGTGGTCATCACTTCAGGTGTTGTCTAATACTACTAACTTACAAACTGGCAAGTTATACTTTTAAGGTTTATGGTAAGAAAAACATAGTTGTAGATATAAGAAATAATGATTGGAATGGACACACCCGGATCTTTGTCTTCATCCGTACACTCCAATCCCGTCTCGTCATCGACTAAGCTGCCTAAATCACAGCTCTGGCTATCATCGTCATCACTTTGCTTATCAGTTTGTGGACTGTCCATCAGCATGCTAGAATATAAAATAGATTATGTTCTCAGGCGTAAACGAAGAGGATCTGAAGGAACATAGGCGTGATTTTAGTCAGTAAAAGTCTGATACGCCCTCACGTCCCGCCGTAGAGCGAGAGAGGATTTAGATGATTTCCAAAATTTAAAAACTGGCTAAGTGCAGGCCGGACTCGCACGCTGAAGGTTCCGTACAAACTTACCTCTGTAAATAGTTCAATTCCCGAATGGAGTCTTTACATAGAAATTCAGATTTTTTTTTTGTGACGTAACAACTAATTTACTGCTTTCAGATTTATTCCTATATTTGTGCAATAAAACTTTGCTTTATGCCAAATTTTAGGTGTCTGGATCAACGGGAAGTATCTACTCTATGAATTTTGATTTCCTTGAGAGTGTTGAAATGTACGTTTTTTGTGATAATACCTTATATATTTATAAACGGCCATATCTTTTTTTTTCGTTTACTTAGAAGTTTGATATTTTTTAAGCTTTAAGAGACCGCAGATTTGAGAGGGTATATGGTTTTAATTTCAACTCGATAACTCCACGCGTTCCTGAGATAAAGGGTCTTGACCGACAGACAGACAGATGGACACCAAAGTGATCTTATAAGGGTTCCATTTTTTCCTTTTGAGGTACGTAGTTAATGAATACAACCAACTTCAATGTAAAAAAAAGTGCAAAATAACTTAATTTTGGAAGTCGGTGTGTATAGAATAGTTTTGTCCCTCCGATATTTAACATATAATATAATAATATAATATTCCACCACTTTCATACAACGCCATCTAGTCCCAAACTAAGCAGAGCTTGTGTTACGAGTAGGTACTAGACAACTGAAAAACATACTTACATAGGTTTTTTTTTCCCTAATCAATATTTATATATCTTAATAGATATTTAAACAAACTGAAAATAATAATATGTACAAACGGGTAGAAAAAGATGCTCATAGGGCATCAAAAAATTCGTCCACATCAATGTCAATGGGAAAAGTGCCCAGAACGCTAAAACCTAAAACGCAGTAAATATAATAACCTCATCGGAGGTTATATATTTGAGCCATTTGGTTTTTGAAACACTGGGGCCATGGGGTCCGAGCGATCATCAAGTTGTTCGGGATACCAGCAAACAGCTGGTCGACTCTTCGCGTGACCAAAGGGCTGGGCTTTTCTTCGGTCAACGAATCAGCATTGCCATCCAGAGTGGCAATGCTGCCAGCGTTATAGATAAATTACACACAAACACCGAACAAATGATCGTGCTCATCACACAAATATTCGTCTTGGAAATCGAACCCACGAGCTCTGGCATAGCAGTCAGGGCCACTAACTAAACCAATAGGTCAGTCAAATAACATTGTATTATTTTCTTGCCTCACCTTCACATACCATCATCCCTTCTCCCCAAAACAATCAGACCGTGACTATACAGATGACGGGATAAGAAAAGGATAGCGTTGATATCCTCACGAACAACGAGCAGCGAACCACGAGCCATCCCTCGGGATGAAGTCTAAAGTAACATTAGTTATGAATTTAAATCGAATCTTGAGTGGTTTAGCTGTTTTTGAGATGTTGTTGTAGACGGACTACAAGCAATGGGTAGTGCGCTGTCCGTCCGTCCGGTGAGAACCGCGTCCGTGTAGTCGATGGCGCATAGAGTTCCACGTGCGCCACAAAGAGGGCTGGTTCCTGCGAGGGCCATGGGGAATTTCTGATAAATGATAAATGATATTTATTTTGCAAATAGGTTTAAAAAAATACACTTACTCGAAAATCCGCTCTTATCCCACCGCTTTTAGGCACTCAATAGACTATTTTCCGCACTAGTGCAGAAAAGTGCGCGTGCTCTCCCCCACCACCACAGAATAAGAAATAGTACAAGTACAGAAATTGCACTCTGTGATAGCCAACATACGAATTTAAACCTACTAACAACAGCGATAATGTCCATAATACATTGCACGGCACGGACACGACCTTGATTTTATTAGCCTACTAGATCCAGTGGCGCTCGTAACGAATCAAAATGCACCGTAAGTCCGCGTGACGAGAGTCTCTTTTATTATGCCCGTTATGCGCCTTTGAACAGGCCGCTCTTTTTATAGGGTTAGGACTGGTGTGTTTTTGAAAAATGTGAAATAGGTACTTACGTTTTATTACATAAAATATAATCAGATTTTCTAAAATTATATGGTAGATAGGTACCTAATTGATTTCTACCTATTTACTTATATCCATACTTTAAAAAATATGTTTTTAAAAGTCATCTCATAGAAGTGTCAAGAGATTGTTTACATTTAGTTAGGTTAGGTTAGGTTAGGTCATCTAAACAAATGAAATAGGTAATTAAAATGAAGTGTATATGACTTTGTTGGTTTTGTATGTGCGTTAGCTTTGCGTTCATATGTAATTTTTAAAAGGTAGGTCGTTTAAGACGTTATTAAACATAATAATTAACATTTTGTAAGATATAATTCCAATTATGTTGACCTTGCATTAGTAAGGTAGTCACTAGTACTGGGAGGTCTACTATATGGAATGATTTTAAGGTCATTGACTCGTTTACGTGAAAAATGTCGCAAATACTTGAAATAAAAACTCGATAGAATATTCGGTAAAGAATTCAAAAATATTTTTTGTTAGCACGGGTCAAGCGGAAAATCAAACACGCGTGTGACACTCTACCGAAATAAGCCTCGCAAGAGAGGCCGCGGGCGTAGGCAGATTTCTATACCTATAGTTAGAAGTGCGCCAGGCCTGGTAACGCGTGGAGGTATTGAGTTGAAATTAAAACCATAATATACTCAAGTCTGCGGTCTCTTGAAGCTGTGAAAAAATAAAAGCTCTGAGTTAACGAAAAAAAAATACGGCCGTTTATGTCGCAAAAAACGTATATTTCGACACTCGATCACAAGGGAATCAAAATTCATAGGGTACTTCCCGTTGAGCTAGAATTCTGAAATTTGGCATAAAGCAAGGTCTTATAGCACAAGTATAGGAATAAATCTGAAAACAGTAGATTTATTGTTCCATCATTAAAAAAAAAAAACATTTTGTGCGGGTCGGAAAGATCTTCAAGACTCCATTCGGGAATTTAACTATTTACATAGGTAAGCTTATACGGAACCCTCAGTGTGCGAGTCCGACTCGCACTTGCCCAATTTTTTTAAAAGAGTAACCATGAAGTTTCTTGGCAGTTCTTCTTCATAGGAAACGACCAATTGGAACAATGCACTAGCTTCTGATGTATAAGTGCTCATGTAAGTCAATATGTTATTTTTATTTTTTGGCAAATCTGACATGCCTATCGCGCTCTAAGCGAGAGATGGCATTTATTAAACATGTAAATATGTATGTAAGGTAAATAACCTAATACTAAACAACTATTATAAATAAACTAACTTTCTACCATACCTACACTCTAAATAAGGTTCAGTTGAAAACCAGCGTCAGGCAACTACCACGAAGTTGTCTGGCATTTTTGTTGAACTGGACCTATTTGGTGCAGGCGCGAGACACACAATGTTAGTTATTTTATTTTCTTATTTTTTTTATCTTAAATGTTTACATGTTGTTTCTGCATTGTGTGTATCTGTGTACGTGTGCCAAATAAATATTTTTCTTTCTTTCTTTCTTCTTTCTATTTCACACTTTATTTTTTTTTAATTTGACATGGCCCTCGCGCCCCACCACAGAGCGCCAGAAGTCATCGGATAACTTCCTGCTTCAAAAAAAAGGTTTATTATGTTACAAGTAAATAACAAAGTCTTTACATTTACCTCTTTCAATGAAATTCCCTCGCAAACTCTCCTTTCAAGTAATAACATAAGATATAACAAATCCTGTGTAATAAGGGAGTAAGCAGTGTTGTAAACAATACTGAGTTACATGTTGTCATGTCAAATAGTATCAGAAGATCTTATAGTACAGTCTGCGTGCATTGGCCATTGATATATTTATTATTGTTTTATGCACCCCAACCATGCATAAATAATTTGCCTGCTGCGGTCTTCCCGGCCGATTTTACAATTTAGGTGTCTTCTAGGCTAGAGTGAATGCTCTTAATAAACTAGTGCGCCTCACCATCAACGATTGCATCACTGCTTAATATTAGGTGGGATCGTAGTCAAGCAATGGTCTCTATTAAAAAAATAGATCATAATCACCCTAATATTGTTCATACTCAAAGACTCCGATTGATTTGTAGGTAGTGGGTTTAAGTGTTCCAACCCGGCGCTTTATTTTATTTTATGTTACAATTCATCAGTAATGCTCTTGAAAGCGGTAAAATAAAAAAAATCGAAGACATGTGACATCTCCTGCACAATCACTAGGCCCGAGTGGTGGATTACATTATTAGTAGCCCAAGTTATCCTTATGAAATTAGCTATCTATCAGTAAAAGCCCCGTCAAAATCGGTCCAGTCCTTTTAGAGATTACCTAGAATAAACTAACAGACCGACAGATAAACAAAAAAATTAAAAATTGTATTTTTGTTATACGAGTAGTACTTTTGGGGGTGAATACTAAATTCAATTTTACTTTTTCCAAATGCCATAACCACGTTGAATACACTGGTTCTCGTCCGATCACCATAGTTAGGCAACATTAAGCGCGGGCATTAGCACGGGGACACCGCGTGACGTTGGCTTTTGCATTTTTAGGATTCCGTACCTCAAATGGGAAAAACTGAACCCTTATAGGATCACTTTTTTGTACGCCTGTCTGTCTGTCTAGACCCTTTATCTCGGGAATGCGTGGAGGTATCGAGTTGAAATTAAAACCATATACTTAGGTCTTTGGTCCTTTGACCAAAAAAGCAAACAAACTGTGAAAAAATCAAAATTCTGAGTTAACTAAAAAAAAGATACGGTCGTGTATGTCGCAAAAAACGTGTATTTCGACACTCTCAAGGGAATCAAAATTCATAGGGTACTTCCCGTTGACCTAGAATTTTAAAAATTGGCATGAAGCAAGGTCTCATAGCACAAATATAGGAAAAAATCTGAAAACTGTAAATTTGTAGTTACGTCACAAAAAAAAACTTTTTTTACGATTCGGAAAAATTTTCGGAACTCAATCGGGAATTGAACTGTTTTCATAGGTAAGTTTGTACGGAACTCGCAGAGCGCGTCCGACTCGCACTTGCCCGGTTTTTTAATACTAACATTGACCGGTACAGGTTTGTATAGAAAAAGGTTATCTAGGCATCGTATTTCCTTTTTGTTTTAGTGGCCAATACATTGCATTGCCACTACGGATGACACTATAAATAGGCAACAACCGTAAAAATACCACGACGCCTCGCGGTATCCATCGATACCTCAATAGGGTGCGGTGGTGTAAGTCACAAGCGATAGTGGTATGGAGAAAAATAAAACACATATTAATTTGGTAATAGTCACCAGGTTCACACAAAAGAAATAAAATGAAAAGTAAACATTAACAAAAAAATATTTATTAGTTTTTTTTTTAGGTGGCTGGTGGGTGACTAAAAACCCACTCCTGTTCCTTCGTTGCCCTCGTTCCAGGGCCCCGGGGTTCTATTTCGCATCACCCATGGCCCCAGTAAGCTTCGACCCTGCTGGGCCCCTACGGTTGCTGACATCTCCTTGAGGTGCGCGTGGAACACAACGTGCCGTCGACGACTTGGGCTCGGTCCGGTCAAGGAAATCAAAATACATAGGGTAGTTCCCGTTGACCCAGAATCCTGAAATTTGGTATATAGCAAGGTCTTTTATTACAGATATAGGAATAAATCTGCAAAAAGTAAATTTTTTGTTACGTCACAAAAAGAAAAATCATTTTTTGCGATTCGGAAAAATCTTTGAGACTCTATTCGGGAATTGAACTGTTTACATAGGTAAGTTTGTACGGAACAATTACGGCGCATTTTCCCAGTTTTTTTTTTGTATTGATACTATTTTTTTAAAGAACAAACAGGTTTAACAAAAAGATTTTGCTACTTTATCGCACTACTGCGTGATGGTAATTACAAAAGGTAAAAGTATGGTTACAAGCGCCATTATTAAACCTAAGTGCGGTGCAATAGAGTCACTTTCTGAGCAAGCGTGTTGCAAAATATGTTTTTCGAATATCATCATCATATTCATCATCATCTTCCTGCCCTCGTTCCGTTTTATTTAGGGTCGGCGAAACACGTTTTATTCTTCCATTCTGTCCTGTCACTCGTCACGCTATCACTAACTCCCTTTTCATTCATATCACTTCTCACACAATCCATCCATCTTTTCTTCATCCTTCCAAATCCATCCAACAAATGCATTAAAAAAAAAGAAAGAAAAAATAGAAATATTTTTTTCATCCATCGAATATACTTATCTAATTCTAATTACAATGTCACACGCTTCCGCCTATGCTTCGGGCCACAAACCAGCTAATAGCGTGTATTCCCGCCCTGGGCGACTTTACGAGTGGCCCGTAACAGCGGGATTGGTGAGCAGTACCATGGCATACCCTGGCCTATCCTGGAATACTGTGGAATACCCGGGCTTAGCGGTATCACATGTTGTAGGTAATTGAATGGCGTTGAAGATTTCTGTGTCATGCTGTTCCGTAGTCTTTTATGTATGATTTTGACGTTGTATTATCTATACTGTATTCGTGAAAATAGTTATTCAAGATTCAAGCGTTTATTTCAAACAAACCATTTACAGGCACTTTTAAATTGTCAAGAAGTCAGTCAGAAAAAATACGCTAATTGCACATTCCAAAGCGTAGATTTATATAGAGAAGAATTTGCGAGAAAATCCATGGACACTCTTTTCAATCATTACAAATTATTTTGCTTACATGTTTCTTATCGCTACTATTATGCGAGAACAATGTAAATAAAAAAAAATATAAAAAAAAAACAAAATTCTAAACTGGCAGCTAAGAGATGACCAGTCTCCACTGACAGCGCCCGTTTAAGGTCATAAGAAGAAAGAAAGAAATAAAGAAAAAGAGTTTATTTACGACAAACATGGCACTTATCTTAAAAAAAAAACATAACATTATGACAAATCTATACAATAGAGTGAGTTATGCGACACATCCGCGCAAAACGGCCAGCGTTCAGCAAAATGCTGGGGCTCATGTATTGAACAGAGCCACAGCGCTGATTTTCAGCGCCAGCCGTCGTCGACGAGACGTCATAACGCATATATCAGCACCACTCAGCTCAACCATTTTGAAGGGAACCGAATGATCCAACACACGCGCCACCATCAGTGAGACATTTGAGTGAACATGACAATCTCTGAACTGCCATGCTCCATTTATGTCAAACAAGTCCAATAGTAACCTGAAACCATAAATGGCTCCATGGTATTCAATTTTTAATTTTGAAATAAAATGCTTCTATACAATAAGTACTAAAAATTCTTCCACTTTGGGTGGAGTGCGAGGGATTGTCAGACTTGCTCTTTTTCCAGTATCGTGGTTACTCTTTCGAATGATCTGGCAAAATCGTATATGCCTGAGATTGAGTTGATAGTTTGTTATTAAAATTACTGTTAAATCTTTTTATTGTAACTTGAATTCATCTTTATATAACTACACCTAGCATAGCATAGTTGGCCTTATAATGTTCCCACTGCTGGGACTCAGCCCTATGTAAGAGAGGGAATGGGCCGTAATCCACCACGCGGGCCCAGTGCGGGTTGGTGAATGTCACATGTCTTCGAATTTTTGGTTCTAGGCCATGCCGGTTTCCTCACAATGTTTTCCTTCACCGTTTTAAGAGCAGGGGTGATAAAATAAATTACATAAAGTAATGCGCCTGGCTGGGTTTAAACCCGTGACTTCCAACTCGTAATTCGCTGTCTGTAGTCTGCTCATAACTGCACCTATTCTCTACCAAAGCCAAAGAACCAGTAATACAAATTACACGAGTATTGAACATCGAACATCATTAACGAAGGGTGAGCGCACCAGTTATGGGCACGGCACGGCGCCCTTAAATGTGGCCCGCGGGACGAGACCTTCATAAACCTGTTTACCTTACTTCGTGTCGCGTTGAGATGCTGGGTTCCGTAAGAAAAGGTGGGATACGAAAACCCTTGTATTTTTTTTTTTTTTTTGAAAAGTAGGCATAAATTGCTCTGAATAATTAGGACTGGAACAATTTGCTTGCTGTGGTCTTCCCGTCCGATTATAGTTAGATGTCTTCAAGGCTAGAGTGAATAAGCTCTTAATAAACTATTGCTTACCATCAGATGGGATCGCAGTCTAGCACTAGTTTAAATTAAAATAAAAGGTTAGAGGAAGCTTCAAATTGGCACCAGTGACTGAAAAGTTGAAAATAAATCGTTTGTCTTGATATGGTCATGTGAAGAGGTGGGAGGAAATGCATGTTACTAAAAGAGTTATGAGTATTCATGTAGATGGATGGAGAGGGAGGCCAAAGAAAAGATGGAAGGATTATATGTGAGAAGTAATATGAAAGAAAAGGTAATAGTGTCTGACAGGACAGAATGGAAGAAAAAACGTGTTGCGCTGATCATAAATAACACGGACAAGGACTGAAAGATGATGATGTTATTAGCACTCATAGATCTTCGATTTTTAAGCGCTCAAATTTAATGAAACTAAAACTAAACTAAACATAAAAAAAATACCATACGGAACCATCTCCCCACAGTTGTAACATTTGATCCCGTCGCCCGGGACACATCTAGTGACGTGTGTAATTTATGACCATCTGTCACTCACATATTAGCTGCCAGGGTTGCCACACTAGGAAAAGTGATGGAAAGTTTTGTATTTTTGTTGCAGAAATTATTTGTGCTGTTTTTAAAATACGTCAAAATGTATATGTACTTAGTTGAATTTTTTGTTTATTTAGTTTTAAGGTAATATTTTATTAGCAAAAATAAAAACTTGTCATAAATATGAGGTAACAAAAAACTGTCACTCAATAGTCAATTCAAAACTTTGAACTCTTAAACTAAGAAGATCCTGTATCTTAGGAGGCAGTGTCCTCGCATAAATAGTGGGCGAGCAAATTATGAGCGTACAGCGTAGCAGATTACGCCCGGAGAACACGGTGGAGCATACGGTAGAGGTGTGCCCCGCTTGGGTAGAGCACCGCCGTGTCCTCGTAGGAGCGATCGGCGGCAACGACCTCACGCGTCGGTCGGAAGGGAAGACCGCAGCAGGCAAATTGTTCCAGCCCCCCTAGCCAAGTCACAACCATTACGTTTCGATTCTCTTTTCGTCGATCGCCTCGAGTCGGCCACGCCTCCGATTTCTTTGTTCTGACGTCATCTCAACGCTCAGTCACGTGGTCAGAACAAAGAAATAGGAGGCGAGGCCGACTCGAAGCGATCAACGAAAAGAGAATCGAAACGAAACGGTTGTAACTTGGCTAGGGGGGGCTGTCCTTTGATGTACGCGGTATAAAAGACGAGGCGAAACGCGTAGTCTGGTTTCAGCAACTTAACGTGGGAGTTGTTGTACCTCACGGCTTCTTACCGAAAAACATAGGGGCGGAAACCCTATCCCAGGTTTCTGGGTAATGCGGCTCGGCCCCTACGCATTGATGTGAGGTAGAGTTGCAGTTCTTGCGCTCGACGGTTACTCATCAAACCTTGCGGGAGCAGTCCTGCTAACATGAGTGCTAAGGGGGGGGGGGAGGTTTGTCCCGCACAGGTGCTGAGCTACTGTGCCCTCCCCCATGTGGCGTTGGACTCTTAGTGGCTGCGTTTCGCAGGATGCCATAGGGACCAGAGGTGCTTGTTTTCCCTTTCGTGCTGACATGCACCTTTAAGACGGGGGTGGGGGGGGGATCCTTGTCCCTCTATCCCGGCCGTCCGCCTTCAGCCTGAGCTGTGCAGTTTACGGGCACATTACGTGTCTATGTGCAGTGAGGGCCGGCGGGCGGTGCATGAGGCCTCTGCAAGATCGAGGCCCAATCGTGAGTCACAGGACTGTCGTCTGAGTCCCCCATCGTCGAGGTGTACGATAGGCCAGGCGTGTAGTTGGTCACAGGATGTCCGGCGGAGCGCTGTAACCGGTATTCGGTGGTTCGTACACTAAGCTTGGTGTGGTAGGATGATAGGCGACTGCTTCCGACGCTCCGGGTAGGTACGTGGGGCCTGCGCGGCCCCCCACACCTCCCGCGCGGCGGTCGTACCTCTGACTCTCTTAAAGTAAGCTTGTTATTTTTTATTATAAAAAAAACTTATCTCTTACGTGCCAGCCCTTAACAAGACGCTGTTTACGCAGCCCACCTCTAACAGTTTAACCTCTTTTTTTATTTATCAACGGGTCACATTTACATTCTGCGGGGGCCACCCTAGTACTTCCTTCGCGTTGCGGATCTCTGGAATTCTAGAGAACAAAAATTGAAGTAGACATGTATTACGAAGCCGGGGACGTGAATTGGCATTGTTACCTTGTTTTTTTTTCTTGTCTGCATTGATGTTAAGTTCAAGTTGATTTAGTCCTCTGTTTTAAAACTTCTGTTTTGTTTCGGTATTTTGAAATCATGGCATATCATCACGGGATATCGTCCACCGACTTCTCTTGTTGTAGGGTGGAGCGAGAGGGCGGGTGTCCTTCAGTTGTTCTTTCGAAGACTTGTGACATCAACAAATCCGCACTGGGCCCGCGTAGTGGACTATCGGTCCGTGTCTTCTAGAGCATAGGCTTAAGCATAATCAGCCTTTTAATGTTCCCACTGCTGGGACTCAGGCCTTCTCTCTCTAGGAGAGGAAATGGGCCGTAATCCACCACGCGGGCCCAGTGCGGGTAGGTGAATGTCACATATCTTCGAATTTTTGGTTCTAGGACATGCCGGTTTCCTTACGATGTTTTCCTTCACCGTTTTGAGAGTAGTAGTGATGAAATAAATCACACAAAGTAATGCGCCTGCTGTGTTTGAACCCGCGACCTACAATTCGTAAGTCGGGGCCGTTATCACTCGGCCACCACTGCTCAATCACCACTGTCTTCTAGAGAGGAGGCCTGGCTTCTGGAAATCAGGTCTTTTCGCACATGCTAATGCATACCTTTTCAATCGAAACACAGCATTGATTCCTATTGGTAATACTTCTTCAGAAGATCATCTTTACAAAAAGTATGTTGCGGTCTTCACGTCCGATTATAATTTAGGCGTCTTCAAGGCTAGAGTAAATAGGCTCTTAATAAACTAGTGCGCCTCACCATCAACGATTGCATCACTACTCGACGCCCCCCGCGAATAATCCGGTAATCGAAAAAGTGTAAATGTTCAGGAAAAATAAAAAACCATTTTTCCTTAATAACTCCATTAGACAACAAGTATCAGAGACTTTTTATATCGCATATGGAAGCTAATTTTTTCAGCTATCTGGTTATTTCAACAAAATTTAAGTAGTCCCAAGGGCTTCGTTAAAATTTAGCTGGATGCATTTTACTATATTAGTGTAGGTCAAGCTCTGGTCAGTAATGTCACTTACGATATTGTTCGTGTAAATTTATATTTTCGACTGGAACAGTAAAATCTTGTTGCGATATTATTCGTGTAAATTTATATTTTCGACGGCAACGGTAAAATCGTGTTGCGCTATTATTCGTGTAATTTGTTTTGTATACTGAACATTTGTAAAAAGCAATTATTAGGTTATTCGATTGTTTAACAGTAACGTACATTTTATTGTTATGACTATTACTGTTTATTCGAATAGTTTACTTAAGTATTATTTGATGATTATTATAGTATATTTAATGAAGTAAAGGACATTTTAGTAAATGAAACAACTTTGGTTAGTTTGACAAAACACGATAGTTATTATTATCATAAAAAATAGACACTGCACTGAAGACACGACTCATGTCCCGGGCCGAGTCTTCCTTTCAGAATTAGACCCTTGGCCCCAGTAGGCTTCGACCCTGCTGGGCCCCTACGGTTTGCTGACATCTGCTTGAGGCGCGCGTGGAACAGTACCTACGCGCCGTCGACGACTTGGGCTCGGTCCGGACGGTTACCGGACGGTCGGACGGCGAGCTACCCATTGCTCGCCGTCCGCAAGCCCGCGCCTACGGTGGCCGAAAATCGGGATCGGAATCCCGGTGGTGGTTGGGGCGTGAGGACCGTTGCCTCACGCGATCGGCTGCCTCCTTTGCTAGCATTACTGCTTTGCAGAAGGAGGCGACCGCCTGCCACTCCTCCTCGCTCCGGACCATGGCCTGTACCAAGGCCCGGCGCGAGAGATCGCCGCCGCCGATCGCCCCCACGAGGACACGGCGTTGCTTTTCCCAAGCGGGGCACACCTCCACTGTGTGCTCCACCGTGTCCTCCGGGCGGTCCACGCAATGGTGACACCCGGGCGTTTCTTGCGCACAGATCCGGTGCAGGAACCTTCCGAACTTACCGTGTTCGGTGAGGACCTGCGTCATGCGGAAGGTAAGGACGCCGTGTTGCCTTTCCAGCCACTCCTCAAAGAGGAGACTTACCGCCATAATTATAGCGTGCCCAGCACTGGGTTGCGATAGTCGCTGTCGCCATTCCGCCATGAGATGGTTGATAATGGTGGGGAATTGCTTGAGAGAGTTACACAGGCTTAGGAGATCATTATACAAAGCTTTTTTTAATAGGGAGAGGCTTGTCGTATGCTGGCTTTAATTCAATACTTTCAATTGTTTTGGACTCCTGTTTCTGCCGACGCTGTCTCCTTCTGCCTGCATCGTAATCCAATTCAATATAATCCTGATCAAAATCGTATTTGGAAAGAAAACGGTTAGGTTTACTGTATGACACACTAACCTCCATCACATCGGACCATCGTACTTTTTCTCCTGTCTTATCTTGAATCATCTTTTAGGTTCAATAAGTTCTTTTATGTTGAGGATTTCAGATTGTTGCATTTCTTTTAGGATATATTTGTCTCCGGAGACTTTAGCGTTCATGATGATACTATATACTTGGTCCGGTGTGTACAAAACGTTGTTTTTCAGAGCTCTTTCAATACATGCGTGCATGGAGTCGCCTTCATTTTGGCTATGCCCACCAACAAAAAACCGATGGGTATGTCAATTTGTAGTCATTGCAATGTAAAGATACAATGCAAAAATGTATCTGTTTTTATTCTGGCCATAACAACCATCAGAGTAAAATATAATTTTGCGTATACCTTTTCCGTTTTCGGTCTTGACAAATTGAAACAAGCAACTCCCTATTTCGATGCACCCTTTTTTTCTGATTTGAGCTTGCCAAACGTTACAGAACCCTAGTTTGTTTAGAACGTCAAAAACTGTAAAATTATAAACCGGGTATTTACGTTTATAGTGAAAAATTTACACTTCAGACTGTGTGGTGCATTCAAAACTTTTTCTAAATCAAAAATGGCCACAACGGTGTCATCTTTATTTAGTGTTTCTTTTTCTTTTTTTTTAATTTCAGGAACTCTTTCTTTCATACTCAAATGTTTCCTGTAATTTTGTTCTAAAGACGCCTTTTCGACGGAGTCAGCTTGCTGATATTGCGAACATAAAGTACACTGATCCTTTTTAGGCTTAAAAAAGGAATAGTTGTAGTTAGTATTAAACACTCTTTCATACTGTCGTTTTGAAGCCATCTCAACAATATCTGGATAGTTCTGATTTGCAAACCATGACTTGTAAAGTCATGGTTTGCATACCCGAATAATATCGTAACAATGTTTACTATCAAATCATATTGATATTTTTTTTCGTAAAGATTTATAACCATATTATTCGTTTAAAATACATTTTAATGAATTTTTATGGAATATACGCGTACTTTTTCATATCTTCGTAAATAAAGATAGAAAAATTCTGAAAAAAAATTATATGGTGTATTTTAACTTCTAGATGCCGAAAAACGCATAACATGAAAAACCCCGTAATAGGTCATTACCGGATTATTCGCGGGGGACGTCGTACTTACCATCAGGTTTTTATTTTAGGTGGCAAATCATCATAGACTTCTCCCGCTCTTGGACGGGGCGGGAAGGTATGTCAGACTTTTACTCACTCCTGTTTTTTTTTTTTAATTTGATATAAACTAGTGTTGACTGCGATCCCACCTGATGGTAAGCATAGTACCCGGTGGTTCTTTACCGTCGTTCCAAGGCCCCGGGGTTCTCTTTCGCACAAACCATGGCCCTAGTAGGCTTCGAATCTGCTGGGCCCACATACCATCAGGTAGGATCACAGTCAAGCAATAGTTTGTTATTAAAAAAAAGTTTTTTATAGATCAAGCAGCTTGTGGACCAAATATTCTCTGCGAACCATCAGTGCCCTCGGATCCAATATAATAACGCGTTCAGGGCGTTGATGGGGCTGCTCCGTTTCTGCAGTGCATCAGATATGTTGGTAGAGGCACTTACTGATGACTTCCACGTTATCGTTAGACATAAATCTGGCTCTTTGCTCTGCAGAGTGTGGGCTAACTCCAACTCTATCCTGAATACCGTAGCAGGGAGGTACGATCCTCTTTTGTTTTGTGATGATGTTTAAAGACGCATCATAAACAACGACCTCGTTTTAAAATCAATAATATAATATAATATTCCACAACTATCACACAACGCCGTCTAGTCCCAAGCTAAGTAGAGCTTGTGTTATGAGTACTAGACAATTGATAAACATACTTATATATTTCTAAATACACACATATCATAGATAAATTACACCCAGACACAGAACAAATGATCATGCTCATTACACAAACATTTGTCCTGGGTGGAAATCGATCCCACGACCTCTGGCATAGCAATCAGGGCCACGAACAACTAGACCAACAGGCCGGTCAAGCTTTTCTTTTTTGTCTACTGACCTCCTTGAAAGACAGTGCATAGGACGAGAGACATGCGCTGTGGTAGCAAAAACATCCAACTCCTTCACCCTTCATCACCCCACCAAAACATCTCGGAACACATTCAGGTCATCCCGCCATCTCCTTCATGATACTACTACCGAAACCTATGGATCTTTCTTTCAATAAATTCCTCTCAAACACTTCAAATTGACATTACATTCCCCTTGAGCCCACTAACACAGCCGAGGAGCAATTATTTTGGCGGGGAAATGTAACATATCAAATATATTTTTATAGGTTTACCCTCATAAAGCGTACTGAGCAATATTCTTGAGTGATCTTAAAAAACACGTTTTTATAACTTACGTACTTAGTTTTTGATGTACGAGCGGTAAACATGTACAAATTGACGGATATGGAGGTTTTAGACTGAGGGTTGATGTGTGGCGAGGGCGGGGATGAGAGTATAGGACATCACACTGGAACAACAGGCATTTTTGAAAGATTTAACTAACGAACTACACTGCGCACACGTGTGCCATGTACGCCGATCTGGTTACGTCGGTCTCCATACATTTTATATGGCAACTAGACTTGTAGAGCTACATTAGATCCACGCCACGCGACGTCGTTCTACGTACAAATCAGGCGTGGTCCACGTGTGCGTCGGTCTAATGTAGTTCTAACTTTACCGTAGTCCAAGAACGCAAAGGGCTGAAGCAATACGGTATAAAATCACCTAATGACATCCCCCGCTCTTGGGCGGGGCGGGAGATAGTGTCAGACTTTTACTGACTACTGATGATGATGACCCACTCCTGTTCCTTCGTTGCCTTTCGTACCAGGGCCGAGTCTTCCTTTCCGCCCCAGTAGGCTTCGAACCTGCTAGGCCCCTACAGTTGCTGACATCTCCTTGAGGCGCGCGTGGAACAGCACGCGCCGTTGACGACTTGGGCTCGGTCCGGACGGTTACCGGACGGTCGGACGGCGAGCCATCCATTGCTCGCCGTCCGCAAGCCCGCGCCTGAAGCAATACGGGTGGGTTTCAAGTCAGGAAAAGTCTGACACACTTCATAAATAACTGGACAAGTGTGAGTGGGACTCGCGTTCTGAGGGTTCCGTAAATAGTTCAATTCCCGAATGGAGACTCGAAAATTTTTCGGAATCGCAAAAAAAATTTTTTTTTTTGTAATGTAACAATAAAATTGTTTTCAGATTTATTCCTGTACCTACCTGTGTTATAAGACCGTGCTTTCTGCCAAATTTTATGATTTTAATTTCAACTCGATACCTTCACGCGTTCCCAAGATATAGAGTCTTGACAGACAGACAGACAGACAGACAACAAAGTGATCCTTTAGGGGTTCCGTTTTTTCCTTTTGAGGCACAATACCCTAAAAAGCGCAAATAAGTATTCTCAAATTGATCACATCAAAAATCGACCATCATCAGTAATCATCCAGAAGTGATCATCAGTAATCGTTACGGCAGATTATCCCCCAACATTGTTAACCTTTGTTTTTTTTTTATCCGATGTCTTCTCTCGCTGTAGGGTGGAGTGCAAGGGCGGACAGCCTGACGTCTAAACGGCTAGCTACTCATTGCTCGCCCATGCCAGACCAAGCCCATGATGATCAGCCTTTATTGAGAGTAGATGCGACTTGTTTCCGCTTCCGCTCCATCTAAATCCGCAACCTTATCAGTACTGAAGTTGTACTATAAAGTAAGACATAATTTGAGACGCCGTTCTTCAAATTTTGTTATTTCAATTGCTGAGGACTTTACAGGCACTTTTACGTAGTAACGTTTTTCAGTAGGGTGGCTGTTTGGGGGTAAATTAAAAGTAAGAAATGTCTCAAGTAATAAATTCTTGATATTTGTGTGTTTTTAGGGTTCCGTATCTCAAAAGGAAAAACGGAACCCTATAATAACTTTGTTGTCCGTCTGTCTGTCAAGACCCTTAATCTCGGAAACGCGTGAAGGTATTAAGTCGAAATTTAAACCATATACTCAGGTTTGCGGTCCCTTGAAGCTGTGAAAAATTCAAACTTATGAGTTAACGAAAAAAAGATACGGCCGTTTATGTCGCAAAAAACGTATATTTCGGCACTATCAAGGGAATCAAAATTCTTAGAGTACTTTCCGTTGACCTAGAATCCTGAAATTTAGCATGAAGCAAGGTCTCGTAGCACAAGTATAGAAAAAAACCTGAAAACTATAAAGTAGTTATGTCACAAAAAAAAACTTGAATTCGAAAACGATTCGGAAAAATCTTCGTAACTCAATTCGAGAATTGGACTGTCTTCATAGTTAAGTTTGTACGGAACCATCAGTAAGCGAGTCAAACTCGAACTTGCCCGGTTTTTAGTCTTTAGAGTTCCATTTTTATAATGGTAATTCAGAATTGAACTGTTACTCTTCTGACTTCTTTTGACGAGTATCGTTTTGTTCAGTTAGTGGGTTGTGAAGGTCTGATAGGCAGTCGCTCCATGTAATACACAGGTATTCAACCACATCTGGTTAGACTGGAAACCGACCCCAAGCTATTTTTTTTTGTAGGTGTTAAAATCATCCAATGACATCCCCAGACTTTTACTGACTAAAAACCCAATCCTGTTCCTTCGTTGCCTTTCATACCAGGGCCGAGTCTTCCTTTCAAAAGCAGACCCTTGGCTCCAAAAAAATAAAAAATAAATAAATATGGTTAAGGAACACTACCTTTCCTCTTGAATGTCGTCATTACGTACATCATTTCTTTGCTTTCATAATTATATATTGTTTGTATTATGTATATGATATTTATTAGTTTATGTATTGTATAATTATGTAAATAGTACACCACGAACTACCTGCGTATCTTTTTTCTCCTTCTCTCTCAAATCCATCCAAAGGTTGTCTGTAAAAAATCGCTTTTAGCGATAAGACCGCCCATTGTGACACCCTATTAATTTTAAGTTCCTAATGTAATTTGTATTTTTGGTGTACAATAAAGAATATATCTATCTATCTATCTCCAGTAGGCTTCGACCCTGCTGGGCCCCTAAGGTTTGCTGACATCTCCTTGAAGCGCGCGTGGAACAAGTATTACCAGTTGAAATGAAAGTTAAACTAGCAATTATCTTGGAACAACATAATGGTAAAAATCATAAAAATGAAAGAGTGTATAACTACCCAGCCCGCCAATCTAAGAAAAAGAACTCCAGGTCCCTAAGGTGAATAATTACTACGGTAAGCGTGCGAGACGATGGGTTGCACCTACCCTTATTAATGAGTTACCTGATGAATTAATAAATCGAGCCAAAAATAGAAACCAATTAAAAAAAATTCTAATAAAAACATTATCTGTCTATGTGTCCATAGTTGCTGCGGTATGTTGGTCAGATAGTGTTGTGGTGCTGCATCTGTTTACCTCAACCCGGGGCCCTGGGACGAAGGCAACGAAGGAACAGGAGTGGGTTTTTAGTCAGTAAAAGTCTGACACTATCTCTCGCTCCGCCCAAGAGCGAGATTTGTCATTAGATGATTTTCCCACCGAAAAAAAAAAAAAAAAAAAAAAAAAAAAAAAAAAAAAACAACGAGGCTTAGTTATAAGCGAAATTCACGAGAAGGTACTGCCGACAAACTGCTATGCAGTTTGGCAGATGTTATAGTTGATTTTGATGTAACAAATTAATAAAAAAAAAAACAGTACGCGTCGTCGCGACTTGAGCTGGACGGTTACCAGATGGTCTACCCATTGCTCGCCGTCGCCCTAGCCGTCGTAATTCCGACCCCGACTACCAGCCACGGTAGACGCGGGCTTGCGGACGTCGAGCATTGGGTAGCTCGCCGTCTGGCTGTTCGGTAATTAACCGGACCGAGCCCAGTCGTCAACAGCGCGTAGTGATCCTCGCGCTCCTCAAAGTGATGTCAGCAAACCGTAGGGGCCCAGCGGGGCCGATGCCCGCTAGCTAGGACCGCGGAGAATTTCTGAAAGGGAAACCCGTAGTCCTAGTACGCAAAGGGTAATTGAAGGATACAGGTGTGGTTTTAGTCAGTAAAAGTCTGACACGCCCTCCCGCTCCACCCAGAGTGCGAGAAGTCATTTGAATGATTTCCCACCTTAAAAAAAAAAAAAAACCCATTGCTCGCCGTTCGCAAGCCCGCGCCTACGGTGGCCGGAAATCGGGATCGGGATCCCGGCGGCTGGGGCATGAGGGCCGCTTTACCGTATGCTCCACCGTGTCCTCCGGGTGGTCCACATAGTGGTGACACCCGGGAGTCACTTTCTCACGAATCCATTGCAGGAACTTCCCGAACTGACCATGTTGGTTCGGTGAGAACCTGCGTCATGCGGAAGGTGAGGACGCCGTGAGGTCTTGAGCGTCCCCAACCCCAACTAGTTGAGAAATTAAGGTTAGTGAGAAGATGTCCCTTCAGAGATCAGGCCGATTCTTTCAAACGATCTGCAGCCCACTTACAAAGACGTAGTACACATAACTGATATGTTTGATTAGCCTATTTTATGTCCAAAGCAAAGGCAAAGGTTTTATCTTTCTCCATCCAAACCTCTCTGTTAATCTCTGGTCAAGATACGGTCCATTTGATGGGTTAAACTTAATTTTCAAAGAATTTTTATTTTATTTTTATTATTGACTGGCTACTGAGGTCGCCGAGTATTGTACTGAGCTCCTCCGTAGTCTTAGCCATGACTACTATTCTATCTCGTCGGCAAATCGAAGGTGAGTGATGTACTCGCCATTGACTTTTATGCCTAGCCCTCTCCACTCCAGAACCTTGAAGACATCCTCCATTGCGGCCGAAGAATCGCCAAACTTAAGCGGCAGTGGGCAGGGCACATTGCTCGCAGAACAAATGGTCGATGGAGATGAAAGGTTCTGGAATGGCGACCGCGTAACGGAAGACGCAGCGTTGGAAGGCCTCCCACAAGGTGGACCGATGACCTGGTGAGGGTCGCGGGAATCCGATGGATGCGGGACGCATAGGACCGGTCATTGTGGCGACATTTGGGGGAGGCCTATGTCCAACAGTGGACGTCTTTCGGCTGAAATGATGATGATGATGATTGACTGGCTTTTGCCCGCAGCTTCGCCCGCGTACATAAAATATAGCCTGTCACTCAGGAATAAAGCAGCTTTCTATCGGTGAAAAACTTTTAGCAATCGGACCAGCCCCCCTAGCCAAGTTGCAAACGATAAACGTGAACGCTTAGTAATCTCCAATAGATTTTCAACTTTATACCTAAGAACATAAAGTTGAAAATCTATTAAAGACTACTGAGCGTTAGCGACCAGAACGAACGAAAACACTATGTAATCTTCAATAGATTTTCAACTTTATATCCAATAACATAAAGTTGAAAATCTATTAAAGACTACTGAGAGTTTACGTTTATCGTTTGTGACTTGGCTTTCAGGACTTTCAGAGATTACTTCCTACAAACAATAAAACAAATTTTACCTCTTTATAATATATTGTTTAAGTAGATGTAGATTAGTGTAGATTATTATTTTTGAAAGGCTCGCGTTTGACCACTATCTCACCTGATGGCAAGCGATGATGTGGACAAACGACGCTTGCCTAGAATTAACCTATTCACTCTTGACTTAAAGACCCTAGCTATCAGGAAACGGCTATCAGGCCACGGCAGGGAATTCGACTCCTTAGCTGTAACTACCTACGCATAATGAATGTGTTCCCAAAACGCTTTGTACGTCCATACGTACAAAGCGTTTTGGAAACACATAGCTCCATAGCTATACAACCTCAATATAGTTTGTTCAGAATCAGTAACTGAATCGATTCCAATAATTTTTATAACATGTTAAATTTGTTCCTAAAAATATTTAAAAAAGGTCACAAGTTGGACACCACCGACACTAAGTACAACACAGGTCACGGCAGGGCATAGCGGGCATTAGAAACAGTGTACATCTAAGTGCGGGAGCAAAACAACCACTCAGTCGCCCGGATGGTCCGGTAACCATGTATTTGTGCGGACAACCAGGTAAAATAACAAGCTCATAACTTTGTGATTTTTCATGGTACAATCATGAAATGTGCATAGATTCTTTACATAATATTTTTTTTCCAAAAAAACATACAATCGATTTCTATGTAAAAAAACACTGAAAAGTGCAAAATAACTTTAATTTTGGAAGTCGGTGTTTCTATAATAGTTTTGTCTCTTCGTTATATAACACCGACTTCCGATATTAAATTTATTTTGAACTTTTCAGTATTTTACATAGAAGTCGGTTGTATTTTTTTTATTTTACACTTTTTCTTTATGGTACCACCACTAAAAAGTACCCCTCATCCAAACTTTAACCTTATAGCCAGAGTGCATCTCATGACAATTCTAATAATCTCAAACACCGTTAGATTACATAAATTTATTACAGAGTTCCGGTGCCTAACTTCAGGCTTCATCATCAGATCAGTTCGATATATTCCCCCTCTTCTTTCAGTCAGTCATTGACTACACGTATAAACAAAGCAATTTTACTTGTTACGACGGTTCTGCTGTGATCCTATGAGGAGTTCTGTTCCATAACTAACTACGAAGTTCAAGATCAGCCTCCCTAGCCAAGTTACGATCGTTTCGTTTGCGTCGAACGCCTCGAGTAGGCCACGCCTCCTATTCCTTTGTTCTGAACACGTGACTGAGCGTTGAGATGACGTCAGAACAAAGGAATCGGAGGCGTGGCCTACTCGAGGCCTTCGACGCTAACGAAACGATTGTAACTTGGCTAGGGGGGCAGATCGTAACAATATTTCTATGGGACTAATTCGGAAGCATAACCTTTCAATCAAAAAAAAAATTTCAATATCGGTCCACAATTGACCGAGAAATCGGTGAACATACATAAAAAAAAAATACATTCAGCCGAACATAGAATCTCCTCCTTTTTGAAGTCGGTTAAAAATACTAGACACGTGTTTCGGGTTTCGCATATACTCGTACTAAAACTATTGTTGTATAAGCCGTACAGCTCTATCTTTCTTTTCTTGCTCGCACGCCTGACTTTTGAACTAATTATCGTAAGGCCCCAGATCGTCACACAACTTTCGCCGCGGTCGACCTCGACAGCATCGTCTTCTCTCAAGCATCCAGTGAGTGACAATTCTTACCCATTATCCGGGTGTATTCGTGTGACATAGCCAGCCCACTCCCGCTTATCGGGCCCTGGTCTGGAGCGAGAAGGAATGGCAGGCGGTCACCTCCTTCTGGGAAGCAGTAATGCCAGCAAAGGAGGCGGCCGCACGCGTGAGGGAACGGACTTCCTCACGCCCTAGCCGCTGCGACCACGACCCCGATTTCCAGTTACCATAGGCGTGGGCTAGCGGATGATGAGCAGTGGGTAGCTCGCCGTCTGGCCGTCCGGTAACCATCCGAACCGTCTCGACGACGCGTAGTGTTCCACGCGCGTCTGAAATAAATTTCAGCAAAACCTTAGGGCCCCGACAGGGCCGAAGCCTACTGGGGTCATGGATAGTTAATGGCTCCGCCCTATCAATTTTTTTTAAATTTGATATAAACCAGTGCTTGACTGCAATCTCAGGAGTCGAAGTACTCCTCCACATCGCTGTCATCCCGAAATATGCCCAGAAGGCTGGCAGCATTGCCACGTTGAATGGCAATGCTAATTATTTGGGCGAAGAACGAGCCAGCCCTCTGGTCACGCAAAGTGTCGATCAGACGGCGTGAAATTTCCTTGAAAAGGAGACGCGCACTCGGACCCCATGACCCAAGCCTTTCGACCCCGAACGACTCAAAACTGTAATTACCAATAAGGTTACAGTATTTGCGCCGTTTAAGGGTCTCAGCAGCTGCAGCGGCAGTGCCAACACAGCCCGCCGTACTTGGAACATGGGATGGCGCAAGCGTGTCGACACAGGTTGCGTCCCACACCAGAGGCCTACCCACCTTCCACGGCACCAACGTCATACCATCTGGTCTCTTCCCATCGTGACGTACCAAGCCGCTAGGTTCTAATACGGAAGGTACGCTGGCGGTGACGAGAGGTCGACGAATAATGTCGTTGATGCTAGCGTGCCGTGCTATGCGACCTGCGCTTCTGCAGTAGGACAGGCCATGGTGTCCGAGGCTGTGGACAGCTTCGCCACAGTGGCATCGATGTGGAGCAACACAAGGTGCGCCTAAGCGTAAACAGATTGCGAGCCGAAACGAGGCGTCATCCATCATAGTGCCTATGGTGGCCGGACCTGCACTCCTGCAGCAGGACATGCCAAGGTGTCCGAGGCATGATGTATTAGTAGATTATAAACTACTTTCACTAAAACTCTTTGCCATCAAAACGCCATTTAACACAATAAAAAACAAACGTGCTAATGTCATACGAATATGGGAATATGCGACAATAGGTAAGATTTTTTCTAAAAACCAAATTGAGGAAGAAAACGGTAGGTAATGTAGTTATTTTACTAAATTAATCATTTCTGTAACCGTTTTTAGTCTTCTAGTCATTGATAATGTAAAAGTATCATAGTAGTAGTAGTAGGTTTTGGAGCTAATGGCTGAGGAGAATGACACCAGACGCCATATCGGCTAATAAAGCATGCCTTATTTTCAGGATTAAATAACCTATCAAAATAAAGCGAAAGCAAGCTTTCTTGTGAACCGTTGATTTGGATAATAAAAACATAATGGAAACACGGCTAGTAATTATTTTGACAGTTGTCAATTAAATCTACAAATATAACACTCGGCAAGTCAGTGACTAAGATGCAAGTCGGTTGCAGATCCATGATTTCAAATCATTATTAGCTTTATTTTTGTCTTTTGATTCATGTTAGAAATTACTTGTGTGTTCACAAACATAAAAAACTTATATACAAACATACCCAGATCCGAAAAACTATATTTACCTAGGCCATACAAGTTGAAGAAATATTTCATATCACTTTAAGAAATCAAAATTTTGCTCGTGCCTTTTTGTTTTGACTGTCGCAAATAAGCGAATGGCGAAAAGATTGCCATGTTTTAAACCTCATAACTAGATAAAATAATAAAGAAGATTCTATATTTTACATATCACCGAATATACAAACAGAAGCGGTTTGCTGACATCTTGAGGCGCACGTGGAACAGTACGCGCCGTCGACGACTTGGGCTCGGTCTGAACGGCTACCGGACGGTCGGACGGCGATGCTGTACTATGCTCAGAATAAAAGTGATCGAATTGGGAATTAAGATATCCGCAAAAGAACCAATGTAGACAACATAGCTAAGTAATCGCCGAACAAAAGAGGCAGTGGACAGAGCACATTACTTGCAGGACAGATGGTCGGTGGACCGAAAGGTTCTGGAGTGGCGACCGTGTAAATGGAAAACGCAGGCGACACAGTGTTAGAATACAAACAAGTAAGATGCAAGACGCACAGCACTGTTCGTTGTGGAGACAATTGGGAGAAGCTTATGTCTAACAGTAGCGATTTTTAGGCTAAAATGATGATGGTGAGACCTTCTCCAAGTGTCACCACGACGACCAGTCCTGTGCATCCCCATAATCCTCACCAGGTCATCGGTCTACCTTGTGTGGAGGCTTCCAACGCTGCGTCTTTTGGTACGCGGCCCCATCGACCATCTGTTCTGCATACAATGTGCCCTGCCCACTGCCACTTAAGTTTGGCAATTCTTCGGGCAATGTCGGCGACCTTGATTCTCCTATATATTCTGGTTCCATCGATATCAGGGGAGGCCTATGTCTAGCAAAAAACCTATTTCGACTGTTTTTGAATGATGATGATCTTATCTAATCTGATATAAGTTTGTTTCAGACATGGAAAGATCGATCAAGAAACACAGTCGCCTTTGTTGAACATATTTAAAGAAATCATGACAAGAGAAAAAGAGTAAGTGATCTTAAGGTTTTTTTTTTTTTTTTTTTAGGTGGGAAAATCATCTTATGACAAATCTCGCTCTTGGGCGGAGCGCAAAGTAGTGTCAGACTTTTACTGACTAAAAACCCACTCCTGTTCCTTCTTTGCCTTCGTCCCAGGGCCCGGGCCCCTACGATTTGCTGACATCTCCCTGAGGCGCGCGTGGAACAATACGCGCCGTCGACGACTTGGGCTTGGTCCGGACGGTTACCGGACGATCGGACGGCGAGCCACCCATTGCTCGCCGTCCGCAAGCCCTCGCCTACGGTGGCCGGAAATCGGGATCGGAATCCCGGCGGCGGTTGGGGCGTGAGGACCGTTGCCTCACGCGATCGGCCGCCTCCTTTGCTAGCATTACTGCTTCGCAGAAGGAGGCGACCGCCTGCCACTCTTCCTCGCTCCGGACCATGGCCTGTACCAAGGCCCGGCGCGAGAGATCGCCGCCGCCGATCGCCCCCACGAGGACACGGCGTTGCTCTGCCCAAGCGGGGCACACCTCCACCGTGTGCTCCACCGTGTCCTCCGGGCGGTCCGCACAGTGGCGACACCCGGGCGTCTCTTCCGCACGAATTCGGTGCAGGAACTTCCCGAACTTACCGTGTTCGGTGAGAACCTGCGTCATGCGGAAGGTGAGGACGCCGTGAGGTCTTTCCAACCACGCCTCAAAGAGGGGACTTACCGAAGTGATCTTAAGGTAGAAATACATTGGACACACGTGGACTACGTACGCCGATCTGGGTGCGTCGGTCTCCATACATTTTATATGGCAACTAGACTTGTAGAGCTACATTAGATCCACGCCACGCGACGCCGCGCGACGCGTTTCTACGCACGAATCAGGCGTGGCCCACGTGTGCTAATGCAGTTCCCGCTTTAATGTTACCTTTTTTGATCCCCAAGCGTTTCGCGGTGTCTACTCTTTCCCCCCCTCTCTCTCTCTCTCTATGAATTATACAGACTACTTTAATATGAAGAAGCTTGATTATTAATTACGTTCTTGGATAAATTTCCTACAAATTGAACGCATAATATTTCATAACCTAAATGCTCTGCCAATTTGGTTTTCGGTTTGACATTTACCGCGTAATCGTGGTGCTCGCGGAAGTCGGTTTCCGCCCGGAGATTAAATGGTTAAATCATTATCATCATCTTTTGCCCTTGTTCTGGGTTATTTGGGGTTGGCGCAACACGTTTTTCTTCGATTCTGTCCAGTCACCCATCACGCTAATACTAACTCCCTTCATATCACTCCTTACACAATTAATCTACCTTTTCTTTGGCTTTTCTCTCCCACTTTGTCTATCTATATGTATACTAATTACACTTTTAGAAACATGCGTTTCATCTCTCCTCTTCACATGACCATACCAAGATAAACGATTCCCTTTCAACTTTTTAGTCGTAGAATCAGTTACTTTTAAACTGCCTCTAATGTACTCATTTCTCACTTTATCCATTCTCACACATCCATCTCAACGTTCTCATCTCCGCTACATGTAATTTTTTTTTTCATCCTTCTTTTTTACTGCTTAACATTCTGATTCATGCAGTATTTACCAGTCTCTTATCACAGACTTGTAAATTCTACCCTTCAAATTGAAGGGCAACCGTGAGCAACAATTAATTCTAGTCCCAAGTAACAAAATGTGGTCTTGTAGTGGTTCCGGAGCCAGGTCTATAACAGGCTAGTAAAAGTCTATAACCACGGAAAAGGGCCCATTTTATATGCGTACTTTTACTAATAAAACACTTATAGTAGACTTGACAAGCACCAATTAGACCAATAATGCACTTATAGTTGGACTACGCAGAACTATCTGCTCCCGCGAAGCCAGCTATGAGCATCTAATAGAACCAGACACCACGACTTAAGCCCATAATACACTTATAGTTAGACTCCGGAGAACCATTTGCTCCCGCGAAGCTCACTACGAGCATTTAATAGAACCAGGCAGGCGTGTAACGTACTCCGCGCTTCTATTACTAGCTACTTCAAACATTTATGAATTTTTGTTATGTCGTGCGATTGTGAAAAAATTAAAAATATAAAAGGTAATCATCTATTTTATATAAAATGTATTAGCAAGTATTTCGCACGTAATATTATATGTGCATACATGTTTGCTCGCAAACGCGTAAGTATTTTCGGTGAAGTATATTGTGTTTTACATCTCAATTTTTGTTCGCCTTTTGAACACGGCGTATTTACTAAGTTGTGTTTAAAAATAATATTAGTCCTAAGGTAACAGCATTATCGCGCCATATTGTGACGAGTTAGGGTTTACAAGAATAGTTTTATAAGAAACCTTTATATAGAAATTAAGACTATAACAGCATTCGAGAGTCCACAATAATACCAAGTACACTTACTCTTAAAAGAAACCACTATAGAACTAATTCACTTAAAATTGGCACATAAAGTTGACTTATACACCCCTATAAGGTCAAGTAACAAATGCAAATGGTTCTAAGTGCATTTAGTTCTATAAATTACTATTACTGACGTATGACACTTATAGCGGATTTATAATTACTTCTTGTAGGCGATTATAAGTGTAACTTACTGGACCAAGTTGTCTCAAGTGTATTTACACCTATGCAACACTTTTATAGAACATCTTAGCCTTTACTGCGCCTATAATTTCGTTCTATACACGAGTATAAGTCAACTTATAAGAACAGATGTACTATAAACCCAAACGAACTCCGTGTAACCTGTTTTAAGCTTGGTAGTAAAACCTGGAACTACTAAGAGAGAGGTACTAGTGCTGTGAGCCTGTAAACTGTGCGCTACAGGAGAACTTTGTTACTTGGGAGTGACCTGTCACCATTTCATTCACCCTGAGTTGATCCGATGCGTTACGCCTCGGTCAATGTCACTTTTTCCTTGGGCAAGTGATCCGAGGTACCCGAAATCGGAGCAGATCAGTATGGTTGTTCTGGTGAAAGCTAAAGGCGGGAGAGACCGCCGAAATTGCAAAACAAGCATGCTATTTTGGTTCAGCTCAATTTGAGGCCAACACTCTCTAGTCTATATCATCACACTCTTGCCAACCAGCACTATGTCATCGGCAAACAGCAAACGCCTACATGAAAATTTTTTTTTTTTTTTGGAATGGGCTACACTCGGAGTTTCCTTACGTGATCGCATCAGGAATGAAGATATCCGCAGGAGAACCAAGGTCACCAACATAGCCCGAAGAATCACCAAACTTAAGTGGCAGTGGGCAGGCCACATTGCTCGTAGAACGGATGGTCGATGGGGCCGAAAGGTTCTAGAGTGGCGACCGCGCACCGGAAAACGCAGCGTTGGAAGGCCTCCCACAAGGTGGACCGACGACCTGATGAGAGTCGCGGGAATGCGGTGGATGCGTGACGCACAGTATCGGTCGTTGTGGCGACGTTTGGGGGAGGCCTATGTCCAACAGTGGACGTCTTTTGGCTGAAATGATAATGATGATGATATATTTTTTCACCATAACGACGCGTCCTGTGCGTCTCGCATCCATCAGATTCCCACGACCCTCACTAGGTCATCGGCCCACCTTGTGGGAGGCCTTCCAACTCTGCGTCTTTCGGTACGCGGTCGCCACTACAGAACCTTTCGTCCCCATCGACGATCTGTTCTGTGAGCAATGTCACTGTTGCCAATGGCAATGTTGCCTGCCCACTTCCACTAAGTTTAGCGATTCTTCGAGCTATGTCGGTAACCTCGCACATTGTATGGTCACATAATATGAACTTTGATACTTCTCTGCACGAATTCACATCGCAAATTTCTGCGATGAGGCGTCATATCGCATTGCAGTATTGCGTGAAAGCCTTTATACCTTCCTACTTGGGTTCCGTGGTGGTTCAGAGAATATCAAGTGGACCACATAGGTTAGATCCATTTGTAATGGCTTTCAAATACCATGTTTTTATTTCACAGTGATCCAGAGAAAAGGAATCTCCTAAACGAGCAACGAGAAGACAAGAAGAGACGACAATATTCCGTATCTAAGAACAAACCTGAACGCGTGAGTATAAATGTTTTTTTTTTTTAAATTGACTGGCTTACATTTGACCATTATCTCACCTGATGGAAAGCGACGATATAGTTGACGATGGAGCACGCTTGCCTAGAAGTAACCAATTCACTCTTGACTTAAAGACCCAGGGGTCTTTCGTCTAGGGGTTGTAGCTATCAGGAAACCGTTACTCGCATGAGGACCGTTGCCTCACGCGATCGGCCGCCTCCTTTGCTAAAATTACTGCTTCGCAGAAGGCCACTCCTCCTCGCTCCGGACCATGGCCTGTACCAAGGCCCGGCGTGACAGATCGCTGCCGCCGATCGCCCCCACGAGGACACGGGATTGCTCTGCCCAAGCGGGGCACACCTCCACCGTGTGCTCCATCGTGTCCTCTGGGCGGTCCACACAGTTCAGTTGAGGTTTTTCCATCCACGCCTCAAAGAGGGGACTTACCGCCATAATTTTGGCGTGCCCAGCACTGGGTCGCGACAGTCGCTGTCGCCATTTCACCATGAGATCCCGCCGGAGTTCTGTCCGTCATGCTGCCATACTTTCGTCGACAGACTTTCGCCCCGGTGGCCCAACTGTGTTGGGGTCAACTTCCACTCAAACCCGATGCAGCTGGAGACTATTCCCTTTAAGGAAAGCCTGTCTGTCGTTTCACATCTGGTGGACTCCGAGGCTTTCAGCTCATCATCGGTCCACCTTGTTCCCTCAAGGTCTTATAAAGCAGCGTCGTGGTACACGGTCGTCATCCCAAGACTTATCATAGGTACGCCATAATCGCTGCAATTTCTTTTTGATGTAAACTAGTGCTTGACTGCGATCCCACCTGATGGTAAGCAGTGATGCAATCGTTAAACTTTCTTTGTGTGTTTGAATACTAACGCGTTTTTTTAACCGACTTCAAAAAGAAGGAGGTTCTATGTACGGCTGAAAGTACTTTTTTTTTCATATAGGTTCACCGATTTCTCGGTCAATTGTGGACCGATTTTGAAAATTATTTTTTTGATTGAAAGGTTACGCTTCCAAGTTGGTCTCATAGAAATATTGTTATGATCTAATAATGAACTTCGAAGATATGGAATAGAACTCCTCATAGGATCACAGCAGTACTGTTGTATTAAGTAAAATTGCTTTGTTTATACGTGTAGTTGATGACTGACTGAAAAAAGGGGTAGGGGATATATCGAACTAATCTGAGGATGAAGCCGGAAGGTAGATACCGGAACTCTGTAATAAATTAATGTAACCTGACCGTGTTTGGGATTATTAGAATTATCATGAGATGCACTCTGGCTATAATATCTACTACTAAAAATACTTTTTAGTGGCGGTACCATAACTAAAAAGTGTTAAAAAAACACTGAATTGAAAATTAACTTTAATTTTGGAAGTTGATGTTAAATAACGAAGACAAGACAAAACTATTATAGAAACACCGACTTCCAAAATTAAAGTTACTTTGCACTTTTCCGTGTTTTTTTTTACATTGAAGTCGGTTGTATTTTTTGATATGCGTTTTTTTTTTTGGATTCTAGTTTTATTTTTGTGTAATTTTTTACAGAGGTCAATTGAATCCAGCTGTTCAGAACATCGAAAAAGAGCATCGAACCCTTACAAAATATCATCGACGGAACAAAGAGCTGAGTTTCACAATAAAAGCAGGAGTCAGAGCATGGTAAGCTGTTTCTTTCAAGCTGCAAGTAATCCTCCAGACCGAATATCGATCATGGTGGCCAATCTCAACAGAGATTAGCCAAGTACGCAGGAGATATTATAGTGCATGAGTATATGCACAAACACAGATGCTCTCTCTGTACCTTTACTCTCATAGTCTGATAGGATGACAATCCGACACGACCGAAGAGAGTTCAGGCGCAGGAACAAAGGCTTGCGCTTTCCGAGCCATGAGGGTATCACACTACCAACTTCAAATTCCGGGCAGCTACAGAGTAATTCCTAATGGGAAAACATATAGCCATCGATATATATGTACTACGCACTAGATTACGCGTGCCGAACACTCACTTCAATCGACTCGGGTGTAGTGTAATCCATACACCTTGAACATTACACTATGTTGAACGAAACGCGTAAGTGCCTTAAGATTCATGGTGCTTAAGACATTTTGGTCGCGAAAAAAGTATCCTCTAAAAGCTATCTTAGCGCTGTATGTTTTAATAGTTCTGTTAAACGGCATAATGCCAATGTAGCGCCGCAGCGAACTTTTGTTTTAACTTTTCAGTATTTTAACAAATATTTTCCATGAAAGTGTTTGTCTATCTCTAAAATATAAGTCGATGTTAGTAGTGTTAAAACAGTCATGACGTTTGTGTTGACGTTTTATCGTTTGTTTCAGCCTTACCAAACTGAAAAGAAAGACAGCTGGTGGTTTTGGGTAAATTTTATTCCAGTTCTTTATTGAATCTTAACCAAAAACTTTTATATATATTAGCTTACTCCAAGGCAATCTACTGCACGCGTGCTAGTGGTGGCATGGGCATGCAAAATAATACGAGCACACCAGTATATGATGCTCCAGGGTAACCCGCAAAATTCCGATTTTCTTAATCAGTCAAGTCAGTCTCCTCCCACTCCCTCCGGTCTTGTAGAACCTGTTCGGGGACTTTTCGCGTCCAGCCCAGGTGATCCTAGGCTGGACGCGAGAGGTCCCCTAATAGACACTGATTTTCAAAATTTAAAATAAAAAACTTTGAATTTAGTCGTCTACCCTGGAGTATATATAATGCTTTTCAAATAAGAATGGGAACGTCAATGACCTCTATCTGTCAAATGCTACTTGAAAAGTACAGTTTACAAAAAAAACTTATTTGTATATCAATAACGGTTTTTTTTTACTTCGTTTAAACAAAGTCTTAGTTTTTTTTTTTTATTGATGATAGGCTCACGTTTGACCACCATCTCACCTGATGGTAAGCGATGATGTGGTCGACGATTATATAAATTAGCTAAATAATAATATTCTACAACTTTCACACAACGCCATCTAGTCTCAAACGAAGCAGAGCTTGTGTTATGAGTACTAGACAACTGATAAACGTACTTTTATAATTCTAAATAGATATTACATGCAAATAAGTTAAGTTGAGAGCAGTGGTGGCCGAGTGCTAACGGCCCCGACTTAAGAGTTGTATGTCGCGAGTTCAAACCCAGACTGGCGCATTAATTTGTGTAATTTACTTCATCACCACTGCTCTCAAAACGGTTAAGGAAAACATGGTGAGGAAACCGGCAAGTCCTAGAACCAAAAATTCGAAGACATGTGACATCCACCAACCCGCACTGGGCCCGCGTGGTGGATTACGGCCCATTCCCTCTCTTAGAGAGGAGGCCTGAGTCCTAGCAGTGGGAACATTATAAGGCCAACAATAGGAAGTTAAGTTGTCATAATTAGTTTTAAAACTTTCTTATTTTCATTCGCCACTACTCAGACACTTCACACAATGATGCAGAGATGTGTAGATTTGAAGAACTAAATTCTGAGTAAACGTTTTTCGTTCACGATTCGTAAATACATTTAATTTAAACTTGTTTTGCTCACCCTACCTTATTGATACGATTTGACAGCTATGACGTCACAACATGGCGCTGATCCTATTCTTATTCGAATTGCATAGTACTTTATACGAGTACTGGACGCCTGAAGGAGGTCGACGCCATCGAAGTCGATCTCGGCGAATGTGGTGTGACGATTAGATCATGTTCGCGGCAAACTTGGCCAGAAATCGCCCAGAGAGGTTTGGAAAGAGAAAGGGGGACCTTTACCCAACAGCAACACACATAATAGGCTATTAAAAAAAGTAGGTACTTTGTTCAATTAACTTTGAGAACTGTCAATTAATAAAGATGTACAGACGTTTGTTTCCCAGCAAAACACTCCCCCGGCGAAGAAGCCAGAAGATACCTGTTCCTGTGTTTCTTGCGCGTGAGTTTTTTTCAGTTAATACCAATAATAGCAACTTATATATCACGTAAAAGATGGAAAGATTGGGTGAAGAATGATATGAAAGAAAAGGGTCCCGTAACACTCATTCATTCTTCATTCATCGTCTATATTCACCACAATATCCATGTTCATTGTTCTGTCAAAACTTTTTCGATTATTCACCATATTTGTAGTCACATCGACGCTTGAAAGACAAAAATTACTAAGCGACATTGAGTAAACTTTACAGCAGTGATTTAAAGACAAAATTTTAGAAAAAAATTACCCAGTTAAAAAATAAGTCGGATTTAGATATTATTAAATAAATAAAAATTATAAAAAATAAAAAAAGCCTTTTATTTCTAGCATTACAAATTATTAAAAAAGTAGGAAAAATAATATTATAATATTATAGTTAATGTTGTTTACAGTATTGTTGTATAAATCAAAATTGAATCCTATTCATGTGCAAGAACCCCTCCTCAGGCGAGGGTGAAGGGGCCTCCTCTAAAGAATTCCATTTATCTCTATCCTGGGCCGCTTAGATATTATTATCATGATGTTAATAATATCCGACTATTCTGTCATTTTTAACAAAAATTTTAGCTTTAAATCACTCTACTGAAAAGTTTACTCAAGGTCGCTTAGTAATTTTTGCCTTTCAAGCGTCGACATGTAGTTCATTTCCGCACATCATTTGCCTACTTCAAGAAAGAAAGAAAGAAAGAAAGAAAGAAAGAAAGAAAGAAAGAAAGAAAGAAAGAAAATGAATTTATTTTGTCACAACGCAAGGCACACAAACAATTTAGTATTTAAGTAAACACGAAACCATACAAAAGAGAACAAAAAAAAATAAAAAATAAAATTATAATGTCAAGACAAACGATCCCTTTCTACATTTTACCCTTAGGAAACTTTAAACTTCCTAAACTATGTATAATATTGATATATTGAATTTTATGGGTATACATCATGTAACTGTAATAATACACACTCTTACACAGTACACACTTACATTAGAAAATCAAGTTACAAATATAATTTAAGCACTGAAATTTTACTTTAAGAGGGTCCTTTTCCACTTGCCTATCGTCAACATCGAGCATGGTTTAAAAGCTTGTTGCTTCATCTAACGTAATCCAACGCGATGTTTGATGAAGAAGCAATGCAAAAAAAGAGAGAACGCCTGACAACTCTGTTGGCATTCGGTAATTCCGTGATTTACTCGAATGTTTCACAAAACTTGTTCCAGGAAATACGTTTGTTTTTTATTACCCCTTAAAAGTTTGTCAGAAAAAATGACGTCATTCAGAATCTCGATTAAATGTGCAAGATTTCTATTGTTATATTTTTTATTACTTTTTAAAATTTTTGATTTTTTATTATTATTACTTTTTAATTTTTTTTAATGTTTTTTTTGTTGTTTTTGTTTTTTGTTGTTGTTTTTGAGTGAATTGTTGAGTTTTTGAGTAGTTTTTGATTTTTGACCTTTCACATTTAATCGAGATTCTGAATGACGACAATTTTTCTGAAAAACATTTAAGGGTTTAAAAAAACACGTATTTCCTTATTTCCTGGAAGAAGTTTTGGGAAACATTCGAGTAAATCACGAAATTACCGAATGCCAACAGAGTTTTCACGCGTTATCTCTCTTTTTTGCATTGCGTCTTCGTCAAACATTGCGTTGGATTGCGTCAGATGAAGTATCTAACAAGCTTTGAAACCATGCTCGATGGTGACGATAGGCGAGTGAAAAAGGAGCTTCTTTATGCACTTAGGTAGAGTTTTTACAGGAATACTTATAGCTATCCTAATTGTAGGCAAAAAATATGAGCATCAATACACTATATTGGTAGGGCATCGGTATTGGTATCTTAACACTCGCACACAAACACGCTAATATTTTTTATTATTAAATATAGAATTAATCATGAATTATTTTAGAATAAAAATAATTTATAATAAAAAATAGAAATCGATTCAATAGCAGATGATTGAACATTCTACTGTCAGGATGTGTGTTTATTACGTTACGCGTTGTATACTCGTACAATGAGGATCAGTCATGATTTTCGTGGAGTATGCAGACTTGTAGCGTCAAAAAAACCAGTAAATACTGTGAAAAAATTATTTAAATCGGACCAAAAATGACGAAGATACAGCAATTTTAGTGTATTAGTTCGTGTATCGCACCCCAGAATGAAGCGACTCGCTGTGACGTCATCTGTCATGATCGGTCTCCACCGGCGAATGAATACGATCAAGTCGTTCGTCGCACGGATCATGACAGATGACGTCATCGTAAACAGTCCAGCGAGAGCGCGCGTTTCCAAGTAGCCGTGCAAAAAAACTTTAATAAATCCACCATTTCTTGAAGGATTTCAATAATTTAAAAAATTAAAAGCTCTGTAAATTATTACACATACGATGTAGGTACTTAGTAAAAATCGGATTCGCTATTATGTGATTGATCCTCATTTTGTTTCTTACTTATCCAAAAACCTTTTTCGCAGCTTAAAAAAGATCGTCAGCTCCGAATACGCGTGTGTCGGCTGTCTCCTTTTACTATTCACCATCTCAATCATCATCGCCTTTCTCGTGGTCTTCAAGAGTGTACCCAGTGGTGACTGCAAAATCTTGGAATGCAAAGAGTGCAAAGGACCCGCACCAGCAGGGATTGGTCCAACAACACCTAACTGTAAGGAATGTGGAATCGTTGATAGCGAAAGACTTAAGAGGAAGATCGAGATGCTTAGCAATAAACGGATGAGAAAAGGCTTCGTTGGAGTCGATGAGTTTCAAAAGAGTGAAAAGTAAGTCTCATAATAAAATACCTGTAACTATCTTCTACGAGCGGCTTCGCTGGCGAGAGAGTAGGTTTCTCTATACAAACTTTGGAGCACTGTTTCATCCCCTTAGGGAGTGAATTTCAAAAATTCCTCTCTTAGTGCTCGCCTACGTCGTAAAAGGAAACTTTGTGCATAATTTTACATTCCTAGTCCCAGTAGTTTTCGCTGTGCTTTGATATGTCAGTCAGTCAGTTTTATGCATATAGATAAACTGACACAATAGGTACTATGCCTGGCCGCACACACGGGCCACTGACAACAACCATAAAACGCCACTACCGATCTATTTCCTTTAGTTTTCATACATCTATATTTATATAAATGGAGAAAATGACTGACTGACATATCAAAGCACAGCCAAAACTACTAACTGGGACTAGGAATGTAAAATTTTGCACAAAGATTCCTTTTATGTTGTAGACGACTATTAAGAAAGAGTTTTTGATAAAGGGAGAAATTCGTTTGTTTGCAAAATTTTATTCCTTGAACCAATATACTTGAAATTTAGCATAAATAGTAAATTAAGTAAATAAAAAACTGGGTAAGTGCGAGTCAAACTCGCGAATTTTGATTCCCTTGAGACTGTCGAAATATAGGTACCTACTTTTTTTGCGACATAAACGGCCGTATCTTTTTTTTCTTTAACCTAGAAGTTTGATTTTTTCACAGCTTCAAGGGCCCGCAGGCCTGAATATATGGTTCTAATTTCGACTCGATACCTCCACGCGTTCCCGAGATAAAGGGTCTTGACAGACCGACACAGACACAACAAAGTGATCATTCAAAAAAACAACGTTGAAAAAGTGTGAAACAAGATTTTCATACTTTGAACAGAACAAAAAGAAAAGCCGCAGTCACACGTTATAGGTACCAACCGAAACACTTTATTAACGTGTGAGTACGGTTTTTCTTTTTGTTCTGTTCGAAGTATGAAAATCTTGTTTCATACTTTTTCAGCGTTGTTTTTTTTGTCGTAGTCGGGTTTTGTTTTTTTACTTTATTTTTATTTAAACAATTTTGGTGTTAAATTTAACACATGACTTTTTGTCCGCTAGAGAGTGTCACTTTAAATATGAGCAATATTTTGGAAATGTAAAAGTGAAGCCATTTCAAATGATACCAGAACTCGCCGTATTTATCTCCATTTTTATTTTTTAACACATTACTTTTTGTCCGCTAGAGGGCGCCATATCGATCGCCATATCACGTCACGTAGCCTATGTTCAGCGGACAATTAAGACGGTTCTAACGATACCTTGTACGTCAAGTTCCGATAAGTAGATTAGGAGCTATGAGGGAACAGATGAACATACATACATACAAACATACATACTTACATACATAGCTTGTCAAAATCATAACCCTCATTTGGCTTTGTCGTAGTCGGGTAAAAAGGATGGAGCTATATACCCTATGGTGTATAGCTCCATCCCCTTTTCTCGCTTGCACGCTTGATACACAGTATAGATATATGGAACAGTACGGAAACTACCTACAAATATTCGAAACGGCACACTCACACAAACATACGCATCGACGAGACTCCTAAGCGTTTCTCGCGGTCCTGTCAGTAGCGAATGCCACTTAGGAGTCTCGTCGATGCGTATGTTTGTGTGAGTGAGCCGTTTCGAATATTTGTAGGTAGTTTCCGTACTGTTCCATATATCTATACTGTGCCTGATATATTAACACGTCATGTTATGACCCCAGATGTAGCTCAATCATTAACCGCTTCTTTTTCTTTACAGCCAAGAATATAACGATGAGGTTTCTGGACAAGGAGTGGCTGGCATTGCAGGAGTAGGTGTGTGTGTTTTACATAATTACTATCTGACGATGTACTACATCATTAGCCTCGTGGTCGCAAGCACGACTGCTGAGCAAGGAGTCCTGGGCCTCAACTCTGCTATTACAATAGTGTCAGAATGGTCTATCATTGATTTCATAATTGTTGATTTTGACATGTTTGGTAATCTACTAATATAATGGCGTCATTATGACTTTCCGATTGTCAACCACTGACACACCATTGAAAGAAGTGGCATAGAATGGTAATCTCGTACATAATATTGACAAATAAATATCTGAACGTATGCGGTGATCTGCTAAAATTTTGCTAGTTCCTTTGATCAGTGACCTACCATTAGAATGTCATTGTGCAGTCATTGCTTTTAATAAGCTCGGTATTGTCATTCTACCACAACTCTATTACGAGACCATTGATCGATCAATGATCATTATGAATTAGCAGATTACGAACTTTTAGCAAAATGACAATGGAATCGTGTTGCAATGACGAATTTATAAAAATAGCAGACTTGGGCCCCTGGGTTCGATTTCTTGGTCAGGCAAAAAGTGCTACTGGGTTTTTCAATTAGGAATTACTCTGTAGCAGGCTGGAGTTTGGAAGTGGGTGGTGTGTCACCTCCGTGCCTTGGAAAGCACGTAAAAGCTATTGGTTCTGTGTCTGATCTCTCTCCGATCGTGTAGGATTTCCGTCGCATCGTAATATAAGAGTAATATACTAAGATCCCAGATAAATGATAAATGATATTTATTTTGCAAATAGGTTTAAAAAAACACTTTTACACGTCAATTTTTTTTTCGCAATTTTTAAATTAGATGAGGCCGGTGTTTCTACACCGGTGGACTACCCTGAGAAGAAACACCGAAACAAACTCAGGGGTCAAAGTCTCTTTTAAAGTCCATACTGTTAATATGTAATGGTCAAATCACATGAGAACCATAGAGAACCCACCAGAGCTGTCTGACATAACTTATTTTCACATGGATGAAACCTTAGGTTCTCAGTAGCGTCTCATGTGCTTTGAACGTAATTTGTAGTGACCAAACAACCAGTCAGTGCATAAAATGAAAGAAAGAAAAAGAATTTATTTGGTACAGCACAAGGCACAAACACAATATAGGTAAACACGAAACAAAAATAAAAAAAGCAAAAATGTAGTTGTGAGGCACACAACTGCATTTTTGCACCAAAATAGATCCAGTTCAGCATGAATGTCAGACAACTAGTGCCTGACGCTGGTTTTCAACTGAACCTGTAGTTGTGACGCAACGGACGTAAAACAGTTTTGGAGTGTAATATACAGTGTGAGTTTTTATAATGTGCACATATCGAAATGAGGGAATCTATGCTTAATTTTATCGACGGCAATAATATTAAAAAATGGGGTCACACCACAGTGTATACAAAGCTGTGTAACTTTTAAAATAAATGATCTATCACGATGAAAGAAACTCCATAATGATTGGAAGTCATTAGGCGTCGTCATAAAATGAAAATTGTGGAAAAAAAATGACCTCAATTAAAAATAAACATTTTTTTTCGCAAAAATCTGATGTTTTTCATTAATTTTTACAATAATTGTAAAATTTCTCAATAACACGCCCCCATCACCTACCTTTTTTATTACTTTAAGTTATTCTTCATTGTATTAGGAACCTAACGTTAAAAATTGCATGTTTTTAACTCGACCCCAACATTTTTTATCAACTGTCAAAGAGCCACCCATTGCTCGCCGTCCGCAAGCCCGAGCCTACGGTGGCCGGAAATCGGGATCGGAATCCCGGCGGCGGTTGGGACGTGAGGACCGTTGCTTCACGCAATCGGCCGCCTCCTTTGCTAGCATTACTGCTTCGCAGAAGGAGGCGACCGCCTGCCACTCCTCCTCGCTCCGGACCATGGCCTGGTATCAAGGCCCGGCGCGAGAGATCGCCCCAACAAGGACAAGGTGTTGCTCTGTCCAAGCGGAGCACACCTCCACCGTGTGCCGTGTGTCCGTGGTGTCGCTCTCCTTATCATTTCGGGATCATTGCGAATATCATTCGCACAGTTTATTATGCGGTCACGCAAATCGGCCTCACTGTTGATGGGGGTACTGTAGACGCGTTGCTTCATGGTCCCCCATAGGAAATAATCAAGGGGCGTCAAATCGGGTGAACGCGCAGGCCACCCTACAGGTCCTTGCCGGCCGATCCATTGATCATGATAATTGTAGTAAAATCTCCTTACATAGCTTACATAGCTATGCGCTGGACCTTTCTTTGACAGTTGATAAAAAATGTTGGAGTTGAGTTAAAAACATGTAATTTTTACCATTAGGCTCCCAATACAATGAAGAATAACTTAAAGTAATAAAAAAGGTAGGTGATGGGGGCGTGTTATTGAGAAATTTTACAATTATTGCAAAAATTAATGAAAAAAAATCAGAATTTTGCCAAAAAAAATGTTTATTTTTAATTGAGGCTATTTGTTTTCGTCAACTTTCATTTTATGGCGACGCCGCGATGCCTAATTACTTCCAATCATTAGGAAATTTGTTTCATCTTGATTGATCATTTAGTTTAAAAGTTACACAGCTTTGTATACACTGGAGTCACAAAAGCAAACAAATTTGTTTTTTAAATCCTTTATAATATGAATAAATACTTAGATTTTCTTAAATATTTTTGCTGTCGATAAAATTAAGCATAGTTTCCCTCATTTCGATATGTGCACATTATAAAGACTCACACTATATGTATCGGTGATGCATACTTAAAAAATATAAACCACCAAAATAGTGTTGTGTTAATTATAATAAATATGTGTAAGATAGTGTTTGTTTAAAGTGTGTAAAATAAATAATAGACGAATAAAACAAAAATCTAACAAGAGAGAGAAAAAAAAAATACGGTAACATAAAGTGTGGGTAGATGGTAGATAAATCTCGAACGAGTTAGAATGCAATCGTCTCACTCGCTCTGAAACGCATGCGTGCTCTCGTGCTCATACTCTCGGCTGAATAATTTTTGTGTTTAGGGGATGTTTAGTCACTAAAATTAGTCTGACTACTGAAATATAACTTTGTTATAGTTACCTTAATAACATATTTAAAAATCAGACATTTAAAATTAAGTGAAGTTAATTTTTTTTTAGCTTTTTTTTTGTCCATGGAAAGCGTTTGACATGATACTACTTTAGAATAATATTCTACAAAACAAAATCTATAAAAATCAGTAATAAACATTTAAGTTAAGTTACTCTTATTTTTAGTTCCCTTTCTCACCTGGTACCTGCCCAGGGGTACAGTATAGATATATGGAACAGTACGGAAACTACCTACAAATATTCGAAATGGCACACTCACACAAACATACGCATCGACGAGACTCCTAAGCGTTTCTCGCGGTCCTGTCAGTAGCGAATGCCGCTTAGGAGTCTCGTCGATGCGTATGTTTGTGTAAGTGAGCCGTTTCGAACATTTGTGGGTAGTTTCCTTACTGTTCCATATATCTATACTGTACTAGATATATACACTCATACCATCACTTACACACACACACATACACACAACATCACACTCTACCTCTCACACACACACTTTCTCACACATGCTACTCCAGCATGCGTGCTCACACGTACATAAATTATTGTTATTGTTACACGTTTGGTTCATTGAATTCTGGAATTTGTAAAAATGGACGAATGGTTATCTCCTATAACACATGACTTTCCTAGCATAGGGGACATTATTCACAAAATATGTAAAAAGAACTCAAACATAAATGTAATATGTCATGTATTTTCTTTTCTTTGGGCAATAAATAATTTATTATTATTATACTGTGCCAGGGGAGCCCCTGGGCAGATACCAAAGAGGACCTCCACAAGCACACAGGTATTAAAAGCACATGAGACGCTACTGAGAACCTAAGGTTTCATCCATGTGAAAATAAGTTATGTCAGACAGCTCTGGGATCTTGGTCTATAAGGGAAGAGAGTGAAGCTGTGTTGGCGCCCACACTTGTGCACTATGATATCTCCCATACTTGAATAATCCCTGTTGAGAGTGGAGACCGTGATCGGTTACGGTCGGGAAAGGATTATTTGACGATAAGCAGAAGCATAATCAGCCTTTTAATGTTCCCACTGCTGGAACTCAGGCCTCTCTAGGAGAGGGAATGGGCCTTAAACCACCACGTGGGCCCAGTGCGGGTTGGTGAGTGTCACATGGCCGGTTTCCTCACGATGTTTTCCTTCACCGTTTTGAGAGCAGTGGTGATGAAATAAATTATACAAAGTAATGCACCAAGCTGGGTTTGAACCCGCCACCTACATTTCGTAAGTCGGAGCCGTTACCACTCGGTCACCATTGCTCTACAGTGACGATAATGCACTTATTTAAATAATTTAACTAGACTAGCAACCCCAACAGAAGAATTTCCAAACTTAAGCGACAGTGGGCAGGGCATATTGCTCGTAGAACAGGTGGTCGATAGGGCTGAAAAGTTTCTGATGAATCTCTCTGTCTTTAAGTGAAAACTGCATAAAAATCCGTACAGTAGTTTATGAATTTATCACGTTCGTAAAGACAGTGGTAGGGGCACTTTATTTTACCATTTGTAAGGATATTATAGCTAAGTAAATTTTTCTTGAGTATATTATTATATAAAATATTTTCATTTCTTGCAGATTTCGGCCCGAGTTTTCGTGAGCTGGTGAGTTATTTTATTTTTTTTAAATTAAATAATAAATAATTTTAATAGCCATTTTTGCTATTGAACAATGAAAGATTTAACAAAATGGCATTTAGTTCTTTATTAAAACTAACATTATTTTCACAAAACGATTTTTTTTAAATATTGCTTTTTTTTTTGCAATAAAAATGCGAAAAAACGGTCAATCAGAACTCAATTTTACGGTCATTCTCCAATTCGGCGTTATTTGCCTAATTACCGTAACCTTATTTATTTTTCACTGATTTGACTTAAAAACATTAAAATATGAAACAAATCAAAGATACGAATTCATAAAGGCATGGCATTCAGGCATGTAACAATCAATTTTGGTTTTCTAGTTAATGAGACTTAAAAATTTTATGAGGACGGTAATTAGAAAAATTGAATATTTAATGCAACGGTAATTAGAAAATATCATCAAGTCTATGTAAAATATGATATAATGAAATGATAATAACACGCATTAATAATTTGTACACATATAATTATAATTAAAGCAATAGAATTAACGATGCCTCTCATAACCATAACCAATAGTAAAAAAAAAACACTTTATCATTGCTAATATTTATTAAAAATTAGACACTTTCAATGAAAATCAGGTAAAAACAAACTAAATAAAACAGACATTGGTCTTAATTGGTATTTTTTTTAGTTTGTTGAAACGATATTTATTAAAAAGGTAAGTAGGATGGAACTTAAAAGATTAATATTCTAAATCTTCTTGGATAATGAGGATAGATCTAGCTTAAAGCTACTCACAGCTCTTTCAAGATTTGCTTATATTAATATCACTGAGTATTTATACTCTATAAAGAATCATAATTATACAGACTAGTATGTAATACGAATCAGTCTTGTTTTATAGTAATTTAAAAACAATATAAAAATCAATTTTTAAAAAATAGATTCATCAGAATCAGATAAATCGAAAATTGACCCTCTGGCCTTCTTATCCTTAATACTATTACTTGGAACATTTTTCATTGTTTTGAAGGAAGGCATTGTAAGACTAAAATCAACAGGAGACACAGGAGCCCAAAAACTGTCTGTGTCAGATAAATTTAAGCTACTTTCCGCTTTTTCGCACTTCTCAAACCTCTTAACCATATCGTGTTTGGAAATAAGAGACTTCGAAGACCCAGGAAATACATAAGCAGGCTTCACTAGCTGATTAGATAAAATTTTAGGTTTGTCTGAAGATTTCTTAGTACTAATAGACCATGATGTATCGCAATTATATTTGTTTTTGGAAGGTGCAGATAAAATGAATCTGGAAGGCGGGGAAAGTTCAGCCTCTTCTGCCTTTTCTAGATTCAAAGAGTAAAATCCATGATGTCTACCATGTTCACATTCAATAGCTTGATACATACACTGTTGCGCATTACAGCTTAACTTTCGCATTGCAAGTAGGTTCGGTTTTGATGAACTCCAAACGACTTGATGGACTTTCATTGTGCCCTTATACTCCCGTATCTCTTTAGGGATCAGCAGATCTTTTTGAAAAATATCTGCTTCTTGTACTATATCTGTAATCACTCCCTTGACATTGGCTTTCAATTTTTCAGAAAGAGTTTCAATGTCGACAATATCGCAGCCCTGAGCCACGATTCTATCTGCAGTTCTTTTTATCGTTGCTCCTACGCCATCTGCTGAGCTTTTGCCATGACCACTCTCTGTATAGTTCCAGGCAACCACTCTTAGATTAGGAAAGTACCATTGAAGTTGAGAGATGATATAAAACATTTTTTTATTTCGATATTGGCCAGTCGGAGAATCTGATATAAAATGGATAACATTTACGCGAGGAGCTTCATTTTCAATGAAATTTAAGATAGGTATGAGATGACTCCAAACTGCAACTGCGTCATGTCTAAGTGAAGGACTCAAAGTGCAAAACGACTGAGTCCGCAATACTCCACTTTTCTTGAAATAAATAACAGACGTGTGCAGTGTAATTTGCTTCCGGCTGCCACCAAAATGGAATGATTGGATTTCATCTGTGTATTTTGTATTGTAATTTTCACTAAAATCAACGTGGATTACACAGTCATTTTCAGGTAAATTTTGTTTTAAATGTTTAATGTAATTATTTTGAGAAACTTTATTAGCACAATGGTTCATGTATGGTGGCAGCAACTGTTCAAACTTTTCGATTACTTCTTTAGGGTTAGCTGTAATTTTCTCCTTGACCGTTTGATTTGAAGTTTTCTCTTTCCCATCTTTTGTGTAAGTTACTTGTTTTGTTATCCAATGGTAGTAAAAAATCTGCTTTGCATTATCAAATTCTTTATAACGAATATTCCTATTTGCACAATATATACATCTTCTTGAAAGACACTCTATACTTTCTGAAACACAGCATAATGAGGACAAAACTTTGTGAGCGGAGCTTTGATCGATTAGGTCAAATCGTTTGAGTGACGCTATGATCAAGTCCATATTAGTGTGGGTCTTACACATGCAAGTCTCTCTTGCTCGTGAATCTGGAATCACGACCCAAAATGGTCGCATCTTGCAAAATGTCGAGTAACTGATTTTATAAGTGTGTAACTGAAGAAATTTGGTGTGAAGATTTAACAAAGTGTCTGTCAAGAAACGTTTTTGCTTTTTTATTGCTTTTCTTGAAATGTATTCTTTCTTGCCAGGACAAATGCGACTGTTCTCATCTTGTTCTAAAAAAATTTGGACGTCTTGTTTGATTTTCTCTACGTTAGTCTCTTTATTATTATTATGTAAATACTTAGGTTCGTTTTCCTTATCGTGACTTTGTTTTGGTTTTACATGTAACGTGTTTTTATATTTCAGTCTTGATGCTTGCCTCCTGTACTTTTCTTTTGCTCTTTTTAACTCCTCTATTTTTTTTCTCATATATGACATTTCTTTATTTGTTTTATATACATGTCTTCTTAATAACAATAAGGGTGAGATTTTTTTACGTTTCGGTTTCTCGAAAATTCTCTTCGAAGATAGTGAAGTTGGTGTTGAACACAAGGAAGACGCTCGTTCCGTAATATTCACACTTGTATTTTTATTTTCTGTCAATTGCTCATTATTGCTTAATAATAGCATACTTTCAGTAGATGATGATGACAGAGCACTAGATGGACGCGGCGTTGATGTGATTAAGGTAGGTTTAAAAATGGATGTCTTCTTCAAGGGAACTAATTCTTTTTCAAAAGAAGTCGACTGTAAACAAATCTCGTCTTGCTGATTATCTTCTTTTTTTGATTTGGGATTTTCGGAACAATTTTGTAAAGATACCTTTTTAGTGTATTTTTTTGAGCGTAGTGAGTATGATATATCATTGAGATGTAGTGGTGTTGACAGAGTTTCAAGAGGATCTGTTATATTTTTATCAAGCACATCTATATCTACGATCACTTCTTCCTCAATTGTTTCCAATTTTTCCTTTTCCTTTTGTCTTTTATAGTAAGCTCTGAAATTTTCCCTATTTCTTTTTTGAGTTTTCTTTCGGTTTTTTGGTGACATTTCGCAGATAGGAAGTATTTTTTTATCTCTTTTTCTTTTATTATACCTTTCTTTCTCTTTTTCTTTCGATTGCTGATACAAAACAGGGTCATTTTTAATTCGTTCTCGGCGTTGTCGTGCGGCGAGCCTTCTCTTTTCTTTAACTTCCTCTTTGGTCTTTTTGGGTTTTCCCATCCTATAAATTAAATAACTTGATGAATGGTCAGCATATAATATAGACATATTTACGGACAATGATAATAATAATAATAATCTACTAAAACCGCGGGAAAACTTTCCATTGGTACGACGACATCGCGGGTATAGTTAGTAAACAAGTATTAATTTTTCATACAACGGCAATTATATACATATGGTAATTAGTATACGGTAATTAGAAAACGACAGATTTTCTTAAAAATTTCGAAAACTGACACAGTATGCAATTACTAGCTTATTACAACGTACGGAGGCCAAAGTACTGTCTCCATTTACATGATCAACATGAGTCTAACTTAAAAATCAAGTACTAAAATAAGTACAACGGTAATTAGAAAAGTTTTTAACCAAGGCTACGGTAATTATATACTCACGTGCTTCATTGGCGGTACACTAACGTTAGAGACGTGCAACTGCTCATGTGCTTCGGCACACACTGAGGAGACGCGACGCGTACGGTAGTGATGTGCCAAATACTGTTATTTAGGGATGTGCACCCGAGAACAGAAAATGTCATGGCAATTATAACTTCCGATTGGACATGCAGTTACTTAATGATAATTATTTATAGACTGGTTCTATTAAATCGATATTTTGTTATACGATACACGTTGCTTAATACTGTTTAAAACAATAAATGGATCAAAGTAAATCTGTACGTTATAAAAATTACAAGCAAGTTTTAACAATAAGTTGGTGTGCGGACACACCACAGTAATTAGAGAACAGGCGTTCATTGAACATAGGTTAAATTAATTTAGTCTTAATTACTTAAAACAGAAGGCAATGTTTTTGTTTACAGCTAGATACGGATTGTATCTAACATATAAAAAAAATGCATAATTGAATATGATAAAATTACGGATTAATCAAGCCCGGACACGTAAAACTTGCTAATCGGAGAATGGCCGTTTACTCGACAACGGCAAAAAAAACCAAGATACCTACTAAATCCGTCAACAAAAAAACCCGTCTAAAACCCTTGAAGCCAGCCATTATTTTCAATAGTAACACCTTCACAATTCCCCACAGTGTTGCCAGCACATAAATAACACGCATTTCATGGTAGTTTTGGGAAGCATTTCTCTCAATCAGTATGTTTTTTAGTGTTGGATCTTTTCGGGTGACACGGTGAGGTATTGTCTGTAAGTATTTTAAAGTGTGAAGTGTTTATTTTGTTAAATGAATGGTAGATTTTTTGTAGTTAGATAACAGAATTTTTATTTGAGGAATAAATATGGTGACTTGACTGGAAACACAGACTCCGGCAGACAATTCCGCTCCTTTCCTGTACGCAAAATGAATGAGTTCCCAAAACCTTTTATGTGTATCGGTGAGACTAATATATACCGGTGGTGCAATTTCGTTTTTCTGGTGGTCTGATGTTGGAACGGGGGCGGCGGAATCAAATTTATTTTATTATTTTACTTGCTGTCCCGGCGAACTTTGTACCGCGTGTTGTGATAACTAAACTGTCAAAAGATAACGCCATCTACTGGTATTACCATAACAGCATAATTCATTTTAATATGAAAGTTTAATTAGAGATGGCGTTGTATTAGGATTTTTTTTCGTGAATTTTCTCATACTTTCTCAATGTTTAAACCTTCCCTGGACTATCACGAATATCTCAAGATCAAAATTAGCCAAATCGATCCAGCCGTTCTCGAGTTTTAGCGAGACTAATGAAGAGCTATTTATTTTTATATAATTATATTTATATTTATAATAATATAGATTATAATCGGAAAACAAACAGTATTAACAAAAACAATAAATTATGCAACTATTTATAGCCATAAACCAATGATATGTTTTCGCATTTAAATCCCTATGAAGAGCATGCTTGTTAGAGAAAAAAAAATTACAATTATAATAATACCTATAATACCACTTTACCAATACGACACGACAGATTTATTACGACTTGCAGTGTAAAATAAAACAGTTATCGAACCAATGTTTGGTAAGTTTTCGATTGAATACACGCGGCTTAATAGTAAATAAAGGAATTTTCATTCAAATCAGCTTCAAAAAATTATAGATCTTATTCATCGACACTATTTGGACCGGTTCCTCCCCTATGTCCTTTAACAAATAATAAAATTAGGACGCCTTTACCGAGGGTAGTTTTTACCCCAGATTTAATTTTACATAAATATTATTTTCTCTTTATTAAGTTTGACCCACAAATCAGACATGTATCTCTCCCTTCGTTGAACAGCCGTTGTAATATCATCCCTTGACTGAGGGTGGCGACTAAGACTGACGTATAGTTGGTATGTTTTGTGTTGGTCGTTGAAATTTTTTTTTATTTATAGCTAAGTATGAAATGTACCTATCACTATTTCGACGTAGTGGTGGTGAGGATGCCTTGGTACCACTCTCGCCACTCCTCAAAGAGGGCACTTTTGCTATACGGAAAAATATTCTCTGCGTGTATCATCGCGTGCAGCGCGATCGTGAACGTGTATACGAGTATTTTTCCGTATAGGATACACGCCGATACTCTTAAAGTAATAAAAACTTTATTAAAGAGTAAGTAGTATTATTGAGAATCACTTAATAAATAAAATATTGAAAAAACGACAAAACCATTACAAAAATGGTGAAACACTCTCTGTTTGGGCGATAATTGCTTTGAATTTCTATATTATTTATCACGTAAATGTCATTGAATTATATACCATACCTTTAAGGGGATGCAACTCGACATACATTTTCACTTTTTTTCATACAACCGCTCTTACGCGATTATGACGTTATTACACATTTTTCATTAAATATTTTGGAAACACAGTATCTTGTGGATATTATCTAGGCTTCTATTGAAATCAATTTATAAATTTGTGTAAAACTAATCCAGTAAAGACCTGCGAAAATCTGCTATTTTACATGAACACTTCGCAATTTACTCAAAAATTAAAAAAGTCAAAAAAAGTATAACAATAGAAGCCTTGCAAATTTAATCAAGATTCTGAATGACGACAATTCTTTTAAAAACTTTAAAGGGTTTAAAAAAACACGTATTTCCTGGAACAAGTTTTGTAAAATATTCGAGTAAATCACGGAATTACCGAATGCTAACAGAGTTTTCAGGCGTTATATCTCTTTTTTCGCGTTGCCTTTTCGTCAAACATTGCGTTGATGAAGTAACAAGCTTTTATACCATGCTCGATGTTGACGATAGGCGAGTGAAAAAGGACCCTCTTAACTATACAAATGCATAGTCGGAAACAGAAACTTTTTTTGAGCGAAATCAACCTTTCTCCTTTTGATAAGTTTTTAGGCTAAGTAGAGTTTGAGAAATATTCAACTGCAAATGAATATTTAGGAATCTGTGGTTAGACTTTTACTGGCTAAAACCCACCCGTGTTTCTACAGTTACCCTTTGCATTCCAGGACAGAAGGGGAACCCTTTCAAATAATCTTGAAATCCGTAGCCTCATAATTTTTTTTTTGTGATATAAACCAGTGCTTGACTGCGATCCCACCTGATGATAAGCAGTGATGCAATCGTTGATGGTGAATCGCACTAGTTTATTAACTGCTGTCTACACGGATTGAAACTAGCAAGGTCACCTCTGTTGGGACGTTAGTTTGCAACCGTCTGGTCCACCTTTAAGCGTTTCGCCTCGTCGTTTATACCGCTTTTATCGAAGGAACAATTCCCCTGCTGCGGTCTTCCCATTCGATTATAATGTTGGTGTCTTCAAGGCTAGAGTGACTTTTTTTTTTATCTTCTATTGCTAGTTTCAATCCATGTAGACAGCAGTTGTACTCCATGACCTTCAACGCCCTTGGTTGGGAGGCGCATTTTCCCAACCGCATAACTGATTTGTGTACAAACCAAACATAAGAACCAAGCTCCAACCAAGGTCACCTTGGTTGGAACGCTAGTTTACAATCGTATGGTCCACCTTTGATGCCAATCCTCTGTAACCCGACTACCCTCCCAGCCGCATTGTTTTTTCCTCTGTGTACAGATCATTGTAGTCTGTATTATATCTGCCGTCCCCCCTCCTTTTGTCTGCGTGATGTATTAGTCGCCAGACTCATTTGAAGCCTTTAAAATATTACCTAGCTCTAGTCTTTGTACGGTTTGACTGGCCGGCGACTTTTTGATTCATCCTACGTATTTGTATATGAGAAGTCTGTTTGTTTTTGACTGAAGTATTTTTAGTTTTTTTCTATAGGACATTAAAAGCATTTGTTTATAGACAATGGCCAGTGTGTATGTGATTATTTTTATCTTCATAATATTATACACTAGCTTGGAAGCCTTTAAAATATTACCTAGCTCTGTCTTTGTACGGTTTGACTGGCCGGCGACTTTTTGATTCATCCTACGTATTTGTATATGAGAAGTCTGTTTTTTATTCATTGCGTTTTTGACTGAAGTATTTTTACTTTTTTTTTTATAGGACATTAAAATCATTTGTTTATAAACAATGGCCAGTGTGTATGTGATTATTTTATCTTCATAATATTTTACACTAGCTTTTGCCCGCTTACATAAAATATAGTCTATGTCACTCAGGAATAAAGCAGCTTTCTATCGTTCCAAATAAGAATAGGAAAGCTAATGACCTCAATCTGTCAAATGTTGATTGAAAAGTACGGTTTGCAAAGAAAACTTATTTGCGTATATCGATAACGGGCTTTTTTGCTATGTATAGTTAAATCTAAATGAAGTAAAAATGTTATTGTTTAATCTACATACATACATACATATTCAGCCTTTTAATGTTCCCACTGCTGGGACTCAGGCCTCCTCTCTCTAGGAGAGGGAATGGGCCGTAATCCACCACGCGGGCCCAGTGCGGGTTGGTGGATGTCACATGTCTTCGAATTTTTGGTTCTAGGACATGCCGGTTTCCTCACGATGTTTTCCTTCACCGTTTTGAGAGCAGTGGTGATGAAATAAATTACACAAAGTAGGTAATGCGCCTGGCTAGGTTTGAATCTGCGACTAACAATTCGTAAGTCGGGGCCGTTATTGTTTAATCTAATATATTATTATTATATTGTTTGTAATTAGTTTAAAAAAAAAACTATTATCTTTATTTTCATAGAAATAGAAATCATTTATTTGCCAATATTGTGGGTAACAGATAAGGTGTTAATTTATGGAGAGTCCCAATACATTTTGCCTTACGGCATGCAAAACTATTTAATTAATTTAATACATTGCCTAAGTTGCTACGTTTACATTTACTTAACATTTCTATGCAATTGAGACATATAATGACATCATTGTAAGGAACAATTTGCCTTTTTCTTCCATTTGCCACTACTCAGACAATTCACACAGTGACGCAGAGATAAACAAAATTGAAGAACTGGATTCTGATTAAACCTTTTTCGTTCATGATTCGTAAATAAATTTATTTAAAAAAAAAACTTTTTGCTCACCCTACCCGATTTTTCGATTTGACAGCAATGACGTCACAACATGGCGTAAAAATCAATCCTATTCTTATTTGGAACGTATTGTACTTTCAGAGATTACCTCCTACAAACAAAAAAAAACAAAAATCTTTATAATATTAGTGTAGACTAGCTTTTGCTAGCTGGTTTGCTCGGTGAAAGTAAGTTTCTTCAAACAAACTTTAGAACCCGTTTTATCCTCCTAGGGGGTAAACTTAAAAAATAAAAACCTTTCTTAGGCTGCCTGTCCACTGGAGAGGAACGAGGCTGCGGAGCGGAGAAACTGAGAAATATTAACCAATAGGATTGCATCCACGCGCTCCTCAAGGAGATGTCAGCAAACCGTAGGGGCCCAGCAGGGCCGATGCCCGCTAGCTAGGACCGCGGAAAATTTCTGAAAAGGAAACCCGTAGTCCTAGAACGCAAAGGGCAACTGAAGGACACAGGTGTGGTTTTAGTCAGTAAAAGTCTGACACGTCCTCCCGCTCCGCCCAGAGCGCGAGAAGTCATTAGATGATTCCCACACTTAAAAAAACCAATAGGATTGCAGCTCCTCTTCAGTGAACTGGGAGTACGAACTAATTCAAAAATTCATACAAAACCGGAAAGCGGAGTGTGGGAGAAGTTATTAAATGATTTCCCACGTTAAAAAGGAGGTCTTTAAGTCAAGAGTGAATAGGTTACTTCTAGGCAAGAGTGCTCCATCGTCGATCTTATCGCCACTTACCATCAGGTTTTTTTTTAGGGTGGGAAATATAATATGTGATATATATAAATGTTTATAATTGTGTTTAATATATTTTAATTATCCGCTCTTGGGCGGAGCGAGAGATAGTGTCAGACTTTTACTGGCTAAAAACCCACTCCTGTTCCTTCTTTGCCTTCATCCCGGGGCCCCGGGTTTTGCTTTCACAGTACCCGTGGCCCCAGTAGGCTTCGGCCCTGCTGGGCCCCTACGATTTGCTGACATCTCCCTGAGGCGCGCGTGGAACAATACGCGCCGTCGACGACTTGGGCTCGGTCCGGACAGTTACCAGACGGTCGGACGGCGAGCCACCCATTACTCGCCGTCCACCCGCGCCTACGGTGGCCGGAAATCGGGATCGGAATCCCGGCGGCGGTTAGGGCGTGAGGACCGTTGCCTCACGCGATCGGCCGCCTCCTTTGCTAGCATTACTGCTTTACAAAAGGAGGCGACCGCCTGCCACTCCTCCTCACTCCGGACCATGGCCTGTACCAATGACCGGCGCGAGAGATCACTGCCGCCGATCGCCCCCACGAGGACACGGCGTTGCTCTGCCCAGGAGGGGCACACCTCTACCGTATGCTCCACCGTGTCCTCCGGACGGTCCACACAATGGCGGCACCCAGGCGTTTCTTCCGCACGAATTCGGTGCAGGAACCTCCCGAACTTAACATGTCCGGTGAGGACCTGCGTCATGCGGTAGGTAAGGACGCCATGTGGTCTTTCCAGCCACTCCTCAAAGAGGGGACTTACCGCCATAATTGTGGCGTGCCCATCGCAGCATATGCTGAGATAGGAGCCTTTTTGGCCTCGTACAGGTCTTTTATTTTTTATCTTTTAATATTGTTTTTGTTTATTTTTTATTTTAAATTAAGTATTTATAGATTAAGTAATTACTTTTTATTTTATTGTTGTTTGTCCTGTGCGAGTCTCAAATAAATGTTTTCTTTTCTTTCTTTCTTTCCATTAACTTTTCCCATTCTCGGGTGGAGCAGGAGGGCGTGGCAGACTTTTACTGACTAAAACCAACTCCTATGTTCCTTCTTTGCCCTTGCGTTCCAGGACTACGGGTTTCTCTTTCGGAAGTAACCCATGGCCGCTTACCATCAGGTAAGATAATTGTTAATCGCGAGCCAGGCAATAATAATAAAAAAAACTGGGCTAGTGCGAGTCGTACTCGCACACCAAGGGTACGGAACCCTCGGTACGCGAGTCTTGCAAACTTACCTATGAAACCAGTTCAATTCCCAAATTGGGTTACGAAGATTTTTCCGAATCGTAAAAATTTATAGTTTTCAGATTTTTTTCCTATACTTTTGCTATGAGTCCTTGCTTCATGCAAAATTTCAGGATTCTAGGTCAACGGGAAGTACTCTATGAATTTTAATTCCCTTACGAGTGTCAACATACACGTTTTTTGCGACATAAACGGCCGTATCTTTTTTATTCGTTAACTTAGAAGTTTGATTTTTTTTACAGTATTAAGGGACCGCAGACTTGAGTACCTGGTTTTAATTTCAACTCAATACCTCCACGCGTTCCCGGTATAAAGGGTCTTAACAGACAAACATACAGACAGATGGATAACAAAGTGATCCTCTACGGGTTCCGCTTTTCTAAAAATATCAAAATTACTAGCTAAAACTCTTCTTGGAAATATCCTTAGTTGTCCTTACGACTCCCATGAGATACAGCTAAAGTAATCTATGTAATCCCTGCTCTGTGACAAACCATAGATTCACCCCCATACTCAAAAAAAAGTTGAAAACCCCATAACTCACTAGTACCTCTGAAAACACTTATAAAACCATAAAATATTGTAACACGACACACCATGGGAAACACAATTTAGACTTATAAGAATCTATGCAAAATTCAGTTTACAATCCTATTGATAAATTCTGCAAACTTTAATATACAGTTTACTGAAAAACATCACACAAAAATCAACCCTAACTTTTACCGCACAAAGTCCAAAGTCATGCCAAATTTTTGCAGAGTTTTTGCCAAGCGAATTTAAGCCTTATGTCGCGGGGTGTAAGGATGGGGTGGAAAATAAGGGTGGTATGAAATAAGTTGGTAGATTTGAAAGCTACCCTCTTATATGCGATAAATATCGGAACATTATGCTTGGAGGTATTATATAAGCAAGTCAATTGGTAGACGTCTTAAGTGTATACAGTGTGTTTAAAATAGGTCTTTACTTATGAATTTGCTGTTTTATAAAACGTGTTTCTTTGAAGTGTTATATCTTTGGATTGACTAGGAATTATAAGTTCAAATAAACTTTATATTAAAGGTACGATATTTTTTTTTCGAAATCTTTTAAAAAAATTATTGATTTCTTTGTGTTTTGTATTTTCTGTAATATCACAGTAATTTTAAGTTTGAAAGTGGCGCCAGTGACTGAAAAGTTGAAAGGGAATCGTTTGTCTTGGTATGGTCATGTGAAGAGGAGGGATGCAACGCATGTTACTAAAAGAGTTATGAGTTTACATGTGGATGGATGGAGAGGGAGAGGGAGACCAAAGAAAAGATGGATGGATTGTGTGAAGAGTGATATGAAAGAAAAGGAAGTTAGTGATAGCATGACGGGTGACAGGGCAGAATGGAAGAAAAAAACGTGTTGCGCCGACCCCAAATAAAACAACGACGGTTAGGAAGATGATGATGATGATTATGATAAGATAAAAAGAATTCTATTTACTATTCCAGGACATGATCTACCAGTGTACCAAGCTTTCCGAGGCATAGGGTGTAGTAATGTCCTAGATAAAGTCAGAAAAGTACATATATATATTCAGATTCAGATTCAGATTTCATTTATTTGCTTAAACATGAGTGTACATACAATTATTATAGTAAACAATGCATGCAAGGTGTTACAATCAATGGAGTTGTACTAACATATTTACCATATTGTCATGGTGTGCAAATATTATTATATAATGTGTTTAGGATTAAAAATAATTTAAACATTCGATTTAGAAAATAAGTTAAACGTTAAACATTAGATTAAACTGCTTGACTATAAAATTAGTTACGTTATACTAGAAATAGACAGCGAGCTAAAATAGACAGAAAATTACATAAATTGCAAAAACATTAAATTCCAAAAAAATAAAAGCAATATATATATAATGTCAGTGTTGGTAAAAGAATATTTCTATTTATATAATATAATATTAAATGAGTTGAAAATTTCACCTTAGTATATGCCCGGTTTCGTAACAAGAAAAGCACGTTTATTTAGCACACAGATATACAGAATGAAGTATAACGATCATAAAAAAACTTAAATACATCTACATTGTGTACCTCACGGCTGCGCCAAATAAATTTAGTTAAATACGTACACATAAAATACGGTAACTACAGCCACTTACTACTCTGTTAGGTGAAGCACTTTTTCTTATCTATCGATTGATTCCATAAAATCTGACAAAACCACATCTGACATTACACAAAAGTATATTAAATCACGTCCCACAATCCAATAACAAAACTGCTCAACTTATAACACCCTGTATCTCTAAGGGCGGCTACAAATCATGCTTGCCTGCGACACCTTAAGACTTGGCGTCCCGTGTGGAGGAGGCCTTAAATGATTTGTAGCCGCTAGACGATAGTAACTCGTTTTTTTTTTTGTTTAGATTTATTTTTTCTTTAGTATACGGGGATTGGAAAGTTGTGTTGTAGGAAAGAGTATAAAATTATGAAGTATGAATTATGGTGACATGGCTCCGAAACGTGGTCGCTCACAATGGGCCTCATCAGAAGGCTCAAAGTCACCCAAAGGACAATGGAAAGGGCATCATCAGAAATGAAGATATCCGCAGGAGAACCAAGGTTGCCGACATAGCACGAAGAATCGCCAAACACAACAAAGTTTTCTGTTTTTATTATCAGTTATTTATCACCTTGAAATAGTAGTCACCATGTTATTACGTCATTCGGCTGTGTAAAATAAAGTGACAGCTGTCAACTGTCAACTGATCGGCCATACTGAGCGCATTTTTTTACACAGCCAACTGACGTCACGACGGCAGACTAAATATGGCGTCCACTGCTTTCTACATTTTCATCAAATACGCATGTAATTTGAAAATGTAAATTTTAAATGCATTTTTAGGGTAATTAGGTATATCAGCACTATAGTATCTAATTGAGACACTTTTTAAAAATTAGTTTATTACCCTAATTCAAAGATCTGACCACGACATAATACATAAGCTTAGAAACTGAGATAAGTACCGAACTCACGACGACACTATTGTCATCTCACATTATCATGACACTTTCCACACACCTACATCATTACCCATTGTTCCTTATTCCTTATCAAACTTCCTGCCGTTTCCGCCTGTTCTTCCTTAGAATAAGTATTTAGTAACAATACTAGCAAACGTTTTAAGGTGCACAGCGGTAAATAGAAGCGTCTGGTGCAACCGAAACGGCGATGAGTGTTTATTTTTTTGATTTCGTCGTAATGTCGCAGTTAGAGAGCTAGGGACACGTTTTGTTGTTTCATGGTGAGAATTATTGTTATCAAAATATATACAATACAATACAATACAATACAATACAATACAATGCAATGCAATACAATACAATACAATACAATACAATACAACACAATGCAATGCAATGCAATGCAATGCAATGCAATGCAATGCAATGCAATGCAATGCAATGCAATGCAATGCAATGCAATGCAATGCAATGCAATACAATACAATGCAATATTCCAAAACTTTGACACAACTCCATTCGAGTCCCAAACTAAGCAGAGCTTGTGCTAAATGTACTAGATAACTGTTAAACATACTTATATATTTATAAATACATACATTTTATAGATAAAATTAATTATATCCTGACACAGAACAAATGATCGTGCTCATATTATAAATATTTGTCATGGGTGGGAAACTACAAATCGAACCCACGACCTTCGGTATAACAGTCAGGGCCACTAACCTCTAGACCAACAGGCCAGTCTGCAATGCAATGCAATGCAATGCAATGCAATGCAATGCAATGCAATGCAATGCAATGCAATGCAATGCAATGCAATGCAATGCAATGCAATGCAATGCAATGCAATGCAATGCAATGCAATACAATACAATGCAATATTCCAAAACTTTGACACAACTCCATTCGAGTCCCAAACTAAGCAGAGCTTGTGCTAAATGTACTAGATAACTGTTAAACATACTTATATATTTATAAATACATACATTTTATAGATAAAATTAATTATATCCTGACACAGAACAAATGATCGTGCTCATATTATAAATATTTGTCATGGGTGGGAAACTACAAATCGAACCCACGACCTTCGGTATAACAGTCAGGGCCACTAATCTCTAGACCAACAGGCCAGACAAACGAAAGAAAGAAAAATATTTATTAAATCGATAGCAGTGTAAATGAAGTCTTCGAAAATTGGCAGTTTTTATTTGAAAGCCTAAAGCTAAATACTCCAGGAAAAAAAAAAAACGTATTTTCAAGTTTAATTGCAAGTATAGTACCTATCAATATTTTTTATGGAAAATAGTGATTTTCACAAAAAACTTATTTAAAAAAAATTCTATTTCCTACAAAAGGGAGTCAAAATAAAGCCAAAGATTCTCACTCTTCTGAGGGAAAACTAAACTCGGATCAGAAGTTAAAAATAAGTAATCTTTGCCGAAAAGTTAGTTATGGAGTTTCGCAACTGGCTGTTCAATATCAGTCATTAAAACATAATGCCGTGAAGAACCATAACTCGCTGAAAATATTAACCGAAGACCGAGACCTAAAGGATTGTGTGTTGGAAATGAACCGGACGATTAAAGAAAAGTGTGGAACCCGGGAAGCACCCACCGCATCTTTTGCAGATATGGTTAAGAAAGGGTCCAACAGCTTTGTTCGTCCAAATACTTTTAGCTCCGTGGCGATTTACCCCCGCGACAACACGAAGACCAGTGACGAAACGAAGAACATCGTCCAGAAGATTATCTGCCCTGGTGACATGAAGCTTAAAGTCAGAGGAGTACGTAAGATAGGGAAAGGAGGACTGATAATTAGCACAGAGACTAAAGAGGATTTAGACAAGCTCAAACAAACAGTCCAACTCGCTTCATCAGGGCTTACCATCGATGACCCTAAAAAGCGCAAACCTCGCATTATAGTTATGGGGGTTCCGGCATTCATGTCTGAAATTGAGGTTTATAAATGCATTTATGAACAAAACCTGGCCGACAAACTGCCAACAATAACCAAAGATGCATTCTTGGCCTCAATAAAACTTAGCCACAAATCTGGTAGGAAAGAAGCTGAGAACTGTAACTATATAATAGAAGTTCCAGCCGCTATTCGAAAGGCGCTCATCACACAGGATAGATTATTTATTAATTGGACGTCCTGTCCTGTACGAGACTTCACTCTAGTAACGAGATGTTACAAGTGTCAGCAGTACGGTCATGCGGCCAAATCGTGCAAAGTCGCTTCTCCTACATGTGGACACTGCGGTGAAGAAGGACACACACTCCAGGACTGCACAAAAAAAGCTGACTCGCCAAAATGCGCAACATGTTTGCGTTTTAAAAAACCTGCCAACCACAGGACGGGAGATCCAGAGTGTCCTGCTAAAAAATCAGCCGAGAACAGGTACATTAACTCGATTGATTATGAAGGCGCCTAAGAGCGTCACATATTTGTTTATATTTTTTTAGACTTAGTTACTGTCTTTATATTTTTTAAATTATGGATAATTACTTATTGACCGATATGGATAACACATTTGTAACGGTTTCAAAACAATGTAAGGTTGAGGAGTGCAGACAATATCTTTCCGATACTCAAAAGTCACTTACCATACTAACACAAAACATTCGCAGTATTTATAAGAACATAGATAGCTTTAACATTTTTCTTCATAGACTTAACTTTGACTGTGATATAGTGGTACTAACTGAGTGCTGGCTGTGTAATCGTCAGGACCACCTCCCAGTAATACTGGGGTATAATTTATCATATACCAGAATTAACAATAATCAAAATGACGGTGTGGTTGTTTATTGTAAAGCATCATTAAAGGTCGCAGTTGAAGAATCTACCCTAAAAGACTGTATGTGTAATTGCTTGGTCATCAAAATTGGTACAACTACAGCAATAATAGCTATGTATAGATCGCCTTCCGCTAGAAATTTAGACACTTTTCACGCTTCCTTAAACCAAATTTTTCAAGAACTGTGCACGTTTAAGAATGTTATACTAACAGGTGATATTAATATAAATATTAACTCTGAATGCTTCGATGCAGCGACCCAAGACTATTTTAATATCTGCTCATTCCATGGTTTTCTCCCCGCACATACTTTACCTACTCATCAAAGTGGTTCCTGTCTCGATCATATGATGATCAAATCTAGCTTATCGTACTTAACGCTTGTTACTAACTCGACAATTACTGACCATCACGCTGTCCTACTGCACCTAAATCAAACGCTGCCTAAGCAAAATCGACCTCGGACCAAAACGAAATTAAACACAAATGGACTCGAATATGATTTACGCAATCTTGACTTTAACCCAGTTTACAATACTGCTGACGCTAATTTTGCTTTATCGTACTTAATAAAACATGTTCAATTTGCAATATTACGTAACACGACTATTTCTTCCGTAAACAAGAAACTGTATAACATTAAACCTTGGATCACTCCGGGTTTGATTCGGTGTATAAGACAGAGAGATAAACTTCATCAGAAAGCTAAGAAAAACCCTGACAATCCTATTATTCAAATCTCCTATAAAAGATACAGGAATTTTTGCAATAACCTCCTAAAGAACTTAAAAAACGACTACGATAAAACTGAATTAAATAAAGCAGGAACCAACAGTAAGCAACTTTGGAAATATATTAAAAATGTCACTTATATGGCAAAAAAGCATGAATCTAATTCGAATTTATTGCATATTAATCCCTCACCTCTTTCATCAGCTAACCATGTTAATAACTTTTTTGTAAATGTTGGGAAAACTCTTGCCGAACAGATTCCAACACGACTGTGTCCAAAGACCTCCACTTGATTTAAGAAACAGGTGTGCCCTAAATTCTTTTGGCCTACTAGATACTGACGAAGACGAAGTTACTCGAATCATTTGTGGACTAAAAGATGACTCTGCAGTAGGATGGGATAATATTAGTAATAAGATCCTTAAACTCTGTAAGCATATCCTTGTTTCACCTTTGACGCATATATTTCGTATCTGTATTTCCGAAGGAATTTTCCCTAGACTTCTGAAAAAAGCTGTAGTAATCCCTGTTTTTAAATCCGGAAACAAAGACTTAGTAAATAATTATAGGCCAATATCGATACTTTCCTCAATTTCAAAAATACTAGAAAAAATATTAAACAGTAGACTAGTCAAATATTTAGAGAAAAATAAACTTTTATCATCGGCACAATTTGGTTTTAGAGCCAAATTATCTACAGCTGATGCAGTGCACAGCCTGACAGATTACGTCTCTGAAGAACTAGGCAAAGGACAACAGACCCTGGGGGTGTTCCTTGATCTAGCGAAGGCCTTTGACACAGTATCGGTTCCTTTGCTAATAAACAAATTAGAGGCCATAGGAATAAGAGGAACACCGCTTAAACTTTTTGCTGACTACTTAGATGATCGATATCAATGTGTCAAAATAGACAATATTACAAGTGATGAGCAAATAAGTTCTGGATATGGTGTTCCCCAGGGAAGTATCCTGGCCCCTACCCTATTCTTGATCTATATTAACGATTTGTGTAACCTAAATATTAAACAAGGCAAAATTGTTTCATATGCCGACGACACGGCCTTAATATTTACCGCTAAAACCAACAGCGAACTGTATGAATACGCTCAATTGGGTTTCAACACTGTGACTAATTGGCTTCAAAGCAATTTACTAACATTGAATGCTGACAAGACAAAATATATTCACTTTTGCATGCGCAAGCCTCAATTTAACATTGGTAACTCTCATCTGTATGCCCATAAATGTGGATTCCGATCATCCAGCACGTGTGATTGTCCCTGTATCTTTAAAACACGCGACATCAAATATCTCGAGGTTATAATAGATGAAACACTCTCTTTTGGACCACACATTGAAGGTCTAATTAAAAGAGTACGCAAACTAATCTATGTTTTTAAGAAATTGCGAGTGATTGCAGATTCAAAATTGGTGACACAAATTTACTTAGCCCTAGGTCAATCTGTAATCCAATACTGTATCACTTCCTGGGGTGGAGCACTTAAAACTCACCTGCTGCCCCTTGAAAGAGCTCAGAGAGCAATTTTAAAAGTAGCCAATTTCCTTCCCTTTCTCTATCCTACAGATCAGTTATACAAATCCTGTAACGTGCTTTCTGTTCGCCAGCTTTTCATAATGCACTTAGTATTAAAACAGCACACCATGCTTTCCTTCAACGCCGAAATTACTAATAAGAGACGGAATGATATTGTTTGCCATTCTAATGCATCCTCAAAATATGTATTTGTAAAAAGATTTTTTACTTTTTTAGGCCCATTTCTGTACAACAAATTAAATAGAATATTAAGTATCTACAAATTAAATAAGTATAACTGTAAAAAGATGATTTTCCAATATTTCCTAAGCTTATCTTATGTAGAGACAGAAGACCTACTTACTGTTTGTAAATAAAACTCGCCGTATATCTAAATTTAGTTAAGTTTTTTTAATAGTCATATTTAGAGTTAATTTATTATTTTGTATTTAAGCACTCTCTCGCCTGAAGCACAGGTTCACCCTAGTTCAGGCATATAAGCAACTGTGTTCTTTTTAATATTTAATATACTTTATTGTAAATGTAAATGCCCTATGTTATAAATAAACGATTTTATTATTATTATTATTTTTATATATTTTATTTATCTCAGGACCCTGAGGTCCTGGACCTTTGGGAGGCGTACGAGGAGCCAAAGCCAACTCGCAGAGGCCCTTTAGACAATTATAATGGAACATGATACCAACCGACGATTATCCCTGTACGCGCTATGCTAGTGCACCCAAGGACAACCCCCGGTTATTGAAAAACTGTTACGACATATGGAGAACAAAGATAATAGGGCTATGGTTTTTGGAGTTTTAAGTGGACTGGTAACATGGAACTATGTCAAGACTATGGCCCCTGCCTGAACAACGTTATTAATATGCATCGAAAAAAGGCAGGGGGTGACTTGCACACTCAATAAATGGGCCCCCAGAAACGGCCGCTAGCACGAAGTGACGTAGCAACAAGAGGGCAACATATCCTGAGGTGCTTAAGGAGTGGAGAGGTATACCACGGCTATCAGGACAATCCCGGAAGTACGGTCAAGATCCCTACCAGCACCTTACTGGATTATACATCCTTCTCCCGAGCACGTTTGCTCTTGCGAATCTCCACTCAAGCCAGCCAATAAAGGCAAGAGAGAGGTGGGAGCTCAGTTCCTCGTCAGTGTTCACTACGGCCGGCCAATAAAGGCAAGCCGGAGATGAAGAACAAGAATTCTCCCGGGAGATCGGGTCCGTGGGGTCGCTAATGCCCAACAGTTCGCCACAAAACTGCACTGCGGATTGTATCTCTCTTAGTCTGGCCCCTCACCCTAGGCAGATTACAGCAAAGCAAACTTTACCGATACAGACCTAGGGTATATTGGAGCACGCAAGCCCCACCACGACGTCAACGTAGAGATACGGCGATGGGGTTATTATTATTATTATTAAAGATTATAAAAAGTACTTGTGACAAAAAAAAAGTAATTTTATGACCAAAAAAGTACTCGTGACAAAAAAAGGTAATACAAGTTAGTGACCATTTTCTTTTATTGATATAATCTAGTGCTTGACTGCGATCCTACCTGATGGTAAACAGTGATGCAATCCTTGATGGTGAGGCGCACTAGTTTATTAAGACCCTATTCACTCTAGCTTTGAACACAAAGACAGATTTGGACAGAAAGACCGCAGCAGGCAAATTTTTCCGGTCCTTCGATGTATGCGGTATAAGCGACGAGGCGAAACGATTAGTCCGGACCGTAGAAATGTCAACAACGTAAGGGTGGATACTGGCTGTACGTCGGGTTGTCCGGTGGTAGAAAGGTGGTGGCGGAATCAAGTCATGTAATTTGTTTTATTTGTTTGCAACTGTTGGCTGCTGTAATAAACGCTTTTTTTTTAAATTTAACTGATAACCATCATTGAGCTCCATAGTAGTCCTGAGTTGAGCTTTGCGAATACTGACAAATGCTTGCACTAACTGGACAGGTCCACTCAAATCTGTATGGTTGTTTCTTCAAAAGACCATCTCGGACAAATCTGCATGGTTCTCATGTGATTTGACCATTACATATTTACTGTATGGACTTTAAAAGAGACTTAGACCCCTGAGTTTGTTTCGATGTTACTTCTCAGGGTAGTCAATCAGGAAACACCGGCCTCATCTAGTTTAAAATGACGAAAAAAAATACGTGTAAAAGTTTTTTAAACCAAAATAAATTTATATCATTTATCATTTACCAAAAAAAACTCGTCCCCTATCTCTTGGACTACGGTATATTGTCGCAATGCAAGTTGAACTGGGTTCGTACGACATTTTTTATACCTCGCCAGGCCCTTTGTCAGGGTCGTAATGATAGTCTGATGTTTTGCCATTGTTGCTCAGTCCTGTGGTCGCTAAGTGGTTCTAGATGTTACGGACTTTGAAGATTCGTCCTGTTTTTTTTTTTTTGAACTATCAAAAAAGCGGTAGCAAGTCGTTTTCCATATTTTTTCTAGCTTATGACAACGATTTCGTTCTCGTGAATGTCGGTTATAGCAGATGCGGAGTCGAAGTTGAAACCGAGCTCCACCGTGTCCTCATAGGGGCGATCGAAAATCGTTTTTTATTTATTTATATTTTTTTAAATTTATTATTGATAGGCTCGCGTTTGACCACTACTATCTCACCTGATGGTAAGCGATGATGTGGCCGACGATGGGGCACGCTTGCCTAGGAGTAACCTATTCACTCTTGACTTAAAGACCCTACCTAGGCTGTTACTATCAAGAAACGCAGGCTATTACATGCCGTTCTTTAGATAGAACTCCTCAATCAGATGGTAATCAATTCCTCAAAGACTCAATAAACCAGAGCAGCTATGATCCCTCCAAACTTGATGAGTCTACCACACTTTGTATCGACGACTTTTTTTAAGTGCTGCGTTTTCAAATAAACATATTCTTTTTTTTTTTATTGATAGGCTCGCGCTTGACTACTATCTCACCTGATGGTAACCGATCATGTGGCCGACGATGGAGCACGCTTGCCTAGAAGCAACCTATTCACTCTTGATTTAAAGACCCCTAGGTTATAGCTATCAGGAAATACAGACTCCGGCAGGGAATTCCACTCCTTAGCTGTACGCATAATGAATATGTTCCTAAAACGCTTTGTACATATGGGTGGGATGTCTACCATGTACCGATGGCGCAACGCCGTACGTCTAGTGGTCCGATGATGGAACGGACTTGGTGGAATTAAATTGTGCAATCAATCTCATAATAACAACATATATAAAGTACTACAAATAATCCTCCCGACTGAATTTCGATCACAGTCGTCAATCTCAATCATCGACTTATATTCTAGAGATAGACAAGCACGTTCATGGAAAATATTTGTCAAAATACTGAAAAGTTAAAACAAAAGTTCGCTGCGGCGCTACATTGGCATTATGCCGTTTAACAGAACTATTAAAACATACAGCGCTAAGATAGCTTTTAGAGGGTACTTTTTTCGCGACTAAAATGTCTTAAGCGCCATGAATTTCGTGACACTTACGCGTTTCGTTCAACATAGTGTAATGTTCAAGGTGTATGGATTACACTACACTTGAGTCGATTGAAGTGAGTGTTCGGCACGCGTAATCTAGTGCGTAGTACATATATATCAATGATCTCAATAGAGATTAGCCAAGTACGCAGGAGACATACCGCGTACATCGAAGGACTGGAAAAACTTGCCTGCTGCGGTCTTCCCGTCCAACTATAATTTAGGTGTCTTTAAGGCTAGAGTGAATAGGCTCTTAATAAACTAGTGCGCCTCACCATCAATGATTGCATCACTGCATACCATCAGGTGGGATCGCAGTCAAGCACTGGTTTATATCAATTAAAAATATCATCATCATCATAATCTTCCTGCCCTTGTCCCGTTTTATTTGGGATCGGCACAACACGTTTTTTTCTTCCATTCTGTCCTGTCACTCGTCACGCTGTAACTAACTCCCTTTTCTTTCATATCACTTCTCACACAATCCATCTATCTTTCTTTTGTCTCCCTTTCCCTCTCCATCCATCCACTCATAACTCTTTTAGTAACATGCGTTTCATCCCTCCTCTTCACATGACCATACCAAGACAAACGATTCCCTTTCAACTTTTCATTTTCTAATATACTTATTTCTCACTTTATCCGTTCTCGTCACACCACACATCCATTTTAACATTCTCATCTCCACTACGTGCAATTAAAAATATATAGGTATATATATTATAAGTGCACAAGTATTTATTTATTTATTTATTTATTTATTTATTTATTTACAAGCACTTGTACAACGTTACGGAGCAAGTCCAAGGTGTTGTAAAGTAGAAACTTACAAACTAAAAAATTACATTAAGTAAAAACCATAATATCACATTGAAGAATAAAAAGAAAATACATATACATTACCACTAAAATAATAAATATCCCAAAAAACAAATGAAACAATGTTTTCTTATTTTTTTGCTGTATGTGCTTAGACACAGATGCACTCTCTGTACCTTTACTCTCATAGTCTGATAGGATGACAGTCTGACACGACCGGAGAGAGTTTAGGCGCAGGACCAACGTTTACGTGTTTTCCTAGGCACGAGGGTTTTTTTTTTTTAGTTGGGACAATCATCGATTGACAAATCCCTTGGGCGGAGCGAGAGATAGTGTCAGACTTTTACTGACTAAAACCCACTCCTGTTCCTTCTTTGCCTTCATCCCGGAGCCCCGGGCTTCGCTTTCACACTACCCGTGGCCACAGTAGGCTTCGACCCTGCTGGCCCTACGATTTGCTGACATCTCCCTGAGGCGCGCGTGGAACAATACGCGCCGTCGACGACTTGGGCTCGGTCCGGACGGTTACCGGATGGTCGGACGGCGAGCCACCCATTACTCGCCGTCCGCAAGCCCACGGTGGCCGGAAATCGGGATCGGAATCCCGGCGGTGGTTAGGGCGTGAGGCCCGTTGCCTCACGCGATCGGCCGCCTCCTTTGCTAGCATTACTGCTTCGCAGAAGGAAGCGACCGCCTGCCACTCCTCCTCACTCCGGAGAGGCACGAGGGTATACCACCAACTTCAAAACTTCGAGCTGCTACAGAGTAATTCCTGATGCAAAAACTCAATAGCACTTTTTGCCTGATCCGGGAATCGAACCCAGGACCCCACGCTCACTAGTCGCGCTTGCGACCACGAGACCAACGAGGTCCAGTAGGTCCAGTTCAGCAAAATGCCAGATAACTTAGGGTGTCCCAAAATTAACGCAAGATTTGAATTAAATAGAAAATACAGTTTATAGTCTTCAGATTATGATTTTTTTTTATTGAATCATAAATTAAAGGATGTCCCAAAATTAACGCAAGATTTGAATTTACCACCATTTGTGCAGTTAATAGTTGGCAACCTCCAAAAAAACTGTTTTCTATTTAGTTATTTATTTATTCAAACTTTATGTACAGTAGTGGTACATAGGTGGACTTAATGCAACAAGGCATTCTCTACCAGTCAACCTTTGGGTTAAAAGAGACAACACTGTGGTAGGTGTGCACAATAAATAAATATCAAGTGGAATGTAGTATCATTAAATTAAGTTATAATAATAAAATACTTATATATGCTAATATTATAAACTAATAAATACATTATAATTAGGAGAACTTAAAAATAACAATTATGACGAAGACCAAACTAAGGTTGAGAGGACTTCAAGTAGTAGTTCTGAATTTTTTCGCTTGAAGGAAAATTTACTTTCGGCTTTTTTTATGTCAAGGGGAAGCACATTCCATTTAATTCAAATCTTGCGTTAATTTTGGGACACCCAATATATATAGCTACCCGATGCTGGTTTTCAATATTGAACCTTGATTTGAAGAGGTTTTTATTGTCTCCTAATTACCAATTCACATCGATCAGCCTATCCACCAAACTTCCACACACAGAACACTTGCACTACACTGCGAGCCAAATAAACCGACTCGGTACAACAGTACCTAACTACCCACATATTTTATATATGTATGTATATATAATAAAAAGCAACAAAGGGCTACAGTCCGTGTCTGTCTGTTGTGGACAATAGAATCCCTGAGGCACCTCGTAGATTAAAATTTTTCTTGTTGCCATCATGATGAGAAAAATCTAGCTGTAGAGGTGGGTGGAGATTTAGTATTACTTTCACTAGCTATTGTAGAACTGTGTGAAAGTGGTTTATTTTTTTTACGGGTACCCGAAACCGGGCAAGTACTAATGTGAATTTTTAGGGTTCCGTACCTCAAAAGGAAAAAAACGGAGGATTATAGGATCACTTGTTGTCCGTTCGTCTGTCTGTCTGTCAGGACTCTTTATCTCAAGAACGCGTGGTGGTATCGAGTTGAAATTAAAAACATATACTTAGGTCTGCGGTCCCTTGAAGCTGTGAAAAAATCGAACTTCTGAGTTAACGAAAGAAAAAAGATACGGCCGTTTATGTCGCAAAAAACGTATATTTCAACACTCTCAAAGGAATTAAAATTCGTAGAATACTTCCCGTTGACCTAGAATCCTGAAATTTGGCATGAAGCAAGGGTCTCATAGCCAATCCAATGTGGATTGATGTAAATAAATAAATAAATAAAATCATCATCTTCCTGCCCTTGTCTCATAAATAAATAAAATAAATAAAATAAATAAAATAAATAAAATAAATAAAATAAATAAAATAAATAAAATAAATAAAATAAATAAAATAAATAAAATAAATAAAATAAATAAAATAAATAAAATAAATAAAATAAATAAAATATATAAATAAAGCAATCTGGTTTTAGGAAGGGTCGTAGCACTGCAACAGCTCTGTTAGATGTTACAGACAATATATTATCGGCTCAAGATGAGGGCTGTTGTACCCTGGTAGTTTTACTGGACTTTTCCCGCGCATTTGATGCTATTAATTTGTCTCTTTTGCTCTCTAAGATGACGAAGATGATGTTTGATGGGTATTATGGTTTTGACACGCCTGCGGTTGAGTGGTTTAGGAGTAATCAAACTATCCGTAAACAGCTGGTTGAAATTCAAGATGCTAATGGTTCTAGTGTTGTATCTAATATGACTCCTGTGGTAAAAGGGGTTCCACAGGGCTCTATACTGGGTCCCCCTTTGTTTATTTTGTATAGTGCAGATATTGTTAATGTTCTGAAAAATCTAAATTTCATATTTATGCAGATGACATTCAATTGTACCTTTCTTTTAAGCCCGAAGATTGTGATATCGCAGTAAAATTGATAAATGAAGATCTGGATAGGATAGTAACCTGGTCAAAACATAACTCCCTGCTACTTAACCCAGCCAAATCAAAATTTATGTTATTTGGTTCAAAAAGTCAACTGAATACAATAACCTCTCCTCGTGCAGACGTGATCGTGATGGGAAAATGTATTGAGCGGGTTTATCAGGCGAGAAATCTCGGTTTAATCATGGACGAAGATCTACGTTTTGAGCTTCATATTGCAGACTGCGTAAAAAACAGCTTTTACTGGTTGAAAGTCATGTATAAGATGCGTCCATATTTAAGCGAAGGCCTGCGTGTACAGCTAGTTGAAAGTCTGGTTCTATCAAAGTTGAATTATGCCGATACCGTTGTAGGACCTCGACTTCTGTCACGTACCGCGAAACTTATACAAAGGGTTCAAAATGCTTGCGCACGATTTTGTTTTAACGTTCCACCAAGAAGCCACATCACACCATTTCTTAACAAGCATAACATTTTAAAAATGAAGTCGCGTCGCAAGTTGCATTTGGCTTGTCTTCTTTTTGGCGTCATCAAGACTAAATGTCCGTCATACCTGTACTCAAAGCTCTCGTGGGTAAATAGTCACCGGCAATGCAAGGCCAGGCGTTGTGCTCAGCAGCTGGCTACTCCGCATCATCGTACTGCAGCTTTTCGAGGTAGTTTCCGATACTCGGCCTCCAAGTGTTGGAATAATATTCCCCCACCCATTAGGGACCTAAAAAACATAAGTACTTTTAAGACTAGACTTAAGCAATTTATTTTAAGTTCACAAATCCAATTTAATGAAGTTAATGTTGATAAATCGTTTATATAATTCAATAGTAGGTAACAGGCTAATATAATAATTCTTAAGAATATAATAATATATTATCTAATTTTTTTATCTAATTAATCACCAATCTAATGACATTCTTTCAATTTTAATAGTTTATTTTAATCACGCAATTATATCGCGTAATATAAAAACTCACCTTTGCGTTATGTACCTAGTTCTTGGCTATAAAGGGTGGCTAGTGGGTGGGCTTGATGCGGTGAGCCCGTTGCATGGCCGTGTCCGGGAACTTCATGGTTTCACTTCACTTTTGTTTGTTTTCGTCCGACTCCTTTTCAATTGCAAAAAAAAAAATATCACACAGTAGTTTATTCAAATATCTCTTGCAAGTTTTGATTTACTGGCACTTGGAAATATTATCTAGAAGGCAATGTTTTTGTTCTTTGTTTTTACTGGCTTATATTTTTTTTTGTTTTTTTTTTTATAATTATGGTATTAGTCCTAGGTGACGGCTAGTTGCCCGGCCGGTGCAGCGCTGTCGATGATTATGCGTCATGGCGTTTATCATTGCGCCGCGTGTCGGCTGATGTTTTTTATTAGAGTATTGTGGGTACCACGTAATTTTATAGTTTAATCGATTTATCCAATGTGGTACAAATTTCATATTATAGTATTGTGTTGTTATTTATCAAATAGTTATTTATGTATTTTAATTCAATAAAATTATACTCCAGTAGGTACACAATATCAATATAAATTTAAATTACATAAAAGTATTATATTTATATATGTTTACCCTAGTCCGTGCGTCACTGCGGGGTGCCAACTGAAAACCAGCGCTGGGTGTCTAACGCCTAGCAAATGCTGAGGTGGTCACCCTTTCGGTGCGGGCACGCTCGGCGCACTTTGAACTTTGTTCTTTTTTACTTTTTGTTTATAACCGTTGTGCTGTGTCTGTCACGAATAAAAGCATTTCTATTCTATTCTATTCTATTCTAAAATAAATAAATAAAATAAAATAAATAAAATAAATAAAATAAATAAAATAAATAAAATAAATAAAATAAATAAAATAAATAAAATAAATAAAATAAATAAAATAAATAAAATAAATAAAATAAATAAAATAAATAAAATAAATAAAATAAATAAAATAAATAAAATAAATAAAATAAATAAAATAAATAAAATAAATAAAATAAATAAAATAAATAAAATAAATAAAATAAATAAAATAAATAAAATAAATAAAATAAATAAAATAAATAAAATAAATAAAATAAATAAAATAAATAAAATAAATAAAATAAATAAAATAAATAAAATAGCATAAGTATAGGGAAAAATCTGAAAATGGTAAATCTGAAGTAACGTCACAAAAAAAACGTTTTTTTGCGATGCGGAAAAATCTTCGTAACTCAATTCGAGAATTGAACTGTTTTCATAGGTAAATTGGTACGGAACCCTCAGTGCGCGAGTGCGACTCGCACTTGGCCGTTTTTTTTATTATGACTTAGTTTCTGGTCTTCTTATAAAACAACCTTTAAGAGCGCCCAACCCGTTACGACTTCCCATACAACCGCACACTCACATATCTTGTAGTTATTATCTACGTTTCTATTGAAAATTAAACATAGATTTGTATAAAATTAATCCATTATAGACCTCTTAAAATCTGTTATTTTGCACTTTTGAAATAAACTTTGGCCCTTTACAATCTACTCATAAATTAAAAAACTAAAGAAAGTATATTTATAGAAACCTTCCACACTAAATCGAGGTTCTGATTGCCATAAACTTGATAAAAAAAAAACACGTATTTTCTGAAATAAGTTTTGTGAAATATTCATGTGAACAATGGGATCAGTTACCGAATGCCAACCAAATGTTTAGGAACTCTCTTTTTAGCGTTGTCTCTGTATCTAACATTGCGTTGGATGAAATAACAAGCTTTTTAACCATGCTTACTTAGACGATAGACGGGCCATGGAGGGCCCTTTTAAGATAACTGTAATGACACAGGTTTCAATTTAAAAAAATCGAGTGTAGTCAGAAATGCTATGTGAAAGAAAGAAAACATTTGGCAGACAAAGATACACTAATTGACAAAAATAATAACCGAATAACTATCAAATTAATAACTTTTTTTTTACTAATTGTTTCCTTGGCAAATCAAAACTGTCTAAAATGGTTTTAAGAATACCCCAAAAACAAGCATAAATTTCCCACTCTTAAATAGTTAGCTCTTCATTATATTTAATTGAAGTCTCTTTAAGCGCAGGCTAGAGCACACTTAAGGTGTATAGTCCCTTTAAAATCTGGCTGGAGTTAAATACACAAAGATTCAAAGCATTTTGTTTCAAATAAACCATTTACAGGCACTTTTGAAATGTCAAGAAGTCAGTCAGTCAGAAAAAATGATGCTAATTGCACATTCCAAAGCGTAGATCTCTATGGAGAAGAATGTGCAAGAAACTCCATGTACACTCTTTTCAATCATGTTATGTATTACAAATGTCTCGGTTACATGTTTCTTGTCGCTACTATCATGTGAAAACAGTGTAAATAAAATAACACACATACTCGTATTGCTGCCTGCCCTGCATAGATCCCCGCTGACCTTTAGAACCATTTTGTTTGCAAAATATTGAATGATTTACACAAAACAAATGCTGGTTAAGTGTTCTTCAGAATGTGCATAGCATTATTTATGTATGCTTTGTACATTCTGAAGAACACTTTCCAGTATTTTTTTTTATGTAAATATATTTCTAAAGGTCAAAGCCGTTTGAAAGGAGTAGGGAAAACAAACAAAAAAATAACATGTCGCAGAATTTTTTTTTTTTTTTGGCAACAGTTTTAGTCATACGAAAAAAATATTTTATAATATACTACATGAATCTATAATAAACATATATTTTTTCAAACCTATTAACCCAGCCGTTACCGAGGAGTAAGTAGGCTTCAGAAAGTCGCTGTTTTATGTCACTGCTCGGGAGTTAGGACCTTAAGCGCAGGCTAGAGCGTACCTACTTAAAGCTTCGCACACACAGTCCCACCTGACACTTATAAAGGTGTAATTACACTGTCGCCTTATGAATGGCATATCTATCAGCCCGATGTAATTATGTAAGGCCCATAAAATAGAGGCTTAAAAGGGGGGGGAATCAATTTATTCTGTTTAATTATGTCAAAAGGGTAAGCAGTTACAGGTGCGGGAGTTTCTTTTAAGTTATGTTTGCTATTGTGTGTTGCTTCGCAAGTAGGATAGAAGGTGGTTTTCTATAAACAAATTGTTGAAAAAAAAAACCACCCAAGTGCGAATTGGACTCACGCACGAAGGGTTCCGTACCATTATCTATAAAAACGGCAAAAAATCACGTTTGTTTTATGGGAGCCCCCTTAAATATTAATTTTATTATAATTAAAGTGGACATACCAGGAGTCTCAAGACGAAAGTGCGTGTTGCCAGTGATGACATATGGCACTAAAACGTGGTCGTTTACAATGGGCCTCATCAGGAGGCTTAAAGTCATCCAAAGGGCAATGGAAAGGACTATGCTTGGAGTTTCCTTGCGTGATTGTATTAGGAATGAAGATATCTCCTTTCAACTATCCACCCTTAAGTTGTTGAAACTTCAACGGTCCGGTCTAAGCGTTTCGCTTCGTCGTTTATACCGCGTACATCGAAGCACTGGAACAATTTGCCTGCTGCGGTCTTTCCGTCCAACTATAATTTAGGTGTCTTCAAGGCCAGAGTGAATAGGCTCTTAATAAACTAGAGCGCCTCACTATAAATGATTGCATCACTTCTTACCATCAGGTGGGATCGCAGTCAAGCACTGGTTAATATCAATTAAAAAAAGAAACCACATGAGAACCAAGGTTACCGACATATCCCGAAGGATCACTTCACTAAATAAAGTGACAATGGACAAGGGACATTATTCGCAGAACAGATGATGGTCGATGGGCCCGAAAGGTTCCCCCTAGGTTGGAAGGCCTCCCCCTAGGTTGGAAGGCCTCCCCCTAGGTGGACCGATGACCTGGTGAGGGTCGCGGGAATCCGATGGAAGCGAGATGCACACTACCGTTCGCTGTGGCGACACTTGCGGGAGGCCTATGTCCAGCAGTGGTCCTGTTTCAGCTGAAATGATGATGATGGTGATGATGAATATCCAGCGTGGGCATCATCAAAAAAGGATATATGCATTTTTTGATGCATTTTTTTATTGTTCTGAAACCATCTTCATATTCATTTGTCGTTTGACGCTCTTAGTTAATTAATTATGGGGTATGTATTGATTAACAATAATATGATATGTTTGTTTGTTTTGTTTAAATATAGACAAAGTTAAGAACATAATGGACGTATGGTGAAAGGATTAGAAATGTTTCTGGCAGGGTGGGGTGCTACTGTTTGTTTGTTTTGTAAATATATTTTCATCTAAACATTTTTTTTTTGTTTTTATTATTTTGGGTAGGAAATCATCAACTATCTCATTTCCATTGTTCTAAAGAGTCACCGCAGCCTTAGAACCAAAGAGTAACAGAAATAACACGGTTTTTTTTTTTCAAGATGAGAAATCATCTAATGATTTTTCGAGCTCTAGGATGGTGCGAGACGGCGGGATATCCGTTTTACGACTTCTTGTCATTCTTCCACGCTCCGGACCATGGTCTAAACAAGGACGCACAGCGCGAGAGAACGCTGCCACCGATCGCCTCCATAAGGACACTAATGGTGTTCCGCCCAAGCTTAAGCAAGGCATAATTGCACCGGCAACACCTGGGCGCTTTTACCGCCTGAATCCGATGCATGAACCTCCCGAACGTACCATGTCCGGTGAAGACCTGCATCAGGTTCCTGCACCGGATTCGTACGGAAGAAACGCCCGGGTGTCACCATTGTGTGGACCGCCCGGAGGACACGGTGAAGCATACGGTAGAGGTGTGCCCCGCCTGGGCAGTGCACCGCCGTGTCCTCGTGGGGGCGATCGGGTGGCAGCAATCTCTCACGCCGGGCCTTGGTACAAGCCATGGTCCGGAGCGAGGAGGAGTGGCAGGCGATCGCCTCCTTCTGCGAAGCAGTAATGCTAGCAAAGGAGGCGGCCGCACGCGCGAGGCAATTGCCCTCGCGCCCTAGCCGGCGGGATTCCGATGCCCATTTCCGACCACCATAGGCGCGGGCTTGCGGACGGCGAGCAATGGGTAGCACGCCGTCCGACCATCCGTTAACCGTCCGGACCAAGCCCAAGTCATGTTAGATGTCAGCAACCGTAGGGGTCTAGCACGGTCGAAGCCTACTGGGGCCATGGGTGATGCGAAAGAAATCCCCGGGGCCCTGGAAAAATGGCAAAGAAGGAACAGAAGTGGGTTTTTAGTCAGTAAAAGTCTGACACGCCCACTCGCGCCGCCCAAGAACGTGAGATGTCATTAGATGAATTTCCCACCCAAAAAAAAAAAACTACCTTGATTATGGCGTGCCCAAACGTCACCCTAGTGGTGTGGTCCAACAGAGTCGTTCATAATACACAGTTTTCCAGCTAAAACTCGCACCACACCTTTCACAGTCACAAGAAAAGCGACAAAACATTAACTCACTCAATATGTTACTTCGTTAGCTTCCCTCTCCCTCTGCTCATGAGCGAGTGAGCGAGACAGAGCATGATTTAGCTCGGCGCCCGTCACATGTTCCTAATGACCGGTTAATATAGGAGAATTGTTAAGGGGAAGTGCTCTGTTTAGATTGTTTTGTGTTTTGAAGTTTTTTTTCTTGTTTTAAATGGAATAATCAATCGGAATATTCCATTTAAGATCGCCCAACCCATGATGCTTCCCATACAGCTGCCCTTACGTCATTATGACATTATTAAACATCTTTTTCTAGATATTTTAGGAACACAAAGCTTATTATTTTTTATTTTTTTCGTTGGGAAAATCATCTTATGACATCCCCCGCTCTTGGGCGGTGCGGGAGATAGTGTCAGACTTTTACTGACTAAAAAGCCACTCCTGTTCCTTCGTTGCTTATCGTACCAGGGTCGAGTCTTCCTTTCAGAATCAGACCCTTGGCCCCAGTAGGCTTCGACCCTGATGGGTGGGCCCCTAAGGTTTCTATTGAAAACAAAAAAATTACTTTTGTTTAAAGTTGTTTTATGCTGCTAAAACCTCTGAAAATCTGTTATTTTGCACAAATACTTCGTAAACTTTGGTGTGTTGTAATATAAGTACTCGTAAATTTAAAAAAAATATGCTTATGGAAACCTTGGAAATTAAATCGAATGACGATGAAATTTTTTATCAAAAACTGTTAAGGTTTTTAATGAAACACTTATTTTTTTAAACAAGTTTTGTGAAATATTCGAGTGAGCGGCAGAATTTATCAAATGCCAACCAAGAAATCACGCGCTATCTCTCTTTTTCGTTTTGCCGTTTTTACCAAACATTGCGTTGGATGAAACAATAAAGTTTTTAACATTTTCGCGTTAACGATAGATCAGAAATTGCTAATTCGCTGAATCAGATAACAGAGAAAAAAACAAACAAAAAATCCTCACAATTTTTTTTTCACAGTTACCTGTGATTGTCGAACGTAACTTTTTATCCAAAAATAAATTTTACTCCTAGAGGGAAGAGAAATTTTCAGAATGGCTCATCTACGCTAATATTATAAAGAGGTTGTTAGTTTATGTTTGTTTGTACGAGGTAATGTATGAAAGTACTGGACCGATTACTAAAATTTTTTCACCGATAGAAAGCTGCTTTATTCTTGAATCACACAGGCTATATTTTATGTATGCAGGCGGAGCCGCGGGCAAAAGCTAGTCTAATATATAAAAATTTCGTATCACAGTGTTTGTTATCGTTGAATTGTTTTTTTTTTGTATATAAATTAGTCGTAAAGTATTTTTTACTCTCCTACCACCACTCTCTTCCTTTAAATTTATATGGCAGAACAACGTTTGCCGGCGCAGCTAGTCTAAACTAATATTATAAAGAGGAAAGATTAGATTTTTTTGTTTGTTTGTATGTTACGATTTAACTCAAAAACTGTTTAATTATTTTAACCGATTTTAAAAATTCTTTCACCATTAGAAAGCTACATCTTCACTGAGTAACACGTGCAGCAGTTAGTTATCTTATTAAAACAGAAACAAGAGAACCAACAACATGCAAGCTTCCCCTTAACAGAATCCACACAAGTTAATATCCAAGTTAATTTCAAGTGTGTTTTAACTTGTAAGTTAACAAAGTTTCGGGTCAGCGTCCATATTGTTCATCATTTAACTACTTTACTTTATTTATTAGAAATTATAATTATAACTGCATGAGTTTGAGCTCGAATCTGTGCGTGTTTCCGGATTTCTTTGGAAGTGTAATAAATACATTGTTTGTTATTTAGAAGTTGGTTTAATTAAGAAATTTTTAGGTATGTGCAATGATTGTGAGTAGTATGGGTATGGCTCGAACAAAAGATAGAAAGAAAAGAAAATACATGTCTATACCTACAGGATCATCGTAGGCGCAGACTTGCGAACGGCGAGCAATGGGTGGCTCGCCGTCCGACCGTCCGGTAACCGTCCGGACCGAGCGCAAGTCGTCGACGGCGCGTGCTGCTCCACGCGCGCCTCAAGGAGATGTCAGCAACTGTAGGGGTCTAGCAGGGTCGAAGCCTACTGGGGTCTGATTCTGAAAGGAAGACTCGGCCCTGGTACGAAAGGCAACGAAGGAACAGGAGTGGGTTTTTAGTCAGTAAAAGTCTGACAATATCTCCCGCCCCGCCCAAAGGCGGGGGATGTCATAAGATGATTTTCCCACCGAAAAAAAAAATACCTACAGGATGCATTTTGGAGAGTGTGCGCAAGAATTACATGACTTGATTCCACCATCACCTTTCTACCATAAAGCAGTGGTGGGCGAGTAGTAACGGCCCCGACTTACGAGTTGTAGGTCGCGGGTTCAAACCTAGCCAGGCGCATTACTTTGTGTAATTTATTTCATTACCACTGTTCTCAAAACGGTAAAGGAAAACATCGTGAGGAAACCGGCATGTCCTAGAACCAAAAAATTCGAAGACATGTGACATCCACCAACCCGCACTGGGTCCGCGTGGTGGATTACGGCCCATTCCCTCTCCTAGAGAGGAGGCCTGAGTCCCAGCAGTGGGAACATTATACGGCTGATTATGATTATGCTTTCTACCATCGGACAGCCCGACATACGGCGAGTGTCCACCCTTACGTTGTTGATATCTCTACGGTCCGGACTAAACGTTTCGCTTCGTCGTTTATACCGCGTACATCGAAGGACTGGAACAATTTGCCTGCTGCGGTCTTCCCGTCCAACTATAATTTAGGTGCGTTCAAGGCTAGAGTGAATAGGCTCTTAATAAACTAGTGCGCCTCACCATCAATTAAAAAAAAAGGCTCTTAATAAACTATTTACCAGCAGGTGCGATCGCTGTCAAGCATTAGTTTATACCAAAAAACACACAGACACAAAATGAAGGAGTATGTAGACACTAAAATTAGAAAAATAATAACATTGTGAATCCCAAGAATGCGTCAAATAAATCCAGTTTAGCATAAAGCCATAGATGTATCGATTGTCGAAGGTAAACAAGGTAGACTGATGGCCCGGTGAGGGTCGTGGCAATCCTATGCATGCGAAACGCCCAGGCCGGTCATTGTGGCGACACTTGGGAGTTTAGGAGAAGCCTGTGTCCAGTAAAGGACGTCTATCAGCTGTTAAGATGATGGCAATGTGTAATGAGAAAGTTTGTGCAAGATCAGCAATCTTTCATAGTATTTTTATGGCTTGTATTTTTTCGGCTTTAGTTTTTTTGGTGGAATTTGCCCGAGCCGCAGGCGAGGGTGTTATGGAGCCGAGTGCTGCAGTGACTTTTTACAAGTATCAAACGACGTTTTTCAATACACTTACACGAAGACTTAGATAAACGGGGCTGCCTGGGAACTTGTGCAGCGTCACTTAGTTTCCAGCCTAATATGATAAATATCTACAATCAGTTGTGGCGATGACGAGATTACGCAAATGAAATGAGCGTAATCTCAGCAGAAAACAGAAAACTGAGTGCCTAAAAGCGATAGGGATAAGAGCGGATATTCAAGTTTTTTTTTTTTTTCAAGTTAGTGTATTGAAAAAGAATTTTGAAGAGATTTTCACACTTCCTTGAGCAGAAAAACTATCTACAATATGATTACTCATTTCCGTTGTAACCTGTATGTGAATGTAGAAATAAATAAGGTACTATGTACTTACAGGTGCTCTTTACATACAGAGAATGAACAACACCACAAAACAATACTATTCATTTCTTATTTTAAAATTACTCAGAACTGTCGCAACGCAAATTGCCTTTTAAAAGTAAGTCACTAAGAGAACAAAGAATGGGTAAAAATGGAGTGTCAGCTAAATCGCCTCGTCATTCATACTGCGTATATCGAAGGACTGGAACAATTTGCGTGCTGCGGTCTTCCCATCCGATTTCAATTTGGGTGTCTTCAAGGCTAGAGTGAATAGGCTCTTAATAAACTAGTGCGCCTCACCATCAACGATTGCTGGGCACACCATAATTATGGCGGTATGTCCCCTCTTTGAGGAGTGGCTGGATAGGCAACACGGCGTCCATACCTTCCACATGCGTAGTTCCTCACCGCACATGGTAAGTTTGGGAGGTTCCTGCACCAGATTCGTGCGGAAGAAACGCCCGGGTGTCACCATTGCGTGGACCGCCCGGAGGACACGGTGGAGCACACGGTGGAGGTGTGCCCCGCTTGGGAAGAGCAACGCCGTGTCCTCGTGGAGGCGATCGGCGGCGGTGATCTCTCGCGCCGGGCCTTGGTACAGGCCATGGTCCGGAGCGAGGAGGAGTGGCAGGCGGTCGCCTCCTTCTGCGAAGCAGTAATGCTAGCAAAGGAGGCGGCCGATCGCGTGAGGCAACGGTCCTCACAGCCCAATCGCCGCCGGGATTCCAATCCCGATTTCCGGCCACCGTAGGCGCGAGCTTGTGGACGGCGAGCAATGGGTGGGTCGCCGTCCGACCGTCCGGTAACCGTCCGGACCGAGCCCAGGTCGTCGATGGCGCGTACTGTTTCACGGGCACCTCAAGGAGATGTCAGCAACTGTAGGGGCCATCAGGGTCGACGCCTACTGGGGCCAAGGGTCTGATTCTGAAAGGAAGACTCGGCCCTGGTACGAAAGGCAACGAAGGAACAGGAGTGGGTTTTTAGTCAGTAAAAGTCTGACACTATCTCGCGCTCCGCCCAAGAGCGGGGGATGTCATAAGATGATTTTACCACAGAAAAAAAAAAACTATTAACGATTGCAATCGTTCATCACTGCATCACTGCTTACTATCAGGTGTGATCGCAGTCAAGCACTAGTTTATATCAAAATAAAAAATATTTTTTTTTGTCTTATCCTAGAGTACATCTAAAGATAGTCTATTTTTTTGTTACAATCTAGCCTTGTACTAATAAGTAATTTAAATAAAACCTAAACCAATAAATTGTCTTTACTAAGAATGTGTCCGATAGCAATTTTCTTATTGTCTCTGGTAAGCTGTTGATCCCCGCATTAACGCTTGTTTTACTATTGTGTTCCTAATTACGCACTCAAAAGGTTAAGGCGAATACATTTCGTTCTTGCATTGGGTAGCAGAAAATGCTACATTACACTATTTACTATCACAAAACGGCCTTCTCGTTCGGTTTTGTTATTTATAGTGTTCTCACTATATTTGTGTGGTCAAGAAGCTGGCTAAAACATTTAAAGAAGATTTTTTTGTTGATTTGGAAATAATCAAATGACTTCTACAGGGTTGGGTGAGATGGAGTGTCAAACTTTTACTGTCTAAAACCTATCCATGTTCATTCATTTGCTCTTTGCTTTCTAAGGCTGCGCTGACTCTTTTGAATAATCTTGCTGCTCACAGAGATCACCGGTGCGAAGTGTTCTCACTATATTTGTGTGGTCAAGAAGCTGGCTAAAACATTTAAAGAAGATTTTTTTGTTGATTTGGAAATAATCAAATGACTTCTACAGGGTTGGGTGAGATGGAGTGTCAAACTTTTACTGTCTAAAACCTATCCATGTTCATTCATTTGCTCTTTGCTTTCTAAGGCTGCGCTGACTCTTTTGAATAATCTTGCTGCTCACAGAGATCACCGGTGCCTCAGTCGTGGAAATATTATACGCTGATTATGTTACAGTCTTTCTCGATGATCATTAGTTCAATTTTTAGATTAGAATAGAACAAATTTGAATTGCCAGATGAAATGAGACTAAGTGATAAGGCAGAATCGACTGACAAATCTTAAATTTTTTAACTTTTCTACTGCTGGGACACAGGTCTTAGGGCCAATGCTGGGTAAACACCCGCCGTGACGTCACGCGTGTGTCGTGTGCAACGGTCCCCGTAGCGCCAACCGGATTAATACGTGCGCAATGCTGCTATTTCAACTTCGGTATGCATGTAGTCATATCGATGGAGAACGTTATGGCTGTTGGTGGACACTGGTATGGACAAAATTGTTTATGCCTGTGTCTACCGATCGCACAGCGGTGATCAGGAGACGACTCGGCTGTTCGACCACCTCAGTGAGGCCGCCGATAAGGCTCTGCATCGGCACCCTGATGCGCAGCTCGTCGCTCTGGGGGACGTTAACGCCTGCCACCAAGACTGGCTTTTCCCATACCAGAAGACCGACCACGCTGGGAGAGAAGCGCGAAACTTTGCAGTATCGATGGGCCTTTCCCAGCTGGTTAAGCAAGCGACTAGGGTGCCTGATGTAGTTGGTCATACTGCCAATTGTTTAGACCTTCTGATGACCACCGATCCGGACAGATGTATTGTAAGAGTTTCCTCACCACTTGGAACTTCAGATCACTGTCTGGTGAAGTCTGTTTCGTGCTTCTCCCCACCTGACTGCGACTCACGCGGTGAACGGAGAATATGGCGTTACAGGTCAGCAGAATGGGATGAGATGCGGCACTTCTTTGCGTCTTATCCTTGGCAGCAGGTCTGCTTCTCTTCTAAAAGTCCGTCGAGCTGTGCGGATGCTATATCCGATGTGATACGTCAAGCTATGGAGTTTTTCATCCCTTATAGAGACGTACCCATCGGAGGCTCAGCTCGCCTATGGTTCAACGCCGATTGCGTTCAAGCTGAAGAGCGTAAGCATTCGGCGTTTCTCGCCTGGGTTGACGCTCGTGACCGCAAAGCTCCGGATCTGAGCTCAAAGAAGAGAGCTTTCAACCATGCTGCCAAGTCCTACAAAAAGGCACTAAAGAAGGCTCGGTTCGACCGCATTACCCATATTGGCACAAAGCTCTCTGCACAGCCGTCCGGTAGCAGAGCGTTCTGGTCCCTTGCCAAATCGATCGAAGCGAACTTCTGTAGGCCCACATTGCCTCCGCTGGTTAAGCCTGATGGAACACTGGCTCACACGGCGAGAGAGAAAGCAGGTCTCTTTGCATCTCTTTTCGCCCATAACTCTCGTCTTGACACTAGCAGTGCTACTCCACCAACTCTACCTCACTGCAACACCTCAATGCCCGAGGTTCGCATAAGAAACAAAGAAGTTTTGAGAGCACTGTGTCGTCTAGACGTGAATAAAGCTAGTGGACCAGATGGTATACCAGCAATAGTTCTCAAGGCATGTGCGCCCGAGTTGTCTCCTGTATTGACGCGCTTGAATCGCCTCTCATTTAGGACTGTTATAGTGTCCAAGTCCTGGAAGCTTGCCAACGTGCAACCCGTGCCCAAAAAGGGCAGTCGTGCCGATCCTGCCAACTATCGGCCGATTTCAATAACCTCCATACTCTGCAAGATTATGGAGCGTGTATCGCGCCTCATGGCATACCTGGAAGGTAACGATCTCCTCAGTGACCGACAGTACGGGTTTCGCCACAATCGGTCTACTGGGGACCTACTAGTGTATACCACTCACATGTGGGGCGAGGCCCTTGAGAAGAACGGAGAAGCGATTGCTGTCTCCTTAGACGTCTCGAAGGCCTTCGACAGGGTATGGCATGCCAGACTTTTGAGTAAGCTTCCAGCGTACGGCATTTCCCCTGGTCTGATTAACTGGGTAAAAGACTTCCTGAGTGAACGGTCTCTCCGAGTTGTTGTCGATGGATGCTCATCAGAACCCATGACGACCAATGCCGGAGTTCCTCAGGGGTCAGTTCTCTCTGCAACTCTTTTCCTGCTGCATATTAACGATCTGCTGATGCCCGGTATCTATGGGTATGCAGATGATAGCACAGTTGTAGAGAGATACCTGCCAGGTGCTCGGGCTAGTAAGGAGCTAATCCGGTCCGAACGAGAGGCTATGGTAGAGCGTACGAATGTCTCACTTCAGGCAGTCTCCATGTGGGGCGAAACCAATCTGGTAAGGATTCAACGCCGCCAAAACCCAAGCGTGTCTGTTCACCGCCAAAAGGAGTCCGTTCGCCTTGGCTCCTGCTTTTCAGAATGTATCTCTGGAGTGCACCGACCGCCTTCAGCTCTTGGGAGTTGAAATTTCTTCAGACCTCAATTTTGGGCGGTTCATTGAGTCCAAAGCCAAGGTAGCTGCTAGAAAACTAGGTGTTCTTGCAAAGGTCCGACGGTACTTCACACCGGGACAGCTTCTAATGTTATACAAAGCACAGGTCCGATCGTGTGTGGAGTACTGCAGTCACATATGGGCTGGTGCTGCAAAATGCCATCTAGCAGCTTTGGACTCAGTGGAAAGGCGTGCGAAGAGGCTAATTGGGGATCCAGATTTGGTTAAGTCCAATCTACAAAGCCTCGAGCACAGGCGTAGGGTAGCCAGCCTATTGGTATTTTACAGGTTGCATTTTGGAGAGTGTGCGCGGGAATTGCATGACTTGATTCCGCCATCTCCTTTCTACCATCGGACAACCCGACGTACGGCGAGTATCCACCCTTACGTTGTTGAAACTTCAACGGTCCGGACTAAGCGTTTCGCTTCGTCGTTTATACCGCGTACATCGAAGGACTGGAACAATTTGCCTGCTACGGTCTTCCCGTCCAACTATAATTTAGGTGTCTTCAAGGCTAGAGTGAATAGGCTCTTAATAAACTAGTGCGCCTCACCATCAATGATTGCATCGCTGCTTACCATCAGGTGGGATCGCAGTCAAGCACTGGTTTATATGAATTTAAAAAAAAAAAAACTTTAATGTATTATTACGTAGCAAAACGGGCGCGGGGCGCGGATCCCCGCAACGAATGCCCACGTGGGTCACCGCGACGAAGCACTTTTGTATGGGACCGCGTGGATGCCCGCTTAATGCAGTTTCGGCACTTATCTGTAGGACGTAATCTATCATGCGGTTATAGTGCGGTTCGAATGGAGCATAAGACGTTACAAAATATCAGTTTGTTAACTTACTCAAAAAATCTTAATTTGATTTAGAAAATTGTAAATAACCACAACACAAATAACAAAGGATGGTTATTCAAAATTTTTTGATAAAAATCATTTTTGTAATATATCATTTGCTAACCTCGATTTTGACCACTATTTCACCTGATGGTAAGCAACGATATGGTGAACTATGGAGCACTCTTGCCTCAAAGTAACCTCAATAATTTTGACTTAAAATTCTCACATTGTAGCTATCAAACTCTTTAAAAACACAACTCGACAGTGTTTATTATTCCCAAGCTTTCCTTGTACTTATGCAATGTAGTATTTGTATCATTTTAATTATTTGTTTAAAAAAATAACTATCAAAAATCACAAGGAGAAAGAATTAAGTTTGGTAAAGAAGTAAGTTTGATAACTTTCAAATCTGTTGAACTGACAACTGTCAAGAAACAGAAATGGGAAGAAAATCGAAATGTGATTTCATTTTCATCAGGTTACGTACGTATTAAAGAGCTAGGAAGATGTTTTCACCTCCCTTCCACTCTTTCTCATTACAATATTTGAAATAGTAATTGCTGCTGCAATGCTTTCTCAGTAAAATACTAAAATAAAAACAAAAAAATCCCAATTTATTTTGCCAAAGATAACAGCTGCTGTTGACACTCCATTTCTTCATACTCCATGCCACAACTTGTTAGTTAACCCCGCAACCGCCTACAAACGGTATCGTAACTCAAACTGTCCCGCGTACCACCTGGGCACTTTTAAATATACCCTGACATATTTATTGTTAAGGGTTAATATCGCAAAGTACCCTTTTCAGGGTGCTAATGGCGAGTGCGCTATAAAGGGTTAATTTGACCGACTTATAAATTAGCGGAGTGAATTTGTGGCAAAGTTTTTGACGGTTATAATGTTTTGAATGGGTACTTTACTAAATATTATACATGGACGCGCCAATTCAATTAGCATTTCTAGTATCCTAAGTTCTTTGGCAATATCAGTAAATATTAAAATAATAATAAAATATCAGTAAATATTAAAGTATGAAATTGCCAATTTGTACTGAAAAATTGAAATTCGTTTTTTTTTTTAATTTAACACATTTATTTAATCAAATTATTTACCATTATTATCTATACATTGCTGCCAGAAGGCAGCAATGTATAGATAATAATGGCATAAATGACCTTCCTATTAGATAATAGGAAGGTCATTTATGCCTTTGCGATAGAACTCTGGTGATCTTGATTCGACAAACTGTGTGAAAGCATTTTGTACTGCCCGCTGAGAAGAAAACTTTAGAAAATTGTCCAAATCACGAAAGAAATGGTAGTCCATTGGAGCAAGGTCTGGCGAATACGGAGGGTGACGAATGGTTTCTAATTGCAGTTCCTGTAGAGTTAAAACGGTTTCTCGTGCTGTATGAGGTCTCGCGTTATCATGGAGCAATAATGGTGAATATCGATTCATGAGTTGGGGCTGTTTCACTACTAGTTTTGCTATCATTGTTCGGAGTTTGGCACAGTAGACATCTGCCGTTATTGCTTGACCAGATTGGAGGAAGCTATAGTGAATAACACCATACTGAGACCATCAAACAGTCACCATTACCTTTATAATGGTAAGCTTTGCTTTAGGAAACTGTTGTGGCGTTTGACCTGGGGACAGCCATTGCATTTTTCGCTTACGGTTATCGTAAATAATCTATTTTTCATCACATGTCACAATTCGATTCAATATTCCTTCATTTCTGTATTGATTCAACATGGCAACACAAGTTTCAACACGTGTTTCTTTCTGCAGATCAGTCAAATCATGAGGCACCCATTTTTTATCTCTTTTTTATTTTATTGATTTGACGCAAATGAGTAATTAATATTAATAATAATAATATTTATTTCATAAAATAGGAACACATTGCACTGTATACATATTAGAATATTAATGTTAACATTATCACATTTTAGCACAATATTATTGGCTCTATCCCTTAAACTAGGTCTAGCCTGTATCTTAAGAGATAGGGTTCAACCATGTGGGTACAATATTTACATATAGCATTCTGTAGCAAGTAAAACAGTGTCGGTGTCACATAAGCAAAATTAAAACTGTGGAAGAAGTGCAGTTAGTGTGTTGAGTATATAAGTAAGAGTGTATGTGTGTGTGTGTGTGTGTGTGTGTGTGTGAGGGTGTGTGCATGAGTGTAATGTGTATGTGTGTGGCTTTAGGAATTGTTATTTACGAGATGAATGTTAGGAGATTCTCCGTTGTAAGGTAATCCTGTTGTAGTAGCCATTGAGTGATAATGACTTTCAGTGTGTGTCTGTTTACATCAAGAATGTTTAGTATTTTGTGTAGTTTCTTGTATATATAAGTACCTAGGACGTAATATTGGCGTTTGGCAAATGTAGTTTTATGAGTTACACCTGATGGGACATTTGTGCGTTTTTCTGGGTTGGATCTGGGCATGCTTCTATGAGTTCTGAGGACAGACTGCAAGATGAAGAGCTGTCTAACTGTAAGTACCTTACATTCATCATAAAGTTGTTTTGTTGGATAGAAGTACGGTTTCTTGGTCATTACTTTGAGAACAGCTCTTTGAGCTCGCTCTATCTTCAGGAAATTTGTTTTAAAAGTACCACCCCATGCAGTAATGCAGTATCCGATAATCGATTGACACAGTGCGAAGTATACCATTTTTAATGTGTCCACGTCAGCCGATTCTCTAAGGGATTTAAAAACATATATAAGACGCAGTGTTCTGCTGGTTATCGTTTCTACCTGCTTATCCCATCGTAGGCCGTCGTCTATTTGCAAACCTAGGTACTTTACACAGTCACTTCTAACTAGTGTAGGACAGGGACACGGTGTTGTCGAGTTGAGGCAGGAGTGAGCAGTTACAACCAAGCTCTGGGGCGGCTTAGTGTTTTGTCGGATTGCGAAAGGAATGAAGCAAGATTTATCCACGTTTAGCGTAAGGAGATTTTGGTGGAACCAGTTCATAACTATTTTTAGTGCTATTTCTGCCTTAGTTTTAACCTCTTCCCAAGTAGATCCATAGATAATAATTGCAGTATCGTCAGCATATGCGTAGATCTTGCTGTTTGGTAGAATCATCCTACAGAGCTCGTTGACATATATTAGGAATAATGTGGGACCTAATATGCTTCCTTGGGGCACACCGTATGTCACGATTTCCTCATTACTGAGATACGCATCTATTTTAACTTGTTGAGTACGATTTTTGAGGTAATCCTTGAAAATATCGAGTGCTAAGCCACGTATACCCAAAAGCTCCAATTTTGAGATAAGATTGGGAACAGAAACTGTGTCAAAAGCTTTCGACAGATCCAGAAATATACCCATACATTTAGCCCCACTATCCAATTTTTCTGCTACGAATTGTGTGAGACCCAATACTGCATCTTCCGTCGAAACCCCAGGCTTGAAGCCAAACTGGTTCTCGGCAATGATGTTATGTTTGTGTAAGAAACACCTAAGTTGTCTGTTAAGGATCTTTTCAAGAATTTTTGAAAGCGAAGGCAGGATGGAGATTGGTCTGTAATTGTTGACACAGGATCTGTTCCCACTCTTATAAATTGGATGGACTATAGCTTTCTTTAGTCCGTTAGGAAATGTTCCTGATTGCATAGAAAGATTGCAGATGTAAGTGATTGGTGGTACTAGTACGTGGCGACAAGTTTTCAGCAAGTTAGATGATATTCCATCCCAACCTACAGCGCAATCATTCCGTAGTTGTAAGATGATTGTTTCTACCTCACCTTCATCGGTGTCTAGTAAAACGAGAGAACCAGTTGGAGGTGAAAACTTGGGCTTTTCTGATCGAATACTGCCAGAGGGATTATTAATTGGGCTGTGAGATTTTAGTATTCTTGCCGCTAAATTTTTACCAATATTGCTAAAGAAGGAACATACCTCATTTACGGAAGAGTGAGGATTATCACCTAGTTTTAGCAATTGATCGGGACTGGTGCGCTCTTTACTAGTACTGGTGATTTTCTGTATAGTTTTCCAAAGAGCTTTAGGATTATTTTTTGATTTTTCTAGTTGACTTTTCTCAAAGGCAATTTTGAGTTTGCGAAGTAAATGATTACAGAAGTTTCTGTAGCGTGTGTATGTTAATTTTAATATTAAGTTATTCGGTGATTGTTTTGATTCCATGTGCAACCTGTCCCTATTCCTAATACACTTCAACAAGCCTGGTGTAATCCAGGGTTTTAGAGTTCTATGTTTCTTAGGAATTGTACTTATGGTAGTGTGTTTAGTTGTTACTGTAGTTATTATTGATACAAACTTATTCAAAGCTTCATTTGAATCATAGATATTATAAATTTCTGAAAAGTTCATGTTTTCTAATTCAGATTTAATGGCATCTAGATTAGGACGGGAGATAGTGTATTTCTGCTTTCGAGTTGGGTTCGCGTTTGTTAACATAAGTATAATTGGTTTATGGTCGGTGATGGACGATTCTAGAATTAATGTCGTGGAAGTTAATTTGGACTTTAATAAAATGTGGTCAAGACAGTTTTCAAGTCTAGTGGGTATTAGGTGGGTAGGGAGTAGACCATGGGAGGCATTCTGGATAAGATATTCAAAACTATGAGGGCTCTTGTTACCCGATTTAATGTCAATATTTAAATCACCAACAAGCGCAATATTTGGAAAAGACGAAAGTTCACCCAAGACATTATTTAAGCTGGACAGGAAATCTTTTATTCGGTCTGTGCTGTTATGAGACGGCGAACGGTAAACGGCAACAAAAACAAACTTAGAGTCGAGTTGACATACAAGGGAGTTGGCGTTTATTATTCTTGGTTCCCAAACTGTTATATTTAATCCCATTTTAGTGTAAACTATTACACCTTCATTTTGATTTGCGGTAAGTTTAGTTGAGTGTGACAGAAAACCATTTAGTATCGGAGGGCTATTTATTTTGCTCAGCCAGCACTCCGTTAACACAATAATGTCAAAGCTTATTTTTGTGGAACAGATCAAAGCTTGTAGGTTATCAAAATTTTTCTTTATACTGCGTATATTCATGTGTAATAATTTAATATTTCTGTCGGAAACGTTAATATACTTTGTACAGTCTTGTGGATTACAAGAAAAAGAGTTATCTAGCCTAAAAATGTCTAAATCGTCATTAATATTTATTATAGTATCCATTTGTAATATAAGTGAAAACTAATTGTGGGCATAGGAAAATTGAAAATGGTTGTAATTAAATGAAAGATATCAACATTTCTCCTTGATGAATTTACACTTATGTTTGTTTGTGTGTGTGTGTATATGAATGTGTGTGTTTTGTTTAGTATGCTTGAAATAATTATTTTATTATTGATGTAGGAAGTGTTTATTTTTTTGTTATGTGAACGTATGCGTATGATTATTAGTAAAATGAGTGTTAAGGCTAATACTAGGTATCGAAGGCAGATTGCAATTAACATCGAGAAGTAAGCAAGAGATATGAACATAAATAACAGAGGAAGTCATATAAACTTCATACCAAGGTCCTGGAGACATTTTTCCGACTTAATAAGTAGCTGTTTATCACCGACTTTTTTACGAAGAAAAATGTTCCCGTTGTTGATCCAGCAGAAAGTATACTGATTGTTCTTGGCGAATTCTCGTGCCATGTAGAAAAGCTTTTTGGAGCTAGCTGGTAATAGTTCAGCTACATAGACTGGTTGTCGCTTGCCGGGAATGCCAATTTGTTCTGTATTCAGTTTATTTTCTTTAGTTTCTATGTTTTTATTGTAAGCCCGGACGGCAGATATTAACTTTTGCTTGGTTTGCACTGACGTAAATTCTGCTATAATTGGGCGTGTAGTGGTGACCGGGGTGGTTTTTCCAGGCAAGCGATATATATCTCTTAATTCAGGTTCAGTGATAGGAACTCCAACCAGCCGGCCGATGCTGCAAACGGTTTGAATAAGACCACTTGTATTCTCGCTATTAGACAGCGGCAAGTTGCGAATCTCCACACCAGCTGAGCGAGATTTAAATTGGAGATCGGCAATCTTTTTTTCTAAAGATTCTATGTAGGAGCGTTGCTCCTGTCTTTCCTTTTTAAGTTCCTCAACTTCTTTTCTTAATTCTTCAAAATTTTTATTCATAAAAGAGATTGCGCGCTCAATCTCTGTGTTTGTCTTGCAGATTTCAGCATTCGATTCCTGTATCTTAGAATTTTGTAATTTAATCTCGCGTATGTCAGCCACTAATTTTGACATTATGGTGGTTTGCACTTCCATCTTCATAGAAAGACTAGTGTCTTGGTGTGTTTCCCGGTCAACATCGTCCCCACTTGATGGTGAATTTCCGGTTCTAGGTCGTTTGCTCCTGCTCGTGACATATTCGCTAGCTGGCGAGGTAATGTCCGGTTCTGATTGTGTTTCAATCAGATTGACGCGCTGAGACTTTGGCGGAGAACGTTGAACCCTTGGCATATTAAGCGCGTCTCGTAGGCCGAGCTCGTAGTCGATTTAGTGTTCGTAGTCGATATAAAGTTCGTAGCCGCTGGTCCGTAGCGCGTAGCACGTAGCAACTCAGCGACACACCGATGACGTCAGCCGCTCGTATCGGTCCGCAATTTAAACACTCGCTGCTACTTGCGCCGTGGCGCAGTGGTCGCGCACGGTAGCTCTTCACTATCGCTCCACACGACGCGGGTTCAAATCCCAGCCAACCGCAGTAATTTTTAAAACGCGATTTTAGTAGTTAGTGCCAGAAATATATGTATCTCTCTCTAGTAACGCCCAGTGGGCGTTAATGACAGGTTTAAGTACCAGAAGAGTGACAAGGAATCCAAATATCACAAGATGCACCAATCACTGAATTTACAATCAGAAGTCACTAGGACAGCCGACACACGTCCACCCGCTCAAGACGCACGAGACCGAATGAATATATTAAATATTGTTGGTAAGGTAACGTTAAACCATGCCGCTAATTCCTGGGTTGTTTGGCTCGGATCGGCTTCCACCATCTCTTTCAATTCATTGTTGTTCACCTGTGTGGGCGGTCTTCCACGTGGTTCGTTATTCAAATCAAATTTTCCATCACGAAAGCGTTTAAACTAAAATCGCACGCTGCGTTCATTAGCAGTCCCCTTTCCAAACGCAACATTAATATTGCGAGCTGTTTCTGCCGCGTTAGTTCCGCTTATTCCATGAAAACTTTTTCTCTTTATGAAATAGTTATTAACCTTTCGAATTATAACCAATTACAGACACAATTAAAAAGCCATTGTGTCCCGCGTACATCTGCGTTCTGGCATTCAACAGGTTAAATAGGGTCAGACTAAGCGAAAGGATAGTATTGATGATTTTAATGATTAAGTATTATCCCCCTCAAGCTTATAAATTCAAGTGCGCTTGACCACAAAATGACCAGATCATCAGATGGTCGATGGGGCCGAAAGGTTCTTTAGTGGCAACCATGTACCTACCGGAAGACGCAGTGTAGGACGGCCTCTCATAAAGCGGATCGGATGTCCTGGCGAGAGTCGCAGGAATCCGATGGATGCGAGACGCACAGGACCCGTCGTTATGGCGACACTTGGGGAGTCCTGTATCCAACTGTGGACGTCTTTATGCTGACATGATGATGATGACCATAAAAATGTTACCTATGAGCATAAAGAGGTTCACACTTAGTTTTTCTTATGTAGATAATTATGATTTATCATCTGGTTTTTTCTTTACAGAATTCAGTAGACGAGTCGGAGCACAAGTTTGCAGATTTGTCGAATGTTCTAGATCCTGACAAGAATGTCGTGGATCTGCAGAGCAGTGAAAAACTACGAGGTATTTATTGAAATTCCGATAGTTACGGGACCCACAGGTCTGTCGTTGTGGTGATACTTGGATGAGGCCTATGAGCAGCAGTGGATGTGATACTAAAGGCCTGCGCAGACGATGGGACTTTTCTCCGTGGCGGAGAAAAATGTACGCTCCGCGAATAAAAAGTCCACCGCGGATTTACCGCGAACTCAACGCACACGGTGTGCGTGTTTATCGTCGTGCATACGTACGTCACTCTCAAGCGCACAACGCGGACTAAAGTCCGCCATGTGCGTTGCTTCGCCTAGTCACACGAGTTCTATTTTTTTCGGGGACTCACCCGTACTTTTGTCCGGTCAGCTCTCTGCATGTCCTCGGTTATTCAGGGGACTTTTTGTACGCGGTACTTTTAATCCCTAGTTTGCGTTACTCGATACAGTTGTAAGCGATCTATTTTAGCGGACAAAAATGTCCGCGGACAAAAATCCGTCGTCTGCGCAGGCTTTTAATGTGAGTGCGGTGCTCCAGGGGCCCAAGTCTGCTATTTTTACAAATTTGCCATTCCAACACGATCCCATTGTCATTTTGCTAAAAGTTCGTAATCTGCTAATTCATAATGATCAATCATTGATCGGTCAATGGTCTCGTACTAAAGTTATGGTAGAATGACAATATCGAGCTTATTAAAAGCAATGACTGTACAATGACGTTCTAATGGTAGGTCACTGATCAAAGGAACTGTCAAAATTTTAGCAAATTACCGCATACGTCAGATATTCATTTGTCAATATGTACGAGATTACCATTCTATGCCAATTCTTTCAATGGAGTGTCAGTGGTTGACCATTGGAAAGTCATAATGATGCCATTATATTGGTAGATTAACAAAGTTGTCAAAATCAACAATTATGAAATCAATGATAGACCATTGTGACACTATTGTAATAGCAGACTTGAGGCAGTTCAGAATATGAACCACACGCTGGTGTGCCCCAAGTGCCCCGTGCCACCGATGATGCAGTGTACGGAGCCACCTATTAGGCTCAAACCGTTTAACGAGTTTACCATCGATTCAAAAAGAATAAGAAGTAGTGTACGTCTTGCTCTGTAATGACGATAATGATGATTTAATAAGAAAAAATATGAAACCTACATTTTGACAGCTTTTTCTTACGTTTAGTGTCTCAGTTCTAGATAAGGAGGCTCAGGTCCCTTAGTAAAAAAACAAGCATATTTTATAATTATCAAAAATTAAAACATGGGACAGGAGCAGGTAGATCATGATAGTACCTACATTTTGATACAAGTGGAGAAAGTTTGTCTTTGTGACCGAAGCGGAATTCGCCCGAGCCGTAGGCGAGGGTGTTATGGAGCCGAGTACTGCAATGATGAATTTCCACGTATATCAAATGACGTTTTTCTATACACTTACGAAAAAATAAATAAACGGGGGCTAACTCCTAGGGATCGGATAAATACAATAAATTGAAGCGGGGGCGAGCCGCGCATTTTTCCGCCCTAAAAGCGGTAGGGATAAGAGGGGTTTTCGAGTAAGTGCATTGAAAATATTATTTTTGGCTTTGTTCTGTATCACCACTTTCTTTAAGGAATATGTCAACTGTAACGAAATCTTTATAAGTGAACTTTTTTTGTTTCACTATATAATAAACATATTTTTTTCTAGATTTTTACAAGAAGTTAGTACAAACAGACGCTAAAATAAAAATGCTAAAGAAGAAACACACCGCTGAAGCACCTTACGAAGAAGAGGATATCCAACTATCACCAGAAAGATCTAGGAGATCACTGAAACTCTACCATTATCCAACAAAATACCGTGTTCTCAGACACAGAAGATCTCTTTTCGGAAAACACCAGAAAGTCAACGAAACCAGTCTAACAAAAACAAGGGCTGGTAACAAGACTAGATCTAAAAGATTTGATTCTGAAGAACCAACCGGCTTTATAATCGAGAAAAAGAAATTGCTAGTTCAATACAAGCCAGATAAGAAGAGAGTCCAGCCTGTCAAGAAGTGTCAACACGCCCCGGCAGGAACGCACACTCATGAAAAACAAATGATGCATCCGTTTTATAAGAACACACAAAGACTAGACATATTATTAGACAAGTTTTTGAATAAGAACTTACCAGAAATTATGTCAGATCCATTTGGTGTAGATGATTTCTTTAAGCATGACAATCTACGTAAGCCTTGCAAACATCCGAAACCGCATAAAAATGTCAATATCATAGGCGATGGGCCACTCATAGATCAAATACCCAAGCCAAAATTTAAGTATAAAAGTAAAGCTGATAAGTTCAAGAAACTAGATGATGGTATGTTAAGCCAAAGTAAGAATGATATTTTCAAAATGTTAACTCCAGAATCCACGACCCAGTTTGTAAAAGATTTCTATACGCATGAAGCCAAAATGATTGGGAAGGAGAAGAAGAAGATTGTGACATCAAGTCCTAATGATTTTGAAGTTCTTTTAAGTGTTTCTACTATCATGTAAGTTATTTTTAATGACCTACCGAAACATGATTTGCAGCTGAAACCGAACGCACGGTTCTTTATTGTATATAAAACTTAATATTAAAAAACAGTGATTTGACAATTTCATGAACAGAGGTGAGCTTACCTCAATAATGAGTTTTCTCCAAGCAAACCTTTGAGATATAGAAAGAGATCACATTCGAAGATAGGATCCAGTATACCATATAAACCTACTAAGTCCTCTTTTAATTTCGGCTGTAATTGAATCCGAAACTAACGTGGTAACAGAAAAATTTATAACAAAAAATTATACTTCGGTACAAATATTTATATATTTCGATATAGTTATGCTTAATCATATAGTTATAACTTCCATAAAATAAAATTAACGATTATAAAAAAAAAATAGCACAAATAGATGAACGAGTCAGTCAATTTTTAGGAATCTTAACACAACTGTCAGCTCAAAAACGCTAGTTTTGGTCGAGTCAAATATTCGCAAATTCCTAAACTCCAGTCGAAACCAGTTTTTTTGGCCGAAGTTGGCCGAAATTAACCGAACCTTTAGTCGGTGGTATCTAGTCATATTATATCAGCTTCAACCAACGGCTTCACATGCGTAAAAGTAGAAAATTTTCCCAGGGAACATACCTAGTCCCGAGATAAAATCAAATATCCTATGGTGTGGTATATTTCGTCTAAATTCTTGTAGCCATTTGAGTGTGAAGGATTAAAAATTAAACACACATACATACAACTTTTCGCCTTTATTATTGATTATAAATTACCAGCGACCCTCCCCGGCTTCGCACGGGTGCAATGCTGGTACTACCGCAACCGCTATGTCCCTGCCTTTTAAATCTGTAATCTCTTCGAAAATATTCATTTAAATTGTATGGTGTAAAGGATTAAAAATGGTTATTGTGGGTTATGCCAAATTTTTTTTTATTAATACTGTAGTACATTATTTTGATCTATCTCATAGGGTATAGCAAGCGTGTGCATTTTTGCAATGTACGAGTAAGTGCAAAAAATGTGTTTATTTACGACATCACATTAGAAACCTCTAAAATTATCAGTGTTTCTCTGCTATGTTATGTATGTATTATACATAAAAATTTCCTTCTTGAATCACTCTATCTATTAAAAAACACCATCAAAATCCATTGCGTAGTTTTAAATATATAAGCATACATATGGACAGACAGAGGAAAGTGACTTTGTTTTATACTATGTTTTATATTATGTAATCTCGGAACTTTACAGGAATCCAGATTTACAAAAGATAGGCAAGACACCAGCACTCAATTTTAAAGTTGACAAACCAAAAGTCCGTTTATTGGATAAGGTACCTAACTTGCGAAGGCTGATGCAACTCGAAGCAGGAGAAGATGAAGAGAATCTCGGATACGAAGACTTTAAAGAAGTTCTGACTGATGACACGGATAATCATGATGAAATGGAAAAGGCTGGGGATCGGAAAAGGAGAGAAAATGTAAGTGATAATTCTCTTTTGGAACCCTGATACTCAGATACATACGCTACATTTATCTTTAGGGCTATATTTCACCGAGACACCATGGCGGCGCGACCAGTCGCCGCTACCAACAAAATGTATACATCTCTATAGAGAGTTACTCACCTGGACCTGTACCATGACGTTTGAAGTAAGATTGTTTCATTCTTATTTCCAGTGTGGATAAGAGATAGCTAGACAACCTGTATAGCTCTGTCTCTTGCCCACACAGAAATAAGAATGAAACAATCTTACTTTGAACGTCATGGTAACCCCCCTGGTGTCCGTTTGGTTGCGCAACCAATTTGCAGGCGCGACCAACTCGGACGCGTGCACTTAAGGTCCATTTTGATACTGTCTCAGTGTGGTGTAGCGACTCTGGTGTCTGTATGGTGTCTAGTTTGGTAGCTTACGGACTCCATTTTGGCGCAACTGGTCGCTTCGCCATGGTGTCCCGGTGAAATATAGCCCTTATAGTAGTAGTAATAGGTAAGTAAATATGACAGGTTGGTAGCCGGTCGGTCATATTTTCACTATGCTATATTACTACCGTGCTCTTCAAATCACATAACTTTCAAAAGGCCCATTTAGATGAAGATAGTTTCTCATCTCGAAGATACGATTACGAAAGAATATAAAAATTTATTTTCATCTAAACATTCACACTTCTTGCTCTTTCACTTTGACGACAATTGCCTCACAATGGAATATTAATTGTCAAGAACAATATTTCTAATCGTTTGTGACCTCACAGGATCAACCAACACCAGCGCTGAAATATCAAAAGTTTAACCCACCACAGGGCGTTCACAATCCGAACTGGAAGGGTGCTATGCCGTTATACCAGGACGAGATAAACTCAGTCATCAATAATAAGGTTTGATTAGTAGTGTTTTTTGTTTTCATCATCAGTCACAGGTCTGAAAAGTTCCCGACCTAACAAAGATACAAGGCATTTTTTCTTACAATTTTTTTTTTTTTTTTACATTGTCTCCTTGTAACTCAATACACTTCTCTTAGTGATGCCCCCATCTCTGTAACTCGTTCTAATAGTAGTTGGCGTTTTTCTCTACAAAATAATTTTCAATACACTTACTCAAAAACCCGCTCTTATCCCACCACTTTTAGGCACGCAATAGACTGTTTTCCGCACTAGTGCAGAAAAGTGCGCGTGCTCTCCCCGCCACAATTTTATTACATTTATCATAATTATTAGGCAGGGCGCGCGTCGGCCCCCACGAGTCGCCGATCAACCCCCGTTTATTCATTTCTTCGTAAATGTATTGAAAAAATTCGTTTGATACACGTGCAAATTTGTCACTGCAGCCTTCGGCTCCATAACACACTCGCTTAAGGCTCGTGCGAATTTCGCCTCGGTCGCAATGACAAACTCTCTGCACTTGTATCAAAATGTACTATTCTTTTTCTGCATCTCATATCGACTCACTGAAATGACTGTCAAATGACAACTACGCATTCAAAATGGCTGAAACTTTGTTGAGTAACAGTCAAAAGATGCACAACTACAATCAATAGCTTTTATTTACAACTGCTATCTTTACATTGAGGTCGGAAACTTTTCAGACCACCCACGTAGATACTGCTAGGTTGAGGATTATGAATATGGAGATAGATACAATAAGTAGTTACCTACAATTTATTATGACACACGAATCAATCTGTTAAGGCATTTCTCTATTGGGATGGCTTCCAGTCAAGTCGGTCCCCAAACGTTTTGGAGTCTTGAGAATATAAAACAATCTTTTAAAAACTTGGAAAGGCGACTCACTAGCCTAATGAATAAAATGTTTAGATGTTGTAAGTGTTAATGTATCCCAGAGTAAGTATGTTTTTGTTAATTGAGCTTATAGCTAAGGAGTGGAATTTTCCATCGGAGTCGTGTCTTTTTTAATTGCTACATCATGCAGGTACCGAGGGTCTTGTAAGTCAAGAGTGAATAGGTTACTTTTAGACAAACGTACTGAATTGTCGACCATCATCGCTTACCATCAAGTGAGATAGTAGTGAAACGCGAGCTTATCGATAATAATAATAAGAAAAAAGATATTCTTAAGAGCAATCTAGACTAGCTCAAACACAGTCGGGAAAAGATGACCCAAATGATGGCAATATTTTCTCTTGCACACAGGGGGAACAACCAACCAAGCCCACAGATGAAATCCAAGAAATCCTAGAAGCCCAACAAAGAAAAGGCAGAGGTTTAACTGACATTGAATACGTAGAAGATTATTTAGCAGACAAATATGATAAACTTGTACAACAGGCCCAAGCATACAGTGACTACGGAGTCCTAGACGGAAAGAAAGAATCCAGGAATGAAAAAGATTCTCCAACAGCAGATACAGTTACCAATCATAAGATCAAATTGTCAGCAGATGAAAATTTTCATAAAGCTGGATTACTTGCAAGGCTTAAGAGAGGTAATATTGTAACTTATCTAGCTGCTATTTAATTTACGAGCTCGGTTGCTGTACATGGGATCCTGGGCTCAATAGTCAGGTTAAGCAAAAGTGTTATTGTGTTTTTCTAACTCAATTTCTCAGTGTGGACTACCAGCCTGAGTTTGGAAGTAATCGGTGTGATACCTACGTGTCTCAGATAGCACATTAAGCTGTGGGTATCTCTCCGGTCGTGTCAGATTGCCGTCCTATCACTATGAGATTGATGCAAGTAACAGTACATCTGTGTTTGCGCTCACACTTGCCGAAATCGGTCAGGAGGATAGGTCTCCTTTTGACTTTCCAGTCGTTTAAAAATTGTTGTGTTTTTTTTATCAAGAACTTCTTAGTAATAGCTGGATGCTACATACAAATGGGTCCGAAGGCTTAGCAGTATTCTTTCCAATCTCATTTTGTATGCCATTGACTCTCTTAGAAGTAGCTGTCAGTATTCAACATGGTCAAAAGGAATGAGCCTAATTACTTGGAACCAGTTTGTTAGCTATGCTAAATATGTCTGTAGCATTTTTATACTTAGATGAAGATTTAAAATATGTTTTAATCGGTAAAGGTAGAGTCCCAAGAGTGACGACTGGCGACACTATTGGCAACAGGAGACGGAAAGATGCAATCGTTAGAGAAGCTGGTTCGTTTTTCATTTTTTCGTTATCTATAATTTTAGTTATGTAGCCCGAAGAATCGCCAAACTTAAATGGCAGTGGGCAGGGCAGATATTGCTCGCAGGACAGGCGGCCGATGGGGTAGCTGGTTTCTGAAGTGGCGACCACGTACCGGCGACGCAGTGTTGGAAAGCCTCCCATAAGGTGGACCGATGACCTGGTCAGGGTCGCGGGAGTCCAATGGATGCGACTGGGTTATTGTGGCGTCACTTGGAGCAGGCTTATGTCCAGCAATCGACATCTTTCAGCTGAAATGATGATGATAATTTTGCCTCTGTATTCTACCCATTCAGGTAGTTTTTTGGTTTTTAGAGGATCTAAGTCTATGATTGAATAATAGGCCTAAAGATGGGAGGGTTAAGAAACCTATATAAATATTATTAACTACGACGTAGATAACTGTTTAAAGGAGTCCAGGCACAAATAGGATTGAGTGAGTCTCGTCCGCCGCATTCATGACTGCTGGACAAATGTACACAAAATTCAACGAGTCCCTTCAGAAAGAAATAGTGGGATGACCTGGACGCGCACCGCAAAATTGGTGCAAAAAAAGAAAATATATGGGAGAGGTTTTTTTGCCCAGTAACGAGCAGTAAAGGGGAAAGAACCTTTATAGTCATCTGTAGTAATAAGAGCGGTATCACTGAGTATCAGAGTATGCGGTACCAAATGTTTCTATCTGCTTGTTACGCCCTCACTGATGGGTGTAGCTAGCGAGGGCTTATTGTTTACATTTAAAATTATCATGAATTTTTACTCTATGTTCTCTTTATCCGTTGTAACTCTTGAAAAAACAACTGCTCGCTACAACTCTCAACAGGCATCTGTAATCGCCATCGCGCCCGCACCTGCCTTGTGGATGTTCTAGCCTAAATTTATAAGATTCATTATATACTTTATATATTTTTTCCAAATAAATAAAATGGAATAATGACTATTTCCACCAGCACAGACCGTAAGCAACTCTAACTCAGAAGGCATAAGAATCCAAGTCTGCCCAACAAATAATAAAGGAAGAGAGGACAAGAAAATTGACATCATGAAAATTGTTTCACAACACGTCAAGTGTATATCTCAAAAACCAAAAATGACCTGCAAAAAACCAGTCGTAAGCATAGATGTTGGTACAGCGCTTTATCCACAATACATTCATTCCTCCTTCGCTTCTAAATGCCCCAATATGGGACACGTATATAGCACAAAACCAAATGAATTAACCACAGAAATCCCAACAGCTTCCAAGGGTACGGACGATCTAGAAAGCGCAAAACAATTACTTTTTGCTATAACTAGAGGAAACCGACGATTGCTCTCAACTGGTCCAGAAAACTCTAGTGACTTTCGCGACTATAAGGACGCTTCTGGATATAGCAGAAGCAATCAAGAACGTAACAGAAGCGGTATTGACAGATTTGTTGACAAAATTCACATGAGAAATCGCTTAAATTTAACAAATGAGAGACTAATACCAAGTTATTTAGAAGGCGTTACACAGCAGCATATAAAAATGTTTAGTACTCCTGCTCCGTTCGACTCTGGTGATCTTATTAGCGAAATGTATGATTCCATTACTGAAGATGGTATATTTAACATGGATTCTGAACATGTTCCAAACTTTGCTGGGCTTCCAGAAACTTTGGTTACAATCAATAAATCCTCCGTCAAATTCGACTCTAACGACAATTTCTTCGGAAAAATACTTTTAACTGTCAAAGATCCGGAATTCGGGGTGCAAAATTTCAATTTGATTTTTGACGTTCCTTTACTAATTAATTTTAAGGAAGAACTCATGATGATGAGTGATAACGTGAACTATCCGAGCATTTATAATCAGTTTGAAGTATATACAGATGCGCCAGGGAATCCGCTAGTCACGGATATAGAAGCATATCCCGACTTGTATGTAAATAAAACTACTTCTAAAAGGTCAAAGAGAGATGCTAATGTAACTGCACCTTCTGATACTAAAGTTTACACTGAAGAAAACGTTAATGTAACTGAAACACCTGATTATAAAGTAAGTGAAGTTATTACAGGAACTGCCACAGGTGCTATTAGTAACAACTCGCTGGCATCTGAACCTATTCTTCTAAATGTGACAGCAGTAAACAGTAATAATACTGCTGATTTGAACTCGACTTTAAGTAGCAGTCGTGCGATGAACGCCAGTGTGGCTGTAGCTGATAATATGACTCTCAGTGATTTCTTCTCTGTGGTTGCTAATTGGTTTGCAGCTCTTGAATATGGTAAAGACGTTAAAACAAGATGCAGTTCTGGGTAAGTGTTTATAACTAATAATCTTACTGTTAATCCTCAATCCAAACTTTAACCCAAACAAGAAACAATTATTGACTTTAAAACGTTGAAGCGACGAGTCTCAAATATCAGAAGGTCGGACCGATGATCACTAAGTCAGAGGCAGAGAAAAATACAGGGCTAAAACGATGCTAAGAGAAACTTGCACCTTTCATCGTTTGGCTGTAATCATTATGCTGATGATGATAGAAATTCATGTTTACATAAATAAATATCTAATTTCTTTTTGATAAGACTGGCCTGTTGGTCTAGTGGTTAGTGGCCCTGACTGCTATGCCAGAGGTCGTGGGTTCGATTCCCACCCAGGACAAATGTTTGTGTGATGAGCACGATCATTTATTCTGTGTCTGTGTGTAATTTATCTATATATGTATGTATTTAGAAATATATAAGTATGTTTATCAGTTGCCTAGTACCCATAACAAGCTCTGCTTAGCTTGGGACTAGACGGCGTTGTGTGATAGTTGTGAAATATTATATTATATGTGAAATATTATTATATTATATTATATTATTATTATTATATATATTATATTTGTTCTATGTCTGGGCGTAATTTATCTATATTAAGTATGTATAATATGGACTGGTCTACACTGACCTTACTTATCTATTAATATTGTAATGAATGAACCATGTTTTTAAAAGAGTAACCATGGAGTTTTTTACCGGTTCTTCTCCATAGGAAACGACCAATTGGAACCGTGCACTAGCTTCTGAAATTTTATAAGTGCCCATGTAGGCCTATATAAATTGATTTAGAAATATATAAGTATGTTTATCAGTGGTCTAGTACTCACAACACAAGCTCTGCTTAATTTTGGAATAGATGGCGTTTTGTGAAAGTTGTGAAATATTGTACTTATTATTATATTTTTTAGTTCCGTTCTCACTGATATGTTGCAAATACTCAATACCAATGGCTCCAGCGAAGCCAAAATAAGCAGCACTGACTCCGCTTACCCCATGTACGATTCTGATATGATCGAGAACATGGGTCATAGATCCAGGGTCCTTCTCTCCGTCAATGATCGTTTATCTAACATTACTGAAGAAAACAAAGCAGTCAACAATATAAATGTTACTAAAGTCACTGCTGCTTCAACTGCTGATGGTAATGGTAGGTATGTTCCCTTTTGATTTATCTAGGTATATCTATATGGAAAGGGCTATGCTTGGAGTTTCCTTGCATGATCGAATCAGGAATGAAGATATCCGCAGGACAGCCAAGGTTGCCGACATAGCACGAAGAATCGCCAAACTTAAGTGGCAATGGGCAGGGCACATTGCTCGCAGAACAGATGGCCGTTGGGGCCTAAAGCTTCTGGAGAGGCGTACTGGAAGACGCAGTCTTGGAAGGCCTCCTACAAGGTGGACCGATGACCTGGTAAGGGTGGCGGGAATCCGATGCGAGACTCACGGGACCGATCATTGTGGCAACACTTGTGAGAGGTCTATGTCCAACAGTGGACGTCTTTCGGCCGATATGATGATGATGATATCTACAAAAGGAGAAACTGACTGACTAGTGACTGACAAATATCAACGCCCAGCCGAAACTACTGGGACCAGGACCATGAAATTTTGCACAAGGTTTTCTTTTATGGCGTAAGTGAGCACTAAGAAGGGATTTTCGAAAATTCAACCTACAAAGAGGTGAAAAGGGGAATTTTGTTTGTATGCAAAAACTTATTCCTAGAGCCAAAATCCTTGAAACTTGTTACGAATGGTGACCTAAGCATATGGTAAAGGTTATTCTTTATGTGTTTTCAAAACTGTTCCCATAAGAAGATTTGTTATCCATTAACAAACTTGAAATTTGGTACAAATACTTATCTAAATGAATAATATAAGTGTCTAAACACACTATGCCGAAGGTACGCAACCGAAGTTCGGCATGATTACGCCTGCAATGCTATTTGAATTACTGACGACACATTATGCCGAAATTACGTTGCGTTATAGCATACAGCCGAACTTCGGTCCGGCGTAAGTTCAATTCGGTGGCAACGTATTCTGTAGAGCACACATTATACGCGACCAAAGCTTGGTTTAATTGCCGATGAAGATCCGGGGCGGCAAGCAGCGGGAGGCAGGCATGCGCCTCGCGAGTCCGCCCGTTGTTTATTAAAATAATAACGGAACCCTAACAGGATCACTTTGTTTTTAGTCTGTCTGTCCGGCTGTTCATATAACACGACACGACGCCACGACAGCGCTCGAGACACTGAATACACACAAAGTTGCGCAACTGAATTTCTGCCGCGTAAGTTCGGCACTTATGGTGTGTCATATCAGCTGAATACATCGGAACGTAAAATCAGCCGCGGGACTACGGTCGCGTACCTTTGGCATAGTGTGTTTAGACACTTAATGATCACTATTCGTTTTTCAAAACTACCCTCAAAATACAGTTTGTAGTTTGTTAAAGTTTTTATGAATTCAAACATTCTCGCGAACATATTGTCTGGCAGAATGTTAGTGACAGATATACACGTACATATAAGCTTTCGCCTTTACAACTTTCGCTTTCCTTTTTCGCTTTTGTGTGCAAAATGTACGCACTGGGACTAACAGCTTAATACGGCCGTTATTCCAGATGCGTACAGTGTGGCTAAGCTTCAAACAGTTAAGCCTGGTACGTATGAGGTACCTGAGACTCTACTGAGTGCAACCTAGCCCTATAGTAACTACCTATCACCCTAGTTACCTTAACGCCACACCAAACGTGAGTTACGTTGGTTTCCGTGCGGGAAGTCTGTTACCAGGAGACCTAAGGTAACAGACGGAAGTGAGGTAGGAATAGGGGTTTGTGTACATCGTGCAATGTACACAGGAAATGGTTTTCTCACGGCCAATCTCACAGACTCATAGGATCAATGATGGCTAAAGGTGTCTTGGCCACAGTGAGAGGAGATAATGAGATGAATCAAACTCTACTCCAGGTTGATGACTAATATATTACAATAATTAACTTAATTTATACAATATTTGTGGTCAATACACATTGATACATATTTAGATGTGACGCAGCTTTCCCTTTTCACTTTACTTTTTCGCTTTTGTGTGATCGTGTACTTTTTATCACAGGTAAACTAATATAACCATAATAATTTTCCAGTTTTTAACAGAACCACATCAAAATCGCCTATAACCGTCCTCAGAAGCAACGCAACTACTATAAATTTTAATAAGAATCAGGATAAGAAAACGTACCCACCTCCAGTACAAGACAACAAACAGAAGGTCAAAGCTATTGTCAAGAGAAATGCTGATGACAGTAATTTGATCTTCTGGAATGATATCTATGACGATGAATATGGGATACAAACGGACAAAATGGATAAATTTGATAGCGCTGTAAGAGACAAGCATTCAGTCAAGGAGAAAGATTTTTTTAAAAGATCAGGTAACTCATCATCTAGTTCATCACCATCACGAGCTTGGGGTCGCCTTACAGTCTAACCGGAAGCGGTTTTTTTTTTTCGGGTAGGAAAATCATCTAATGACATCCTCTGCTCTTGGGCGGAGTGGGAGATAGTTTCAGACTTTTACTGACTAAAAACCCACTCCTGTTCCTTCTTTGCCATTTTTTTTTCCAGGGCCCCGGGGATCTCTTTCGCATCACCCATGGCCCCAGTAGGCTTCGACCCTGCTGGGCCCCTACGGTTGCTGACATCTCCTTGAGGCGCGCGTCGAACAATACGCGCCGTCTACGACTTGGGCTCGTTCCGGACGGTTACCGGACGATCGGACGGCGAGCCACCCATTGTTCACCGTCCGCAAGCCCGCGCCTACGTTGGCCGGAAATCGGGATCGGAATCCCGGCGGCGGTTGGGGCGTGAGGACCGTTGTCTCACGCGATCGGCCGGCCTCCTTTGCTAGCATTACCGCTTCGCAGAAGGAGGCAACTGCCTGCCACTCCTCCTCGCTCCGGTCTATGGCCTGTACCAAGGCCCGGCGCGAGAGATCACTGCCACCGATCGCCCCCACGAGGACACGACGGTGCTCTGCCCAAGCGGGGCACACCTCTACCGTATGCTCCACCGTGTTCTCCGGGCGGTCCACACAATGTTGGCACCCGGGCTTGATTAGTTAGACTTATGGTCTGAATTTTTGGCGTCTGACTATCTATAACGATTGTCAAAGATCTACAAATAATAACGGTGACCAAAGGCTTTACGTGTTAGGGGATGCAACTCGACATACATTTTCACTGTTTTTCATACAACCGCTCTTACGCGATTATGATTTTATTACACATTTTTCATTAGATATTTTGGAAACACAGTATCTTGTGGATATTATCTTTTATTTATTATATGTATTGTGTGTTATAACAATCAAAGATTTAAGAATACTAATGTACACCAGTCTACACAGGTTCAGCGAAATATGTGTTTTAAGAACGATATATCCGGTCTAAAATTTCGCACTTTCAGGCAGATGGATGCAAAATAAAATAAGAAAATTCGCTAACAATCTGAAGATCAACCCACACTCTGATGGCGTGCCTAATATTCAATCTGACAGTTTGGAAATTAAAGAACGAGTTCCAAGATCTGTTCCTCATCCTCGAGACCATGGGTAACCTCTTTTAAATTACATTTAACTTTTATCTTCTCTGAGGAGCAGTGAAGCAGTGGTGGCTGAGTGGTAACATACTTTACTTTGACGAATTACTTTGAATAATTTATTTCATCACCACTGCTCTCAAAACGGTGAAGGAAAATATCGCGAGGAAACCAGCATGTCTTAGAACTAAAAATTCGAAGACACGTGACATCCTCCAATCCGCACTGGGCCCGCGTTGTGGATTATGGCCTCTTATGGCTTTCACCGAGACACCATGGCAGCGCGATCAGTCGCCGCTACCAATAAAATGTATACAACTCTATAGAGAGTTACTCACCTGGTGTCCGTTTGTGGTTGTGCAACTAATTTGGTGGCGCGACCAGCTCGGACGCCAGTCCGGCCGCCAGTGACGCCTCCACCAAAGAGTATGTTAGGGCTATATTTCACCGGGACACCATGGCGGTGCAACTGGTCGCGCCGCCGTGGTGTCCAGGTGAAATATAGCCCTCAGAGGGGAGGCCTCAGTCCCTGCAGTGGGAACATTTAAGGCTATTTATGCTATTCTTCTCTAGCCTGTTGCTGACTATCAAGAGTACTCCTGAAGATCTGTATTAGTATATATTTTCATATTCGGTTTTTTTTTGTATGTGGTAAAATCATCCAATGTCATCCCTAGCTCTTGGGCGGAGCGGGAGGGCGTGTCAGACTTTTACTGACTAAAAACCCATTCCTATTTTTTCGTTGCCTTCGTGGCCGAATCTTCCTTTCAGAAGCAGACCCTTGGCCCCAGTAGGCTTAGACCCTGCTGGGCCCCTACGGTTTGTTGATATCTCCTTGAGGCGCGCCTGGAACAGTATGCGCCATCGACCACTTGGGCTCGGTCCGGATGTTTATCGGACAGTCGGACGGCGAGCTACCCATTGCTCGCCGTCCGCAAGCCCGCGCCTACGGTGGCCAGAAATCCCTAGGGCGTGAGGGTCGATCCCTCGCGCGTGTACGTGCGGCCTCCTCCTTTGCTAGCATTACTGCTTCGTAGAAGGAGGCGACCGCCTGTACTCCTCCTCGCATGGACCATGGCCTGTACCAAGAACACGGCGCTGCTCTGCCCAAGCGGGGCACACCTCTACCGTATGCTCTATTGTGACCTCTTCTTATTCTGTTACTGTCTCACAAACAATAAATACATATTAGGGAATAAAAACAGTTAATATCAGTAGAGTTTGAAATGAAACACGTCATTGGTTACTGCTGCCCTCCAATTGGCCATAGCGTGATCTTATATAGCATATAGCCTTCCTTAGTAAATTATGACTTACTGAGGAAGGCTATATGATGGCCAATGACCAGGGCTTGCTTCGGCCGTCCGGTAACCATCCGGACTAAGCCCGAGTCGTGGACAACGGCGCGTAGTGTTCCACGCGCGCCACATAGAGATGTAAGCTAACCCGTAGGTTCCCAGCAGGGCCAAAGCCTGCTGTGGCCATGGATTGACTCCCAAAAAGGAAACTCGTGTTCCTGGAACGCAAGGGCTAAGTAGGAACATACGTGTGGTTTTAGTCAGTAAAAGTTTTACACGCCCTCCCGCGCCACTCTAGAACGACAGATTTCATTGGATATTTTCTTACCTTAAAAAAAAAATACTTAAAGGCGAACGTAACAGTATCATAACTGTTTTTTTTTTTCAAGTTGGGCTCCATATGAACATGTTCGTGATAGATTTACTGACCGTACCGGTAGACGAGAACCAGATGAAAAAGATGAAATCGAGGTGAGTTTAACAAATCAGCCCCCCTAGCCAAGTTACAATCGTATCGTTCGGGCCGAACGCCTCGAGTAGGCCACGCCTCCGATTCCTTTGTTCTGACGTCATCTCAACGCTCAGTCACGTGGTCAGAACAAAGGAATCGGAGGCGAGGCGTTTTTTGCAACATAAACGTCCGTATCTTATTTTTTCGTTAATTTAGAAGTTTGATTTTTTCACAGGTTTAAGGGACTGCAGACTGAGTATATGGTTTTAATTTCAGCTGGATACCTCCACGCGTTTCTGAGATAGAGTCTTGACAGACAGACAGACAGACGTACGTATGATCCAAAAAAGAGTACCTACTCCATTATTTTATTACTATTATTATTCGCAGGAGGATTATCCCGATATAGATCAGAAGTCGCTATTTGCAGCCTTATCCGCCAACATGAAGGAAGTTTGCAAGAAGGCAGCCAAGGCGGTGCAGCAGACGAGGAACATGGACCATCTACCTGACCTGAAAAGAAACGGTATTGTAGCATAGCACAGCATAATCAGCCTTATAATGTTCCCACTGCTGGGACTCACGCCTCCTCTCTAAGATAGGGAATGGGCCGTAATCCACCACAGGGCGATCGGCGGCGGCGATCTCTCGCACTGGGCCTTGGTACAGGCCATGGTCCGGAGCGAGGAGGAGTGCCAGGCGGTCGCCTCCTTCTGCGAAGCAGTAATGCTAGCAAAGGAGGCGGCCGATCGCGTGAGGCAACGGTCTTCACGCCCCAACCGCCGCCGGGATTCCGATCCTGATTTCCGGCCATCGTAGACGCGGGCTTGCGGACGGCGAGCAATGGGTAGCCTGCCGTCCAACCGTCCGGTAACCGTCCGGACCGAGCCCAAGTCGTCGACGGCGCGTATTGTTCCACGCGCGCCTCAGGGAGATGTCAGCAAATCGTAGGGGCCCAGCAGGGTCGAAGCCTACTGGGGCCATGGGTAGTGTGAAAACGAAACCCGGGGCCCTGGGACGAAGCCAACGAAGGAACAGGAGTGGGTTTTTAGTCAGTAAAAATCTGACACTATCTCCCGCACCGCCCAAGAGCGAGATTTGTCATAAGATGATTTTCCCAACGAAAAAAAAAAAAAAACAACCACGCGGGCCCAGTGCGGATTGATGGATTAAACAAAGTAATGCACCAGGCTGGGTTTCGTAGAGGCTGTTACCACTGGGTCACCACTGCAACGGACTTGTGTGCTTCAGTTAATACATTTAACAACATAAAAAAAAACACTGTAAAGCGATGAATTACTAGTTTTGAAAGTCAATGAAGGCTCATAATAATGTATATGTCGTATCAGGATGCCGATAAGAGTGAAAATCTCCTCCAGAGATGAGTGATGAGTGTGGGTGATGAGTGGGTAACGAGCACCACGCAACTAATTTATTATAATGTAGGCTTTAAGTATTCTATTCACAACGAGCCGTGAGACAGTTTCTAGACCAGAGTTTTCCACACGGCTGCCGACAGAGTGAAGAGGAGAACCGCGTCTGTGTGGTTGTTACTTTTATCTGCTCGGCTTGCGCGAACTCAGCCCAAACTCTGTCAAGCGGTGTGACGTAACACACTGCTGTTGTCCCGTTGTCAAGCTTGCTTCCGTACTATTGACTTCGCCGACGCTTCCGTACAATTGTCTTCACTGACATAAATATTATAAATTAGTCCAGTCAAATTAGATCAAAACATAGGGGTAAATTAGTCGCACCCAGCTGAATATTGGTAGGATTGTTCAAAACACCATCATAAATGAAACCGACCCCATCCCCTCATCCGCGTCCTCATCGATCCGACACCTGGAAAAAAAAATCGGGGTCAAAAGAAAGACAGACAGACAGACAGACAGACAACAAAGTGATTCAATAAGGGTTTCGTTTTATCCTTTTGAGGTACGGAACCCCAAAAACGCGCTAAGTACACTATCTCAAAGGTGGCGTGAAAACTGGTACATGAAGATTCAATTCATTCAACTTTTTGAATCATTATATCTCAAAAACGGTAGCTCTTAGGAAAAATTGTGTTGAGACATATTTTTAATCGACTTCAAAGACTTTTTTTTTTTTATTGTAAGGTTATGCTTCCGAGTTGGTCCCACAGAAATAATGTTATGATCTGATCATGAACTTCGAAGATATGGAACAGAACTCCTCATAGGATCACAGCAGAAACGTCGTAACAAGTAAAATTGCTTTGTTTATACGTTCGATGACTGACTAAAAGTAGAGGGGAAATATATCGAACTGATCTGGATGATGAAGCCTGAAGTTAGGCACCGGAAACTCTGTAATAAATTAATGTAATCTAACCGTGTTTGGGATTATTAGAATTGTCATGATAAATGCACTCTGGCTATAAGGTATTTAAGTTTGGCTGAGGGGTACTTTTTAGTGGTGGTACCATAACTAAAAAGTGTAAAATAAAAAACTTTTTACAAAAAAAATACAACCGACTTCAAAGTAAAACAAAAAACACTGTAAAGTGCAAAATAACTTTAATTTCGGAAGTCGGTGTTAAATAACGAAGAGACAAAACTATTAAAGAAACACCGACTTCCGAAATTAAAGTTATTTTGCACTTTACAGTGTTTTTTTTTTACTTTGAAGTCGGTTGTATTTTTGTAAAAAGCTTTTTATCACGAATTTTGTCGCTCGAGTTGTTGATTTTTTAGGGTTCCGTACCTCAAAGATTATTTGATTCTATACGGTCAAGACCCTTTATCTCGGAAACGCGTAGAGACATCGAGTTGAAACTAAAATCATATACTCAAGTCTGCGGTCTCTTGAAGCTGTGAAAAAATCAAACTTCTAACTTAACGAAAAATAAAGATAAGTACGGCCGTTTATGTCGCAAAAAACGACAATATTCGGACACTTATCGGAGGGCTGGATGGTGAGCCATCCATCGCTCGTCGTCCGTAAGAACGCACCTACGTTGGTGATGAATCGCCCTGCGACTCTCGACGCCCGGGGCGTCTTCTATCGCGACGGCTGGGGCGTAAAAATGACCGTTCAAGGTTGTGGATATTTCTTTCGCTGAAACTACCAACTACCCGGTTGGTAGTTGAACCTTAAGAAATTACAGTTAAAAAACTGTATTCAGCAGCAAATCGCTACGGCGTCGAGTTTTATAATAGCATAGCATAGTCGGCCTTATAATGTTCCCACTGTTGGGACTCAGGCCTCCTCTCTAGGAAAGGGAATGGGCCGTAAACCACCACGCGGGCCCAGTGCGGGTTGGTCACATGTCTTCGAATTTTTGATTCTAGGACATGCCCTCACGATATTTTCCTTCACCGTTTTGAGAGCAGTGGTGATGAAATAAATTACACAAAGTAATGCGCCTGACTGACTGGGTTTGAATTCGTAAGTCGGGGTCGTTACCACTCGGCCACCACTGGTCTACGAGTTTTATAATGGCGTCAATAAAAAAAGAATGAGAGATATCAGGAAAATACTTTTATCTACCCACATTCACGTGGAATATGTAAGAATGCGATAGAATGCGAAGAAATGCGATGGAACGTGATGTAATGCGATATAAAGCGGTGGAATGCCACAGAATGCGATGGAAGGCGAAATAATGCGATTGAATGAGACGGATTTCGATGGAATGCGATGGAATGCGTTGGAATGCGTTTGATGCGATGGAATGCGATAGAATGCGGCGGAATGCTATAGAATACCACAGGATGCGATGGAAAGCGAAAGAATGCGATAGAATGAGACGGAATTCGATGGAATGCGATGGAATGCGTCGGAATACGTTAGAATGCGATGGGACGTGATGGAATGCGATCGAATGCGATGGAATACGACGGAATGCGAAATAATGCGAAATAATGCGATGGAATGCGATGGAATGCGATAGAATGCAATTGAATGCGGCGGAACGTGATGGAAAGCGTTCGAATGCGTTTGAATGCGATGGAATGCGATTGAATGAGACGAAATTCGATGGAATGCGATGGAATGCGGTGGAATGCTTTTGAATGCGTTTGAATGCGGTGGAATGCGATAGAATGCGGTGGAATGCTATAGAATACCACAGAATGCGTCGGAAAGCGAAAGAATGCGATAGAATGAGACGGAATTCCATGGAACGCTTTGGAAAGCGTCGAAACTCGTTGGTGGCGATGGGACGTGATGGAATGCGATCGAATGCAATGGAATGCAATGGAATGTAATGGAATGCGACGGAATGCGGTCGAATGCGGAAGAAAGCGATAGAATGCGAAGGAATGCGAATGAAAGCGATGCAATGCCGTCGCATTGAATCGCTTTCCGTCGAAAGCTAAAGAATGCGGAGGAATGCTACGGTTCGCGATGGATTGTGATTGACTGCGACTGTATGCGATAGAATGCTATGGAAGGCGATTGAATGCGATGGAAAGCGACGGAAAGCGATGGAATGCGAAAAAATGCTATGGAACGCGATGGATTGCAATGGAATGTAATGAAATGCGATGGGATGTGGTGGAATGCGGTGGAAAGCGATGGATTGCGATAGAAAGCGGTGGTATGCCACAGAATGCGACGGAAAGCTAAAGAATGCGATGGAATGCATCAACGGATTCCACCGCATTCCGTTATTCCGGTATTCCATTACATTCCATTGCATTCCATTGCATTCGATCGCATTCCATCACGTCCCATCGCTATCCATAGAGTTTCGTCTCATACCGACGCATTCCAAAGCATTCCATCGAATTCCGTCTCATTCTATCGCATACTTTCGCTTTCCGACGCTTTCTGTGGTATTCTGTAGCATTCCACCGCATTCTATCGCATTCCACCGCATTCAAATGCATTCTACCACATTCCATCGCATTCCGCCGCATTCAAACGCATTCTACCGCATTCAAACGTATTCTACCGCATTCGATCGCATTCCGTCGAATTCCTTCTCATTCCATCGCATTCTATCGCATTCCACCGCATTCTATCGCATTCCACCGCATTCAAACGCATTCTACCGCTTTCTATCGCATTCGACCGCATTCAAACGCATTCTACCGCATTCTATCGCATTCAAACGCATTCCACCGCATTCAAACGCATGCTACCGCATTCTATCGCATTCTATCGCATTCCACCGCATTCAAACGCATGCTACCGCATTCCATCGCATTCCACCGCATTCAAACGCATTCTACCGCATTCGATCCCATTCCATAGAATTCAATCGCATTCCATCGCATTCCATCGCATTCCATCGCATTCCATCGCATTCCATCGCATTCCATCGCATTCCATCGCATTCCATCGCATTCCATCGCATTCCATCGCATTCCATCGCATTCCATCGCTTTCTATCGCATTCCACCGCATTCTATCGCATTCCACCGTTTTCTATCGCATTCCACCGTTTTCAAACGCATTCTACCGCGTTCCATCGCATTCGACCGCATTCAAACGCATTCTACCGCATTCCATCGCATTCCACCGCATTCAAACGCATTCTACCGCATTCCATCGCATTCCATCGAATTCCGTCGCATTCCATCGCATTCTATCGCATTCCACTGCATTCTATCGCATTCCACCGCATTCAAACGCATTCTACCGCATTCGATCCCATTCCATAGAATTCAATCGCATTCCATCGCATTCCATCGCATTCCATCGCATTCCATCGCATTCCATCGCATTCCATCGCATTCCATCGCATTCCATCGCATTCCATCGCATTCCATCGCATTCCATCGCATTCCATCGCTTTCTATCGCATTCCACCGCATTCTATCGCATTCCACCGTTTTCTATCGCATTCCACCGTTTTCAAACGCATTCTACCGCGTTCCATCGCATTCGACCGCATTCAAACGCATTCTACCGCATTCCATCGCATTCCACCGCATTCAAACGCATTCTACCGCATTCCATCGCATTCCATCGAATTCCGTCGCATTCCATCGCATTCTATCGCATTCCACTGCATTCTATCGCATTCCACCGCATTCAAACGCATTCTACCGCATTCTATCGCATTCCATCGCATTCCATAGAATTCAATGGCATTCCATCGCATTCCATCGCATTCCATCGCATTCCATCGCATTCTATCGCATTCCACCGCATTCTATCGCATTCCACCGCATTCAAACGCATTCTACCGCGTTCCATCGCTTTCGACCGCATTCTATCGCATTCTACCGCATTCAAACGCATTCTACCGCATTCCATCGCATTCCACCGCATTCAAACGCATTCTACCGCATTCCATCGCATTCTATCGCATTCCACCGCATTCAAACGCATTCTACCGCATTCCATCGCATTCCACCGCATTCAAACGCATTCTACCGCATTCCATCGCATTCCATCGCATTCAAACGCATTCTACCGCATTCAAACGCATTCTACCGCATTCAAACGCATTCTACCGCATTCGATCGCATTCCATTGAATTCCTTCTCATTCAATCGCATTCCATCGCATCCCGTCGTATTCCACCGCATTCTATCGCATTCCACCGCATTCTATCGCATTCCACCGCATTCAAACGCATTCTACCGCATTCCAACGCAATCGACCGCATTCAAACGCATTCTACCGCATTCCATCGCATTCTATCGCATTCCACCGCATTCAAACGCATTCTACCGCATTCCATCGCATTCCACCGCATTCAAACGCATTCTACCGCATTCCATCGCATTCCATCGCATTCAAACGCATTCTACCGCATTCAAACGCATTCTACCGCATTCAAACGCATTCTACCGCATTCGATCGCATTCCATTGAATTCCTTCTCATTCAATCGCATTCCATCGCATCCCGTCGTATTCCACCGCATTCTATCGCATTCCACCGCATTCTATCGCATTCCACCGCATTCAAACGCATTCTACCGCATTCCATCGCATTCGACCGCATTCAAACGCATTCTACCGCATTCCATCGCATTCCACCGCATTCAAACGCATTCTACCGCATTCCATAGCATTCCACCGCATTCAAACGCATTCAAACGCATTCTACCGCATTCCATCGCATTCCATCGAATTCCGTCTCATTCAATCGCATACTTTCGCTTTCCGACGCATTCTGTGGTATTCTGTTGCTGTCCACCGCATTCTATCACATTCCACCGCATTCAAACGCATTCTACCGCATTCCATCGCATTCCACCGCATTCAAACGCATTCTACCGCATTCCATCGCATTCTATCGCATTCCACCTCATTCAAACGCATTCTACCGCATTCCATCGCATTCCACCGCATTCAAACGCATTCTACCGCATCCCATCGCATTCCAACGAATTCCGTCTCATTCAATCGCATACTTTCGCTTCCCGACGCATTCTGTGGTATTCTGTAGCATTCCACCGCATTCTATCGCATTCCACCGCATTCAAACGCATTCCACCGCATTCCATCGAATTTCGTCTCATTCCATCGCATTCCACCGCATTCCACCGCATTCCATCGCATTCCATCGAATTCCGTCTCATTCAATCGCATTCTTTCGCCTTCCGTTGCATTCTGTGGTATTCTACCACACCACGCGCCACCACGCACCGCGCACCGCGCACCGCGCTATCATTCCATCGCATTGCATCGCATTCCATCACATTGCATCGCAATCCATTGAATTCAAACGAATTCGATCGCATTCCATCACGTTCCATCGCATTCGATCCCATTTCTTCGTATTCTATCGCATTCTTATATTCCACGTGAATGTGGGTAAAGTGCGTTTTTTAATCCCAGATAATGATTTGACAAGTCCAAATGTCAAACTCCAGAAATATGTTGCCTGCTTTTTGATACAAGTGATGTCTCCAAATTCGATTTTTTTATACCAGTTCTTTTAATAATACAACCTCTAAGGAAAGTAGGCCCAAAATACGATAGTGTTTGTTTATAGCAAAGTCTAATATGAATTGAAGATTGAAATAATTAGAAATATTCAAAAATATTACCATTTTTTTTTACACTCGGTCTTTTACTTATACTGAGAACTCACAAAACCGTTTTTACCCGCATCCGCTGCGGTTGCGGGCCCGCAGCTTCTGTAGAATGCTAGAGATATATGTATCCTGCTCCCCGCTGCACCGGCGGGCAACTAGTAGAATGGTGTGGGCCACGGTCACCCGCAGACTCGGCAGGTTGCGCCCGCACTCTCTGCGGTCGGTTAACACCCGTAGTGGCCTTCAGGGGGTAGAAAAATCCGATGTGAAATCCGAAAATCGATTGATGCACCCAGAACTTTATAGGCCTTCTTTTTTTAATTTTTCTGTGAAGTAAGTATAACGCAACAGCTCGTTTCTGGTGTATGTCCACGGTGGTCTGGAGCTCAATTGATAATGAACCGCCCGTCTTGCGATTGTCATCTGCCAAGTTTTCAAGCGATAACCCCAACTGCGACGGCTATATAACCACACAAAACTCCGGTCTCGTTAGTTTAGAAATAAACTAGCTCCACCGTGGCGGGCGCGGTTGAAAACCGGTTGAAAATCATGAATGCTCCCTGGTAAAAGAAAGTAGCTACTTTCTTTTACCAGGGAGCTCCAGTCACAACACAATTTTATATCCGGTTTACAAGAGCGGAACGAGACAGTCTCAGTTTATGCTTTAGAATTAAAAAAGTTATTATCATTGGTCGTCAATATTTTTTCAAGATGGGAATTCATCCAATGACTTCTCCCGGTATGGGCGGGGCAGGAGAGCGTGTCAGACTTTTACTGCCTAAAACCAGATCGGCTCTACTGAGCTCCTACGGTTTGCTGACATCTCTTTGAAGAGCGAGTGGATCACTAAGCGCTGTCGACGAATGGGGCTCAGTCCCGGCAATTACCGGACTGCTGGACGGCAAGCTACCTATTGCTCGACGTTGGTATTGACACTGTGGTAGTCGGGATTGGAGTCTCGGCGACTGGAGCGAAAAGATGTTCGTTCCCTCACTCGTGCAGCTTCCTCCTTCGCTAGCATTACTGTTTCGCAGAAGGAGGCGACCTCCTTCCATTCCTCCTCGCTCTGGACCTTGGCCTGTACTAGAACCTGACCATGTCCGGTGAGGACTTGCTTCATGCGGAAGATGAGGACACCGTGACGCCTCTCCGGCCACTCCTCAAAGAGGGGACTGACCGTCATGATTATGGCGAGCCCATTAGTCGTCAAGCTGTGAATTCACATGACTGCATTACAAGAAACGGACACTTGATTCGTTTATCGCTACAATTTTATAAGAGATCCATGCGAAAATAGTACAAAAAGAGGACTTATGATTGTTTAATTTTAACTATTATTAGTTTTCAAACCGAAGTCCTATCATTACCTATTATTAAAGTTGTAATAAAATGTCAGCAAAAATATCACTGAGTAATTCTATATTTTTGTCTGGGTTTGGTGATAACAAATCGAGACGAAAAAATAAAATGACGCAGCTTTTGCTAGTCTTTAATTCTTAGGCTTAAATTATATTTTATTTTATGAGTTAGACATTTGCATCTTTCGAATTACCTTCAGAAAATACAAAAACTTACCATAATTAGTTGCATTTTAAAATGAAACTATTTTTACGAATATTTTCAGTTTTTTTGTTCAATATCGGTTGCGGTACCTCACTATTTATGAAATGGAAAAAACATGCAACATTCGAATTGTCAAATCATTATCTTTAATTAAAAAACAGACTTTAGATAAAAGTATTTTCCTGATATCTCTCATTCTTTTTTATTGACGCCATTATAAAACTCGTAGACCAGTGGTGGCCGAGTGGTAACGACCCCGACTTACGAGTTCAAACCCAGTCAGGCGCATTACTTTGTGTAATTTATTGCATCACCACTGCTCTCAAAACGGTGAAGGAAAATATCGTGAGGGCATGTCCTAGAATCAAAAATTCGAAGACATGTGACCAACCCGCACTGGGCCCGCGTGGTGGTTTACGGCCCATTCCCTTTCCTAGAGAGGAGGCCTGAGTCCCAACAGTGGGAACATTATAAGGCCGACTATGCTAGTATGCTATTATAAAACTCGACGCCGTAGCGATTTGCTGCTGAATACAGTTTTGTAACTGTAATTTCTTAAGGTTCAACTACCAACCGGTTAGTTGGTAGTTTCAGCGAAAGAATATCCACAACCTTGAACGGTCATTTTTACGCCCCAGCCGTCGCGATAGAAGACGCCCCGGGCGTCGAGAGTCGCAGGGCGATTCATCACCAACGTAGGTGCGTTCTTATGGACGACGAGCGATGGATGGCTCACCATCCAGCCTTCCGATAAGTGTCCGAATATTGTCGTTTTTTGCGACATAAACGGCCGTACTTATCTTTATTTTTCGTTAAGTTAGAAGTTTGATTTTTTCACAGCTTCAAGAGACCGCAGACTTGAGTATATGATTTTAGTTTCAACTCGATGTCTCTACGCGTTTCCGAGATAAAGGGTCTTGACCGTATGGAATCAAATAATCTTTGAGGTACGGAATCCTAAAAAATCAACAACTCGAGCGACAAAATTCGTGAAAAACAATATAAATCACGCTACGGTAGTACGTTTAGAAAACAAGAAATATTCACAGAATAAAAGATGCAATACGTTTCCTTTAGACACTATATTTCGTAAGTACTTAGAAGATATGGACCCCAATGCTTCAAGTCATAAAAAACTTTTTCAAAAAAAAAATACAACCGACTTCTAAGTAAAAAAAAAACACTTTAAAGTGCAAAATAACTTTAATTTCAAAAGTCGGTGTTTCTATAATAGTTTTGTCTCTTCGTTATTTAACACCGACTTCCAAAATTAAAGTTATTTTGCACTTTACAGTGTTTTTTTTTTACTTTGAAGTCGGTTGTATTTTTTTTTGTAAAAATTTTTTTTTTATTTGTAGATAATTATCTAATCTACAATTTTTGTCTGAGCTAATTTTATTATTAAACTTACCGTTTCGCTGAACATCGCGAAAAACTTGCTTTTTGTTTCCTATGACCCCGAGTATTTTTTTTTCAGGTGTCTGATCGATGAGGACTTTTTATGATGGTGTTTTGAACAATCCTACCAATATTCAGCTGGGTGCGAATTATTGTAACCTTGGATGTCTAAATTAACCGGGACTATATACAATGTACAGAATGTAGACTTTAAACAAAAAACTCTTGTAAACAAAGCTGAAAATAAGCTAAACAATGGCGTCGAAAAATTCGAGGAATAGGTGGCTATATAATAGAAACTCCACCTTTCAATCTCCAGGGCTAAGCAAGCTTAAGGATCTGCTGAAAGAAATTGCTATTCTTCATACTTTACAGAAACTCCAGACGAATCTAAACAAGGATCTATTACGAATGCTTTGATGCAGCAGTTGGTGCGTCTTCTGACAGAACTAGTGGACTATCAGGTCCAGCAGAAAACATGCAGAAGTAAGTTTATTTTGATACTAAAGCTGAAGAGGGAAAGAGAGTGGGGAGGAAATTGATTAGTCATCCCACCTTAAAAAAATAACAAATTTATTGAGATTACAATAATTTTTATACAACGATTTTGGCTAGAGAGGAGGGGGCAAATTGCTCATCAAACAGATGGTTGATGTGTTTGAAAGGGTTTTAGAGTGGTGAACGCTTACCGGAAAACGAAATGGGTGTCTAATGCCCAGCAAATGCTGAGGTGGTCACCCTTTCGGTGCTGGCACTTTGTACTTTTGTTCTTTTTTACTTTGTGGTTATAACCGTTGTGGTATGTCTGTCCCGAATAAAAGTATTTCTATTCTATTCAATGTTAAGATGCCTCTTCTCAAGCTTGGCCTATGACTTGAGTCCGTACCACGAGCTCTTAATGCAACCCATTTGACGACGTAAACTGAACTGTTAAAGGGATGGAGCTATATAGGGTATACAGGGTGTCTTTGACATGGACGCACAAACGAATACCATGGATCCAGTACATGATTCTGGACCCCCTGGTGGTGGAATTTAAAAAAAAGGGAATCTACGTTTTTTTTTTATATATTAAACTGTATAAAATCGTTATTCTAACATTTTTGGTGAAAAAAATGAATGAATGAAAAATGTCATCGGGATGTATTAAATATACATGTTATAGATAAATTATAAAGTAAGTACCCTCTGTGAGGAGTGACTCAAGAGGAGAGGAGTGGTACGAGAGAGTTGATTATAATAATCTATATAAATAAAAATGAATAGCTGTTCGTTAGTCTCACTAAAACTCGAGAGTGACTGGACTGATTTGGCTAATTTTGGTCATGAAGTATTCGTGATAGTCCAGGGAAGGTTTAAACGGTGAGAAAATATGGAAAAATTCACGAAAAAAAGAATCCGAATACAACGCCATCTCTAATTACAATGTCATTTAAAAAATAATTATGCTCGTTCAGGTAATGCCAGTAAAGGATGTAAATTCTTTAACAGTTCAGCTAAAAGGTATCATAACATTCATTGACTATAAGGCGGCAAATATCACACAACGCCGTCTAGTCTCAAGCTAAGCAGAGCTTGTGTTATGAGTACTAGACAATTGATAAACATACTTATATATTTCTAAATACATAGATATGATAGATAGAGACACAGAACATATGACCGTGCTCATCACACAAACATTTGTCCTGGGTGGGAATCGAACCCACGACCTTCGGCATAGCAGTCAGGGTCACTAACCACTAGACCGACAGGCATGTCAAATTGTTACAGACGAGGCAAACGGCAACGTTTCAACAACGTAAGGCTGGATACTCACTGTACATCAAGGTGGTATAAAGGAAATGGCGGAATCAAGCCATACAATTCCCGCGCACACTCTCCAAAAGGCATCCTATAAAATACCGAAAACCTACGCCTACCCTACGCCTGTGCTCCACGTTTTTTTTTTACTTGCGAAAATCTTATGATCCATTTTCGTTTTCTCTATCAGAACTACCAGACGACCTCCGAACTTTCCTGGAATGGCTAACTTACTCCAAAGAAGATACAGATGAACCTGAAAGTCAATCCGATCATTTATTCAAGCCACCTAACCACGAGGATGAGGAGCTGATAGATCAGTTGCGAGACAACCGACCGGAAGGTAAGCAAAACTAAGGGAACCTAGCATTCACGAACGAGTCATATTCGTAGTCCTGACTAAGGTGGAAATGCTTAATAACGCCTCTCTGCGATTGGATATCTTTTCTTGCTCATAAACATAAGCATAATCAGCCTTTTAATTTTCCCACTGCTGGGACTCAGGCCCCCTCTCTAGGAGAGGGAATGGGCCGTAATCCACCACGCGGGCCCAGTGCGGGTTAGTGAATGTCTTAGAATTTTTGGTTCTAGGACATGCTGGTTTCCTCACGATATTTTCCTTAACCGTTTTGAGAGCAGTGGTGATGAAATAAATTACACAAAGTAATTCGTAAGTCAGGGCCGTTACCATTTGGCCACCATTGCTCAACTTTTCTTGCTCATTAGCGGAATTCTAGAGGATGACACTAAGTGTGTTCTCTGTATGTGCTGGGCTAGAGTGCAAGCGCAGGCACGGGATGGGCGCGGCATGGTGAACTCAAACATAAGAACTTCTTTGGAGTGTCCAAAGTGGGCACACGGGCGTAGAAAGTGGTGTGCGACAAAATCTACATACGAGAAACTGACTGACTGACATATCAACGCACTGCCGAAACTACTGGGTTGAGGAACGTGAAATTTTATACAAGATTTCCTATTATGACATACTTAGGTGACCACTAAGAAAGAATTTCCCCAAATTCACCCCCTAAGGGGATGGATCGGGAGTCTAAAATTTGTATGGAGAAACCTATTTTCACGTGGCTGAAACCGCTGGCAGAAGCTTGGAACTATAACTTTAAAATAAGACTATATAAACCCAACTGCCTCGTTTGCCTCGTGGTTGCAAGCGTGACTGCTGAGCATGGGGTCCTGGGTTTGATTTCCGGGTCAGGCAGAATTGCTCTGTAGCTGTCCGAAGTTTAGAAGTTGGTGGTATAATACCCTTTCCTCGGAAAGTACGTAAAGCCGATGGTCCTGTGCCTACCGTAGGGGCCCAGCAGGGTCGAAGCCTACTGAGGCCAAGGGTCTGTTTCTGAAAGGAAGACTCGGCCCTGGTATGAAAGGCAACGAAGGAACAGGTGTGGGTTTTTAGTCAGTAAAAGTCTGACACACCCTCTCGCACCGCTCAAGAGCGGGGGATGTCATTTAATGATTTTCCTACTGAGAAAAAAAATGGTCCTGTGCCTGATCTATCTCTGGTCGTGTCGGATTGCTTGCCCATCGACTATGAGAGTATAGAAACAGAGAGTGAACTGTGTTTGCGCTCTAATATCTCCTGCGCACTCTACTAATCTCTGTTGACAATGGCCTGTTGATAGAGGTTAATTGGCCTGACTGCTATGCTGGTGGTTGAGAATTCGATTCTCACCCAAGACAGACTTGTGTGATGAGCACGATCATTTGTTCTTTATCTGGGTAATTTATCTATAATATGTGTGTATTTAGAAATATATAACTGTTTGTCAGTTGTCTAGTACTCATAGCATAAGCTCTGCTTAGTTTGGGACCAGATGGCGTTGTGTGATAGTTGTGGTATTATTTCAATGTCTCTTTTTTTTTTTCATTAATTAGAAGTTTCTTGTGTGAAGAGCAGTGGTGGCCGAGTGGCCCGACTTACGAATTGTAGGTCGCGGGTTCGAACCCAGCCAGGCGCATTACTTTGTGTAATTTATTTCATCACCACTGCTCTCAAAACGGTGAAGGAAAACATCGTGAGGAAACCGGCATGTCCTAGAACCAAAAATTCGAAGACATGTGAAATTCACCAACCCGCACAGGGCCCGCGTGGTGGATTACGGCCCATTCCCTCTCCTGGAGAGAGGAGGCCTGAGTCCCAGCAGTGGGAACATTAAAAGGCTGATTATGCTATGCTTATATGTGCTCACATAATAGAAGCGACAAGAAATATGTAACCAAGATTTATGTAACTCATAACATGATTTTAAAAAAGTGTCCATGGAGTTTCTTGCACGTTCTTCTCCATAGAGATCTACGCTTTGGAGCGTGCAATTATGCTTCATTTTCTTTTTGACTGACCGAAATTATGACGTTTATACAACGGAATAGACGTTTCTGATTTCTGAATATTATTATTATTTTACAGACAAGGCTGAATTGCCAGATGAAATGAGACTTAGTGATAAGGAGGAGCCAATTATGGACGAAAGAAGTCGCTACCTCGAAAATCTCCACTCGGTCCAGGGTCTACTGCAGCAGTATGATGAGATGTCGGATGATGACAAGGTATGCAAATACAGCCATCAGTGTTTCTTCAACTGCCCTTTGTATTCTAGGACCGTAGCTCGTAGAAACGCTTCTATTAGACGGACTACGTCGCAACAACCGCGGGCTGTCGATATATTCAACCGCGGGCTGTTGATATATTCAACCGCGGGCTGTCGATATATTCGACCGCATGCAGTTGTAAGTTCGACTTTGTTCAGTCATGATATCAATTGCAATGTGTGATAGTACGAGGGTGGTCCCAGAAGTACCCGACCTGACCAACTAAAAAATAAAAAAATTGCAAAATTAGTTTTTATTCTTTAACTTAGTGTCCTGGTAACTCGATACATCTTTCTATGCTATACTATATCTTAGTGTACCATACTATACTATATTATACTATACTATACTATACTATACTATACTATACTATACTATACTATACTATACTATACTATACTATACTATACTATACTATACTATACTATACTATACTATACTATACTATACTATACTATACTATACTATACTATACTATACTATCCTATACCGTCAAGTTCTTCAAAATAGCCATTAACCGCAGGTAGAGTTGTAGTAGAGTGTTAGTAGTAGACTGCGGTTGACGACTATTTTGAAGAGCTCGACGGTTCTTCATTATTGGTAAATCTTTTTCCACCGAGCCATTTCTTCAAATTAGGAAAAAGAACATAATCTTAGGAAGTCAGACCTGGCGAATAAGGTGCATGAGGAAGCAATTCAAACTTCAACTCATTGATTTTAGCCATCGCAATGTCTGACGTGTGGACTGGTTTGTTGTCGTTATAAAACAACATTCTTTTTCGTCAGATGCGGCCGTTTTTCCTTGAATTCATCGCTACAATAAGGCTGCATAATATTTTCCGTCGATTTTTCTTTCTTTAACAAGATAATCAATAAATATTATTCCATGTGCAATCCAGAAAACTGACGCAATAGCCTTGTCAGTCGACTGAATTGTCTTCACATCCTTCGGGATCGGTTTTTCTCTACAGTCCACTGCTTTAACCGCGCTTTCGTCTCAGGTGTGAAATGGTGGTCCCATGTTTCGTCCAAGGGTATAAATCTTTGCAAAAATCCGGCTTTATTGCTGCAAAACATTTCTAAACACTTGGTGGAAACATCCTGGTGACGTTGTTTGTACTCCATTATAAGCTAACGCGGCACCCATATTGCACGCAGCTTTCTCATGTCCAAATTTTCGGTCAATATGTGACTTACAGCACCATTTGAAATCTACATGTCTATCTCGTGTACTTTCAATCGATGGTCATCCAAAACCATTTTGTGGATTTCCATGACATTTTCTGGCAGTGACCTCACTTGGTTGACCACTACAGTATTCGTCTGTACAATTGGTTCAACCTCGGTTCAACTCAGCTACACAATATTTCACTGTTGTAAACGAAAGGACAGACTCCCCCAGTGTAGAATTCTGCTCGGGTTTGTTATGGGATGAAGGCTTTAATGTACAAAATTTTAAGGAAATTATTGTTTTGTTACAGAGTAAAATGACAGGAGTCAAAGGCTACTTGGAGAAACAGCTGGAAATGCTTAATAGGCAGCTTTCTGCTTACGATCTTTACAATGTTAGTATCTAATAATAACGTCGCATGGATAACAATATTCTTTAAAGGCACTTCTTCATGCTCAAGCGCCGTGGAGGCCCTAAAGGAGGTGGTAAGATGATTTAGACGTGTATCATGAGGACCGTTTCGAAACGGCGTGAGAGAAAAATGAAAAGAAGAAGGATTTGGAAGAGGCCTTTGCCCAGCAGGGGGTAGTAAGGGACACTTCAAAATTAGGCAAAGCATTCTGAACATAGATTATTTTGGTGATCATTAATTACCCAAAAAATACAAAATTGGTGACCAGCGAGACGATCTCATGGCAGACTGCGAAGGAGATGGTTGGACGACTTAGATCTCTGTCTTCTTTCATCATCATCATCATCATCATCATCACTGTTGGACTTAGGCCTCCCCCAAGTGTAGCCACATCGAAAGGTCCTGTGTGTCTCGCATCCACCGCATTCCCGCGATTCTCACCAGGTCATCGGTCTACATTGTCGCTGCGTTTTCCGGTGCACGGTCGCCACTCTAGAACCTTTCGGCCCCATCGGCCATCCGTTCTACGAGCAATGTGCCCTGCCCACTGCCACTTAAGTTTGGCGATTCTTCGGGCTATGTCGGTGACCTTGGTTCTCCTGCGGATAACTTCATTCCTGATGCAATTATGCAAGGAAACTCCGAGCATAGCCCTTTCCATTGCCCTTTGGGTGACTGTTAGCCTTCTGATGAGATGACCATTGTAAGCGACCATGTTACAGTGCCATATTTCATCACTGGCAACACGCACTGGTCATAGACTTTCTTCTTGAGACACTGTGGTATGTTGGACGAGAAGATACCGCGCAGTTTCCCGAACGCTGCCCAGCAGAGTCGGATTCGACGATTGACCTCTTTCTCAAAGTTAGACCTACCCAACTGGATTGTCTGTCCCAGGTAAACGTAATCGTCTACAACTTCGAGTGTAGAGTCTCCGATCTTGATCGGAGTTTGTGCTACATGGTTTTGTTCTTGTTTATTTTAAGACCCACTGTTTCGGAAGCTCTACTAAGGTCATCGAGTATTGTACTTAGCTCCTCCGTAATCTCAGTCATGACTTCTATATCGTCGGCAAACTGAAGGTGAGTGATGTACTCACCATTAACATTAATGCCTAGTCTACTTCAGTCCAGAACCTTGAAGACATCCTCCATTGCAGCCGTAAACAGTTTCAGAGAAATGACGTCTCCCTGCCTCACACCCCGTTTCAAGGTCCGGTCCTTAAATCGGACTGATATTGTGGCGTTCTTGTACAAACACTTCAGCACTTCGATGTACCGATAGTCAGTTAGTTGGAGAGATTGCAGTACAGCCCAAGCCTCGATCGAATCAAAAGCTTTCTCGTAGTCCAGAAATGCTAAGCAGAGAGGCAGGTTATACTCCTCGGTCTTCTGTATAACCTGTCGGAGCGTATGTATGTTGTCTACGGTGCTGAAGCCTTTTTGGAATCCGGCTTGTTCGGGACGCTGGAAATCGTCGAACCTGCGTGCGAGACGATTCGTGTGGACTCTGGAAAACAGCTTGTTGACATGGCTCAGAAGCGAGATGGTCCTGTAATTCTTAAGCAGGGCATTGTCGGCCTTGTTAGAAAGAAAAGTATCACCACACTTCTGCTCCATGCCTGTGGCGTCTTTCCCTCAAGTATGACGGAATCGAACAACCTCTAAAGGGCCTTGACGACCGGTTTTTCACCTGCCATCAGGTGTTTGGCCGTAATTCCGTCGTCACCCGACGCCTAGTTGTTTTTAAGCTGCTTCAGAGCCATACTAATCTCGTACAGGCTGACGTCCGGGATATCTTCGGTATAGTGTCGGGTTAATCTAGCTCTTGGGATTTGGGATAGACATGTACAACTGTTCATAGAATGCCTCGATCTCTCCTAGAAGCTCCGATTTGGCAGATATGACTCTGCCATCGAAGGTCTTCAGTTTCGTCAGCTGTCTCTTCTTCTCGTAATGTCTTCTTCAGGAATTGGTAAAAAGTGGCTCAGAGATGGGATCAATAGAAAAAATCCATTCTTTCTCAAAGTCTGACTCACCCTCTCATTCCACCCAGAACGAGAAAACTAATTCCCAACTCAAAAAAAAATGTGGTTTCGATTAATTTAATACAAAAGAATAAATGAGAATGGTTTATGAAGCCGGGGAAGGTTATTAGTAAGATGTGGTTTTTTTTTGGCAGTTTTTTGAAAAACACGACTACACCGATAGGAAAAAAAGAGATATCATTTTAACAAAACAGATCACGACGAAACACAGGCCACGAAGAAACTTAAACAGACATAAATTCATGAAAACCTTTGGCAAGAAACATACAAGGACTACAGCCGGGTCTTATCATGATGAAGCTAACCAAATCACAGATGAAATTAGAAAAACAGATGAAAATGGAGAAATAATGCACTCAAATGCTGATAAAAACGTTCATCATAAACTGATGAAAAGAAACTTAAAAGATGTCTATTATAAAGCGGTAGCAGAGGCTAAGAAATATTCTACAGCTAAAAATATACAAAAGAAAGATGAAATTAGTCGTTTTTCGACAAGTACAGTAATGAGACATACTTGATTGCTTTATGAAATCATTGTTAACTTAGATCGAAATCGATCTATCAGTAACTTTTGTTATTAGTCGATCTATCCGAAGTCGATCTTGCCCCATTATTATGGATTGTAGAACTTATAATATATACTTTAGTATTTTATGAATTCATTGTTAACTTACATAGATCAAAATCGATCTATCAGTAATGATCGTTTTGTAATTTTGTACAAAGTCGATCTATCCCAATTCGATCTTGCACCATTATTATGGATTGTAGGAGTTATAATAAAACATACTTCAATACTTTATGAATTCGTTGTTAACTTAGATCGAAGTCGATCTATCAGTAACGACTGTTTTTTAATTGTGTACAAGGTCGATCTAACCTAAGTCGATCTTGCCCACTGTTGTAGATTGATAGATTTCAATTGTAGTGAAGATAGGTAATCGATGCACGAATGCATCATTCACTTTTAGACGACGTTTCATCATTTACCTAGCCAATTAACAACTGTACCAGTGTAATTTTACATGGAGCGACTGCTTATCTGACCTCTATAACCCAGGAACCAGGTAACACGATACCCAATGTGCCAGTCTTGTCACATTTTTTGTTGGCATAAAGTTAAAAATTTCTTTGAAAACTTATAAAATATTTTTAAGACTATAAACCAAATGAAGTCTATCAAACCACAGCAGCAGCTGCAATGGAGCAAGATCGACTTCGGATAGATCGATCTTACCCAATGGGTTTCGATCAATCAGACTGGTGTCATATATGTTTTAACCGATTTCAATAATGTAGGAGGTTCTTCTCAATTTCGCGCAATTCTTATGTCTTTAATTAAATATCGATTGTGACTTTGTGTGTTACATTTTAAAATATTCGTTTTTTAGTAACATTATTTGTAGTAGAATTTATTTGTAGGATTTATGAGAATAATGTGGAAAATATAAATAAATTATGAATTATAAGTTTTTTATTGGTGTTTTTTTTTTTATATTCCTTAAATTAAAATCAATTTATTGCAGCACAATTTTTTACCAATTGATCAACATGTTGCGTGAAGAGAGATACCTCGTTCTTTGCCAAAATAATTAATATTGCCACGTGATAATGCTGCGTGGCAATGCTGGCGTGATAATGCTGTGTGGCAATGCAATAATAAGACCACCAATGGTGCGGTAATGGTGCATATTGACGCTTCCTCAAAATCTATAGCACTTCCCGTTGACCTAGAAACACTTAGAACAAAAACCATTAATTTTTAGACTCATTCATTTAATTCATAAAAGTACCTATCTAACTAAAATACTTACCTATATACTAAGATCCCAGAGCTGTCAGACATAACTTATTTTCACATGGATGAAACCTTAGGTTCTCAATAGCGTCTCATATGCTTTAAATTCCTGTGTACTTGTGGAGCTCCCCCTTGGGGCCCCTGAGCAGGTACCAGGTGTGAAAGGGAACTAAAAATAACGAGTTACCTACTTATTTTTTTATGGCTGTATTTTATATATGTTTAGTAGAATATTATTCCAAAGTGTAGTCTTATCCTAAGTGTCAGACACTTTCCATGGACCAAAACTTCTGTCAGACGCTTTAAAGCTCCACAAAAAGTAAATAAACTTTAGGTACTTATTTTTACATGTCTGATTTTTAAATATGTTATTAAGGTAACTATTACAAAGTTATATTTCATTAGTCAGACAAATTGTAGTGACCGAACTCTAGAGGCTCTTTGTACAGTACGCGTCTCGCGGATTCAGGGCCAACGTTATTTCATCATAACATTTTTAATTCACGTTTTAGAAATTTATAAAGCATTATACTTATTTGTCACTAATTTCCTAGTAAAACATTTTGTTTCGTATAGATTAAAAAAAAAACCAGGCAAGTGCGAGTTGGACTCGCGCAATGAGGATTCCGTACAAACTTACCTATGAAAACAGTTCAATTCCCGAATTGAGTTATGAAGATTTTTCCGAATCGCCAAAAAAAGATTTTTTGTGACGTAACTACAAATTTACAGTTTTCAGATTTTTTCCTATACCTACTTGTGCTATGAGACCTTTTTTTTTTATTCTTGATAGGTTCGCGCTTGACCGCTATCTCACCTGATGGAAAGCGAAGATGCGGTCGACGATGGAGCGCGCTTACCTAGAAGTAACCTATTCACTCTTGACTTAAAGATTGCTTCATACCAAATTTCAAGATTCTAGGTCAATGGGAAGTACCCTATGAATTTTAATTCATTTGAGGGGGTCGAAATACATATTTTTTGCGACATAAACGGCCGTATCTTTTTTTCTTGTTAACTCAGAAGTTTGATTTTTTCACAGCTTCAAGGGACCACAGACTTGAGTATATAATTTTAATTTCGAATCGATACCTTCACGCGTTCTTGAGATGAACGGTGTACGGCACCTTAAAAATGGGCATTAATCCAGATAAACAACAAACCAATTACTAAGATAGTCACCCATCTACACACCGACCTCGGCATGCGTTGCTGAACCATGGACATAGACACGTAAGACTGCCATTACTTAGTCACAAGCTGTTATAAATTATCGTGTTTTATTATTATTACACAAATATAAACGCAGCAGTATCAATCCTGAAAAATGTCGTCCATTACTTATAACTTGGATGTAACGGGCCACACACATTTGTAAGTAATCTATATACATATAAAAGCAGAAAAATATAAAAGGAGAAACTGACTTACTGAGACAAATCAAGGCACAATCGAAACTATTAGAACTAGGAGAGTGAAATTTTGCACAAGGTTTCCTTTTATGATGTAAGTGAGCACTAAAAGAGGTATTTTGGGCTTGCGGACGGCGAGCAATGGGTCCGGAAACCTACTGGACCGAGCCTAAGTCGTCGACGGCGCATACTGTTCCACGCGCTCCTCAAGGAAACGTCACCAAACCGTAGGGGCCCAGCAGGGTCGAAGCCTACTGGGGCCAAGGGTCTGCTTCTGAAAGGATGACTCGGCCCTGGTATGAAAGGCAACGAAGGAACAGGAGTGGGTTTTTAGTCAGTAAAAGTCTGACTCATCCTCACGCTCCACCCAAGCGCGAGAGATGTAATTGGATGATTTAACACCGAAAATAAAAGAGGATTTTGTAAAATTCACCCCCTAAGAAGATGAAACGGGGGTCCAAAGTTTTTATGGAGAAACCTACTTTTACGCGGGCGAAGCCGCGGGAAGAAGCTAGTATATTATGAAATCTTAAGTTTAACGGCACTGTGTGTGCGACCTTTAGAGCAGTGGTTTTTAACCTTATAGTCATGAGGGACCATATGACAAAATTTTTGTCTTACCTTGGACCACCTAGTTCGTTAATTAGTTTGTAGTTAATATTGGTACCTAAATGTAAATAAATGGAGGGTCCAATTCATGTAGGTATAAATAAAACTCGCTTAAAATTATTTTAAGCCCTCAGTATTTTAATTTTCTTTACGGTAAATTATCTATTACAGTTACGATTTCAATGCATTTTTTGTGACAGCATACTCTTTACTAACTTCTGAATCTTTGGTTCAGTGCTACTCAAAGCCAAACGCATATTGGCAGTGGTATCCAACCGATTTAGGTGCTTGTTTTTAATAATAACAAGCATCGAGAACCACTGCTCACATAGATATGTCGATGAAAATAAAGGTAAGTAACGAATATCAACGTGTAGAAGTTTTGTAAAAAATTGCCGTTTGACTCCAAAATTCCTCAAGATTTATTCCCGACCAATCTTATTTATTAGGATAGCTCCACGGACCACTTGGGATGCTTCTAGGGACCACCAGTGGTCCGCGGACCACCGGTTAAGAACCACTGCTTTAGAGCGTCCTTTTCGAGGTACATTTTCATACAACTGCTCTTACGTGATTATTTCTATATTCTCATTTGTATTCTCATTTGTACTTTGTTGTGAACAGACGTGCCGAAGAATTATTGAAATTAATAAATAAAAACTCGCTGAATCGTGACCTGGTTTTACCTACTGACCGGATAACTGTGTCAAACGTAGTCATAATATGTACTAGTTATTTTACGTAAATAAATAATGTGTAAGGTGTTACCAAGCCAATAACTGTGTCACAATGGCAAGCAGCCCCTTCAGCCGGGGTGACCGATGTGCTCGGAGTCCACCTCCTACACCCGTGCCTACAGCTGCACCTAAACCAGTGCCCGCACTCGCATCTCATCCTCAGACGCCTAACCGAAGTAACGAGGTCATGGATGTGATTTCAACGCCGGAAATACAAAACTGGATGACGACTATTGACCAATGTCTAAACGAAGTGTGCACTATTGCATCAGAAGGCAAATTAAATACGGAACAAAAAATGCGCATAAGTGCTTTATGCCGAAAAATTGGTCACGGCACGTCACAGATGGCTGTCCAGTACCAGTCGGTCAAGATGAAAGCAGTCATGGCAAACTCCACCGTGCAAACACTTGAAGACCAAATAGATCTGTCGCAGCAACTGCAAGAACTTAAGATGACAGTTGGAGCCTCTATAAAGTCAAATACGGGATCTTCCTTTGCTGATATGGTGAAAAAAGGTACCAACAAATTTATTCAGCCCTTAAATTTAAGTTCAGTGGCCATATATCCAAACGACAAACTAAAGTCCAGTGAGGAGACCAAATCACTTGTCCAAAAAATTATATGCCCAGAGCAGATGAAACTGCAAGTAAGAGGACTACGCAAGACAAAAAATGGCGGCGTCATTATCAGCACTGAAACAAAAGACGACATTGAGAAGGTGAAAAAATCGATGCAGTCAACAAATTCAGGCCTTACAGTTGACGAACCTCAGAAAAGAAAACCTAGAGTCGTAATTATCGGAGTGCCTTCATCCATGCAAGAGAAGGAAGTTTTTACTTGTCTTTCCAACCAAAATCTAGCCGATAAACTTCAGGATTGCAGCCTCGAGACCTTTTTGTCCTCCATTAAGCTGAGCCACAAGTCAGGTAAGAAGGATGCAGACACCTGTAACTTTATTATTGAAGTTTCTGCACAGATACGTAAAGCCCTGATATGTAAAGACAGAGTGTTTGTTAATTGGTCTTCCTGCCCTGTCAGAGACTTTACCCTAGTCACACGTTGTTATAAATGTCAGCAGTACGGACATGCGGCTAAATCATGTCGGGAGACCGCCTACACGTGTGGCCACTGTGGTGAATTGGGTCATTCCATCAAAGAATGCACTAAGAAGGCAGAGGAACCAAAATGCGCTACTTGCATGCACTTCAAAAAGCCAAGCAATCATAAGACAAGTGCAGCGGACTGTCCGGCGAAAATTATGGCAGAAAATAGGTACATAAACTCTATTGATTATGGAGGCGCCTAAGAGCGCCGTAAATTACGATTCTTCTTGGCCTTTGTTGTTATTTTTAATAATATTTTAATATGATTAATCATTTAATTAGTGACATAGACAATTTCTCTGTATCTCAATCACAAGTTTGTGACGTTGAACACTGCAAGCAATATCTCTCCTCTTACACTAGTCCATTAACCATATTAACCCAAAACATTCGTAGTGTTTTTAAGAATTTCGATAATTTTAGCATTTTTCTAAAACGTCTAGACATAAATTGTGACATTATTGTCTTAACTGAATGTTGGCTTGCTAAACAATATAACATACCACAAATTCCGGGATATTGTATGTATAAGAGTAACTCAACTTCCAATCAGAACGATGGGGTGATAGTTTATGCAAGAGATCATCTAAATGTGTCTGTCGTAGAGCCAAACATGCACGACTGTAGCAGATTGTTGGTTAAAATCGGAGCAGAATTTGCGATATTAGCTGTATATAGATCTCCCTCTTTTACGAATATAAAAAATTTCACTGACTCTCTAAACGACACCTTGCAGAACCTATCATCCTTCAAAAATACAATTTTAACTGGAGATATTAATATCAATATTCTTCCGGGAAGTGGAGACGCTTCCGCTGAGGAATATCTGAACCTATGCGCGTTCCATAGTTTGCTTCCCGCTCACACGCTTCCTACACATCAAAGTGGCTCCTGCTTGGATCATATAATGCTCAAGGCCAACTTCCCTGCACTCACCCTTGTAACTAATTCAACAATAACCGATCACAATGCTACCCTACTCATTTTTAATTGTAAATTGCCTAAGGTGGCCTCTCGCACGGTCTCTAAATTAAATTTACATAAATTTGAAGAAGACTTATGCAATATTGATTTTGCCCCAGTTTACAATTCCGATGATCCGCAGTTTTGTATGTTGTACCTAATTAAAAAAGTGCAAAATGCAATTCAGAAGAACACGGTCATATCTCGGTTAAATAACAAATACTGCAACATAAAACCATGGATCACGGCTGGTCTTATACGTTGTATGAAAAATAGAGATAAACTGCATATGAAAGCTATAGTTAATCCGAATAATTTAATATTGCAACTGTCATATAAGCGATATCGTAACTTTTGTAACGACCTCATAAAAAAAGTAAAACGCAATTACGATAACACTGCAATAAAAGAGGCTGGTACAAATAACAAAAAGATCTGGAAAATTATTAAAAATGTGACGTATAATTCAAAACAGAATCAGTCTTCTTCAGGTTTATTACAGGCACATTCATCACAGTTAACATCTGCGAACATTGCAAATAATTTCTTTGTTAATGTGGGCAAGTGTCTAGCTGAAAAACTTCGGGGACAATCGCAGTACCTAACAAGCTCATTGTTTGCATCTAGCACTAGATTATCATCTTTTGTGTTACTAGATACTGACGAGACCGAAGTAGAAAGGATTATTATGGGTCTAAAAGACGACTGTGCAGTTGGCTGGGATAACATATCTAATAAAATTATTAAGCAATTCAAAGACCTTTTAGTACCACCGTTGACTTACATTTTTAATAAATGTTTAACTACAGGTGTGTTCCCCAAGTGCTTAAAAAAAGCTGTTGTTGTCCCAGTTTACAAATCAGGTAGTAAAGATCAAGTGACTAATTATAGGCCTATTTCCTTACTGCCTTCTATGTCTAAAATATTAGAAAAGATTATAAACAACAGGCTTTATAAATATTTGGAGGATAAATCTATTCTCTCTAAGCGGCAGTTTGGATTTAGACCTAAAATGTCTACAGATGATGCTGTACATCATTTAACTAACTATCTAGCACAAGAACTTGATAAAGGTAACCACACCCTAGGAATATTCCTGGACCTCGCCAAAGCTTTTGACACAGTTTCTGTTCCCATTTTGTTGCGCAAGCTTGAAGCCATAGGTATTAGGGAAACGCAGCTGAAACTATTTAAGAGCTATCTAGAAGAACGTACGCAATGTGTAAAGATTGGAAATATTATCAGCGATGACGAAAAAAGCACAGCTTTCGGAATTCCCCAAGGAAGTATTTTAGGACCTTCACTTTTTTTAATTTACATAAACGATCTCTGTAATCTAAATTTAGATCACGGCCATATCGTTTGTTATGCTGACGACACTGCTCTTTTGTTTTCGGCTGACTCAGAAGAAAATGTCTACAAGTTTGCGCAACACGGATTCAATGTTATTAATAAATGGCTTCAAAATAATTCACTGACTTTAAATGCTGACAAGACAAATTACGTCAAGTTTTCGATGCGGAAGCAAAAACTAACTGGCACTACCTCAACATTGTATGCTCATAACTGCACATCTAGCACAAATAACCAATGTGTTTGTCCCAATATTAAAATGTCAAATACTATTAAGTACCTTGGAATTATAATCGATGAAACACTTTCGTTTAAACATCACATAGAAGCTGTAAATAATAGAATTCGTAAATTGATATTTGTTTTTAAAAAGTTACGCTACATTGCAGACCCAAAAATAGTTAGACAAGTCTACTTTGCTTTATGTCAATCGATAGTAACATACTGTATTACCACATGGGGTGGAGCGGGTAAAACATTGTTACTAACCATCGAGAGAGCCCAGAGGGCAATTCTCAAAGTGGCTACTTTTCGCCCATTCCTTTTTCCCACTAACCTCCTATACAAAGAATGTGAAGTACTAACAGTCCGACAGCTATTTATAATGGGTATTGTATTAAAATAGCACGCAGATCTAACATATAGCACGGAGTTTACTAACAAAAGACGTAAAGATCTAGTCTGTCCTCAAAATCATACCAAACATGCTTTCACGTCAAAATTTTACCTGTTTCTCGGTCCTCTCCTCTACAATAGGTTGAACGCGAAAGCAAACATTTATAGCTTGAATCAAATTAACTGTAAGAAAATTCTTAAGGAGGCTCTTCAAAGAATGTCCTACGATGATACAGAGAATTTACTGATTGTGCTAAAGTGATTTTTTTGTTTTTATACAATTTTTGACCTAGGTTAAGTATCTTGTTAGTTAAGAAACTAGAAGTTAAGATTTGGTAACATTATAAATTAATAGTATAAGATAACTTGTCTACTTTACAGATTTTTTACACGTTTGTATTGTACTCTAAAATCCTTTTGATTATTTGTTAATTTTAAATTATTTTAGCTCTTCTCGCCTGAAACACAGGATTTCCTAGTTCAGGCACGTAAGACTCAGAATTAAGATTTATATTTAAGACTGTATTACTTTATCTTGTAAAGAATTTTGAATAAAAAATATTATTATATTATTATTAACTTTATTTATTTTTTATACATATTTTGTACATTTTTAAATATTTTCTAAAACACATATAAAAAAAACATTTAAAAATATAAAAAATAGCAGTCCGCCGGTGTCGGGACAGGGTCCAAGCTACCGGTGGTTAGGGCTGCAGAGACAGGAACCTCCTCACAATGCGGGCCGTATCGAGGAGTACTGCCTTCTGTATCAGGCCCTTGATCCAACCGCGCAACGACAGTTTCGACAGGTGGTCGTCTAGACTTTTGGCCATCAGGCCATTGGCGGTAACAACAATCGGCACAATGATAGCCGAGTCCACATTCCACATGTCGACAACCTCGTGTGCTAAGTCGAGATATTTGATTTGTTTCTCTTTCTCAGCTTTCACGAGATTCTCGTCATGTGGAATGGTGACGTCGACTATCATTACGCGGCGCGCTAATCGGTCTATCACCACTATATCCGGCTTATTGGCTACAATAGTCCGGTCAGTAATGATAGACCGATCCCAGTACAACGTGACATGGTCATTTTCGAGAACTGGGTCGGGCACATAGCTGTAATACGGTACCTCTGAATACACTAGGTTGTATTTCAAAGCAAGTTGCTGGTGGATAATCCTGGCTACTTGGTTATGCCTGTGCAAGTACTCTCCGTTAGCCAGACGAGAACAACCAGAGATAATATGTCTGATAGACTCACCCGGACGATGGCATGCCCGACACACGTCAACCGTCCCGTCCTTCATTATATATCTCCGGTAGTTATTCGTCAAGATGACTTCGTCCATAATTGCACAGATAAAACCTTCAGTTTCCCCGAAGAGGTTGCTGAAACGTAGCCAGGCCACGGACGCTGCAAAATCTACATCAGACTCATGTAGAGCCCGATAAAAGCGCCCGTGGAGCTCCTTACTTTTCCATACTTCCCTGCGGTCATCAGTTGTAAGTACCACAGGTTTGCGCCAGTTCTCTTTAGCCATGGACAACGGGGTGAGTCCCTTGTCCACTGCGACCACATCGCGGTGCATACCCACGTCGGTTTTATGAAAGTATTCTCTGAGGCTGCACACCTCGCGGTTGTGCAGGGTCTTCGCGTTTAAAAAACCTCGACCTCCACACTTCCGCGGGATGTACAGTCTCATCACAGACGACCGTGGGTGATGCATCCGGTTTGCGGTCAACAGTGTACGGACCCGCCTATCCAGAGCATCTAGCTCGGTCTGAGTCCATTTGAGTATGCCGAAAGAGTACATTAAGACCGGCATGACCCAACCATTGAAGGCTCGCACCTTATTTCCACCCGACAGAAGGCTGTTTAATACCTTCTTCAGGCGGTCAAAGAAGCGCTCCTTCAACGATTGCTTCATGTCAGCAACGTTAATGCCTAACGCTTCCGACATACCCAAATACTTATAGGTTTCGGTCGAAGAGAGGGATTTAAGGTATATGGAATCCGAGAGTTGAATTCCCTCAGATTCCATAATCTCCCCTCGCTTTACATGCATGACTGCACATTTATCCACACCAAATTCCATCCTGATGGCACTACTGAAAGTTTCAGTTACCTTTAGTAGTTCCATCAGTCGTAACTTGTTGGGGGCAATGAGTTTCAGATCGTCCATGTAAAGAAGGTGAGATAGTACCTGACCACCTCTTCTCAACCGATAGCCCAAGCCTGATTCCTCCAGCAATGTGCTTAGAGGATTCAGGGCTAAGCAGAACCAAAGTGGGCTCAGACTGTCGCCCTGGAATATTCCCCGTTTAATCCATATAGGTTCATCGTCCCTCCGAATCGATCGACATCCTGGATAGCGAAGAACTGTGTTCCATTGCCCCATACATGACTCAAGGAAGGTGCGTAGAGTTGCATCTATTTTATACAACTCCAACACCCTCATGAGCCATGTATGTGGCACAGAGTCATAGGCCTTCTTATAATCTATCCAACATGTCGACAGATCCTTGCGAGATCGACGAACCTGTTGGCTTATGGCCATGTCTATGAGGAGTAGCTCCTTAGTACCGCGGGACCCGTTCCTACATCCATTCTGAGAGGCAGACATAATTGAGTTGGTCTCAATGTGCTTGTTAATTTTCGTTCTCAGAATGGACGTAAGAAGTTTATAGACCGTCGACAAGCATGTTATCGGTCTATAATTCTTGGGTTCCGCAGTACTACCTGTCTTATGGAGCAGATGGGTAACGCCTGTTGTTAGAAACTGAGGTAGCGACCCAGACTCTAAGGATGACTGGAATTGAGATGCCAGGAGCGCGTGTGAGCTGCTATACCATTTTAGCCAGAAATTTTGCAGTCCGTCCGGTCCTGGAGACTTCCAATTCGGTAACGGACGGACTGCTGTGGCTACATCTGTAGGGCTAATTACTACTTTTTCCATTTCTGGTATAGCTTCACACACGCGCTCGACTTCACGCATCCAGCCATCCTCAGTGTGACAGACGGGCACCGACCAAATATTGCGCCAGAAAGTATTCGTGGCGACAGCATCTGGGCGGGTCACGTCAGTCACATTTTGTTCAGGTCGCTCCCAAGCTCTGTATACCCATCTCTCATCGCTCTGGAACATGCGATTCTGCGAGTACCGGTCGACTCGCCGCTTATACCGTCGAATACGGTTGGCCCATGCACAAACTTTCTGTTTCAGGAAGTCGATGCGCTCCGTGACACGAGATAAGTATTCTCGAGGGCTGATTCCAGTCCCCGAAAATGCTCGCCTCACGTAGCGCATCACACGTGGTCGTGTATTGCCCTCCCTGAAGCAGTATAGTTTACCAATGAGCGCTCTGGCCCCATCAATACGCCTCTCAATCCTACATTGCCAGGCAGGTGCGGCAGGCTTTGGTCGAGTAGCTCCGTCACAACTTGGTAGTTTTACGTTGGCTAAACGACATGCCGCAATAGCCCCGCAATAGAGGATCGAGTGCGTATCAGCGAGGTTTACGCTGCTCTCGAACACATTCTCAAGCAGCGAGTCCAGAGCACACACTAGCGCCCTATTTTTTTTGTGCATAGGTAACCGGGGAAGACGAGGTCTAAGAGCGATCGGAGTCGATCTGTACTCGCGGAGTGCATCCTCCAGTGCGCTCCTCAATCTATCGTTGCACTGGCTACTTACTGTGACAACCCTATCATCTGCTTCATCATCAACATGATTGGACTGCGGTAGAGTTGCATCTGTAGCTCGTAGTGCCGCAGCCTGTGTCTGTATTGGAGTAGAGATGATACGGTTGCTCAGTACCTCTGAGCGCAGCCTATCAAGTGCGGCGTCATCCAATCTGTGATTTCGTTGGATAACCCGCACCTGATCCGATAATCGTTGGGTCGTGACGTTGACGGTTGGTTCCAGTTCCTGAAAAAGAGACAGCATCCTAACACGGTACGCAGTGAGGTTAGTTCCCCCCTCTGTAGACCCGTAATATGCGCGCATGACGTTCTCATTCATAGACTGAGTCCATCTCATGCGCTGCACACAACCACCGGCAGCGGGGACCCGGCTCGGGGCCGGTTGGCCCCTAGGTCCTAAGCTCTTCGGTGGCCGGCCTCTCCCCGGCCGACGTACAGGTGTTGGCGACGTCGGCGGGGAGAAATACTCGTCGCTCGAGCTCGACGCAACTGCAGCCGCCGGTGACATTGGTGATCCGAGGACCGGCGGCGGCGAGGCGGAGCTGAGCGGCGAGCCCGGGGGTGGATGGCGTGCGCGTCGTGCAGCTGTTCTTGTCAACATTTTCGTCAAATAATTATTTCATTCCATTTTCTTCTATTGCATAAATTGTTTGATGGTGTCACATCGTCGTTGACAGATGTCATATTGTATTGTGGTATTTTATTTCTTAAAAAGATTCTATTTCTTGTGGTATGTGGTGTTTTTGAAGGTTTTTCCGTTTATTTATAAATTTGGCTTCGTTTTGGGTATTTGGTTTGTCTTGATTGTCGGTAAAACTAATAAAATTGAAATTTTTAAAATGGATAATAAAATATTTGACTTCTGTTGTCAGTGGGTTGCCAGCTTATATTATTATTATTATTATTTTATTTATTTTATTTTATTTTATTTTATTTTATTTTATTTTATTTTATTTTATTTTATTTATTGGGGAAAACAAACAATAACACATAGGGAATTACAGAAAAAAGGCTTAGAAATAGTTTTACACATGTGATATCATCAACGTTCTCCACATATAAAAACGTGAGACACTTGGTTTGACAAGAGCTGTTTTTTTTTTTTTTTTCTAGATAGGAATGCGAAAAGTTTTTTTAAATTACAATGTGGTTCACAAACAATAGAGCTGGCTTATTATTAAATTGATTTTTTAACAAGTTGAGTAACGTTATTTTGAATTTTCTTTTAGGTTCAGAAAACAAATCTAGATCGCTGAAATTTTTATTAAAATTGCTCGTAAGGCCATGAAGAGGGGCACGCAAGCCAGGGTTTGTTCGACTGATAGTAGTGGCAAAAACAGGCCGTGCTATTATGATTATTATATCATGATTATTATGATGTTATTACATATCTTTCTCTAGATATTTTGGATACAAAGCTATCTTGTGGATATTATCTAGGCTTCTATAGAAATTAAAACACAAATTTGTGTAAAATTAATCTAGTAAAGACTTCTGAAAATCTGCTATTTTACGTGAACTTTGGCCCTTCCTAATGTACTCTTATATTAAAAATATAAAAAAGTGCGTCAATAGAAACCTTGCACATTTAATCGAGATTCTGAATGACGACAATTTTTAGGGTTTAAAAAAAACACGTATTTCCTGAAACAAGTTTTGTGAAATATTCGAGTAAATCACTGAATTACCGAACGCCAACAGAGTTTTCAGGCGTTATCTCTCTTTTTTCGCATTGCCTCTTCATCAAACATCGCGTTGGATTGCGTTAGGTGAAGCTACAAGCTTATAAACAATGCTCGAAGTTGACGATAGGCGAGTGGAAAAGGTCTTAAGGGTAGAGGCAGCCGGCTGGCAGCGACGCGGCGAGCACTTTCAGCGTGAAATAATTTTAAACTTTATCTACATACATAAAAGACCAGTATTGCTTGAAAAGCATGAAAAGGTCGCGAGGCGGCCCACGGTGCCGCGAGCGGCCGCGCGATATGCGCGTCTTGTCGGTAGTTCTAGCCTAGCTAGCCGCTGGGCACGCCACAATTATGGCGGTAAATCCCCTCTTTGAGGAGTGGCTGAAGCGGCAACACGGCGTCCTCACCTTCCACATGACGCAGGTCCTCACCGGATATGGCAAGTTCGGGAGGTTCCTGCATCGGATTCAGCCCGGAGGATACGGTGGAGCATACGGTGGAGGTGTGCCCCGCTTGGGCGGAGCACCGTCGTTTTCTTTTGGAGGCAATCGGCGGCAGCGACCTCTCGCGTCGGGCCCTGGTTCGGTTATGGTTCGAAGCGAGGAGGAATGGCAGGCGGTGGCCTCCTTCTATGAAGCAGTAATGCTAGCGAAGGAGGAGACCGCACGCGTGAGGGAGCGAATGTCCTCACGTCCCAGCCGCCGAGATTCTGACCCCGACTACCAGCCACGGTAAACGCGGGCTTGCGGACGTCGAGCAATGGCTGGCTTGCCGTCCGGCCGTCCGGTAATTGACCGGACCGAGCCCAGTCGTCAACAGCGCGTAGTGATCCACGGGCTCCTCAAAGCGATGTCCCAAAGAGGAGCCCAGCAGGCCGATGTCCGCTAGCTAGAACCGTGGGGTTTCTGAAAAGGAAACCCGTAGCCCTACAACGCAAAGGGCAACTGAAGGACACAGGTGTGGTTTTAGTCAGTAAAAGCCTGACACGCCCTCCCGCCCCGCCCAGAATGGCAGAAGTCATTAGATGATTTCCAGCCGCGCCGGCCGCTGCCATTCCAGTGTGATACAGCCCTGAGAGGGCTCTTGTCGGTCCGTCTATCGTCAACGTGATCATGACTTAAAAGGTAATTGTTTTATATAACGCATTGTTTGATACCGTAAAACGGGGCTACTCGGGACACATTTTGACATACTTTAGCAAATATCTTGTTCATATTGCATAGAATTCTATGGTAAAAAATTTATATGGGTCTTGGAGAACCTCTTACTTATGTAAATATACGTTTGAAGTAACCACTTACAAAACGAACTGAAAAAAAAAATAAAGATGAGTCTGTCTCAAATATCGCATATTTGGGGCTATTATGGACAGCAATGGAAAATGAATATATAATCCATATTATGAGCCGAAACAGTCACTTTAAACAAGTCTATCGATATTTGGGACAAAAAATAACTAATACCACGTAAAATAATCCTTTCTTTTTTTGGAATTGGTAGAATTTGAAAGAAAAAAAAAAATAGGTATTTCGAAAACTTTTATTGCAAGCGTAAACTTCTACTAATGGTATTTATAACGTTATTTAATCAAACTTTCTTCCAAACAAAACAAATCTCTATTATTTATCTTAAACAATACCTCAAAGAAAAACAAAACAGTAAGTCAAAAAATAAAACTAACTAAAAAATAATAAAAATTTAAGCAGTTAGCGTAAACTTCTACTAATGGTATTATTAATGTTACCTATAAATCAAGCATCTTCCAAAACAAATAAATCTTACCTAGTTATTAATCTTATACAATAACTAAAAAAAATCAGTCTTAATTTTCCTTGTACAATTTTCATTTAGGAAGGATCTAATTACGGTATTCAAATCAGTCAAAAAAAACGGTATTGGTTTGTAAATTGTGATAGGAACTGGATAATACAATTTTCAAACTCAATATTAAAAAAAAAATATATCTTCGTCATTCATAAAGACGAATTCAGTTTCCTTCTCATTCAGCGCCAACAGCTCAATCGGCTTCACAATCATGTCATCATTAACAGTGTCTATATCCTTCTTGGTTTTTATAAATTTTGTGCTATCACTCCTTCCAGTTTTTTTTAGAAAAGAAATGGTGAATTGCTTGTCGCCAGATTTGCTTAAAATATGTCCAACAAAATATTGCACCTTTTTTTTTAAAATATATCTCACCAAGACGGAGTCACCAACATTATAAACAACTGGTATACAATCAACCACGTCCGTTTCCCTGCTTGGTCCTGGGACTGGACTTGGACTGTGTACAGCCTCTTTTAACGTCCGATTTGCTGGTACTGATTCTGGACACAGGACCTCTTGACGAAATGGGGTCTTATCAAAATCTTGGAATTCTTCAAGGTTTCGATAAGTCCCAATTTCGTCATCTTCACTAACTTGTAAGATGTCTGAGTCACTGTGAACGCTTATTTCAATGTCACTATCCGAGGAAGAGGTTTCACTACGTAGTCGCCATTTTTTTCTTTCAGAATTTTTTTTAGGAGTTGTATGTTCCGTCGATGCATTTTCACATGGCTGAGTATTTTTATTCATTGTTGAAACTTTAAGAACTTTTTCTGTTGCTGATGGTTTTTTATTTTCTTTGCCCTTACCTTTCCCTTTGTTGCTCAATTTTTGTTGGTCTTGTACCTCACAGGATAGCCCAGTAAAATTTTCTATTATCGGTAAAATAGTCGATGTAGGTTTCCCTTTTCCTTTACCCTTTCCCTTCTCTTTGTTGCTCCGTTCTTCAGTGTTTAAATCAGCTAATGTTATGCTTTGGCCGGCAGGAACATTGCAGCGTTTCTTCCTCGTACTTTTTGTTTCACCAGTACGACCACTTATATCTTCTAACATCTCTATAATAACACCAGAAGCCCTGTTTTGTATTATATCCACATCCGATATTTGCCCAGGAAGTCTTTCTTTCGGTCTATTTCTGTCAACAGGCAGCAGACCACATTTGGCAAAACCAGACTTGAGATTTTGTGAAGCGGTATCTTCTGCATGCAGCATTTTTAATAATTCACTTAAAAGGCTAGGAAAGCTATTTTTAGCAAGAGTTTTGCATTTCCGGCCATCGCCTTTTTTCCAATTTGTCAAAATAATTCGCCAATAATGTTTCAAAGGAGCGAAAAAGGCAACATCAAGAGGCTGCAGAATGTGTGTGGCCTTTGGTGGTAAGCACACAAAAGTTATATTGAATTTTTCACAATCTTCCAATTTTTTTTTTTTTTTTTTTTTTTTTTTTTATTCTTGATAGGTTCGCGCTTGACCGCTAACTCACCTGATGGAAAGCGACGATGCGGTCGACGATGGAACGCGCTTACCTAGAAGTAACCTATTCACTCTTGACTTAAAGATTCCCGGGTTGTAGCCATCAGGAAAAACAGATTCCGGCAAGGAATTCCACTCCTTAGCTGTACGCACTATGAATGTGTTCGCAAAACGTTTTGTGCGTATAGGTGGGATGTCCACCATGTACCGGTGGCGCATTGCCGTACGCCTGGTGGTCCGATGATGGAACGGGCTAGGCGGAATTAGGTTATGCAATTCCGACGCACACTCCCCGAAATGCAACCGGTAGAAAACCGACAGGCTAGCAACTCTGCGTCGATGCTCAAGACTTTGAAGCCTCGACTCAACGAGTGCATCATTGCCAATGATCCTCTTGGCTCGCCTCTCAATTGCCTCAAGTGCATCAAGCTGGTATCGGGCAGATCCGTCCCAAAGATGAGAGCAGTACTCCATACACGATCGAACTTGCGCTTGATAAAGTTTGAGCAGCTGTTCCGGCGTGAAGTACTGTCTGACCTTCGCGAGGATTCCCAGCTTTTTTGCTGCCAGTTGAGCCTTTGCTTCGATGTATGGCCCAAAGTTGAGTGTTGACGTCAGCGTAACACCAAGGAGATCAAGATGGTCGGTTATTGGCACGGTTACGCCCTGGAAAGTTGGAGCAGGGCTGAATTGGCTCCTTTTAGCGGAAAATAGACACGCCTGGGTTTTAGCAGCATTGAACTTGACCAAATTGGCATCGCCCCATTCAGAGACTGCCTCCAAGGACAAGTTCAAGCGCTCGACCATAGCTTCTCGGAGAGACTGGATCTGTGACCCACTAGCCTGCGCGCTGGATATGTAACTCTCAGCAACAGTGCTGTCGTCTGCATACCCAAAGGTACCGGGCTTAAGCAGATCATTTATGTGCAGCAAGAACAATGTTGCCGAGAGCACTGACCCCTGAGGGACCCCGGCATTAATGGCCATTTGACCGGACGAGCAACCATCGATGACCACTCGGATGGACCGGTCACTCAGGAAATCTGCAATCCAAGCACACAAACCAGCAGGTAATCCGAAAGAAGGAAGCTTACTAATAAGGCTTTCGTGCCAGACCCTATCGAAAGCCTTCGAGATATCGAGGGAGACGGCAAGAGCTTCCCCGTGTTTCTCGATGGCCTCACTCCAGATGTGGATGGCATACGCTAGAAGATCACCAGTTGACCGATTTCGGCGAAAGCCGTATTGTCGGTCACTTAGGATGTCATTAGCTTCTAGGTATGCCAGGAGCTTACTGTTGAGTACACGTTCCATTGTCTTACAGAGAATGGACGTTACTGAGATTGGCCTGTAGTTAGCTGGGTCAGCCCGACTACCCTTTTTGGGCACGGGCTGTACGTTAGCTTGCTTCCATGCAATCGGCACTTTTCCAGCCTCAAATGAAAGCCGAAATAGGCGTGTCAGGATCGGAGACAGTTCAGGCGCACACGTTCTTAGAACAATTGCCGGTATGCCGTCTGGAACGCTAGCCTTGTTCACGTCAAGGTTACGCAGCACCCTACGGACGTCCTTCTGATGGATGCGAATATCCGACATACTCGTCTCGCAACCATCAGGATTAACAGGGGGCCGCGCGTCACCAGAATCTAGACGCGAAGATTCCGCGAAGAGAGAGGCAAACAAATTTGCTTTCTCCTCAGCGGTATGGGCCAGCGACCCGTCGGGTTTCAGCAGTGGCGGTAGTGAGGGACGGCAGAAGTTCGATTCAACCGACTTAGCCAGGGACCAAAACGCCTTACTACCAGCAGGGTATGATGCGAGTTTGTTCCCGATGCGGCTAATGTGGTCGAACCGAGACCTCCGCATCACCTTCTTGCAAGACTTGGCAGCTCTGTTGAAGGCTCTCTTCTTCTGACTCACGTCACTCGCCTTATGCATACGAGCGTCGGCCCATGCCCGGTATGCCGTGTGCTTAAGCGCGTTAGCGCGATCACACTCCGCACCAAACCAAGGGCGATCATGGCCAGACATTGTTACGTCAGAGAATGGAATGTAATACTCCATCCCCCGCCGCAAAACATCTGTCACAGCATCTGCGCACGACGATGGATCATCCGAAGAAAAGCAAGTAGGCTGCCAAGGATAACATGCGAAGAAAGATCGCATGCCATCCCAATCTGCTGACCTATATCGCCAAACCCGCCTGGTGCCTCTAAGGCAGGGATCAGGCGGAGAGTAGACTGATACAGATTTCACCAGACAGTGGTCGGAACTACCTAACGGTGATGATATCGACACTGAATAGCGGTCTGGATCTGTTGTCAGCAGAAGGTCCAAGCAGTTGGCCGTGTGCGTATCAACATCCGGCACCCTCGTAGCTCCCTGGACCAGCTGGGTGAGATTTAACGCTAGCGCAAGCTTTCGCATCTCTCTACCAGCATGGTCTGTGCACCGGTATGGGAAAAGCCACTCCTGATGGTGGGCATTAAAATCCCCCAGTAACACCAGTTGTGCGGAAGGGTACCTCTGCTGAGCCGCATTCGCCGCCTCACTAAGGTACTGTGTGAGCCTGGTCGTCTCCTGATCACCACTGTGCGAACGGTAGACACAAGCATAGATAATTTTATCCATGCCTGTGTCCACCAGAGCCCAAAGCGTTGAGAACCTGGTATCTTCAAGGTTACGGAGACGCCGATAGCAGATGTCGTCCCTGACGTACAAACACACACCAGCGTGTGGTTTAAAATTGTGCTCCAGGGTAAACCCTGGGTAAGACAGGTACGACACGTCTGATGGACTTCTTATCTGCGTCTCCGAAAGGAAAAAGAGGGAAGGTTTTTCAGTCTCCAGGTGATGATGGACTGCTGCGAGATTTGAGTGCAGACCTCTAATATTGCTGAGGTGCACTTTAAGTGAGAGGGAGTGCAGCCGCTGTTTAACTTTTCTCTTTTTCAACCTTGGCATATTGTGAGTGAGGTAGGAGAGGAGAAGGAAGTGAAATGGAGTCCCATGCTGCTAACCTTCGTCACGCACTGGCAGGACAACATCATTGGGGCACTAGTCTGGAGACTGCGGGGACGCCCGAGCCCCCCCGGAAATGACCATCGGGCCCTCTCATCTGGTCGCCAACCAGCACGATGGTGCATTCCGGGATTTTTCGTCAGTTGGCGGGGCAGCCTTTCATGTGTGGCTAGCACATTACTTGGGCCCCCAACTAAATTCCAATACTTTAGACGAGAAATGTGACGATAGATTATCTCCTATAAGCACAACCTTTTTTCCCTCTTTTGTTTTTACATATGGAATGATGATCGTCTGGAACCAATTCTCAAAACATAGCGAATCAAACCATCCGCTTTTGGATTTATTGTATCTTGTGTGTTCTGGGCCTCCTAAGACCCACGTGTCGTACAAGTGCTCTGCTTTGTATACAACATATACTGGTAAAAGTAGTCCTGATGCTGTGCCAAAAAACATCAGACTCACAGACGATTTAGAATTGTTAATGATCCTCTCAGGGTACTTTTTTCCTCGCTTAAAAATGTACTTTTTGGATCCAGGGTCGTCTGTCAGGTTAGTCTCGTCATAATTTATTAAACAATCAGGTGTGACATCTTCCAAATTTTGTTCGTAATGGTCAAAGAATGCGTCAAGCACTTCTGAGCTTAAGGTTGCTCTGTCCGAGGATATATTTGCAGCATATCTGTTAGAAATCTGTTCTTTATGCCTTTGTAAAAAACAAACCGCCCAATCCCGTCCCGGTAAATTGTCTTTCAGATTATAGACAGTCCTTCCTATTTTTTGTAAATATTTTTGGGCGAAGACCCTCAAATCTATTAGATCTAAGGGGAATCCCCATTCTCCCATATGTTTAATATAATCGACGAATATTTTTTCTTCCACCTCTGAAAATAATGTAGGGTGCCCTGGTTTTGAATACAATAAGTTTTTCTCTTTTAAATGACGGTTGATTGTACTTTTGGGGACGCCATATTTCTGTTCCGCTTCTCTGGTAGACAGTCTTTTAGATTTAACGTCTGATAATGCCTTGTTCAAATCATCACGAGTATAGGAGAAGTACGGCATGAAACGTTTACCATTTCTCAAGTTTCTAAATGTTCTTGTATATTTTCGAACCATTATACGAATGTATTTTATCTGAAAACCACAATAAACCTTACTAATATATACTAATTTAAAATACCTATGCTGTTTACAAATGTACTAAAATGAGGGGGCTATTTAGGACACCGTCCCAAATAGCCCCGCATCGGTGTCCCAAAAAGCCCCAGACACATTTTCAATAATAAATAAAAAACTATAAGCATAACAAAATTATTAATTAGCATGAAAACATCGTGATACTTTATATAATCGTAATTTTATAACATTCACACTCTTACCTGCTAAAATTTTGCACTGCGGAAGATGTTTTGGTACTTAAATTTTCGAAGAAAAATTAGTCTCTGACTCTCTCATTAAAATTTAAAACTAAACTGTGAAAAAGACTGACACTGACAGATGACAATTTGACTTAAACTATCAAAGTGTTGCTAGATTTTGTAAAATAAATTCTACCATACACCAACCGACAGTAATCGATATTTTTGTTCGAAATTCTGGGTCGTCCCAAATACCACCCAAAAACCCAAATAGCCCCTTTTTACGGTAATAATAAAATTGAGGAGGTTCCCATCTCTGGAGCCCTAACCACCGGTAGCTTGGACCCTGCACCCGACACTGGGAGACTACTATTTTTATGGTTTATGTCAAAATCAAAATCAAAATTTTTTTTATTTCACATAGGCCTACATGGGCACTTATAAAACGTCAGAAGCTAGTGTACGGTTCCAATTTGGTCGTTTCCTATGGAGAAGAACCGGCAAGAAACTCCATGGTTACTCTTTTAAAAAAAGTGGTTGATTACAATATTTTCATATTACAGTATAAATAGATATTATGTAAGAACAGTGTAGACCAGTCAATATTGTACCCAAATACACAATAAAAATAATCATATTAAAAAAAGTGAGTCGTAATAATCTAAGAATTCGTGGAATCTACAGTGTTCTCACATTCACATTAAATATTAGGTCAAATTGAATATTAGGTCTTTACCTATGAAATTGCCGTTTTTTCATGAAATAAGTCCGTCTACTCTCAATTTCGGCTCATACATCGAGGCAAAGGTTCAACTGGCTGCCAAAAAATTGGGGATCTTAGCAAAGGTGAGACGGTACTTCACGCTGGAACAGCTGCTCAACCTTTATCAAGCGCCAGTACGATCGTGTATGGAGTACTGCTCTCATCTTTGGGACGGGTCTGCCAAAATACCAGCTTGATGCGCTGGAGTCGATTGAGAGGCGAGCCAAGAGGATCATCGGCAATGATGCACTTGTTGAGTCGAAGCTCCAAAGCCTTGGGCATCGCCGCCGAGTTGCTAGCCTGTCGGTTTTCTATCGTTTACATTTCGGGGAGTGTGCGCTGGAATTGCACAATCTAATTCCGCCAAGTTCGTTCCATCATCGGACCACTAGACGTACGGTGTTGCGCCACCGGTACATGGTAGACATCCCACCCATACGCACAAAACGTTTTAAGAACACATTTATTATGCGTACAGCCAAGGAGTGGAATTCCTTGCCGGAGTCTGTGTTTCCAGATAGCTACAACTTAGGGGTCTTTAAGTCAAGAGTGAATAGGCTGCTTCTAGGCAAGCGTGCTCCATCGTCGACCACATCATCGCTTGCCATCAGGTGAGATGGTGGTCAAACGCGAGCCTATAATTAACAAAAAAAAAAAAAAAGTTAACGCCTTTTTTAGGGTTCCGTACCACGGAACGAACGCAAGGTAAAGAAGGAACATTGGTGTGGGTTTTGGTCAGTAAAAGTCTGATACGCACCCCCCACCCTAGAGCGGGGGAAGTCATTGGATGATATTCCATCTATAAAAGGGCCTCTGGGAGATAATGAAAGGACGATATTTTTCAACTTTAAAGTTATTTCTTTTTCATTTCTTACAAATATATCAGGTCCTTTAGAACCCAAGGGAGACCTGAAAGCTTTTACACTGTGAAGAAACAAACTAATACATTTCCAACAGGACTTGCGATAAAATGCAGTTATAATAAACATAAAAGCATTCGTCTCTAACTAAATATTATATTTCACGAACCACCCTGTACGTTTCGGTGATAAAATGCAGGCACACCCTGTATTATTAACTAGTATCGTCTGGAAGTGAGATTAAAAACTTTACGGGGGGTAGTTCAAACCTTCCTATATTCGTCTGTTGTTCTTTGGGACCGACAAAACACTATTTCGTGTTTTTAGGGTTCAGTACTCAATCTTGCAACTCTTTATTGCATTCCACAATGTAGGCTTAGATGGTAAACATTTGCCAAAAGAAACAATCCTGGACCCTCAGTGCGTGAGTCACACTTGACTGGTTTTTTTTTCTTTTATAATCAAGGAACAAACCAACCAAAGTTACCGACATAGCACGAAGAATCGCGATACTTAAGTGGCAATGGGCAGGGCACATTGCTCGCAGAACGGATGGCCGTTGCGGCCGAAAGGTTCTGGAATGGCGACCAAGTATCGGAAGACGTAGTGTTGGAAGGCCTCCTACAAGGGGACCGATGACCTGGTAAGGGTTGTGGGAATCCGATGGATGTGAGACGCACAGGACCGTTCATTGTGGCTATTCATATTCATAATTTTAAATCGACTCATAAATCGATTCATTTCCGAACGTTGCAACACTGTCTAGGTCCGCCATTCGAATTATTTTGTGCAGTACGAGTAAAATAAAATACTTTGTGAAAGTTTGTGTATGAATCAAGAAACCTATCCTTCTGAGCGTTTTTCACTAGTAAGTTGAGTCACCTTGTACCTTCCACTATATCTTGGTCTGAACCGAAAAAGACACAAGCTTGTAAAACACTAAAATAAAAAATGTTTTAAACCAGTAATGTCGATATAATTCAGTTGACGGGCGGTTACTCGCCATTTTGTGAACTTAACTACCCTCCGAACGGTTTCATTGCACATAAAATAGTGTGACCACGCAACTGAGGGGATAGAGACTATTACAACGTGAATTTGTTTGTTTTGTTTTTTGGTATTGTTGTTGTTTACGAATAAACCATCTTTTGCTTTCTTTAGATTGATCGAATGTGTGTTCTGGGTTCCATTCTTACACGGAACAAATAATTTGTATGTTTGTTCCAGGTCTGAGTGTCTTGTTTATGTGAGTTTACATTATTTGTGAACGCATCTACGAAACAGATGTAATTTCTAGTGTGAAAGAAGTAAAAAAAAGTATAGTTACATTTTAGGTGGGAAATAATCAAATAACTTATTATCCTGCTCTGGGCGGATTTAAAGATTCAAAGCAAAGATTCAAAGCATTTTATTTCAAATAAACCACTTACAGGCACTTTTGAAATGTCAAGAAGTCAGTCAGTCAGAAAAAATTATGCTAATTGCACATTCCAAAGCGTAGATCTCTATGGAGAAGAATGTGCAAGAAAGTCCATGGACACTCTTTTCAATCATAAAATGTAATTACAAATATCTCTGTTACATGTTTCTTGTCGCTATCATGTGAGAACAGTGTAATTAAAGTAAAAATAAAAACTAATTATAGATATTAAAACAGCAACTAGTAGCAAAGAGATGTGTCGTGAGAGAACTTTTACCGATTGAGACCAACTTGTGTCCCTTCTGTTGCCCTTTACATTCCAGGATCACGGTAGCTCTTACGAACAACCCTGAAACACTCGCAGACGCCCTTGGCAAGACAGCTGTCAGATTAAAATCGAATTGATATCCCCTTAAATCGTAAACAAGTATGTCCCATTCCCTCCCCCAAACCATTGTCACCCTACACTAAGCGCACTTGATAAATGTTTATAGTTTGTTCCCACGCGATCTCGGGACCATTACGTACGCCGTGTCCCGGGGAATTCTCTCAACGTGGATACTCTAGCAGCTTCCTTTTGATAATATGTTAAGTGGTTTCTTAGTTGATTTGAAATAGTACATTTTGATACAAGTGCAAAAAGTTTGTCATTGCGACCGAGGTGGAATTCGCACGAGCAGTAGGCGAGTGTGTAATGGAACCAAGGGCTGCAGTGACAAATTTGCATGTGTGTCAAACGACTTTTTTTAATACACTTACGAAGAAATAAATAAACGGGGGTCGACGCGCGCCCAGCCTGATGCGATACGTGTAATAATATTGTGGCGGGGGACAGCACGCGCTATTTCAGCACTAGGGCGGGAAACAGTCTATTGCGTGCCTAAAAGCGGTGGGATAAGAGCGGGTTTTCGAGTAAGTGTATTGAAAATACTTTTGTTTTTCAGTGTAGAAATAACAAGAGCCACCAGAATTATTTTTATTCTAATTATTATTGCTTGCGTTTGACTACCATCTCACCTGATGGCAAGCGATGATGTGGTCGACGATGGAGCACGCTTGCCTAGAAGTAACATATTCGCTCTTGACTTAAAGAGCCCCAGGTTGTAGCTATCAGTAAACAGACTCCGGCAGGGAATGAGGATCAATCACATAATAGCAAATCCGATTTTTACTAAGTACATCGTATGTGTAATAATTTACTGAGCATTATTTTTTTTTAAATTATTAAAATCCATCAAGAAATGGTGGATTTATTAAAGTTTGTCTGAATGGCTACTTGGAAACGCGCGCTCTCGCTGGACTGTTTACGATGACGTCATCTGTCATGATCCGTGCGACGAACGGCTTGATCGTATTCATTCGCCGGTGGAGACCGATCATGACAGATGACGTCACAGCCAGTGGCTTCATTCTCGGGCGCGTTTCTGGAACTAATACACTAAAATTGCTGTATCTTCGTCATTTTTGGTCCGATTTAAATAATTTATTTACAGTATGTACTGTTTTTTTTTTTGACGCTATAAGTCTGCATACTCCACAAAAATCATGACTGATCCTCATTTTACTCCTTAGCTGTACGCATCATGAATGTGTTCCCCAAACGTTTTGTGCGTATGGGTGGGATGTCCAGGCAGTTCCAACCCACACTCCCCGAAGTATAACCGGTAGAAAACCGACAGGCCAGCAACTCGTCGTCGATTTTGTTCAAAACTTTGAAACTTGGCATTGAAGATTACCTACATCATTGCTGGTGATCCAATCTATGATTCTTCTTCTTCTTTTCGAATCGAAGAAACTCGTCAAACTGTTTAGGCCCAGTACGTTAAGAGGATCCTTTTTCGAGTGAAAAAGGCGAGTGCCTATCGTCAACATCGAGCATGGTTTAAAAGCTTATTACTTCATCTAAAGCAATCCAACGCGATGTTTGACGAAAAGGCAACGCGAAAACAGAGATATAACGCCTGAAAACTCTGTTAGCATTCGGTAATTCCGTGATTTACTCAATATTTTACAAAACTTGTTCCATGAAACACGTGTTTTTTTTTTAAGCCCTTAAAAGTTTATGAAAAACATTATCATCATCTTCAATAAATTTGTTATACTTTTTTGACTTTTTTAATTTTTGAGTAAATTATGAAGTGTCAACGTCTATACAAAATAGCAGATTTTCGCAGGTCTTTACTGGATTAGTTTTACACAAATTTATAAATTGATTTCAATAGAAGCCTAGATAATATCCATAAGATACTCTACTGTGTTTCCAAAATATCTAATGAAAAATGTGTAATAGCGTCAAAATGTACGTATTATGTTATTATATAAATTAGCAGAAAAAACAAAAAATACTCTATCGCATTAGGTTACCCTGTAAAGATAGTTGTAAGTTGGAAAATAAATAAATAAATAAAATAAAATAAATAAATAATCGCGTAAGAGCGGTTGTATGAAAAACAGTGAAAATGTATGTCGAGTTGGACGCCCTTAACTGCAGTATCGGTAGTACTCATTTAATTCTCAAAAGTGCTAATGTATGGTTACTTAGCACTCCAGCCTGCGTGTGGCAGTGTGTCTCATGTATTGAAAAGGAGCACCGCGCTCACATTGAGTATCCGACGAGTGAGAGAGCAGTGGTGGCCGAGTGATAACGGCCCCGACTTACGCAGGCGCATTACTTTGAGTAATTTATTTCATCACCACTGCTCTCAAAACGGTGAAGGAAAACATCTTGAGGAAATCGGCATGTCCTAAAACTAAAAATTCGAAGACATGTGACATCCACCAACCCGCACTGGGCCCGCGTGGTGGATTACGGCCCATTCCCTTTCCTAGAAAGGAGGCCTGAGTCCCAACAGTGGGAAAATTATAAGGCCGACTATACTATGCTACTCTATGCTATCCGACGAGTCTATAAAACCCCATTTTGCCACGTTATCAATGATGACTAAAATCTAACTGTTGAACCATAGATATAATGTACACCTATGTCTTATCTTGTCTAGAAAAACAAGCGTCATATTTTATTATTTCAATAAACACAGCACAGCATTTATTTATGCATTAGTATCAAAATGCAGCTAAAGGTAGCCAGACGAAATAGTGATGTAACTTAAACACATTATCGATATGCGACGACTTGTATACGATAATTAAATGCTGTACATTATCGACATTATGACGTCGAGACTGCACTTTGGTGCGACTATTAGGCTAGTGTTGAGACAAGTTGGTGAGTTTTATCGATTTTTATTTGTTAATGTGTTTTCAAGTAAATCTTTGGCTTGAAAGATAGCTATATTTTGCTTGCTTGATTTATACCCACTAATAAATACGTATACTTTTTGTTAAGGTAACTTTTGTCACAAACGTCTTTTTAGTCTTACAAAAAGCAATCTACTTTTGTAGTCAACCAAGACTTCTCACAAAGTTTATAGGACCCGCTATGAATAAGGTGCCGGATAAAATCTCTATTTTTAGGAAAATTTGTGGGTTTATTAATTACTAGTTGACACCGGCAGTTTCACCGCCACGTGATAATAGAAAATTATCCCGAGAGAACATACTCTTGGGACAAAAATACCCTAAAGGACATGGTCTACCTGCATACCAAGTTTCATTGATTTCCGTTTAGCCGTTCGAGCGTGTAGAAATAACACACAAACATTCAGTGTGATTCATAAAAAAAATCTACCTTCTTCTTCTTCTTCGTCCTGCCCTCATCCCATATTACTTGGGGTCGGCGCAACACGTTTTTTTTTCTTCCTTTCTGTCCTGTCACCCGTCACACTATCACTAACTCCCTTTTCTTTCATATCACTTCTCACACAGACACAATCCATCTATCTTTTCTTTGGCCTCCCTCTCCCTTTCCATCCATCTACATGTATACTCAGAACTTTTTTTAGTAACATGCGTTTCATCCCTCCTCTTAAAAAAAAATCTACCAAAATAGTTAAGTAACTCCAATCGACATTCACAAAAATCATATCGACATCGATAAACTATAGACTTCCCCCAACACTATACAGTTCCAATGCTATAATTTTCGTACAAAATACAGCACTTACCGCGTTGGTTACTTTCGATACAAACTCACAACCCTAACAGCTACAGGTTGATGTTTTTTTAAACATTTTAAAATGGAGATCACTTGAGCTGGCATTAAACTGAATAAGTTATGGCAAAATAATGATCATGAGTTTCAAACTGTGAACTTATATAGTAAAACATAATATTTATGCCTTAATTTGCTCCTGTTTACGTTTTTATAAACTGAAAGCTAGACAGTTCGAGCTTTTTTTTTTCGGTGGAAAAATCATCCAATGACATGACTTTTAATAAAATAAAAAAAATAAAAATAAAAAAAATAAAAAAGCCTTTATTTCCCATTACCCTTATCATAACATATAAAGTTTGCTTCTAAGTACTATTTTCATTTCTAATTTGTTAGTAGTTTATCCTTATTATCTAGGTTAGTAAGTTCGTTGGGATATGGGCCCCTCCATGGGTGAAGGCCTCCTCCAGTTCCTTCCATTTGTCCCTGTCACTAGCTATATTTTGCCAATCATTTCCTGCTGTATCAGTTATATCGTCAGCCCACCTTCTTTTAGGTCTGCCTACTCTTCTTTTCCCTTCTGGCCCTTTCCACACTGTAGTTTTGGCTGTCCACCTACCGTCTTTGTAGCGTGATACGTGGCCAGCCCATTGCCATTTCAATTTTAGGGCTTGCGTAAGAGCGTCAGTTACTTTTGTTTTTTGTCTAATGACTTCACTTCTTATTTTGTGTATTTTCCTTATATTTAATATACTTCTCTCCATGGCTCGTTGTGTTGTTTCGATCTTTTGTTTGGCTCTTGTGGTGAATACCCAAGATGGGCAGCCGTACAGCAGGCAGGGCAGTATGCAAGTATCTAGTATAGTTTTCTTCATGTTTAACGAGTAGTCTCCCTTTAAGATTTCCTTGAATGACCATTCAAGGACATGACTTTTACGGACTAAAAACCCACTCCTGTTCCTTCATTGCCTTTGATACCAAGGCCAGAGAATCAGACCCTTGGCCCCAGTAGGCTTCGACCCTGCTGGGCCCCTACGGTTGGTGACATCTCCTTGAAACGGAGAGCGGCGCGCGTGGAACACTACGCGTGACTACGCGCAGTCGACGACTTGGGTTCGGTCCGGACGGTTACCGGACGGTCGGAGGGCTCACCGTCCGCAAGCCCGCGCCTACGGTGGCCGGAAATTGGGATCGGAATCCCGGGGGCTGGGGCGCGAGGGCCATTGCCTCGCGCGTACACGTGCGGCCATCTCCTTTGCTATCATTACTGCTTCGTAGAAGGAGGTGGTACACCTCTACTGTATGCTCCATTGTGTCCTCCGGGCGGTCCACAAAATGGTGACACCCGGGCGTTTCTTCCGCACGAATCCGGTACAGGAACCTCCCGAACTTACCATGTCCGGTAAGGACCTGCGTCATGCGGAAGGTAAGGACGCCGTGTTGCCTTTCAAGCCACTCCTCAAAGAGGGGACTTAACGCCATAATTATGGTGTGCCCAGACTGTTCGAGCTGGGTAACTAAAGTGCTACTGTCACTGATAAACAAACACGGTATTTACCTGAATTAGGACATGGAGTACTTTATATTCTGGCAGTGCGATTTCATGTGTCATTATAGGTTCAATGCCCGAAGAGTGCCAACGGGAACCTGTTACTAAACCTCTGCTTTCCATCTATCAGTGAGGTGTACCTCATAAACCGTAAGTTATAGAGGTGAAATTTTCACAGAATGTGTCTATCGCCACGTCAGTCCATCTTGTGGGATGCCTTTTAACGCTTTGTCTTCCGGTACGCGGTCGCGACTCCAGAACCTTTCGGCCCCAACGACCTTCTGTTCTGCAAGCAGTGTGTCCCGCCCACTGCCACTTGAGTTTGGCGATTCTTCGGGCTATGTCGGTGACCTTGGTTCTCCTGCAGATATCTTCATTTCTGATAAAATCACGCAAGGAACCGAGCATAGCCCTTTCCTTTGCCCTTTGGTTGACATTAAGCCTTTTGCTGAGCCCCATTGTAAGCGACCATGTTTCAGTGCCATATGTCATCACTGGCAACACGCACTGGTCGTAGACTTTCGTCTTGAGACACTGTGGTACAGATAGCGGCACAAATCTTGAGCGCTCGGAGAAAGAGCGGAGATCGTTTTGCGCATCGTACAATATCGGCGAGCCAATCACTGTACAAGGATTTCACTCCCCGCCCCCGCGTCTCACTTCATACCACTAAAGAGACCCGATATTTCACTTCGTGCTTCTGCGCAAGTAGAACTGTAGAAGTCAGCGCTCAAGATCCGTGCCGGTATCTATATATTGCTGTTGTTTTTTCGTTCACCACACGAATAGAAAACACGAAACGTTCTCACTAGTTCTAAAATAACAACACCCTGTTCACAAATAATGAGCAAGCACGTATATCCAGCATGTATATTTAAATTTGATGCGATCCGTACATTCGGCTCGGTTGCTAAGTGTACATATACAAGCCTATATATGCCATATATATGTATATATACACCGGTATGTCTGGTCGGAAACGGTAAGAGTACGTGACGAGAATCTAAGGTAAGCTTAGCTACAGCTTACATGAGTTTTTAGGATGAATTTTTATTGATTAATCTAGCTGGAAACGCGGGTTTTCCTGTACATATAACATGTAACAAAATAATAATGTACTCGTACATTCTGAAAGTTTTATGTTCAAAATCGGCTGCTAAATCGATTTCAGTTATTTTTTTATCCTAAAATAAATTCTTGCCAATATTGATGCGCTACAGACGTTTCGTTTTTTTCGACGTTTTATAAGTGCGTCGATGCCCATATTATTTCCCTACAATTAGGATAGCTAATTTCTTTAAGAAAAAATACTACTTACTTATTAGATTAGACTAGATTAGACACTATTAACTAGATTACTAGATTGATTCGACACTATACCGAAGATATCCCGGACGTCAGCCTGTACGAGATTAGGATGGCTCTGAAACAGCTGAAAAACAACAAGGCGTCGTGTGAGGACGGAATTGCGGCCGAACTCCTGAATGCGGGTGGAAAACCGGTCCTTAAAGCCCTTTAGAAGCTATTTTATTTCGTCATACTCGGGGAAAAAACGGCACAGGCGTGGAGCAGAGGCGTGGTGGTACTCTTCTATAAGAAAGGCGATAATGCCTTTGCTTGCGCTTGCTCAGATGCGAGATAGGCCTGTAATGCTTAAAAATTACAGGCCTATCTCGCATCTGAGCCATACAAGCTGCTTTCCAGAGTCATCACGAACTGTCTCGCGCGCAGGTTCGACGACTTCCAGCCTCCCGAAAAAGCCGGATTTTATAAAGGCTTTAGCACCGTGGACCACATATTACATACGCTGCGGCAGGTTATACAGAAGACTGAGGAGTATAATTAGCCTCTCTGCTTAGCGTTTGTGGACTACGAGAAAGCCTTTGATTCGATTGAAACTTGGGCTGTACTGCAGTCTCTCCAACGGTGCCAAATTGACTATCGGTATATAGAAGTGCTGAAGTTTCTGTACAAAAACACAACCATGTCAGTCCGACTACAAGACCAGACCTCGAAACCTATCCTCTTGCAACGGTGCGTGAGGGAGGGACACGTTATTTCTCCGAAACTGTTCACGGCAGCAATGAAGGATGTTTTTAAGGTTCTGGAATGGAGAGGGCTAGGCAATAATGTCAATGACGAGTACATCACTCACCTTCGGTTTGCCGACGACACAGTAGTCATAGCTGAGACTACGGAGGAGCTCAGTACAATGCTTGGTGACCTCAGTAGAGCTTCCGAAAGAGTGGGACTTCAAATTAACATGGACAAAACCAAAGTCATGGTAAATAACCGTGTAGCACCCACTCCTTGCAAGATCGGAGACTCTACACTCGAAGTTATGGACGACTATGTTTACCTGACCCAGGCGGTCCAGTTGGGTAGGTCTAACTTCGAGATAGAGATCGATCGTCGAATCCAACTCGGCTGGACAGCGTTCGGAAAGCTGCGCGGTATCTTCTCGTCCAATGTACCATAGTGTCTCAAGACCTGTGCGTGTTGCCAGTGATGACATATGGCTCCTAAACGTGGTCGCTTACAATGGGCCTTATCAGAAAGTCACCCAAAGGGCAATGGAAAGGGCTATTCCATTGCCCTTTGGGTATATGTTTTTTATTATATCTGCTTAATTTCAACGTTAATGATGTAACCTCTATGTAAGCCAACTTTATCTTCAATCGTTTTATACAGATCTGAAACCGATACGTCACTCGGCAAACGGATAGATTTTATTTAATATTATACGCGGGATAAGCAATTTAAGCGTATCTTGGAGAAAAACTTTCTTTCGGATTCCATTTTTTAATCGATATGTATAAAAGGAGAAACTGACTGACTGACATATCAACGCACAGCCGAAACTATTGGGACTAGGAGTGTGAAATTTGCCACAAAGCGTCGTTTTATGATGTAGGTGAGCACTAATTTTGTAAAATGTAAATTAAACACAAAACTTTTGCACAAGGCTTTCTTTTGTAATACCTATATGAGAGCACTAAGAGAGCTACATTACATAGTATAAAACAAAGTCACTCCCTATGTATGCATAGATATTTTAAAAAAAAATGTGTCTAATAACTTAAAAATCTATACAATTAAGTTGCCGGGGCTTCCCATAAAGTATTCCGAAGATACTTGTGATGGGATAAACCTCGCTCTTCCTTGATTAATTAACAATTGTTTTGTTGTGCTAATTAGGTATAAGTTACACATGTTTTTATAAAACCAATAAAAAGAGAAATGAAAAAGAAAAATGAAAAATGAAAATCGTGTTTATGGCAGTGTGTTAAAACTAGTGTGTTTTGTATAAATGTGTGTTTATACGTGTGTTTATGAGTGAGTTAGTGAGTTATTTAAAACTACGCAACGGATTTTGATGCGGTTTTTTTTAATAGATAGAGTGATTCAAGAGGAAGGTTTTTATGTATAATACATGCATAATATAGTAGAGAAACACTGATAATTTTAGAGGTTTCTAATGTGACAATAAACACATTTTTTTGCGCTTACATTGCAAAAATGCAAACGCTGGCTAAACCCTGCGAGATAGATCAAAATAAGGTATTGTACGTCTTAAATAGGTCTACAAAAAAGTCTGTGATGATGTGAATGTCTATCTCTTAGGAATAACCCTCAATAACCATTTTTATCCTTTTTACGAGAAAAAATGACTTATTTACGAAGTGATTTTAAGCAATACAGCATTAATCCTTACTCAATCAAGTACCTTAAATACATTGTGCATTTAATATAGATAGATATGGTTCCTTACACCATGCAATTTAAATGAATATTTTCGAAGATATTGCAGATTTAAAATGCAGGGACATAGCGGTTGCGGTGGTATCAGCATGGCACTCGTGCGAAGCCTAGGGTTGCTAGTAAATAATAAAGGTCGTTATTCATTTTTCAAAACTATCCCCATATGTAGATTTAGGGGGTGTTAAGTGATTATACGTGTTAAATAATTTTATTCCTTGTGTTAATCAACTTGACCTAAAATCTTAAATTAAGAAATAAATGGGCAAGTGTGAGTCGGACTCGCACACTGAGGGTTTTATACAAACTAACTTAAGTATGTAAATAATTCAATTCCCGAATCGAGTCCCGAAGATTTTTCCGAATAGAATTCTTTTTTTGTGACGTAACTACAAATTTTCAGTTTTCCGATTTATTCCTATACTTGTGTTATAATACCTTACAAATACAAATACAAATAGCCTTTATAATAAAAAAAATACCTTGTTTCATGCTAAATTTCAGGGGTAAAGTACCCTATGAATTTTGATTCCCTTGAGTTTCGAAATATACGTTTTTTGCGACATAACTGGCCGTATCTTTTTTTTCGGTAACTTAAATGTTTGATTTTTTTCACAGCTTCAAGGGCTTTCAACTCGATATGTCCACGCGTTCTCGAGATAAAGGGTATTGACAGACAAACAGACAGACAGACGGACAACAAAGTGATCCTATAAGGGTTCCGCTTTTTCCTTTTGAGGTACGGAACCCTAATAAAATAATAATCGGTTTTGATCGTCTTCTTTACTGGCAAAAGTCGGTAAAAAAATATGTTTATCTAATTATTTTTCAATACTTTATTCAATTTTCAATTCAAAAATTTGATGTAACAAAGTGATCCTATAAGGGTTCCGTTTTTTCCTTTTGAGGTACGGAATCCTAAAAAAACATAATTACCCAAACAAATTTTCCCAACCTCAGTAAAAATAAAAGAAAGATAGTTTGTTCATAAAAGAGATCACAGTAATGTATAATTAACATTAAAATCCGACAAATCGAATCCAGCTATTAAAACAATTCCAATAAAAAAAACCTTTGTAGGCCAGACGCTACTTACATAATCTAAAGTACGAGTATGAACATTGTCCAATACCAAAGTATTACAACTTCTATTATGTTTTCAGAACTGAATCTTGAAAACACATGGGGCCTGAAACTTTTACAGTAAAACAATTGAGGGTAAGACTCTGTAATCCTCATTGTTTCGCTGAATTTTTACCACTTTTGGGGAGAGACGACAAAAAAGAATGTTTATTTTTCTTACATCGTCACGTCACACAAAAAAAGTGTCTCAAGACGAAAGTCTATGACCAGTGCGTGTTGCCAGTGATGACATATGGCTCCGAAACGTGGTCGCTTGCAATGGGCCTCATCAGAAGACTTAAAGTCACCCAAAGGGAAATGCTATGCTCGGAGTTTCCTTGCGTGATCCAATCAGGAATGAGGATATCCGCTGGAGAATTAAGGTTACCGACATAGCACGAAGAATCGCCAAACTTAATTGGCAATGGGCAGGGCGCATTGCTCGCAGAACGGATGGCCGTTGGGGCCGAAAGGTTCTGGAATGGCGACCACGTACCGGAAGACGTAGTGTTGGACTATTGTATTTAATTGAATTAATTATTAATGATGTTGTTATTTTTTAAATTTGATTTAATGTTATAAAGTATGAAATTAATGGTTTTAATATGACTGTAATTTTAAAGTTTTATAATTTTTTACTTTGTTAATTTTGTTTTTTAATTTTCTACAATTCTGCTCGATGACTTATCTTCATCCTCATCATTTCAGCCGAAAGACGTCCACTATTGGACATAGGCCTCCCCCAAGTGTCACTACAATGACCGTTTCTGTGCGTCTGGCTTATATATTAATATTTATTCTTTGAGGGGATTTACGCTGATATTTTTTTTTATTATTGATAGGTTCGCGTTTGACCACCATCTCACCAAATGGTAAGCGATAATGTGGCCGACGATGGGGCAAGCTAACCTAGAAGTAACCTATTCTCTCTTGACTGAAAGACCCCTAAGTCTAAGCTATCAGGAAACACAGATTCCAGCAGGGAATTCCACTCCTTAGCTGTACGCACAGTATTCCCAAAACGCTTTGTGCGTATGGGTGGGATGTCCACCATGTACCGGTAGTGCAACGCCATACGTCTAGTGGTCCGATGATGGAACGAACTTGGCGGAATTAGATTGTGCAATTCCAGTGCACACTCCCTGAAATGTAAACGATAGAAAACCGACATGCAAGCAACTCGGTGGCGATGCCCAAGGCTTTGGAGCTTTGGCTTAACAAGTGCATCATTGCCGATGATAGCCAAAATACGGGGTTTTGTCTAGTTCGGCTACAGATGTCTAATTCTTTTGTCTTACAATAATATAGTCTACAAATCTGTTGCAACACCGTAAATTAATTTAAATAAATTTATTATTATTTTTATTTTTAGTATTAGTGGCCCTGACTGCTATGCCGGAGGTCGTGGGTTCGATTCCCACCCAGGACAAATGTTTGTGTGATGAGCACGATCATTTGTTCTGTGTCTGGGTGTAATTTATCTATATATGTATGTATTTAGAAATATATAAGTATGTTTATCAGTTGTCTAGTACCCATAACACAAGCTCTGCTTAGCTTGGGACTAGACGGCGTTATGTGATAGTTGTGGAATATTATTATTATTATTATTTTGACTAAGAGCAGTGGTAGCCCAGTGTTAACAGCTCTAACTTACGAGTTGTAGGTCGCAGGTAAACCCAGCCAAGCGTATTACTTTATATAATTTATTTCACTACCGTTGCTCTCAAAACTGTGAAGGAAAACATCGTGAGGAAACTGGCATGGCCTAGAACCAAAAATTCGAAGACTATGTGACATCCACCAACCCGCACTGGACCCGCGTGGTGGATTACGGCCCATTCCTTCTCATAAAGAGGAGGACTGAGTCCCTGCAGTGGGAACATATTTCAAGGTTATGGTTTTTAGGTTACTATTGGACTTGTTTGACATAAATGAGCATGGCAGTTGAGAGTTTGTCATGCTCACTCAAATGTCTCACTGATGGTGGCGCGTGTGTTGGATCATTCGGTTCCCTTCAAAATGGTTGAGCTGAGTGGAGCTAATATTCGCGTCAGGTCCGTGAACGGGCGCTGTCAGTTGAGACTGGTCATCTCTTAGCTGCCAGTTGCTATTTTAATATCTATATTTAGTTTTTTATTTTTACTTTATTGACATTGTTCTCACATGATAGCGACAAGAAACATGTAACAGAGATATTTGTAATTGCAAAACATGATTGAAAAGAGCGTCCATGGAGTTTCTTGCACATTCTTCTCCATAGAGATCTACGCTTTGGAATGTGCAATTAGCATCATTTTTTCTGACTGACTGACTTCTTGACATTTCAAAAATGCTTGTAAATGGTTTATTCATGAAAAATAAAAACACTTAACTAATTAAAATTACATAATATATACACAATAACTCCTATCTAAAATATGGCGTCAATGGTTTATTTGAAATAAATGCTTTTGAATCTTTGAATCTTTGAAGGCTGATTTTGATTATGTTATGTCATGACATAAAGACCTAGGTTATAGCACTTTTCGTAGCCGACCAATTTTCCTTAAAAAAACCTCTATACATCCACACATCCCCTTGCAGTTCCACCCTGAACATTACTGCAGTATGTTTACGACTCTCCGCAGAGGGGTGGGCAGGCTGGGCAGTCAATGTTAATATTTTATTCGTCTGGCAACGACTTTTATGGTTCAAGACTTGAGGTGAGACAATTGGTGTAGCTGTAGCCACCCTTGTTTGGTTTTGGCATGTTAGTAGTGGATGTTTTCACCCTTGTCTGGTTTTTTTATTGTCTTCTCTAGTTTAGTTTTTGTGTCTTTTATTAGGCCAAAAGAAAAGATGGATGGATTGTGTGTCGAGTGATATGACAGAAAAGGGAGTTAGTGATAGCGTGACGAGTGACAGGACAGAATGGAAGAAAAAAAACGCGTGTTGTGTCGACCTCAAGTAATAATAATATAACATCCAATTAACGGATGGCCGTTGGGGCCGAAAGGTTCTGGAATGGCGACCATGTACCGGAAGACGTAGCGTTGGAAGGCCTCCTACAAGGTGGACCGATGACTTGGTAACAGTTGCGGGAGTCCGATGGATGCGTGACGCAAATGGCCGTTCATTGTGGCGACACTTGGGGGAGGCCTATGTCCAGCAGGACGTCTTTAGGCTGGAGTCTTTCGGAGTCTTCTTGACTTTAAGTCTTCTTTCCCATTGTAAGCGACCACGTTTCAGAGCCATATGTCATCACTAGCAACACGCATAAGCATAATCAGCCTTTTAATGTTCCCACTGCTGGGACTCAGGCCTCCTCTCTAAGAGAGGGAATGGGCCTTAATCCACCACGCGGGCCCAGTGCGGGTTGGTGAATGTCACATGTTTTCGAATATCTGGCAACACGCACCTAAGTAATAATATAATAATAATAATATTTATTCAAAATTCTTTACAGGATAAAGTAATACAGTCTTAAATATAAATCTTAATTCTGAGTCTTACGTGCCTGAACTAAGAAATCCAGTGTTTCAGGCGAGAAGAGCTAATATAATTTAAAATGAACAAATAATCAAAAGAATTCTACAGTACAATACAAACGTGTAAAAAATCTGTAATGTAGACAAGTTATCTTATACTGTTACTAGCGAGCCGGGGCTTCGCATGGGTGCAATGCTGATCACTTCATAGTATAAAACAAAGTCGCATCCCGCCTACGTAACGGATTTTGATGCGGTTTTGATCAGCATTGCACCCGTGCGAAGCCGAGGCGGGTCGCCAGTACTAATTTTTTTTTTTTTATATAATATTACACAACTAACACACAACGCCACCTAGTCCCAAGCTAAGCAGAGCTTGTGTTATGGGTACTAAACAACTGATAAACATACTTATATATTTTTAAATACATACATATATAGATAAAATTACACCCAGACACAGAACAAATGATCGTGCTCATCACACAACCATTTGTCCTGGGTGGGAATCGAACCCACGACCTCCGGCATAGCAGTCAGGGCCACTAACCACTAGACCAACAGGCCTATCTAAAATTATACTACAGAATGTCTTTATATACAACTTTTACAGCTTTTTTTAACCGACTTCAAATAAAAGGAGGAGGTTCAATTCGGTTGTCTTTTTTATCATCATTTTTTTTAAGTTTGTTACCTCAGAACTCCTTCGTTTAAGGACCGATTTGCAATTTTTTTTCCCCTAAAAGGATATGCGTCCAGATTGGTCCCATTATTTTCAAAATCCAGTTCTGATGATAATATTACCAAATCTTAACTTCTAGTTTCTTAAGTAATAAGATACTTAAACTAGGTCTAAAATTGTGTAAAAAAATTCACTTTAGCATAATCAGTAAATTCTCTTTATCATCGTAGGATATTCTTTGAAGATGGATGGATTGTGTGAACAGTGATATGAAAGAAAAGGAAGTTAGTGATAGCATGACGGTTGACAGGATAGAATGGAAGAAAAAAACATGTTGTGCCGACCCCAAATAAGATGGGACAAGGGCAGGAAGATGATGATGATCGTAGGATATTCTTTGAAGAGCCTCCCTAAGAATTAAATAGTGAATTAAAGGAAAAAATTGAGGTACGTTTTGTAGAGGAATTTTGTAAGGGTTTTTTTATTAGAGTGTGCATTATATGTTGTACATATATCTTCGTATTTTTAGTTCTAGGTCATGACAGTTTCCTCACGATATTTTCTTCACCGTTCATAGCATAGGTAAACCTGTAAAATAAATCAATAAAAAGACGGCAGCAAGTCTACTTCAGAACTAAAATGGCTGACGGAAAAACTTTTTCAAAGTGACTGTTTTATAAACAAAGAGAGCTGGCCTGATAGGCTATGTACTCATCCTATGTATAGTTTGTCTTTTCCGTGTTCAGACCACGCCTAGACTGGGCGGGGCGTGTGATGGGCGTGGTGGAAACTGTCCATGATGGTGGTGTTGGTTGATGTGGCATATTTTGGGTGGTGCAATGTGAGTGAGATGTTGATATTGTGTGTTTGCATAAGCATAATCAGCCTTTTAATGTTCCCACTGCTGGGACTCAGGCCTGCTCTCTCTAGGAGAAGGAATGGGCCGTAATCCACCACGCGGGCCCAGTGCGGATTGGTAAACAGCATACGCTTTTAAAACAAGCTGCCAAAGGCGGTGACTAAACTTAGCGAGGGAAAGTTCAAAACCCATATTAGGCGTGTCAAAGACTATGTTGAAGACACGCTTGTTTGGCAATGACTGCTTCTGCACATGTGGCCCCCTGGTAACTCATAATATTGTGTAAACGTGTCTATTAACTGCTCCACATTTGTTGTAATATATTTTTTTTCCTTCTAACATATTGCTTTTGCAATATTTTTATATTATTAGAAAAAGTTTAATCGTATTGCGAATGAAGTGTAATATTATTGTTACGAACGTGAGTAATTAAATGCCGGTTTACTATCAGAAAACTTTATTACCAGAAACAATTTACAAATTTATCCAATCACCGATAACCAAATCACAATGTATACAAGAGTCCTTTTTCACTGTCGCTTAGGTCGTTAGATGAAATCACTGGGCACTTAACGTAGGTATTTCGCATTTGTCGCTCTTGGAATCAAAACTGATTCACTTCCGGTCGGAGGCACGTATTTATACGCTGAGCCAGAAAAATTCTAGATACAGAGGTTTCAAGGCCATTCTAGAACAATACAGTCGCATAGTGGAGCAATAAATCATTATTATTAAAAACATGTAATAATGATTCAAGCTAATTTCGACTCTATTGTTAACGACGGAAGGAACAAATTCCCTTGTCAAACTTTTGGAGTAATAATAAAAGAGAGTAATCCGCCATAAGTACTTAGTTGACTCTTTCTAGAATTTGCTAGATCTTGGTACGTGCTTGGGTTCTGGAACCTTCGCTGAGCCAAGTGTTTTAATTTTACGTCGTAACATTATAGAGGCTATAGTTTACATGTATGTTTATGTCTCAAGCGTCTGAACGGATTTAGATCAAATTTGGCACACGAGTAGATCTGGTCCTTTTTATTCAAGACCTTATCATCAGACCCATACAATAACTTCTCTCGCTCTAGGGTGGAGCGAGAAGGCGTGTCAGACTTTTACTGACTAAAACCACACCAGTGTCTTTTAATTGCCCTTTGCGTTCCAGGACCACGTGTTCCCTTTCCAGAAATTCCCTGTGGCCCCATCGGGCATCGGCCCTACTAAGCCCTTACGGTTTTGTTGACATATCTCTAAGGCGTGCGTGGAACACTACGCGCCGTCAATGACTCGGGCTTGGTCCATTTTGGAGGGCCGGACGGCGAGTTACCCATTGCTCGTCGCCCCTAAACCCACACTTACGGTGGCCAGGAATCGCCCGATACTCTGGCGGTGGTTGGCGTGAGGATTTCCATCCAATTCCGTCTCTCTCCGAACCAAGGTCTGGCGTGAGAGGTCGCCGCGATCAATCACCTCCACGAGGACACTACAGTGCTAAGCCCAAGCGGGGTATACCTCCACCATATGCTCCTCCTTGTCCTCCGGGCGGTCCACGCAAAGGTCCAGGACCCTCCCGAACTTGCCATGACCTGTGTCATGTGGAAGGTGAGGATGCCGAAGCGCCTCACTAGCCACAAACCAACGGATTGCGGCCGCTTCGCTTCATTCGTCGCCGCACCGCACCTACACGTGTTTGGACACGTAGACCACGGTAAAGTATAGATTGTTTTTACTATTTGCGCCACATCACTTCGCGTTCGCATTGAATTGCCTACATAGGAAATTAATTAGACACTATATTATAACCTTTTTTTAGTGTTATAATAGCGGCAACAGAAATACAATTAAAAAAAGTACCTAATCGGCAGTAGTATCATCACAACGCTAATGTTTCTCTATTTGTCGATTTGGATTAATTTATTAAATTGTTTATATAGTATATTATTGTATTGTATCTTTTCTTTTCGGTGGGAAAATCATCCAATGACGTCCCTCGCTCTTGGATGGGAGCGGGAGGAACCCACTCCTGTTCCTTCGTTGCCTTTCATACCAGGGCCGAGTCTTCCTTTCAGATGCAGACCCTTGGCCTCAGTAGGCTTCGACCCTGCTGGGCATCTACGGTTTGCTGACATCTCCTTGAGGCGCGCGTGGAACATTACACGCTGTCGACGACTTGGTCTCAGTCCGGTCGGTTACCGGACGCTCGGACGGCGTGCGTACCCATTGCTCGCCATCAGCAAGCCCGCGCCTACGGTGGCCGGAAATCGGGATCGGGATCCCGGCGGCTGGGGCGTGAGGGCCGCTCCCTCGCGCGTGCACGTGCGGCCTCCTCCTTTGCTAACATTATGTACTGCTTCGCAGAAGGAGGCGACCGACGATTCGTTTGTATATATTATTTTTTATATTCACCTTCTTTCTGTTTTTTATTGTACCTGCCACTATTTTTTTCTGCATCACCCAAAGGTTGACTGCTAGACAATGCCTAAGTAATTAAGTCCGCCTCTTTACCTTTATCTGCGTAAAGTATTAAATAAATAATAATAAATTAAATACATCATACATGGTGGTGACCCCGACTTACGATTGTAGGTCGCGAGTTCAAACCCAGCCAGGTGCATTACTTTGTGTAATTTATTTCATCATCACTGCTCTCAAAACGGTGAAGGAAAACATCGTGAGGAAACCGGCATGTCCTAGAACCAAAAATTCGAAGACATGTGACATCCACCAACCCGCAATGGGCCCGCGTGGTGGATTACGGCCCATTCCCTCTCCTAGAGAGGAGGCCTGAGTCCCAACAGTGGGAACATTATAAGGCCGACTATGCTATGCTAAATACATCATCTGTGATTTCAACTGTCTAGGTATCACAGTTCATGAGATACAGTCTGGTGACTGACAGACGGACAGTGGAGTCTTAATAATAGGGTCGGGGTCCCTCCCTTTGGTTAAGGAGCCCTAAAAAAGGAGGTAAAACACCACCTTGAGGTGTAGCCGCCGGGATCCCGATCCCGATTTCCAGCCACCGTAGGCGCGGACTTGCGGACGGCGAGCAATGGGTAGCTCGCCGTCTGAACCAAGTCCAAGTGTTCCACGCGCGCCTCAAGGAGATGTCAGCAAACCTAAGGGGCCCAGCAGGGTTGAAGCCTACTGGGGTCATGGGTTCGCTTCTGAAAGGAAAACCCGTTCCTGGATTGCAAGGCAACAAATGAACTGTTGAAGAGTTCAGGTACCTGCCCCCCTAGCCAAGTTACCGTTTCGTTTGCGTCGAACGCCTCTAGTAGGCCACGCCTCCGATTCCTTTGTTCTGACCACGTGACTGAGCGTTGAGATGACGTCAGAACAAAGCAATCGGAGGCGACCTACCGAGACCTACTACTTCGTGGCCTACTCGAGGTGCTCGACGCAAACGTAATGGTCGTAACTTGGCTAGGGGGCCAGAGGTGTCGAGAATGAAACGACTTGGTTCTTCCTTCAGTAATATATTCTTGAAAGGTCAGCAATGTTCTCACAGTTATAATTTTTAAACAATCTTGAAATAATAAAGTTGTTGTTGCGAGCAAGCAGAGAGAGAGAGATTCTTCAAGTCCATTTTTTCCGAAAACTGAGCTGTCAAAAATCTTGTCTTCCTCAGACTCTCGGCGCGTCCGGTTGTCAGTAGTGTTGTCCATAAACTTACTAATATATATATAGTGTTGCGAACATGAACATAGGATTGGATTTTAGTCAGTAATAGTCTGACACGCCCTCCCGCTCCCCTCAAGGGCGGGAGATGTCATTGGATAATTTCCTACTTTAAAAAAAAATACCACCTTGAGGCGTGTCTCTTCCCGAACTCTGCTCACTTTCTTCGTAGCTCCGCGACAGTTTGAAGTAGGCGTCTCAACGTCGCCCTATTGGCCGCTAAAATGTTACACAAAAATCAATATTCTTTAGCCGCTCCATGAATGTTTGATTCTACCAAGTACCACATTTTATTGCTCCAGGATCTTGGATTTATCATTACGACCTTACCTCAGGGGGTACGGTTGTGTCATATTTTTTCTGGTATTGGCAAAATAGGAAGTGTATTGGCATGGTTATAGGGCTGAGGAAATTGAAGGTGAGAAATTGGTTCTGAACATTTTTTCGGCAATATTTTTGTAGCTTCTTACGTCTTATATTAGGACTTCAATTGCAGTGGCCTACTTATATCATTGTAGTGACCTTGATCCTGTATCGCAAAATTGGAGTTCTCTGCGCGATTTGAACATAATACAACAGCACGAAATTATCTATTGGGCAGTTGCCCAAGCCAGACATAACACCCTTCTGGTCGGAGAATCCTCCCTTTTCAAAGTTGGTGTGCGGGACTTTACTCTCTGTTCCGCATATCTATACAAACGCAATTTGCCTGCTGCGGTCTTCCCGTCCAACTATAATTTAGGTGTCTTCAAGGCTAGAGTGAATAGGTTCTTAATAAACTAGTGCGCCTCACCATCAATGATTGTATCACTGCTTACCATCAGGTGGGATCGCAGTCAAGCACTGGTTTATATCAATTAAAAAAAAAGCGACATCATCGACATTTCAGCCGAAAGACGTCCGCTGTTACTGACTTGCCTATGCCTTCCCCAAGTATCGCTACAATGAACGGTCTGGAACGAATAGAAAGCGCTAAATTGGTTCCGCACCCAGGTAGGCCATTGTAAACACAACTTGGTGAAATGGGGTTTTATAGACCCGTCGGATAAAATTCAAAAATGATTTTTTTTTTTTTGGTGCTGCCGCTGCGGCTGCGGAGAACCTCAAGCGGCGGAAATATAACAACCTCGTCGGCAGTTATATTTTTGAGCCGTTTGGGGTTGAAATTCTTGGGCCGTGGGGTCCGAGTGCTCATTCGCTTTTTAAAGAACTATCCAAACGCTTAGTTGACTCTTCGCGTGACCCAAGGGCTGGCTTTTACCTCAGTCAGAAATTAAGCATTGCCATACAACGTGGCAATGCCGCCAGCCTTTTGGGCACACTTCCAGTCGACAGCGTTGCGGAGGAGTTTTATGACGCCATATTTTACTTAGGAGTAGCCTTTAGTGTTTATGTGTGTTATAAATTAAATTGTACTTTTAGTAAAAATGTTTTTAGTTCACATAGGCCTACCCGTCCACTTATAAAATGTTAGAAGCTAATGCACGGTTCCAATTGGTCGTTTTCTATGGAGAAGGACCGGCAAGAAACTCCATAGTTACCTAGTTTTTGAAAAAAATAATTGATTTTACAATATTTCTATATTACAATATTAAGGGGATGCAACTCGACATACATTTTCACAGTTTTTCATACAACCGCTCTTACGCGATTATGACGTTATTACACATTTTTCATTCGATATTTTGGAAACACAGTATCCTGTGGATATTATCTAGGCTTCTATGGAAATCAATTTATAAATTTGTGTAAAACTAATCCAATAGAGACCTCTGAAAATCTGCTATTTTGCATGAACTTTGACACTTCAAAATTTGCTCAAAAATTAAAAAGTTAAAAAAGTATAACAACAGAAGCTTTGCAAATTTAATCAAGATTCTAAATGACGACATTTTTTTAACTTATAAGAGTTTAAAAATCATGTATTTCCTGGAACAAGTTTTGTAAAATATTCGAGTAAATCACGGAATTACCGAATGCTAACAGAGTTTTCAGGCGTTATCTTTTTTTTTTCGCGTTGCCTTTTTGTCAAACATCGCGTTGGATTGCGTTAGATGAATGTAACAAGCTTTTAAACTATGCTCGATGTTGACGATAGGCGAGTGAAAAAGGACCCACTTAAAGCTTTCTGAGACAGATGAGGCTCATTGTGAGCGACCACGTTTCAGAGCCATATTAATTATGTCATTACTGGCAATCATTCTATTCAATTAAAAAAAAAATACAACCGACTTCAAAGTAAAAAAAACACTGAAAAGTGCAAAATAACTTTAATTTCGGAAGTCGGTGTTTCTATAATAGTTTTGTCTCTTCGTTATTTAACACCGACTTCCGAATTAATAATTTTACTCTGTGAAATTGATGTTTAATGGGTTATTTTATGTGTTTTAGATGGATACGCGCAAAACAAGATTGATGAGCATTTTCGATGATTCTGACAACTCTACCGAGGCGGATCCTTACCAAGACGATGATGGAGAATATGGTTCGGATAAAGATTTTGACCCACAAGGCAATACATCAGGAAGTGAAACTACCTGATTTATATACGTTAGACGTTATTACACGTTGTGTCCGTTCACGTCTAGTTAACTTACTTTTAATGACATAACGTATTTATACGATAACGTGATAAAACGGTTGTGTCATGATGTCTTTAAAACAATATATTTTCATGGGAGGCTACGTACTCATACGTCGTATAATTTGTATGGACATTTACTGTGTCATTTTGGTACACAGTCTCAAGTGGTAGCGTCCTCGAACGTGTTAACTTATAAGAGTTTAAAAATCATGTATTTCCTGGAACAAGTTTTGTAAAATATTCGAGTAAATCACGGAATTACCGAATGCTAACAGAGTTTTCAGGCGTTATCTTTTTTTTTTCGCGTTGCCTTTTTGTCAAACATCGCGTTGGATTGCGTTAGATGAATGTAACAAGCTTTTAAACTATGCTCGATGTTGACGATAGGCGAGTGAAAAAGGACCCACTTAAAGCTTTCTGAGACAGATGAGGCTCATTGTGAGCGACCACGTTTCAGAGCCATATTAATTATGTCATTACTGGCAATCATTCTATTCAATTAAAAAAAAAATACAACCGACTTCAAAGTAAAAAAAACACTGAAAAGTGCAAAATAACTTTAATTTCGGAAGTCGGTGTTTCTATAATAGTTTTGTCTCTTCGTTATTTAACACCGACTTCCGAAATTAAAGTTATTTTGCACTTTTCAGTGTTTTTGTTTTACTTTGAAGTCGGTTGTATTTTTTTTGTAAAAAGTTTTTTATTTTACACTTTTTTTTAGTTATGGTACCACCACTAAAAAGTACCCCTCAGCCAAACTTAAATACCTTATAGCCAGAGTGCATCTCATGACAATTCTAATAATCCCAAACACGGTTATATTACATTAATTTATTACAGAGTTCCGGTGCCTAACTTCAGGCTTCATCATCAGATCAGTTCGATATATTCCCCCTCTACTTTCAGTCAGTCATCGACTACACGTATAAACAAAGCAATTTTACTTGTTACGACGGTTCTGCTGTGATCCTATGAGGAGTTCTGTTCCATATCTTCGAAGTTCATGATCAGATCATAACAATATTTCTATGGGACCAACTCGGAAGCATAACCTTCCAATCAAAAAACAAATTGTCGAAATCGGTCCACAATTGACTGACAAATCGGTGAACATACATAAAAAAAAAAAAACATACATTCAACCGAACATAATATAACCTCCTCCTTTTTGAAGACGGTTAAAAACTAAAGACGAATATACTTATATAACCTAACTATATACACATAGAAAATAATATACTTAGGCATCAAAATACTCTTTTCAATACTCTTACTCGAAAACTGGCTCTTATCGCACTACGATTAGGTTTAACATGCCATGTTTATCACCCTCGTGATTTTTTTTTTAATTTATCACAACAAGGGCTTTTTTCATTCCTATTTCGTCACGGTCAACGATGATTATCGTTTTTGTTTAGGCAAAGAGGCTGATATTTTCAAGGTTTTAATATCTAATGAAAATTTAAATTGTGTTTTTGATCAGAATAATATAAATAAACATGATTACTTACACGATAATTGGTTATTACCAATAAATTAACATTTATCCGTGTTCTAAATTCAAAAATATTTGAATTTGTTATTTTTAATATTAGGATGTATATCGGCTTTATACCTTTGCTTCTCCTTTAACCTGCGAAGGTTATGCGCAGGAAAAAAGTAAATTAAATCACATTATTGGTATTATTGTTGATTTGGTGAAAAAAATGGCGAATTTAAGTTTTGAAGACAATTATTTAGATGTTACGCCTCCAGATATTGTGATTGAGGCACAAAATGCTTGCGATAGCTTCCATCTAAATCTAAACGGAAATATATGGCAACTTTGGATAATTTTCTTCAGTGAAAAATTAACAAAAACGCCACATCATTTTCAGAAAAAATATTTTCGTATTATTTTTCTTCGTAAGTGTATTGAAAAATGTCGTTTGATACACGTGCAAATTTTTCACTGCAGCCCTCAGCTCCATAACACACTCGCCTACGGCTCGTGCGAATCCCGCCTCGGTCGCAATGACAAACTTTCTGCACTTGTATCAAAATGTACTATTCACATCGTTGTCTTCTGAACATGTCGGAAACATGCACAGAAGACTGGCTGCATGGCCACGTTGAATGGTAATCCCAATTCTTTTCGCAAAGAACCAGCTGGCCACTTAATTGATTGTTACGTTTATTCTAACACAAGTAGGTACGTGTAGGTACCATGCCCATTCGCCTGCAGAAATGAGTTTTGCTATTTATTACAAAATTATAAATTTGTAATTTCCTTTTATACTAGCATTGTCGTTGTGATATTAGGTTAGATTTATTTATATACGAGTACGAACAGTACAGTGTCTCAAGACGAAAGTCTATGACCAGTGCGTGTTGCTAGTGATGACATATGGTTCCGAAACGTGGTCGCTTACAATGGGCCTCATCAGAAGGCTTAAAGTCACCCAAAGGGATCAGAAATGAAGATATCCGCAGGAGAACCAAGGTTGCCGACATAGCACGAAGAATCGCCAAACATAAGTGGCAATGGGCTGGGCACACTGCTCGCAGAACAGATGGCCGTTGGGGCCGAAAGGTTCTGTAGTGGCGACCGCGTACCGGAAGACGCAGCGTTGGAAGGCCTCCTACAAGGTGGACCGATGATCTGGTAAAGGTTGCGGGAATCCGATGGATGCGAGACGCACAGGACTGTTCATTATGGCGACACTTGGGGGAGGCCTATGTCCAACAGTGGACGTCTATCGGCTGAAATTATGATGATGATGATATACGAGTACTAGCAGCTAACTGCGTAAAAATCGAAAATTGTCCCAAGGAAACATATCCTTTTCCATTTTCTTTGCCCCATTCCTTCTTCTCCCTTAAACATTAACTAACTAATCAACTATATTAATTTAAATCTAAAAAAAAGTCTAAAGCTTTAACAGGAAAAAATAATAAGAAATTCATGAAATAGTTCTTGTTTTACGACAAGGTCCAGGCTGCAATAAAATGCATGCGAGGCCGTTAAATATATCGATGAGGGGACCTTTACGAAGAACCACAAATGTTTCACTGTGAGCTAGACATTTATATACCTACGATAGTAACAAAGATAATAAAATATGTACAGAATTGTTGTCGGTAAGTACCTACGACCACGTATTTTTTATTATTGACTACCTGACCCGGCGAACTACGTACCGCCTAATAGTAAGGATAACGCCATCTACTGCATAGCATAGCATAGCATAGTCAGCCTTATAATGTTCCCACTGTTGGGACTCAGGCCTCCTCTCTAGGAGAGGGAATGGGCCGTAATCCACCACGCGGGCCCAGTGCGGGTTGGTGGATGTCACACGTCTTCGAATTTTTGGTTCTAGGACATGCCGGTTTCCTCACGATGTTTTCCTTCACCGTTTTAAGAGCAGTTGAGATGAAATAAATTACACAAAGTAATGCGCCTGGCTGGGTTTGAACCCGGCGAACTTCGTACCGCCTAATAGTAAGGATAACGCCATCTACTGGCATTACCAGAACAGCATAATTCATTTTATAATGACATTTCAATTAGAGATGGGATTTTTTTTTCTTTTTTTTTTCTCACCGTATAAACCTTCCCTGGACTGTCACAAATATTTTAAGACCAAAATTAACCAAATCAGATCAGCTGTTCTCGAGTTTTAGCGAGTCTAAGGCGACCATTACTGATAGGCTTTTTCGATTTATTATTGATAGGCTCGCGTTTGACTACTATCTCACCTGATGGTAAGCCATGATGTGGCCGACGATGGAGCACGCTTGCCTAGAAGTAACCTATGAATCACTCTTGACTTAAAGACCCCTAGGTTGTAGCTATCAGGGAACAAATATTTTGACTGACGAAAAACCTACCGTCTAATGCGATGACTGACGTCAGAAAGGGGAGTCAGTGATAGCATGACTGCTAATAATGATAGAATGGAAGAAAAAAATGTATTGTACCGACCCCAATTAGTAACATGGGACAAGGGCAGAAAGAATATAAAATAATAATGATTGTTGAATGTTCTGTTACAAATTAAATCTTAAATTGTTTGACACAAATATAAAAGCTGAATAATAAATCATGTCTATTATGATACAAGTGGAGAAAGTTTGTCATTGCGATTGAGACTTCAGCGATCATTCACCCGAGTCGCAGGAAAGGGTGTTATGGAGCCGAGTGCTGCAACGACCAATTTCCACGTGTATCAAACGACGTTTTACAATACACTTACAAAGAAAGAAATAAACGAGGTTGACCTTATTTACATTATTTACATTTTATTGACATTTAGCTTTTTTATTATTGTAACTATTTAAACTATGATATTAATGTGATGACAAATAATGTGGAATGTATTTTTATTTATTTACCTGGCAAGTTCCTGTACCAGCATGTCTATATAAATTGTTTTTTTTTTTTTTATTTATTTAAGTATTGTGGTTTTTGAATGTTTTATTACGTGTTGTAAAATTTTCAACCATTCGACACAAATGTAAATTTGTTGATGAAATGAATAAAATAAATAAATAAAAATAAATAAGACCGAAGATCGCCCAACCTGATACGATAAATACAATAAATTGTGGCGCGGCAAGCTCGCGCACTTTTCCACTCTTGTGTGGAAAACATTCAATATCGTGCCTAAAAGCGAGGATAAGAGTGGATTTTCGAGTAAATGTCATCATCATCCTCATCATCTTCCTGCCCTTGTCCCGTTTTACTCGGGGTCGGCGCAACACGTTTTTTTTCTTCCATTCTGTCCTGTCATTTTCGAGTAAGTGTATTGAAAAATAAATAAACAAATACACACACGCGAAAAATATAACCGCCCTTCTAGCGCAGTTGGGCAAAGCGCTCAAGCAACATGCTTTGTGTATTTTGCTCACAAAAACGATTAAAATTCAACTACCATTCCATTCCCCTACAATAAACTTACAAAAAACTTAACACAGAGACTATTTGAAATAATTTAAATTTTAAATTCCTTGACTAGCGATTAAAGTTCTAGACAATTACTATTCTGAACGTTTTTCGAGTAATTACAGTCGAGTTCACTGTTATTACATTTTTATACGTTTATTATGAAATAAGTAGTTATGAGATAAAACATGTTTTGGGACATGGTTCTGCCTGTGTAATACAGGCAGAACCGAACTGGTATTTTATTTATTTGTTTATACAAAATGTACGTACATACATGTCATGACATACACACCCTATTAGAAAATGAAGTTACATTTATTACTAATAACTTTTTATTATGATTTTTTTTTATTGTACTTTTTAGTACAATATTGACCGGTCTACACTGTCCTTACATAATATCTACTTATACTATGGAAATATTGTAAGAACAACAATTTTTTTAAAAGAGTAACCATGGAGTTTCTTGTCGGCTCTTCTGCATAGGAAACGACCAATTTGGAACCGTGCACTAGTTTCTGACGTTTTATAAGTAACCCATGTAGGCCTATGTGAAATAAACAATTTTTGACTTTGACTTTGACGATATGCGAGTGAAAAAGGACCCTCTTAATTGCACTTGGGTATAGGCCAGGCAAATAAGGCGAAAATAGAGGTAACGAGGTTTACTAAATTTTTGCATGGACCCTTGTTTGATCTTGTAAAACTTGTCTTAAAAGTCTAATATCATATCGTCTTGAGATGTTGAAGGTCATAAGATCATAAAAATCTTTTTTTTTTACGAATATCTCGTTTGGTTTGCACCCTAGGACATTTTAGTTATTAGGAAGGTTAAAGAGCATAAAATTCTCTACAATTTTCGATATTACGCGCCGTTCTTGAAATGGAGCATGAAGAGTGGGAAGTGGTCCACCCTATACGTATTGATTCAACCTGGATAATGGAATTCAATTAATATAGGATGTATATCCCACCACAAAAAAAAAAAACACCACGAAAAATACGATTGGCAGCCATAGGGTGTTTTTAATATCATGCGGATTTCTTAACGCATGCGGAATGGCTCCGCATGCAAGGCAGCTGCCCGATGTCACGCCTCGCATCCCGCGTGCGTATTCCACGCATTACAATAAATGCTTATATGAAAAGTACATTTGCGGGGGCTACGCGTGCGGAGCAATCCCGCATGCGTGATGAAATCCGCACGATATTAAAAACACCCTTATCGCAACCTGGAAAGAACAGAAAATGCCTGGGAACAAAATGACGTTGCTTTTAGACTTTGAGAGAAATTAATTTAACTTATGTTTTTTTTTTACATTTTGCGGGTCACCGTCAGGTTCTCTAATCATTTAAACTATGATTAATAATAATAATAATAAATCATTTATTTTCAGGCATCTTGACCCATAGATAGATACCTTACAGACGTTAGTTTGTAAGGTATCTGATGTAAGGATCTGGTATGGTATATTTGGTGATTTAAGTTAATACATATAAAGCAAATTAAACACAATTTATTGTTAATAAATAAGATTTATGACTATGTTAGTAACACTTCACACTGCACTTGTTCACTTTGTGCTTGCCACAGAACGTGACACTTGTCCGCGGAAGCGACGGAACACCACGCCCTGCGGCCAAAAGTCTTCCTTCAACATGAGTGGCAGAAAAGTATTCGGGACTCGCACCACGAACGCCCTGAAATAGACGTTACGGTACGACTCCAGCAGCTGTACCCTCAATGCTAACTTCGTCTTATGGCGCACGTACTCCACGATGTCTTCCACCCTTGTGTTGTAATGCAGGCGGGAGATGTACACGGGAGTGTTTGGCTGAGCAGCACGCAGACCTACGCTAGGAGTTAAAGACCGTAACAAAAATATGGTATTACTGAGATAAATGAGTTAATAATCATCATAAAATAAAAGAGGTTGTGTATCAATACAACCTCTCAGTTCAGCCAACCCTATTTAATAACTTTTTCATAAAATAGCCATTCTATAGAGTTGTTACATGAACTGAGTGGGTTGTAGGTTGATGATTTTAATGACTCAAATTCCAGAAATAAATACCTACGTGTTACATTCGCAAATATTTCAATCAACTTGACATTGACCTTCAAAATGCGAAAATTTGTATTTTGGCATTTTCGCCTCACTCTACCCTGACACTTTAACCTCAATATTAAAATAGATACATAAATTCCCATATAATACAAAATATGTAATTAACGTTGACGACCACAATGATATATCATTAATATTATAAGAGACGTCCGAGAGCCTTGGAAACCTATACATATATTTGTTTATTTATCTATTTATTTATTTATTTATTATCTTCCTTACAACTATCATTACAGGTAAATACCTAATGATATAGTGCGGTATTAAAAGAAAAAGAAATCTAATTGTACTTATCTACATCATAGTTATTATGATAATAATACCTTACATACTAAGTTCAATAAATATAAAAACACAATACTTAAAATATAAAAACTACCTTTGGAGGTAGGTGGAACAGAGAGAGTAAAGTCCTGGAAACCTCCGTTGAAAAGGGATGATCCTCCGACCAGACGGGTGTTATGTCTGGTGGGTAACTGCCCGATAGATGATTTCAGGCTGATCTATATTATGTTCTAATCGCGCGGAGAACTTTGCCCGATGCAGGATTAGTTCTTATGTGACGCCATAGATGTCGCTACACACCTATAGCCTACTCTAATCTACACTATAACATAAAATAAACAATAGCATTTTTGCGAATTCACTCGACCTTCTCCCGAAGAATATAAACCTATACGTTTCCTTAAATATCTAAGCTTTCAAATAAAACCCAGATACACACAGACAAACATCTCCATTCTTCAAAAACAACCATAAAGCAACAAGTAACGCTAAACTAATAAGAAAAACGGTTGTATTTGTGTCTGTTTGTCGCAGTCGGCCGTAAGCCGTGCTCGAGTAAGCGGGGGTTCAAAATATGACGACGGTAAGGTTAGGGTGGATACGACAATCCCAGAAAAAAAATTAAACTAAAGAGATCAACAAAAGTTTAAAGTAATAAACTTAACAAGACTTTAATTCAACTATTTTTGAAATAGATCATTTTTTTATTCTAAAATAATTCGTTTATTATTTATTGGTTTTTAATCTACATATTTATGGATGGAGAGGGAGATGGAGGCCACAGAAAAGATGGATGGATTGCGTGAGGAGTGATATAAAAGAAAAGGGAGTTAGTGATAGTGTGACGGGTGACAGAACGGTATGGAAGAAAAAAAACGCGTTGCGCCGACCCCAAGTAATATGGGATAAGGGCAGGAAGAAGAAAAATCTATTTAAATAATTAGACCACTATGAATGTTGTGCATAACTGTGACTTTTTTACGCAGGATCACCTCGTAAATGTTATTTTTATATTGTTGAAATTACATTGTAAATAAGTCGTTGGTGTGCCTATAGCATAACAGCTGCATAACCAGCCTTAATTTAATGTTCCTACTGCAGGCACTCAGGCTTCCTCTCTAGGAGAGGGAATGGACCATAATCCACCACGCGGTCCTAGCACGGATTAAATTAGTGGATGTCACATGTCTTCGATTATTTTATTCTAAGACATGCTGGTTTCCTCACGTTGTTTTCCTTCACCGTTTCGAGAGCAGTGGTGATGAAAGAAATAACTGCTTCGACTTACGAGTCGCGTGTTATTTTGTGTGCCTACACAAAAAAATATTATAATATCAAAAAGTCGAGAATCCCAAAGATAATCCCTAACCTAACACCCGCACGAAATTCGCTTGGATCGCTACGCAGATCACTAGTATGTAAATATATTTCTCCGCCTTATCCACATTAACCTGCACTAGTCCGTGCACCCGGCGTACCCCGGAGATCTGTATAAAATACCAATTATTTGTCGCTACCGGAATATTTAATAACACTCTTATACAGTTATATTAATTTTTATACCAACATTATACACTTTTTAGCTTTGTTTTGTTTCTGAGTTACTCATAAAGAAATACGATGTGCATTTGTTTTGGATTGTACTTTTTCTTTTATTTGTGTTTAAAGTTTTTTTTTTTATTTCTCGGAGTTTTTCTCGAGTTTATCGCTGCCCTAGTTCAATAGTAAGATGTATTGACCAAAGTATGTTTTTTTTTTCGGGTGGGAAAATCATCTAATGACGTCCCCCGCTCTTGGGCGGGAGATAGTGTCAGACTTTTACTGACTAAAAACCCACTCCTGTTCCTTCTTTGCCATTTTTCCACCCGGGGATCTCTTTCGCATCACCCATGGCCCCAGTAGGCTTCGACCCTGCTGGGCCCCTACGGTTGCTGACATCTCCTTGAGGCGCGCGTGGAAGACTATGCGCCGTCGACGACTTGGGCTCGGTCCGAACGGTTACCGGACGATCGGACGGCGTGCCATCCATTGGTCGCCGTCCGCAAGCCCGCGCCTACTGTGGCCGGAAATCGGGATCGGAATCCCGGCAGCGGTTGGGGCGTGAGGACCGTTGCCTCACGCAATCGGCCGCCTCCTTTGCTAGCATTACTGCTTCGCAGAAGGGGGCAACCGCCAGCCACTCCTCCTCGCTCCGGACCATGGCCTGTACCAAGGCCCGGCGCGAGAGATCGCTGCCGCCGATCGCTCCCACGAGGACACGGCGGTGCTCTGCCCAAGCGGGGCACACCTCTACCGTATGCTCCACCGTGTCCTCCGGGCGCTCCACACAACCAAAGTATGTTTTGAGTTAATCATACTTTTATGATTTTACTGTCACTAATTACCTTGTTGTTAATTGAAATGTGATTGATTTATTAAAAACAATAACTTAGTATTTAATATGATTGGGAGTTATTTATATTTTAATCTTCTTCTTCTTCCTGCCCTTGTCTCGTTTTATTTGGGGTCGGCGCAACACGTTCTTTTCTTCCATTCTGTCCTGTAACTCGTCACGCTATCACTAACTCCCTTTTCTTTCATATCACTTCTCACACAATCCATCCATCTTTTCTTTGGCCTCCCTCTCCCTCTCCATCCATCCACATGTAAACTCTATAATATATTTTAATACGAATAAAATATTTTTTATAATAGTTTTAAGGTTTATAATAGTAAGATAACCTCATATTGAACTCGGGTTACCTAAGTAAAAAAATGTTTTGAGATTTTATGTTGTCTCTAAAATGGTTTCAAGAAATCTCTATGTAGAAATAAAAGAAAATTAAAAATATTCTTAACTTTCTAGATATTATAAGATGTCAGAAACTTTAATTAGTATTCGGTAAAAATATGCATAAATGTCTCAGTGAGACGTTGCTATGGCACTTAAATTGCGTTTTACATTATATCGGATTTTTAAATCGGATACAAGAGCCATGAAACAAAACTTATCTCAATCCTGATTTCCGGCCACCGAAGGCGCGGGCTAGCGGACGGCGAGCTGTGGGTAGCCCGCCGTCCGACCGTCCGGTAACCGTCACGTAACCTACGCGCGCCTCTGGGAAATGTCAACAAATCGTAGGGGCCCAGCAGGGTCGAAGCCTACTGGGGCCACGGGTAGTGTGAAAGCGAAACCCGGGGCCCTGGGACGAAGGCAACGAAGGAACAGGAGTGGGTTTTAGTCAGTAAAAGTCTGACACTATCTCTCGCTCCGCCCAAGAGCGAGATTTGTCATTAGATGTTTAAATTTGGTGTTTTTTTATGATACGAGTATCTTAAACTCGTTAAAAAGTAAAAGGCCCGTTTTGAGATTTGAGAAATATACCCTAGAATATAACTTGAAAAGAAACTGAAAGAAACAATAAAATAATAATTAATTACCTACATAAAGTGTTTTAAAATAAATACATAATTTTTTTTGGCGCGTTAAATAATATGATGGAATATATTTTGACTGGCCTGTTGGTCTAGTGGTTAGTGTCGAAGTGTGGTAGTGTGGTGAAGGAAAACATTATGAGGAAACTGGCAAGTCTTAGAAGCAAAAAATCGAAGATATGTAACATCTACTATCCCGCACTGGGCCCGCATACTGGATTACGGCCCATTCCCTCACCTAGAGAGGAGGCCTGAGTCCCAGCAGTGGGAACATTAAACGACTGCATATGCTATTGATAATATATTATACATAGTAGTATCAATACAACTACTGATACTAGTTTTTTGATCATCATCATCATCATTTCAGCCGAAAGATGTCCACTGCTGGACATAGGCCTCCCCCAAGTGTCGCCACAATGAACGGTCCTGTGCGTCTCGCATCCATCGGACTCCCACAACCGTTACCAAGTCATCGGTCCACCTTGTAGGAGGCCTTCCAACGCTACGTTTTTTGATACGTAGGTACAAACAACACGTAAAAAAATAAGACTTACAAAAATAAAACCAACTCCATCACCTTAATTTTTAAGAGGGCACTTCTCCACTCGTCTATTTCCAACGGGAGCATGGTTTTAAAACCTTGTTGTTTCATCCAATGCATTGTTTGATAAAGAGGTTGCGTGAAGAAAGAGAGATAACGCCTGTCCCCCTAGCCAAGTTACGATCGTTTCGTTTGCGTCGAACGCCTCGAGTAGGCCACGCCTCCGATTCCTTTGTTCTGACCACGTCCACTGAACATTGAGATGACGTCAAAACAAAGGAATCGGAGGCGTGGCCTACTCGAAGCGTTCGACGCAAACGAAACGATCGTAACTTGGCTAGGGGGGCTGCACTCCTAGCCAAGTTGATAATATGCAATCGTTAACGCTAGTCGAAAACTAATCAAATGTATGGGAATGACATCATCTCAACGTTAAGTCACGTCGTCACAACAAACGAATGAATTGTTATCGTTTTTACAATGTTCAACGCTACTTCGATCCTTTGTTATACAAACGCTACATTGTAGAACGAGCGGCCGACTCAGGCGCGTCAACATGGCTACCAACTTATCGTTTTCTACAATTGCTGACACCAAAGCGTTATCGATTGGAGAACGGAATTCGACACGAAACGGTTGTACTTGTGTGTGTAACTTGGCTAGGGGGGCTGAACGCTCTATTGGCATTTGCTAATTCCGTCATTTACAAAACTTGTTCCAAGAAATACGTGTTTTTTTTAATAACCTTCAAAGTTTTTTAAATATTGTCATTCAGAATCTCGATTAAATGTGCAAGGTTTCTATACATGTCATATTTTTTTATATTTTTAATTTTTAGGTACATTATGAAGAGTCAAAGTTCACGCAAAATAACAGATTTTCCAAGGTCTTTACTCGGGCTTGGGTGGCTCGCTGTCCGACCGTCCGGTAACCGTCCGTACCGAGCCCAAGTCGCCGACGGCGCGTACTGTTTGACGCGCGCCTCAATGAGATGTCAGCAAAACGTAGGGGCCCAGCAGGGTCGAAGCCTACTGGGGCCACGGGTAGTATGAAAGTGAAACCCGGGGCCCTGGGACGAAGGCAAAGAAGGAACAGGAGTGGGTTTTTAGTCAGTAAAGTCTGACACTATCTCCCGCTCCGCCCAATAGCGGGATTTGTCATTAGATGATTTTTGCACCTAAAAAAAGGTCTTTACTGGATTATTAAAAAAATAAAAGTTTTGAATTCAATCGAAACCAAGATATTTACAAGATGTGTTTCCAAAATTTCTAGAAAAAAATGGAATCACGGAAGAGCGGTTGTATGGAAATGTAACTCGGGTTGGTCGCTCTTAAGACAGTCTGGTTGAGACAAGTATCTTCAGCAGACTTTCTCAAACATGTGGAATCATATTGCAGAGGTACATATCATTAGCCATTATGGCGACAAACTAGTAGAAAGGTAATTTTCTTTTATATTTTAAAATTGAATCTTGACGTATTGAGTCTGGATTATTGTGTGCGTTTCCACGACATCAATGAAAAAGTAAGATAAAGAATTTTACTCCTATATTTTGAGTTATAACAAACGCAGAGTTGCTAGCCTATAGGTTTTCTACCGGTGTGTGTGCACTCCATCATCGAACCACCAGACGTACGGTGATTCGCCACCGGTACTTGGTGGACATCCAACTCCTAGGCACAAAGCGTTTTGGGAACACATTCATTGTGCGTACAGCTAAGGAGTGGCATTCGCTGCCGAAGTCTGTGTTTCCTGATAGCTACAACCTAGGGGACTTTTAAGTCAAGATTGAATAATTATGTTACTTCTAGTCCAGCGTGCTCTGTCATCGCTCACCATTAAGTGAGATAATGGTCAAGCGCTAGCTTATCCATACATCTAATAAAACAGTAAAATTGTGGACGGATAGTATTAATTGGCGCAAAAACTACTGAACCAATCATGTTCAAATTTTGCATACATATTCCTTATAGGCTGGGTCAACTGTTAGGCTATAAATTATCACGCTATTTGCTATGGGGGGTGAGCAATATTCCAAAATGACAGTATTGAACGACAATTGCCGTGAGTTCGATCCCCAGGTACAGTTAATATTTTTGTGATTATTTTGGTGTTTTTTTTGTACATAATCAATAATATAATGGTTATTAAACGAAGTAACAATTATCATTTCAAATATTGGTATAAGAAAGAGTGGGGGTGTGGTGGGAACATCTTGCTATCTCTTTTGTACGTGTCTTAATAATTGTAATTATTTATTTTTCTTGCTTTTTTTTATATAGCCTCTTTTTATAATGTGTATGTGAAAACACATGTAGCGACATCTATAGCGTCACATAAGAACTAATCCTGCATCGCGCAATCAAGGTTCTCCGCGCGATTAGAACATATAGAACAGCCCGAAATCATCTATCGGGCAGTAGCCCACCAGACATAACATCCCGTCTGGTTGGAGGATCCTCCCTTTTCAACGGAGGTTTGCGGGACTTTACTCTCTGTTCCACATACCCCTAAACACAGTAGACTCCGCGAATTATTAGGTTACTTCCTATTACGATTCACTTTTCATTATGATTATTTTTATTGTACATTTTAGTACAATATTGACCGGTCTACATTGTCCTTACATAATATCTACTTATACTGTAATTTGGAAATATTGTAAAAATAACTTTTTTTTTTTTTTAAAGAGTAACCATGAAGTTTCTTGCCGGTTCTTCTCCATAGAAAACGACCAATCTGGAACCGTGCACTAGCTTCCAACGTTTTATAAGTGCCCATGTAGGCCTTTGTGAAATAAAAAACTTTTGACTTTTGAATTTTGACTTTTGACTTTGTACATGACGTCACTTTGGGTGTGCATCCCTATTCTGTTACTTGAAAAGGAAACTGTCGGTTTCCCTTTGCAATAGATTTAAAAGGTAACTTCCTAATATTGACCGGATTTGAATAAAAAAAAAGTAAAAAAACTAAAACCCGACTACAACAAAAAAAAACGACGAAACTAAAAGTATGAAACAAGATTTCCAGGATGCTGAAATAAACAAGGTAAAAAGAAAAGCCGTAGTCACACGTTATAGGTAACAACCGAAACACTTTAATAACGTGTGACTACGGCTTTTCTTTTTACCTTGTTTATTTCAGCATCCTGGAAATCTTGTTTCATACTTTTAGTTTCGTCGTTTTTTTTGTTGTAGTCGGGTTTTAGTTTTTTTACTTTTTTTTTATTTAAATTATTTTGGTGTTAAATCACTGTGCTTCTATACCATTTGCAAAAGCTAAATTTAAAATTTCTAATTAATAATGGTAAATTAATTTTTGTCCACCAGAGGGCGCCACATTGAATTTTGATGATATATTTTGATAAGTACCAGTGAAGCCCTTTCAAATGATATCAAACACGGTGTATTTATCTTAACATTTTTTTTTAACACATGACTTCTTGTCCGCTAGAGGGCGTCACTTTAAATTTGAATAATATTTTGGAAATGTACAAGTAAAGCCCTTTCAAATGATACCAAACACGGCGTATTTATCTCCATTTTTATTTTTTACACATTACTTTTTGTCCGCTAGAGGGCGCCATATCAAGTTTTGTGACACGTAACCTATGTTCAGCGGACAATTAAGACGGTTCTAACGATACCTCATACGTCGAGTTCCGATAAGTAGAGCTATGTGGGAACAGATGAACAAACTCACATACATACATAGCCTGTCAAAATCATAACCCTCCGTAGTCGGGTAAAAAAATTATTTCTATTTGCGGTTTTGGATAAAGTTACATTTCAAACAAATATTTTTTTTTTAAATAAGTCATATACCCAAATTCTCGTGCTAAAAATATTAAAAAAAGCTCGTGTTACAATGGAAATAAATCCCGATTTTACGATAAAGCACGCACCCGCCATCTTCTAACACCATTTGGGCGAAAACGACTGTCATCTGTCAAAGGTGACAGGTCGATTTGGCGGGAACTCATAACCCTATCATAGACTGGTGTAAAGAGGCCATAATGTGATGCATGTAATTAAGTTAAATATTATTGACTATGGTTATGAGATTTGGTGAATAGATTATTTGTATCGTTTTATATATTGCCTTTCTAATACTTATGTTTTGGAAATGGTATTTCAAAAGCTTATGCCCGCGGCTTCGCCCGCATACATAAAATATAGCCTATGTATATACTCAGGAATAAAGCAGCTATCTATCATTACAACATTGACATTTAGCTTTTTTATTATTGGCAAGTTACTGTACCAGCAAGTCTATATAAATTGATTTTTAATTTTTAGTTCTTAGTATTGTGGTTTTTGAATGTTGTGTTACTTAATATATTGTTAAATAAAAAAAATAAAAATAAAAACTTAATATATTGTTAAATTTTCAACCATTCGACACAAATGTGAATTTGTTGATGAAATGAATAAATAAATAAATATCGGTGAAAACATTTCGCAATCGGACCAGTACTTTCAGAGATTACCTCCGACAAACAAAAAACTAAATTCACCTCTTTGTATTAGTGTAGATTGTTAACAATACATTTTTTAAAAATCTGAAGACACGATTGGCGGTTGGCAGTTGATGGTGGAGCGATTGGCTACTTCGTCGTTGCAGCACTTGGCTACATAACACCCTTGCCTTGACTCCGGTGAATGATCGGTGAAGTCTCAATCGCAATGACAAACTTTCTCCACTTGTATCATAATGGACATTTATTATTCAGCTTTTATATTTGTGTCAAACAATTTAAGATTTAATTTGTAACAGAACATTCAACAATCATTATTATAATTTTTCTGCCCTTGTCCCATGTTACTAATACGTGCTGCGTAGGTATCGCAGGTTCGAGTCCCGAACGGAGCAAATATTTGTATTGCCTACAAATATTTACTGTAAACGTGAGTACCATGGAGCTATTTATTAGTTTTAGGTTATTATTGGACTTCTTTGACAAAAATGAGCATGGCAGTTGGGAGTTTGTTATGCTCACTCGAATGTCTCACTGATGGTGGCGCGTGCGTTGGATCATTCGGTTCCCTTCAAAATGGTTGAGCTGAGTGGTGCTAATATTCGCGTCATGTCCGTGAACGGGCGCTGTCAGTTGAGACTGGTCATCTCTTAGCTACCAGTTGCTATTTTAATATCTACTATATATTTAGTTTTTAATTTTACTTTATTTACATTGTTCTCACAAGATTGTAGTGACAAGAAACATGTAACCGAGATTTTTGAGTGTGTTACATAATTCCGAAAAGTGTAACATCGAATAACACGTTCCAGTAAGTTTACTAATCCGAAACACTTAACAACGAATGCACGTTACCACGAAAAATTTAACACCGTAACCATGCGATCTCGAATTACATGATTCAGAAAACTGCTATATATATTGTTGGAAATAAAACAAAAGGGAGTTACAGAGATATATGCGCAGATTTTATATAGAGTAAAATCATTAAAACTAAAAGGAAATTTTCTTGTATATGACAGATAACAGCAGTTGCTAAGATACAACTTCATAAAGTCCATGGTCTAACGTATGGAGATTAAAACCTATTTACAACACCCCCACTGAATCCCCATACGTTGCAAACAAAACTTAAAGTTAACACTGCCCAAACCTTTAGTCAGGGCATCAGCTGGCATAGAACCAGTTTCACAGTATTTGATGCAAATCACTTTGGATTCAGCTAATTCCTTAACATAATGGTATTTTATATTAATATGTTAAGACCTTTTACCAATAGGATTATATACCAACTTATTGGCACTTTGGCTATCACTAAACATATCAATAGTTACAAAATTTCCAGTCAATTCCTGACAAAGACCCTTAACACAAACTACTTCTTTGGAAGCCTCACATATTGCGATGTACTCAGCTTCAGCTGTACTCAGCGCAACACATAGCTGTTTGTGTGCTTGCCATGACACTGCAGCACCACCAAAAACCAGAACATAACCAGTAAACGAATGCCCATCTGCGTTACTGCCCCAATCTGCGTCTGCATAAGCAACTAACGGCTTACCGGTCCTTTTAAAAGATAATCGGTAATCAATTGTACCTTTCAGATACCTTAGTACCCTTTTTAGAGTCACCATGTGCTCGTTTGACCAACATGAGTTTTACAACATTAACGTCCTTTGGACGATTAACTAATTCCCAGGTTTTATTTTCCATCAGGGAGTCATATTCTTCTTGCATGGCTTTTTTCCACAAATCCCTATCAGAACGCTCCATCGCTTCCATGACTGAGCTTGGGTTTGGATCATTCTGTAAATGGTAATTATATACCATGTCCTCATCTCTTTTAGGTTTTCGATTCCTGAGAGGATAGCGCCTAACAACAGGCTGGTCTTCCCCCACTGTTTCAGGATTCTCACAAACCATTGGATTCGGGACCTCTGAATCCAAAGAGTCATGAAACTCTTCTTCAGTTGCATTTTCTGCTGACGTCGTCGTTCTTGAGTCTTCTAAGCTACTTCGGCAAGGTCGAACTTCACTATAAGCGTCAGCCGTTGAAGTCTCCTCGTTAGAATCCAAATTGTCAGACAAAGGAATTTTTACCTGAACTGACTTCATCCTGGAAGTCGCATTAGAATGCTTACCACTCAGTGATTCATCCTCCAGTTTGGATTTCTCGGTCCTCTCATTAAAAACAGCATCACGTGCAGTTATTATTCGACGCGGATTCTTCAAGTCAACAAATCGATACCCTTTTGTGACTTCGCTATAACCAACAAAGACAAGCTGACAGGTCTTCGAGTCAAACTTCTTACGACTACCATCCTTTATAAGTACCTGTGCTGTAGAGCCAAACACTCTCAAGTTTGAAACATCTACATTGCAGTTTGTCCAGACTTCTTCGGGAACTTTTCCCACAAGAGCCATAGTTGGCGATCGATTTTTTAAATAAATCGCAGTAACAACTGCTTCGCCCCAAAATTTCTTATTAAGATTACTGTCGTGCAGCATACATCTTGCCATTTCAGTAATCGTGCGAATACTTCACTTTTGTTTAAACTTAAACGTCAGCAGCCGGTTACTGACGATATAAATATAACACTTTCAAAAATAGTACACTGGTTTGATGTAAATAACCTTCTACTTAATGAAAAAAAAACTAAATGTATAAAGTTTACCATGCCTCATGTTAGGCAAGTAGAAACTAGTGTGCTAATAAAAGGTAAAGAGTTGAGTCCTGAAGATAATACAGTGTTCTTGGGCATAACTCTAGATGCTAAGCTTCAGTGGGGCCCACATATAGACAAATTATCAAAAAAACTTAGCTCTGCAGCATACGCTGTTAGACAAATTCGAAATTTAACTGATGTAGAGACTGCCCGTTTAGTTTACTTTAGCTATTTCCATAGTGTCATGTCGTACGGTATTCTACTGTGGGGAAATGCCGCCGAAATACAGTCAATTTTTGTTTTGCAAAAAAGGGCTATTCGTTCGATTTATAAATTAAGTCCCAGATACTCCCTCAGAGATAAATTTAAAGAAATTAATATAATGACTGTACCTTCACAGTATATTTACGAGAATATTTTGTATGTACATAAAAATATAAACATGTTTAAAAAATACAGTGATGTTCATAATTTTAATACTAGGAACAAACACAAATTTGTGGTTCCTACAACCAGGCAGAAAAAAATAGGGGGCTCATTTAGATGCCAATGCATACACTTCTATAATAAACTTCCTAGTAATATTCAACAACTAAGCCTTAATAAATTCAAATTATTTGTAAAGCGAAAACTTTGCCAAAAGGCTTTTTATACTATAAAGGACTATGTTGAGGACCAAAAGGCTTGGGATTGACCTGCTCCAGTACGCACTGCAACTGTTGTCTTATTATTATTATTTTTTTTCTTTTGTTTTTAATTTCAATTTTGCTTTTTATTATTATTATTTATTACAATTTGATATTGTAGATAATTTTTAATTTGCAATTTGACTTTTTTTTTTTTCTCTTTCTCTATTAATCTTTGACATCAATGTTTACTTAGTATTGTAAACAATATTTTTCTTTTTATTATTGTGAACGTGAGGACTATGTTGATTGCTTTTTTTTTTCCTTTTCAGTAATTTTAACGTATGTCTGGGAATTTGAGTATTTTCTGCGGCCTACCCAAATGTCCTTTCCTTGGTATTGTTCGTCAAGTAGTTGAGCTCCTTAGTAGTCCTGAGTTGAGCTTTACGAATACTGACAAATGCTTGCACTGACTGGACAGGTCCACTCAAATCTGTAAGGTTCTTTCTTCAAAAGACCATTTCAGACAAATCTGCATGGTTCTCATGTGATTTGACCATTACATATTTACTGTATGGACTTTAAAAGAGACTTTGACCCCTGAGTTTGTTTCGGTGTTTCTTCTCAGGGTAGTCAGCTAGGAAACACCGGCCTCATCTAGTTTAAAAATGACGAAAAAAAAATTGACGTGTAAAAGTGTTTTTTTAAACCTATTTACAAAATAAATATCATTTATCATTTATCATTTATCATTTACTCCTCTCCGCTACACCATTCTGCTGTGGTGTGTAGGGGACGCTCATTTGATGCACTATTCCACACTTGGCTAAATGAGCCTGGAAAGCCTTATTAGTATACTCTGTCCCATTGTCACTTCTCAGCCGCTTAATCTTCTTACCGGTCTGGTTTTCTACTAGGGCTTGAAACTCTTTAAACTTCTGTAGCACTTCATCCTTTGATTTCAATATATATCCAAAAATCTTTCGGCTAAAATCATCGATAAACAATAGAAAATATCTATTACCGCCATAACTCACCACATTGATGGGACCAGCTACATCAGTATGAACTAATTCCAGAATATCAGAAGCTCTAAAACCTTTCTTCCTTTTAGGAAATTTTTGCACGCACTGCTTCCCTTGACTACAAGGAACACAAGGACCATTCTTAATCCTTTTATCATAGTGTAGGCCTATGACAATCTTTTTCAAAATCTCCATTTGAGGAGCAGATAGGTGACCCAACCTACGGTGCCACAGTTCAAAATTTTCTGAACCCTTACCTTCTAAAAAGACCGTCGCCCCATCACTATCCGTATCTACAATATAAAGATCGTTTTTACGTGTTGCGCAGATTAAAGGTTTACCATCTACAAATACATTGGAATCGAAAATTTTACAATAATCTTTATCAAAAATGCAAACTTTGCCTTGATCTGCAAGCTTACTTACGGACATCAAATTGGTTATTAGTTCAGGAATGACTAAAGTATCATCTAATTTTATTCCCAACTTACGACCCTCATGACGCACGCTCAGTTTAACAGGACCTTCTGAAATCGAAACTATCTTTTGATTGTTTGCGCATGTTATTATTTTGGAACACGATTTAGCCGGAACCAAAAGTATACGATTAGGCGTCATGTGAGACGTAGCGCCAGAATCGATAACCCAACTACCACTGCTACCTGAAGCAGATAAAAAGGTTAAAAAGTCCGATTTAATATTATTACTGGCTAACATATTTGCAGTCGAGTTTTTATCTTGCCGCTTGATCTTAAACTGCTTGCATTGCCACTTGTAGTGGCCCTTTTTCTTACAAGAATGGCAAATAATTTCTCTTCGATTCCGTGTACCACTGCTACTTGCAGCAGTATCAGTCACCAATGCCGAATCATCGTCCTTTTGAACATTAGGGAATTGCTGGCGTTGACCCTCCTTTAGTAGTGCTGATATAATCGACTCCGTTGTTATTTTCACACCAGAATGCTCGATTGCCATCACTAATGGATTATATGAATCTGTCAAACCTGCCAACATAATGATCCCGACAAATTCGTCGTCTAGAGCTGCTCCAATACTATGCAAGGCTTGTTGAGTTGCCTGTACTTCTGTGACATATGCTTCCATATTTTGAAAACTTGACAGTTTCAAACTGAACATCTTTCTCAAAAGGGACAGCCTTCTCATCAAACCGGCATCTGCATATGCCTTCTGCAGAGCTAACCATGTCTCACGTGCCGTTTTTGTGTTAGTTATGAGGGGGTACACGTTTTCGGCAACCAATAGGCATATTTTAGCTCATGCCTTGGCATCTCGTTTTTTCTCAGCTTCAGTTTCTGCTGTGAATGTTTCTCCAACACAATCCCATAAATCATGATCGATCAGAAACATTTGAATTGCAAACGACCATATTCCATAGTTGGATTGGCCCATCAATTTTTGTATGGTGACCGTTTCACTCTTCTGCATCTTGAGAAGAAACAAATTCTACTCACTCCCTACAAATTTAGCGTCAACCAAGTTATGGACTGGGCCCATAACCTGTTGGAAATCAAACAAAAGGGAGTTACAGAGATATATAATGCGCAGATTTTATATAGAGTAAAATCATTAAAACTAAAAGGACATTTTCTTGTATATGACAGATAACAGCAGTTGCTAAGATACAACTTCATAAAGTCCATGGTCTAACGTATGGAGATTAAAACCTATTTACAACATATATGCTACAATTCGATAATAATAATTTAAATAGATAGATTAAAAATTTGGAGATGTCTTTTTGTTAGAGGTTTGGTTAAGCTAGGTCGCGTGGCTTCGGTGATAAGTTATTCGTAGAAGCGCGCATTTATTGTTAACTGACTCGAATTGGTGAATTAGAGATTTGGTTATTCGAGATTCCATGACTATGGCGTTAGGTTTTTCGTAGCAGCGTGCATTCGTTGTGAAGAGTTTCCTATTAGTAAACATACGGGGACGTGTTATTCGATGTTACACTTTTCGGAATTATGTAACACAGTAATACATAACATGATTGAAAAAAGTGATGGAGTTTCTTGCACATACTTCTCCATAAGTAAAGATCTACGCTTTGGAATGTGCAATTAGCATAATTTTTTTTTCTGACTGACTTCTTGACATTTCAAAAGTGCCTGTAAATGGTTAATTTGAAATAAAAAATGCTTTGAATCTTTGATGTTCCGGGTCTGTGTGTATTGTATATGTGAGGTTATATGTTTGTGAAAACACTTACGATAAAGGAGTTATTCCAAGTTAAAAATGTTGTCCCATACATTTAAAAAAAAACCTATGATATATAACACAATGCAACTTTCCTGTCGCAGGTCTGCTGGAAGAAATTTCATTTGAAATAAGCAGTACCTTTGTGCTCTTCTATCTGCTTTTGTTCTTTTCATTTTCAGTGTTTGTGTTTGAGTTTGAGACATCGTGGTGAAAGGATTAATCAGCTAGACTCTGCGTTACCGAGTGCTAGCTGTCCAGGGTGCGCCGGGCGTTTAGAATCGCTGTACGATAATTTTACCTCTTCAAAAGACAGTGCAGAGGACGAGAGATGCGCGCTGTGGAAGCAGAAGCACCCAACTCCTTCACATTTTATCACCGCGTCAGAGCATCTCCCCCCTGGACGCGAATTGCAGTGGCCAATCTGGAAATCTCTTAACCGACTGCGGACTCAGGTTGGCCGCTGTAAAAATAATTTGGCCAAATGGGGCTTCCTCGACCCATCTCTGACACAGTGCCAGTGTGGAGCCGCTGTACAGGACATGCGTCATTTGCTATGCTGTCCATCCTGCACAACCAACTGCAGTTTTCAGGATCTAAACGAGGCCAACAACAGAGCCGTAGAGGTTGCCAAATACTGGTCAGATAAAATTTAGTTGGAGTACATCGACACGAAAAGAAGAAGAAGAAGTGTTTGTGTGTACATAAATAAATAAATGCCTGGACAAAAAAAATCTGTGACTAGCACAATGTTGAAAACTTTTGGTTCTCACAATTAAAATGATTGAGATCCTGAAATGAAAACTGAAATTGTTTTCTAGACTTGAATCAAACTTTATTAATACATAGAGGGAAAAATGTTTTGAGCGTGTGTGTATCTGAAATGAAAACTGAAATTGTTTTCTAGACTTGAATCAAACTTTATTAATATACTAGCTTTTGCCCGCGGCTTCGCTCCCGTCAACTGACTACTATATCCTACTCTACCCTACTCTACCCTACTCTACCCTACTCTACCCTACCCTACCCTACTCTACCCTACCCTACCCTACTCTACCCTACTCTACCCTACTCTACCCTATTCTACCTTAATCTACCCTACTCTACCCTACTCTACCCTACTCTACCCTACTCTACCCTACTCTACCCTACTCTACCCTACTCTACCCTACTCTACCCTACTCTACCCTACTCTACCCTACTCTACCCTACTCTACCCTACTCTACCCTACTCACAAAAAAAAAAGTATCCTATGTCCGTCTTCTGGTTCTAAGTTACCTCCCAACCAACTTTCAGCCAAATCGGTTCAGCCGTTCTTGAGTTATAAATAGTGTAACTAACACGACTTTCTTTTATATATATAGATAGAGGGAAAAATTTTTGAGCGTGTGTGTGTAGGTATGTTTGTTTCTTGTTTGCGCTCAAACAGCTGAACGGATTTTGATGAAACTTTGTATACCGGTAGATCATGTCCTGGAATACCACATAAAATACTCGGGAGTAGGAATGTCTGTCCCCTTGGGATAATGCTCTAATAATCTACTATCACGCAGGCGATGACGGTGGCGGTAGATAGTATCAAGTATTTTGTTAACCAACTCCATTTTTAGGGTTCCGTACCTCAAAAGAAAAAAACGGAACTCTTATAGGATCACTTTGTTCTCCGTCTGTATGTCTGTCAAAACCCTTTATTTCGGGAACGCATGGAGGTATCGAGTTGAAATTAAAACCATATACTTAGGTCTGCGGTCCCTCGAAGCTGTGCAAATATCAAACTTATGAGTTTACGAAAAAAAAGATACGGCCGTTTATGTCGCAAAAAACATGTATTTCGACACTCACGGCAATCAAAATTTATAGGGTACTTTCCGTTGTCCTAGAATCCTGAAATTTGGCATGAAGCAAGGTCATATAGCACAAGTATAGGAAAAAATCTGAAAACTGTTTTGTAGTTCTAATTTATAACGTCACTAAAAAAACTTTCTTTGCTATTCGAAAAAATCTTCGTAACTCAATTCGGGAATTGAACTGTTTTCATAACTACGTTTGTACGGAGCCCTCAGTGCACGAGGCCGACTCGCACTTGCCAAGTTTTTTTTTAATATAATTAATTAAAAGTTAAAAAAAACCCTGACATAATTTTGCCAAACTTATGCCTACCAACATTTTGATGTATACCAAGTACATTAAATTTACTTGACCAATCTAAATATAAACTAGGTACTCTATTCATCTAAATAACACAAAACTACCCCCACATCACACCGCAAATTCGAAATCTAAACGCGACAACGGAACGCGGCTGCCGGAAGCGTCCGACACCGCATTTCCGGTCAACCGTTAAATTTGAATTTCGAACTGATAGCGGCATTCCGCTGCAGACTTTTGTTGAAAGCGGACGTGTCGCCGGCTGCGGGATATGCGGAAATTATCACGTGTTTTTGTTTGAAAATAACCTCTAGTTGTTGGATGCGTATGAATCGTTGATTATGGTTTATTCATAAAAACAGACTGTAAAAAATATATCGCTTTACTGAAATATTATCATCAATACGGCCTTTTTAGTTCAGCTAGCCCTATTAAATGACTTTTTTAATTAAGTATCCATGCTTATTGACAATATGATTTTAATGAATGTAATTCCATAAATAAATAAGTGTTATGGTCGCAAATCTCATTTGAATGAACATAGAACCGTGGCACTGACCTGTAAACTGCAAAAAACTTAAGAAAATTTGAATTTCACGGGCTACTCTTGACCGTTTACTTTAAGAGCGTCCAAACTGAGATACATTTTTATTATTTTTCATACAATGATCTAACGTGATTATGATGTTATTACACATCTTTCTCTAGATATTTTGGATACACAGCTATCTTGTAGATATTATTTAGGTTTCTATTGAAATTAAAACATAAATTAATCTAAAACTAATCCAGTAAAGACCTCTGAAAATCTGCTATTTTGCGTGAACTTTATCCCTTCATAATATACTCATAAATTAAAAATATATAATATCTATTGAAACCTTACATTATTTTTTTTACTTTAATTTTTTTGATGTATTTATTTCCTGGAACAAGTTTTGTGAAGTATTCGAATCCACCCTTACGTTGTTGAAACTTCAACGGTCCGGACTAAGCGTTTCGCTTCGTCGTTTATACCGCGTACATCGAAGGACTGGACGATTTGCCTGCTGCGGTCTTCCCGTCCAACTATAATTTAGGTGTCTTCAAGGCTAGAGTGAATAGGCTCTTAATAAACTAGTGCGCCTCACCATCAATGATTGCATCACTGCTTACCATCAGGTGGGATCGCAGTCAAGCACTGGTTTATATCAACTAAAAAAAAAAAAATGACGCAATTACCGAATGCCAACAGAGCGTTCTGGCATTGTCTCTATTTTTATGTTGCCTCTTTAACATTTACATTTTTTTTTGACATTGCGTTAGATAAAATAACAAGCTTTAAAACCATACTCACGTTGACGATAGACAAGTTGGGAAGGACCCTCTTAACTCAAAGATTTTGCTCAAACTCAGTTTCATCACAATACAATATTCCCTATGTGTGACCTACATACGCGCCCTTATCTCCTTAGGGTGTTAATTTAAAACACGCACGTCTATCTAAACAAGATGTGACATGTTATCAACAAAGGAGTCTGCAGTTCCGACATTTGGCCGCAACGTATTGTTTTGAAGGGCGTTACTAAGGGTTGCGTGAGTTTTGAAGTGGAAAATGAGTATTAAGTGAGTACCTATTTCGTGGATAGAGTTTTTACATAATTAATCATTAAGAAATACCTAGTACTACAGATTAAGGGACAAAGTGTCGTGTCTATATAAATAGTGCTTTTTGAGTTTATAGATTTTTACAATATTGATGATTTTGTTTATTTTTTGAAAAGACTGATTGAAAACTTTTACTTTTATTACTACTGTTTATTATTTTAATAGTTGATTTTTAACTTTTAATTTTTTGCCTTAAGCATTTTTGATGTTTATGTGATGTAAAAAAAAAATTAAACTAATTTTGCTAAAGTTTATTTTTGAGTTATTTATCTATTTAGTCATCATCATCAATTCAGCCGAAAGACGTCCACTGTTGGACATAGGCCTCCCCCAAATTTCGCCACAATGACCGGTCCTGTTCGTCTCGCATCCATCGGATTCTCGCGACCCTCACCAGGCCATCGGTCCACCTTGTGGGAGGCCTTCCAACGCTGCGTCTTCCGGTACGTGGTCGCCATTCCAGAACTTTTCGTCCCCATCGACCATCTGTTCTGCGAGCAATGTGCCCTGCCCACTGCCACTTAAGTTTGGCGATTCTTCGGGCTATGTCTGTAACCTTGGTTCTCCTTCGGATATCTTCATTTCTGACGCGATCACGCAAGGAACATATTTATATAGTACTAGCTGTACCCGTGGCTTTGCTCACGTATCACATAAGTATTGTTTTTTTTATTCTATTTTAATTTTAATAATAGTTAGTGATAGTTTGTTGATTTACAAAAACACTCAAAAGATGCGTCCCATACTATACTTTAGCTAAGATCTCTCAAAAACTATTTGGCATAATAAACTTAAAATTTTAAAGTTATGTAGTTTATTTACTGGCAAGAGACGTCAGGTTAATAAGGAAATTTAGGAGACGTCGAATAACAGAAGTGTTATAATTTACTGTAACACTTCTTTGTAAACAACGTTCGTAGTTTTTCCCGCGGTCTCATTCAATATGTACAGCGAGTCAGGGCTGGTGACGCGGGAGCAAGCGACGTACAGTTGTCCGTGTGAGAAGCAGCTCGACCTGAGGTCGACACCTGCAGCCTTCAGTGTCTGCCCCTGTGACTTATTTATTGGCGAAGCACACGCTCACAAGAAACTGCACGCGCTTGAATTGAAAAGGGTAATTGTGGGGATTTAGTGGTATACATGGTATAAACACTGTCTCGCCGACTCCATAACCCGTTAGAATTTCTGTCTCAATGATATTTCTCTGTAGCGAGACAACTTTGAGCCGGGTCCCATTGCACAGTTTCGGCGGAGTGAGATTTCGAAGAAGCATAATTGGGACACCGACGTTTAGCTTAATGGTGTGCGCTGGTAGTCCACTTGCACTGAGAGAATTGAGAAATTCTACGGGGTAATGTGTGGCATCATCTTGGTCGACAACAGTGTTTATTGAAGTATAGATCACTTTATTTCCCTCAATTTCTGCGAGAATGAATTCATTGATCGCTGAAGCTTGGTCGTTTCTGGGTGTTAAAATGGCTCGTTCACACACCCAAAAATTATCTTAGTGCGGTATCCTATTGATGTCCGTACACCAGGTGAATCAAATCTTTTAAGGTAGACACCACTCTCTCAAGTATCTCAGGTAGAACCACCTGGCCACTGTGAGGAAATGCTACCAGTAGATGGTAGCGTTCCCTCACCCAATTTTAAGAGAACATCAGAAAATTCTTGGGCTTGTACATGCCCGCCAAGCTGTGCTTTCATATTCATCGTTAAGCTCAACCTATGAATATGTGGTCATAAGAAAGAGCATTTCAACCAAGCATTCACCTCATCAGCCCTAGTTCCTCGCGTCACCACAGGCAGCGTTTGTCGGAAATCGCCGCTGAACTGAGCTGTAACGCCACCCATCATTTTATGGTTCCTGCGGATGTCCTGCAAAGTCCTGTTTACCGCCTCTTCTGCTTTTCTGTTCGCCATAGTGCATTCATCCTACACGATTAAAGAGCAATCTCCACAAACAGCTGTTTCATTACTCTCTAAATCTATGAGAATCTTAAACATTGCGTACGCTGTTTTGCCACCAGGAAGCAGTGTTGCGGCGATTCCTGACGATGCTACTACAATGACAATCTTGCCTTGCCTCCTGACCTCTGCGAGAATGCCAGCGGTGACAAATGTTTTCCCTGTTCCACCAGGAGTTTTACCTGGGCCGAGTCCAACGCTTTCAAGGATGGTGTCGAAACTTTGCTTTTGCTCTGAGGTAAACTTAGAGACATGGTCATTGACGACGGTACTCATAGCTCTTGGATCATAATTTATTTCAGAGTTGTACTCTCTGTTTCCACGCTCTTGTACATCCAGATGTTGCGGAGTCGGTAGCCCATAATCCACCAGAGAACTGCCGCCGATCGAAATGACCATGTCTTGAAGTGAACTAAGGCTACTGTTTAGAACGCGCTCATCAGTTGCCTTTGTATTATCTTCAGTAGTGCGTCTCAGAGCCCTTAGGAAGTCTTCGGACAGAAGATGCCAAGAATGATATTTGGTCAGCGGGTAGCCTTAGGGGCGGATTTAACAGAAGCGGAGATCGAACTAACCTGCGCATCTTAGAAACCCTTGAGTTTCGAGACAGATTTGATCTTTTTCTAAAAAGCATAGCTAAAATTCCTTCTTAATCCGATACTAACGATATTCAAATCAATGAAAAGTAATCAAATAAGTACGTAAGAATTGCTAGTAAGTAGAAAAATAATAATTACTCGCAGGAAAATTAAACACATCAACCAACACAGACAACAAAGGTAACCCCCGTTTCTATAGGATGAGAGCGGTACATCGGCACCTATAACATCACTTTTTAGGAACGAAACCATAGCGCGATCTAACTCGACCAACGCCATCTAGTTAGAAAACGGAAACTACATATTATTTACCCAAATTAAATTATGAATAAAACTAAATTGTCGTTAATTTAACAGACAACTACATTATTTTTACATTAAAAATTATGGTAACAGCAGCAAGGGACAAAACTAAGAATTACATACTTAAATCAATTACCTACAACAAATGTGCTTGGTAAGTTAGAACTTAGAACCAACACTTTGATTTGACGTCATGATAGTGTTGCTTGTTGTACCACCAATCAATCTGTTTAGGACATGTAAAGTTCTCAGATTTAATAACAGTATCGTTCCTATGCACATAAAAAAATGCAAAAACTAAATGAAAAGAATTTTACGATTTTTTAAAACAATATTTTTTTTATTTGAACCCGCACCATTTAGAGCGGTAAACGGTCGCCTGACCTTACCGCTAAATTCCCCGTTGACATATTGTTGAATAGCTGTTCTCTCGCAATTTACAATATTACTGCTTCGCTCCTTTATAAAAATAGCGTAATTATTATGTTCCCAGAGTTAAATTTTTATTAAATAAATGACGTCATTTTATGCATTCAATTAAATTGTGCATTCAAATACGAACAAAAACCTTTTAAAATCAATATTGCTTACCTCCCATAACATACGGCGTGATAATATGTAGCCTAAAGCCTTCCTTGGTTTACAAAGAACATTTTTGCTGAATTTCAGTTCAATCTATCCAGTAGTTTTGGCGTGAAGCCGTACCATACACACAGAAAAACAGACAAACAGACAAAAATTCTAAAAAGTCACTTTTTGTGATCAGTTACGTTTTTCTAACAAAAGCCACTTATTTTTTCTCGAAAATTCTCAATGTACAGTTTTTCTTTCGTTTCTGTTTTATTATATGTATAGATATAGATGTTACATTAAAAAAAAAACTTAAAAGAAAGATTCCATGTAGAGTAGGTATTTTTATTTTCTGTAGATATTGAAAAAGGAACTATGTATTGTAATAATAATTAAAACTTGTTATCGCTCTAGGACAGTCTAATATTGTATTCTTTAATTAAAATATTTACCTTAACCAAGCAAAACTATATTTATCCTGATTTTTAAAGTTAAGTATAATTATTTTAGTAAACTAGTAATAAAATTTTGTTTAAACTCTTCTGCTGATGGTACTTTTAAGCTAAACTGAATTTATTTGAGATTATCAAGATAAAAACAAATCGGGTGCCTCCGGTACGGGGCTCTCGGGGATCGGGGCCCTCAGGGAATAACCCAAATCTTCTTGGTCTACATTTTAGGATGGAGCTACACCTGTCCCCCTAGCCAAGTTACAACCGTTTTCTTTCGATTCTCTTTTCGTTGATCACTTCGAGTCGGCCACGCCTCCTATTCCTTTGTTCTGACCACGTGACTGAGCGTTGAAATGACGTCAGAACAAAGGAATCGGAGGTGTGGCCGACTCGAGGCAGAGAATCGAAACGAAACGGTTGTAACTTGGCTAGGGGGGCTGGTCGCACCGAATCGCACTTTTCTATGCATCCATCCTTTTTCTGTCGCGGGTCTGCGATCGCACGCGGCTGAAAAAGGATAGGTACTGACGGTCAGTAGGCAAATTATATACCTACTCGTACACATATCGATAGAAAAAATCGTTATCCATTACCAACCTAAAAACAATTCGTCGGAGAGCCTCTCTCCTGGACACGAGTTGCCATGGCCCACCTGGAAAACTGTAAACAGACACCCAATTTGGGCGCAGCAAAGACAATCTCCACAGATGGGGGCTCTCGGACGGTTCCGATCTTCAGTGTTTGTGCGGCGTCTCTGCGCAGACCATGTCCCACCTTCGATCCTGCATCACGTGCCCTGTTACCTGTTCACGTAGGGACCTAATGATGACATCAGCGGATGGCATTGCCATGGCCGAATACTAGGCAAGGCAAGGAATTTAACTAGTTTTGCCATCGATACGCTAAGAAGTACGCAGTGTCTCAAGACGAAAGTCTATGACCAGTGTGTGTTGCTAGTGATGACATATGGCACTGATCTGGTCGCTTGCAATGGGCCTCCTCAGAAGGCTTACAGTCCCCCAAAGGGCAATGGAAAGGGCTATGCTCAGAGTTTCCTTGCATGATCGCATAAAGAATGAAGATATCCGCAGGATAACCAAGGTCGCCGACATAGCCCGAAGAATCGCTAAACTAAAGTGGCAGTGGGCAGGGCACATTGCTCGTAGAAGGGATGGTCGATGGGGCCGAAAGGTTCTAGAGTGGCGACCGCGCACCGGAAGGCGCAGCGTCGGAAGGCCTCCCACAAGGTGGACCGACGACCTGGTGAGAGTCGCGGGAGTGCGGTGGATGCGAGACGCACAGGATCGGTCGTTGTGGAGACGCTTGGGGGAGGCCTATGTCCAGCAGTGGACGTCTTTCGGCTGAAATGATGATGATGATGATGACGCTAAGATGAAGAATCCGAAACTAAATCAACTTCGATTTCAAATAGTACCACCCCTTACCGACGATATCACCACGTTTCCGGTACTACCCGTTTTGTTTCATCCCTCACCTACCCCCCCATATGTTCAAATGTGGCCAGGTATTGTGGGACACCCCCTCAAAGATCGGCAAGTGTCGGAAGATGGCGTGTGACGATGTCTAACAAAATTATTGTATGTGTTTGGTTAGTTAAAATGTTTAATAAGGAAAGTTATAACTGATTATGTTACAAGTTTTGGAAGATTTCATCGTAAATGTGAAGTATTTACGATGAAATCTACACTTCTGGACACATCTATTGGCCCACCTTGTATTTTCAGTTTCGTTTGGTCCTAGCTAAAATTTTATATTAGGTCGAGCAAAAAGTTTTTATGCAGTTTTGAACCTGGCACATTCACAATTTCATTCAATAGTGTTTTTTTGAATTTCGAACACAGAATTTAAAGAAACAACAGACAATTTGGAGCCTGTTTGTTGATATCAAACAATCGAATACTAAGAAAACTTGGTTTTATTGGTTTACTTGGATTTAATTCTTGAAAAAGTGATTGATATCTTTGGTTTTGCAACAAACATTACTTATTCTTAACATTAAGGTGAGGTTCTATCAATAATCTATGGATACTTCACCTGAAGTCGCCGCCCAAGCTGTGGCACTTATTCAGGCCGGACACAGCCAAAGAAACGTGAGTGCTCAACTTAATTTAAGTCGATCTGCGGTCCGAAATGTTTATCGGAGGTACCTAGAGACTGGCGGCTTTGTTCGTCGCCAAGGAAGGCCACGATCTCGGGTCACAACTGAAAGGCAGGATCGATTCATCGTGACGACCAGCTTGAGAAATCGTCACCTTACCTCCATTGAGATACAAAACCAACTTCGCGACTTCCACGGAGTATCTGTGAGCGCTCGAACTGTTCGGAGAAGGTTAAAAGAACGCGATATGGTACCACACAAGCCAGCTAATGGGCCCAAACTAACGCGAGCCCACCGAACAGCGCGCCTTCATTTCGCACGCAGTCATTTAAATTGGACACAGCAAGATTGGAGCCGTGTACTCTTTTCTGATGAGTCTAAAATTGTGTTACATGGCAATGATGGAAGGAAGAAGGTCTACCGACGTAAGGGAGAGCGTTTCGCACAATGCTGCTTTGAAGAGAGGGTTGCTTATGGCGGTGGCTCATGGACTGTCTGGGGCGGTATATCCGCGAGCGGCAAAACTCAACTTGAGGTTGTTACAGGACCACGGCTGCCAACATTAAATGCTGAAAGGTACATTCGTGAGTACTTAGAACCTCACGTGATACCATACGCGGACTATGTGGGCCCAAATTTCCTTTTTATGCATGATAATGCAAGAGCCCATGCGGCCGGCATCGTCAGGAAATATCTTCGGGATGTGAACATCACAGTTATGGACTGGCCAGCCAGAAGCCCAGACATGAACCCTATTGAGCACATGTGAGACGAGCTAAAAAGACGTGTTAGGGCTCGTCAGCCAGTTGCCCAGACGATGCAGGAGTTGAAAACTGCCATAGAAGAGGAATGGGAGATGATCCCTCAAAATTTCATAGAGCGGTTGATAAACTCTATGCCTAATCGTATGAGAGCTGTGGTAGATGCCCATGGAGGCAACACGCGTTATTAAATTAAACCTTTATTTGATAAAACATGTTTTTTATTCAAAAATGAATTGCCTTTAACAAGGCGCATATCCGACTTGTTAGGCGTAGCTCCATGTCGTATGGTATTCTGAATTCAAATTTAAAACAATACGATCGAAAAAGATGGTAAAATGTATCAGGTTTAAAACTGCATCAATAGTTTTTGTTCAATCTAGCAATCATATTTCGGTAGGGGCCATCGAAACCTAAACTCTAAGGTGGGCCAATAGATGTGTCCAGAAGTGTATATATATATATAAGGAGAAACCCTCTGACTGACATATCAACGCACAGACGAAACTACTGGGACTGGGAGCGTGAAATTTTGCACAAGGCTTCCTTTTATGACGTAGGCGAGCACTAAGAGAGGATTTTCCAAAATTTACTCCCTAAGGGGTTGAAATGGGGGTCCAAAGTTTGAATGGAAAAACCTAGTTTCATGCGGGCGAAGCTGCTTGCAGAAACTAGTCTTTAGCATAGCATAGCATAGCATAGTCTGTCTTATAATGTTCCCACTGTTGGGACTCAGGCCTCCTCTCTAGGAGAGGGAATGGGCCGTAATCCACCACGCGGGCCCAGTGCCGGTTGGTAAATGTCACATGTCTTCGAATTTTTGGTTCTAGGACATGCCGGTTTCCTCACGATGTTTTCCTTCACCGTTTTGAGAGCAGTGGTGATGAAATAAATTACACAAAGTAATGCGCCTGGCTGGGTTTGAACCCGCAACCTACAACTCGTAGGTCGGGGCCGTTACCACTCGGCCACCACTGCTCTCCTAAACTAGTCTTTAATAAAATAAAAATCTTTAACTTGATAAATAGATAATTTTATTTCATTTAGCTTTTTTCCCACAAGAATGCATGCATTTTTCGGGTCCGGTAATTTTTAAATATCAAGTTATTTGACTGTGCAGACGATGAGCAATTGGTAGCTCGCCGTCCGGCCGTCCGGTAACCGTCCGGACTGGGCCCGAGTCGTTGTCGGCGCGTAGTGTTCCACGCGCGCCTCAAAGAGATGTCAACAAAACCGTAGGGGCCCAGCAGGGTCGTAGCCAACTGGGGTCATGGGTTGGTCCGAAAGGGAAACCCAGGGTCCTGGAACGCAAGGTAAAGAAGGAAGATAGGACTGGGTTTTAGTCATTAAAAGAATAACACGACCTCCTGCTCCACTCTAGAGCGAAAGAAATCATTGGACGATTTCCCACCTAATAAAAAAAAAAGTTATTTTACTGAAACTATTTATTTTATTTTAGTAAATTTATACTTAATTGGAAATAATCTAATGACATCTCCCGCCCTTGGGTGGAGCGAGAGGATGTGTCAGACTTTTTCTGGCTAAAACCCACTCCTGTTCCTCCTTTGCCTTCGTTACAGGGCACCGAGGTTCACTTTCGCACAACTCCTTAAGTCAAGCATGGAATACTACGCGCCGTCGACGACTTGAGCTCGGTCCGGACGGTTACCGGACGGTCGGACGGCGAGCTACCCATTGCTCGCCGTCCGCAAGGCCACGCCTACGGTGGATGTAAATTGGGATCGGAATTCCGGCGGCTGGAGCGTGAAAGGTGTTCCATCGCGCTTGCGGCCGCCTCCTTTGCTAGCATTACTACTTCGAAGGAGGCGACCGCTTGCCAATCCTCCTTGTTCCGGACCATGGCCTGTACCAAGGCCTGGCGCGAGAGATCGCTGCCACCGATTGCACCCACGAGGAAACGGCGGTGCTCTGCCCAGGTGGGGCACACCTCTACCGTATGCTCCACCATGTCCTTCGGGCGGGCGTTTCTTCCGCACGAATCCGGTGCAGGAACCTCCCGAACTTACCATGTCATGAGGACCTGCGTCATGCGGAAGGTAAGGACGCCGTGTTGTCTTTCCAGCCACTATTCAAATACGGGACTTACCGCCATAATTGTGGCGTGCCCGAATTGTATTAACCTAAGCTCCAGACAATTCAAATGTAAACACTAACTCAAACTTAAAACTCAATTTCAAACCATATGCAGAGCAACAGATTGAATTCTACCCATCCTCTTATTACAATAGCGTGATAATAGTCTTAGTCAACAGTTCACAAGCTTGCCTTCAAGTGATTCAGTTATTTTAACTTATTGTTTTAAAGTTGGCTACGGTTGGAATAACTAGGTAAAGTGTGGAGTCCGGCTAAAATATTTTATTAATTTATGTACTTACGTAAGCAGTTAAGTACTAATGTTCATCGTTTCATCCGAAAGATATCCACTGCCGGATATAGGCCTCTCCCATATGTTGCCACAACGAACGCGTCTGTGCGTCTCGCATCCATCTGATTCTCGTGACCCCGGTCCACCTTGTGGGAGGCCGCGCCAACGTTGCATTTCCCGGTACGCAGTCGTCACCTTTCGGCCCCAACGACCATCTGTTCTGCGAGAAATGTGCCCTGCTCACTGCCACTTAATTTTGACGATTCTTCGGGCTATGTCATACCATGGTTCTCCTGTGGATGTCTTTCATTTCTGATGCGATCTCGCAAGGAAACTTCGAACACAACCCTTTCCATTGCCAGTTGGGTGACTTTAAGGGCGCCTTCAAATTAGCCGCAAAGTGCCGCGTGACCAGGCCGGTGCCATTGTTAAATGGAATAACAAAGCAGCGCGGTGGCAGTGCTGCAGCCGCGCGGCACTTTGCGACTAATTTGAAGGCGCCCTAAAGCCTTCTGATGAGGCCCACGGTGAGCGACCAGGTTTCAGAGCCATATGTCATCACTGACAACACGCACTGATCATAGACTTTCATCTTGAGATAATGTGGTATGTCGGACGAGAAAATACCGCGCAGCTCCCCGAACGCTGCCCAGCCGAGTCGAATTCGACGATTGACCTCTTTTTTGAAGTTAGACCTACCCAACGGGACTGTCTGTTCTAGGTAAACGAAATCGTCCACAACTTCGAGTGTAGAGTCTTCGATCTTGATAGGAGTGGGTGATACATCTATGTTTACCATGACTTTGGTTACAATAACATAGTAACCATTATTCGTCAATTTCAAGGCGATCGTGGTGCGAGTCCTGAACACTTTTCTGCCCTTCATGTTGAAGGAAGACTTTTGGCCACAGGGACAGTTGCCACAGAACAGCACGAAGTGAATATCTTATCTTGTTGTGGGGCTGGCCCTAGGCCAGAGCACTTCGACCCTTCTGGATCTTTTGTGCTAAGAATATACGAATTGAATATAGTGCAATGTAAAGTACTTAACTACTAAGTTACTAACAATAAGTTGTATTTACTTTATATATATTAGTCTGTAAGGCATGTTATTATTATTATTAATTGTTGAAAATAATATACGAGCTCTTTTTTATTTTATTTATATGTCCCAACTCCAAAGCTAACCAACTCCAATCGCAAAGTAAAACATCGTGGATTCAATTTCCACCTGTCTTTTGTTCAACGTCGCCATTGTTTGTCCATAACTGTTGGCTGACTGCGCCTGTACACTGTTGACTGTACAACGTGTTACAGAATAAAACGGCGAGCCTTGAAAGAAATTAGTTCAGAAATTGAGGACTGAATTGAATTCAGTTGAAGTAAAAATGATGCATTGCATTGTTACGAAACATCCGACGCCGGTTTGCTGACATCTCTTTGAGGCGCGCGTGAAACACTACGCGCCGTTGACGACTCGGGCTTAGTCCCGACGGTTACTGGACGGTGGGACGGCGTGCTACCCATTGCTCGTCGTCTGGTAGCCCACGCCAAGGTAGAACCCTAGTCGGTAGTGGTGTGGTTACCAATAAAACAAGTGCAAGTCGGACTTGAGTTACAAAGATTTTTCCAAATCGCAAAAAAAGTTTTTTTTTTTGTGAAGTAATTAAAACTTCCATTCTAACCGGACACGGCAGAATAGCAGTATTTTAAACGGTTCGAAATTGAAAGTTTCCGAAAAAAAAATGGAATTTCTATAAAAACTGTTTTTTTTTTGTCTATATCTATTTCTTCATTGTGACTGAAAAGTTAAAAGGGAATCGTTTGTCTTAGTATGGTCATGTGAAGAGGAGGGATGAAACACATGTTACTAAAAGAGTTATGAATTTACATGTGGATGGATGGAGGGAGAGGCCAAAGAAAAGATGGATGGATTGTGTGAGATGTGATATGAAAGAAAAGGGAGTTAGTGATAGCGTGACGAGTGACAGGACAGAATGGAAGAAAAAAACGTGTTGCGCCGACCCCAAATAAAATGGGACAAGGGCAGGAAGATGATGATGATCTATTTCTTCATCATTTCATTATTTTATTTCGATAGTCCATAAGTCTTTAGCGTCTCCAATTTGTATTATTTTTAATACTTCTTTGAGAGAAGGCACATTCCCAAGTGAATGGAAGAAAGCACTCATTGTTCCAATTCATAAAAAGGGTTCGCGCACAAATATAGGAAACTACAGGGGGATTTCCATACTAAATACAATTGGGAAAGTGTTTGAAAAACTAGTATACAACACCGTCTATCCATATATCCTTAAAGGTATTTCTTGCAAACAACACGGTTTCTTAAAAAATCGCTCGACTGTCTCGAACTTAGCTAGTTTTTCAAATTTTGTTCTGGAGAATACAGATAACGGCGAGCAGGTTGACGTGATCTACACGGATTTTGAAAAAGCTTTTGACCGTGTGGACCATATCATTTTGCTCAGTAAGTTATACAGATTGGGTATACGTGGGGATCTATTAAGATGGGTTCAGTCATATTTATTCAAAAGGTCACAAGCTGTAGTACTAGGAGGATACCGTTCTAATTTTATTGAAATTCCAAGTGGAGTTCCTCAGGGATCCCATTTGGGACCTTTATTTTATAATGCGTATTTGTTTGACATCACTGATTCTTTTAAAAACTCTGACCATTTAATGTACGCGGATGACAAAAAAATATTCTGTAGAATAAATTCAACTGATGATTGTAAGGCTCTTCAAGAAGACCTTAATCGTTTAAACAATTATTACAAGAAAAACAAAATCACAGTAAATGTCACCAAGTGTCAATGTATTAGTTACACGCGTAAAAAGAATCCCATTGTTTACTCGTATAATTTTAATGGAATTGTTATAAACAAAATTAAGATAGTTCGGGACTTAGGAGTTTTTTTTTACAGTAAATTATCATTCTCAGATCACATAGACCTTATTAGCACAAAAGCCTATAAGAACCTGGGATTTGTTCTTAGGTCTTGTAAGGAATTTAATAACATTAAAGCACTTAAATCGGTATACTTTGCATATGTGCGTAGCGTCTTAGAATATGCGTGCCCAATATGGTCCCCTCAATACATAACTTATAAGAATCAAATAGAAAGAGTTCAACAGAAATTTATTAACCATCTTAACTATCGCCTCCGTAAACCTCCAATGTCCTACGAAGATAGCTGTCGAACATACGGTTTGCTAACACTCGATGACAGGCGTAAAGTGATGGACATGTGTTTGCTTTACGATATACTTAATGGGCGGTTGGACTGCCCAGAGTTGGTCGCACAGGTAGGTTTTAACACTCCCCTGCGGCGCACTCGTCACACACCGATGTTGCACGTGCCTCGGCACTCCACTAATATTGCTAAAAATTGTGTAATGACTCGCGTTGCTCGAATTTATAACAAAGATTTCTTTCATGTAGATATATTCAACTGCAATAAGCCAACTTTCAAAAAACTAATTGTTAAAACTTTAAAAGAAGGCAAATGACTAGCAATTAATCTCCCATAATTTAATCTATTTTTTCTAATTTTTATTCCAAAATGAATTCTTGCAAAGTTGTAACTGTACATTTTTGTTAATTTTCCTTATTAGTCCGTTCGCATGTTATAGAATTATCCCAGATAAGAAGGGAAACCTGTTATTAGCCATAGTTTACTTACTGTAAGCACTTGCTCTGTAAAATACTTTGTGTATCGCTGTTGGTTACCTAAATAAAGTAAAAAAAAAAAAAAAAAAAAAAAGTGTGTCCGTGACATCACAGTTGGCCCTGAATACCAGCGCCGCGTTATTTATCGGTTTAAATATAGCAGCATATGCTAAGTTAGGCGCCTTTTTGGCCTCGCACTGATTTTGATTTTGTTTTCCCATTATGTATTGTAATTTTTTTATTGTGTGAAGCACGAACAAACGTTTTTCAATACACTTACTTAAAAACCCGCTACACGTAACTTACTGTTTTCTGTACTAGAACAGAAAAATGCACGAGCTCACCTCTGCCACAGTTTATTGTATAATTTATTGTAAAGCGACCCCCAGGAATAGCCGGTCAACCCTCGTTTATAAAATTATTGAAAAACGCCGTTTGATACACGTGGAAATTTGTCACTGCAGCAATTGCAATTGCTGCGCATGTGTCTCCGGTGTATTCCGCCTCGGCGGCGATGACAAGCTTTCTCCACTTGTATCAAAATGTACTATTTTTTGTAAGTGTATTGAAAAATGTCGTTTAATACACGTGAAAATTTGTCACTGCAGCACTCGGCTACATAGCACCCTCGCCTGTGGCTCGGGTAAATGCCGCCTCGGTCGCAATGACAAAATTTTTCCACTTGTATCAAAATCTACTATTTTCTACTCAAAAAGGGTTCAAATTTTGAATTCAAGATACCAGTCAGCTGTAAGGGACCTCGTGTAGCCTACCCTTTCATCCTAAATACACGGCTAGTCTCTATAAACAATTTTATTAGTTTGTCCTTGTTGTTTGTAGTCCACACTATACCAGTATTATTGTGATGTCACCTGACCGGATCTGATACGTGTTTGGAACGGCTTTTTATTAGTTTCAAGTCTGTGTTTTTGTCTCTCAAAATGGTGAAGGAAAAATCGTGAGGAAACCGGCATGTCCTAGAAGCAAAAAAGACATTACTCTGCAGCCATACATTGTTTCCCCTGGAGCCAAGCGCATCGGTAAATTATTTATAGTATTCTCTAATATTAGTTTATTTATTTATTTATTTAATGCTTTATACACACAAAAGTACAGAGGCAGACCTAATGCCTTAGGCATTTTCTACCAGACAACCTTTGGGTGATGCAAAGAAAATTAGTGGCAGGTGCAATAAAAGAGAGAGAAAAAGGCGAATACAGGAATAGATTTACTTATAGACCATAGAATAGATATACTAATAAACCATAGAATAAATATAATACAATTAAACAATATATACTTACTTAAATTAATACATTATATACATACACTAAAATACTTAAACAATTGGTCCGAATCGACAATGGGAAAACCAGGGAAAACATTAACGCTGTGATGATACTACTGCCAACTTTTTACGAATTAGCTCGCGAACTTTGGTTTTGAATGATAATCGTCTTGTTGCCATCCTGATTTCCTGGGGGAGCGCATTCCACAGAGAAATAGCTTGAATAAAGAAGGAATAGTGAAGAAAGTCAGTACGATGAGTGGGACGGGTCCACTACATAAATACGAAAAACTTTATTCCGACAGTCACAAATACGAATTTCAAAATACCGATTTTCATAATTCCGAATGGTTCAAAATTCCGAATATAACAACTCCGACTTACTCTCTCTCTTACTCTTATTTTTATAATTCCTAAATTTCAATTTTCCTAACTTTTATAATTACTATTCTCAAAATACCGAGTTTCAATAGATCGAATAACGAAAAGTCCGACTTAATGATAATTCGAAACATCAAAAATACGAATTCCGATTATTAAAATACCGATTAATAAAATTCCGAAATAAAAACGCCTCATAAAACTGTACAGCAAGACAAATAAACACATAAATGCTCGTCAGAGGTCGTAGTATGAGGGGGTAGAATTAAAAAACTAATGACAGATACGTTTTCCAGCATGCAGGGGATTTATTGCAGCATGCAAGCAGGCATGCAGCGTGCAAGCAGACATGCAGCATGCAAGCATGCATGCGACATGCAAGCAGGCATGCAACATGCAAGCAAGCATGCAACATGCAAGCAGGCATGCAGCATGAAAGCAGGCATGCAGCATGCAAGCAGGCATGCAGCATGCAAGCAGGCATGCAAAATGCAGCATGCATTGTTTCTGTCTGTCATTGGTTTGGGTGGCCCCACGCGAGCTTATCGTCGCAGATGGTTTTAACGCTCACCACCGCAGCTTCGGCTTGCTGGCCGGCAAAGCCGGCCAGCTTCAGCCGCGGCGGCGGGCTTTCAAACCATCTGCTCCTCAGCTCGCGGGCCGCCCTACCCCTCCGCGCCTACGCGGGTTTAAATTACACTCTAGGGGTAGGGCAAACAAGACTGCGTGAAGTCGGTTTTGCAGCGATTCGTTTCTGTCACTAAATTTTGTAGCACAACATGTTGACTTTTAGTTTATTCGAAGTATTGAAAATCGGAATATCGTTTTTCGGACCAAGAAACCTTCGAGCATTTGATTCTTCGAACGTATGAAAATCGGAAAACTAACAAATCGCATTTACGACTTTCGGTAAAATAAATTTCGTGATTTTTAATAATAGACATTATAATTTTTAGGTATTATGAAATTCAGACTTTTGAAAATCGGAACATCGAAATTCGGAATAAAATATTTCGGAGTTTTTGGGTGTTCCCGAGTGGGACAATAGAGAAGGTGGTTATGAGATGAGCGCAGATTTCTATTGTGGTTGACGCAAATGTATTGAAAGTGAGGGGCTAAATAACTAGGGGAATTAGGAGAATCAAGAAAGTAAACTAAAAATAATAACACTATTTCATACTTGTCAATATTAATACATAATAATATCTGTATCTAGTTTGCAACATGTTTTTTTTTTTTTGATAAAACAGTTTTAAGGTGTTCAGTAAAAATAAGTATTTTCTTAATTAATGAAGCTTTTATATTACTTGTCGTAAAAAATCGTTAAGTTAGTTCAAATTTTTCTAAACGATCATTAGAAAACCTTGAAAAATTATCATAATAAAGCATAATCAGCCTTTTAATGTTGGGAACATTAAAAGGCTGCTGGGACTCAGGCCTCCTCTCTAGGAGAGGGAATGGGCCCAGTGCGGGTTGGTGAATGTCACATGTCTTTGATTTTTTTGGTTCTAGGACATGCCGGTTTCTTAACGATCTTTTCCTTCACCGTTTTGAGATCAGTGGTGATGAAATAAATTACTCAAAGTAATGGGCCTGCCTGGGTTTGAACCCTCGATCTACAACTCGTAAGTCAGAGCCATTGCCACTGGGCCACGATTGCTCTCAAATGCGTATTGCTTAATATAAACCTTATTTAATAAAAATATTTTATTCCAATAAATAAGTCTCCTGCAACTATCAAATTACAGCAACTAAATGATATTCATCAAACCGTTAACTTCGGAAAATTGAATGTCGTTCGCAGCAATAGAGGAATTGGCTGCACGCCAATATTTTTGATACACCGCTCACCCCTACACCACAAAAGGATTTGTTACTTACCTACAAACACATTGCCCAGCAGGGTCGAAGCCTACTGGGGCCATGAGTTAAGTGAAAAAAAATCCTCGGGGCGAACGCAAGGTAAAGAAGGAACAAACGAGTTGGTTTTAGTCAGTAAAAGTCTGACACGCTCTCTCGCATGCCATTGGATGATTTTTCACCTAAAAAAAAACCTACAAACCATCGAGATATAAGTACTAACGTACTAGAGAAGCTACGTCAAATAACTGAATTGTCCTATTTTCGTAATTTGAATCTTTAGTTCGCTGCAGCGCTAAAATAATAAAAATTCGTCTAAACCGTAACTAATTTACCACAGCGCTAGATTTGCTGCGGAAGTGTACTTATTCTCGGCAAAAAGGTCTTAAGCGCCATGTAAATCACGGTACTTACGCATTTTCTTCGACAAAGTGCGGCGCGATCGCCGCAGTTGAACGAGACAAAGTTGGAATTTACGGTGTCTTCTCTAGTACGTTAGTACTTATATCTCGATGCTACAAACACATTAGAATTTATAATAATAATATATAATATTCCACAACTATCACACAACGCCGTCTAGTCCCAAACTAAGCAGAGCTTGTGTTATGAGTACTAGACAACTAATAAACATACTTATATATTTCTAAATACATACATATTATAGATAAATTACACCCAGACACAGAACAAATGATCGTGCTCATCACACAAACATTTGTCCTGGGTGGGAATCGAATCCACGACCTCCGGCATAGCAGTCAGGGTCACTAACCACTAGACCAACAGCCCCCCTAGCCAAGTTACAACCGTTTCGTTCCGATTCTCTTTTCGTCGATCGCCTCGAGTCGGCCACGCCTCCGATTCCTTTGTTCTGACGTCATCTCAACGCTCAGTCACGTGGTCAGAACAAAGGAATAAGAGGCGTGGCCGACTCGAGGCGATCATTGAAAAGAGAATCGAAACTAAATGGTTGTAACTTAGCTAGGGGGGCAGGGCAGTCAAATTGTCATTTGACAGCACGGTTGGCGGAATTTATGAGCGATTGACTGCTACGCACTTTTTTTTTCTTTTTTTCGGTGGGAAAATCATCTTATGACATCCCCTGCTCTTGGGCGGAGCGGGAGATAGTGTCAAACTTTTACTGACTAAAAACCCACTCCTGTTCCTTCGTTGCCTTTCATACCAGGGCCGAGTCTTCCTTTCAGAATCAGACCCTTGGCCCCAGTAGGCTTCGACCCTGCTGGGCCCCTACAGCTCCAACAGGTGGTCATGATTTCCTCACAAGTTTAACACGCTCACAGGCTTGAAAACCTAAACACATGTGGTTTTATCCACTTTTAGTGATATACAAGTATGAGCAACGAATATAAAAAATTGACATGAAGGTCGGGTTGTTTTCCAATAAGGGATGCAAGTGTCCTTCAAAAAGTTCGCGTTTGCACGTAAGAAAGAAGTTATCTCCATATTTTTTGATACGCGGGGAACGTGTTAACTATACTTATAGTCGGAAATTAGTTTCAAAACTAAAAATAGTGACTTCATCCGGATATGTAATATGTCCGACAGTATACTGCAGTCACATATGGGCTGGTGCTGCAAAATGCTATCTTTGGACACAGCGAACAGGCGTGGGAAGAGGCTAATTTTTTATCCAGATTTGGCATGAGCACAGACGTAGGGCAGCCAACCTTTTGATATTTTACAGGATACATTTTGGAGAGTGTGCGCGGAAATTGAAAGGAAATAATAAGAAAAAGACGAAGTACGCACTGAGGGTTTTTTTTTTTTTTTTTTTAGGTGGGAAAATCATCTTATGACAAATCCCGCTCTTGGGCGGAGCGGAAAGTAGTGTCAGACTTTTACTGACTAAAAACCCACTCCTGTTCCTTCTTTGCCTTCGTCCCAGGGCCCCGGGTTTCGCTTTCACACTACCCGTGGCCCCAGTAGGCTTCGACCCTGTTGGGCCCCTACGATTTGCTGACATCACATTCATTGACTCTCTCGCTCTTGAGTGTATATAAATTTTTGCTCGTGTGATTTTTTCATTTTAAAAATACAAAATGTCTGAAAAAAGTGCCGAAACTGCTATTCGCGAGTTGACGAAAACCGTGCTTTCACTACAGAGCAAAGTTAATTCGATGGAAAAGGTCCTAAGTGAGCAAAATCAGCTAATTAAAAAACTAATTGGTCTAAATAAAGAATCTGTGCATTCAAAACAAAATATCACTGAGGGTACTACGATTTTGGATACGGCAACCCGACCTATGCGCGAGGCTCACATTCGGGCCGCATCGGCCATCTCCGCGAACGCCCGAAAGCGGACTGTCAAGCCCGCTACAACTACTGCTGGCCGTGCGGTGACGTCATCAGGAGTAACCCCTACCCCGAGTACGCCGTCGACGCCGCAACTCACTGTCATCGAGAGCGCTTCTACCAATGCGCTGGCGCCGAGTACAGATGACGACACTGCGGACCAAAATGCCGACGACTGGATCGAGGTGAGACATCGCCGTAATCGACGTTCGCTCGAGAATGTGATCCGAGGTACGGCCGTTCCTGAGTCATCGTCGCTGCTAGCTGCCGAGCGTAAATCGTACCTTCATTTGTATTATATTAAAGTCGGTACCACGGTTGATCAAGTGACCGCATATTTGAAAACAATATGTGCCGAGGATATCTGTTCGGCTGAGGCTTTGAAACCGCGAGGCGATTATGCTTCTTTTAAGCTAACCGTACCCACCAAGCATGTTAATATGTATATGTCCCCGGAGAACTGGGTGGAGGATGTCTGTATAAAGCCATGGCGCAATGGGTTTCGTAAGCAAATTAACAAAACCCCAGAAACCTAAAAAATATAATATTTTTTATCAGAACGTTAGAGGATTACGTTCTAAGTTGGATGCATGCAAGCTAGCAATATTGAACGAATCTGCTGACATTTTTGCGCATACGGAAACTTTTTTGATGAGCAGTGTGAACGACGCGGAATTATTTCCTGATGGTTATAATGTTATAAGAAGAGACCGTGCCAATGACACTGGGTGGGGAGGAGTGTTGTTGGCAGTGCGTAGTGAATACACCGTCAAACAAATTGTTGACATTGTTGGTTATACAGATGACATTGAAATGGTTATGTCATTGGTTTGGTTAAAATACAAAAAAGTATTGGTATGTGTTGTGTACATTCCCCCTAGCTCTAATTCAGTTAATTACTTAAATACGTTTATGGTACTGGAAAACTTAGTTCGAAAGTATCCAGATACTGACATAATAATATTAGGCGATTTTAATATGAATTCTTGCAATCAACACGTCAAAATGGAGTTTGCTCATTTAGTTGCATTCTGTAAATTGACGCAATATAATACAATTAAAAATAAGTACGGTAACATGCTAGATCTGGTTCTGAGCAGTCTGGGTAGTGAGTTTGTGCTAATGAGAGGGGACACAGAGCCGCTAGTGCCGGAGGACGCGCACCACCCTGCGCTCGGTGTGACGCTCAGTGTGCCGCGACCGGCGGCGCGTGCGCCCGCGGCTTCCGAGCCGCCGGCCTGCGCGCCGTCGTCGTCGCATGACTCACCACCGCAGTGGAACTTTAGGAAAGCTGACTTTGAGCAGCTTTATCAAACTATTGCAGGGTTAACTTGGGATGAGGTTCTGGCAACAAATGACGTTGACGGGGCCGTGGATGTTTTTTATCAAAAAATATATGATTGCTTACGATGTCACGTTCCTGTGAAAAAACAAAGGAGGCAGGGCTCGAGGTATCAGTACCCGACATGGTACACTCCAGACATAATTAAAAATATACAGGAAAAGTACACCTACCTGAAAAAATCTAAGAAAGACGTAACTAATGAGTATTATAAATCTATGTTTAAATATTATAGGCAACATGTTAAAACTTTAATTAAGCTTGCCTATGGCAATTACATCAAGCGGGCAGAGATGGATATAAGAAGGGATCCGAAGGCTTTCTGGTCCTTTGTTAGGGAGCAGCGTTCAACCAGACAAAACTGCCGGGAGTACGAATATGATGACAGGACGGTGACCGGGTTGGATGCTGTAAACGCTTTCGCAAATTATTTCAAATCGGTATTTCTAACTGATAAGCCCGTACTATCGCATGAAATCGCTGAGCGCGAGGGGTCCGTTGTGTCATCATACCGTGTCGCTTTGGACAACATAAACAGCCATGATTTGTTTCTAGCAGTCAAGCGTTTGAAGCCCCAGTCATCTATTGGGCCAGACGGTATTCCCCCATTTATTGTAAAGGACTGCATTGGGATTTTTAAGTTACCCTTATTGTTTATTTTTAATCTTGCTGTTAAAAGCGCTACTTATCCTTCGATTTGGAAACTTTCTCGTGTGACTCCCATACACAAGGATGGCTCAAAGGTACACATCACCAATTACAGGCCTATCGCGGTCCTTTCGGCTTTCGGCAAGTTATTCGAATCGATATTGAACCGGCACATAACTAGGCAAATTAGTACGCAACTTAGCGAGTGTCAGCATGGCTTCAGGGCTGGTAGGTCAACGGCAACGAACCTAATTAATTTTGTGGATTATGCAGTCGCTGAGATGGACAACAATAAGCAGGTAGATGCAGCTTATTTTGATTTTAAAAAAGCTTTTGACCGTGTTCATAATGACGTGTTGTTACAAAAGTTTTCGGCCTTGGGATTTACGCCACAACTATTAAAATTATTTTGTAGTTACTTTGATAATCGTAGGCAGTATGTTCAACTTGACGGTTATCGGTCTGAATCCTACGTAACTCAGTCGGGTGTGAGTCAAGGATGCACTTTTGGCCCAACCCAATTCCTGGTCATGGTCAATGACTTGCCGGAGGTCATTGAGACGGCGAAGTGTCTGATGTTTGCTGACGATCTGAAGATCTACTTGGGTATAGGGACAGCGGCTGACTGTGATGCGCTTCAGCGGGACATCGATAATGTGGTAGCATGGAGCAACCGCAACCGCTTAGAATTTAATAAGTCTAAATGTAAGACTATCACATTCTCTCGCTGTCGCTCGCCGTACGTGTATACGAACAACGTGTCGGACACTCCGCTGGAGCGCGTTACAACAATCCGCGATCTTGGTGTCACGTTGGACACCGAGCTGACTTTCAATGACCACATAATCGGTCTGTGTAAGCGAACACACCAATCCCTGGGGTTCGTCTTGAGGCAGTCGGCTCGGTTCACAAGCAAACACGCAATTGTTGCCATATATTTCGCGTTTGTTCGTAGCAAGCTCGAGTTTAATTCGATTGTATGGGATCCACACGAAACAAAGTACATTCTTCTCATAGAACGGGTACAGCGTAAGTTCTGTCGGTACCTTTACATGAAAATGTATGGGTATTATCCCTACTTGTATCCCTCTCTGTTCGTCTCAGGAATGGTGGGTATTGATACCCTCGAGCTGAGACGCAAATGTGCGCTCCTTGTGCATTATTTTATGTTGTTTAATGGTAAAATTGACAACCCTACGACTCTGTCGCGCTGTGGTCTATCCGCGCCGCCTCAATACACGCGACTGCGCTCGCGCCCTCTGCTAGCGACTCCCAGGGTTCGGACTCGTACCGCACAGTATGCGGCAACAAATCAGGCGGTGTCATTGCTCAACACACTGACTGCTCAGCATCCAGATGTAGACTTGTTCCACTCTAGTGTGCGATTGTTTTTGGAGAGGTGCAGAGAATGTTTTGGCGGTTGATTCGATTTTCATCAATGTTATATTGCAAATATTAATTAATAATTTTATACCTAATGATAATTGATTTGTATATAAATGGACTTTAATTTTAATTTATTTTATTTTATTTTAATCGTTTTTTTTATTATTTCTATGTTTTTAATTTGATTTTAATTTATTTTATTTAATTGTAATTTATTAAATGATAATGATGATAATGATAATGATGATAATGATAATGATTTTTATTAAGTAATTGTGTTATTTTATGTTTTTTTTTTTTTTTTCTTTCTAAATATTCTATTGTAATATAATAATGACTCTCTGCACGTGTTGGTTTCGACTGTAAGTGCAGAGAGTACCTGTCATAAATAAATAAATAAATAAATAAATCTCCATGAGGCGCGCGTGGAACAATACGCGCCGTCGACGACTTGGGCTTGGTCCGGACGGTTACCGGACGATCGGACGGCGAGCCACCCATTGCTCGCCGTCCGCAAGCCCTCGCCTACGGTGGCCGGAAATCGGGATCGGAATCCCGGCGGCGGTTGGGGCGTGAGGACCGTTGCCTCACGCGATCGGCCGCCTCCTTTGCTAGCATTACTGCTTCGCAGAAGGAGGCGACCGCCTGCCACTCTTCCTCGCTCCGGACCATGGCCTGTACCAAGGCCCGGCGCGAGAGATCGCCGCCGCCGATCGCCCCACGAGGACACGGCGTTGCTCTGCCCAAGCGGGGCACACCTCCACCGTGTGCTCCACCGTGTCCTCCGGGCGGTCCGCACAGTGGCGACACCCGGGCGTCTCTTCCGCACGAATTCGGTGCAGGAACTTCCCGAACTTACCGTGTTCGGTGAGAACCTGCGTCATGCGGAAGGTGAGGACGCCGTGAGGTCTTTCCAACCACGCCTCAAAGAGGGGACTTACCGCACGCACTGAGGGTACAGCTTCTGGAGTCGCAACGTAACGTCTATTTCAGGGCGTTCGTGGTGCAAGTCCCGAACACTTTTCTGCCCCTCATGTTGAAGGAAGATTTTTGGCGGAAGTGGTGTTCCGTCGCTTCCGCGGACAGGTACCACAGAACAGCACGAAGTGAACTCAGTGCAATGTGAAGTGTTATTAACGTAGTCCTAAGTCTTATTTACTAACGATTACTTGTGTTTACTCTATATATATGTCGGCGCAGGATGCCGATCATCATTGAAGCTCTGTCCAGAGACTATGTCTTGTGGGCGATGGCTGGGTAACGAGCAATAAACAAACTATTCCAGATCATACAACTGATTTATTATGATGCAAGCTTTAGGTATTCATTTTACACAACGAGCAGTGAGACAGTCCCCGAGAATAGACGTTGTACGCACGGCTGCCGACAGAGGAAAGAGCCACGGACCTCTGCGGTCGGCACTTTTATCTGCGAGGTTCGTGCAAACGTCAGCGCGGATTCTGTCAAAGTGACATGTGTCACTTTTCACTTAGCTCGTTCATTCGTTCTCAAGCTTCCGTACTATTGACTTCACCGACATATATGTTAGTCTGTAAGGTATGTATCTATGGGCCATTTTATTATAATATAAAAATGAGTCCCGCTATCAATATGTTAAAAAAAAAATAAAACAAAACCAATATATACTTGTAACAATCTCATCTCATAATTTTTCATTATAAGTACAATCGCCCATAAAAACAATACATACAACATATTTCCCATAAACATATATGTTACGACACTGACATCATCATGTTTCTTACTGAGACACATTCTGTCATATATGGCACAATGAAACAAGTAAATGGTGAAGAGTAACACAGATAACATCATCTCAAGGATTATGAGGACTTTGGAGTAGTTGAGGAGGCGAATGCTCTTAAATAAACATGCGGAAACCCAAAGGACACTGGCGAAGAAAAAGAGCCACATCAGAAGGTGGATGTAGGTGAGGAACGTACAGTAGTTAGGTACCCTTCTGCATAAAGAAATGAGCTCTCCATCACGACCTGCAAGTAAAAAAAAATATAAAAAATCACCATCTTCATTCCAACCGAAAGACGTCCATTGCTGGACATAATGCTGAACATTTCGGTGTGTTTTGTCTTTGTAGTGTTCTAGATTTAGGTATTCTGGACACAATTTTTATTCTGTATTTGTCTCTAATGTTCATTTTGTCAATGTCATGCATATCTGTTATTTTCATGGTTACTGAAATTCCAATTTTAGATGTAAGTTTATTTGAATTGTAAATGACTGTGCTGTTGGTGTGCTTATTATAAATAAATAAATAGGCCTCCCCCAAATATAGCCACAACGACCAGACTTGTGTGTCTTGCATCTGTCGGATCCCTGCAACCCTCACCAGGACGTCGGTCCACTCTGTGGGAGGCCTTCCAACTCTGCTTCTTCCAGAAATCAGTCATTTTATTTCAAATAGACCACTAAAAGGCACTTTTGAATTGTGTTGCACAATCTTTATGAAGAAGAACGTGCAAGAAATTCCATAGACACTCTTTTCCGATGTGTGATCCCTGGATTAGAATGTTGTACTACTGATACTGGTATAGATAGCGGCACGAATCTTGAGCGGTCGGCGAAAGAGCTGGGATCGCTTTGCGCATCGTACAACATCGGCGAGCCAATCACTGTACAAAGAACTGCATTCCCCGCCCCCGCATCTCTTTTCATACCACTAAAAAGACCCAATATTTCACTTCTGCGTGCTTCTGCGCAAGTAGAAATGTAGAAGTCAGCGCTCAAAATCCGTGCCGGTATCTGTAAGGGATCCATCAACATCATTTCAACCGAAATACGTCACTAGCTGGACATAGGCCTTTGGACTTGGATTGGCCTTTTTTAACAACTTTTGGTCCGTCTTGCACTCATCCGATTACCGCGATCCTCATCAGGTTGTCGGTCCTTGTGACAAGCCGTCTAACGCTGTGTCTTCCGGTACGCGGTCAACGAAAAGCAACACCGTGTCCTCGTGGGGGCGATCGGCGGCGGCGATCTCTCGCGCCGGGCCTTGATACAGGCCATGGTCCGGAGCGAGGAGGAGTGGAGTTGGCGGTCGCCTCCTTCTGCGAAGCAGTAATGCTAGCGGGAAATGTCATAAGATTTATTTATTTATTTATTTAAACTTCATGTACAGTAGTGGTACATAGGCGGACTTAATGCAACAAGGCATTCTCTACCAGTCAACCTTTGGGTTAAAAAAGACAACACTGTGGTAGGTTAAGATGATTTTCCCAACCGAAAAAAAAGCATCTTTCTGCCCCATAATATCGATCTATTCTGCGAGCAATGATAAATGATATTTATTTTGCGAATAGATTTCAAAAAACCCTTTTAAACGTCATTTTTTTCATCAGTTTAAGCTGTTGATCCCCGCATTAACGCCGGCGTTCACGCGCCATTGTCTTTCTATTGTGTCTCTAATTACGCACTCAAAAGGTTAAACTAGATGAGGCCGGTGTTTCCTAGCTAACTACCCTGAGAAGAAACACCGAAACAAACTCAAGAGTCAAAGTTTCTTTTATAGCCCATAAATCAAACATGGTCAAATCATATATGAATGCCCACTTAAATTAGGAGATTCTCCAGGCTGTGTCCGTAATCTTGGTACTCCTGAGGGTATCTTCATTCCTGATTTGATCACACAAGATAACAAGCATAGCCCTCTTCATTGCTATCATTGCATTAGTTCATTCTTTAGGTGACTTTAAACCTTGTGATGATTTTTTTTTTCTTTGGGAAAATCATATTATGACATCCCACGCTCTTGGGCGGAGCGCGAGATAGTGTAGGCTTTTACTGACTAAAAACCCACTCCTGTTCCTTTGTTGCCTTTCGTACCAGAGCCGAGTCTTCCTTTCAGAATCAGACCCTTGGCCCCAGTAGGCTTCGACCCTGCTGGGCCCCTACGGTTTGCTGACATCTCCCTGGGGCGCGCGTGGAACAGTACGCGCCGTCGACGACTTGGGCTCGGTCCGGACGGTAACCGGACGGTCGGACGGCGAGTTGCCCATTGTTCGCCGTCCGCAAGCCCGCGCCTACGGTGGCAAGCCTTGTGATGCTGACGCCATATATTCATCACTGGCAACACGTACTGATCATAGACTTTTGTCTTGAGACACTGTGAAAATACCGCGCAGCATCCCGAATTTCTGGTTGATGAAGGCGATAAATTCTATGTATCAGAAGACATTGCGTTGAAATGCCTACCACAAGCTGAACTGATAACCTGGTGAAGATCGCGGGAATCCGATGAATGCAAGACGTACAATGCGTTCCAAATAAGAATAGGATTGATTTTAACGCCATGTTGTGACGTCATACTGTCAAATCGAAGAAATTGGGTAGGGTGAGCAAAACAAGAAATTTTTAAAATGTAATTTATTTACGAATCATGACAAAAAAGTTTAATCAGAATTTAGTTCCTTAATTTTGCTCACATCACTGTGACTGAAGTGTCTGAGTAGTGGCAAATGGAAGAAGAAATCGAATTCTTCCTAACAAAGAAAATATATATATATATAATATTTTTAAACTAATTATGTCTTTAACAATATATTTAGCTAATTTAGATTAAACAATAACGTTTTCACTTCACTTAGATTTAACTAAGACTAAGTAAAACAAAGCAAAAAAAAAAAACTGTGATTAATACGCAAATAAGTTTTCTTTGCAAACCGTACCTTTCAATCAACATTTGACAGATCCAGGTTATTGACTTTCCTATTATTATTTGGAACGAATAGTACAGGAGCAGTTGCTGTCTCAACATACGGGGGAGGCCTATGTCCTGCAGTAGACGTCTTTCGAAAGAAAGAAAGAAAGAGAACACGTTTATTTGGCACACAGGTACACACAATGAGATAACAATTATAATATAGAAACTTAAATATAGCATAATAGCATAATCAGCCTTTTTAATGTTCCCACTGCTGGGACTCAGGCCTCCTCTCTAGGAGAGGGAATGGGCCGTAATCCACCACGCAGGCCCAGTGCGGATTGGTGAATGTCACAATAATTATGTCTTCGAATTTTTGGTTCTAGGACATGCCGGTTTCCTCACGATGTTTTCCTTCACCGTTTTGAGAGCAGTGGTGATGAAATAAATCACACAAAGTAATGCGCCTGGCTGGGTTTGAACCCGCGACCTACACCTTGCAAGTCGAGGCGGTTACCACTCGGCCACCACTGCTCACAAACTTAAATATTAAAACTTAAAAAATACATCAACATTGCGTGTCTCACGGCTGCGCCAAATAGGTCCAGTTCAGCTAATGCCAGGCCACTATAAAGCAGTTGCCTGACGCTGGTATTCAACTGAACCTTGCTATGAGTCTACGGATGCTAATCAGTTTGTTTGAGTTTCGGCTAAAACGATGATGATAGATCCCATACTAAAAGCCCAATATTGTAATCCATACAAGTCAGCAGGCAACAAAATTATTTTACGTTATATAACTAGCATTTTTTCGTGTGTTTATAATCGTATCCTATCCTACAGTAACCACGAATTTTAGTGGTATACGACTACGTCTATGACGCTCAGAGATGGTCTGCCTTCCAAACAGTAAAAGTTTTCTCACCGTTTAAACCTTCCCTGGACTATCTCGACTATTTCTAGACCAAAATTAGCCAAATCGGTCCAGCCGTTTTTTAGTTTTAGCGAGAATAACGAACAGCCATTCATTTTTATATTTATAGGGTGACTGGTAATTAGTGACCGATACTTAAGCACGTGATTGTATTCATGATTACAAACAACTTTTCCAAAGAAACTTTTATACTATTTAGTTTAATCACAATAACAAAAAAGCCCTTTTAAACTTTACACTTCGCGCGCGCGCCTTCACTCGATCAGCTGTTAGCGGCGTCCGGAAAAGTACCAAATTACTAGTCTTTGGATATTATATTACCCAAACATGTAGGTACATTGCTTACGTCATCGATAAAACGGGCGCGGGCGCCGGGCCGCTAACAGCTAATCGGGTAAAAGTGCGCGCGCGAATTTAGTTTCAAACAGCCGTTTTGTTATGGTGATTAAACTAATGAGTTTAGAAAAAAAGTTTCTTTGAGAAAGTTGTTTGTAATCATGAGTACAATCACGTGTTTAAGTATCGGTCACTAATTACCAGTCACCCTATATAGATAAGATATTATTATAAAAGATGAAAATCACAAACTTACCAGCTAAATAGTAAGCTAATGTCAGCACAGGGCCAAGAGAAATTGTGACACAAAAACAGGTTACTGATAAAAGGAAGTTGCAGCTCCTCCAAAGACTATTCTGTGGAATCTTTGAAATTTGCTCTGTAAATTTCTTCCACATTATAACTGATTTTCACAATCACAACTTTACCGAAATATACGGTGAAAATCTTGGAGAAGATCTCTTGAGCTTATAATAAATCTGCTATATTTTTTTCACATTTCCATTGTACTTTGTTTACGTCTGTTGACATAACTAAAGATTTTGACATGACTTTGGCAGTTTATTTATTTTTTTTAGAAATTTTTTTTTGGACTAATGACTAGCAAAAATAAAAATACATTAAAACTATACCGCCTGATGGTAAGTATAGTGATGCAATCGTTGATGGTGAAGCGCACTAGTTTATTAAGAGCCTATTCACTCTAGCCTTGAAGACACCCAAATTATAATCGGACGGGAATACAAAATCGCAGCAGGCAAATTGTTCCAGTCCTTCGATGTGCGTGGTATAAACGACGAGGAGAAACGCTTAGTCTGGACCGTAGAGGTGCTAACAATATATGGGTGGACACTCACCGTACGTTGGATTGTCCAATGGTAGAAATGTGATGGCAGAATCAAATCATGTAATTCCCGCGCACACTCTCCAAAAAATAATTATATATATATATATATATAATTTCATTTATTCAAGTAACTAAGGACTCATAATTACACATATTTATTTATTTATTTATTATATCCTTTATTGTACACCAATACAAACATAAAAGGAAACTAAAACATATACGTACATACAATGGGCGGCCTACCACCAACCCGCACTGGGCCCGCGTGGTGGATTACGACCCATTCCCTCTCCTAGGGAGGAGGCCTGAGTCCCAACCGTGGGAACATTATAAGGCCGACTATGCTAATGGGCGGCCTCATCGCATTTCGCGATCTCTTCCAGGCAACCTGGAATGGACAGTATTTGCCTGGACAAGAAATGGGGCTGTCATTGGTGTAACACAACCAGCATTAAACATATTTTATTATAATAGATACACAGATACACACACACACACACACACACACACACACACACACACACACACACACACACACACACACATACATATGCTATATAATAGACACATATATACAGACATAATTCTACTGATGACTATCGATACTCACAGCGACAGGTCATGTTCCCTAACGAGTCTTTTAAAAACAGGCAACGATTGAGCGCGTTTAATTGTGTCTGGTAATTCATTCCACAGACGAGCAGCCTGGACAGTAAATGATTTGTCATAGAAAGTCGTGGTATGGATTGGACCACACACACATAACACAAAACATAACACAAAACATAACACCAACAAACAAACAACATTTAAATATTTCACACACATTTATCGATAACTGCAGGTAACATGCAAGTCACTGCAGCGCTTTATATAAGGACAGTCGAGCCGGTCGGCTATCATCATCAGCACACTGTTGGGGCTGCCGCGCACCCTGCGCACCAGAGACGCGCTCCGCTTACGCATCGTCGCATAAAAGCAGTCAACGCTAGCGGCACAGTATAGATATATGGAACAGCCCCCCTAGCCAAGTTGCAAACGATAAACGTGAACGCTTAGTAATCTCCAATAGATTTTCATCTTTATACCTAAGAGCATAAAGTTGAAAATCTATTAAAGACTACTGAGAGTTTACGTTTATCGTTTGTGACTTGGCTAGGGGGGCTGTACGGAAACTACCTACAAATGTTCGAAACGGCTCACTCACACAAACATACGCATCGACGAGACTCCTAAGCGGCATTCGCTTCTGACAGGACCGCGCGAAACGCTTAGGAGTCTCGTCGATGCGTATGTTTGTGTGAGTATGCTGTTTCAAATATTGGTAGGTAGTTTCCGTACTGTTCCATGTATCTATACTGTGCTAGCGGCGGCAAACATGCCCGAGGCACTACAGTGTCGCGGCAGCCCCATCAGTGCCCTGAATGCGTTATTATACTGGACACGGAGGGCTTCGTATGCTTTTCGGGTGTAATTCATATATACTTACGGGAAAAAATCAACTAAAATAAGACGTCAAAAAATTCCACCGCATCGCTGTCGACTGAAAGTGTGGCCAAAAGACAGGTGGTGTTATCAAGTTGTATAGCAATACTTGCTCAATTTCTGACGAAGGTAAAAGCCAGCCCTTGGGTATAGTGAACACGTCATCATCATCATCATCATCATTTCAGCCGAAAGACGTCCACTGCTGGACATAGGCCTCCCCCAAGCGTCGCCACAGCGAACGGTCCTGTGCGTCTCGCATCCATCGGACTCCCGCAACCGTTACCAAGTCATCGGTCCACCTTGTAGGAGGCCTTCCAACGCTACGTCTTCCGGTACGTGGTCGCCATTCCAGAACCTTTCGGCCCCAACGGCCATCTGTTCTGCGAGCAATGTGCCCTGCCCATTGCCACTTTAGTTTGGCGATTCTTCGTGCTATGTCGGCAACCTTGGTTCTCCTGCGGATATCCTCATTCCTGATTCGATCACGCAAGGAAACTCCGAGCATAGCCCTCTCCATTGCCCTTTGAGTGACTTTAAGCCTTCTAATGATGCCCATTGTAAGCGACCACGTTTCGGAGCCATATGTCATCAATGGCAACACGCATTGGTCATAGACTTTCGTCTTGAGACACTGTGGTATATTGGACGAGAAGATACCGCGCAGCTTCCCGAACGCTGCCCAGCCGAGTCGGATTCGACGATTGATCTCTTTCAGTGAACACGTATGGTTTCGTAATACAATAATCGCTTAAAAAACGTTACTTGTGTGGGAACCACCTTTAATTTAGAACTTTATTTTAATTTTATTGTTTGTTGTTTTAGTGGCAATAGATCTCTAACAGTCGTTACAGGTAGGGCCTGTCCACACAGCGATATTTCACCGCGTGGTTTTTTTTTTCGTCATTCTGTAACACATTGAATTTTATGGAAGTATCCGCACAGGCGATAAAAAAATCATTCGGTAAAAAAAACAATGATTTCATGCAGATTTGACGCGATGCGGTGGAAATAAAACCACGTGAATGTTTTGTGTAGTATAGAGTAGCTATAGCTATGTCCGCACTGCGAAAAAAAAATTCCCCGCGTTTTGCTCAGTCCTGCAACGATGTCGTTCAATCTAGACGTGCGTCTCAGCAGGGAACAGCATTGATCTGACAAAAATTGTACGTAATTTTATTCGCAGTGCGTACTAGTGTAATTCCGATCGCGGAATATAAAACGCAAGAATAAAAATCTCGCTGTGAAATATCGCTGTGCGGACAGGCCTGTAGTCACACACCAGCCCCCCTAGCCAAGTTGCAAACGATAAACGTGAACGCTTAGTAATCTCCAATAGATTTACAACTTTATACCTAAGAGCATAAAGTTGAAAATCTATTAAAGACTACTGAGAGTTAGCGACCGGAACGAACGAAAACACTATGTAATCTTCAATAGATTTTTAACTTTATATCCAATAACATAAAGTTGAAAATCTATTAACGACTACTGAGAGTTTACGTTTATCGTTTGTGCCTTGGCTAGCGGGGCAGAAAGTCTGACCTGACGGTCAGACTTTCTATTTTTCTTTCAGAGTCTTTTTATCTAATGAGTATCATGTTGCCCAGTTACTGGGTTACGAAAATCTGACACGCAGTCGCTTCATGTAAAACACAGATATTCAGCCGCATTCAGTTATACTGGAAGCCAGCCCAAAGCTAGTTAGGCAAAGGAGATGATGTTGTTGTAGGGGCAATAGAAAGGCCAATGCAAACTATTGACATGATTTACTTTTTTCTTTTCGCCAGAAATGAATCCTAACATATAATGTTAGAGGCCAATACGAGGAATCAATAGCAAAAAGAACCAGGTCTTTAAACCGTAACCGAACAAGGATACGTATAGAAGCATTGCACTAGCAATATAATATACTTTGTCAGGCGTTACCTATTTTCGTTATATTATAATGAAATGGAAATTTAATACGTAATATTTTGAGGTTTCCATTGATAAAATTGATTAAATTGGTTATTACTGTTATATTTTTTTCATACTCGCAGTTTTTCATCGCTAAAACTAGTAAAAAAAAAATTATAAACGAACCGAAAAGATACGCGTTAGTGTTTTGATAGACATTGCCACTATTATATGTGTACTCACCATAAAAACCGAAACTAAAACTGTATTTAACAACATTTTATTTAAGAAAAATAACGCCTGATAACCAACTATAGCAATATATTAAATTGTCTCTAACTTCGTTTGGTTACGGTTAGTAGACATAATTCTTTTTGCTATTGATTTATCACACAGTCCTTTAATATATAACCTAGGTTTCACTTTTATCAAAAAGAAAAAAAAAACTACATGCCAACAACGTATGGAAAAAGTTTCATTCCCCTTTCTGTGAAAGTTTTAACTCTCTACCTTATAGTTTATGAGATACAGCCCGCTGACAGACGGACGGACGTCTGTCAGTCCGTCTATATGTCTGTCTATACAGATACGACGGACATTGGAGACTTAACAATGGGGTCCCGATGAAACCCCTTGAGTAAGGAATCCTAAAAAATATTTTTACAAATCGTTCCTCACGTTTTTGAGTTATCGAAGAACACACATGAAAAAAAAACTTTTTGACAAATTGATAATCTCTTTTTTTAAATAGGTAAAAAATAGGCTGGAAAGGGCTATGCTCGGAGTTTCCTTCCGTGATTGCATCAAAAATGTTGATATCCGCAAGAAAACCAAAGATACCGATATAGCCCAAAGAATCGCCAAACTTAAGTGGCAGTGGGCAGGGCACATTGCTCGCAGAACCGATGGTCGATGGGGACGAAAGGTTCCCCACATGGTGAACCGATAACCTGGTGAGAGTCGCGTGAATCCGATGGATGCGAGACGCACAGGGCCGTTCATTAAGGTGACACTTGGAGAGGCCTATTTCCAACAGTGGACGTCTTTCGGCTGAAAATGATGATGATAAAGAAATACGATTAAAACTACAATACAAATAAAACAAAATAAAGTGTTCACTTCATTCCTGAATCTGAATAACACATACAAAAACAAACCCAAAATTAACAAGTATACAAAACAAAACAAATTTAGAATTAGAGCTTCAGGCAGGTCGGTAACATCTGAATGTCCCAAGCAACGGACATCATGAGCCGTGCAATACACAAAGAAATATATGCCCGTAATGCCAGCTACAACCATATTAATAGTTGTCATTATCATAAACCAATCAATACCGGTCTCATAGTATTTTTTTGCCAAAATACAGGCGAGCAGAGAGAAATTATTCAAAAACAGCTGCCACATACACACTGACATTACGATTATAAGGTTTATGTAGGCTGGCTTCGCTATTTTCGGGATCTCGTTGTGTTTAACTGTGGACAAAAATTTACAAATTATCACTATATAATATAAAACAAAGTCGCTTTCTGCTGTCTGTCTCTATGTTTGCTTAGATCTTTAAAACTACGCAACGGATTTTGATTCGGTTTTTTTTAATAGATAGAGTGATTCAAGAGAAAGATTTATAATAATATGTATAATACAAGCATTGCACCCGTGCGAAACTGGGGCGGGTTGCTAGTTAATATTATTAACTGAAATGTGACCGATACAAAGACAAGAGAAAGATTCTCCTAATAGTCGTTGAAGTTGACCGCAATAGATGTAGGAGTGTTTAATGGCATCTTAGCAAAACCTAATTTTAGTGCAGCAAAAGTTTTATATTCCTTCATAGATTTAAGAAAGTTTTTTTTTTGTGTTTAAAGTGTAATACTAGGCATGCCTTTTAAGTTCTGTCGTGTCCATATTTCCCGGCAATTTTGAATTTTGAACTGTTCTATATTCGAATGTGTTTCAATTTTGAATCTCAAAACAGTTGAAAGTATTATTGAAGTGAAACTTCTTTATCGGGGTTGGACAAAAATTTTGTGTAACATTTTTTCGTTACTCGTCACATTTTTCCGTTACGCGCCATCTTTTTCTTATCCCTACCACGCGTGATTCGAAGTATACTTTCTCCAGCGGAGTAGGGATTGGTAAATGTCTCCAATGTGTTTTGCGGCCCGTTTTGAGTAGTTACATTTTTGAAATCCAGGTGGCGATTGCATTTAACCAATTTCTGTAAAGTTACATATAGTAAATTATTTTTTGAAAAATAACGTCATAAAGAAGTTTCACTTCTTACGAGTGTACGCTAGTACACGCACACATTTATTCATTTATTTAAACAGCCAGTCCGCCAACTTGGGGAGGCCGCCATATTGGATTTGTAATGACGTTTCTTAGCTAGTCATGTATTGTCATCAGAACTCAGAGCGTGTGCAAAATTTCATCCTAATCGAAAACCGGGAAGTGGGTCAAATTAAGATTCCAAGATTTTCTTACATACATAGTTACAAGTGAAGCTATTATAAGCGTGACAAAAATATTTAAAAAAATGTATAAACTAGCGACATACCCACAGCTCAGCTTAGAAATCTTTAACATTCTCGGCTTTTGTCTAGTATAATAATGCAAGCAGTACCTATACATCATTCTACACCTTCCTCATGAATCACTCTCTATTGTTGAAAACTGTATATAAATCCGTTCAGTACGACGCGTTTCGGAGACTTTGTTTTATAATGTGTAAGTATGTGAAAAGACCTCTGTTTGTTCTGTGTACTGTTCGGACGCCACAACAAACATGCTGCAAACTTGACGGTAAACTGGACCGTTTGTGGCGTCCATAACCCCATGCATACTTGATCGCTCATATATTATAGACAGTAGACCTCCTCATGCACACTGATAGCCCCACACGGTCAAGTTTACCGGACACCTCTTCAAGTAAGCTGTAAACTGGATCGTGTGTGGCGTCCATAACGTCATGCAAACTTGACTGCTCATACAGACAGTAGACTATACTCATGCATACTGATAGCCACGCACGGCAAACTTTACTAGACGCCGCGTGCCCCTTCAAACGCGCTGCAAACTTGACGGTAAACTGGTTCGTTTGCGGTGTCCATACATACTTATGCATACTTGACCGCTCATATAGACTGTAGACTCTTCATACATACTGATAGCCACACACGGTCAAGTTTACCGGACACCTCATCAAGCGAGCTGCAAACTTGACAGTAAACTGGGATCATGTGTAGCATCCATATCGTCATGCATACTAACTTGTCGTGCTCATACAGACAGTAGACTATTCATGCAAACTGGTAGCCATACATGATCAAGTTTATCGGACACCGCTTCAAATGCGTTGCAAACTTAACGGCAAACTGCATCGTGTTGCGTCTATTAGTCGCGGCCGTTACAGACAAGCGTGACATTTAATTTTAATTATTTACCTTTATCAAATCCATAAGCTACCATAATTGTGTTCAGTGGTCCAAACATAAATGAAATATGAATTATAAAGATGGATAAACTCAATGTAAATATACGCCATGAATCACTAGTTAGTTTTAAACGGTTACACATGATTTTGACTTAGTTATTACTCATTATACTTTAGAAACGATAATAATTATTATTTCTAATCGCAAAATATTATGAGTTTGATTTTGTCAAAATATGACAAGTAACTTTTTTTGTTTAATCATGTTTTAAGCAATGATATCAATGTCATTCAGCCTATAGTGCGAACCTTCCTCTTTTTAGGGTTCCGTACCTCGAAAGGAAAAAACGGAACCCTTATAGAATCACTCGATCAATCGTCCGTCTATCTGTCTGTCATGACCCTCTACTCGGGAACGCGTAGAGGTATCAAGTTGAAATTAAAATCATATACTGAAGTCTGCAGTTCCTTTAAGCTGTGAAAAAATCAAACTTCTAAGTGATAGAAAAAAAAAGATATGGCCGTTTATGTCACAAAAAACGTACATATCGACACTCTCAAGGGAATCAAAATTCATAGGGTACTTCCCGTTGACCTAGAATCCTGAAATTTGGCATGAAGTAAGGTCACAAAAAAAAGACTTCTTTTTGCGATTCGTAAAAATTTTCGTAACTCAATTCGGAAATTGAACTACGAGTATTTACATAGATAAGTTTGTACGGAACCTTCATTGCGCAAGTCCGACTCGCACTTGCCCAGTTTTTTTATTATGCCTAAGCTCACGTTTGACCACTATCTCACCTGATGGTAAGCGACGATGTGGCCGACGATGGAGCAAGCTTGTCTAGAAGTAACCTTGAATTAGTTAGTCTCCATGTGGGGCGAAACCAATCTAGTAGGATTCAACGCCGCCAAAACACAAGCGTGTCTATTCACCGCCAAAAGGAGCCAGTTCGCCTTGGCTCCTGCTTTTCAGAATGTATCTCTGGAGTGCACCGACCGCCTTCAGCTCTTGGGAGTTGAAATTTCCTCAGACCTCAATTTTGGGCGTTTCATTGAGTCCAAAGCCAAGGTAGCTGCTAGAAAACTAGGCGTTCTTGCAAAGGTCCGACGGTACTTCACACCGGGACAGCTTCTAACGTTATACAAAGCACAGGTCCGATCGTGTGTGGAGTACTGCAGTCACATATGGGCTGGTGCTGCAAAATGCCATCTAGCAGCTTTGGACTCAGTGGAAAGGCGTGCGAAGAGGCTAATTGGGGATCCAGATTTGGTTAAGTCCAATCTACAAAGCCTCGAGCACAGGCGCAGGGTAGCCAGCCTATCGGTATTTTACAGGTTGCATTTTGGAGAGTGTGCGCGGGAATTGCATGACTTGATTCCGCCATCTCCTTTCTACCATCGGACAACCCGACGTACGGCGAGTATCCACCCTTACGTTGTTGAAACTTCAACGTTCCGGACTAAGCGTTTCGATTTAATTAATTCCCTCCTCTTTACATTTTACTCCCTCAATTAAGAGAGATGCTCCAAGGTTACTCGAGAAATTCAAATTTTCTTTAGTGTTTTTATTTTGCAGGATTGGCTGTATTTATTTACGGTAAACTTAAAAAAAAACAATTCGCAGACCACCCTGGCTATTACGTTAAAACGTTTACATTTCGAGGAGTGTGCATTGGAATTGCACAATTTAATTCCGCCAAGTCCGTTTCATCATCGGACTACAAGACGTACGGGGTTGCGCCACCGGTACATGGTCAACTGTCAAGATGAAATATCAAACCGGTACATGGTGGACATCCCACCCATACGTACAACGCGTTTTGGGAACACATTTATAATGCGTACAGCTAACAAGTGGAACTCCCTGCCAGGGTCTGTATTTCCTGATAGATATAACAGTCTATAACTTAGGGGTATTAAAGTAACTTTTTTTTTTTTAATTCATATAAACCAGTGCTTGACTGCGATCCCACCTGATGGTAAGCAGCGATGCAATCATTGATGGTGAGGCGCACTAGTTTATTAAGAGCCTATTCACTCTAGCCTTGAAGACACCTAAAAATGTGATTTCAATGATAAGGATCAGTGGTGGCCAATGGTTCCTGATTTACGACCCTCGGATTCAAACCCAGGCAGACACGCGTTACTCCGTGTACCTACTGGGCACGCCATAATTATGGCGATAAGTCCCCTCTTTGAGGAGTGGCTGGAAAGACCTCACGGCGTCCTTACCTACCGCATGACGCAGGTCCTCACCGGACATGGTAAGTTCGGGAGGTTCCTGCACCGAATTCGTGCAGAAGAGACGCCCGGGTGCCACCATTGTGTGGACCGCCCGGAGGACACGGTGGAGCATACGGTAGAGGTGTGCCCCGCTTGGGCAGAGCACCGCCGTGTCCTCGTGGAGGCGATCGGCGGCAGCGATCTCTCGCGCCGGGCCTTGGTGCAGGCCATGGTGCGGAGCGAGGAGGAGTGGCAGGCGGTTGCCTCCTTCTGCGAAGCAGTAATGCTAGCAAAGGAGGCGGCCGATCGCGTGAGGCAACGGTCCTCACGCCCCAACCGCCGCCGGGATTCCGATCCCGATTTCCGGCCACCGTAGGCGCGGGCTTGCGGACGGCGAGCAATGGGTGGCTCGCCGTCCGATCGTCCGGTGACTGTCCGGACCGAGCCCAAGTCGTCGACGGCGCGAAGTGTTCCACGCGCGCCTCAAGGAGATGTCAGCAACCGTAGGGGCCCAGCAGGGTCGAGGCCTACTGGGGCCATGGGTGATGCGAAAGTGACCCCCGGGGCCCTGGAAAAAATGGCAAAGAAGGAACAGGAGTGGGTTTTTAGTCAGTAAAAGTCTGACACTATCTCTCGCTCCGCCCAAGAGCGGGGGATGTCATTAGATGATTTTCCCACCCGAAAAAAAAAAAAAAAAAAATACCTAATTCATCACCACTGCTCTCAAAACGGTGAAGGAAAATATCTTAAGGAAGCCGGCATGTCCTAGAAGTATAAATTCGAAGACATGTGACATCCACCAATCCGCACTGGGTCCACGTGGCCAATTCATTTGTGTTCGGAACAACAAAAAAAAGATAAATTAAAAAAATATACACATATGTCAATCTTTTGTCAAAATTTTTAATAAACATTAAAAAAATCATAAAAAAATATCAAAATTAATTACTCGGGACCCTATACTGCCTAAAATAATTTTTGATCAAGAATTTTTGTTCACGCACTTTAGGGTTCAGCAAGAATGGATAAAACAAGCACACCCGCACACTATAATGCACCTTCCGGTACCTGGAGAACATACAACATAGTGCTGTCTTTCTGTTGTATTATAATTTCATTCTTGTTTGGTATTGGAAACATAATATATTCGACTTCAGGTAAGTAACATTTTTTTCTCAAAGTCGGCAAAAATGGAACCCTTAGGCCGTGCCTCACTAGGACGCCATGGCGGCGCTGCCAGTTTACGCAACCAAGAAAATGAATGCAGCTCTACGGTGTGTACCTCATCAGGCCACTGCAGTTGGAGGCAATTAGTGGTAAAGACCTCTTGCACCGGGCCCTGGAACGCCTCCTTCTGCGAAAAAGTAATGCTAGCGAAGGAGAAGGCCGCACGCTTGAGGGAACGAACATCCTCACGCACCAGCCACCGAGACCCCGCCCCGACTACCAGACACGGTAGATGCGGGCTTGTGGACATCGAGCAATAGGTAGCTCACCGCTCAGCAGTCCGGTAATCAACCAGACCGAGTCCCAGTCATCGAAAGCGCGTAGTGATTCAAGTGCTCTTCAAAGACATGTCAGCAAGCCGTAGGGGCCAAGCAGGGTCGAAGCCTACTGGGGAATGAAGGCAAAGAAGCAACAGGAGTGGGTTTTAGTTAGTAATTTTTAGTCATTGGTTGGATTTCTCACCTTCAACAAAAAAAAAACCTGGCCATTGTTAGTCACGCAGCCAATCCATACGTTATGACCTGGCTACACCGCTGAGGCACGGCCCTTATAGGATCACTTTGTTTTCCGTCTGTATGTCGTCTGTCCGTCAAAATACTTTTTCCCGGGAAAGCGTAGTGGTATGAAGCTGAAATTACTTTTTCTCAGGAATGCGTGGAGGTACTCAGATCTGCTAATTCAAGAAGTTGTAAAAAAATCAAACTACTAATTCAACGTAATCGAAAGATATGGATGTTTATGCTCCGTTTATATGTATACTAGCTTCTGCGAGCGGCTTCGTCCGTGCAAAATGGGTTTCTCCACACAAACTTTGAATCCCTCCCGTTTCATTCTTTAGAAATGAATTTTGGAAAATTTTCGAAATCTTGAAAAAAAGTCTTCGCCTACGTCATAAAAAGAAGCCTCGTGTCAAATTTCACACTCGTAGTTCCAGTAGTTTTGGCTGTGCGTTGATATGACAGTCAGTCAGTTTCTATTTTTATATGTATATAGGTTTAAAGAATTTATTCTCATAAGAACAATTACAGTTCACTTAAAATGAGATACAAATAACAGCATAAGAGTATTGAAATATTCACATCTGGTGTGTTGGTGACGTCATATTATGTTTTATACATGTTTTTTTAATTTTGATTTAAACATATTAATGTTATCACATTTCTTCAATTCTTCGGGTAAATCGTTAAACAGCCGTGCTCCTTCAAACAGTATTGTTTTTTTGCCGTAGTTAGTTCGTGCGCGAGCAGTCATTAGTTGAAACTTGTTTTTACTTCTAGTATTGTATGTTGTTGTCTTTTTACGTAGTTGAATGTTTGATTGTACAGAATTCGTGGTGATTTTTTTTATGAGAATGCAGGTGTAATATGTGTAAAGTTGTTTGAGGTTTAGTAGGTTTGTTTTTTCGTATAGTTTTTTTGTTGGATATAGTTAGTTAAAATAGATATTATATAGATTTTGACACTCGCAAAGAAATCAAAACCTTTATTAGAGTACTTCGAAATTTGGCGAGAAGCAATGTCTCATAGCAAAAGTAAAGAAAAAAGTCTGAAAGCCTTGAATTTGTGGCTTTAAATCTGAAAAATTGCTTTTTTGCGATTCTTAAAAAGTATGGATTGTGGATGGATGCGAGACGCACAAGACCGGTCGTTATGGCAACACTTGGGGGAGGCCTGTATTTGGACACAGGCCTCCCCCAAGTGTTGCCAGTGGACGTCTTTTGGCTGAAATTCTGATAATTCGCTCAGCGCAACTATATTGTAAATCTGTTTTTTTGTCTTTGTCTTGTTGTCTATTGTGCTGCCTGCATCGAATAAATACTATTCTATTCTATTCTATTCTATTCTATTGCTTTCTATTCTATTTTATTCTATTCTATACATGCTTATAGGTAAGTTCGCGAATCCTTCCCCACACTTAACTGTTTTTTTTTCTTTACAGATTCACAAGAAAATGTTGCAAAAGTATGCAGGAACGATCCAAGCTACTGCACTCTCCAAAGGTACTTACACTATTTGATGTGGATCCCCTTCGTCACCAGTCTTCTCCTGTTCCTAGCTTGCTGGTACAACAGCACCACTCTCATACACTGCTGTATTGGTCTCATCATCGCAGACTTAGTTTTATCATTTAGATATTATAATCTATACATATAATAAAACAGTCAAATTACTTTGCGATGGTATTAATTGGCGCAAAAACTACTGAACCGATCCTGTTCAAATTTTGCATACATAATCCATATAGGTCAGTGCATCTGTTAGCCTATAAATTATCACGCTATTTGCTATGGGGGGTGAGCAATAATCCAAAACGTCGGTGTTGAACGACATTTGCCGCGAGTTCGATCCCCATTTACAGTTAAAATTTTTGTCATTATTTTGTCTTCTTTTTTATAATAAAATAACTTTTACCATTTTTTCAAAATAAAATTGTCATTTCTATTCGATTTCTTCTAAATATATATCGTAAAAACTAATCAAAACACATAATAAAATCGAATTAGTAAAATATGGCACCACACGCAATTCAGATACTCGCAACGCCACCTAAAGACTCAAAGTAGAAATAATGATGACAGACAGTTGAACTTCATATTTGATAGATGGCATTGTGTATTTTACGTAATTTTCTGAATGGCGGAAGAATGACCGTCGCCCACGTTTGCAGACAGTTCTATTGTTCAAAATTGGAGGAAAATAGTTATGGTTAAACTGGTGTTAGACGGAGGCATTTTTAACAATCCTACTGCTTTTTTTTTTCAATGATTGTAACAAGATAATTGACCATGATTATTCAAGGGATACCAACCAAAAAAGGCGATAAATGTAAACAAGTATATGTATGTCGCATCAAGGGTGGCCGAGATGCGAAACATCGGGTCTTGATCACGATCCGACATAGTTCTTGGTAGGTGTGGGCACTGACTTGGGTACTCGAACGAAAGATAATTTGAATCAGAATATTTATTTTGATAACGGTTTTACAAAAGGAAACAAACACGTGCGTTGGTACTAAGCGTATGCCGAGGCTGTCCGAGGTAGAATGCCGTACTTCTCAGGCTTCCCTCCAGTCCTCGCTGCATCCCTCCCACCAACGATCGTGTCCAAGCGGTAGGGGGCCGCTTGCGTTTCCGGTGACGATATTATTAGTTTACGAAACTAATTGTTAGATGGCGCTGTCCATCGCACCCTTGCGCCATCAATCCACGACATGTATTTAATTATTGATTTTAAAATAACACGGCCAAATTTTTGGAAGGGGTTGCATGGCACCTTGTGTTGGAAGGCCCCCAGGTAGACCGATGACCTGGTGAGGGTCGTGGGAATCCGATGGATGCGAGACACACAGGACCAGTCATTATGGCGACACTTGGGGAGGCCTATGTCCATGATAATGATAATGATAATGATGGAACTTTTTTTATCTTTTTTTAAGAGTGGAAATCATCCAATGACTTCTCTGGTTGGAGCGAGAGGGCGTGTCAAACTTTTACTGGCTAAAACCACACTTGTGTCCTTCAGTTGCGCTTTGAATGATAACACTAATCGGCTGCTACATTTGTTTACCGTAATTTCATTGTTTTATGGATACACAAGCTCAGGACTGTTGAGGGTGTTTCAAGCGGTTTCTGTTCCGGATTCGGTTGGAAGTATCCTGATATTACCATTTTGCGAATCACCCGGAGGACCCGGTGTAACATGCGGTGGAGGTCTATCACATTTGGGTGAACCGCCGTGTCCTCATAGAGGCAATCGGTGACAGTGACCTCTCGGTTTGGCCATCAATATGCGAGTTTGATTGGGCGGGGATACACGCGCTCAAGATTTCGCCGAAATTCATTCAACGGGGACGTCAGTTAAATACACACAAAAAAATCCTAGGTAAATAACAAGTAATTTTTACGCCCAAAATGATCAAGCTGCAACAATCAATGCAAGCATGCTCTCGCAAATTCTTCATAAGTACTGTTGTGGAGGAAGATAGTTGATGATGATGATGGTAGTTTTTGGATTCACTGGCTTTTTGGCTTTGCACTATCAGTGCACGTTATTCAGCTGAAGGTCGGTGTCCCGATTATACTCCTTCATTTACCTCTACCAAAGCTGTCTAACGGCTTGAAACTCTTCAGTGAAAAATTATTGAGGCGAAAATTTTACGGGAGGTAACTCTTTCGAACAATCTCGCAGACATCGGCCCTAGAGGGCCCTATCCATTTGCTGACATCTCTTTGAGTCCGGTGTAGAATACAACGCGCCGTCGATTCAGGATTGCTTTGACGAGACGGCCGGACGGCACCACAGCAATCCCGGTTTGCGATGGCTGGTAATCGCCCTGCGGCTTTCAACACCCGGAGCATCACTTGCAGCGACAGTTAAGGAGTCAGAATGTCCTATCCCTCATAGTTTCAGCCACCTTCTTCGATCGTAGTGCTTCACTGAAGGAGGCTACTGGTTGACATTTTCTCCACCAATCGCCTCCATGAGGACACAGCGGTGCTGGCGCTCCGACCAAGCGGGACCGACTTCCACCGTATGCTCCATCGTATTCTCCAGGCGATCCGCACAATGGTGATACCCGAGTGTTTCTTCCCGTTGAATTCGATACAGATACCTCCCAAAACACCCACATCCGGTGAGTCCTGCACAAAGAGAGGATACCGTGACGCCTCTGTAGACACTCTTCAAAGACAGGCATTACCGCTGCGATTGTGACGTGCTCACTGTGGCGAGGGGTTAAAATCATACAATGTTGTTTCACCAGAACATATACCAGAAACATACATAAACTAATTTCTTTTCTTTTGGGGTAGGCAGAAATGCCAACGGCTACGACCCCTACATACTCTTTCTATTCATTAACTGCTACGACCCTTACATACTCTCTCTATTCATTGACATTCATAAATTTGGAGCTGGACGAGTACATAACATGTTTCCTGAAGGTAATTTGCGTTTTTACTTTTAACCGTTTTATGTTAAAGTACAATAAATAATTGCGTTGCTTTCAGAATGAATTGCAAGCTCAGAATGATTGTACGTTTTTACAAACTTAACGCAGACGAAGTCGCGGGCAACAGCTAGTGTAATGCTGCTAACAGTTTGTTCACACATATATTTTGTATTTATATTTATACTAGCTTTTGTCCGCGGCTTCGCTCCCGTCAACTGACTACTATATCCTACTCTACCCAACTCTATCCTACTCTACCCTACTCTACCCTACTCTACCCTACTCTACCCTACTCTACCCTACTCTACCCTACTCTACCCTACTCTACCCTACTAAAAAAAAAAAGTATCCTATGTCCGTCTCCTGGTTCTAAGCTACCTCCACACCAACTTTCAGTCAAATCGGTTCAGCCGTTCTGAGTTATAAATAGTGTAACTAACACGACTTTCTTTTATATATATACTCGTAGAAGGTCCATGCAACAATTTTGTTAATGCTTTGTGCAAAATCTGAAGTAGCTATGATAGTTATATTCTTTATTTTACACTATAAAAAATACAGTAGGAGCTTGTCCTTTATATCGGTTAATTTGACTTCATCATTATCATCATCATTTCAGCCGATAGACGTCTACTGTTGGACATAGGCTTCTCCCAAGTGCCGCTACAATGAACGTTCCTGTGCGTCTCGCATCCATCGGATACCCGCAACCTTTACCAGATCATCGGTCCACCTTGTAGGAGGCCTTCCAAAGCTGCGTCTTCCAGTACGTGGTCGCCACTCTAGAACCTTTCGGACTCAACGCCACCTGTTCTGCGAGCAATGTGCCCTACCCATTAACACTTGAGTTTGGCGATCTTCGTGCTATGCCGGCAACTTTGGTTCTCCTGCGGATATCTTCATTTCTGATTCGATCACGTAAGGAAATCTCCGAGTATAGGTAGCCCTTTCCATTGCCCTTTGGGTGACTTTAAGCCTTCTGATGAGGCCCATTGTGAGCGACCACGTTTCGGAACCATATGTCATCACTGGCAACTCGCACTGGTCATAGATTTTCGCCTTGAGACACTGTGGTATGTTGGACGAGAAGATACCGCGCAACTTCCCGAACGCTGCCCAGCCGAGTCGGATTCGATGGTTGACCTCGTTCTCGAAATTAGATCTACCCAACTAGACTGTTTGTCCAAGGTAGACGTAATCGTCTACAACTTCGAGTATACAGTCTCCGATCTTGATAGGAGTGGGTGCTACATGGTTGTTTATCATGACTATGTTCATTTTAAGACCCACTCTTTCGGAAGCTCTACTGAGGTCATTGAGCATTGTTTTGATTTCTTCCTTAGTCTCAGCCATGACTATTATGTCGTCGGTAAACCGAAGGTGAGTTATGTACTTAACTCGCCATTGAAATTAATGCCTAGTCCACTCCAGTCCAGAACTTTGAAGACATCCTCCATTGCGGCCGTGGACAGTTTCGGAGAAATGACGTCTCCTTGCCTCACACCCCGCTGCCCCTGGTGTCGCCACTGTGTGGAACGCGTCGATCTCTCGCGCCGGGCCTTGGTACCAGGGCTGGGCAAAATACATGCTTTGCTTTAATTGAAATACAAATTACAAAATACAGTATCGCAAGTAATTAAAATACAAAATATAAAATATCTTTAAGTAAGGTATTTGAAATATAAAATACAAAATACTACTACTAGTATTTTAGCTGTTTTTAATTGAAATACAAATTACATATTACAAAATAAGTAATCTAGACCAGCATGGGCTGAAAAGTAGAGGAAAACAAGATTAATTAATCAGTAAAACCAGAGTTTCCTTTCATGAACAAAATTTTGATTTTGATTTTTAAATGTACTGTCAGACAAACTGCCTCTTGTTGGAGAGTGAATAAAACCTGCTAAAGAAAGCAATTTTTCTTGAAGGTTATATGTATTTTAATGTTAAAATGTATTTTGAAGCCTCAAGTATTTGAAATACTAATTACAAAATACTTCGCCGTCAGGTATTTGAAATACAAATTACAAACTACATTTTAATGAAGTAATTGAAATACAAATACCAAATACGTTTTTTATTTCAATTACGTATTTTAATTACAAGTAATTCAAATACTGCCCAACCCTGCTTGGTACAGGCCATGGTCCGGAGCGAGGAGGAGTGGCAGGCGGTCGCCTCCTTCTGCGAAGCTGTAATGCTAGCAAAGGAGGCGGCCGATCGCGTGAGGCAACGGTCTTCACGCCCCAACCGCCGCCGGGATTCCGATCCCGATTTCCGGCCACCGTAGACGCGGGCTTGCGGACGGCGAGCAATGGGTAGCCCGCCGTCCGACCGTCCGGTAATCGTCCGGACCAAGCCCAAGTCGTCGACGGCGCGTATTGTTCCACGCGCGCCTCAGGGAGATGTCAGCAAATCGTAGAGGCCTATCAGGCTCGAAGCCTACTGGGGCCATGGGTAGTGTGAAAACGAAACCCGGGGACCTGGGACGAAGGCAACGAAGGAACAGGAGTGGGTTTTTAGTCAGTAAAAGTCTGACACTCTGCCCAAGAGCGTGATTTGTCATAAGATGATTTTCCCACCTAAAAAAAAAAACCCGCTGCAGGATTTTTAATCAAATTCAAATAACTCGTAATATATTTTATTACAATACAAGGTGTTGAAAAAACTGTAAGCCGTCTGGTAAGGCCAAGAACGAGCCCGAGTCGTCGATGGCGCGAATCGCGCAAAATCGTAGATTTTGTGGTTCAGTAGTGCTGATGCCTGCTAAGGATACGGGATTTTTTGAAAGAGAATGCAAAGGACATGGGTGGATTTTAGTCAGTAAGGGCCGGAAGAAGTCATCACACTTCAAAAAAAGGTGTCAAGTAAATCTGCAGTTGTGTGATTGTATCCAATTGCGAATGTACAGGTATATGATATTATAACAATGTTCTTTACCATCTTATCTTAGCCTCACTGTAGGGCAAAGGCTTTTTCTCCCTTTTCTAAACAGTTCTGTTTTCTGCTTCGGTAGTTATCTAACTCGCAAATAGACGATTTCTACTACCAGGTCATCGGACCATCTTTTAGGAGGCTTTTCAACGCTAAATCTTCCAGTACACGTTCGCTACTCTAGAACCTTTCGGTTTCGTCAACCATCTTTTCTGCGTGCAATGTACCCTGGCCACTGCTACTTAAGTCTAGCAATTCTTTGTGGGCTAGGCTAGGCTAGGCTATGTCAGTAACTTTGGTTCTCCTACGTATATCTACATTCCTGATTCGATCACGCAAGGAAACTCAGACCATAGCCAAAGGGCAATTAAAAGCCATGGCCTTCTGGGTGACTTTAAGCCTTCTGATGAGGATCTCTCTTGACTTAAAGACCCTAAGTTGCAGCTATCAGGAAACACAGACTGCGGCAGGGAATCTCAATCCTTAGCTGTACGCGCAATCAAGACACGCTTTGAGTGGCTTTAACCCTTCTGATGAGGCTCATGGTGCGTAACTACGTTTTAGTTCCATAGCTCACCACTGGAAACACGCACTTTCGTCCTGAGCCTCTGTGGTACAGGCAAAAATATACCACACAGCTTCCTGAACGCTGCCCGGCCGAGTCGGATTCGGATTCGACGGACGATCTCATTCTTGTAGATATACGAGTATCTTACATAACTGGACTGTTTTACCCAGATAAAGGTAGATCTTTTAAAATTTTGAATGTAGAGTCACCGATCTTGATAGCAATGGGTATTTATCATGATACTTGCTTTATGCATGTTCATTTTAAGACCCGTAATATCTGGATGACTCGACTGAGGTCATCGAGCATTTTACTGAGGTCCTCCATAGTCTCAGCCAGTCGTCGGAAATTCGAAGGTACTGATTGAGTGGTAATTGATGTTAATGCCTAGCCCTCTTCAGTCCAGATTGTACTGAGCTCCTCCATGGTCTCAGCCATGACTACTATGTCGTCGGCAAACCGAAGGTGAGTGATGTATTCGCCATTGACATTAATGCCTAGAACTCTGTTCCAAAACCTTGAAGCATCCTCCATTGCAGGTAAGAACAGTTTCGGAGAAATTACGTCTTTCTGCTTCACACCCCGCTGCAGGAGGATAGGTTTCGAGGTCTGGTCCTAAAGTCGGACGGACATGGTGGCATTTTCGTTCAAACGCTCCAGCACAGCGATGTACCGATAGTCAATCTGGTACCGTTGGAGAGACAGCAGTACAGCCCAAGTCTCGATCGAACCAAAGGCTTTCTCGTAGTCCACAAACGCTAAGCAGAGATAGGTTATACTCTTCGGTCTTCTGTAATCTGCCACAACGTGTGTTAGCGGTTAACGCTACTGAAGCCTTTTGGGAATCCAACTTGTTCGGGAGGCTGGAAATAAACGAACCAGCGTGCGATACGTACGAAGTGAGCTAATAATTCTTAAGCAGAGTATTGTTGCACTTCCTAAAGAAGAGTACTATCACACCCCTGGTCCATGCCTGTGGCTTTGCCCTCGAGTATAACTGATACAGTTTCTGAATGGTCTAAAGAACTGGTCTTTCAGCTGCCTTCAGAAGTTCGGCCTTTTTTTTTTAAGTGGAAAATCATCCAATGTCTTGTCCAGCTCTAGGGCGGAGCGAGATGGTGTGTCACACTTTTACTGACTAGAACCCACTCCTATGTTCCTTATGTGCCGTGCGTTCCAGGACCCCGGGGTTTCCATTCAGAAGCGAAACCATGGTATCGCTTCTTAAAATTAAACATCTAAGTTAACGGAAAAAATAAGATACGGCCGTTTATGTCGCAAAAAACGTGTATTTCGACACTCTCAAGGGAATCAAAATTCATAGGGTACTGCCCGTTGTCCTAGAATTCTGATATTTGGCATGAAGCAAGATCACATAACACAAGTATAGGAAAAAATTTCATCATCATCATCATTTCAGCCGAAAGACGTCCACTGCTGGACATAGGACTCCCCCAAGTGTCGCCACAATGAACGGTCCTGTGCGTCTCGCATCCATCGGACTCCCACAACCGTTACTAGGAGAAAATCTGAAAACTGTAAATTTGTAGTTACGTCACAAAAAAAACCTTTTAATGCGATTCTGAAAAATCTTCTTAACTCAATTCGGGAAATAAACTGTTTTCTTAGGTAAGTTTGTACGGAACCCTCAGTGCGTGAGTCCGACTCGCACTTGCCCAGTTTTTATATATATAGATATAAATTATGTGTGAACGGACTTGTAGCTTTTGCACTCAGAATTTTAAACAAAAAGAGACGAAAAAAACACATGAGTAATAATGTTTTGCTTGCAAAGGTGGTATTAGACTGGGAGAATATTTCCGAGTCATTTAGTTAAATGCTTTGAACAACTGATTTAACTGCAGACAGACGAACAGACAAATGAGTTGAGTACTTCATTATGAGGTACAGGCGACGGTAAAAGTGGACTTTAGAAATGTAAAAAAAAAATAATTAAACATAATTTTTTCTGGATGTATTTTTTTTTGGTGGTTATTTTCTATGTGTAATTTAGTTTTTGTATAATTAACCGACCTACCTTTTTTTTAAATGAAGTTTATATTCTGTAAAAAACATTTTGGGTTTCTTTCATGTTTCTCTGAATTACGTGATGTAGAAAAATAAAGTGAAATGTGAAAACAAGATTTTTATTCGTATTAATAGTGGAAAATGGATAACACATCGGATCAACGCAGGATGGATGAAAAGGCGACAGGTTACGGGAACAACTTGTGACCCACGGATGCCCCTCAAGTTGAAGGGTAAAATCTACAAGTCCTTGATAAGGCCTGTCATACTGTATGGATCAGAATGTTGGGCTGTGAAAAAGACGGATGAAAAAAGATTGCACGTAGCGGAGATGAGAATGTTAAGATGGATGTGTGGTGTGACGAGAATGGATAAAGTGAGAAATGAGTATATTAGGGGAAGTTTGAAAGTGGCGCCAGTGACTGAAAAGTTGAAAGGGAATCGTTTGTCTTGGTATGGTCATGTGAAGAGGAGAGATGAAACGCATGTTACTAAAAGAGTTATGAGTTTACATGTGGATGGATGGAGAGGGAGAGGGAGACCAAAGAAAAGATGGATGGATTGTGTGAAGAGTGATATGAAAGAAAAGGAAGTTAGTGATAGTATGACGAGTGACAGGGCAGAATGGAAGAAAAAAACGTGTTGCGCCGACCCCAAATAACACGGGACAAGGGCAGGAAGATGATGATTAATCGTGGAAAATGGAACATAATCCTAGGATAAATAGTACATTTTGATACAAGTGGAGAAACTTTGTCATTGTGACCTAGGCAGCATTCACTCGAGCCTTGGCGAGGTTTTTATGGAGCCGAGGGCTGCAGTGACAAATTTGCACGTGTATCAAACGACGTTTTTCAATAAACTTACGAAGACATAATAAACCGTTGACGTGCGACTCGTGGAGGTTGACACGCGCCCAGCCTGATATGATAAATGTAATAAAATTGTTGCGGAGGCAAGCACGCGCATTTTTTCGCACTAGTGCGAAAAAAGTCAATTGCGTGCCTAAAAGCGGTGGGATAAGAGCGGATTTTGGAGTAAATGAATTGAAAAAGGTTTTTAAGCGTGAAAAAGTAACAAATATATACAGTCACGTACAAACTTGCGCCTATAATGTTGTGTCATTCATTCCGGTGCGGTAAAATACAATATTTTTTTTATAGCATAGCATAGTCAGCCTTATAATGTTCCCACTATTGGGACTCGGGCCTCCTCTCTAGGAGAAGAAATGGGCCGTAATCCACCACGCAGGCCCAGTACAGGTTGGTGGATGTCACATGTCTTCGAATTTTTGGTTCTAGGACATGCCGGTTTCCTCACGATGTTGTCCTTCACCGTTTTGAGAGCAGTGGTGATGAAATAAATTACACAAAGTAATGCGCCTGGCTGGGTTTGAACCCTCGACCTACCACTCGGTCACCACTGCTCACTGCTATTTTTTAAAAATTGATTTAAAATAGGGCTTGACTGCGATCCCACCTGATGGTAAGCAGTGATGCAATCGTTGATGGTGAGGCACGCTAGTTTATTAAGAGCCCATTTACTTTAGCCTTGAAGACACCTAAATTATAATAGGATGGGAAAACCACAGCAGGCAAACACTACGTTTAATTACTATGCTTATTTTGCAACTGGATCCAGTCTCGCCTCCCCCTGTACACAAAAGTATGCACAAAAATGTTCATTAAGCCGACTGTACGGTTAGACACAAAACGATAACTGTAACGTGTACGGTGTACAGTCAGCAGCAGTTTAGTGCATTGTTGTTCTCAAGTTAGAAAATTGAAAATAACTGGCTGGATAAGGGCGCGTTTTTACAAGTTTTTTTTTTATTTTTAATTTGTTTACCTAAGTCTGTACGTAACTGCAATATTATAGTTACATAAAAACAGATAAACATTTATTGGTAAAAATTTAATTTACAAGTCACAAAATGACATCAATTGACCTTACAAAATTCATCATTCCATTAGAATTAATCAAAATATCGGAAACAAAAAATAATAAATTCATCTTTAATAAATAAATAAATAATTGGTTATCGTTTAAATTAATTGATTAAAATTTATTATTATTGATATGTAATTGTTATAGACCAAAGGCATTATCTAAATAAATTAATGAAATCACATAATTATACAAAATCTAATTGAAATTTTATGTAAATAAGAAAAATTAACTATTATAATAAATAATAAATATCAATTATTTATTGTATAAATGAAATATGGAAACAAAAAAAAGTATTGCATGATTAATACGAAAATTGCATGTATAAGAAATCGAACTAAATTATATATTTGAATTATTTTTTTAAATTTTCTTCCATGTTAAAAATATTGTTGTATTGTTTAGCATAATCAGCCTTTTTAATGTTCCCACTGCTGGGACTCAGGCCTCCTCTATAAGAGAATGAATGGGCCGTAATCCACCAAGCGGCCAAGTGCGGGTTGGTGAATTTCAAATGTCTTCGAGTTTTTGGTTCTATGACATGCCGACTATGCATTCCTCACGATGTTTTCCTTCACCGTTTTGAGAGCAGTGGTGATAAAATAAATTACACAAAGTAATGCGCCTGGCTGGGTTTGAATCCGCGTCCTACAACTCGTAAGTCGGGGCCGTTACCACTCGGCCACCACTGTTCTAATCAAAAACTATTTTAGGTTGAAAATTTACCCATTTTGATAAATCTTGATAGCGTCACTAACGTGTTTATGTTTACCAATACTGACACTATCAATGTAGTGTGTGGTGTGGATTATAACTAATTTTTCAAAAACACTAGGCACCTAAGTATATTTAAGTAAAATATTAGTGCTTAATTTTCTGATTGGGATGTACCTACGAGTATAAGTGTATTACAGTCTGGTCACAACTTCGGTCTTAACGGCGCGTGGTGCGGCGAGTGGGGCAGCATCGGTAAGCGCGCGAGTTTTAGCTATGAGCGGCGTCTCGTGGCATGCTTCAAACATTTTCATACTTTTGATCCTACGCTCACCGCCTCGCGCTTAGCTACCGCTCACAGCAGCAAGGTATAAAGTAAAGAAGAGGGGTTTTGAGATGATTCTGCTATTAATACTTACAGAAAATAATTTCGCAACTTTCCGTCTTTTATTTTTTTTAATTTTAACTTAATCCAAAACCGAAGACACCGGGTTTTTAAAACTATAGTTTACATAATTCCAATCTAGAATTACTCGTTGCTTTTCCAAAGGCCATTGTACACTTTTAAACAGTCGCAGATATGCGGGAGGTAAATCAACACTTGCATTCTGAAATAAAACACGATCGCATTGAAAACCTACCTTTTTTCTGGAAATAATAAAACTTGTTTTAAAAAAGTATTGGAACATCAACTCTTCATTAGTGGAATTTGTGGAAGAGACATCACAATTTTGCCAATAACACGTGTTAATAGATTTTCAAACGCTGGAAAATATTTAGCGAGTATTAACAGCAAATAAAAAAATATTCCACAATTATTTTTTTTTCGCTGACGCTGAGTAACATTGTTACTTTATGACAGAAACTCGTAAGACTGAAACAGAGACAAAAAATATAATAATTACAAATTAATTGTGTTAATTATTATCTATTTATTTTTTATTTTATTTTTTCGGTTTATTGTTGCGGGAGTCCGATGGATGCGAGAAGAACAGGACCCTTCATTGTGGCGACACTTGGGGGAGGCCTATGTCCAGCAGTGGACATCTTTCGGCTGAAATGATGATGATGATGATGTTAATTTCAATGAATTTTCATAGTTTAAATAATAGGGATTAAAGTATGAAATTACCAAATTATATTATTTATAATTATATTATTTTTTATTGTTTTATTATTATTAATTTTTATAAAGCGGGTTGCTTTGAAGTATTATATCTTTGGATTGACTTGGAATTATAAGTTCAAATTTTATATTAAAGGTACGTTATTCTTTTTCCGAAATTAGGTATTTATTGGATTCTTTGTGTTTTGTATTTTTTGTAATACATGCACGAACCACCTTGTGGGAGGCCTTCCAACGCTGCGTCTTCCGGTACGTGAAAGAAAGAAAGAAAGAAAACACGTTTATTTGGCACACAGGTACACACAATGGGATAACAATTATAAAGAAACTTAAATACTAAGTAACTTAAAAATATTAAATACTTAAACTAAACTTAAAAATACATCAACATTGTGTGTCTCACGGCTGCGCCAAATAGGTCCAGTTCAGCATAATGCCAGGCCACTACGTAGCAGTTGCCTGACGCTGGTTTTCAACTGAACCTTGATATGAGTCTACGGATGTTAATCAGTTAGATTAGTGTGAGGTAAATAAATATCTGTATATTATTATATATAGGTATAAATTAGTGTGTAGTAAATGATAAATAATAGATAGGTGTTTAGTGTTTTATATATATGAAACAGGAAAAAACATATAAAAGATAAAATAGTAATCATTAAAATTATACGTAAATTCGATCGCACAGTCCTTGCGGCTAATAAAAAAAAAAAAAAAACCGATCCTAAGCGATTCAACTCACCGTAGTTCGTGTTACGTAAAACTTATCTCTATGCCTTGGGTAGCTGAGCGCAACAGACACAACTTGTCTAAACACATTCAGCTAAATAGATACATATAAAAAAAGTAAACAACGGGTATTAGAAGAAAAAAAAAAAAAAAAACATTCTGATCAGAGAAGTTGTCAGTGAAACCAAAATACTGTAACAGTGAAATCAAGTGAGTGTAATTATGTGTATTTAAGGTAAATATCGCAAATTTATAGTAATAACCATTAAATGATCGAGTGACTAATGTATGCACCCATATACTACTACTTATACTACTTTTTCTCGATTGCAGGTCATAATGACTTTGCCATGCCACAAAAAAGGACGATCACTGCAATTCGAGGAGGATGAAAGGCGAAGCCGTAACCGATTGCAAGTACCGGCTGCAAATACGTGCGTGCGTGCGTGCGTGCGTGCGTACGTGGTTGCCACTCCAGAACCTTTCGGCCCCATCGACCATTTCTTCTGCGAGCAATGTGCCCAACTTCTTTTTTTATTTCCTGCAGTTTAGTGAGTAATACTTTAGAAATTGTTTACTCGAGCTCTTTATTTTGATACATCGCGATAAAATGCGTAGTTTGGCGTCAGAAATCCGCCATTTGACATTTTTTATAATTTTTCAGTGTCACTTTCACTACTAAGATGAATTAAATGACACCGCTCAAACTAAAATGCAACAAGCCGTTTGGTCATCATCATCTTTCTGCCCTTGTCCCATATTACTTGGGATCGGCGCAACACGTTTTTGGGGTTCCGCGTGGAGGTATCGATTTGAAATTAAAACCATATACTCAAGTCTGCGATCCCTTGAAGCTGTGAAAAAATCAGTCATCTAAGTTAACGGAAAAAAAAGATACGGCCGTTTATGTCGCAAAAAACGTATATTTCGACACTCTTAAGGGAATCAAAATTCTTAGGGTACTTCCCGTTGACCTAGAACCCTGAAATTTGGCAAGAAGCAAGGTCTTATAGCACAGATATAGGAATAAATCTGAAAACAGAAAAATTGTTGTTACATCACAAAAAAGAACTTTTTTGCGATTCGGAAAAATCTTCGTAACTCCATTCGGAAATTGAACTATTTACATAAAGTAAGTTTGTACGGAACCCTCAGTGCGCGAGTCCGACTCGCACTTGCCTAATTTTTTTGGTGTATATTTGATAGGTTTAAGAATAGTTCGTAAGCAATTCTTTACTCTCCTACCTCCAACCCTTAATTTAATTTTATTTTTTGATAATTTGTATAGCAGAGCGACGTTTACCGAGTTAGCTAGTCTATTTATGTATGGTTTCCGCACTTAGTCCTATGTAGACCATTGTACGTAGGCCATGGCAGCCATAACCTTAGGTGGGCTTATTCCAACCAGCCCACCTCTCTCCAAAAACAAATAAGGCCTCTTAGGTTTTTCAGGACATCAATAAGGGAGTTCGGGGATCCTAAGGTTCGTGTGCGTATTTCAGTGACACCTGTGCAGTCTAGGAGCACATGTGCAATCGTCTCCTCCCCCTCCAAACATGCTCTGCACAGGGGACTGTCTGTGATGCCTATTGTGTGGAGGTGCTTATTCAGTGTGCAGTGTCCGGTGATGGTCCCCGTCACCAAGCGCAGGCCACCTCTGTCCAGTCTAATGAGTTTATTGGTGTGGGCTTTATTGAGATGTGGCAAGGCCTCCTTGGCCTGCCTGCATCCCGGTGTCGAGGACCACCAGCGCTCTGCTTGTATATGCGTGTGTTCACGTAGCCAACTACGCAGCTGAACAAAGGGGACCGGCACAATTGGTTCGGGCCCGAAAGCCATCGCTCCAGATCCTCTCCTGGCCAGTTCGTCCGTCGCGTCGTTGCCCAGTGAGCCGCTATATGATCTTTAATCCACTGTAGTGTCACAGTATTGCGTTCCGCCCCTGTGACACTTTCCAGTGTCAGCTAATACATGTATATACATACATACATACGCATGAAAAACATTTAAACTCTCTTTTAACGCAGTGAGTAAAAACTATTCGCGAGCCTGTTTTTTCATTACACTTTTTCACTATGGTATATTAAGCCTGCTCCGCCTGTTTTTTTAGTAATCTGTTATGAGTTCTGAAGTTCATTTCATGTGTGGTCAAGCGTGAGTCGTGCTATTGTACAATGGACCTTGTAAGTAATTTAGTTTTGTAGAACGTTTTAAAAAATTCAGCGGGTTGCACCAGTCTTAAAGATTTTTTTTGTTTCTAATACATATTTGTTTATTCACCACGATATTACGCTTCCTTTTTAGGGTTCCATACCTCAAAAGGAAAAAATGGAAACCTTATAGGATCACTTTATTGTCCGCCTGTCTGTCTGTCAAGACCCTTTATCTCGGAAACGCGTGGAGGTATTGAGTAGAAATTAAAACCATATACACTCAGGTCTGCGGTCCCTTATAGCTGTGAAAAAATTTCTATCTTTTTTAATAAAAATATATATTTTAACAGAAAAAAAAATAACAATCAAAAAGCAACAATTAATCAACAGTAAAACAAAACAACAACATTATTATTATTACAGTTTAAATTAAGAACATGAATAATAATATTGAAAATATCGTAAATGAGATTCGTAGCAAAGGCTCATTGCAGTTTTTCGTAGCACTCACTCGTGCCCGGAGGACACGGTGGAGCACACGGTGGAGGTGTGCCCCGCTTGGGAAGAGCAACGCCGTGTCCTCGTGGGGGCGATCGGCGGCGGCGATCTCTCGCGCCGGGCCTTGGTACAGGCCATGGTCCGGAGCGAGGAGGAGTGGCAGGCGGTCGCCTCCTTCTGCGAAGCAGTAATGCTGGCAAAGGAGGCGGCCGATCGCGTGAGGCAACGGCAACGGTCCTCACGCCCCAGCCGCCGCCGGGATTCCGATCCTGATTTCCGGCCACCGTAGGCGCGGGCTTGCGGACGGCGGGCAATGGGTGGCCCGCCGTCCGACCGTCCGGTAACCATCCGGACCGAGCCCAAGTCGTCGACGACGCGTATAGTGTGAAAACGAAACCGGGGCCCTGGGACGAAGGCAACGAAGGAACAGGAGTGGGTTTTTAGTCAGTAAAAGTCTGACACTATCTCTCGCTCCGCCCAAGAGCGAGATTTGTCATAAGATGATTTTCCCACCTAAAAAAAAAAAAAAAAAAGCACTCACTCGTAGGCCGAACTCGTAGCACCTAATAGTTCTGCCTTGTAGAAATCGTAGCATAAGATCTACCAAAATTTCACATAATCAATTTGTATTAAAAAAAAAGAAAATAAAAACTAGTTTAGTGTAGCAGCTATTAAAATCCACCTCCAGAAGAGAGATGACATCGTTCCATTATACATAATCAGCCTTTTAATGTTCCCACTGCTGGGACTCAGACTCTCTTCTCTCTAGGATAAAGAATGGGCGTAATCCACCACGCGGGCCCGGTGCGTGTTGGTGGATGTTACATGTCTTCGATTTTTTTGTTCTAGGACATACCGGTTTCCTCACGATGTTTACCTTCACCGTTTTGAGAGCAGTGGTGATGAAATAAATTACTCAAAGTAATGCGCCTGGCTGGGTTTGAACCCACGACCTACAACTCGTAAGTCGGGGCCGTTACCACTCGGCCACCACTGCTCCATCCGTTCCATTACCTATATCAGAAAATAAAGGTGAAAGATCATAAAATTAAAACTAAAATTACAAATTACCTGAGAAAAATTACAAATGATCATTTTAAACCGAAAAAACAATACCAAAGGCCCTTCCACAAGCTCTTAACGCAATTCATTTTACGACCTGAACTGAACTGTTTACGGGATGGAGCTATACAACGTGTTTTTTTATACACCGTAACTCTAGGGTATGAATAGAGACCTTATCAAAGAATCAACTGGCATATGAATTATTTTCCAATTATCTTTTTTTTTTGTTTTCATTTTCCATACAAAATAATTCAATAAATTCACGATTATTTATGTAATAAACACCCCTAAGGGATGAGTGAAATAAGACAACGTAAATATGTAATTATGCTAGCAAAGGAGGCGGCCGATCGCGTGAGGCAACGGTCCTCACGTCCCAACCGCCGTCGGGATCCCGATCCCGATTTCCAGCCACCGTAGGCGCGGGCTTGCGGACGGCGAGCAATGGGTAGCCCGCCGTCCGACCGTCCAGTAACCGTCCGGACCGAGCCCAAGTCGTCGACGGCGCGTATTGTTCCACGCGCGCCTCAGGGAGATGTCAGCAAATCGTAGGATCCCAGCAGGGTCGAAGCCTACTGGGGCCACGGGTAGTGTGAAAACGAAACCCTGGGCCCTGGGACGAGTGCAACAAAGGAACAGGAGTGGGTTTTTAGTCAGTAAAAATCTGACACTATCTCCCGCTCCGCCCAAGAGTGGGATTTGCCATTAGATGATTTTACCACCAAAAAAAAATGTCATTTGTTTATTTGCAAACTACTTTAGATTTCATTGATGACTGGCAACGTCACAAAATTAAAGATTTGTCATACGAGTGTAAATTTTTGTACCTAAATTAATTATGATTGATGATATCTTCGAAACCATGCATTTTTGGACCACATGTTCTAGGGCTTTTAGTATTATTTTTTCTTATAGAATATAAACCTTGAGTTATGGGATATCAAACACAACACATTGTATATAATTACACATTGGGTATAAAGCTCCATCCGTCTTTCTCGCTCGCATGACTGACATCTTTACATTTCATGGTAAGGACCCTTACTTTATGAGATCTATTACACCCAAAAATAATTATATTCTACCAAATGCCAACTATATATAATATAATATATTCCACAACTATCACACAACGTCGTCTAGTCTCAAGCTAAGCAGAGCTTGTGTTATGAGTACTAGACAACTGATAAACATACTTATATATTTCTAAATACATAAATATATTATAGATAAATTACACCCAGACACAGAACAAATTGTCGTGCTCATCACACAAACATTTGTCCTGGGTGGGAATCGAACCCACGACCTCCGGCATAGCAGTCAATGCCACTAACCACTGGACCAACAGGCCAGTCAGTGTACGGGATGAGAGTTGCAGAATATTTATTTAACAGGTTGACTATGAAATTGCCATTTTTTAAAACGGGTTGCTTTGAAGTGTTATATCTTTGGATTGACTTGGAATTATAAGTTTAAATAAACTTTATAAGAAAAGAAAGAAAGAAAAGAAAAAGAAAACATTTATTTGAGACGAAAAAACGAAAGATACATATTCTTTTTTCAAAATTAGGTATTTATTAGTTTCTTTGTGTTGTATTTTCATTTATCATGATAGAGAAAAAAGGCCCGTTTTGGCATTTGAGAAATACCCTAGAATGTAAATTGGAACGAAACTGAAAGAAACAATAAAATAATAATTAATTACATAGTGTTTTAAAAAAAATATAAATTTTTTTGGCGCAAAATAATATGATGGAATATATTGCGAGTATTCTTTTTGCGTATTTAAGTATTCGTTTTGACAGATGTCAAAACGGGCATTTATTTTTTGACAACTTTAGCATCGCTAGTACCTACTTAATTAAACCAAACATCATCAATTCAAATTTCACAACGGATCCCCAATTGTAACAACGCACGCTTAAGTTTTTTAATATCCACCTGTATGCAGGAATGCAGAAAAATGCAAAATGGCCGCCAGCCTGCAAGTGTGCATCAAGTGTTTATGACCCTGCCATAGAGTACGGAATCGTAGCGACTAGAAATGGCATTTACTCATATTTTTCGAGCCTTTTTTTGACGTCATCGGCTGCGGCGTGAGGAAACGGACTTGTTCGCTCACGGTCGCGGCCATCTCCTTTAATACTTCGCAGAATGAGGCCACCGCTTTTCATTCCCTCTCAAAGTCAAAAGTTTTATTTCACATATACATTACATGGGCACTTATAAAACGTCAGAAGCTAGTGCACGGTTCCAAATTGGTCGTTTCCTATGGAGAAGAACCGGCAAGAAACTCCATGGTTACTCTTTAAAAAAAATTGTTGTTCTTACAATATTTCCGTATTACAGTATAAGTAGATTTTATGTAAGGACAGTGTAGACCAGTCAATATTGTACTAAAAAGTACAATAAAAAGTGAATCGTAATAGGAAGTAACCTAAGAATTCATGGAGAAACTCGCTCTGGACTATGTCCTGAACCAGGGCCTGGCCCAAAAGGTCTTCGCCACCAATCGCTTCCATGAGGACACGGAGCGCTTCGCCCAAGCGGGACTTACCTCCAACCGTATGCGCCACCGTGTTTTCTGGACAGTCCGCTTATTATTCGAGTCTTAGGCCTATACCTAATCTAAGTTCTTTTGAAAGATATTTCCACCACTCCACTAGACTAAGTCTCTCAGAGTACCAAAAACAAACACGATTGATGTCAATAATTGATAATCTATAAATTAGATATCGATTCGCTCGAATATAAGTAATAGAGTAAATGTAAATTGTTTAAAAAAGTTATCCCGACCAAAGGCCAATACAAACTATTGGCATGATTTACTTTTTACTTTTCGCCAGAAATGAAACCTAGGTTATAAGTTAGAGACCAATATGAGGAATCAATAGCAAAAGGAAAGAGGTCTTTAAACCGTAACCGAACGAAGATACGTATAGAAATATATTTTTGTCAGGCGTTACCTATTTTCGTTATATTATAATGAAATGGAAATATCATCACTAAAACTGGTAAAGAAAATAAGTAATAAACGAATCGAAAAGATACGCGTTAGTGTTGCGATAGTGATTGACACTATGTAATGCGTACCCACCATAAAAAACGAAACTAAAACAAAATCAACAATGGGAAACTTAAAATATCAGACATACAGTATTTCTATTTAAGAAAAATAGAAATACTGTATGTCTGATATTTTAAGTTTTCTGATAACGCCTGATAACAAACTATAGCAATATACTAAATATTGTCTAACTTCGTTTGGTTAAGGTTGGTAGACATAATTATTTTTGCTATTGATTTATCATACAGTCTTTTAAGATATGGCCTAGGCTTCACTTTGGGCGAAAAAAAAAAATTATATGCCAGCAATGTATGGGAAAAGTTTCATACCCCTTTGTGAACGAAATCTGGTCAAAAGAAATACAAAACATGATTGAAAAGAGTGTCCATGGAGTTTCTCGCACATTTTTCTCCATAGAGATCTACGCTTTGGAATGTGCAATCAGCATAATTTTTCTAACCGACTGACTTCTTGACAATTCAAAAGTGCCTGTAAATGGTTTATTTGATATAAATGTTTTGATTCTTGATTCTGTGAAGCCTACAGAATGTATGTAACAATCCAAATGAAAACTGCAGCAAAAATTATGAAATTGTTGAAAAACTGTTTCGAAATTGAAATCTGTATTTTTTTGAAGTATCTACTGTTTTTGTAATGTTTTTTTTATGGATTGTTTACTGAAACTGATACGTTCCTCTGACGATGTATTGCATTCCTTATTCCTCCGATAAATAGGAAATGGATCATGGGAATGAGAAGTGTTTTATGCTACTTCACTTAATTGCAATCATTTTCTTATATTCTAGAGATAGACAAGCACGTTCATGGAAAATATTTGTCAAAATACTGAAAAGTTAAAACAAAAGTTCGCTGCGGCGCTACATTGGCATTTCGCCGTTTAACAGCGCTAAGATAGCTTTTAGAGGATACTTTTTTCGCGACCAAAATGTCTTAAGCACCATGAATTTCGTGGCACTTACGCGTTTCGTTCAACATAGTGTAATGTTCAAGGTGTATGGATTACACTACACTGAGTCGATTGAAGTGAGTGTTCGACAAGCGTAATCTAGTGCGTAGTACATATATATATCGATGATTGCAATTATCTCTATGTAGAAATTGTATTCTATGATAATACTAGTGGTCCCGATAAACGAATGCTGGCACGTTGTCAAAAAAATAATAATTAGGAAACCGCTTGCTAAGCCACCTGTCTATGTGGTGACAAACACACGTACAAAAGAATTGTATATTTATGTCGTGGCCAGGGGGGCTATTGGCTAACTTTTTCAATAACAGTTGACAACTAGCATTCGTTGCACACTAAACTTAGTTGTCAACTGACAATTTGACTGGCCTGTTGGTCTAGTGGTTAGTGACCCTGACTGCTATGCCGGAGGTCGTGGGTTCGATTCCCACCCAGAACAAATGTTTGTGTGATGAGCACAATCATTTGTTCTGTGTCTGGGTGTAATTTATCTATATATGTATGTATTTAGAAATATATAAGTATGTTTATCAGTTGTCTAGTACCCATAACACAAGCTCTGCTTAGCTTGGGACTAGACGGCGTTGTGTGATAGTTGTTGAATATTATTATTATATGTATTTTCAATATTTATCTCAGGACCCTGAGGTCCTGGACCTTTGGAAGGCGTACGAGGAGCCGAAGCCAACTCGCAGAGGCCCTTTAGATAATTATAATGGAACATGATACCAACCGACGATTATCCCTGTACGCGCTATGCTAGTGCACCCAAGGACCACCCCCGGTTGTTCAAAAACTATTGCGACATATGGAGAACAAAGATAATAGGGCTATGGTTTTTGGAGTCTTAAGTGGACTGGTAACATGGAACTATGTTAAGACTATGGCCCCTGCCTGAACAACGTTATGAATATCCATCGAAAAAAGGCAGGGGGTGACTTGCACACTCAATAAATGGGCCCCCAAAAAACGGACGCTAGCACGAAGTGACGTAGCAACAAGAGGGCAACATATTCTGAGGTGCTTGAGGAGTGGAGAGGTATACCACGGCTATCAGGACAATCCCGGAAGTACGGTCAAGATCCCTACCAGCACCTTACTGGATTATACATCCTTCTCCCGAGCACGTTTGCTCTTGCGAATCTCCACTCAAGCCAGCCAATAAAGGCAAGAGAGAGGTGGGAGCTCAGTTCCTCGTCAGTGTTCACTACGGCCGGCCAATAAAGGCAAGCCGGAGATGAAGAACAAGAATTCTCCCGGGAGATCGGGTCCGTGGGGTCGCTAATGCCCAACAGTTCGCCACAAAACTGCACTGCGGATTGTATCTCTCTTAGTCTGGCCCCTCACCTTAGGCATATTACGGCAAAGCAAACTTCACCGATACAGACCTAGGGTATATTGGAGCACGCAAGCCCCACCACGACGTCAACGTAGAGATACGGCGATGGGGTTATTATTATTATTAATGTCATAAAATTGGTATTACGTATCACACAAGTGACTAACAAACTACGGTGGAAATGTGGTAAATTATAAAAATTTACGGTGCCTATTGTGACCACTCTACATTTTTATCGACTATTATACAGCTTCAAAAGCTTACACAATCGCAATTTTAGAAGTATCGATACAATAACATCTGTCAAAACGTGATACGGTGGCTATTAAAGGCACCAGTAGCTAATGACGTCACTGCAGTTGGTCACTGAAGATAGGCAATACGAAACTAGCTGTTTGACAGTTCAATGATGCACATTGTTAACAAGTGATCATCCCTTGAACTGTCAACAGAGTTACGCAATAGCCCCGCAGGTCTTAGAAATTGATAACTTCATGACATGGCCAACTAAAACTGGCTAGATCGTTTAAAACGTTAACATTTGATGATATGTCAATCCTCGTTTGACCATATCATTGATGTAGGATTTCAATGATAATAAAAGATCTAAAGAAAGTAGGCCAAACGAAGATTGAAATATCATCAAACTTTAACGTTTAAAACGATCTGGCCAGTTTTACTTGGCCATATCATGAAGTGACCACGACATATATACACCGCTACTTTTTAAATAGTACAAAATAAAATGGGGTCTATCTATACCCGTTACTGATCATATTTATGTAGTCAAAAGTAAAAAAAACGAAATCCCAAAATTGTCCACGAAAATTTGTCATAATTGGTGAATTCATAATTGCATCAATTATTCATAACAATTGCTACTAGAAAATACTACGCCCAGTGTTTTTTTTTTTTAATGTTTTTCATTCATAATCAATAATAGCCTGTACAATATTTCCATAAATTGATTGACATTTTGGGATTTAAACAAACGCTAATAACTTTAAAGTAATGAGCCTGGCTGGGTTTGAACCCGCGACCTACAACTCCGTAAGTCGGGGCCATTACCACTCGGCCACCACTGCTCTACTCGGCCATCATTGCTCTCAAAACGGTGAAGGAAAACATCGTGAGGAAACCGGCATGTCCTAGAACCAAATATTCGAAGACATGTGACATCCACCAACCCGCACTGGGCCCGCGTGGTGGATTACGGCCCATTCCCTCTCCTAGAGAGGAGGCCTGAGTCCCAACAGTGGGAACATTATAAGGCCGACTATGCTATGACTATACTAATAACTTTGCTGTTATTGAATATTATTTATTGAGACTTTACTTAAATAATAACAAGACCTTTTTCTAATAAGCCCTTTAAGTATTTGTACTAATTAAAAACTAGTGGTATAAAAAGATTCTTCTGTACGTATGTTTATCACCTAACCCTTCCTCGACGGCTAGACCGATTTGGATGAAATTTTGTGTGTATATTTGAGTGGGTTCCTGAAAGTGACGTAACTATAAATTTACAGCTTTCAGATTTTTTCCTATACTTATAATAATAATAATATAATAATATTCCACAACTATCACACAACGCCGTCTAGTCCCAAGCTAAGCAGAGCTTGTGTTATGGGTACTAGACAACTGATAAACATACTTACATATTTCTAAATACATACATATATAGATAAATTACACCCAGACACAGAACAAATGATTGTGCTCATCACACAAACATTTGTCCTGAGTGGGAATCGAACCCACGACCCCCGGCATAGCAGTCAGGGTCACTAACCACTAGACCAACAGGCCAGTCAATTTTGTGTGTATATTTGAGTGGGTTCCTGAAAGTGACGTAACTATAAATTTACAGTTTTCAGATTTTTTCCTATACTTATGCTATGAGACCTTGCTTCATGCCAAATTTCAGGTTTCTAGGACAACGGGCAGTACCCTATGAATTTTGATTCCCTTAAGAGTGTCGAAATATACGGTTTTTGCAACATAAACGGCCGTATCTTTTTTTCCCGTTAACTCGATGTTTGATTTTTTCACAGCTTCAAGGTACCGCAGACTTGAGTAAAAGGTTTTAATTTAAACTCGATACCTACACGCATTCCCGAGATAAAGGGTCTTGACAGACAGACAGATAGACAGTCGGACGGACAACAAAGTGATGCTATAAGGGTTCCGTTTTTTCCTTTTGTGGTACGGAACCCTAAAAAGATCCTTAAGTACCTACCTACTAACTAAAAGTGAACTAAAGTATAGCGTCGAAAAACTCCTCTGCATCGCTATCAACTGATGACTGGCATCATTGCCACGCCGTATATCATTGCTTATCCTCTGTCCAAGGTAAAAGCCAGCTCTTGGGTCTCGTGAAGTATCAACAAGGCAATTGGAAAGGTCTTTAAATAATTTGTATTCACTCGGACCCCATGATCCGTGGGTTTCAACCCCAAACTACTCGAACATATAGGTAGGTAACTAACTTTACGTTTATTTATTTATTTATTTTTTTATTTTTTTAGGACAACCAACAAAGCATACACCATTATCCATGCTAAAGATTCAGTATTCATACATTATGAAGTGTAGCCTTAATTAAAGGCTGCCACGGCATGCAATAAACATAAAGGAGTTATGAACTAACGTATCTATTCACATTTTGTTCGACGCTAAGCCAATCAATAAAAAAGATATATGGCAACAAAAACAAATTCTGAATATTTGAACATTTCAAATATTTGATTATTTTCAAATTATAAATATTTATTTACTTATTTATTTCTGAGAATAATTTTGCCCTTTTCACTCACATAAAGTACGTGAAAAGGACAACATTATCTTTTTCCCTCTTGTGACAATGCTTTATGCAGGTTCTCCACAGCCCCAGCAGCAGCACCACGGGCTAGGAAATTGGGATAAATTAAGTTCAATTACTTCAGGCGCATTACTTTGTGACATTTATTTCATCACCACTGCTCTCAAAAACGGTGAAGGAAAACATCGTGAGGAAACCGGCATGTCCTAGAACCAAAAATTCGAAGACATGTGACATTCACCAATCCGCACTGGGCCCGCGTGGTGGATTACGGCCCATTCCCTCTCCTAGAGAGAGGAGGCCTGAGTCCCAGCAGTGGGAACATTAAAAGGCTGATTATAAGTTCATGTAATATCACCATGCTTTTCGAAGGTGAGGTAGGTATACAGAAAAAAATACCGACGGCCTAGAATCGACCGCGATCTAAACACATTGTAAGACTAAAAAGTTACAAACCTTAGAAAAAATGTATTGTATGTATTTATGGTGTGGACATCCCAACCAAAAGCACAAAATGTTTTAAGAACACATCCATTGTGCGTACAGCTAAGGAGTGGAATTCCCTGCCGGAGTCTGTGTTTCCTGATGGCTACAACCTAGGGATCTTTAAGTCAAGAGTGAATAGGATACTTCTAGGCAAGCGTGCTCTATCGTCAACGTCATCGCTTACCATCAAGTGAGATACTGGTCATACGCAAGCCTAATCAATTTATTTAAAAAGTAAATAACTAATCGTTGTAACCACGTTCGATATTCAGACTTGCAGTAATGGTAATGTTTAGTTACTATTAGTATACACTGGTTTAATCTAATTTATTTAAGTGCATGGTAAATTATTTTATTATATCTATATAATTAAATATCTTTGAAACAATTTTTTGGAAGTAAATTCAGCGGAAGATGAATGACAAAAGATGAATTGTATGGTTATAAATAGTAGATTTTTGCGAAAACATTGATAAAGTGACTGAAAACTCGCTCAATGATAATTCTATTGCTATTTTTCGTATTTTAACATTTTCGATTTTAAGACAGAAAGAAAACGTTCTTAGCGACATCTAGTATCGAGTAGCAGAAACTAAAATTATTCTGGGTATAAAGTAAGTTTGCTATATTTGCATGAAAAGCAAGTTAGTAGTGGATTTTGATTATTTTAAAACACAATATTGATTTTATTAACAATTTTACAACAAAAGCTACGAATAAAATAATTAACACCCAATAGCGCCATCTACAATCAGGTAGCATAAAGCACAAACGTAATAAAATATTCAGCGCGGGCAGAAAGTTACTATGTTACAAAAATTGGCACGTGCAATTCAAATTCGACTTTATTTTTAGAGAAGTAGGGTGAATTATTAATTTGGCAAAGATATTAAGGAATAACATTGCTAAAATATTAAAGCCAGAAGAGGACTCAAATAGGTATATCGCTTTACTTCGCTATTGAAAAAGAAAATTGTTGGAAACGAAAATTAATTTAAATACACGTGTAAGATACTAAATACATTTGAAATTTATTTTCTTAAGCCTAAAAACAAAAACAAAAAAAAATTTACCCAAAATCAACAAAATCATTTTTCCGAAAAATGAAATTGCACTGACGAGGGGAAAATCAATTTTTTTCCTGCGAATTTACATCTGTCAACCGCTGTGCAACCGAGGGAGACGGCGCATGTAACTCTATAGTGCGTAAAAGAGACAGCAATATTCGTCGATATGGCATCCTGTGTGTGAAACAATAGAACATTTCGATTGAGACACGGAGATACACTGCGATACACAGTGTCGGGCGTTCCTCTGCAATTCTTGAGGACATCGCCATCTGTGTTTCTAGTTGGAAAACAACATGTTCTGGGTTGGTGTGCTGTATTCATAGGCCGGAGTATAGGATTGTGTGCAATTTTTTGTTTGTGTGTGTGAACGGAGGGTTGAAACGGACGCAGCGAGGGGTAGTGGCAGCAGATAAAGCTTATTTTATATTTTAATTAATTTCGTAACGAGTGATTAAGGCGATTTGGTTTGTCTGTAGATAAATCGTATTTTAATTACTATTTCAATAACTTTGAAATTAGAATTATTATCAACAGCCAATAAACTGTTTCTGCAATGCTGAAAAAGCTCAAATATATAAAATTAAAAAAGAAATATTTTTCGGTATGGACGGTGAGAGGCAGTTTTCTCAAAAATAATTACAAATTAATGATACAATACGCTTGAAACTCGCTGTTAAACAAATCACAGAAAACTACGTCACAACACAGATTCACACACATACGCTTTGACAACAGACTCACTGACTGTGATAGTTATGAATGCTATGATAATTGTGACCGTATTGGCGCCCAACGTGGTACCAACAGAATTGGTTATATATCACGTACAATAATATAATAATAATAATTAACTTAGACTATTTAATTGTTGAGAATGTATAAAATAACCTATACATGTACAGTTTTTAATATATTTGACAGAAAAAAAAAACAATATAAGTAAGCAATGTAGCTGTTTATGTATATTTGATTCAAAAAATAACGAAGACGTTAACTATTCTAGTCTTTTTTACAAATAATTTTCTTAATTTAAGAAAAAAATACGAGTTAATTAGTCAAAAGAAAGAAAAATGCTCTGGCGCTCAACGTCGGACCAAAATATTTAATATATATTTTTCGTTAACTTATAAGAAAAATACAGCATAAATAATGTTTTAAATTCTAATAATAACAGAACTTCCTCATTTTCCTTAGACTACCCCGTTTATAAAGACTAATCTCAGGAACTGATTAAACTAATTTAATCAAAGTTTCACCTAAATAAGAATATTATTATTTACAAACGCAATTAGGGCAAAAAAATACAATACACCAGAAAAATGAAAAAAAAAACCCAAAAATCTCACTAATTAAATCACTCGGATTAATACTAATTAATTTATTGTCAAACAGGAATTAAATTATTTTTTTAATATTATCTCATAAGCTTTGGGTGCTGATCGTACGCCTAATCTGCGCCACCCTCCCGTAATAGGCCATCTCCTCGTTGCCATGGCAACGGCAAAGATGGCCGCCGCCCCGTTACCTCTTCCACCCGCGGGTGGGTATATAAACGTGCCCCCGAAGGTTTTGGTCCAGAGCGCCACTACCTTCGCCAAAGGCGCGTGTATCGCGTTTTTCTTTTCATTTTCCGATATTTCGCAAATTTTAATTTCCTACATTTTCTTCTTCCGTCTTCCCACGCCTACGTTTCTACAATATTAAATTCTGTTTTTTTTCCTCATTTTTATTTTGTTTTATTTTTTCTTTCTGTTTTTTTCCTGTGGTCGGTGCGAAGCTGCTCGTCAAAGGTAAGTGCACTAATCTCAATGTTTGTTTCAGAGATTTTGGTGTTTATCTTAAATCCGCGTCTCTGTCGGCAGAGTCTACATTATTTTAAAACACGTGCAATGATTATCGATTTCGGTGCAGATGCGAAGGGGAGTAAAAATAGCATCTACACCTCTCCAAGTACTCATACAAAAGCCGACTTTATACTGAAGACAGTAAGGTTTATTATACTTTGAAAGGTTCAGTTACTTACTGCTTTTAGGAGACTCGCGGGTTGGAAAATTAATATTAAATCTTGCTACGATTTTTGCGCTGATCCTGATCAGAAATAGGCCGGTTATGTTTCCGTTTTTAGAATATTCTCAGATGTTTCGATAGGCTGAGAACTATAACGAGTTTAGACACAGGCAATGCTGACGGCGTCCATATTTTGCTAAATGGAGGGGATACACCGGAGTCTGTATTCTCGCGCCAACGTCAACTTGGTAGATTACTCGCGTTGTGGCAGCCATTACTTCGCGAATTGTCAGTCTATTAACATTTTAGGCGATAGGAAATTAAGAACGTAAGCCTGATGTATTAGGTCTAATGATTTACTGGCACACGTGTGAAGACTATGTTCAAAATGGGACAGAATATCAAGAAATAGGCGTTTTCGTCGACATTATTGCACATATAGGACGTTTCATTAAGATAGCATCTGCGTTACCTGAATTAATCAGGTATACAAATGTACCTTCATACAGGAAAAACCTTCCATACGTAAGATTTGCCCGCAAATACACCCTCAATATTGTAAGTTAGGCCTCGGTGCCTAGGTACTAGGAAAAGCAATAAGTTTCCTTAGACACTTAATGAAACCAATAATTCAAACCCAGCGCGGGAAGTCATAATTTTCAAGTTTGTCGTTCTGGCCTAGGTTCTAGATGTGAACGATTTATACTCGAACTGTACCTCAAACTTAGGTACAGGTACCTAAATGGACTTTAGATAATATGAAAATCTTCATTTCTGGTATCTTAAAGATGAGTCAGAATTCTTAGTTCAGAATCTTATTGCAATCAGTTTTAAACTTATCAACCTTTTTCTATCAACGGGATAGATTGAAATAGCTTAGATATACGTGTTTAAATTGACATTCCCTACATAAAGTTTCCATTTGCTTAAAATCAGTATAATGACTGAACTAGTACTTAAGTAAATTTTGCTTTATAGTAAAATTTTAATGACTGTTTTTTTTTTTTACTGTAAATTCATCCGCATATTTTCATCCAAAATTGAGTAAACTTTTAAATAGGACTTTACTAAAAGTCAAAATATGCTGTTACTTTTTTTTGTTTAATTGGCAAGTTTAGATTTTTTTAATTACTCAACTCTATTAAAAGTATCTGCCAATAGTTTCTACCTCACTGCCCTTTCTAAGAGACAAAATCTATTTAAAAACTCAAACCTAGAACTCAAAAATAGCAAATGGTTTGAACTATGCCTGCTCTGTTATTTCTTGAATTTCTGATTTTACAAACAAAAAATGATTCCAATCAGCTCTTGTCAAAACAAAATTCTATCAGCAAGAGCAAATATTCTAATGCTTGAATGTTAGGACTTGACCACGTGGCATTTCGATAAAGCATGTCAATTGATCTTTTTAACAATCTCGCTGAGAGAGTATCGCTTTATCTCGAACCCGAAGTATAATTTCAATATAAATCACCCTGTCAAAAAGGCGGTCAGTCTCTTCTTAAATTAGGATAGAAAATCGAAAAAGCTCTTCCTATTTTATAAAGGCGGTCTGGACCAAGTGTAAGAAACTTTTAGGCCTGATTGGAAACATTTATTATCAATTTTCTTAGAGATAGTTGACTTTAAAAGTTAGGTTTTAAGACACTACTCTCTAGCAGTATAATCTTCTTCATGAATGGCACTAATATTTTAAGTTGGTCACAAGTCACATACTTCTAATGTGGTATCATTAGAAGTATGTGACTATATCCAAGTATAGTAAAGCACCTTCACTTTACTTGAACATGTAAATCATCGATACGACAAAGAAATTGGTATATTATATTGGTACACTTTTTCACGAATTGTAATTCATGATATAGGACTTCCTTCTCAATATTAATTATTTTATGATACTAAAAAAAGTAACAACGGTACTTACCTACCTATTCAATTATTTAATAAACATGGATTACAAAACACCATTTCAATTAACACAAAATGGCAACTTTATGACTATGCTAACAAAGGTAAGCCTGCAATCGTTAGGCAAAGTACGTTGAAGATACATTTTGTCCTACATTCTGTCGAATTCGAGACTATGAATAGAAGACATAGGTACCAATATGGCAGTTGCCGTTAACAGCAATTTGAATAATATTGCAAAGGGATAAGTTTTGCATAAGATAAGTTATAGTAAGTATTTCGGTCGTTTTCTAGCAAGGTCTTAGCTAGAACGCAAAGGGTTACTGAAGGAGTATAGGTGTGGTTTTAGTCAGTAAAAGTCTGATACGCCCTTTTGCTTCGCCCTAAAGCGGGAGAAGGCATTAGATGATTTCCCACCTTAAAAAAAATGGATAGAAAGATAGAACATTGGACATCGTTACAGAGTCTGCAGGATTGTTCGAGAGTTACCTGGCTTTATTTAGTAAAAGTCAGTCACTCGTTCTCGCTTAACCTAAAGCGGGATGAGTCAATTGATAAAAAAAAACAATAAAAATGTCATCAATATAGGGTCGAGTAGACTCTATACCTAGCCTGTTAAAGAGAGTAAAAGAATGTCAGATTAAAATGATAATCTGCTGCATTTAAAATTTGAAATAAGAAATAAATTACTAAGTATGATAAAAATGTGATGAAAAGAATAAAAAGCAAATTCTTTATTCAAATTTAACTATGACGCACCCAAAAAATTCGAATTCTGGACTATAAATAGAACCATTTAATACTGAAATACATACTTAATATTTAGGCATTCTTAAGTTATTTATGTAACGTTTTTAAGTACATGGCTCATTTGATAAGAAACAAAAATTATTTAGAGTTTGAATAATTTGGAATAGCTTCACCTTTTTTTTTCTGCCTAAAATAAAATAAAACAAAATCCCCACCGCGTCTGCATCTGTCAATTCACGATAACCTCAAAAACTATTGAACAAATGTACATCAATAGACAGAGTGATTCATGAGGAAAGTTAAGGTGCATATCACGTGCATAATATTATGGTAGAGAATTTCAAAAAATTTATAGCATCTGGCGGTCCGCCCCAGCTTCGCTTGTAACACTCATGCGAAGCTGGGGCAGACCATCAGTTTGCTTTAGATGATGTTGTAATCGATAGTCGTCGAAGGGGCAGCGTTAACAATTTAGGTTAAAATAGCAAAACAAAAAGGAGAGCAGTAATGGCCGAGTGGTAACGCCCCGACTTACGAGGTCGCAGGTTCAAACCCAGCCAAGCGCATTACTTTGTGTAATTTATTTCATCACGACTGCTCTCAAAACTGTAAAGGAAAACATCATGAGGAAACCGGCATGTCCTAGAACAAAAAATTCGAAGACATGTGACTTTCACCAATCCGCACTGGGCCCGCGTGGTGGATTACGGCCCATTCCCTCTCCTACAGAGAGGAGGCCTGAGTCCCAGCAGCGGGAACATCAAAAGGCTGATTATGCTATGCTTATGCTAAGCAAAACCTATATTATTTTGCAATTAATTCTAATCTATATATAATATAAAAAGGAATAGCTGTTCATTAGTCTCGCTAAAACTCAAGAACAACGGAACGGACTTGGATAATTTTTGGTCTTGAAATATTCGTGTTAGCCCAGGGAAGGTTTAAACGGTAAAAATAAAGGGAAAATTCACGAAAAAAAAAAATATCCAAATACAATGTAATTTTAAAATAATGCCCGTAGATCAATAATCCTTTGACCGTTTAGCTAAAAGGTATCACAAGTAATTCCAACATTAATTGACTATTATGCGGTACGAAGTTCGCCAGGTCAGCTAGTATTCAACAGAATTTGTGCTCAGTACATTCTGCCGAGATTCTGGGCTATGAATACAGCACATTAATAAATGATGATGAGACTACGGAGAAGCTCAGTACAATGCTTGATGAGCTTCCGAAAGAGTGGGACTTAAAATGAACATGGACAAAACCAAAGTCATAGTAAACAGCCATGTAGCACCCACTCCTATCAAGATCGGGAACTCTACACTCGAAGTTGTAGACGACTACGTTTACCTGGGACAGACGAGAAAGAGAAGGTCTAACTTCGAGAAAGAGATCAATCGTCGAATCCGACTCGGCTGGGCAGCGTTCGGGAAGCTGCGCGGTATCTTCTCGTCCAATATACCACAGTGTCTCAAGACGAAAGTCTATGACCAGTGCGTGTTGCCAGTGATGACATATGGCTCCGAAACGTGGTCGCTTACAATGGGCCTCATCAGAAGGCTTACAGTCACCCAAAGGGCAATGGAAAGGGCTATGCTCGGAGTTTCCTTGCGTGATCGCATAAAGAATGAAGATATCCGCAGGAGAACCAAGGTCACCGACATAGCCCGAAGAATCGCCAAACTGAAGTGGCAGTGGGCAGGGCACATTGCTCGTAGAACGGATGGTCGATGAGGCCGAAAGGCTCTAGAGTGGTGACCGCGCACCGGAAGGCGCAGCGTCGGAAGGCCTCCCACAAGGTTGACCGACGACCTGTGCGTCGGTCAACCTTGTGGGAGTGCGGTGGATGTGAGACGCACAGGATCGGTCGTTGTGGAGACGCTTGGGGGAGGCCTATGTCCAGCAGTGGACGTCTTTCGGCTGAAATGATGATGATGATATAGGTCCTACCGGTGTATACTCTTGGAAGTGGTAACCTTAATACCTAAAGTATTACTTATATAGTAATACCTAGTCTGGGAACTATTCAAGAGGATATGAGGAATATGAAGGTAATTTAATCAGCTCTGAAGTGAAAACTAGTGCTTGCCAGCGATCCCACCTGATGGTAAGCAGTGAGGCAATCGTTGATGGGGAGGCGAACTAGTTTATTAAAAGCCTATTCACTCTAGCCCTGAAGAAACCTAAATTAGAATCAGACGGGAAGACCGCAGCAAGCAAATTGTTCCAATCTTTCGATGTACACGGTATATACGACGACGCGAAACGCTTAGTCCGGACCGTAGAGGTGTTAACAACGTAAGGGTGGACACTCGTCGTACGTTGGCTTGTCCGATGGTAGAAAGGAGATGGTGGAATCAAGTCATCCAATTCCCCCGCGCACACTCATCAAAATGCATCCTGTACAATACCAAAAGGCTGGCTACCCTACGTACAGGGGCCCAAGTCTGTTATTTTTATAAATTCGTCATTCCAACACGATTCCATTGTCATTTTGCTAAAAGTTCCTAGTCTGCTAAATTCATAATGGTCGATCATTGGTCAGTCATTGGTCTCGAAATCGAATTGTGGTTGAATGACAATATCGAGCTGTCTCGTAACAAATTAAAAGCAATGACTGCACAAAGACGTTCTAATGGTAGGACACTGATCAAAGGAACTGTTAAAATTTAGCAGATTATCGTAAAGTACGTCAGACATTCAATTTGTCATTATGTACGAGATTACCATTCTATACCATTTCTTTCAATGGAGTGTCAGTGGTTGACCATTGAAAAGTCATAATGACGCCATTATATTATTATTAGATTACCAAACTTCTCAAAATCAACAATTATGAAGTCAATGACAGACCATTCTGACACTATTGTAATAGCAGACTTGGGGCCTGGCTTTATATCATAGATAATGACGTATACAGGTATTGAGGTATCAAAATACTCATAGTAAAGAAAATGAAAACAATTTCCTCCCCAAAATAAACAGGAAGAAGAAGGATTATTTTATATGGTAATACCAATAGATTCTTATAGAATATTTTATGCAAAACTCTTATAGATTGATGGTTATTGAATATCTGGCTATTTCAGTCCCCCTTGCTGTGTTGCGCTGGTATTTTGAGAAGAGGGTAGGCAGAAATGCGAGTCAAGTTACAGTTTGATGAGACGAAAGAAACGAAAGAAAAAGAATTTATTTTATACAGCATAAAGCAAAAACACAATTATATACACAACACAAGGACAACTTAAGGTACAAGGCCCATAATTCGAAATTTTTGTGAGTTCCATGGGCACAAACGACTTGGCTAGTAAAAAAAAAACTATGACATTGACAGCTGTCATTTTTGACATGAACACAAACAGCTTGTTCTTTCCATTTTATAATAATAACTGGCTTTTTCCACAGTGTCGGTAGAATATATATAGCCTATGTCATTCAGTGATAAAGTAGCATTCTAAAGTTGAAAGGATTTTTTAAATCGTTCCGGACTGTAGATTGGCAGAATATGTGACATCGGTTCTATTTGCCATTTAATAAAAAAAATCATTATTACAGCCGAAAGACGTCCTCTGTTGGACATAGGCCTCCCTCGAGTGTCGCCATAATGACCAGTCCTGTGTGTCTCGCATCCATCGGAATCCTTCGACCCTCACCAGGTCATTGGTCCACTTTGTGGGAGGGTTTCCAACGCTACGTTTTCCGGTACGTGGTCGCTACTCCAGAACCTTTCGTCCCCATCGACCATCAGTTCTGCGAGCAATGTGCCCTGCTCACTGCCACTTAAGTTTGGCGATTCTTCGTACTATGTCTGTAACCTTGGTTCTCCTGCGGATATCTTCATTTCTGACGCGATCACGCAAGGAAACTCCGAGCATAGCCCTTTCCATTGCCCTTTGAGTGACTTCTGATGAGGCCCATTTTAAGCGACCATGTTTCGGAGCCATATGTCATCACTGGCAATACGCACTGGTCATAGACATTCAGATTAAAAAAAATATAATAGAAATACATAGCTTGTTCTTGAGGTTTTTGACGAGATTTCTTCTAGTGAAGTTCAGTGGCTGTTTAATTATTCGCAAAATGGTTCTTAATGGACACTGTAATGTAAAATTGGTGTAGTTTTGTATCTCAAGTGTCTGCGCAACAAGACAATATGTGAAATCACTGAAACAGACGCGATCTCGGTAAAATAAAATGAAGCTGAGAATTTTGTTGTACTGTTGACTACCTACCTCAGAGAAGTTTGCCAAGAAGGTTGACTTGGTACATTTGCTGCCAAATACTTACTAAAAAAAACATGAAAATATGTACATCGATATTCTAATAGTAAACGAATTAACTATTCATACGAAGACTTAACTTAAAGGACTTAGTATCCAAGCCAAAAAACATTAACAAACAAAAAAAATAGGTTATTCTTTTTTATTATTAAAAAGTTTTCTACTAAATTTTAATGGTTTTAATTTTACTATTATCGTTTCTACGTTGAATCAGTATTTTCTGCCTCTATTCAACATTTTAGAGGGGTTATAATACTCACAATAGGTCACGGGGTCATCGACCGATAGTGTAGAGGTACCTTACGGATGCTGGATCGATAGGGACGTCTGTGCCCGGCTAGTGAGGCGACAGCGGTGATGTCGACAAAATAATATTATATTATCGTATAAGATACCTGTATTTTGGGTGTTGTTTTTTTTAAATGAGGCCTTAGTATTATTATAATGATGCAAAGTTTAAGCAGAACTTGCTTCCAAGTAATTCAAGAAAGAAAAAAATCTCTGGGCATAAACCAATATTTTTTAAATTATTATTAGATAGGCTCGCGTTTGACCACTCTCTCACCTGATGGTAAGCGATGATGTGGCCGACGATGGAGCACGCTTGCCTAGAAGTAACCTATTCACTCTTGACTTAAAGAAACCTAGGTTGTAGCTATCATCCCTGCGTTCAAAAATGAGATTAGAGTTAACTCTAATGACGTCATCGGGTAGATACTCTAAGCTCGCATTTTTGAACGCTCAACTGTCAATGCCAAGCAACTGTCATTACACCAACCTACCCTGCTCGGAGTTAGAGTTAGTTGGGTTAACTCTAGGGTAGTTACTCGAGCTATAAAAGAACGACTCTGGGTTGCAACCGAAGCTACTCTGGTTATTTTTGAACGCAGCCCATGAAACACAGACATCGGCAGGAAATTCCACTCCTTAGCTGTACGCATAATGAATGTGTTCCCAAAACGCTTCGTACGTATTTGTGGGATGTCCACCATGTACCGATGGCGCAACGCCGTACGTCTAGTGATCCGATGATGAAACGGACTTGGTGGAATTAAATTGTGCAATTCCAACGCACACTCCCCGAAATGCCAGCAACTCGGCGTCGATGCTCAAGGCTTTGGAGTTTTGACTCGACAAGTGCATCATCACCGATGATCCTCTTGGCTCGCTTCTCAATCGACTCCAGGGCATCAAGCTGGTATTTTGGCAGACACATTTTGGATATAGGTCTCCCCCAAAGTGTTGCTACAACAATTACTGGTCCTAAGTGTCTCGCATCCATCGGATTTCCACGACCCCGAATCACCAGGTCATCGGTCTACCTTGTGGAAGGCTTGCTAACGGTGCGTTTAACGGTACGTGGTCGCCACCCCAGAACCTTTCGGCCACATCGACCACTGTTCTGCGAGCATTGTGCCCTGCCCACTGCGACTTAAGATGCGATGTTACGGCAAAGTTGGACAGGCCTGTTGGTCTAGTGGTCAGTGGCCCTGACTGCTACGCTGGAGGTTGTGGGTTCAATTCCCACTCAGGACAAATATTTGTGTGATGAGCACGATCATTTGTTCTGTGTCTGAGTGTAATTTATCATAATGTATGTATTTAGAAATATGTAAATATGTTTAACAGTTGTCTAGTACTCATAGCACAAGCTCTGCTTAGCTTGGGACTAGACGGCGTTGTGTGATAATTAAAAAAAAAATTAAAAAAAAGTAAATTTTCGCTGCCATATTTGTTTTGCTTCCACATTTATACAAAAAAAGCAAATCTGTTATCATATCTACAATAAAACGGCGTATTCATTTGGTTCAGTCCTTACCGTATGTGTAACTTGGGCGGAGCACCGCCGTCTCCTAGTGGAGACGATAGGCGACAGCGACCTCTCGCACTGGTCCCTGGTCCCTGGTTCAGGCCATAGTCCAGAGCGGAAGGAAATAGTATGCGGCTGCATCCTTCTGCGAAGCAGTAACGCTAGTGAAGAAGGCGGCCGCAAAATTGAGGGAACGTACATGTATCCTCACGCCCCAGCCGCCGCGACAGGAGGACGATGAGCAATATGTACCACGCCGTCTGCTCCTCTTATAAGGACTGAGCCCGAATTGTCGACGGTGCGTAGTGTACCACGCGCGCCTCAAAGAGATGTCAGCAAACCGTAGGGGCCCAGGCGATGCCTGCTAGGCCCATAGGGAAAACTTATGACAGGGATACTCGTGGAGAACGCAAAAAGAAACTGAAGGATCTTAGATAAGGTTTCAGTAAGCCAGTGGCCCTGACTGCTAAGACGGAGGTCGTGAGTTCGATTCCCAAACAAGACAAATGTTTGTGTAATAATATTAGTAATGTTTATCAGTAGTCTAGTACTCATATCATACATAAGCTTTGCTTAGTTTGGGACTAGACGGCGTTGTGTGATAGTTGTGGAATATTATTTTTATTATTCCATTTGTTTTCTATAATGTACATATTATTTATATTTTTTTAAATAGTAGATAGTCCACTGGTGTCGGGAGCAGGATCCAAGCTACCGATGGTTAGGGCTCCAGAGACAGGACAGGACTGCCTTCTATATAAGGCTCTTGATCTAGCCGCGCAACAACAGCTTCGACAGATTTTAATATTATAACTATCTTCGTTTATTCATTACTTAAACATATAAATTATATTTTTTAAATATTTCAATTAAAAAAAAAAATAACATTTAAAAATTATACATTTATAACTAACATTTATAACGAAAATGACCATGTCACCTTGTACTGGGATCGGTCTATCATTACTGACCGGACTATTGTAGCCAATAAGCCGGATATAGTAGTGATAGACCGATTAGCGCGCCGCGTAATGATAGTCGATGTCACCATCCCACATGACGAGAATCTCGTGAAAGCTGAGAAAGAGAAACAAATTAAATATCTCGACTTAGCACACGAGGTTGTTGACATGTGGAATGTAGACTCGGCTGTCATTGTGCCGATTGTCGTGACCGCCAACGGCCTTATAGCCAAAAGCTTCGACGACCATCTGTCGAAGCTGTCATTGCGCGGTTGGATCAAGGGCCTGATACAGAAGGCAATACTCCTCGATACGGCTCGCATCGTGAGGACGTCCCTGTCTCTGGAGCCCTAACCACCGGTAGCTTGGACCCTGTCTCGATACCGGCGGACTACTATTTTTTATATTTTTAAATGTTTTTTTTTTTACATGATTTTGTTAAAAAAATATTTAAAAAATTAATTAATATGTATATTGAATGAATAAAGAAACATTTATAACTATTATTATTATAGGTATTACTATTAAAATGATCATATAAACTTATCGACTAACACTGAATAGGTCCAACTTAAGCCCAGTCGTAATAGATTCTTAAACCTTACCAATTTGACATATAAATCATCGCCGCAGACAGGCCCAAGAGGTATGTACCTCCTTCTAACAATTATGAGGATAATTAATTTCATAGTTTGACTCGATTTATAGTTAATGACTCGACTTTAAACTGATTTAGTAATTAATAATGATTTGTTGAAGAATTTGTCTGAGATTTCAGCAATCATAATTGGTTAAAGCGTTTTTGGTCATAATATATTAATGGCTTTTTTATGGTACCTCAAAAGGAAAAAAAAAAACGGAACCCTTAAAGCATCATTTTGTTGTCCGTCTGCCTGTCAATACCCCTTATCTCGGGAACGCGTTGAGGTATCGAGTTGAAATTAAAACTATATACTCAGGTCTGCGGCCTCTTCTAAGTTAATGAAAAAAAGATACCCCGTTTATGTGGCAAAAAACGTATATTTCGACACTCTCAAAGGAATCAAAATTTATAGTGTACTTCCCATTGACCTAGAATCCTGAAATTTGGCATAAAGCAAGGTCTTATAGCACAGATAAGTATAGGAATAAATCCCGATTTCCGGCCACCGTAGGCGCGGGCTTGCGGACGGCGAGCAATGGGTAGCTCGCTGTCCAACCGTCCGGTAACCTTCCGGACCGAGCTCAAGTCGTCGACATCGCGTACTGTTCCACGCGTGCCTCAAGGAGATGTCTGCAAACCATAGGGGCCAAGCAAGGCCGAAGCCTACTGGGGCCAAGGGTCTGCTTCTGAAAGACTCGGCCCTGGTATGGAAGTCAACGAAGGAACAGGAGTGAGTTTTTAGTCAGTAAAAATCTGACAAGTCCTCCGCCTAAGAGCGGGGGATGTCATTGGATGATTTTCCCACATACAAAAAAAAAATAAAAAATAAGTAGACCAAATAACATAGAAATATCGACTTTTGGACGTATGCGGAACAGAGAAAAAGTCCCGCAAACCTCCTTTGAAAAGGGAGGATCCTCCGACCAGACGGGATACTAGGTCTAGTGGGCAACTGCCCGATAGATGATTTCGGGCTGTTCTATATGTTCTAAACGCGCGGAGAACTTTAATTGCGCGATGCAGGATTAGTTCTTATGTGACGCCATAGATGTCGCTACAGACTCATCCTACAAACAGGTACACTGCGCCAACAATCCTACCTGTATTTTTCCACTTCTTGAGAGTATTCTAGTTTAATTCCTTGGGATTTGTTCGTTCCGCATTACTCTTGTATCACTTACATTTTATTTATTCTACACTTAGTTGTTTTTTCTTTTAAAGATCTGCTATTAGCAGTTTCAAGTGTTTTATGTTCATTGTTTCTTGTTGGGGTTAGTTTTTTAGGGTTCCTTTTATACATTTATTTATCTCAGCACCCTAAGGTCCTGGACCTTTGCAAGGCGTACGAGGAGCCGAAACCAACTCGCAGAGGCCCTTTTAGACGCTTTTAATGGAAAGTGGTACAAACCGGTGATTATCCCTGTACGCACTATGCTAGTGCATCCAAGGACAACCCCCGGTTATTGAAAAACTGTTGCGACATATGGAGAACAAAGATAATAGGGCTATGGTTTTTGGAGTTTTAAGTGGACTGGTAACATGAAACTATGTTAAGACTATGGCCCCTGCCTAAACAATGTTATTAATATGCATCGAAAAAAGGCAGGGGAATACTTGCACACTCAATAAATGGGCCCCCATAAACGGTCGCTAGCACGAAGTGACGTAGCAACAAGAGGGCAACATATCCTGAGGTGCTTAAGGAGTGGAGAGGTATACCACGGCTATCAGGACAATCCCGGTAGTACGGTCAAGATCCCTACCAGCACCTTACTGGATTAAACATCCTTCTCCCGAGCACGTTTGCTCTTGCAAGCCGGAGATGAAGAACAAGAATTTTCCCGGGAGATCGAGTCCGTGGGGTCGCTAATGCCCAACAGTTCGCCACAAAACTGCCCTGCGGATTGTTTATTATTATTGTTTTATTTTATTAATGATAGGCTAGCGTTTGACCACCATCTCACCTGATGGTAAGCGATGATGTGGTCGACGATGGAGCACGCTTGCCTAGAAGTAGTCTATTCACTCTTGACTTAAAGACCCCTAAGTTGTAGCTACACCACGAACTACCTGCGTATCTTTTTTCTCCTTCTCTGTCAAATCCATCCAAAGGTTGTCTGTAAAAAATCGCTTTTAGCGATAAGACCGCCCATTGTGACACCCTATTAATTTTAAGTTCCTAATGTAATTTGTATTTTTGGTGTACAATAAAGAATATATCTATCTATCTATCTATCTATCTATCAGGAAACACAGACTCCGGCAAGGAATTCCACTCCTTGGCTGTACGCGTAATAAACGTGTTCTCAAAACGTTTTGTGCGTATGGGTGGGATGTCTACCAAGTACCGGTGGCGCAACGCCGTACGTCTTACCCAAAGGGTAAAAACGAGACCTCGGTCTGTCTGTCACCGTATCTCATAAACCGTGACAGCTAGACAGTTGAAATTTTCACAGATGATGTATTTCTGTTGCCGCTTTAAAAATAATTAATAGTAAAAACAGAATAAAATAAATTATTAAGTTGGGCTCCCATACAACAAATGTGGTTTTTTTTTCACGTTTTTTGCTACGGACTGTACGGAACCTTTCGTGCACAAGTTCCGACTCGTGCTTGGGCGGTTTTTTGTTCATTGTTTCTTGTTAAGTTTTTTTTTTTTTCTTAGTAATCCTCCTTCAAATCAATATGTAACATATTCAATGCCTTTTAGTAACATGAGTTTCATCTCTCCTCTTCACATGACCATAACAAGACAATTGATTATTAAGCTTTTCTCCTAAAATAAATTAAAATGTAAGGCATCGTTTACACCAAACGTATTGTCCGCCGCCGACTGTTAGTATGCTCAATGTCAGCTCTAGTGTGAACGTGGACTCAATCTGCAGTATGCGTTCTCTTCAAACCGACAATACACTATAGCGTAGATTGCGTTTTTTGTGTTAACAAAAGAGTAGGCTTGTTACGCGTAGTACAATAATCGGCCACCGAGAGTAAACGACAACGTACCACATAATAGCGTATAGTCGGTTCGGTTTTAACGAGAAGTTAATATATATTATGGAAAAGCGATAAACATCGAAGGACTGGAACAATTTGCCTGCTGCGGTCTTCCCGTCCAACTATACTTTAGGTGTCTTCAAGGCTAGAGTGAATAGGCTCTTAATAAACTAGTGCGCCTCACCATCAATGATTGCATCGCTGCTTACCATCAGGTGGGATTGCAGTCAAGCACTGGTCTAAATGAATTAAAAAAAAAAAAGCTAACTAACTCGTTTTAAATATCGCAGCATATGCTGAGTTAGGCGCCTTTTTGACCTTGCACAGATCATACAGTTATTTTTTTCTTTTTTTTTATAAGTAGGTACTTAATAATTCTACTATATTTTAATTCCTATGTATTCTTCTGTTTTTTTTTTTAATTTTACTGTATGTGTGAGGTACAAATAAACGTTTTTCTTTCTTTCTATCTTTCTAAATTACGTAATGCGCGCTCACAGTCAGCGGCCGACAATAGGTTTTTTTTTTATTATTATTCTTGATAGGTTCGCGCTTGACCGCTAACTCACCTGATGGAAAGCGACGATGCGGTCGACGATGGAGCGCGCTTACCTAGAAGTAACCTATTCACTCTTGACTTAAAAATTCCCGGGTTGTAGCCATCAGGAAAAACAGATTCCGGCAAGGAATTCCACTCCTTAGCTGTACGCATTATGAATGTGTTCCCAAAACGTTTTGTGCGTATAGGTGGGATGTCCACCATGTACCAGTGGCGCATTGCCGTACGCCTGGTGGTCCGATGACGGAACGGACTAGGCGGAATTAGGTTAGGTATGCAATTCCGACGCACACTCCCCGAAATGCAACCGGTAGAAAACCGACAGGCTAGCAACTCGGCGTCGATGCTCAAGACTTTGAAGCCTCGACTTAACGAGTGCATCATTGCCAATGATCCTCCTGGCTCGCCTCTCAATTGCCGTTTGGTCTGAACAATTTCTTTATGAGTTTAGTATGTAGTTTATTAATTTGAGTATGTATTGTATATTTGTATTATATATATGGTTTATTATTATGATCTATTCTCGTATTCGTATTCTCTCGTTTATTGCACTACCACTATTTTTCTCTGCATCACCCAAAGGTTGACTGGTAGAAAATGCCTAAGGCATTAAGTCCGCACTTAAGTGGCAGTGGGCAGGGCACATTGCTCGCAGGACAGATGGTCGATGGGGACGAAAAGTTCTGGAATGGCGACCACGTACCGGAAGACGCAGCGTTGGAAGGCCTCCCACAAGGTGGACCGCTGACCTGGTAAGGGGCGCGGAAATCCGATGGATGCGAGACGCACAGGACCGGTCATTGTGGCGACATTTGGCGGAGGCCTATGTCCAACAGTGGACGTCTTTCGGCTGAAATGATGATGATGATGATTAAGTCCGCCTCTGTACTTTTGTGTACTAAAAGCATTTAATAGATAAATAAATAAATAAATGCCTAAGGCCAAGGTTTTCCAGTATCTTGGGCGCTATTTAATACATTAATATCTCTGGCATAAATCCAGTTGGTTCGATCAAATTTTAATCAAAATATTCTGTGGCCCTACAAATATTTGTGTCGAAACAGAAAATCAATTTGGCGCAGAAGGTGGTTGATAATATATTATGTTGTCTGGCGAACCTTTAGCAAAAATAGTTTTTATTCCTGCAATAATGTCTTACGAATTATCCTTACCCAAATTGCAATAGAGAGCAGTGGTGGCCGAGTGGTAACGGCTCCGACTTATGAGTTGTAGGTTGCGGTTTCAAACCTAGCTAGGCGCATTACTTTGTGTAATTTATTTCATCACCACTGCTCTCAAAACGGTGAAGGAATAACATCGTGAGGAAACCGGCATGTGCTAGAACCAAAAATTCGAAGACATGTGACATCCACTAGCCCGCACTGGGCCCGCGTCGCGGACTACGGCCCATTCCTTCTCCTAGAGAGGAGGCCTGAGTCCCAACAGTGGGAACATTATAACGCCGACTATGCTATATTGTAATACCTCCTTCTGCGAGCAGTAATGTTAGTGAAGGATATGGCCGCAACTGCCACCGTAGGCGCGGGATTGCTGACGATAAGCAATAGATAGATCGTCGTCTGGCCGTCCGTTATGGACAAAGCCACAAGAAATAAGCCCACTAGAAAACTTCTGAATGAGAAAACGTGGTCATAGAACACAAAAGGTAGCTGAAGAACACTGGGGGGTTTTGGTTAAGGCCAGGGCCTCAAGTCTGTTATTACAATAGTGTCAGAATGGTCTGTCATTGATTTTATAATTGTGGATTTTGACAAGATTGGTAATCTGCTAATATAATGGCGTCATTATGACTTTCCAATGATCAACCACTGACACTCCATTGAAAGAAATGGCATAGAATGGTAATCTCGTATATAATGACAAATGAATGTCTAACGTTTGCGGTAATCTGCTAAAGTTTTGACAGTTCCTTTGATCAGTGACCTACCATTAGAACGTCACTGTGCAGTCATTGCTTTTAATTTGTTACAAGACAGCTCGTACCACAATTCTTTTACGAGACCTATGATCGATCAATGATCGGCCATTATGAATTATCAGTTTACGAATTTTTAGCAAAATGACAATGGAATCGTGTTGGAGTGACAAGTTTATAAAAATAGCAGACTAGGGTTTTTAGGATAGACTCATTATGTACTTTTTTGAATTATAATAATAAGATAATAACCTCTGGAAATCCACCTACATATAAAAAAACACCGCAACCGCTACTGGCGCCCGCGTTACTCAAACGCGCGATGAACGCACACGCCTAATGTAGGGTCAGCCTTATAACAAATAGGTTTGAAATATGATCATAATCATCACGCTTGAATCCCCAATACCATTAAGACTTTAACAGTCGACTGCTACTGCCCATCTTCCTTCCTACACCTTCACTATTAATTGACACATAAGTACCTATTAGTAATTTTCAAGTTATTACCTTCCTTGATGGACTTTCGCTTACTAAGAATAATTTAATTGAAAAATATGGCGTCAAGGCTCCGGCTAGCTAAATCAAATTTAATTTCCCTAACGGCGATGGAGTTAAGAGACCATCCTATCATCTTATGGGTGTTTTAAGGGACGAAATTTTGAGTGATGAAGTCGTAATCGAATTATAAATGGGGTTTCCTTCAAAAATATTGCTAAATCAAGAGTGAATCGTTTTTTTTTACTGATAGGCGTTTGACCACTATCTCACCTGATGGTAAGCGATGATGTGGTCAACGATGGAGCACGCTTGCCTAGAAGTAACCTATTCACTCTTGGCTTAAAGACCCCTAGGTCGTAGCTATCAGATAAAGCTAAGGAGGGAGCGAAGCGGAGCAGTGCTACCACCTTAACCTTCTAACCTAAATTGTCCGTGGCACCCCGAGTGCCTTAAAATATGTTAATTCTTCATGTTGCACTAGAGTTATTTCGCAGTACAGTTTTGTCACACAATCGTTAATCGCACCTTCATTTGTCGAGCTCACGTGGTATACTATTACGGAGCTCAACGACTTGACGAACAATACCAAAGAAATGTCGGAAACGGTTGAAAACCATCTATATTTCATATTCAATAAAACTGAATACTTGTTTAACATCAGTTGATTTTAACCGACTTTTGAAAAGGGGTGTTCTTAATTCAATTCGTTCATTTTATATACCTACGCGCTCTTCGCTGTCAATTAACGTTGTGACAATTGATTTTTTACGCTTAGCTAGTACCTTTTGTTCGGTTTTACTCGAGTATTGTTCGTTATTTTTTTGTTTGTAGTATTTTTTAACGTTTGTGTTTATTGACTTATTACTGTTATCAATCATTGGGATTTTATTGTGTCTAATTTGTCACGACCTAATAAGAAAATAGTTTTTTTTAGAGTAAACTGTTAAAATAGTTTATAGTCAAGTATTTTTATATAAATACTTACTAGGGATCCCGACAGACGTCGTCCTGTCAGAAAATTGGATTTTGATCAGAAAAAAAAATTGTACCCGATTGCAGTGTCATCTATTGTGTTCAATTGTATTTTCAAACCATCCAAGGACACATTCAAATGTCGTGTACATTTGAATGTGTCCTTGGATGGTTAAAAAAAGTTTCATTTATATAGTCGTATAAAAGGAGTCAGGTGACAAAATTTATAATTATTATTTATTATTAAATGGTACCTATGAGAGCAGTGATGGCCGAGTGGTAACGGCCCGGACTTACGAGTTGTAGGTCGCGGGTTCAAACCCAGCCAGGCGCGTTACTTTGTGTAATTTATTTTATCACCATTGCTCTCAAAACGGTGAAGGAAAACATCGTGAGGAAACCGGCATGTCCTGGAACTAAAAATTCGAAGACATGTGACATTCACCAATCCGCACTGGGCCTGCGTGGTGGATTACGGCCCATTCCCTCTCCTAGAGAGAGGAGACCTGAGTCCCAGCAGTTGGAACATTAAAAGGTTGATTATATTATTATTTATATAAATGGTACCTATAGCATAATCAGCCTTTTTTTTAATGTTTCCACTGTTGTGACTTAGGCCTCTCTCTAGGTGAGGGAATGGACCGTAATCCACCATGCGGGCCTAGTGCGGGTTGGTGGATGTCACATGTCTTCAAATTTTTGGTTCTAGGACTTGCCGGTTTCCTCACGATGTTTTCCTTAACCGTTTTGAGAGCAGTGGTGATGAAATAAATTACACAAAGTAATGCGCCTGTCTGGGTTTGAACCCGCGACCTACAACTCGTAAGTCGGAGTCGTTACTACTCGGCCACCACTGCACTATAGGTAATGGTACCTATACCCAATGAAAAATCTTTCCATCATGCCATTTAGTCGAGGACAAAATCAATTCAAATGATCAAAGGATAATGGCGAACTCCCGAAAATAAAGCCAACATTATTTATGATCGTAAAAAATCTAGTCAATTCAGTTTCCAATTATGACGATTTTTTTGCCAGACTTCGACTGGCCATTAACTTGATTTGTCCAACCAATCAAAAATATCCCACTACAATTATTTAGTGTTTAGGTATATTTAAAGACTAGAGACTAACAAAAATTATAATATTAAAAATATTCCACAACTATCACACAACGCCGTCTAGTCCCAAGCTAAGCAGAGCTTGTGCTATGAGTACTAGACAACTGATAAACATACTTATAAATAAGTATTTTATAGATAAATTACTCCCAAACACAGAACAAATGATCGTGCTCATCACACAAACATTTGTCCTGGGTGGGAATCGAAACCACGACCACTAGACCAACAGGCCAGTCAAATAAAAACGTGATTATTGAATTCGTATCAGTTACCTACCTTATTAAAAATTTATCTCACGAAGATATTAGTTCCAAAATTCTAACAATTATACCCACTGAAAATTCCTTCATAAATTAATCTCCTACCAAAAACATCGACACATTTCCCCACCCCTACGCAGGCCCCCTTCATATGCTATGCACATTCCTATACGCACACACCGACACACAGTGTGCCAGTGTGCGTCTCTTCGGAGAGGGGAACGCGAACGTTACCATATTATTTATGTTAGTTACATTCCCATCCTAATCCGGTAGAATTAGAGCAATATATAGCAGGGTTATGATGGTTTTTTTGGCCGAAAATGTTGCTAGAAGGGGTTATTCGCACTTCGTTCCATTCGCACTTCTTACCGCGTTCGCAGTTGGTCCCATTCGCACTTGGTCCCATTCGTACTGGGTCCCATTCGCACTTAGTCGTCGTGTTACCTGTTAATTTGGTTTTAGAGATCATAGGTAGTTGCTGCATGTCAATGACTGCTATTTTTTTTATAGAAACACAAATTAAGGAAACACAGAAATAACTAAAATCATAACTAAAGTCCAGTCTACAAAACAGGCGTAGGGTAGCCAGCCTTTCGGTGTTTTATAGAATGCATTTTGGAGAGTGTGCGCAGGAATTGCATGACTTGATTCCAACATCTCATTTCTACCATCGGGCAACCCGACGAACGGCGTGTATCCACCCTTACGTTGTTAAAATCTCTACGGTCCGGACCAAGCGTTTCGCCTCATCGTTTATACCGCGTACATCGAGAGACTGGAACAGTCTTCAAGGCTAGAGTGTATAGGCTCTTAATAAACTAGTGCGCCTCACCATCAACGATTGCATCACTACTTACCATCAGGTGGGATCGCAGTCAAGCACTAGTTTATAACAATTATAGCATAGCATAGTCGGCCTTATAATGTTCCCACTGCTGGGACTCAGGCCTCCTCTCTAGGAGAGGGAATGGGCCGTAATCCACCACGCGGGCCCAGTGCGGGTTGGTGGATGTCACATGTCTTCAAATTTTTGGTTCTAGGATATGCCGGTTTCCTCACGATGTTTTCCTTCACCGTTTTGAGAGCAGTGGTGAAATGAAATAAATTACACAAAGTAATGCGCCTGGCTGGGTTTGAACCCGCGACCTACAACTCGTAAGTCGGAGCCGTTACCACTCGGCCACCACTGCTCTCTCTCTTTATTTTAATATAACAATTAAAATAAAGAAAATCAAAAACATATTTAATATTGATTCCTTTTTAGGAAGGACATCGTAAGTGACAGCTTTTTGCAGGAATGGGTTTTCTCTTTTATAATTAAAAAGTAATTTACAATAATATCATTATAAAAAGAATACTTAATAAATGCATATATCACCTAACAAGGAAATGTCAACAACTGTAGAGGCCCAGCAGGGTCGAAGCCTACTGGGGCCAAGGGTCTGATTCTGAAAGAAAGACTCGGCCCTGGTACGAAAGATAACGAAGGAACAGGAGTGGGTTTTATACTCAGTAAAAGTCTGACACAATCTCCCGCTCCGCCCAAGAGCGGGATTTGTCATTAGACGATTTTCCCACCTAAAAAAAAAACCTAACGTCGCCTTACTTCTCGTAAACAGTTTTGACCGATTTAGATGAAATTTTGTATGTATATTTGATCGAGTTCCTGGATGGTTTAAAAATAATAAAAGTGCGGAAATCGAACTCCAACAGACAATCAACACGACGCAAATCATGCTTTCTCTGACCACAATCTAATAATAAAAACTACAACTAAAATGTCTTAGACACCAGCTATTAAAGAAACAGCCTTATAAAAAAACTTAAAAAACATTTTTATAGCGCACAGCTCTTGCGAAAATTCTTAGACGATATAAAAGAGGCGACAAGCTTTCTCCCTGCCCAAATTACAGTCAAACACAATGCGGAGTCCCCTTTTGAACCCCGGCCAGGTAAATGAGAATGCAGAACAAGCGATTAAAAGATAAATGTATTGTATAAAAAATATGTATATAAAAAGTATTAAAAAATATACGTAAACAGAAAAATGTCTTTGTCAAATTTTTTTTTTCAAAGAACATTTTTATCATTGTGCTCCATTTGTTATTGCTGTTGATATTTTTTAATCTGTGTGCCATGATTGATATGTCAGTTGATGTGAATTTAATTACGTTTTTCGTGTCTGTGATTGGTCTGAATCTACAATACACACAGATTTTCATGGTAGACATCCCACCCATACGTACAAAACATTTTGGGAACACGTTCATTATGCGTACAGCTAAGGAGAGGAATTCCCTGCCGTAGTCTGCGTTTCCTGATAGCTATAACCTAGGGGTTTTTAAGTCAAGAGTGAATAGGTTACTTCTAGGCAAGCGTGGTCCATCGTCGACCACATCATCGCTTACCATCAAGTGAGATAGTGTTAAAACGCGAGCCTATGTGTAAATAAAAAAGATATATCGATTATCTGTCGGCAGCCGTGCAAACAACGTCGAGTCTCGGAGACTGTTTCACGGCTCGTTGTGCGAAGTAAATACCTAAAGCTTGCATCATAATCACAAAGTACTTTGTAAATCGTAATAAATCAGCTGAGTGATCTGGAATAGTTTGTTTATTTATTTATTTATTTAAACTTCGTGTACAGTAGTGGTACATAGGCGGACTTAATACAACAAGGCATTCTCTACCAGTCAACCTTTGGGTTAAAAGAGACAACACTGTGGTAGGTGTGCACAATAAATAAATAACAGATAAATATCAAATGAAAATTAGTATCATTAAATTAAGTTACAATAATAAAATACTTAATACTTACTTTCCCTCCTTTTCCCTCTTTTTTTTTTTTTTTCCTTTTCCTTTTCTTTCTCTTTTTTTTTTTACTTTTTACTTGCTTTTTATGCTAATATTGTAAACTAATAAATACATTATAACTAGGAGAACTTAAAAATAACAATTATGACGAAGACCAAACTAAGGTTGAGAGGACTTCAAGTAGTAGTTCCGAATTTTACGCTTGAAGGAAAATTTACTTTCAGCTTTTTTGATGTCAAGGGGAAGCACATTCAAGAGTTTTATGGTAGAGACAACGTAAGAATTAGCCATAAACCCAGTACGGTGAGAAGGAATATGAAGAAGCATGTTTTTGGATGCTCGAAGGTTGAAATTGTGAGAACTGCCCAATACTTTAAAATACCCAGCCATCGCCCACAAAACAGAGTCCCTATACAGAGCTTCAATGATGATCGGCATCCTGGCGCCGACATATGTATATAACATCCCACATGAACTCCTAAGTGACCGACAGAGATTTAGGTACTAGTGATGTAATGAATATTCGCACTCGCATTCGCATCCGCGAATATTCGCACATTTTTTGACATTCGCATTCGTATTCGCAAGAAACATGCGAATGTTTGGCGAATGTTTTTGACAAACAAAACGGAAATAATATATTGATTAAAGGTACCTAACATATAGAATTACAATAGAACTGATATGATTTTATATTTACTTTAATATTTTTCTATCATACAAGTTGCATTTCATATTTTCAAAGTCACAAATTGAAACGAAAGAACATGTATATCACTTAAATTTAACAAATACAATAAAAACTAACTAATCTCAATTATAACATATCTTTTCGAATTTATTTATTTATTTATTTATTTATTTAATTACGGTTCACCAACAGTTGTTACAGATATTTTACAGATAGGAACTTATAAGTAATTGTTTCTTAAACCTAACTGTACAACCAGTTACAGGCAAACACCACATGCAAAATGCTCCTTCCAATTAAAATTATTAAAACTTAGATGATACTTATACTTAAATTCTAGAGACTAAATAACAAATACAGTAATAATAATAAACATAATTCTAATTACGTCTGACAAACACCGATAATGAAACCGCGTGGACGTCAACCAGGTCGCTGCATTCGTTTATAAGCTTGCACATACGGGGTATAGGCGAATTAGCACCAAACACTGTACGGCGAAGAGGTGGAGCTAAGGGTGTTATGGGTTTGCGAGGCGGTCTACGGGGTACTCTGAAGCTGAATTTAGATAACAATTGTGGGCAGTCAATGGTGTTATTAAGCAGTTTATATGAGAATCTCAAATCCAAGAGTTTTCTCCGAGCTTCCAGTGTACTCATTTTGTACCAGCCTAGCTTATCAAGGTAGGAGAGATATTTAAATTGCCTTCCCTTTGAGTACCCTAGGTATCGGACAAACCTTTTTTGAACTCGTTCTATGCGCAGCGAGTGGGTCGCGTAGTGAGGCCTCCATATCACACTGCAATATTCCAAGATGCTTCTCACAAGGCTATTGTAGAGAACTAATTTAGTATGTGGGCTTTGAAATACCTTTCCATTGCGAATGACAAATCCAAGCATACGTTGGGATCGACTGATTATGTTCTCAACATGTGGCACAAATGTTAGTTTAGAGTCCAAGATAACTCCCAGATCTCGTACTACATCAACCTCGCATAAGTTCACTCCATTTATTTGGTACGCCGAATTCACTATATTTACTTTCCTGGTGAATTTTATATGGCTACATTTCGAACTATTCAACGAGATTTTATTATGACAACACCATGCAGTTAATCGGTCGATATCTTCTTGCATTAGGTATACGTCCTGTTGAGACCTAATGGGTCTAGAAATTTTCAGGTCGTCTGCAAAAAGGAATATGCTAGTATTGTGAAAGCATGATGCCACGTCATTGATATATATGACGAATAGTATTGGGCCCAGATGAGAACCTTGAGGGACACCTGAGGCAATTGCATACCTGCCCGACCGAAATCCATTGACAACCACATAAAACTCCCGACCATCAAGATAAGAACTAAACCACTTCAGAAGATTACCGGTAACACCGTACATAGCTAGTTTTTTAACAAGTAGTTGATGTGAAACCTTATCAAACGCCTTGCTAAAATCGGTATAAACAGCGTCAACCTGCATACCTTTATCCATGGCTTCGTAGGAGGCTTCAACAAAGGACACCAGAACATAATGTGATTAGCTTAGGTCAATCAGTCCGTAACGGCACTGCTATGTTCGGTTTAAACTTAGCTGAATCGAAATGACAAACTTGTATGACTTTTTGCGCGTAGGTACAATGCGTTCCAAATAAGAATAGGATCGATTGCCATGTTGTGACGTTACGTCATACTGTCAAATCGAAGAATTATTTATGATGAGTAAAACAAGAAATTTTTAAAATTTAATTTATTTACGAACTGTGAAAGAAAATAGTATAATCAGAATTCAGTTCTTCAATTTTGCTCATCTCTGAGTTCTTCAATTTTGCCCAATTTCTTGCGATTTGACAGTATGACGTGACGTCACAACATGGCAATCAATCCTATTCTTATTTAGAACGCATTGTAGGTACTTTATTTGAAAGTCAATAATCGCATTTTTCATTCGCATTCGCGAATAATGAATATTCGCAATTATATAAAATGACATTCAGTTAGAATCACCAACAAAATCTTGGATCAAAGGAAACAGGGCACACATTTGTCCTGTCATTACATATAGTTATGACGTCATCAACCTATCACCCTTTATACTCGTATATAATGTTTCATTTCCATTACACTGTAATTTTTTCTCTTCATTTTCTAACTAGTAACCATGCCCTGCAATCAAAAGACTAATTTATGAATATTTCCTTAAAAAAATAGTATTTATTTTTATTTTTGAAACTTCAAAGTCAAAGTCAAAGTCAAATCTTTATTGCAGAACACAATACAATAAATTATACATTTCTGGATGTAATTTGAATGCTCTAGTTAATTGTGTTTTACCAAATTAGGCATGCAAAATTGTAGCAAATTCAAAAAAACATTTTGTGAGTAAGATACATAATATATGTCAGAGATTAATACGAAATGATAATATCAACACAGAACAAAAACAAAATTTATATAGTCAAATGACAATGTCAACACAAAATAAACAAAATTAAAATAAATACAATAAATCGATTAGGTAAAGTAAATCGGACTTAAAAAAAACTAGTGTTTGATTGCGACTGGTTTTTTTTTTTTATGTATAGATATATCAAAAAGGAGAAACTAACTGAGTTACATATCAACGCACAGCCGAAACTACTGAAGCGAACGTAAAATTTTGCACAACTCTCCCTTTTTTATTTTAATTTGATGTAAACTAGTGCTTGACTGCGATCCCACCTGATGGTAAACAGTGATGCAATCGATGATGGTGAGGCGCACTAGTTTATTAAGAGACTATTCACTCTAGCCTTGAAGAGACACAAATTATAATCGGACGGGAAGACCTCAGCAGCCAAATTGTTTGAGTCCTTCGATGTACGCGGTATAAACAACGAGGCGAAACGCTTAGTCCGGACCGAAGAGGTTTCAACAACGTAAGAGTGGATACTCGCCGTACGTCGGGTATTTTATGATGTAGGTGACCACTAAGAGAGGATTTTCCAAAATTCACCCCCTAAGATGATGAAACGGGTTTATATGGTCCATAATAAAATCAGTTAACACCTTTTGAGTACCCTCATTAGAGACACAATAGAAAGACAATGGCGCGTGAACGCCGGCGTTAATGCGGGGATCAAGAGTTTAATATTATTATTTTAGTATTAGGTACATTGTTATATAAGCACCCTATTAAATTCCCATAAAACCGAATAAAGGCCACCATGACATTTCCAAAATGGCGTCAACCCCATTACCGAGTTTACCATTGTTAAAACTATGATATTTAAATGTCATCTAATGTCAAATACTCCCATAAGAAATCAGTAATTTTCGAGGCTCTGCCACGAGCTCATCGCAATCCATTTTACGACCTAAACTGAACTGTTAAAGGGATAGAGCTATTCACTGCCATTTTTTAATTAGTACAAAAAAGTGGGGCTCTATGCGTACCCGTTACTGATTATTTGTGTAGTCCCTGACTGCTATGCCGAAGGTCGTGGGTTCGATTCCCACCCAGGAAAAATGTTTGTGTGATGAGCGATCATTTTTTCTGTGTCTGTGTGTAATTTATCTGTAATATGTATGTATTTAGAAATATATAGGGTGACTGGCAATTAGTGTACGATACTTAAACACGTGATTGTGCTCATGATAATAAACAATTTTTATTATGGGAGCAAAGCCGAAATCGCGAAAAAAATATCAGCTGTTCAGTACATTAGGCAAACATAAATGTACTGAACAGCTGATTTTTTTTTCGCGATTTCAGGTTTGTTCCCATAGTAAAAGTTGTTGGTTATCATGAGCACAATCACGTGTTTAAGTATCGTACACTAATTACCGGTCACCCTATATAAGTATGTTTATCAGTTGTCTATTACTCATAACACAAGCTCTGCTTAGCTTGGGGCTAGACGGCGTTGTGTGATAGTTGTGGAATATTACCTACTATTAATCTAAAAGTAACATGTTTCGCTTTTTTTTTTAACGTAGCATTCATCGATATCGGCAAATATTAAAACATAAACTTAGTAATGTACTATCCGATCATACTGTTTGCAGAGGGTCCTGGAATGCAAGGCAATAGTAAAAGTCTGACAGTCATTGGATGATGTACAACCTAGAAAAAATTGTTACCTACTCACCAAATATTGATTCGCCAAAATGCATAAAAAATCTGTAATAGATGAATGTTTTCAACATTTGTATTCGGCATTTCCTATCTACAAACTGACAGATACTCGTATCAACTAAATACCCTAAACAATCAATGCGGCCATTCCAACCCGAAATTATTCGCTAAATTGCCCGCCAAAAATTTTTACCTACAATAAATCAACGAACATTCTTCGAACAAAGCTATTCGCGCTATCCGCCGCTAGATGGCGTTGTACACAAATTCTGCTGCCAACTATTCTGAATGGCATACTTCGCGTGCCCGTTTAGGCCAAAACTTTGAAATTATGCTATAATAATGTCTATAGATGCTTTAGACGTCTAAGTTTGTAAGTTTGGCAACAGTTGATTAAAGTTTTCCTTTAATACTTACGTTGTTGTGTTGGCAGCAGCCAATGCTGGAACATTGTGGTTGTACCGAGATAGCAAAAATCGGATTTGTGGTCTGTTTAAGGATTCTGTTGTGGTTTCTGATTCTGTTTGTCGTGATGTGTGGTTTCAGATTATTTAAGTTAGTTTACGTTTCGCATAACTTAGGTACCTTAATTTATTTTGTGAGCTTACAAAACTTCAATAAGAAAATTAAACTGAAAATCAGTTCTATTCTTATATTTTTTATTGTACACCATTATAAGTTACAAAAAGTTCATATAAATAGGCGAGCTTAGCTCAAAGTTGAGTTTTCTTCCAGCAAACCATTGAGTGATAGAGAGACATCACAGTAGAGATTTAGTGCACAATTTTTAAATTACAAATAATATGAATAAAATAATACACAAAGATACTTAAATACATACTTATTTATTAACTACTAGCTTCCGCCAGCGGCTTCGCCCGCGTCAAAGTAGATTACTCCATACAAATTTTGGACTCCCGTTTCAACACCTTAGAGGGTGAATTTTGCAAAATCCTCTCTTAGTGCTCGCCTACGACATAAAAGGAAACCTGATGCAAAATTTCACGTTCCTAGTCCCAGTAGTTTCGGCTGTGTGTTGATATGTCAGTCAGTCAGTTTCTCCTTTTATATATATAGATTCATGCCTTAGTTTAAAATTAAATTAAGTAAACCACGTTCTTTTCATATCAGTTATAGGAATAGAGTTACACAAGCGTTGCGTAATAAAATCTGCCAAAAATTGAGCTTTAAGTACTCACAGCGTGTGTGAAAATGTTAGTTATTTTCACACACGCTGTGAGTACCTAAGTAATCAAAATGTATCATCGCGGGCATCATTTTGCCAAGAATAGTATAGCATATGGCATAATCAGCCTTGTTCCCACCTCTGGGACTCAGGCTTCCTCTCTAGGAGAATAAATGGGTCAAAATCCACCACCAGGGGCCAGTGTGTGTTGTTGGATGTAATTATGTATTTGAATTTTTAGTTCTAGGACATGCCGGTTTCCTCACTCGCCGTTTTAAGAGCAGTGGTGATGAAATAAATTACACAAAGTAATGCGCCTGGCTGGGTTTAAGCCCACGACCTACAACTCGTAAGGGGTGTTACCACTCGGCCAACACTGCTCTACTCGGTCACCAAAAAAATACAATTTAAAAAATAGTACATTTTGATACAAGTGCAGAAAGTTCGTCATTGCGACCGAGGCGGAATTCACACGAGCCACAGACAAGTGTGTTATGGAGCCAAGGGCTGCAGTGACAAATTTGCACGTGTATCAAACGACTTTTTTCAATACACTTACGAAGAAATGAATAAACGGGGGTTGACCGGCAACTCATGGCGGCCGACACGCGCCCGGCCTGATATGATTAATATAGTAAAATTGTGGCGGGGGAGAGCACGCTCACTTTTCTGCACTAGTACGGAAAACAGTCTATTGCGTGAGTAAAAGTGGTAGGATAAGAGCTGGTTTTCGAGTAAGTGTATTGAAAAAACATATTCACCACCACTTAAATTTTAACTGTATCAGTAATGAGCAACCAACGCTTGTTAGATATTATTAATTTTAAGAAGCATATTCTCTATTTTTTATTATTCTATCTTACGAAGAGCGCCTTAAAGAACTTGACCTTATCACACTGGAACAAAGTAGACAAAGGGGTAGGCTTATTGAGCCTTATAAAATACTCACAGAATACTATGATGTGCCCAGCCTTCAAGACCTTTACACACTGTATGCCAACAAACATTTACGAGGACATTCCTTCAAGTTATGGGGAAATGCATCCAAAAAGAAGCCTTTGAAGCAATTTTTTTCTAACCAAGTTGTAACGGCATGGAACAGGCTCCCGGAAAGTGTTGTGAAAGCTCCCACATTGAACTGCTTTAAAAATTGGTTGGACAGACTAAACGTCTCCAAACTATATGAAACACACGCATCAGCTAATAGCTGCTAGTGTGTCTTGCCAAATAATAATAATAAAATATTCAAAAAGGTACGAAATAAATCAGTCATTTTTTGCGAAACAATACAATCCACCTTTTACACACCGACCAGTAAGACTTCCAATCTGAACGTTCACTAATGACATTTGCTTCAAATGTCAGATTTCCCGCCAAAACCGATATGAACTGTCAATCACGCCCTGTGGAGGGTAATCTAGAGAAGCCATTTTGAAATGCCGTTTTTTTACAGTGATTTGTGAAAAAGATCTTTGTTTGTTGGTGTGATGGCCAATTATAGGTTTTTTATGTGATTTCTAGAATAAATACTCCTACAACATAAGTACATAATTCTCAATTACACTTTCATCAGTACAATGAGATGACAATTAAGCCATGGTAACGCGAGAATACAGTTACTAAATAACAAAAAATAGTTTCCTATCGGACATTCTAGGTATTTTTTATAAATCCTAAAGAAAAAATATATAATTACTAAAGTAAAGTAATAATAATATTTAAAAGTCCTATTGTGATCCACGTTAAAAATAGAATAACTTGTTTGAATTCTTGATAAAATAAAAGTAATACACTATAAAATAAAAATACAAATTGTAACAAATTTGAATATAACGCCATCTATTATCGAATAGCAAAACTGTGTTGTGCATGCCAGTAAATGACAAAACATCTCACGATATTCAGATAGGACCTCTAAATGTATCATTTTAATGTAAATTCTTATTCTTTTCAAACATTCCCGTAAATGCATATCAGCTTCCACACGAGTAACTTTGCTTACAAATGCATACCGCGAAAGATTACAAGAATACGCGTATAGATGTTATTTCCAACCCAGTGAACACGTTTGCCTATTTTAAAATCTAGAAAATGAAAATGCTTGCAAACAAAATGATAAATGACAAAAAGAGGTCTTGGAGGCGCCGGGTATCGATCCCGGTACCTCTCGCATGCTAAGCGAGCGCTCTACCATCTGAGCTACGCCCCCTGTTGTCTTACGTGTTGAAATAGTTGATCACTATCATACAGTTACTGTTTCTCCTTACTTTGTTGCTATTGGTCAATAGAAATTGTAAATATGTTGAAACATAGGCGTATATTATATAGGTGGGGTCGGCAATTGGGGTTGTTCAAGATTCAACCCCAAACAAGAAACATGAATTATTTTAACCAAGTTAAATTAAATTGAATAAAATTTCCCGTTTTCAAAGTCCAGTCGGCAAACTTCGTTCTTCGCCCCCTGAAAGTTCGTCACAATACTAAAATTTCAATCGACAATATTTTCTAAAGTAACACAAAACTACCAATTACCTACAGGTACCCCGTCTATTTCGCGAAACACGAAACCCCTTGAAAATTCGCAGTTATTAATTAAAGTTTGCGAAAATGTCGCGTAATTGGCGACAGATTTCGTAAAAAAGGGGGCGAAAAAGAAGAAAAAAAAATGTCCAGTTTGTTCGCCGTTCGTTAAGCGGTTGAAAGCGGTTTGAACCGGTTCCAGCCGGTTTAGCGCTGGCAAGTTTGAGTTTGAATTTAGTTGATTAGGCCCCTTTGTTGTTACCTGGAGTTAGGGTTGGCGGTTTTTTTAAATTTATTTCACTTCTCATTTTTAACGGAACTTATTTTGGATTTAAGGACTTAGCGGAGATCATTGGCTGCCTTTTTTGGGGTCCGTACCTCATAAGGAAAAAACGGAACCCTTATAGGATCACTTTGTTGTCCGTCCGTATGTATGTCTGTCTGTCAAGACCCTTTATCTCGGGAATGCATGAAGGTATCAATTTGAATTTTAAATCATATACTTAAGTCTGCGGTCTCTTGAAGCTGTTAAAAAATTAAACATCTGAATTAACGGAAAAAAAAGATACGGCCGTTTATGTCGCAAAAAACTTGTATTTCGACACTCTCAAGGGAATCAAAATTCAAAGGGTACTTCCCATTGAACCAGAATCCTGAAATTTGGCATAAAGCAAGGTCTTATAGCACAAATATAGGAATAAATCTGAAAACAGTAAATTTATAGTTACTTACGTCACAAAAAAAAAAACTTTTTTTGCGATTTAGAAAAATCTTCGAGTGATACGGAAATTGAATTATTTGCATCGGTGAGTTTGTACGGAACCCTCAGAGCGCAAGTCCACTCGCACTTGCCCAGTTTAAAAAAAAAAATATTTTTGCTTACGTTTGACCACTATCTCACCTGATGGTAAGTGATGATGTGATTGCCTAGAAGCAACCTATTTACTCTTGGAGTCTTGACTTAAAGATCCATAGGTGGTAGCTATCAGAAAACACTAACTTCGGTAAAGAATTCCACTCCTTAACTGTATGCACAATTAATGTTTTCCCAAAACTTTTTGTGCGTATGGGTAGGATGTCCACCATATACCGGTAGCGCATCGCCGTACCTACTTCTGTTGATCCGATGATGAAACTGGGTTACCCGAATTTGGCTTAGTAGGGCAGAATGGTAGTTACAAAGGCCGTTACAAACATATACTTATTGAGAGGTTGAATTTTGGCATAGTACAGTTATGTTCGCAACCCTAATCACAAAAAAAAATACACTAACACCAACCACAATACTAATCTTCAACATTTGATACTTTAAAGTTGGCAAAATTGAAAATTAGCAACGAACCAACATCAAAGTACCATTGAAGTCCGGTTCGAACCAGTCTGAAGCGGTTAAAACCGGTTATTACCCGGTTTCCACTGACCACAAAGGGGTGTAGGGCGTCCATGCGTTTTTATGAGGACAGGACGTTTTAATGCGGTCATTTTAAATGTTTGAGGTATAAAGATAATGAGGTTTTCGGGTTAAAGGGGGTGAAATTGGGTAAATAAAGGGGTGAAAGCGGATGTGGGGGATGAAGGTGGGTTTTTAGACAACGGGATGGGGTTTTCACATGATTGTTCAGGTAATTATGTGTTACAATTTGCAACATAGTATTAAAAGGATTTTCTAATAGGGATTAGCAAGAATTTTAGGCGTTATCTTTTGTCATTTATTGTGCGCATATACGGGCAGAAAAAAATGTTTTCTTTCTTATTATTTCTCTTTAATTCTTTATTGTACACAAAAACATAACATAATATATGGAGATACAGACGGTTCATGTACAAAGGCGAGCTTAACTCAGCAATGAGTTATCTCCCAGCAAACCTTTGAATTATAGAGAGAGAACATATTCGAGGGTAGGATCCAGTGCACAACTTAAATATAACTAAGTCTAATATAATAATTATATTATATTATATTTTTCTTTTTGACTTGACTGGTTAGCAGCTTAAGTCAATCATTGCACGGTTTTTTTTTATGCAACATGTAAGATAATACTTACAGCCACATCCTGAAAGTAGTTTAGTCAGAATAGGAATTATTTATTTAATAAAACTTTATGCACTAGTAAGAAACACTGTACAAACGCGGACTTAATGCCTTAAGTATACTACGTAACTGAATTGATATCAGCTATTTTTAAAATAGGTAATTTTTTCAAAGTATTAAATTCTAAGATAAAATTATTCTAGTTACATATTGTATTGTTTACCGGCCTCTAGATATTATCCGAACAGTAAGTTTACTTTTTAGACCTAAAAAAACTGTAGTAGGCACTTTTTATAAATCTACTATTTCATTATGTATATTAAAAATTAAAAAAAAAAATATTAGCAACCGCACTTAGTCATTCTTAATGGAACTTAATCTCACTAATATTACGCTGTAACGGCTGAATGGGTTTCGATAAAAATTGATACATGGGTAGAACATGACCTGCAATAGCTCTTTCTAACCCGCAAATATGTTCCCTTGCAATAATTTTCTAGTGTCATAGATATAACACAACTTTTCCTCCATCCCCACAAATATTTGACAAAATAATATATACAGTGCTTAATCTAAGTTACATTTTTTAATTCAAAATATTGTATAATCAAACTGCCAGACTCCACATCAATATTTAAAAACCAGGAAACGGGCTCAACAGCTCAACAATGCCCACATTTTTATCTCTGTCAGGAAATATCCCTTTTGCAACATGCTGCCCCTACTCATAAGGGTTACTCACACTCCCCCTTCTATTTACAGAGGCTGCCCACACGAGATCATGCGGCTAGGTGAGTCCAATTTATTATTTACTATGCACTGAGATTTTTTGCGGAAGAGTTGCTGATTTTTTTTTCTGTTTTTTTTTTTTGACGTTGCCTGTGGTGAAATTGTTGATGAATTGAAAATGAGAATTGTAAGTAATTTATTTGTTACGGTTTTATTACATAAACTCAGGTTTTGTTCTAGTGAAAGAGATGATGCGTAGAGAAGTTCTTTTGAGATGTTGATTACATATCTACGAGTATATACTAATATAAAAATCTCAGTGTTTGCTATCGAACTACTTCGAAACGACATGACTGATTTCTATGGCTTGCCGACGTTGAGCAATGTCCCAAACTAAGCAGAGCTTTTGTTATGAGTACTAGACAACTGATAAACGTACTTACATATTTCTAAATACATACATATTATAGATAAATTACACCCAGACACAGAACAAAAGATCATGCTCATCTCACAAACATTTTGCCCTGCGTGGGGGCCGGCATAGCAGTCAGGGCCACTGACAACTAGACCAACAGGCCAGTCAAAATTTATGTATACTATTTTCAACTTACAAACGGGCGAAGCGGCCGGCAGAAAGTAGTGTATAATGAAGTTATAGAGAGTCCTTATCTCTAGGGACAAAATAATCTGGTATGTTACAGTAAAAACATATGTACCTATTTCGGCAAAAAACATAAATTGTGAGTATAGAAACAATTAAAGAAACGCCGCGTCGTCATTTACTAGTGCGCCTCACCATCAATGATTGCATCACTGCTTACCATCAGGTGGGATTGCAGTCAAGCACTGGTTTATATCAATTAAAAAAAAAAACACATTTTGTTGTGCGAAGAAACAGATAAAAAGTGGAATTCCCTGCCGGAGTCTGTGTTTCCTGATAGCTACAACTTGAGGATTTATAAGTCAAAAGTGAATAGGTTTCTAGCGCTCCATTAGTGACCACATTGTCGCTTTCCATCAGGTAAGATGGAGTTTAAGCTCGAGCCTACCAGCTTTAAAAATATACCTACTCATTATAATTGACATTTTAGTGTTGTAATAAAAAAAATAACGCTAAAATGAGAGCAAATACTACCAAAAATATTATCTGTGGAAACATTGTATATAATCTGGCAACATTTACCTCAGTATTACGTCATATCCTGTCCACAGCGGACTCTTGTAGTAGTCTCGCTGTTATCTTGTCGCTTCCGTACCCTTTGAACAAGGGTTTAGGTATATTTTATTGTAGATTCGCCATCTTTAATTTAGATAAGTTTTAATAGAATCCACGTTTCATAGAACACATTTTTCTTTGTGTCGAAATAAGGTAAACTAAAAAGTGAAATATTTTTTGTTTCATCCCCATTTATATTTAGTTTCACCCCCAGAAATATATTATTTTTTAAAATGCCTCGATTAATCACAATAAAAATAACCAGTTTTTTTTTTAATGATATAGATTAATTAATTATTCGACTGCAATCCCTTTTGATGGTAAGCAGTGATGCAATCGTTAATGGTAAAGCGCACTAGTTTATTAAGAGTCTATTCACTCTTAGCCTTGAAGATACGTTAATTATAAGCAGACGGGAAGACCGCAGCAGGCAAAGATTTAAGTGTAAAGGGATAAGTCGAGTGAAGGAAATGACTTAAAATAATATTAGTTAGGCTAGTAACGCCAACGGCAATTGAAGGAACACTGGTGGTTTTTGAGAGCAGTGGTGGCCGAGTGGTAACGGCCCCGACTTACGAGTTGTAGGTCGCGGGTTCAAACCCAGCCAGGCGCATTACTTTGTGTAATTTATTTCATCACCACTGCTCTCAAAATGGTGAAGGAAAACATCGTGAGGAAACCGGCATGTCCTAGAACCAAAAATTCAAAGACATGTGACATCCACCAACCCGCACTGGGCCCGCGTGGTGGATTACGGCCCATTCCCTCTCCTAGAGAGGAGGCCTGAGTCCCAACAGTGGGAACATTATAAGGCCGACTATGCTATGCTATGCTATGGTGGTTTTTAATCAGTAAAAAGTCTGACACGTCCTACCGCTTCACCCAAGAGCGGTGGTTATTTGATGATTTATTTATTTAAATTAAGTTCAGCCAATCAAAAAAGGAACAATCTTAATAACAATAAGGACCAATGCAGATGTCAATAAGGCGTACATAGCAATCACCATAATGATACTGCTGCCTTGAGAAAAACAAGCTGCCATTACATAATCTTACAGTGTAATCAATTTTACATAAAACAAAAAAATAACACAAAAATATAATCAAATAAGTCAAACAAATTAAAATAAATTCAAAACATCAAAAATTAATTAAATAAATCGAAACATTGTAAATAATTTTGACTGGCCTGTTGGTCTAGTGGTTAGTGGCCCTGACTGCTATGCCGGAGGTCGTGGGTTCGATTCCCACCCAGGACAAATGTTTGTGTGATGAGCACGATCATTTGTTCTGTATCTGTGTGTAATTTATTATAATATGCATGTATTTAGGAATTTATAAGTATGTTTATCAGTTGTCTAGTACTCATAACACAAGCTCTGCTTAGCTTGGGACTAGACTGCGTTGTGTAATGGTTATGGATTATTATTATTATCTTTATTCATTGTAAACACCATATAAATTACATTTTTAAATTTTTTTTTTTTAAACAAAATCATACAAAAAAAAAACATTTAAAAATATAAAAAATAGTACCCCACCGGTATCGGGAACAGGGTCCAAGCTACCGGCGGTCAGGGCTCCAGAGAAAGGAACCTCCTAACAATACGATAGGTACTTGTTGTCTAAATAATATTTTCTTTTTTTTTTATGCACCTACCATATTGTCTCTCCACTACCCTAGGTTGACTGGTAGAGAATGCCTAAGGCATTAAGTCCGCCTTTGTACCTTGTGTTGCATGAAGATTAAATAAATAAATAAATAAATACGAGCCGTGTCCAAGCCTGTGTTATTACTATTACTATTCCTCTCTCTCGTTTATCCAAGAGCGGGAAGAGTCATTTGATCATCAAATCACGCAGTGAATAGTTATGCAGATCAACGTTCGTGCCATCTCCGCATGAGAAGTGCCCTTTGCCCCGTCCTAGGACAATTACAAACTGACATTAATATTAATTATTATTGTAACTTATCGTTGTTAGTTGTGCCTACTATCAGACGCACACAGATGTCTGTCATATTTCGTCATAGTATGTCAATGAGATAACAGAGTTACTATAGTAGAGATAGTGGTTCTCAAGTTTGGTTTATTATATATTTGATGGCAAACTTAAGTTTTTAATAATATATGTCACTATCGTAGGCAGTCTGTTGTATTACTGTAACAATGGGCTTACCTTCATCATCATCATCATTTCAGCCGATAGACGTCCACTGCTGGACATAGGCCTCCCCCAAATGTCGCCACAATGAACGGTCCTGTGCGTCTCGCATCCGTCGGATTCCCGTAACCTTCCAACACTGCGTCTTCCGGTAGGTACGCGGTCGACACTCCAGAACCTTTCGGCCACAACGGCTATCTCTTCTGCGAGCAATGTCGCCTGCCCATTGCCACTTAAGTTTGGCGATTCTTCGTGCTATGTCGGCAACCTTGGTTCTCCTGCGGATATCTTCATTTCTGATTCGATCACGCAAGATCAGATCACGCGGGCTTATCTTAAGGCGACCAACTCGAGGTACATTTTCATACAACCTCTCTTACGCGATTATGGTGTTCTTTTCACATCTTTCTCCAGATATTTTGGATACACAGATATCTTGTGGATATTATCAAGGTTTCTATAGAAATAAAGATAAATTTGTGTGAAACTAACCCAGTAAAAACCTCTAAAAATCTGCTATTTTACGTGAACTTTCACCCTCCATAATGTACTCATAAATTAAAAATACAACAATAGAAACCTTGCACATTTGAAAAAAACAAGAGTACCAAATTTTCTCCCTGTATGCCCCATAAAACGACTGCTATACCTACATAAAAAGGAAGATATAGTTCAAGTATTATGTACTCCAATTTTCCTTGTATTTACTTACTCATACATAAAATTTTGTAGCCCCACAAAGCCTTTACAATAATTATCGTAAAGGGCTTTCCAATTACATCCGCTTTTATCGATATTGTTATCCATAAGGATTTGAAGGGGGGAGAATAATCGTGGATGGATTGTTTGAATGCTGGCGTAAAAAAAGGTTCATCTTTCAACTCAGTAAAAATCTTAAACACACACATTCGTTCACTGGACGACAAAATATACAAGGATCACGAGAGTTGAGAGTTTTTCAAAATGGAACCCATAAAAGATTTTTGAAACTACAACACTTAAAAGTGTTTTTAAAACTGCAACTCCTAAAGGGTCTTTGAAAATACAATCCCTAAAAGGTTTTTGAAAATAGAAACCCTACAGGATTATTTAAAATGCCTATCCTTAACGAGATTTTGGAACTACAAACCCTAAAGTGTTTTTGAAAATACAAACCCTAAAGGATTATTTAAAATGCCCCTCAAACGTTTAACTCCTTATTTTAAACGCAAAAGAAAAAAAGTATTTGAAACCGAGTATATCATGAAGAGCCAAAGTTCACGCAAAATAGCAGATTTTCAGAGCTCTTTACTGGATTAGTTTTACACAAATTTATGTTTTGATATCAATAGTTAAAGTTAGTGTATAATAGTGATCAATGCTCTGCTATGCATATAACACATGAACAAAGTGTTTATTATCAATATCGGACTCTAAGAAAGTGCTATGGACCACTATAAAAGCGCTAAAGGACGCTGTTCTTAGTTTTAACAAAACCTATAACGTATAAGTCAGAATATAATTACTTATTAGTCTTTTAGGCTAGATTGTCATCAATTATTAAGAAATTTGTTCTTAATAATCATCATCTTCCTGCCCTTGTCCCATCTTATTTGGGGTCGGCACAACATGTTTTTTTCTTCCATTCTATCCTGTCAACCGTCATGCTATCACTAACTTCCTTTTCTTTCATATCACTGTTCACACAATCCATCCATCTTTTCTTTGGCCTCCCTCTCCCTCTCCACCCATCCACATGTATACTCATAACTCTTTTAGTACCTAACATGCGTTTCATCTCTCCTCTTTACATGACCATACCAAGACAAACGATTCCCTTTCAACTTTTCAGTCACTGGCGCCACTTTCAAACTTCCTCTAATATACTCATTTCTCACTTTATCCATTCTCGTGTTAAATAATTTCACTTTATACATTCTCGTATTAAATTTGTTCTTAATAATAAAGGAAAAAAAAAAAAATTCAGTAGTAACCTAGATAACATCCACAAGATACCTATCTGTATTTCCAAAATATCTAGAGAAAGAAGAATAATGACGTCATAATGACGTAAGATCGGTTGTATAAAAATGTATCTGTGGTTGGGCGCTCTTAACATCTTATATTTACGTACAAATACATTCATCAAGGAAAACTGAATTATAAGGAAGAAAAACACCACAATTTCTCTTTATTAATACACATTTTTATATCCACAATATCCTTTAGTTATTACACGATGAAAAAAAACCTCATTTTAATGAAAACACCTACTGGGTTTGAATATTAAAACTAGGTAATTTTCTGTTTTTTCTTGAATAATTTGCTGTAAAGACATGCTTATTACAGCCTTATCTTTTTTTTACACTGCCCCACAATAGGTGTTCGGAGCAATGTAATTGAACTGCTCAGGGGCCCAAGTCTGCTATTATTATAAATTCGTCATTCCAACACGATCCCATTGTCATTTTGCTAAAAGTTCGTAATCTGCTAATTCATAGTGATCGATCATTGATCGGTCAATGGTCTCGTACTAGACTTGTGGTAGAATGAAGATATCGAGCTTATTAAAAACAATGACTGTACAATGACGTACTTATGGTAGGTCACGGATCAAAGGAACTGTCAAAATCACAAATCAATCAATCAGAGCACTCTTGCCTAGAAGTAACCTATTCACTCATGACTTAAAGACCCCTAGGTTATAGCTATCAGGAAACACAGACGAACACAATGAATGTGTTACCAAAACGTGTTGTGCGATTTTTTCAAATAAGAAAAAAAAACAGTCCGATTTTTTTATACAATCAAGAGACAAAGCATTTATTTGAAATAAACTATTAACAAGCACTTTTGAATTGTCAAGAAGTCAGTCAGAAAAATGATGCTAATTGCACATTCCAAAGCATAGATCTCTATGGAGAAGAATGTGGAAGAAACTCCATGGACGCTCTTTTCAACCATGATATCGATGCCTTAGTTCACAACTGCACTAACTACAAAATTTTCAATTTCCACTTTTTTAATGCCAAACACACTAAATTTCATGCTATTTCGTTTCCGCGTATCGAAATACCGTTATTCCGTCTCTTTCTACCAAAAACGTGGGTCACAGTTGTATTAAATCAGTTCGTTTAATGTTCCATGAATGTTGTATTATACTAATGACCTTTATTTTTGTAAAACCAATCAAGATATACTTTAACTGATTTTATGTTTCTCAACTGTAGAAATTTTCAAAACACAAACGTATTATATACATTTGCATTATCTGCTCATACTTTTTAGCAGTGCTATATGAGTGTATTATGTGTTCGTAGTGCAAAAGGATCAAGAAAGTTTGATGTACAAGTGTGCTAAGTACTTTTACTGGAAGGGGTTTGGCAATTTTTAAAGTGTTCAAATGCATTAAACCGTTTCGAGATATAGACATATGCATATAAATAAAGACATATGCATAAGCAAACTAAAGAAACCACTAAAAGGAGCATATAAATCACTGATTGCAGTGTCGCAAACTAAAAAGAAAGATCTGATAACACTTTTAAAAGATATGAGAATATGAGCAGTATTACAAAGATATTCCATCCACTTCTGCAGCTATTGTTAACAATAATTGTGATGACACTGAATCGTCTGATGATGATCAAGATGAAGAGTTCATTGTTGAAGAAATTTAAGTTTTTATTCATTTTTTTAACCAATCAGTAATAATGAATCATTGTTACCTGAAACTGAAGACTAAATTTATTAATTTTCTTATAAAAATTCTTATTGTAATGATTCAGAAACTAATTGTTTTGGGAAATAACTAAAGATTGGCCCATAATTGGGCTTCAGTCCTTTTAATTTTTTTTATTGTGATTTTATAATATAATATTTCACAACTAACACACAACGCCGTCTAGTCCCAAGCTAAGCAGAGCTTGTGTTATGGGTACTAGACAACTGATAAACATACTTATATATTTCTAAATACATACATATATAGATAAATTACACCCAGACACAGAACAAATGATCGTGCTCATCACACAAACATTTGTCCTGGGTGGGAATCAAACCCACGACCTCCGGCATAGCAGTCAGGGCCACTAACCACTAGACCAACAGGCCAGTCGTATCGGCCATTTTGAAATATATTTTATTTGATTGTGGATAATAACTGTTTGTGTTTAATAATAAAAATAAACATTATGAATACGGATCACTGGTTTATTATTATGTCTCTTTAATGCAACACCCATAATTATTATTATCCTTCTTCTTGGACCCTGAACCAGCCTGGTAATGCTGTTAAATATTTTTGAGTTTTTCACTTAATGCCGGTCAACTTAGTCAATCTTAGTGCACAAATGTATTAAATGGGGGATTTTATGTTTATATAACCATTTTGAAAAGGTTACGTTTAAACTAATATTACAATATTGAGATATGATGGAGTTAAAGGACTAGTCTTATGAATAGATGCATATTTTTTTTGGTATTTTACTTGGTTTTTGTACTGTTCTTGTCTAAACTTTAAAAAACTTTAAAGCTCTCTCCTCAAAAATGTCAATTTCGTAGTTAGCGCAATTGTGAACTAAGGCATCGATATGTATTACAAATATCTCGGTTACATGTTTTTTATCGCTACTAATATGTGAGAACTATGTAAATTAAGCAAAAAAAAAACAATCTAAACACCACAAATTTTTAATTAGTACAAATACTTAAAGAACTTATTAGAAAAGGTCTTGTTATTATTTATGTAAAATCTCAATAAATAATATTCCTAAACAGCAAAGTTATTAGTGTTTGTTTATATCCCAAAATGTCACTCAATTTATGGAAATATTGTACAGGCTATTGATTATTAATAAATAAATTATTATCAAAATGGAAAAACACTGCGCGAAGTATTTTCTAGTAGCAATTTGTTATGAATGATTGATTCAATTATGAATTTACCGATTATGACAAATTTTCGTGGTCAATTTTAGGATTTCGTTTTTTTTTTTTACTTTTGTCTACAAAAATATGATCAGTAACGGGTACGGTTATAGCCCCATGTATTTTTGTACTAATTAATAAATAGGGGTGTATAAATGGAGAAACTGACTGACTGACATTTCAATGCACAGCCGAAACTACTGGGACTAGGAATGTAGAATTTTGCACAAGGTTTTTTTTATGACCTAGGCGAGCTCTGACAGAGGATTTTTCAAAATTCACCCCCAAAAGGGATGAAGCGAGGATTCAAAGTTTGTATGGAGAAACCGACTTTTAGGCGGGTAAAGCCGTTGGCAGAAGCCAGTTCTAAATATAAAAATTAAAAAAGTAAAACAAAGACTACCTTTTTTGCTCACCTCACAGCCGTGACGTCATCGCTATTACGTCACAAGCATACATTATGCCTTATTAGAGCCGCTGAACACATTTGCAGAAAGACAAAGAGCTGCATTAAAAGATCATACCATGGTATGTAGGTCGCGGGGTGCGAGCTTAGTGATAGGAGGAGCGGGTAGCGACAAAGATGGGCTGATCAAAAAAAATTACACTAAAGTTAGTGTAAGACGGATAATTTTATTTATTTACTTACTTCTGCCAGATGTTTCACCAGCCTAAAAATAGGTTTCTCCATACAAACTTCCAACCCCCGTTTTACACCTTTAGGGGTGGAGCTTCGTAAAATCCGTTCTTAGCGGATGTCTACACTCCATAAGCAACCTACCTGCCAAATTTTAAGTTTGTAGGTGTTATAGTTTTTGAGATTTCGTGATTAATCAGTGAGTGGTATTTCGCTTTTATATAATATAATATAATAATATAATATAATATAATATTCACACAACTATCACACAACGCCGTCTAGTCCCAAGCTAAGCAGAGCTTGTGTTATGAGTACTAGACAACTGATAAACATACTTATATATTTCTAAATACATACATATTATAGATAAATTACACCCAGACACAGAACAAATGATTGTGCTCATCACACAAACATTTGTCCTGGGTGGGAATCGAACCCACGACCTCCGGCATAGCAGTCAGGGCCACTAACCACTAGACCAACAGGCCAGTCATATGTATATAGATTATTTGGCAACCTTGGTTCTCCTGCGGATATCCTCATTCCTGATTCGATCACGCAAGGAAACTCCGAGCATAGCTCTCTCCATTGCCCTTTGGTTGACTTGGGCACGAAGAATCGCCAAACTAAAGTGGCAATGGGCAGGGCACATTGCTCGCAGAACGGATGGCCGTTGGGGCCGAAAGGTTCTGGAATGGCGACCACGTACCGGAAGACGTAGCGTTGGAAGGCCTCCTACAAGATGGACCGATGACTTGGTAACGGTTGCGGGAGTCCGATGGATGGGAGACGCACAGGACCGTTCGCTGTGGCGACGCTTGGGGGAGGCCTATGTCCAGCAGTGGACGTCTTTCGGCTGAAATGATGATGATGATGATGATGATGAGATTATTTGGGTCTCCCTAGCTCTTTTCCGAACTAGCTTGGGATCGGTTTCCAGTCTAACCGAATGCATGTACCCGTGTGTTACATGGAGCGACTGCCCTGCGAGAAATACTAAAACAAACTCAAAAGTCAAAGTCTCTGTCACAGTCTACAAAGCAAACATATTATGATCAAATCATATGAGCACCACGATGATTCAATTAGTAACAATATTCCACAGCTTTCACAAAATGCCATCTAGTCCCAAACTAAGCAGAGTTTGTGCTATGAGAACTAGATAACTGATAAACATACTTACATATTTCTAAATACAGACATCACATTTATTTATAAATTACACCCAGACACAGGACAAATGATCGTTCTCATCGCACAAATATTTAATTTGCCTTGGATGGGAATCGAATGCGACTTCGACACATCGACGGTAGCTGTTGAAGCGTTGACGGCAGCAGTCTACATTCTAAGTACACACATTTATTTATAAATTACACCCAGACACAGGACAAATGATCGTTCTCATCGCACAAATATTTAATTTGCCTTGGATGGGAATCGAATGCGACTTCGACACATCGACGGTAGCTGTTGAAGCGTTGACGGCAGCAGTCTACATTCTAAGTACACACATTTATTTATAAATTACACCCAGACACAGGACAAATGATCGTGATCATATTTACGGGGTTACCATGACGTTCAAAGTAAGATTGTTTCATTCTTATTTCTGTGTGGGTAAGAGACAGAGCTATACAGGTTGTCTAGCGCCATCTCTTACCCACAATGGAAATAAGAATGAAACAATCTTACTTTAAACGTCATGGTACAGGTCCATATTTGTCTTGAGTGGGAATCGAATGGGACGTTGACACGTCGACGGCAGCTGTTGACGCGTCGACGGCGACCGTCCACATTTCAACTTTGGAGATTAGAAGCAGCCGTCGTGTGCATTAAGTGTCACTAGAGGTCGACAGGGTAACATACCAAAGTCAAAATCAAAGTCAAAGCGTTTATTGCGAACTAAGTGTTTACAATGTTGTTATAAACCGTAAAACGTTGTACCACTCTGATGTATGAGCTCTAAGTAAAAAAAGGATGTTCGCTCGCTACCCGCTTCGCTCATCAATAAGCTCTCACCCCACTTTACATCCCAAGAGCATAATGACGACACAGCTTTCCAGCAAACATTGTATTTGCTTTACCGTGTCCTAGGTGTGTTGCCAGACGGAAATATTGCTTTTTTTAATGTAATTTAATGGCTTAGAAATGAGAATTTGTAGTACAGTGGAGTGATATTTAGTATTATTTAAATGAAAAGCTCTTTTTGTGATACTGTGATAACCTATTGAATATAATGGGCTGTTTAAATTTGAGATGACGTTAAATTTATCACACATACGTATAAATAATCAGCCTCACAATATTCCCACTGCTGGGATACAGGTTTCTTCTCTAGGAGAGATTTTTTTAGGGTTTCGTACCTTGAAAGGAAAAAACGGAACCCTTATAGGATTACTTTGTTGTCCGTCCGTCTGACTGTCTGTCTGTCAAGACCATTTATCTTGGAAACGCGTGAAGGTATCGAGTTAAAATTAAAACCATATACTCAAGTCTGTGTTCCCTTGAAACTGTGAAAAAATCAAAGCTCTGAGTTAACGGGAAAAAAAGATACGGCTGTTTATGTCGCAAAAAACGTATATTTCCGGCATCTCCTAGAATCAAAAATTCGAAGACATGTGACATCCTTCAAACCGCATAAGGCCTGCGTGGTGGATTACGGCCCATTCCAAAAGAGAAGTTACAAATGGTACTGATAGGTATAATGCAATTGCATTGTACATTTGATTTGGAATCCCACAAAACACTATAGAATTAGATTACTTTGTCTGAAAGGATTTTTAGGTAATAATTCCTTAATAATTTAACAAAACATTAATAAGGAGCGTGGCTTTTCGTGTTAATATAAAAAAAAAACCCTAAAAAAAACTTTTAACACGGAAATTTCACAACACAAGAAAAAAAAACTTCTAATATTTTTTTGTGTTTCAAAATTTCAACCCCTTAGCAAAGTTTCACCCCCAATTGGTTCAACCCATTATTAGAGAGTTGCTTTCAACCCGCAAGCAAAAAAATAAAGTACGTAAAGTCTAACTGTTCCGAAAGTTGGTAACACTGGAAGACACTCAACTTTATAAAAAGAACATGGAAAAGGACTTTTTTCTCGACCGCCTATTGGCTATCGCGTTTTTTTTTTCTTTTAAAGTTTTATGAAGTTTTTTTTTTCAGAAAAGTTTTGTTTATTGCCGGCCTAAGCCTATAAAAATATCAAGAACATATTAAGCCTTTTAATATATATTTTTTAATTTACTATTTATAGGCTCGCGTTTGTCCGACGATGGAGCACGCTTGCCTAGAAGTAACCTATTCACTCTTGACTTAAAGACCCCTAGATTGTAGCTATCAGAAAACACAGACTCCGGCAGGGAATTCCACTCCTTAGCTGTATAACAAGCAATCTGGGTCTGCTTTTGCCTAACCATTTTAGAGTCACCTTTCAGTCTAACCAGATGCTGTTGAACTCCAGTATTTTACATGAAGAAACTGCTTATCTGATCTCCACAACCCACTAATTGAGTAACATAATACCTTTTTTATATATAAACTAATGCTTAACAGCAATCCCACCTGATGGTAAGCAGTGATGCAATAGTTGACGGTGAAGCGCACTAGTTTATTAAGAGCCTATTCACTCTAGCCTTGAAGACATCTAAATTATAATCGGACGGGAAGACCGCAGCAGGCAAATTGTTCCATTTCTTTTATTTTAAATTGTGTTCGAGAGCAGTGGTGGCCCAGTGGTAACGGCCCCGACTTACGAGTTGTAGGTCGCGGGTTCAAACCTAGCCAGGCGCATTACTTTGTGTAATTTATTTCATCACCACTGCTCTCAAAACGGTGAAGGAAAACATCGTGAGGAAACCGGCATGTGCTAGAACCAAACATTCGAAGACATGTGACATTCACCAACCCGCACTGGGCCCGCGTGGTGAATTACAGCCCATTCCCTCTCCTAGAGAGGAGGCCTGAGTCGCAGCAGTGGGAACATTAAAAGGCTGATTATGCTATATGCTATGCTATATGAAATTGTGATCTGTGAAGAACGTAGTGGGTAGCATGACTGTTTTATAATGTAATATTTAATCTGTTATGAATATCCCATATTGTGCTACTATTTGTTGTTCCTTAAATAAAATAATAAAATAAGAAATGATATAAAGGTGCTAAAAGTATTCAAAAATCTACAAAATCTTATATAAAAAATACTTTTAAGAATAATATTAAGGCTTCTAAATTTAGGACAATCAAATATTATTTTTTAAGATATAGTACATAAATAATTTAGCTTGCCTCCTTCCAAAAATAATGACAAACACAGATAACAAAAACGGGAAATTACAATAAATCACATACGGCATATATTATAAAGACCACTGTCCATACAGATCCCACTAGCAACAGACACTTCACCAAATATTAATACCCGTCTGTCTTTTGTTTTAATTTATTGTTCTAATCAATTTAATTTAATAATTTAAACTGTATATATTTAAATCAATTACACTACAATTACTGCAGGATGGTGCGCCTGACAGCTGTCGCATTCATACTATGTAGCTAAATAATTCCTTTTCTCTCATCTTAAAGGTACATTAAGTGGCGTAACTATAGGGTGGCAAGGCTGGCAAAATGCCACGGGCCCCTGGTCCGGTGGGGCCCTCGATTTGTGAGACCGCAAGCTCAGAAGAAGTAACCTAATATCTTAACAAAAATAAGTAACAATATTATAAAATTTATAATGTAAGTACTTAAAACTAATTAAAGTTACACACAATTACCTAAAGACCATACACGAATTCTAATAAATTATTAAGATTTATTGAAAAGGAACAATTTTTCGTGGCATTTTGCCAGCTTACCTCCCTATAGTTACGCCAATAGGAAGCCCACCTTTAGAAACAAAATAGAAGTCTTCTAGTATTAGAGAACTTGCTGATTTATTAATAATAAAGAATCATTTTATGACTGTACTTCAGTAATTTATCCAAGTTAGATTACATCGTGTCAATTTTTCTGGGGCACCATCCAATGATTTTGCCACGGGCCTCAGACGGTATAGTTACGCCACTGGGTACATATTTTCGTCCTGCTGTCATTAAACCCATGCTATGTAAAAAGAACTTCAGTATTATATTTCTAGAATCAAATTTATATATTTTTTTCTAATTTAATTTATATCAAATATTAAAGTAAAATTGTACAAGCTGTGTACACCTGTAATTGACATATTTGCACAAAACCAAACTGCTATACAATTACATAAATGTAAAAGCTCTTATTTTGTCTTTGATGTTCCAAATAAATATAAAACAAACTGGGCAAGTGCGAGTCGGAGTCGCGCACTGAGGGTTCCGTACAAACTTGAAAGATAATCAGATAAATTGCTGTTTACGATTTAAAAAAAAAATTACTAACTAGATCTCGTTCAAACCAATTTTCGGTGAAAGTTTGCATGGTAATGTACATTATATATTTTTCAGTACATCATACATTTTTTTTAGTTTTATCATTCATTCATTTTAGATGTTACAGGGGGGGGGGACACATTTTATCACTTTGGAAGTGTCGCTCGCGCAAACTATTCAGTTTAGAAAAAAATAATATTAGAAACCTCAATATCATTGTTGAAGACCTATCCGTATACCCCGTTTTTTGAGTTTCTGTTCTAAGTATGGGGAACCCCCAAAATTTAATGTTTTTTTTTCTATTTTTATGTGAAAATCTTAGTGCAGTTCACAAAATACATCCACTTACCAACTTTCACCAGTATAGTTCATATAGAGTCGGAAAAAAGTGACTATGACATACGGACGGACAAACAGACAGACATGACGAATCCATAAGGGTTCCGTTTTTTGCCATTTGGCTACGGAACCGTAAAAAGACAATCATAGAAAGTGAAATCGTACTAAATCACATTCGACGTATAAAGACCACTGCCCATACAAATCCCGCTTGGCAACACACACTTCACCAAATAATAATACCCCCCGGTTCGGTAGCACACAGCAGCTGCAAATTTCAACCCCCTAGCCCCCTTTTCAACTCAACAAAGGTACAAAATTGTATGACAAATACCGCGCAATGTTAAAATTGTTCTCTTAAACATACATTGAGAAATTAATTTTTATTAAAATACTCACTTTGATGTTGTAACTTAAGCATTTTTTAGGTTATATCAAAAAATTTTGCTGTTTGAGTAAATATTGTGACATAAAGGATGGTTGCTTAAGAATTTTTGGGGTTGTTCGTTTGTTGAGCTTTTTATGAAAGGGGGTAATAGTTTACACTGCATTTTTTTAAATAGTGCTTGACTGCGATCCCACCTTATAGTAAGTAGTGATGTTATCGTTGATGGTAAAGCGCACTAGTTTATTAACAGCTTATTCACTCTAGCATTGAAGACACCTAAATTATATTCGGACGGGAAGACCGCTGCAGGCAAATTGTTTTCTGTCGATCTTTATTTTAGACTGGAAAATAGTCTATCGTTCAAATAAAACACACCATAGGCAGAACAACGCTATAAAAAGAGATGATGCAATAATCCCCACAGTTTAAAGGGTACTTGAGGGGTACTTGTAGTCGTATGGCGTCATCAAGAAACATGAGATTTTAGTAAATATGGCGACTCATTACTTGGAACCCTTTTTTTACATGGAAAAACATCAAATAACTTCTCCCGCTCTGATTGGAGCGGGAAGGAGGGTCAGACGTTTACCGTCAAAAACTCATAGTGTTTCTTCAGTTGCCCTGTATTGAGAGGGCTACGGTAACCTCTTCGAACAATTAAAAATTGCCATCAATTTTGCTGACATCTCTTTGAGGCTCGGAAAACAACCCGCCGTCGACCTGGGCTTGGTCCTCAAGAGATGGCTAGACGGCGAGTTATTCCTGGCTTGCCGTCCCTAAACCCGCACCTATGGTGGCCGGTCGTCGTCCTTGCAGCTCCCGACACCGGGGGCGCCTTCAGAGGGGATTACATAATGAATTTTTTGTTTTAGTTTTTGGCAGTTTTTTTTTTTGTTTTGGCTGTAATTCGTATTCGCAGAAGTCATTCAGAAATCAGAAGAATAATATTTCAAATAAACCAATTTACAGACACTTTTGAATTGTCAAAATGTCGGTCAGTCAAAAAAGTTAAGCTAAATTGCACATTCCAAAGCGTAGATCTCTATGGAGAAGAACGTGCAAGAAACTCCATGGACACTCTTTTAAATCATGTTACGAGTTCTTAAAACTCTAAAAATATTTGTTACATATTTGTTGGCCCTTCTATTATGTGAGCACAATGTAAATAAATAAAGAAAAAAGAAAGAATAATTAAAAAATATAAATTGAAATAAGCTACTGGATGGATTCTCACCACAAAAAAAAGCTAACTACAATGCGTTCCAAATAATAATACGATCGATTGCCATGTTGTGTCGTCACGTCATACTGTCAAATCGAAGAATTATTATGGTGACCAAACCAAGAAATTTTTTAATTTAATTTATTTACGAACTGTGAACCAAAAAAGTTTAATCAGAATCCAGTTCTTCAATTTTGCTCATCTCTGAGTTCTTAAATTTTGCCCAATTTCTTGCGATTTGACAGTATAACGTGACGTCACAACATGGCATCGATCCTATTCTTATTTGGAACGCATTATAAATACCTAATACTTAAAATGTTATCAAACACGTTAAAACCATCTGTATTTATTGGGAAAACATTATAATTATCAACGTTTTGTCAATTTAGAGGCTACATTTCAATCTAACCAAAAAAAAACACACGTGTTGTTTGTATAAATACAAATTAATGCTTGCCCTGACTCGACAAGTCCACTCAAATCTATGTGATTCTTTCCTCAAAAGGCCATCTCGGACACTAATCTGCATGGTTCTCTCATATGATTTCACCATTACATTTGTACTACATACAAGGACGCACCACCAACGTTGTTGAAACCTCTACGGTCCGGGATAAGCGTTTCGCCTCGTCGTTTATACCGCGTACTTCGAGGGACTGGAACAACTTGCCTGCTGCGGTTTTCCTGTCCAATTATAATTTAGGTGTCTACAAGGAATGGGCTCTTAATAAACTAGTGCGCCTCACCATCAACGATTGCATCACTGCTTACCATCAGAGGGAAAGAGACTGTGACCCCTGAGTCTGTTTCGGTGTTTCTTCTCAAAGTAGTCAGCTAGGAAACACCACCCTCGTGAAGTATAAAGTGACGAAAAAAATTGACGTGTAAAAGTGTTTTTTTTTAAACCTATTTGCAAAATAAATATCATTTATCATTTACAACAAAATTGTAGTACAATATGAATTGTGATTAAAAACTTTTAGAAACGCTGTAATTCGCACAACGTTATGTGATTGGTCGGTCGTTCAGACGACACTTCTACCCAAGCAACGCTGTATCGGAAAAAGCGCTTTAGGATTGTCAATTATTTATTTTTACAATTTTTTTTTTTCTTTATGTTAAAATTTTGCATATTTTTCTGAGCTCGATATTTAATGCGGTAAAATATTTAGGATTTGTGAAATTTATAGGCAAAATCTGAGTTTTAATAGTAATGATAAACTAAATGGTAGTAGGATTCCTTGAGGAATCATTAAACTACTAGCTATGAAAATATATATGTATAGAAACAAATATTATTCCTTATTATTGTACAAATAACTGTAACTATTGATTTTAATAAGGAAGTTGAATATTAGCAAAACAAAATATAATTCATTCAATTTCTGAACTAAAACGACACATAAAATATTTCTGTTACTGAAAATAAACTTCAACATCGTCAACCAAAATATTCAATTTAAACTCACCAAATGAACGTTTAAAATTCAACCATCAAATTCGAAATTCAAAAGTAAAAATTAAATTGAAACGCGCCGCTGTCTGAAGCGCTGAAAGAGCTGCCAACACATGTCACCCGATTCCTCCCTTCAACTATTTCTGATAGTCATTCAGTGCTCCATTCAAATTACATTTCAGTGCGATTTTGCTCTCCGCGAGCGTTGGACGTACGTTCTCCACAAAATTTTCAAATGGCATATTTTTTTCAAAATTAGAACGTTAGAACCCATTTCGCGCGTGTGTGTCAGTTTTTGACGTATTCCTCTCAAAATGGCGGGCGTATAGTGTTTTTTTTATTTTTTTCGTTGTTGTTTATCGTTTGTGCCTGTAATATAGTAGAAAAACGGTGAGTAATGTTTCGAAAATAGTTTTTATTTTGTTTGTAATTTTTTTTAGAACGTTTACGTGCTGTTGCCGGGCGGTTGTTACAGATTTTCCGTGTAGTATGGCCGAACGTTCCGCGTATTTAGGACATTTCCTAATTATAGTAATTGACTGGTTAGTCATTTTAATAGTTTTCCTTTTTCGTTTCATACATTTTTATTATTATTGTATTGTTCAACAATGATATTCATCTTTACTCATCATTTTGCTTAGGCATTTCTGAAATATTTGTTCAAGTTAGTTTTTGTGTATCAGTAAATCAGCTTAAGCTCTATCATTTTAAACGATTTAACAAAACTAAATACACCAAAATCTTTCCATTAACTTACTCTCCTAATACGAAAAAAATCTTTCAGTATTTTCATCATTATTTTGACTAAAACATCGGTTAACGATGGCAAGATGACTTACACAGTATTCCAATGGTCCACGCTCTACTTTAGTGTGTACTAGGTTGCTACAACTTTGACGTAAAAGAGCCGCCCCTAAGGCTACCCACTGACCGAGGTTTTATTTAATAATGGTACTAGTCATATGACCATGTGAAGAGTAAGGATGGAACGCATACTACTAAAAGAGTTATGAGCAGGGGTCGGAATTAGGTAGAGTTATTCATGTACTTGCATCGAAATGTTGATATTAATAAGGATCTTCCCGGGATTTCTAATGAAAAATCCCGTGTGGCCAACAATATTACAAATAAATAATAATAAAAACCTCAGAGGGAGATAAGACAAATAAAATAAAAATAATTACATAACATACAATTTTTATTAAGTAGTATTTTTCATTGTTCCGAGTGGTAACGGCCCCGACTTACGAGTCGTAGGTCGCGGGTTCAAACCCAGCCAGGTGCATTACTTTGTGTAATATCACCACTGCTCTCAAAATGGTCAAGGAAACCATCGTGATGAAACCGGCATGTCCTAGAACCAAAAATTCGAAGACATGTGACAACCACCAACCCGCACTGGGCCCGCGTGGTGGATTACGGCCCATTCCCTCTCCTAGAGTGGAGGCCTGAGTCCCCGCAGTGGGAACATTATAAGGCTGATTATGCTTATGCGTAAGCTATTTTTCATTGATAAAGATCTCTCTACGTCAACTGAGGTGAGGTTAACTTTATACACTTTCTCCTCCTCGTCATTAATGCAGGAAGAATTTTTTTTTCTGCTATATTTCTGATAGTGTCATAAAAAAACCACTTTATTCTTTCGCTGTATGAAATTGGTGTAAGTACATGTTTAACTCTACCTAACTCCGACCTCTATTTATGAGTATACATGTGAGAGGAGAGGGAGAGGGAGCCCAATCAAAAGATGGATGGATTGTGTGAGGAGTGATATGAAAAAAAGGGGAGTTAGTGATGATGATGAAGGCAGGATGATGATGATGACTAGTCCTATCATCTTTACAATGTATTAAGTATGAATGCGGGCAGAAGTCTATTCAAGAGCTGGATAACGTACCTTTAATATAAAGCTTATTTAAACTTATAATTCTAAAGATCTATTTTATTTCTAAATACATACATATTATAGATAATTTTTTAATTATACCCAGACACAGAACAAGTGATCGTGCTCATCACACAAACATTTGTCCTGGGTGGGAATCGAACCCACGTCCCCCGGCATAGCAGTCAGGGCCACAGATCACAAGACCAACAGACCAGTAAAATAACGATGTCTATCATCTCCCAACTGACTATGTATGTTGAGTTCTGCTTCTAATCTAAGCAATGCAATAAAAATCTATCATTTGCACTTTAACACTTTATAATAAATAAGACAAATGAGACCAGGACCCTCACTACAAAGTAAGCAATTAAATGAGAGAGATGAGTGGTGGTGGGGTGAGGTGCTAGGAGATTGGTGAGTGTGTGACTGAGTGAGTGAGTGAGTGGTGTGGTGATGTGAGTCCGCCAGCGACTTTGCCTGTGTAATTTAGGTATCCATAAGAATTGTACCATACTGGCTTTATGTCCAATTCATACGCTGTTTCCGCCATAAAACTCTGGAATGTGCTTCCCCTTGACATCAAAAAAGCTGAAAGTAAATTTTCCTAAAAATAAAAAGCGTAAAATTCGGAACTACTACTTGAAGTCTTCTCTTAGAAGTTTTGTTTTTTCAGAGCTTCCAGCCCTGCGTTCAAAAATGAGGTTAGAGTTAACTCTAATGACGTCATCAGGATTCAGGGTAGATGCTCTAAGCTCGCATTTTTGAACGCGAACGTAGAGTTCAACTGTCAATGCCAAGCAACTGTCATTCCTGCCGCTTACACCAACCTACCCTGCTCGGAGTTAGAGTTAGTTGGGTTAACTCTAGGGTAGCTACTCGAGTTATAAAAGAACGACCCTGAATTGTAACTCGAAGCATTTTTGAACGGTTAGAGTAACGACCCTATCCTACTCTGGTTGTTTTTGAACGCAGGGAAGGGACTGCAGACTTGAGTATACGGTTTTAATTTCATCTTGATGCCTCCACGCGTTTCTTAGATAAAGGGTGTTGACAGACAGACAAACAGACAGACGGACGGACAACAAAGTGATCCTATAAGGGTTCAGTTTTTTTCCTTTTGAGGTACGGAACCTAAAAAAAAGTCGTAATCACACATTTCTATTCCCACTTCTTCAAGTACACAATAAATAACTATCTAAATCCTCAACACCGCTGATTCGTCGTCCAATTTCTTAGAATGGCGCCTCCTAGTCGCCGCTTGTCCTTCCCTGTCCTTCAACATTGTACTCTATGTGATATATGATATTGTGTCTATAGTAATGCAATCCGTAACAAGTGTTTAGGGTCCATATTCCTTTGAATTAGATTTTGCTTGTGTTAATTTGTCTTCTTGTATGGAATGTCTTTGCTTGAAAGCGACTGTGTTCGTTTGAATATGACTGAAATTGATGGCTGCAGTATCATTATAGTTATCATCGTTCTTGTTAGATGTTTGATTCTTTTCTCTGATTTCAGATATATAGAACATTATATCTGCTATCAAGTACTTAGTCAGTGGTTGACAGATTTACAATCGCCATTCTTTTTGGTTGACTTCAGTAACATAGTATAAAACAAAGTCACCGCTGTCTGTCTCTCCCTGTGTATGCTTAGATCTTTAAAACTACGCAACGGATTTTGATGCGGTTTTTTTTTAGTAGATAGAGTGATTTACGAGGAAGGTTTATATGTATCATCATCATCATCATCATTTCAGCCGAAAGACGTCCACTGTTGGACATTGACCTCCCCCAAGCATCTCCACAACGACCGATCCTGTGCGTCTCGCATCCACCGCATTCCCGCGAATCCCACCAGGTCGTCGATCCACCTTGTGGGAGACCTTCCAACGCTTCGTTTTCCGGTGCGCGGTCGCCACTCTAGAACCTTTCGGCCCCATCGACCATCCGTTCTACGAGCAATGTGTCCTGCCCACTGCCACTTTAGTTTGTCGATTCTTCGGGCTATATCGGCGACCTTGGTTCTCCTGCGGATATCTTCATTCTTTATGCGATCACGCAAGGAAACTCCGAGCATAGCCCTTTCCATTGCCCTTTGGGTGACTGTAAGCCTTCTGATAAGGCCCATTGTAAGTGACCATGTTTCAGTGGCATATGTCATCACTTTTTATGACTTTCGTTTTGAGACACTGTGGTATGTTCAATCATAATAAATACAAAGCCATATGTTCCTATTAAATCAATTCGTCTCAAACTTCACTAATACTGTTAAATGGTTCAACTACCTCTGTTCTATTGACCTCACTAGTTAATTAACTAAGAACTAACACATCACATTAACATAATTAAACACACTACGTATCAATCTACCCACATACAATACAGTTCCTAATTTCAAGAGATTCCACCCAAAATATGAGACCTTTGTTACCACAGACCATGGAAATAACGCGTTGGCAACGACTAGAGATGCTATAGCCAATAACATTCGCAGCAATACAACGCGCGTGGAGCAAAAACTGCTGTAATAGACATTGTCAGAGCTCTGGTAAACCTGGGAGGTCTAATTAGTTTTTGGAGAGATGTGGGCTGGTTAGAATAAGCCCACCAAAGGTTGCTTGCCATGGCCCACGCACAATGGTACGTATAGAAACCTAGCTCTGATAGATAGATATATAGACACTGTCAGAATTTTCATGGGTTATCATTATTTGCTGGTTACATGTACCGGTGGTGCATTACCGCATATGTAGTACATACATGTACCGCTACCATCAAGTCAAGATCAATCTACAAAACCAGTGTTTCGGTATTCTGACATATGCATTTTGGAGAGTGTGCATTGGAATTACATGACTTCATTCTGTCATCACTTTTCTGCCATCAGACAACCCGAAATACAGCAAGTGTCCACCCTTAAATTGTTGAAATCTCTACGGTCTGGAACTAAGCATTTCGCCTCATCGTTTACTAGTATACCGTGTACATCGAATGACTGGAACAATTTGCCTGCTGCGGTCTTCCCAACCGATTATAATTTAGATGTCTTCCAGGTTAGAGTGCGCTTCACCATCATCGATTACATCACTGCTAACCATCAGGTGGGATCGCAGTCAAGGACTAGTTTATATCACAAAAAAATGTTGACAGTGCCGGGTCTATCCACCCAGTTGTTTCTTTACTCTGCAACTGCGACCCCAACGTGTACTCTTTTTTAATTTAACCTCTCACCCCTGTTTTATAACGAATAGTTGAATGTTTAATTTCAAAGGAGGCATTTGGAGTATGCTAGCGGGACGAGGACGATGTGTGGACGTGATGGGGACGACGTAGGGACGTGACGGTAGGACGGTACGCTGTGAACCGTCCATGATACGAGTGAGAGTTGAGAATGAACGAATGTGTAGTATAGTGAATGAAGTATTATAGGTTGTTTAAGCAATGAAGTTATTATAGATTTTTGGCGAGTTGAAGATGAATGAATGAAGTTTAAAATACAAGTTGATAGCAAATGACGATTCGACGTTGAATATAATAATGAATATACTGAATTTAATGCAAAAATTATAATGAAGAGTAGTTTTTAGCCAAAAAAGAGGTATGCAAGACATTGTGTAAAGCCCCGCAAAACTCCGTTGAAAATGGAGGTTCCTCCGACTAGACGGGTGTTGTGTCTGGTCCAGCACCTGCCTGATATTTGATTTCGGACTGTTGTTTTATATGTTCAAATCGCGCGGAAATGATGTGACGTCATAAATATCGCTACAAATTTACATCGTACTAGCTTTTGCCCGCAGCTTCGCCCGTGTACATAATATAGCCTATGTCACTCAGGAATAAAGCAGCTTTCTATCGGTGAAAAAAATTTAGCAATCGGACCAGTACTCTCAGAGATTACCTTCTATAAACAAAAAAAAAACTTAAAAATCTGAACGTCTATTTAGGTGGCTCATTCCGGTTCCTGAATCAAATATTACAAAGGACTCATACAGAAAAAATTACATCACTTCCAGTTATCTACGTATTTCTAACTAAGTATTTATATTAAATATAACAGAACATTATAACACAAAATATACTCAGGCGTCGAAGTACTCCTCCACATCGCTGTCATCTGGATTCGGAAATGTGCCCAGAAGACTGGCAACATTGCCACATTGAATGGCAGTGCTAAGTCTTTGGGCGAAGAACGAGGCAGCCCCTAGCTAAGTTACAACCGTTTCGTTTCGATTCTCTTTTCGTTGATCGCCTCGAGTCGGCCACGCCTCCTATTCCTTTGAATCGAAACGAAACGATTGTAACTTGACTAGGGGGCTGGTCACGCAGTGTCGATCTGTCGGTGTGAAATTTTCTTGAAAAGGAGACGCGCATTCGGACCCCATGCCCAAACGGCTCAATACTTTAATTACCAATAAGGTTACAGTATTTCCAACGGACTCCACATTCGTTCTCAGAGTTCTAAGTAAATAAATTAAAAACCTAATTAGTGAACTCCAGTGTTTGTACTCAATATTACTACAATAATTTTATTATTTATCCAGTGCCCTTTGACCAACCGATAAGAGAACTCGTATGAACGTATTTTTATCGCCAATTAACGATTCAATGAACTAAAAACTATTTTGTTCATTATTTTTAAATTTCGAATCGAATTTAGCCGTTACACGTATTCTTTTCCGCCATTATTGACACGTGGTGGAGATTCCGTTCTTTTTTAAAATTTGAATTTAAAAATTCTGAATATTTGAAGGGGATATGGATTTTTATAAAAATAAGTCGTTATATTTTTTTTTTGTAGTGAAGTACCTATTTAATAATCACAGTATTGCCATTCGACGTTTAAACTAAATTAAAAAAAAAAACAATGGCCTTGCTTTTTTACAGAAAAAGTATTTTTTTAAAGTTAGTTTAGATCCTTTATTATAAGTTTCTAATCGTTTTATCAAGTAAGAAGTTTTCTATCACGTTGTGAATTAAAAAATCATACCAGTGCATTGACCTCTTCTCATACATTGAACTGACGAATAAATGGGGTGTATGCAAGCAATATTTTTATTTGTTAAATTAAATAACAAATATGAAACAATAATATCTTCTTGAACAACGCAGTTATAAAGCGTCAAAGCTACTAATAAAGGAAAAAACAGAACCCTTATAGGATCACTTTGTTGTCTGTCCGTCTGTCTGTCAGTCAAGACCCTTTATCTCGAGAACACGTAGAGGCATCGAGTTGAAATTAAAACCATATACTCAAGTCTGAGGTCCCTTGAAGCTGTGAAAAAATCAGACTTCTAAGTTAACGAAAAAAAAAGATACGGCCGTTTATGTCGCAAAAAACGTACATTTCGACACTCTCGAGGAAATCAAAATTCATAGGGTACTTCCCGTTGACCCAAAATCCTGAAATTTTGCATAAAGCAAGGTTTTATAGCACAGGTATAGGAATAAATCTGAAAACTGTAAATTTGTTGCTACATCACAACAAAAAAAAATGCGATTCGGTAAAATATTCGAGACTCAATTCGGGAATTGAACTGTTAAGTTTGGTAGATACATAGGTAAGTTTGTACGGAACCGGCTTACTAATCATAATTTTTATCGATCACTCATCTAATCTAACAATACTGGCCGCCATTACAAACCCTGTATATCAAATCAATGAGAAAACAATTTGTAGTTACGTCCACTCGTTCCCCATGGAATCTGCACATAGGCAATTACGCCCTTTTCCCATGCCTCCATGGACGTATGGCCCCCATGCCATTGTGTGACCACGTGCACAGCAGATGTGTGCGCCCGAGTTTATTTTAGTTACTGAGGTGACCATGGGATTTGAATTTCGAAGACGTGGTCGGGTTCGTGGAATGTGGCCAGTTTGTGAAAATGTGTAGACGTTTTTTTTTTGAGTTGTGTTGTATTTTTGCAATATGATGATAAATGATATTTATTTAGTAAATAGGTTTAAAAAAACACTTCTACACGTCAATTTTTTCGTCAGTTTAAACTAGATGATGATGAGTTTCTTAGCTGATTGAGGAGGAACACCGAAACAAACTTAGGAGTCAAAGTCTCTTTTATAATCCATACAGCAAATATGTTGGGTCTAATCATATGAGAACCATACAGATTAGTATCTGAGATGGTCTTTGATGTGTTTCGTTCGTGAAAACTAGATTGAATAGAGAAAGAATATGAGAGACTAGGCTTATGGCCGCGGCTTTGCTAGCATGACATCCCTTTTCGTCCCCTTATGGGTTGAATTTCGGAAAACCCGTTCAAGTTCGTCGTTTACGTTTTAAAAACAGCACCTGTGCAACATTTTAGCTCTCTAAGTTCAACGGTTTATGCTAGGCGTTGATGAGTCAGTGAATCAGGCATTTTCTTTTTTAAATTTAAAGATATATAAATTAAGTATTTTGAGCATAGAAATAAATGACAAAAGTATACTCTAACGGTCTATTTCAAAGGTTTAATTTAATTTAAGTTCTTCCATTCCTTCTATTAGTCACGATTTTATGCTACTTCTTTCCGATAACATATTTTATTAGAAATATCTTATTTTACTTCTTATTCAGTACAAAGGCGGACTTAATACCTTAGGCATTTTTACCAGTCGACCTTAGGGTGGTGCAGAAACATAACATGGCAGGTGCAACTTAATACGTCGACAAACAGAAAAAAAAATAAGTATAATAATAAATACTTACTTAGATACATACATATGTATAAGCAATGTTATTGTGAAAAAGCAATTCCAGCCAATCAATGCTGTGATGATTCCACCAAATTCTAGCAAAAATATCTAAAACAAGCCATAATGAATGAACTTTTAAAACCTTAAATACTTCATTTCGCCTCCTAGAACGATAATAATCGCCATGCAAATGATAATATAATCTACTGTATTGCATAATTCTTGATAGTGTCAGTGCAAATTGTTTGTTAGGTGCTGTTAGATAGTTGATTCGCAGTATTAAACAAGATAAGAGACAGCTGTGGCTGAATCAATGTGTGAATCAACGGCGCCATTTTTGTCTACTTGTGGTATGTCAGATTGGCATAAAAGGCTTCGTATTGATAGTAGTTTTTTCTAGGTTAGCTACCCATAAGAGGTGCCCTTAGCGTGTAGTCACTAAGTTTAAGTTAAGTTTTTAGTAAGCCCTGGCTGGAGGTTTTAATTTTCTAATTAAGGCTCCCACAGGTAGAGGCGTAGCGTGGGCAAATTGAGACGTGGGCGAAGGCGTATTAGCGAGGATTTTTTCTTTAATATATTTGAAAACGTGACAGTGTCAGTCACAACCCAGTGTTTGACTGTCGCTATCTCAATGACACGAGACCGTGACCACTATTTCACCTGATGGTTAACGATCCTATCAAACGCGAGCTTATCAATTATAAACAAAACCCTCGTTCTTAAAAAGCCCTCGTTTTCGCAACGCCTCTTTGGGTACGAGGCCGTGGGCGAAGGGCCGTCTATCAATCTATCTATGCTCCTGCCCACAGGCTAGTCCGGTTAAGCAGCCGATAACATCATAGGATGACCTATGAGAGAGGCCACACAAAAAAAAAGCAGTTTCTCCAGAGCTAAGAATTTGCTCGAAAGAAGTTACCGTGGCTCGGAAACAAAGGCAGGTTTTAGTCCGTAAAAGTCTGACACTTCCTCTTTCTTGGCCCAGAGTGGTAGAAGTTATTTGACGTTTTCTCAGAAAAACAGTATCTATCTTTCTATTCTATACAGTAAAGCATTCCTTTTATCTTTTTTTCTGGTTTTACAGCTTTGTCTTGTAGTGGCTCATAAAAAGCCTGTTTAGTTACAATTCTTTGTTACTATGGCATAACTTAACCATACATTCTTGTTTGCATAAATCTATATTTAATTATTTCTGCAGAAAGCTTAGACTAATAACAAATATACTTTTTTACATTGATAATGAAAATTGCTAATAACAATCTTCATATCTCTTAGCTTGACATAAATCAGCATGGCAGTTGAGAGTTTATCATGCTCACTCAAATGTCTCACTGATGGTGGCGCATGTGTTGGATCATTCGGTTCCCTTCAAAATGGTTGAGCTGAGTGGTGCTAATATTGGCGTCATGTTCGTGAACGGGCGCTGTCAGTTGAGACTGGTCATCTCTTAGCTGCCAGTTGCTATTTTAATATCTATATTTAGTTTGTATTTTTACTTTATTTACATTGTTCTCACATGATAGCGACAAGAAACATGTAACAGAGATATTTGTAATTACAAAACATGATTGAAAAGAGTGTTCATGGAGTTTCTTGCACATTCTTATTCTCTCCATAGAGATCTACGCTTTGGAATGTGCAATTAGCATCATATTTTTTTTTCTGACTGACTGACTTCATGACATTTCAAAAGTGCCTGTAAATGGTTTATTTGAAATAAAATGCTTTGAATCTTTTGAATCTCTTTGAATCTTCCACATATATATATCTACTTATAACTCGTTTTGACATTTTCATTTGTGGTTAAAAGCGTAAATTAATTTCAGTAGTAGTATTAAGAATTGTATCGAATCAAGTAATATCAAAGACGAAGAAAATACTACACAATATTATCTCTCTCTGTCCCCAAAATATTCTTTGCTTAGGATATGTGATATGTCACTTACTCAACATTATGACATAACACATATAAACTCTCTTGTCAATAGAAAAACAAACGTCAAGTCACACCTAGTAAAAACAAAAAAAATACAAAGCGAACTCAAAAAAAATATTGTAAAATTGTCCCGCGGCTGACCCAAAGCCTGGTCACCGCACATCTTGTCGCCATCCTTCCAGCAGCTGTACCATTCAACATCCGGGTCTATTGTGGGCCCCACAAAAGGACCATATTATCCTTGTGTTATTCAAAATCATGCTCAACCTATCCTGTTTAGTGAACAATTTTTTTAAGATTAGTACAATGTGTGGTAATTGCTTGTTTTCTTGTTAGCAATAACAACATTATTTTTGAAGTTATATTATTTTTTATTGTTCTTAGAAAATTTGTAACAATTTTACAGAAACTTACAATCCATGGGTACAATGGCGGTCTTATCGCTGACAGCGATATCTACCAGACAACCTTAGGATGGACTGTAAGAACTTAAACTAAAAAAGGGGGTAATCTGCGGTGTACCTACTGCCACAGATTAAATAATAGAGAGTACTCTATATAAAATAGAGAGTACGCTAGCAAATATTAATCCAATAAAAAAAAAACGATACATAGATAAGATATATACCATACAAAAGATAATACATAAGCATACAAATATATATAGCATAAACAGCTGGAGCAATGGTGGCCGAATGGTACCTAATGGCTCGACTTATGAGTTGTAGGTCGCGGGTTCAAACCCAGCCAGGCGCATTACTTTGTGTAATTTATTTTCATCACCACTTCTCTAAAAACGGTGAAGGAAAACATCGTGAGGAAACCGGGATATCCTAGAACCAAAAATTCGAAGACATGTGACATCCACCAATCCGTACTAGGCCCGCATGGTGTGTTACGGCTCATTCCCTCTTCTACAAAGGAGGCCTGAGTCCCAGCAGTGGGAACATTATAATATATGTATCTAAGTACATTAATAAATACTTTATTGTACAAATGCGAGCTTAACTCAACAATGAGTTTTTTCTAGCAAACCATAGTGCCTTTGCAGTCTACCTTCTTACCAAGCTTCGTTGAGGAGATAGTCAACACTACAGTAAAACTCTCAGCTCTATTTTACCAAAATAAGGGCCTCCACACATTGTCCAGTTGTGCAGACACTGACATACAAAACTACATCAATTTTACATCAAAATATCCGCTATGAATCAATTTGCGAATAATTATAACAGCCACTGAACTTGAAAATATCCCGACAAAAACTCCGCACATTACCTAAATATAAATTCATACTGTCAACGTATAAGAGAGAGAGTGACAGAGAGAGATAGAACGACATGACGAATAGCGCGATTTCTTTTTCGCAAGTGAACATGAGTACCTACCTAATAGAGCCACTATTAGCTACTGACCTTAACTCGAAAATATCCCTACAAAAATTGCTCACATTAGCTAAATATAAATTCATACTGTCAACGTATAAGAGAGAGAGTGACAGAGAGAGATAGAACGACATGACGAATAGCGCCATTTCTTTTTCGTAAGTGAACATGAGTACTTAATAGAGCCACTATTAGGTACTCATGTTAATACTTCATCCTAGGACCTCTGAGTGGAGAATGTGTTAGACTTTTATGACTAAAACCCACCTGAGTTCTTTAAATTGCCCTTTACGTTCCAGGGTCACGATAACTCACTTGAATTGAACAATCTTGCAAATATCGTCAATGACTAAAGTAAAAATGTCAAAATATCCTATCAATCATATTGAATAATATTTTGAGTGCTTAGACCGAATATTTTTAGCAAAATCATTGTCTAAATTAAGTTAATATAACTTCAATTTGTCGTAAGTGGTCCGGCCCATGGACTTTTGAATGACCACACCCCGATATGGTGCAAGTGATAGAAGACTGGCGTTCTTTAAGCTAGATTTTTTTTTTATTAAGGGATGGTTGTAGCCACAGACTATTTTGTAGGCACTGGCGCGGATCTCGTGTCGACGCGGCCCGTAACAGCGATTTTATTTTTATATAAAAAAAAAACAATAAATATTCAAGATTTTTGTTTTTGCCAGACCCTTTTAAAAAACAAGCTTAATTGTTTTGTGTAACTTGCAAATATTTCCGTGACGTAATCTCGTACGTATATACACGTTTGAAATAGTAAGTTAGGGTCAGATTCGTGATTTTTTTTATTGAGCTAACTAATTTGTATCTTATTTCGATTTTTACCCAGCGGTTTGTCACAATAGACAATTTTAATAAAATATATTTTTTTACGGTAATCTCTTTTATATTTGTGGATTTGCAAAAAACTTCAAAATGAGTAAAACCTGGCCTTAAGCCTATACTTTCCCACAGCTGAGCAGAGGCCTCCTCCGACTTCTTCCAGAATTCTTTTCTCGAAACCAACCCTTTTAATAGGCGACTAGTTCATCTCGATACCTCTGTAGGTATAATATTACTGTTATTAAAAAAAAATTAGGTCTGAGGTTGCTTACTAAAATTATTACTTACACTTATTTTCTAAAGTTGAAGTAGGACTTCTTTTTGGAACCTATTCTTGCTTACAAATAGAGCTGTATTCCAATTTAAGGATGTTTTTAATATCGTGTGGTACATCACGCATGCGGGATTACTCCGCACGAGTAGCCCCTGCAAATGTCCTTTTCATACAAGTATTTATTGTAATGCGTGGAATACGCACGCAGGATGCGGGGCGTGATATAGAGCAGCAGCCCCGCAAGCGTGATAAAATCCGCACGATATTAAAATACTCTTAGAATGGGAGTATAGGAATCAGTGACATTACTTTCATTTTTTGCAGTGGAAACTCGTCAAATGACTTCTTCTGCTCTATCGAAAAAGAGCTCCATACTATTACTGCCTAAAACCCATCTGTGTTTCTTCAGCTGGCTTTTGCAAGGGCCACGATAATTTCTTCGAACAATCTTCCAGACCTCCAGTGATATTACCGGTTCCTGAAGGTTTCAGTTGGACCTTTTATCAATTTCCTGAAATTCTGGAGATATATTGTGAGAATTGGAAACATGATTAATTCTATTGTTTTTTGTTTTTTTATTTGATATAAACTAGTGCTTGACTGCGATCCCACCTGATGGTAAGCAGTGATGCAATCGTTGATGGTGAAGCGCACTAGTTTATTAAGAGCCTATTCACTCGAGCCATGAAGACACCTAAATTATAATCGGACGGGAAGACCGCGGCAGGCAAATTGTTTCAGTCCGTCGATGTACGCGGTATAAACGTCAAGGCGAAACGCTTAGAGAGAAGTGGCTTTTTCATAATGACGAAAGATATTGTTCCCAAATCGCTTCAACCTATGACTAGAACCACAGTGTATATGCTAGGATCAATAACTGCGTACAAGGGGAAGAAATACTGATCGACAAAACATTACGCTTTTAAACAGGGCAGGATAGACAGAGTTCTATTTTCTACCAGCTTTTGCCCGCGGTTTCGCCCGCATACATAAATAAAATATAGCCTTTGTCACTCAGGAATAAAGCAGCTTTATACCGGTGAACAAAATTTTGCAATCGGACCAGTACTTTCAGAGATTACCTCCTACAAAGAAAAAAATAAACTTTACCTCTTTATAAAATTAGTGTTGATAAGAATATGATGTCTCGGTTTAGAGGTAAGTAAGTACATACCCATCGCGCAGATCAAAGGACTGGAACAATTTGCTTGCTGCGGTCTTCCCGTCTGATAATAATTTACATGTCTTCAAGGCTAGAGTGAATAGGCTCTTAATAAACTAGTGCGCCTCACCATCAACGATTGCATCACTGCTTACCATCAGGTGGTATCGCAGTCAAGCTCTAGTTAATATCAATTTAAAAAAAAGGTACTAGTGTAAAGTCTCGCTTACCTCTGTTGAAAAGGAGATCCCTCCTTTTAAACCCCTCCGTCCAGATGGGTGTTCTCTCTTATTTACGAAAGGGTGTTAGATATATTTTATATTCTCGGTATTTCACCACTATAACTTACATTTATTGTATACCTAAACCTTCCTCATGAATTACTCTGTCTATGAAAACCGCATGATAATCCGTTCAGTAGTTTTTGAGTAAATCGCGAACATATAGACAAACATACGCAGTGGGGGAGACATATGCTTTATTTTATAATAATGTGAGAATACTTATAGATAGATTTAGTACCTACATCTGGTTGGATATAAAGCCCGATCTTGGGAAAATATGTCAGCCATGATGACATAACGAATACTAGACAAATATGGCGGCCGATGACGTCATACACAGCTGCCATTACAATTTAGGCTCGGTGCAAACGGGCCACCAACCCCAGCCACCGGTGGCTGTCGCGCGCTACCGCCACATTTGTAACAGTGTCAGAAGCGAGCGACAGCCACCGGTGTTTGGAAGCCGTCACATTTTATAACTCGCTGCCTGCTGTGCAGTCTTACGATGGACGATATGAATGTATCAACAATCCATTGACGCTTCGTGCTCGGTTATCTGCGCGGTGGGTGTAGCAGTGCGACAGTGGTAGGTGTCAGCGTGTTGTATCCCGTAGCGACCACAAGTGGCGAGTCGCGGACACTGCTGCAGTGAGTGGCTGCCACCAGCTACACGTGTGTGGCGTGTCTATACAAAATATGAAGTATGAAAAAGTGTGTTAAGTCGCTGTCGCTGGCCACCAGTGACTGTGGTCGGTGGCCCGTTTGAGCTGAGCCTTAATGATTTTTATAATTAGGTACTCAACATTCCAAGCTGTTTTTTTTTTTTTAAACAATGACGACATGCAACAATGTGCTTGGTTGTAGATTGTATCACTTCTGAAATTGCTGAACGCGTTTATATTGGTTTATAATAAAGAATTGTAGGAATTTATAACAATGGTTTTTTTTAAATCATTATTGTTATTATATCCTGGTAGCTACAAGCTAGCCCGGGTCTTTAAGTCAAGAGTGAATAGGTTACTTTTAGGCAAGGGTGCTCCATCGTAGGCCACATCATCCCTTACCATTATGTGAGATAGTGGTTGATAATGTTTTGTGCGTATGGGTGGGATGTCCAGCATGTACCTGTGGCGCATCGTTATAGTTTATTGTCATGTTTCTTTATTCCTTCATCTATGCAAACAAATAAAAAGGTTTAGGTACTGGAGGGCCAATTCTAGTATTTTCAAGAGAAATTCGCATTTGCATCTTCAAGCTGTCAAATCAAAAACACCTCCAGTACATTTTGACATTTTTTTGACATTGATTGAGACTTGCATGTGAACTGGTGAGAACCGATGCTAGGCTATGGTCAGCTTCCAGTTTTATTGGTTGCACCTCAATACCAACCGGAGCCTGAAATGCAAGGCAATGGAAAAAGAAACATAGGAGTTAATAAAAGTCTGACACGCCCTTACGCTCCGCCCCAGGGCGCGAGAAGTCATTGGATGATTTCCCACCTAAAAATGTACTAACCCAATAACTGAAATTATCCAGCAACTCATTGTAGGTAACGTAAACGAAGTATATTTATTATATAATCGCATAAAAACTTAAACTATTACTAAATGTCAGCCTAAAATTGAATATAAGTAATATAATATCAAATAAGAGATAAAATTATACAATGCTACATTTGACAGATAAGCCGTGGCCTTCGCCCAACGATAACGCAGGCGATAGCTGTTTGATATTACTGGATATTACCCAATGTTAGATCAAGCAAAACTGTGACACAACATCTCTATCAAAAAACAGTGACAGAAAAAAAAAAAACAAAGAGGCTGCACAGTTTACTAGCATTGCTGAAAAAAAACAAAACGTCAACTGTCAAACAGATGTCAAACTTTGAAAAAAGAAAACTGCTGTCATATCCTTTTGAAGCGATGTAAAAAAGAAAATTGAGGATTTTTGGCGGGATTTAGTGAAGTTCATTGGTGCCGTTTTGTATCTCAAGTATCTGCAAAGCCTGATAATATGTGGAATCATTGAAACAGGCGCGATTTCGTCAAAATGGAGCTGAGAATTATTATAATAATGACTACTGACAAAAGAGCCTATTACACTACTCGATATTCAGACAGTCTTAGGGGGTTACCATGACGTTCAAAGTAAGATTGTTTCATTCTTATTTCAGTGTGGGTAAGAGACAGAGCTATACAGGTTGTCTAGCGCCATCTCTTACTCACACTGGAAATAAGAATGAAACAATCTTACTTTAAACGTCATGGTACAGGTCTAAGCCGATGTCGCGTAGTGTAATAAGAGTTAGACCGGTCTTACTCGGAACCAAAAATAAGACAGTCTGAATATCGTGTGCTGAATATCGCGTAGTGTAATAGGCCCTTGAGTTATCACAGCGAAACTTGTCAAGAAGGCTGATTCGATACATTCAAAATTTGCATTTGGTACCAAATACTGCAAAACATTAAAATGTATTATATCCGCGTTCTAATGTAAGTCAAAGTAACTTAAGCTTAAGGTAGTAGCCTAAGGTGGCTGAAAACTTAATACACTACACTTCTACACTTCAATTTCTACGCTTGACACTAGCCAAATACAAAACCAGTGTGAAGCCAAAAAAAAAAAGAAAAAAATTGGACAAGTTCTGCACAAACTTGAAAGGTAAATTGCGGTTTACGATTTATGACGTATTAAAAAAAAACTACTTACTAGATCTCGTTCAAACCAATTTTTGGTGGAAGTTTATAAGGTAATGTACATCATATATTTTTTTTTAGTTTTATCATTCTCTTATTTTAGAAGTTACAGGGAGACACACATTTTACCACTTTGGAAGTGTCTCTCGCGCAAACTATTCAGTTTAGAAAAAAATGATTTTAGAAACCTCAATATCATTTTTGAAGACCTATCCATAGATACCCCACACGTAGGGGTTTGATGAAAAAAAAATTGAGTTTCAGTTCTAAGTATGGGAAACCCCAAAATTTATTGTTTTTTTTTCTATTTTTGTATGAAAATCTTAATGCGGTTCACAGAATACATCTACTTACCAAGTTTCAACAGTATAGTTCTTATAGTTTCGGAAAAAAGTGGCTGTGACATACGGACGGACAGACAGACAGACATGACGAATCCATAAGGGTTCCGTTTTTGCCATTTGGCTACGGAACCCTTAAAAAGAATGTTATTTTATGAAGCTATGTCTTCAGATATCTTTAAAAGATATTGCAACTGACAAACAAAAGGTATGAATCGAACGCCATTAAAATCAATAAATGAGTCCAAGAATAGACTGACATTGCAATTCAATCGGGGATGTTGTTTCATCCATAAGAATGAGTTGATTTTACAGTATATTTTTCAAGGCATTTTAGTATAATTCAGTTCGATAAATGGGTGTTTTAATAGAATAGAATAAACTTTATTGCACTACAACAAAATAGTAACAAAATAATACAACATTTTTTTTTTGTTACCTACTCTGATTTTTTTTTTCTATTTTGATTAATTATTTATTTTTATTTGATTCAATTGAATGTTGTTTCTTTTTAAGCTTTGATTGATTATTTCTATTATTTTAACTATTTGATATTTGGTATTAATCATTTTGTTGATTTGTTATTTTAGTGCAATTTTATTTTATATAATAACTACTTTTGTTTTATATATTACTCCTTATTTTGAGAATGCTGGTTGACCTATAATTGGCGACTGTGTAAGACTTAAGCCAAGCCCACAGAAGCTGTTGATCTTACCTTAATAAACAAAAAAACAATATTATCCATCCTGAAATAAATTCTTGTTGTTATGTTTGTTTGTTACGTTTTTATATTCAAACCGCTGAACCGTTATTGACGTATTTAATTATATCTATAGATTAATTATCCGTATTCTTAACTAGATCTGAAATTTCATCTCCCATCCCAAAGACCTTAACATAACGTGGTAAAATATCAAGCTAGCGAGCGAGAGAGAGGGATGGCATCCCTTTAACAGTTCAATTTAGGTCGTCAATTGGATCGTGTTTAGAGCTGTGTGGTGGGGCTTTAGATCCAAAATTTCATATCCTATCCCTGTTACAAACACACAGTAGGAGTTTTTGGCGGGATTTCTTGAAATAAAGTTCAGTGGCTGTTTTGATTTTTCGATGAAATTGACAACACTAAAGAACAACACAAGTGTTGCCACGTATTACGCAGTATATTTTGTTATTTAGACCAAGATATTGCGTTTAATAGTAAAAAAAATCAACGATACTGATATTTCCTTATCTATTTTCGTTTTATCGTTGAACAAGCAACATTCATTCATTAGTTTGAGTATTACTAAATAAATAGATAATATTCCAGTAAGTTTGACATAATGTTGACAGCTACTGTGTGTTTTTTTTTGTTATGTTTTTTGCTTGGACACTAAGTCCTTTAAGCCCTGTCTTTGCATGAACAGGTAATTTGTTTGTTTACCATTAGATTATGGATTCACTAATGTTTTTGTAGTATTTGGCATTAGTTCCATTTTACCGTTTACTTTTTCAAAGATTCCACACATAATCTAGTTCTGTAGACACTTAAGATAAAAAAACTTCACCAATTTCACATCACAATATCCATTAGTTATAAATTTGCGAATAATTAAAACAAGCACTGTTCTTTACTTGAAATAATCCCGCCAAACACTTCCGAACAAAGTGTTGTCAGAACATATTTCTTAAAAAAATACATAATATTTAAAAAGTGAACGAATTATTTGACATCAATTTTGAAATCTGATCAGCCATATGATAACTATACAAAGCTAAAACCCACAAAAAGAATCGATTTCATTCACAAAATTTTAAACTTCCTACTTCGACCTCCTTTGACAGATTCTATACTATTTTTTTTCGGCTAAGCCCAAACGAGAGAGCTCTTGAATGTATTTTGAGGGTGCAAGAAGGAATCTACCCTTTGTGGCTTTTCTTTTGTGGACTGGATATTGGATACAAGGATATATCTATTTATAGAATCTTAAAGGTAATGTGAGTATAAGTTTTTACTTATGTTAGGTTTAGACACGAAATCAAATTATTTACTCTATTTTTTATAACCAAGAATATTACATATTTAATTTATGTTGTATTCGATTATACACTGCAGTCGACTAATTTTGCTGGCAACACCGAAACGTATTTGTGATTATCTGTGGTATAGCTGTCGATGTGGCATAGTGGCGGGTGACAGCTTTCAGCTATCTTCTTCGATCAGCAACCGTTGAGGTAAGACGCACAATTTGTCTCTTGCATAATTATAGCGTAAAGAAATATGTATAAAAACATAATTTAATAAAAACAGTGTCCATGGAGTTTCTTCTTCGAGATGGCTACGCCTTAGAATGTGTAATTAGCATCATTTTTCTGGCTGACTGACTGACTTTGACATTTCAAAAGTGCCTGTAAATGGTTCATTTAAAATAAAATGCTTTGAATCTTTGAAGAGGTTTGCAAGGAAACATATAAAACTAAGAGAGTCTAGCAAACTACGATTCTCTATAACTTTCATTACATTACATCGGTTTCTCCCAGAACTTTCAAGAACTTTTGATTTCACTATTTATAATAATGAGATAGATATGATTTTTACAGCATAAACAACGCTATTCAGGTCGGTTTTTTTCAAGTACTTTTTAGTTTGTTGAAAGATGTATCTGCATTTATGACAAGACTGGTTTAAAGGACTTAATATCCAAGCCAAAAACAATAAGAAAAAAAATGCATTTATGACAGATGCCATTTGATTTCGACACATAAAATGGGCGCAAAAATCTAACATAACATTAATTAGAATGTAACTGTTGTGGCAAGCCAATATATTTTTTTATGTAGCTGACTTTTAATATAAACAACGAGGAAACTATCAGAAGCTGACTGATTGAGATTTGACACCTACTAAAACATTTCTTATCGATAGTTTTAACTGGAGAATTTGCAGAGTAAGATTTTGTTGCGTACAATGAAACGTTAGTTCATACGTCAGAGAATGTGAGAGAGTTATAATTGAGATTTCGTCCGGATTCGAGTCAAGTACAGTACCTATTTTAATTATTCGCAAATTGATTAGAGGATATTGTGATGTAGTTTTGTATCTCAAGTGTCTGCTGATCAAAAATTATAGGAACCGAAATTGGAGATCCAAACTGAATCGGAAGTTCCGAACTTTCGGAATCGGAATCTAATCTCCGTATATCTCTGATACAGACTTGATTATATGTTAACTAGTGACCCCCCTCGCTTTGCTCGGGTGCAAATCATAAACAATAACCTTCCTCGTATACATATTGTTCTGTTTATTAGTGAAATCCGCAATAAAATCCGTTTCTTGGTTTAGGAATTAGCCGCTAAATAGACAGATGCGACAATCGACTTTATTTTTAAACTATGTATGTATGAATTCAAACCAGTTTGCGAATTCGACAAATCAATTTTCGCAGGCTCTTCCCTCACTAACTCGCAATTGAAATACGATCAACAAAGTTTTGCAAAACACAATAAATACTTACCTACTACAGCTGCACACATCACAATAGTTAGGATTTTATTGTTAAACCAACAATGGTTAGACCTCTTTAGTAACGGCATTTCGGGGGTTGCCATGTGCAAAAATTATTATTAGAAATTCTTTTTTTGTCTGGCAATAATGTCGTTGCGTCAAACTGGATTTTGATGTGTCTCGTGGTCTATTGTAGCTTTTTTTTTGTTTTCTTAGTTTGGAATCATTTTCTATCAGCTGCTTGTTACTTATGTGATCAATATCTTCATCTGCCGTTTCTTTCCTATGTTGAGGTTTTTTTTTTGATGTGTGAGACAGCGGGAGCTGTCATTAAATAATGATTTCTCTCGCTCTGGGGTGAAGCGAGAGAGCGTGTCAGACTTTTACTAACTAAAACCACACACCTATGTCCTTCAGTTTCTAGGACCTTTGGTTAGGACCACAGGTTTCTTTTTAGTAATTCTCCGTGGTTCTATGGGGCAGTGGTCCTGCTGGGCCCTTACTGTTTCGCTGACCTCTCTTTGAGCAGCACGTGGAGGTTTATGATAAATGTAGCAAATTTCATATTTCATATCTTTTCCGATAATTTTAATTGTGTTATAACCAGTTGGTTTTACCCTGTATTTATTAATAAATAAGGAAATAGGAAAATATGGATAAATTTAAGATTGTATTGTTACTTTGAATATTCAGCAACAGTTTTGGTGAGTAATTCGTCAACGGCTAAAGCCCATTTGGGACGAGTTGCAAAAAATAAAAATAATATTGAAATGTGAAAAGGTACTACAAACAGTAACAAAAATGTTAGTGTGTAAATATTCCTAGCAAACTTGCTAGCGAAAATCAGTTTCTTTTCCTTCTAATTTTCTGTAACTTGGTAAATTGTGTAACACACAATGATGGACCATTCATTTGTCAAATCATGAACTTATAATAATTGAAGGAAGCTTCATCGAGCTTGCCTAAGTTGTGGGTTCTTCAAAACGGTCTACCAGGGCTGGAACGCTTTGTATCTACTAGAAGCGAAAATCAGTGTCTTGTTTTTATCGTAATAGTCATAAAATTCCTAGAAATATAAACACACAAAAAAAAAACAGCAATCCACGTGGTCACATTATTGGTCGGACAAAATTTGAGTTGAATCGTCACGACAAAAGAAAGACTTTAAGAAAAATATCCATACGGATAATATACATAATATAAGAAACAATAAAACTAAAATCTTATTCATATAGAGTCAACGTAGTAAATATCAATGTCATACGACCATCGCCCCGTTAGAAGCGCCATTAGCCAGAAAATTGGGGTCAATTGTTGTTTGCCCATTCGCCTCGTTACGACGGCCATGTTTGAAATAATTTGGAAATGGAACGCGTTTCGGCGGGAACGTCCTCTATTGGCTGTTTGGGCTTTGTGTGTTTTTTTTTAAGTGGACAGGGAATGGAGTGTCAGTCGTGCCAATTGTTAGAGTATTCGTCACCAGATTTTTTTTTCTCTTTTTTTTTTGGGAAAGTATTGCTGTTTTTTCTTTGTAGGTTGTCGCTCATTATAAAATATTGGTTTTCAGCTGCATCTGGTTATAGAATAATAAGTATTATTTTTATTTTGCATAATATTATGATTGAAATTGGAAAGTAGAAACGAGAAATCGTGACCTTTGGAAGGGAAGGAGGAAGGCCTTTGCCCAGTCGTGAGACTATACGGGCTTATTATGATAATTATAATAATGATAATGAGATCGTCTTTGGGTGCACTAGCATGGATAGATGGAGAGGGAGAGGGAGGCCAAAAATGGATGGTGTGAGGAGTGATATGAAAGAAAAGGGAGTTAGTGATAGTGTGACGGGTGACAGGACAGAATGGAATGAAAAACATGTTGCGTCGACCCCAATTAATATGGGACAAGGGCAGGAAAATGATGATTATTTGGGTGTACTAGCATAGCGCGTACAGGGAGTATCATCGGTTGGTACTATGTTCCGTGAAAAGTGTCTAAAGGGCCTTTGCGAGTTAGCTTCGGCTTTAGTACGCCTTCCAAGGATCCAGGACTTCAGGGTCCTGAGATAAAAGCAAAATAAAACTTAGCTACGTCGTATGGACAGATAGGAACCTTAGAATTTTCTAGGAACCCTAGTAAAATATCTACTCACAAAGAGAATATTAAAACTTCAAAGATCCTAGAACTTTGTTAGTTCTACGATTTAATTCCTTGCAAAAAGGTGCTCATATATCCCGGTACATTGTCTGTAAGGTATATTAGGTAAAAAATTAATTTACCTCTCTGTAAGTAGGTTATCCAGCCATACTTTATAATAATAACGCATCTTAAGTACTTTATTTTTGGTAAATATGCTTTATACTTTATCATAAAAATAAAGTAAATGAAAACATGTACTTTATTTTCAAATTTTACTGTGATGCGTAAAATGAAACATTAATAATATGATACAATTACTGACTATAATATTACAGTATAAAACAAAAAAATGAAAAAAACCCTAAAATGTTTATAGTTAGTTCTAATTAGGCAACTAGCTAAAACTTTTTTTTCTTAGAACACAGCTTTTTTTTTTGGTGGGAAAATCATCTTATGACATCCCCCGCTCTTGGGCGGGGTGCGAGATAGTGTCAGACTTTTACTGACTAAAAACCCACACCTGTTTCTTCGTTGCCTTTCGTACCAGGGCCGAGTCTTCCTTTCAGAATCAGACCCTTGGCCCCAGTAGGCTTCGACCCTGCTGGGGCCCTACAGTTGCTGACATCTTCTTGAGGCGCGCGTGGAGCACTACGTGCCGTCGACGACTTAGGCTTGGTCCGGACGGTTACCAGACGGTCGGACGGCGAGCTACCCATTGCTCGCCGTCTCCAAGCCCGCGCCTACGGTGGCCGGAAATCGGTATCGGTATCCCGGCGGCGGTTGGGGCGTGAGGACCATTGCCTCACGCGATCGGCCGCCTCCTTTTCTAGTATTACTGCTTCGCAGAAGGAGGCGACCGCCTGCCACTCCTCCTCGCTCCGGACTCTTAGTGCTCGCCTACGTCATGAAAGGAAGTCTTGTGCAAAATTTCACGCTCCTAGTCTCAGTAGTTTCGACTGTGCGTTGAAGTCAGTCAGTCAGTTTCTCCTTTTATAAATATACTTAGGTATATATAGATTTTTACATAGATGTTGAATCCTTAACAATGTAAATGAAGAATGAATTAGTTCTTCATCTTCATTTGTTTTTCATTTGAATAATCTTTATTCGATTTTGATCTCAATGCAATTTTGGGTCCACATTTTTTTTGTTTCTTGTTATCTCCAGATTTCATTGACGAATGTATATTGAATAAATAAAACTTGCAAAAAAAATAGGGATACATAACCTGAATCCATCACCGCCAACTCAATATCGACTATAGTTATGTGCATTTTAAGTAACTATTTGTATAAAAAATAACCTTAAAGAAGTATAAGTAGGTTACAATGGAATTTGACATTTGTTTGTGTTCCAAATTTGAAAGTGATTTCGAATTGAAAATTCAAATTTAAGATGGCTTTTTTTCTTTTTCTTAATAAACTCCAAACAAAATGATTAAATATAAAGTAGTGATGAAATAAATTACACAAGCTAATGCGCCTTGCTGGGTTTGAGCACACAACCTATACTCGTAAGTTGTGGCCGTCACCACAGGACCACCATTGCTCAACTGAGACTGAGCACCACGATAATCCAAATAAAAGCTAATATTATTAGACTTTCAAATAAAATAACATTAAAAACTAAAAAACCGTTCCAAAATCTATAAAATATCAGTCTACGAGCTGCCAGTAGCATACCTTTACAATTTATCTGAGTCGCCATTGATTCCAATTTCAAATCTTGATTCTGTTGCCGACGTACAGACGAATATGGCGGGAATCTAACCGATACCATTCTGCCATGTTGGATTTTTTTCTTTTAATTTTAAACTCTTTATTTTATTAAATACTTTTCTTAATCTTATTATTTAGGATTATTTTTAGGAAGTGTTAAGAACAGTTTCGTCTCGTCGTTTATACTGCATACATCGAAGGACTGGAACAATTTGCCTGCAGCGGTCTTCTCGTCCGATTATAATTTAGGCGTCTTCAAGGCTAGAGTGAATAGGCTCTTAATAAACTAGTGCGCTTCACCATCAACAATTGCATCCCTGCTTACCATCAGGTGGAATCGCAGTCGAGCACTAGTTTATTAAATATCAATTTAAAAAAAAAAACTGACATAATTCTGCAAATTCAAAAAATTCCACGAATAAAAAAATTGTACCAACTTAACCACAAAAAAACTTCCCATCCGGTGGCTACAAAACATTTTGATATTACAAAATATGTTTAACGGAAGTCGGTCAAAGATATCAAGGGCTGACCTCGAACCGATAACGGCTTCGATCCCGACCCAAACAAATAATGTTGCCGCTTGGAATAATTACAAATCCAAATAAACTCACATGGTAACACCGGAACCTATTCAAAAAAAAAAAGTCAAATCGTTCCCGTTATTTAAATGTCACAATAAAAATAAAAATACCGAATTAAAATTAGTTTTTTGACTTTTATGTAAAATAAAGTTTTATCTTTTATTTTATTCAATGCTAGCTTCTGCCAGCGGTTTTGCCTGCGTGTAACTAGAAAATATATAGCTTATGTCACTCAGTGATTAAGTAGCATTCTACTGGAGAATATTTTTTTAAATTGGTCCAGTAGTTTTTGAGTTTATTCATTAAAACAAAAATACAAATCTTTCATTTGATAATATTAGTAAATAGATTATAGTTACTAAAAATATAAATAGTTATATCAACATTTAATGTATCAATTAGTGTCACTACGTGTCAATCAGTATCACTAAGTTTTTTTTTTTTTAATTGGTATAAACTAGTGCTTGACTGCGATCCCACCTGATGGTAAGTAGTAATGCAATCGTTGATGGTGAGGCGCACTAATTTATTGAGAGCCTATTCACTCTAGCCTTGAAGAAACCCAAATTATAATCGGACGGGAAAACCGCAGCAGGCAAATTATTCCAGTCCCTCGATGTACGCGGTATAAACGACGACGAGGCAAAACGCTTGGTCCGGACCGTAGAGGTTTCAACAACGTAAGGGTGGATACTCGCCGTTCGTCGGCTTGTCCGATGGTAGAAATGAGATGGTGGAATCAAGTCATGCAATTCCTGCGCACACTCTCCAAAATGCATTCTGTAAAACACCGAAAGGCTGGCTACCCTACGCCTGTGCTCAAGACTTTGTAGATTGAGACTACGTATCAATCAGTATCACTATATTAATCAACCTATAATATCGGAATAAAATCACTACACTACAAGTACTACAACTGTTATAGGATGGTGCGGGTGACAGCTGTCAGATTCATACAATGTAGCTACCTATCCTTTTCTCTCATCATACTACGTAAAAAATACCTTTTACCCTGAACAACCTCTAGGTACTAGCGTTTACTTTACAGTAAAACCTGAAACTTAAATAAAATAAACAGACAATTTTAAATTAAAAAGAGCCAACAATGGCCTAGCCAACTACTTTCGCTAGCAGATACTCGAGTCCCGACCTCTGTCAAAGCAAACCTCTTCAAACATAATCTAAAAAACTCTTATAATTACTGCTTCTTTAAATATGCGCCAAAAAACGGAAAAAAAGTAAATAAAAACCAATGACAAAGCGCGATCATATCGTGAAACGACCTTTTTAATTAAAAAAAAAAGAAGTATAATTTTCAAAATGGCGGCCGCATTCGAGATTCGAATTTTGAATGTGTTCTTTTTTTTTAAAGAAGCTATTGTCAATGGTTTTCAGGTAAGTAATTGCTTTTGTTTGAATCGTTTTTTGAATTGCGATGTTGGAATAATGTCTTTTACTTCTTACCTGTGGCTTTTGAAGGGTTATTCCGCGGTTTCTACAAGTTACGAACCGTTTTGTTACGAAAAGTTGTCGGTATATTTACTATTTGCGAATCTTTAATAAATAACATGTGGAAGTGTAGGCTTCGTCGGAATTCGGAAGAACTTTTTAACTATTGAAAAAAACAGAGAAAAAATTATTATGCTCATGACAATTGAAATGTCTCCATTTAATCGACTGCAAAAAAGAAAGAGGTTCTCAATTTGGTTGTATATTGTTTATTTATTTAAGTTGTCATTCTTTGTATTTTTTTCGGGTCGATAGACAGCTCACAACAATTCGTCCACTCATCTTTCTTCCCAAAATTAGTCTAAAATAATTCCTTTCCAATTTAAGATTAATAAGTGAAATTACTCACACCGTTCATGTTTATTTTAAAAGCTAAATGAAATATGGCTGCCGCTTCACTGAGTAAGAATGGCTATTTGTAACTTTCTATAAGATTATTAGCTATATTTCTTTGTTCATTAACTTCAATACTTATGTGCAGATGTTACTTTAATTATGATTTTTCATTTCTCATTAATTGTTTCAATATTTGGAGGTAAAAAATATTACTTGTTATTATTATAGCAAAGTGCAGATTATACGAAGATTTTTGCATTTAACATTATTCTTTGGACACATTTTGAAATTAAAAAAATATTGACGATGTGTAAAATTGAAATTCAGAAAGTTAATAATTATATTTTCTAAATTCAAAATTCACATTCCATTAAAGTCAATATAAATATTCAAAAATAGAATTTCATTTTTTTTTTATGTGGCCTACAGTTGTGTTTCGGATCTTGGTGTCTTGTCTATTGATGGCCAGTGAATACCTCGTAACTGTGAAATACCTAACTTTTCAGGAGGCATCAAAAACTAAATTACACTATTTTTACTATTGATTTATTTCAAACGCTTGTTTCTCTTGTTTCTCAATTTTTTCCACAAGTTTTGACGCGCTTTCGAGAGGTTATCACACCAAACTGACTCGAGTAAGGTACCTATACATTCAACATCGTAGATGACGCTACAAGTATCGAATCAAAATTTTGCGTGATACAAGATTGTGTTGTACGAGCTTTTCTTTTCAGAAATATAATAAAATAAATTTACCTAAAATTGCATTGCCAGGTACCTAACTAAACGTAAATAATCTTGATATTATGTCTTTTTATTTTTAAAAAATCGTATAAAAGACACAAAGATTATTTAAATTTAGTTAATTACAAAACATCGATACAAATAACAAATTGTAAACATTTTTAGATACATTTTTTAGACAACTTTTAGATAAAAGACATGTCAAGATTGTGAGATGGAGTATAGCAACGTTCTTTTTTTTTAAAAAAAAAAGAGATAAAGAAAGAAAAGAGTTTCTAAATTCAAATGTCAATCTCTGTAAAAGAACTAACCGTTAAAGACCCACAGACAATCGAATTGCAATGTTTTAAATACAGAACGCAATGGCGGACATCCGTGTAAGTACAATTTGTCGGCGGATGAGGCCAATCGCGGTTGTTCCCGCGTTGCCGGTGACGCACGCCGAGGGACAGACTTAGGTTAGGTGTGATAAAACTGTACCTACCTAACTATTATTTAAATTGTTGTGTTAATGTAGACTTTTTTAAATACATTTTGGTGTAGTGTAGGCTATTGCTAAGACTCCGCTGTACTTCCGTCTGTCTGTCCGTCTGTCACCAAGCTGTATCTCATGAACCATGATAGTTAGACAGTTGAAATTTTCTCAGATGATGTATTTATGTCGCCGCTATAATAAAAAATACTAAAAAACAGAATAAAATAAATATTTAAGGGGGCTCCCATACAACAAACGTGATATTTTTTTTGCACATTTTTTGCTACGGGCTGTAGGGAACCCTTCGTACGCGAGTCCCACTCGCACTTCACCGGTTTTTTATGCTTTCTTTTTGCTCAAATTTAGTGTGAATTGTATGCAGCCATCATGGATTTTCCCAAAACCCATTCAATCATGAATTTTTACGACTGAAACCGAATTTCGGCGACAGTCTCAATTTCGACCGAAACCGAAACCCAAAACGTATCTTCCTTACAAGGACCATGTTTTGAGGGAAAAATAAAGAAAACGCTATTATATTCAGTCAGTCTTTATTTTTTTATTTTAGCTATGCAATTTTCGACATTTGACAAATAAATCTCTAGAAAACACTATAACAGAACGGAAAGAATTATCTATAGGATCTATAAAAGTATGAAAGGAAACATTCAGGGCCAATGCAGGGCACTATTTCCTTACTAATTCACTGTTTCCTTACATAACATCCTTTCTAATCTCCGATCACTACGATAACATATTCAACATCATCGATATATAGGCTTTGACTGGCAATTAGTGTACGATACTTAAACACGTGATTGTGCTCATGATAACAAACACTTTTTATTATGGGAGCAAAACCGAAATCGCGAAAAAAATATCAGCTCTTCAGTACATTAGGCAAACATAAATGTACTGAACAGCTGATTTTTTTTTCGCGATTTCAGTTTTGTTCCCATAGTAAAAGTTGTTGGTTATCATGAGCACAATCACGTGTTTAAGTATCGTACACTAATTACCAGTCACCCTATATATGTACTACGCACTAGATTACGCGTGCCGAACACTCTTTTCAATCGACTCAGGTGTAGAGTAATCCATACACCTTGAACATTACACCATGTTGAACGAAACGCGTAAGTGCCACGAAATTCATGGCGCTTAAGACATTTTAGTCGCGAAAAAGTACCCTCTAAAAGCTATCTTAGCGCTGTATGTTTTAATAGTTCTGTTAAACGGCATAATGCCAATGTAGCGCCGCAGCGAACTTTTGTTTAACTTTTCAGTATTTTGACAAATATTTTCCATGAACGTGCTTCTCTATCTCTCGAATATAAGTCGATGTTCAACATGTATTCACAATATACCTACTTCACTGTAATCCCGAAATATATTACAAAATTATAAATGATATTTATTTTGCAAATAGATTTTTAAAAACACTTTTACACGTCAATTTTTTTGTCAGTTTAAACTAGATGAGGCCGATGTTTCCTAGCTGATTACCCTGAGAAGAAACACCGAAACAAACTCAGAGATCAAAATCTCTTGAGTCCATACAGTAAACATGTAATGGTCAAATCATATGAAAACCATGCGAATTAGTATCTGAGATGTTCTTTTGAGGAAGGAACCACACAGATTTGAATGGCCCTGTCCAGTCATTGCAAGCATTTGTCAGTAGGTATTCTTGTAGTTCAACTCAGAACTACTAAAGGAGCTCAACGATTTGACGAACAATACCAAGAAAAGAACATTTGGATAGGCCACAGAAAATACTCAAATTGCCAGATATACATCAAAATTACTGAAAAGAAAAAAAAATCTAAATAGTGATCATTACCAATGAAATGTCTTTAAAAGAACATAATCTTACCATCTGGCCGTCAAAAGCAAGAATACATGAATACATCGTAAACACATGCAAATGTTTTAGAAAATACAAACAACTAAAAAAAAAAACAGTTTAAATTCAACAAAAACTGGGACACATACAGCTCCCAAAAATCGAAGCTTACTTTTGACAGAATAAGATCGGAATCGTAACGGTCGTGTTCGAGATTTAAAATTTAAATTTGAACTTGGAACGTTGTTTATAAAGACGCGATTGTTTGGTTCAATGCTAGTGTTGTGTGTTGCCCCGATTTATTAATTAATGGTGTTACCATGCTTAAGAACGATTTGGGAGAAACTGTCGCATTTTGAGCATGCTTCTGAATGACATTCTAATGATTTCAAGAACAATGGTTGTTTAACCGCGTTTCATTAACCGACTTCAAAAAAAGAGGAAGTTCTATTTTCGACGACTATATTTTTATATAAGTCCAGCGATTTCTTCGTCATTTGTGAATTGATTTCAATGCTTAATTCGGAGATATTCTCATTGCCACCAAGTCAGGATCTGATGAAGGAATCCTAGGGAAATCGAGGGAAACCCTCAAATATGGGCTCGTACCTTTGTGCTTTATATTATTTCTTATAATAATCTTACATTGGCTTCTTGTATACGATTGTTTAACCGTGTTTCATTTTACCTTTTCGTTTTCAATTCAATTGTCAAATAATTCAAGTTAATATATATTTTTTATCAGCAACACAATTTCCATTCTTCAAACGCAACTTCCAAAGTAAATCTATTTTTAGTACAGACATTTTCTACCAATCTTCAAAATGATTTATACCATCTACCAATTGATATATACGACCTCAAAATATGGTCACCCTGATTATAATTTAGTCCTATATTCTGTGACACGTGTAAAAAAGATTTCTGTTTTTTTGTTGAAGATCCATATCGAATCATTTGAAAGGTTTTCAATACCCTAATTTGTATACAGTAAGATTTTATTTTAAGCCACTTTGGTATGCAAAATGACCGGTATAAAATATCTTTTAATATGATATAAACTAGTGATTGACTGCGATCCCGCCTGATGGTACACAGTGATGCAATCGTTGATGGTGTAGCACACTAGTCTATTCAGAGCCTAATCACTCTAGCCTTGAAGAGACCTAAATTATAATCGGATGGGAAGACTGCAGTAGGCAAATGGTTCCAGTCCTTTGATGTATCGCTTAGTCAGGACCGTAGAAGTGTTAACAATGTTAGGGTGGACACTCGCCATGCGTCATGTTGTCCGATGTTAGAAAGATGATGGCGGAATCAAATCATGTCCCGCGCATACTTTCCACTAGGCCCTTTCCCAGCGGTGACATTTCTTTGAGGCGCGCGTAGGGCTCAGTCCTTACCGGACGATATTTTCACAGTTTTAAAGTAACTACAAAATTTATTTTAGAATATTTAAAATAAGTAGGAAGACCGTATTTAAATTTCAATTCATGTAATGTCAAATGTCATGCGGTTTTACGTCATCGCCTACATAATGTGTGCTTTTATGAAACACAGATAATGTATTTTACTGAGTTAGAATTATCTAACGAATTTATGTTGTTGTATTAAGTCGTATGTCCGATAGGATTTCTCAAAAGACGTCCTCTGCTGGACATAGGCCTCCCCTAAGTGTCGTCTCAACGACTAGTCCTGTGCGTCTCGAATCCATCGGCTTCCCGCAACCCTCACCAGGGGCCCTAGTCTGCTATTTTTATAAATTCGTCATTCGAACACGATTTCATTGTCATTTTGCTAAAAGTTCGCAGTCTGTTAATTCATAATGGCCGATCATTGATCGATCAGTGGTCTCTTAATAGAATTGTGGTACGAGCTGTCTTGTAACGAATTAAAAGCAATGACTGCACAGTGACGTTCTAAAGGGAGGTCACTGATCAAAGGAACTGTCAAAATTTTAGCAGATTACCGTATACGTCAGACATTCTTATGTCATTAAATACGAGATTACCATTCTGTGCCATTTCTTTCAATGGAGTGTTGATCATTGGAAAGTCATAATGACGCCATTATATTAGTAGATTACCAAACTTGTCATACTCAACAATTATGAAATCAATGATAGACCATTCTGACACTATTGTAATAGCAGACTTGAGGCCCAGGATATCGGTCCGTCTTTTGGGAGGCCTTCCAACTCTGCGTCTTCCGGTACGCGGGTGCCACTCCAGAACCTTTCGGCCCCATCGACCATCCGTTCTGCGAGCAATGTGACCTGCCCACTGCCACTTAAGTTTGGCGATTTTTCGGGCTATGTCGATAACTTTGGTGACTGTCAGCCTTTTGATGAGTCCATTGTGAGCGATTACGCTCCAGAGCAATTTTTCATCACTGACAACAAGCACTTTATACACCAATTAAAGACCACATGATCTTTATACAGTCTTTTGTACAAACAAAAGCGTATTACTAAGCTATTTTGAAGGTTCAAAACCTATAACGTTCAATCCCTCAAAAGAAATGCCATATGTAAAATAATTTACAAAAACTCTAAAAACAGATAATTGTTTATTTACGAAACCATTTCTTTCTTTACAGATGTGCGCGAGCTTCGACATTTTGGAGATATCCTGTTACAGAAATGGCCGACGTCTCTGTAAGTATTGAAACAATAAATAAATCTTATTCCCGACAAAATTCCACCATCTTTGAAGATGATAAAATAAAAATCATATCATTTTTAAAATTTCTTTTTTCCTTGGGTTTGTAAACACTACTGTCCGTCTGTCTGTCACTGGGCTGTATCTCATGAACCGTGATAGCTAGACAGTTGAAATTTTTACAGATGATGTATTTCTTCTGCTACTATAACTATAAATACTAAAAAAAACATAAAAACCACAATAAATTGTGTAAAAAAAATATTTGACTATAGATAATGATACGGAACCCTTCGTACGCGAGTCCGTTTCGCACTTGGCCGGTTTTTTTCGATGTCAAGCTTAAAAATTAACTACTTAGTTTTTGATATAGAACACAGTCACTTTGTTTTACATTACACCACACAGATTTGAGTGGACCTGTTCAGTCAGTGCAAGCATTTGTCAGTATTCGTTTAGCTTAAACTCAGGTCTATTATGGAGCTCAACTATACTACTTTCAGGATATGCGTTTACTATGTTATATGCTGTATAATATATAGGTATTGTATCAGCTATATATTTCCTGTCTTTTACCGTTTATTGGTACCCTCCCCTTAAGTAAAAGGTATAGAGAAAAGCTAGAAATGGCACTACTCCAAATTGCGTGCCATTAAGTTGGGAGAACTGTGTCTTCGAAATCCAGAACGGTCTTGGAATTGGAAAGGTTTATTGTGTTTTACTATAAAAGGCAAAAAAAACTGTAAAATAATATCAACCTTTGAAAATCTTTTCTTGACTTGACTTAAGATCCTATGACCCCTAGCTAGGGCAGAGGGCGTCAACGGTAGTCACCCATCGAGACCAGTCTTGAACTTTAAAGTAGAACTACATTGGGCACACGTGGGCCACATACGCCGATCTGGGCGTGTCATCATTTCAGCCGAAAGACGTTCACCGTTGGACATAGGCCTCCCCCAAATCTCGCCATAATGACCGGTCCTGTGCGTCTCGCATCCATCGGATTCCCGCGACCCTCACCAGGTCATCGGTCCACCTTGTGGAAGGCCTTCCAACGCTGCGTCTTCCAGTACGCGATCGCCAGAACCTTTCGTCCCCATCGACCATCTGTTCTGCGAGCAATGTGCCCTGCCCACTGCCACTTAAGTTTGGAAATTCTTCGGGCTATGTCTGTAACCTTGGTTCTCCTGCGGATATCTTCATTTCTGACGCGATCACGCAAGGAAACTCCGAGCATAGATAGATGATAGATACTCAAAGGGCAGGGGAAAGCCACTGCCCTTTGAGTGACTTTAAGCCTTCTGATGAGGCCCATTGTAAACGACCACGTTTCGGAGCCATATGTCATATGGCATCGCTGGTCTCTACAAATTTTCTATGGCAACTAGACTTGTAGAGCTGCGCGTGGCGTGGGTCTAATCCCACGCCACGCGACGTGTTGCTACGTACAACTCAGGCGTCGCCCACTTTTGCGTCTGTCTCTAATGTAGTTCCCGCTTCACGCTTTACCCTCGCCCTTGGGTGAAGCGAGAGATAGTGTCAGACTTTTACTGACTAAAAACCCACTCCTGTTCCTTCGTTGCCTTTCGTACCAGGGCCGAGTCTTCTTTTCAGAATCAGACCCTTGGCCCCAGTAGGCTTCGACCCTGCTGGGCCCCTACGGTTTGCTGACATCTCCTTGAGGCGCGCATGGAACAGTACGCGCCGTCGACAACATGGGCTCGGTCTTGACGATTACCGGTCGGTCGGACGCTGAGCTACCCTTTGCTCGCCATCCGCAAGTCCGCGCCTACGGTGACCGGAAAATTTTTAGGGTTCTGTACCCAAGGGGTAAAGACGGTACCCTATTACTAAGACTCCGCTGTCCGTCCGTCTGGCTGTCTGTCCGTCTGTCACCAGGGTGTATCTCATGAACCGTGACAGTTAGACAGTTGAATGATATTTTGCCGCTATAACAACAAAAACTAAAAAAAAAACAGAATAAAATAAATATTTAAGGGGGAGACCCTTAAATATTTATTTTATTCTGTTTTTTTTTTATTCATACAAAAAACGTGATTTTTTTGCCGTTTTTTGCAACGGACGATACGGAACCCTTCATACACGAGTCCGACTCGCACTTAGCTGGTTTTATTGAAACTTACTCAAGTAATAAATAAGTGATACACGGGTCTCTTCCATTCTCTTTATATCTGCAATTACCACGCCTGACAGACGACCTTACAGCTGTGTCAATTTTAGGTCAACGTTCAATTTCATACCACCACATATACAATATTATGCTTGTATTTCCTAGGGGTGAACACAGGTATTAGTAAATCCATTTTATACTATTTTTAGGGTTCCGTACCTCAAAAGGAAAAAACGAAACCCTTATAGGATCATTTTGTTGTCCGTCCGACTGTCTGTCTGTCTGTCAAGACCCTTTATCTCAGGAACGCGTGGAGGTATCGAGTTGAAATTAAAACCATATACTCAAGTCCGCGGTCCCTTGACGCTGTGAAAAAATCAGACTTCTAAGTTGAGGAATAAAAAAGATACAACCATTTATGTAGCAAAAAACGTACATTTCGACACTATCAAGGGAATCAAAATTCAAAGGGTACTTTTCGTTGACCTAGAATCCTGAAATTTGGCATGAAGCAAGGTCTCACAGCACTATAGGAGAAAACTGTAAATTTGTAGTTACGTCACAAAAAAACTTCTTTTGCGATTCGGAAAAATCTTCGTAACTCAATTCGGGAACTGTTTTCATAGGCAAGTTTGTACGGAACTCTCAGTGCGCGAGTCCGACTCGCACTTGCCTGGTTTTTTGTATACGACTTCATTCGCGTAAATGTCGGTTATAGCGGACATGAAGTCGGATTCGAAGCAGTGACAAGTTTTCAATGAAAATCATTTTTTCATTGCAAGCTTTTACAGCGCGGTCTGTATCTATATAGTTAGATAGATAGATAGATAGATATATTCTTTATTGTACACCAAAAATACAAATTACATTAGGAACTTAAAATTAAAAAAAAAACTAAAAAAAAAAACAAAAAAAAAACATAAAACACACAAAACACACACACACAACACACACACACACAACATCAATTAATACTTACACACACACACACACACATTAATTAATACTTATCAAGACCATTCCAAAAAGCTCAAACACGATAGATTTATCTTATTGCGCTTATTAATGAGTTCCTATGGCCATCTTCCAGCTCCATCATCAGACCCTGGTTACCATCTAGCACCAAAATAGTCATTAAGACGAATCATACGAGCCCAAACTCGATGGGGTTGTGTCGTTTAACTACCGAGTTCTTATGGCCACCTTCCGGTTCCACCATCAGATCAGCTCCATGTCATAATAATTTTGCATCGTCATCTGATTTACACGTGCATGCAAAATTACAGCTCAATCGGTAACCGGGAAGTGGATCAAATTTAATTTGCAAAATTTCATTATGCAGACAAACATCGGGACAGGACGTGAAGCTAAATAAAGACCTGTAAAAATGGCCTATGTCCTTCTTTGGAGTTCAACCTTACTTCGTACCAAATTTAATTACAATCGGTTCAGTAGGCTGAAAAAATTATGCTAATTATACTTACATCCCAAAGCGTCTAGATCTCTATTTAGAAGAATGTGCTAGAAAATTCATGGACATGGACTTAAATCAAGTATCTCGGTTACATATTTCTTGCTGCTTTTATTGTTTATTTAAAATAAAATAAAAAATAACTATTAGGTACAAAGATTAATCATAGAAATAATGAACAATGTAGGTACATGAATAAATATACAATTAAAAAAAAACTAAATATGGAAATTAATATAACTTATTGACATACCTAAGAGATACCTAAGTTGAGACTAAAAAAACCTTTACATTCTTGTATATTTTTTAGACTTAGATATTAAATCCTTTGAGCCATGTCTTCGTATGAATACAGTTACTTTATTTACTATTAGAATACGGATGTAACACATTCTAATGTTGTTTTAGTATTTGACAGCAAATGCATCGAATCAGCCATCTTGACAAACTAAACTGAGTTAGTCAACACTACAATAAAATTTTCAGCTCCATTTTACTTAGATAATAATCATAATAATAGGTAATCCACAACTATCACACAACGCCGTCTAGTCCCAAGCTAAGCAGAGCTTGTGTTATGGGTACTAGACAACTGATAAACATACTTATATAAGGTGTAAAAAAATTAACTTTAAGAATTTCGAGGGGACATTGTACTCCTCATTATGGACAACTTTTACTATGGGACCAAACCTGAAATCGCGAAAAAAAAAATAAGCTGTTCCCTACGTTTATGTTCGCATAACTCGTCAAAACGTATGGAGCAGCTGATTTTTTTTTTTGCTATTTCAGGTTTGGTCCCATAGTAAAAGTTGTTCATAATGAGGAGTACAATGTCCCCTCGAAATTCTTAAAGTTAATTTTTTTACACCTTATATATTTCTAAATACATACATTATATAGATAAATTACACCCAGGCACAGATCACGCCTGTTTCAATGATTCCACATATTGTCCAGTTGCGCAGACACTTGAGATACAAAAATACACCAATTTTACATCTTAGGTAATAATATTCACTATGAATCAAATTGCGAATAATTAAAACATCCACTGAACTTCACTCGAAAAATGGGGTTTTTTGAGTGATGGGTCGATTGACAGGTGGCTTAAAAACTAAAAACATAAGGGGGGCTTAATATTCTTAGTTTTTAAACCACCCGTCAATCGTAAATACCAAAGAAATTGTTACCAATTGTGTTTTGTTCGTCATTCGGTCGTTCCCCTGATATTTGGCTTGTTTTCACAAATATTGGTGGTTCAACAGTAAATATAGAGTAATTGATTGAGGAAATTGGGGTAGGTATTGATTTAGTTTAGTAGGTACTAATAAACTTTTCTGTATTGTCCAGTTCAACGTTGTTAAGCAAGGTATTTCGAAAATGATCCTCTCAGTTATACAGAAATAATTAGTGCATTCAAAGTTAAATATTAGCTCCTAAACATACTGGACATTGTGAAATATAAAAAATTTCAACACAAAAAATGAAAATCATATTTTGTTAGAATAATGATAATATTCCTCAAAGCAACGCGGTCTAGTCCCAAGCTAAACAGAGCTTGTGTTATGAGTCCTAGACAACTGATAAACATACTTATGTATTTCTAAATATATACATATTATAGATAAATTACACCCAGACACAGAACAAATGATCGTGCTCATCACACAAACATTTGTCCTGGGTGGGAATCGAACCCACGACCTCCAGCAACATTTTTTTTACTATTAAGGTAAGGTTGATGGTAAGCGATGATGTGGCCAACGATGGAGCACGCTTGGCTAGAAGTAACCTATACACTCTTGACTTAAAGATGCCTAGGTTGTAGCTATCAGGAAACACAAACTCCGGCAGGGAATTCGACTCCTTAGCTGTACGCACAATGAATGTATTTCCAAAACGCTGTGTACGTATGCACGCATTTAAATGAGAACTTCAATGTTTCAAAATGACTCACGTCATACACATTTTGAAGCATAAAATTAACTTCAGATTTAACAACCATGTTGTCTGTCTATCAAAAACATCTTTATACATTATTCACATAAATACTGCGAGCTACCCCCCTGCCTACCCCCCTCGAAAGGAGACGTAGCGTAATGAATTAATTAAACACTTCCACTCGACTGAGAAGTCTGATGGGAAATTAGCGCGCTGCTAACGCCATCTAGCGAGGAGTAGCGACAACTTTTTTTGTTCAGTATTATTTTCTTTTAATTTTTTGATGAGACCATTAATTGGTCGTCTTTTACAGGAAACTATTTTAATTGTATTATCGGTTTTCTATATTTAATTCCCATTGGAATTGGCTCATCGAAATTTATCCCTTAGAATCAGTGTAGTTAGGAGATAGGTTGCGCCATCTACCGGTGAGTAGCGACAACATTGACCCTAATTGAAAACAATTTTGTAGTTTAGGTACTAATCAAAACTGCCCCTATGACTCATCATGAGCTTAACGTCACTAACGCGATCAAACACCCTTAGCCCTTTAAAATGCGGGCAGGACCCCTATTTGAAACGATTACTCAATTTTTTTTCTACCCTCCAGTCGGAGGGTTGCAATGTGAGAGATCAGGGTCATCATTTAGATTTATTAGTGATTGATCTTCCATTTCGATATGACCTTATTGGTTCTGTTTAGAAATGTGTAATATTCCACTACGTTTAGTTAAACAACTCTTCACTAGATGGCGTTAGCAGTAGCTTCACTCCGCATATCTAGCCACATTGCGATTTGGTCATTTCTCGCTTATAAACCATCAAAATTCATACAGAGCTTCTACAATCTAAATCAGGTTTACGTAGTTTGATGTTGTTCATTTATTATTCTGTTGTCTATCCACTCTGTGTATTCCCTTGCTCATTTCTAACGATACCTTTGGGATGGCCAGTAACTCGGTTTGGTTCATGCTCAGAACAAAACTAGTCTAAGTAATTATGGTGTATAATAAATTGGGATAAGACATTATTTATACTATAATGATCATATTTTGAAGGTATTTTTTAGGGTTCCGTACCTTAAAAGGAAAAAATTGAACCCTTATAAGATCACTTTGTTGTCCAACCGTCTGTCTGTCAAGACCCTTTATCTCGGGAACGTATCGAAGGAATCGTATACTCAAGTTTGCGGTCTCTTAAAGTTGTGAAAAAATCGAATTTCTAAGTTAGTGAGAAAAAAATATACGGCACTCGAGGAAATCAAAATTCATAGGGTACTTCCCGTTGACCCAGAATCCTGAAATTTTGCATAAAGCAAGGTCTTATAGCACAGATATAGGAATAAATCTGAAAACTGTAAATTTGTTGTTACGTTACAACAAAATCTTCGAGACTCCATTTGGGAATGGAACTGTTTACATAGGTAAGTTTGTACGGAACCCTCAGGGCGCGAGTCCGACTCGCACTTGCCCTGTTTTTATTCTACTATGACGTGATAGTGCCGTGATACACCAGTAGTTAAGGCACCCGCCTTTCATGCCTGAGGTTGCGTGGTTGTACTTTTCTAAGTTTATTTAGGACATTACTGACACCCCGTGCCTCGGACAGCAAGTAAAACTGTTGCTCCCGGTTGTCATTCGTAGATCTTTGACAGTCGTCACAGGTAGTCAGACGACAGAGAGTCTGACCATTAGTCTATCCAAGGAGTATCATGTAACTAAGGCAAACTAGAGGCAGTTGCTCCATGTAAAACACGTGTATTCAAGCCGCATCCTGATAGACTAGAAGCTGACCCCAAGCTAGTTACGAAAAGGGAGATGATGATTTTCTACTATAACAGACTGTACTGAACGCTGAACAATCGTAAGATTATCAACCTTATTACTAAAAGCATAAGACTGTACAAATACCACTCGTCTAAAAAAAAAATCAAAGACGGAAAGTTGCCTACTATGAGTACCACTGATATTTTGATATTTGCATGCCAAGTCATGGCAAAATATGTCTTTGCGCTAATAAATTATAAGTTACCATCTCTTGTACCGCATTTAATGCGGTTTTAGAGAGCAGTGATGGCCAAGTGGTAACCTCCTAGAAATAATTTAAAGATATGTGACATACACCAATCCGCACTGGGCCCGCGTGGTAGATTACCGGCCATTCCCTCTCCTAAAATGGAGGCCTGAGTCTCAGCAGTGGGAACATTACAAGGCCGATTATAATTTATGTTTTCATTTGTCTAAAGGGTCTTCCTAACAAAATATCTTCGGTTCATCAGCTCCCAATCTCACAATATCATCTCCCAAGCGAAGATGACACGCAATTATTCTCTGATAACCCCTATTTAACCTTAGGCGTGAATATACACACTTAATTATAATGGTTTCACCCTAAACGCCATGCTTCAGGCATTTTGAAATCAACACGAAATGAGGGCCAACATTAATGGGGGATTCACACAATAACAATTGTGAAGGTGGATAACGTTTTGAGGGAAACAGTATTTTTTGCATACCACAGCTGTGATATTTTGAATTTGTATTCGTCGAAAAAGACGTGTTTTAAGAATGATAATATTATCACGATGAATGTACAGTCAGGGATCAAAAGTGCAGTTGCACTCTACCAATGCTGGTGTCTAAAATTTCTTTGTTGTAGAAGTTCAACATTCCACAACTAGTTTATTCAATACTTTAGATCCTATGCTACCAATTAAATCAGTCATGAACCATTGACCCTCTTTTACAAAGAAATTATAGACATTTTAGCATTGGTAAGGTGGACGTGCATTTTTGACCCCTGCCTGTACATGTATATCTTGCCTTATCTCGCGAGGTTGTCAATATGTGGGATGTGAACTCGGCGATCATTGTACTTACTACTACCGGTAGACGTTTCAGCCAATAGCTTAATAGCCACAAACTTCTACTATCATCTTAGGAGACTCTCAAGGGCTTGATTTAGAAAGATCGCAGTCAAGCACTAGTTTACATCATTTAAAAAAAAAATGACGAATCTCTGATCGGATTACGAATTTTGTAGTGATAGTAAATCAAATAGGCTAATTTAATCACAAAAATGCAATTTCTAAGGTACATCTTCTATAATTCTTTTCTATAATTTCTACAGATCCGATTATCTAAAAAAATGCTCAATGTTACCAACATATCGGCCCTTTTTTAAGACAAACATCGTAATCGTGCCAAATCAGCCTTTTTTTTTGCAAAATTATGTTTTCGCCTACATAATTAAAAAATATTTATTATAATATCATTCTAAAATAGATATGACTTACTATTCATATAACTACTGATCTAATAGAATAGTTGCTGTTAATACACTTTTATAAATAATAATGGAAGAGACAACCCATTCTTACATTAGTCATTTACAACATTCTTTATCAAAAGGCTCGTTATTCGTTGATTCACAAAAACCTACAGATCAGAATTATCTTCAAAAAGCTAACCTTACAAATCGTACTCGGAAAAAGAACCTAAAAATCCGCCTTTTATAGTCACATTTTAAACAGACAGCCTAATTCTAGCTGCATCTCAACATTTTCTACACAATTTTCCTCCATCTGTTTTTCTCGCAAGCTCAAAATGACCAACAAATTCCAGCATTGTCAAGTAACCTGAGCTCAAAGCTTACATTGTAAACGACACGGTTACCTGTCCCCCTATTGTCCTCCATCCCCCGTCCATCCCCCGCTATCCCAAGTTTTGTTTGTCCACGCTTTCGACCGTAATCATGTCGTCCTGAGTAAATAACATAAAATTTAATACACTCGCCTGGTGTTGAGTCGTTATCATCTAAACCAGAGGATGTAGGTTAGTGGTGTTTGAATTTGAGCTTTTTTTTTCTGGTGAGAGATAATTGGTGGAGCTGTTTTTCGGATAGTAATTTTTTGGTAGTACCTTTCTCTGGTAATCTTTGTACTACGTTAATTTGATCTATGACAGGTAGTGGCAATGCTGATGCATATTTCGATGTACCTATCAAATAACTAAGCATGGCGTTGTGTCTATAATTCTCAGTTACTACAGTCATTGTAAGATCTCTACTGTTGCTTTACACGTGACTCTGTAATTCCTCGCCACATATTGCAGTGCTACAGACTAACTACATGCTTCAGTCATTTGTATTTGGGTGTTCTGCTACTTGCCAAATGATCTTTTCTTCTTCACATATAATTTTATTTAACATATTTTCTCCGATAACTATTAAAGAACTTTAATACTTTTACTTACCGCTATGTGTTTGTCTCTCAATGATATCAGAGTGTCTAGTGCGAGTTTCTTTTGCGTTATTGCTATCGACATGTTTATGAGGTTCGGCGGTCCGATTGACCCATGCGGTAAACGTTTTGATCGCTTTACGTAAAAACAACTCGCACTGATCGCTTTCAAGACACTGTTTACGATCCCCAGTCTCATTCCCCTCCTAATTTCCAGGAAAAAATTAAGCCATGCGCTCTAAAACACACAAAAAAAGGGCTTTACATCTTCCCTAAACTCCTAGTACCTATTTAAATCACTTACTAAACACCTTAAGCTTTAAAACACATAGTATAATCCTGCCGTAATTCTGGTGGTCGGCTTAATCAGTTGGGCTCAGGTGCTAACACATAATTGCGGTAACGATACGCCCCTGCTAATTACGAGAAACAAAGCGAATAGTACACAACCTTTGTGTTGTAGACTTATATGTGTTTAGATTTTTTTGTGAGGCTTTAAAGTTTCCTTACTGTAATTGTAAACTTGATAGTCCGAAGCTATTAAAGCGTGGCATAGTGGAATCTTCATCGTCATTTCAGTCGAAATTTGTCTTACTAATGCATATTAGTTTTTACAGTTATTAAATACAAATAACAATTTCGCTGTAGCTTCAATTATCTGTATTTTGCCTGTTAAATTAAAATTCACGCATGCTTTTGAGCGTTACATATTAAAAGCATACATGCAGGTAGCAATCTCGTGCCCAAATGTAATAAAATTTGTTCACTATAATCCAAAATTTCACGTGGAACACGCTCTCAAATATCAGCGAGCGAGTGAACTCAGAAAAACAATGAAAAACAGATAACAAGGGGGAATCTTTTGTTTCAAAAATCATTCCAACGTTTAAAAAAATTCGTAAAATTTTTCTTCTCACAATCGACGATGGAAGCAGAGATGCCTTTCATGTTTCTGTATCGGGTTTTTTTTATCACGGCACTGATTTTTAGCGAATGAAAATGCTTTTTCAGCGACCCTCCATCCGTTTTAGTTCTTTCATTCGTCTGCATCGGTTGTATAATATCTGTCTCGTCCGTAATGAGATTACGGTGGCGCTCGCAGCGGGGAGTAGCGGAACTAAAATTTTATTATTGATGACGCTATGATGTAATTGGATGGAATTGTGTGTTTACGAGTTAATGAGGTTGGCTGAGCGCAATGTTATACAATGGGGACGTGATTGATAGTCGGTGCGTGTGTGCATTTCGCTTTTATTAATTTTCGTGCAGGCGTGGGATATAAAATACAGCAACGTATTTTATTTTGTGCCTAAATTTTTTACATTATGCACTGAATACCTTAAATAGAAGCCGTATCTACTCAATCTTAAAATTCTCTTCTATATACCCTAAAAATCTCCATTATAACTGTACTAAATTAACTCGCCCAACGTATCAACAGCATAACAAATCAAAAGCTTAATTTCAGAACCACTAAAACATTAATGCTAACACCATCTACCTTGGAGTAGCGAAACAACAGCTTCCCCAAGTCCCCAACAGATGCCGCTGTACACAATCGACAAGACGTCAATACTAACCCCATGCATATTTTAGAACATAGAACGCATCATATCATGTTCCCTTAGCGGGATATATCATCAAAATTACTAACGTTTCGTCCGGAATGACTTGTAAAATATTCAACAACAAGGTAACGGCTTTTGTGCCCGCCTTAATGAAGTATAGACAGAGTTTGGTTAACTTTTTCTCGCGCTCAGTTATATATTTTATCTGTGCTAGTGTTGTTAGGTTGGTAGTTTGGCGGGAATATTATTTTTGTTTTCAGAATTGAGTGTGTATGAATATTTCAGTGGTTGGTACTGTGGGTAGAGTTTTAGTAATGGATTTTGTTGTTGGAGTATTTTCATTGATAGTTTCATTTTAAGTATATTGAATTAACATTGCAGATATTTCTGTTTGAATGTTTAGTTCAGATGATTACTTACAGGAGGTCTAAATTATTTAAAATAGAATTTTAACCTCATAATCATTTCATGAGTCTACTAAAAAAGGACTGGATAGATATAGGCTTCCTCAAATTGTAGTCATAAGAACCGGTCCTTAGCTTCTTGCATATTTTTGCATAATTACAAATCACACCTTTGGTAAATCAAAGGTGCAATTGAAATTGTATAGGAGAACCATCTTCAAGTTCCAAACCTTTCCATGAATAAACTATTATATAATTATATATTAATGAAATATTTTATTTTAATTCAATTTCTTCTAACTAATACATTAAAATAAAATATTTCATTCATATACAATTAATTAATATTAATATTTAATTTTTATTTCGGACAAAGGATAACCATTGCCATACAGCGTGGCAATGCCGTAAGTCTTTTGGGTACATTACCAGCGATGCGGAGGAGTTTTTCGACGCCGTACTTTAGATTGCTTTTTTTAATACTGCTTTTATTTTTATTTTGTAAGTTTTAATTAACTTAACCGAACCTTAAGCATATTAATGAATTATATATAGTTATTTTAAGCATGTTGTAAACCAGTTTTATTTTAAAGCTTTGTTTAGTAATTTCTTTAGTAATTTTTGGCAAATACTGTTTTACCAAAGGGCGCGATATATGTCTGATTACAAAAATACCTTTACCCAATAAATCTACTTAAGACGCTCTTACTTTAATTTAAAGAAAATGTCATAATAATTATCGTAAGTACATAAATCAAATTTTTATTACGTATTTAATATTTTCTTGCCGTTTATCCAAATCGTAACATCATTAGGAGTTCTTTATGATACTTACAAGTAAATTTTATTGCTTTTCGTGTAATCATTTGAAGATTTTATGACATCATTAATGGTAGGAATCAGCAATCATTAAATGGTGATATTTATAGATATTTGAGTTCGCATCGATTAAGGGGACATTTATTTTTAATGTGATAATGATTATAATTTTTATTACAATTCAGAAGAGTTGTGATAGGAAACTTAATAATATATTGTAGTTTTTTTTTAATAATATATTTAAGCAACAAAGTAAAACCATATATATACAATTTTTTATAAGCTACTTATAAATAACAACTAAATAATGCAAATAATTGTGTCTAACAGTTAGCGTCTGCTGCCGAACTAGGTTTGTGGCCTGTATTTCAGCAAGCAGCGCCTCAAGCCTTCGCCTAAGGTGAAACTTGTGAGCTTTAAAACAAAAGAAATAATTTTTACCCAAAAATATGCTTAACATTACGGTTATAACTAAACTAAATTTTAGTTCAAATAAGCTTAGAATTAATCTCAACATATTTCATTAGCATCCAAAACATTTCACAGGAAATTTCTGAAAAGGAAACCCGTAATCTTAGAACGCAAAGGCCAAGTGAAGGACACAGGTGTGGTTTTAGTCAGTAAAAGTCTGACACACCCTCTCGCACCACCCTGGAGCAGGAAAAGTCATCAGATGAATAACCACGTCAAAAAACAAATTCAAAACCTTTTTGTAACTGGCTTCTCCAATTTATTTCATTTATCTTCGTAACTTTTGGAATTTTTTAGCTGAAACACTTAACATACATACCTCATACATACACTATTATTTCTTAGACTAGTCCAGTGCTTTATATGATACTAGATCAAATAACCCTTAATAATCATAACAACCACCCCATAACCAATGACAAACTACGCTATCACCTTCAAAATTACATCCACATCATATCTACACAATACCGACAACCTCATAACAATCGTGCTAGCAGTTCTGGAGATGTAAACTCACTCGTATATACAACACAACACATACACGATAATAAACTTTATGACACTCGATGTAAGGTTCAAATTTGAGTGGGTGTTTGTCACAAAAGGTTTTGGACACATCAATTGGTATCTGCCTCGTGCAATACGGAGTGCTACAGACATGTTTGTTTATGGCTATGTACGGCCAGCAGAACAGGCTGGAGGTCGTTATAGTGGATAAGGGGGTGAGCAGAGATGTGAGGTCTGGAGTTTGGTATAGCTATTTGATTTGGATGTGGAGTTGCAGTTAGAGTAGGTTCGAATTGTTTGCGGTTAGAATATTGTGTTTTGTCAAGATTTTCACTTGGTGCTTTGTTTTCTATAATTTATAAATAACTAACGATTACCTTTCTGCCATCGGACAACCCGACGTACGGCGAGTATCCACCCTTACGTTGTTGAAATTTCAACGGTCCGGACTAAGCGTTTCGCTTCGTCGTTTATACCGCGTACATCAAAGGACTGGAACAATTTGCCTGCTGCGGTCTTCCCGTCCAACTATAATTTAGGTGTCTTCAAGGCTAGAGTGAATAGGCTCTTAATAAACTAGTGCGCCTCACCATCAATGATTGCATCGCTGCTTACCATCAGGTGGGATCGCAGTCAAGCACTGGTTTATATGAATTAAAAAAAAAAACATAGAATAGCCTGAAACTAAAAAAGCTAAAGTCGATATATCACTTAATTAAAAATTACCTTCTTTTGTTACTTTTCAAACTGATAATGTTATATCAGTAGTAGATAGTTTACTATACTTAAGTTACAATACAAAAAAATTAATATGTATGTATCGTTCTAACGCGTGTTTCCTTTTTAGGAGTTTATTGTACTTAATTTTACCGTTATATTATATTGTCGGTACTATGGATCTTTTATGCAGTAGTAAGAAACAATGTACAAAGGCGCACTTAATGGTTGGGCATTTTCTACCAGTCGCCCTAAGGTTGGAGCAGAAAGGTTAACTTTAGGGTAGTACCCTACACTACTATACTATGACAATCAACAATCGGTAGTGTGGCTTTCTATCGTTTAAAACGTTTTGGTAACTAAAAGGGTAGGTATATTTTACTTCTAAAAATTGAACCCTACAACACAACAACCAATGTTACTTTTTTATTATTTTGTACTTAGATAAACACACGTTTTGAAGTTGTTTGAAATATTTCTCCTTAGATAAATAAACCAACAAAGACGTCATCAAAATAAATATAAACGTTGCTATCAATATTCTGTTGTCCATACTAAACACTGTGGACAGTGCGTAATGGGTATTTATTGAGTGCAGCACCATCTGTCGGTGAGTGGAATAGCTAATGTTGTGTGCTACCCGACAATAGATGGCTCTAGTTTGTATACGATTAAATATTTTATACGATTATGGCGTTTACTTTAGAAGCTGAGTTAAGTGGGTTGGATAATTACGAGTGTTTGTATTTATGATGTTTTGTGTGCATTATTTAGTTTTCTTATGATCTTGTCTGCCTTTTCATCTTAGAACGCGGAATAACATAATACCTAATGATTCTAGTTATATATTTCTGTAATTTATTGTCATTAGTTCAAACTGTGTTGTGTCTATTTTGGAATGGACGAATTCTAATTTCGGCATGCATAGCATAGCATAATCAACCTCATAATGTTCCCACTGCTGGGCCTCATGCCTCCTCTCTAGGAGAGGGAGTGGGTCGTAATTCACCACGCGAGCCCAGTGCGGCTTGGTGGATGTCACATGTCTGCGAATTTTTGGTTGTATGACATGTCAAGATTGTTTACATTTAGTTAATTACCTAAACAGATGGAGTACAGTGTAGATAGGATCGCGTTTGACCACTATCTCACCTGACGGTGAGCGATTATGTGGTCGACAATGGAGCACGGTTGCCTAGAAGTAACTTTAACTTAAATTCACTCTTGACTTAAAGACCACCAGGTTATAGCTATCAGGAAACACAATCTCTTTCGATTGTTATGCAAATGTGTTGCTAATTTCAATGGCGGAATTAAAAGGGAAGTACCATTGCAAAGTGTACGTCATTGGGTCTTTTACAAGAGAAATAATTAGGTCTGCCAGAGTCAGAGATCGGAATAGGTAAAAGTATATTAAAAAGAGAAGCTGACTGACTGACATATCAACATACCGTATTTTCTTTACGATAAATAATCTATTACAGTTACGATTTTAATGCGATTTTTGTGACTGAAAGAAGTTTGTAAAGAGTACCATAAGCATATAAGCATAATCAGCCTTTTAATGTTCCCACTGTTGGGACTCAAGCCTCCTCTCTAGGAGAGGGAAGAGTATTCTTTACAAACTTCTCAATCCTTGGTTCAGTGCTACTCAAAACCAAACGCATATCGGCAGTGGCATCCAACCGATTTAGGTGCTTGTTTTAAATAATCAGAAGCGCCGAGAACCGCTGGTCACATAGATGATGTCGATGAAAATAAAGGTTGGTAACGAATATCAACGTCTTGAAGTTTTGTAAAGAAATTGCCTTTTGACTCCAAAATTCCTCAAAATTTATTCCCGACCATTCTTATTTATTAAGTTAGCTCCGCCGACCACTTGGGATGCTTCCAGGGACCACCAGTGGGTTGCGGACCACCGGTTAAGAACCACTGCCCTAAAGGAATGAAATGGGGTCCAAAGTTTTATGGAGAAACCTACAATTACGCGGGCAAAACCGCTCGCAGGAGCTAGTTTCATATAAAATTGTATTCCCAGCATTTTTGAGTACCCCCATTTAGTTTAAAAGAGTTACTTAATTAATAATAAGTGTACAAACTGCGGGTAGAATTAAAAATTGATTTAGTGCTGTTTCGCCCCAATAATGTTTCTAACGACCCCCGTTTGGGTCATTTGGGGGCTTAATAACGGCCTCTTATGACTTTCTGTCACTGCTAACTACCTCATGTTATTAATTGGCGTGATAATATTAGATTTTTTTTTTCAGAGAAAAAATATGGTACGAGATTTTTGAAAATGATTTTGGTAGTTAAGGAAAAATTGGTACTGCAATTTTGACTATGTTTTAAAAAAAATATAGTAAGTCCTGGACATTTATAAAATTACCTGAGTATTCAAAATTACCTGCAGTATCCCACATTTGATGATTTTCCTCTACCAAATAATTGTTAAACAAATATCGACTAAACACGTGTTTATATTTAGAACAGTGTATTAAATTACAAGATGAAACTGTCTTCGTACACAGAAACCTGGGTTTAATTTCAGGGGTTTAAGCAAATATTTACTTCCCGATGTGTTTACTAGAATCACTGACCTTTAATTTTCAACATGCTCACCTAATAATGTTGACTACTTTCCCAAAATCCGAATTTCTGCGAATCATAGTTTACAGGCGTGGTCTGCCACTAATTTTCGCCTTTCAATTTAGCTTGTAAACGCTGCCTAAATTCATTAATCGTACTGAGCGTTCATAACTGAACTATAGTAATTTTGAACGGCTCCGTGACTGATGGGAAGGGGCGCGAGAGGTTCAGAATTCAATTCCCAGTCAGCAACTGACAAGGGTACAGCTATCTATCAACTTTTGTTAATGGCGCCCAATTGGGACTGTTAAATTTTGGAGTTAGTTAAGAAGAAAAGTGTCTTTGAGAGTTTTGTGTTCATTTGAAATCATCTTTTTAGATTGATATTTTAATGTAGTATATACTCTTAAATGTGTGCTTAAGACGTCGATAACATAAAAAATCCTCATCTGCTCAACTATTGAAGTCTTAGATTCAGAATTCAATTCCCAGACAGCAACTACCAACTGTACAACTATTTATCAACTTTTGTTAATGGTGCCCAATTGGGACTTTTAAATATTTTGTAGTTAATGAACAAGAGAAGTGTTTCTGAGACTTAGTGTTCGCTTTAAACAATCTTTTGAGATTGTTATTGTAATGGAGTGAATTTTGAAATGACTTGCTTCTGCAAACCACGGTCGAAATAAAAAAGAAATCTATGAGTGCTTATAACCTCGATAAAACAAAAAAAAACCCTTATCTGCTCACTGTTAAAGCGTTAGGTTCAGAATTCAATTCCCAGTCAGCAGCTCACAAGAATACAGTATCTATCAACTTTTGTTATTGGCGCCCAATTGGGACTGTTAAATAATTTAGAGTTAATTAAGAAGAAAACTGTCTTTAAGACTTTTTGTTTACTTTAAACAATATTTTTGGCTTAATATTGTAATGGAGTAGATTTTTAAATGCCTAGCTTCTACCAGTACCGGTAAAAAAAACCTTAATTACTTTCGACTTCGATAGAATAAAAAATCCTAATCTAATCAACTATTAAAACGTTATTTATGAACATTCAGACTTCCACGTTTAACCTAATATTAGATACTAGCTTCTGCCAGCGGCTTCACCCGCGTAAAAGTAGGTTTCTCCATACAAACTTCCAACCCCTGTTTTACCCCCTTAGAGGTAGAGTTTCGTAAAATCCATTCTTAGCGGATATCTACACCCTATAAGGAACCTACCTGCCAAATTTTAAGTTTGTAGGTGTTATAGTTTCTGAGATTTCGTGATTAATCAGTGAGTGGGTTTTCGCTTTTATATATATTGATTTTTCCCTTCAAATTTATTCTTCCGCGGCTTTAATACGTTCTTATTAATATCTAGACTAAGGAAGATAAGTCTTGTATCATTAACTTCAAGTCTTTAATCTTAATTACCGACCGAGAGGTGCTCATTAATCCTTAAGATTCAAAGTAATCCTCTAGTCAACTTTCTCAAGATATTGAAATTCATCATAAGAATATAAAAGTGACTAGATAGGTACATAACAGACTTATCGATAATACATATCTGTGGAATTCACTGCCTGTGTTTTTTGATAGCTACAGCTTACGGACGATGAGGAATGGGCAGCTCGCCGTCCGGAGCGAGCCCTTGTCATCGACGGCACTTAGGTTAACTTCTGAAAGGAAAAACCGTTGTCCTAGAACATAAGGGGCAAATGAAGGACCTAGGTGTGGTTTTAGTCCGTAAGAATTTGACACACCCTCTCACCTCAAAAAAAGAAATTTAAAGTCTTTAAATCAAGAGTCAATAGCAACAGAAATACATCATCTGTGAAAATTTTAACTGTCGCTGTCCGTCTAGAAAAACAGAAAGAAAGAAAGAAAAATATTTTATTTGGTCAAACAAGGCGCAAATTTAGAACTAACAAATTATAAGTATATTATGTGAAAAGATATGCGCCACATCCGCGCAAAACAGCCGAACGCTCAGCATAATGCCGTGACCACACGCAAAATGCGATGAGTCTACGGCGCTGGTTTTCGGCGTGGGCCGGTAACGGTATCGACATAAAGACGTCGGCACGGTATTGTGTGCTAATAGATTTGAATAAGTTAGATAAAAAAAAAAATTAGGGAAAGAAAAACAATTAATAAATAACTGGTGGTAACATCTGGTGACAGACAGTAGGATAATGGACTCTTAATAGGGTCCCGTTGTTACCCTTTGAGTACGGAACCATAAAAACAAGACAATTTGTAGGTATCGCGGTTACAAATATGACTACACAACAGAAAAAAAACTGAACTCAAAGAAATAAACAAGTACTTAATAGATTTTGGAAAAATAAGTCTCAATCAGAGGTAACTTTTTTAATGTCCATTTGCGAGATTTACCCTAAAAAACATACATGCAAAGATAAATAGCGTATAACATTGCATAATCAGCCTTATAATGTTCCCACTGCTGGGACTCAGGCCTCCTCCATAATCCACCACGCGGGCTCAGTGCGGATAAGTGGATGTCACATGTCTTCAAAATTTTGGTTCTAGGACATTCCGGTTTCCTCACAATGTTTTCTTTCACCGTTTTGAGAGCAGTGGTGATGAAATAAATTACACAAAGTAATACGCCTGGCTGGGTTTAAACCCGAGACCTACAAATCGTAAGTCGAGGCCCTTACCTACCACTGGACCATCATTGTTCTCGAGAGTTAAATAAAAAATTGTAATTAATAAAAAAAAATCATCGAGATATAAGTACTAACGTACTAGAGAAGCTACGTCAAATAACTGAATTGTCCTATTTTCGTAATTTGAATCTTTAGTTCGCTGCAGCGCTAAAATAATAACAATTCGTCTAAACCGTAACTAATTTACCACAGCGCTAGATTTGCTGCGGAAGTGTATTTATTCTCGGCAAAAAGCGCAATGTAAATCACGGCAATTACGCGTTTTCTTCGACAAAGTGCGGCACGATCGCCGCAGTTGAACGGGACAAAGTAGGAATTTACGGTGTCTTCTCTAGTACGTTAGTACTTATATCTCGATGAAAAAAATATAATTTCCATCACTTCAAAACGAACTTGACACTTCTCAAATCATAACAAATTATAACCACAAAACGCGTTCAATTTTTTAACCCTCAAAAACCAAGTTAAAATTGGCGTGAGGTCCGGACGGCTGGTCAAATGGACCACGTTTAGATTTATGAGCGGTGGTCGGCGACCACTCCAGCCAAGCGTTAATCTGAGGTCTAATCGACCGGTCCCGGCGCGTTCCGCGAATGTACCAATTGATTTTTTTTTTCTGTATGGTGAGGGTTGGGTATGATTTTTTACAAAAATCGTGGTAAAAATAACGTGGGATATTAACAACTTGTAACTGAAATATTGAACATCCTTATCCCAATTAGAAAATTAGAATTCGGGGAAGCCGAAGGTTTTGTCTTTGCGATTATGAACGAAGTTATGATATCGAACAACTACCGGAAATACATTGTGAAGGTCGGTACGGTTGACATCTGTCGCGCATGCCATCGGCCCGGGGAATCAATCTGACACATTATTTCTGGGCGTTCTCATCTAGCTAACGGAGACTATTTGCAGAGACACAACCTCGTAGCCAGGATTATCCACCAGCAACATACAATCTTGTGGAATCAGAAGTATCGTACTACAGATACGTACCCGACCCAGTTCTCGACAATGGCAATATCACATTATATTGGGATCGATCTATCATCACTTGACAGAACTATTGTTGCCAATAAACCTGATATAGTAGTGATAGATCGACTAGAGCGTCGCACAATGATTGTTGATATAACAGTCCCTCATGACGAGAACCTCGTAAAAGCTGAGAAAGATAAGCAAACTAAGTATCTTGACTTAGCTCGCGAGGTTGTCGACATGTGGGAAGTGGATAGAGCAATCATTGTGCCGATAGTCGTAATGGCCAATGGCTTAATAGCCAAGAGCTTCGATCAACATCTGAGGAGGCTCTCGTTAGGCAGCTGGATCATGGGTCTGATCCAGAAAGCAGTACTCCTGGACACTGCGCGCATTGTTAGGAGATTCCTCTCTCATGAACCCTGACCGCTGGTTGCTTGGACCCTGTTCCCGATGCCGCTGGGCTACTATTTTTTTATATTTTTATATATATTATTTTTTGTTTGGTTTTATAAAGAAATATTTAAAAATGTAATAAATATAATTAAATGAAATAATAATATTCCACAACTATCACACAACGCCGTCTAGTCCCAAGCTAAGCAGAGCTTGTGTTATGAGTACTAGACAACTGATAAACATACTTATATATTTCTAAAGACTTACATATTATAGATAAATTACACCCAAACACCGAAAAAATTATCGAACTCATCACATAAAAATTTGTTCATTTGTTTGTTGTAATAACTTTAACGCAAAACCTTTAAGGTTCTATCAACTAGGTATCATCTATCTCCAAAAAAACAATATCCTATTTGTCCTCCATAAAAACCTTTACATCCATTTCTATCAATTAACAAGATACCCAAGTCCCGACATCGTAATCTTGATTCCCATCGTCTGCAACATGCCAGGGGCAGACCCCAAGGGGTCTCCAATGACACGGAACATGAAAAATTTCACCCCCCTTTCACCCCTCCTTCAACCCCTGTTCCAAACATAGTCCAGTGATTTTATTTTTATAAATTGTGCCGGCTGTGTCGTCGACGTAACGTATAAACGGTTCTGTTCTAAATTGGAGTGTAATAAAATTGTTATTTGTAGGTTTTAGATTAGTTTCGTAATAGTTTATGAGGTCTGGTTTTGAGTTATACAACATATAACTTGAATAATGCACACTGTTATACAACCCAATTAGAAAATTAAGTTTATCTAGGTCATTACAATCTTCGGTCTACAAATAATCGTCTTCTACGATGTCCCTCACACCGCTCTGGGCTTCAACTCTTCTTTTTTTGTCCAGGCGATATCTCTTTAGAATGCGCTCCCTCTGAATATCAGGATGGCGACCTGCCGATTTTCCTTTAAGGCTAAGACACGTGAGCATATTCGCTAGAAGTTAATAGAATCATCAAAGCACTGATTGGTTGCATTTGTTTTTTTTTACAATTATATTGCTTATTTATATGTATGTATCTAAGTATGTATTTACTATTGGACTTGTTTCTCTTCTGTTTGTCTATTATTAAGTTGCACCTGCCATGTAATGTTTCTGCACCACCCTAAGATTGACTGGTAGAAATTGCCTATATTTAAAAAAAATGCAATATATTTTTATTTACCATATTAAAGTTTGCAAACATTTGTCAGACAGTTGTCTCTCATCTGAAATCTCACATTTTGATGGCTTTTTGCAAGAGATCTTTAAGTCACAAACCACTGAATGAAGGTATGCTCATGTTTATGTAAAAAAAATTAAAACATAAATATAAAATAAACAATATAATTAAAGAAAACTAAAACATTCATATAGAAAACAATACACGGGGCTCTTACTTCAGAGTAAACTCACAATTGACCCATCAAGATATCTTAAAGAAAACCACACAATACCTTTATAATACGCATAATTATGCTCATTAAAATACCGAAGAAAAAGCGAGAAAAAAGCCGCAGCGTTTTTTTGACAAATTTAATTAAAAGATGACTGCTAGTACAATAGGTCCCACGTTTGGGCGCCATTTTAGTTGTCGGCCATTTTGTTTTTATTATAATTAATCGCCTTTTCTTTGTTGCAGGTACTCGGCTGTTTACTAATAAATAGGATATTGTTTAGTTAGATGTAAATGTTGATTATAAATAGATCGACGCACACGTGGGCCATGCCGGATTTGTACGTAAAGACGCGTCGCGTGGCGTGGATCTAATGTAGCTCTACAAGTCTAGTTGCCATATAAAATGTATGGAGACCGACGCGCCCAGATCGGCGTGGCTCACGTGTACGTAATGTTACTAGAAAATTGCAAAACATAAAATATTTTATGTCATCGAGATATAAGTACTAGAGAAGCTACGTCAAATAACTGAATTGTCCTATTTTCGTAATTTGAATCTTTAGTTCGCTGCAGCGCTAAAATAATAACAATTCGTCTAAACCGTAACTAATTTACCACAGCGCTAGATTTGCTGCGGAAGTGTATTTATTCTCGGCAAAAAGGTCTTAAGCGCCATGTGAATCACGGCACTTACGCGTTTTCTTCGACAAAGTGCGGCGCGATCGCCGCAGTTGAACGAGACAAAGTAGGAATTTACGGTGTCTTCTCTAGTACGATAGTACTTATATCTCGATGTTTTATGTCATGTAAACTTGATTTCTAAATAAGACACAGTTGTTGGAATTTAATGAATTTGGATTTAATTTATCGTATACAAAACGATTTTTACATAATAAATCGAGAAATTATAACCAAATAAATATTTATTACAATCATATGGAGTCTGTAGTTTTCCGGGGATATAAATATTTATAGAAAACAATAGTAATTCATATTAGAATATTCTATTACATTAGTAATTTTCTTTTTGTCTATTTAAGAATTAATGTTTAAAATATTCCAATATTGTATATTTTTATTTGGGACTACAAGAGCTAATCACGAGTTATAAATTGCTCAAAAGTCCACCAGTGCTTTACTGCGATCTCACCTGATGGTAAATCAGGGATGTAATCATTGATGGTGAGGCGCACTAGTTTATTAAGAGCCTATTCACTCTAGCCTTGAAGACACCTAAATTATACTTGGACGGGAAGACCGCAGCAGACAGATTATTCTAAAAGCAATGTTTTACTGTTATAGTGTGTATATGTTTTAATTTTATATTCATATCTGTAGATTTTTAGTAAAATCACTAAAATTTTAATATTTTACAAGCATTGTGTCGGCGCATCTCTATATTTTTTATGCAGTCACATCATTTGTAAAGAAATATCAGCAACCATCGAAGAAAAAACTGCTTGCTTCTGACCACGAGATGGCGCCACATCATTTGCGAGCTTGCTTCTCACCACGAGATGGCGCCACTTGTACCATCGTTTGCGAGCTTGTTTCTCACCACGAGATGGCGCTACTTGTACCATCGTTTGTGATGTTTGACTTGTTTATAATTTTTATTTATGAAGAAAGAAGAGTCCTAGTTCGAGAAGAATGTATTGTGTCGTGCCCTTGTCATTCTTCTTGCCCGTGTGCGTGATACTACTGGACGGAGAACTGATAAGGGCATGTCCTTTACAAAATCGTCGTGGGAAAGGCGTTTTGAAGATTATTTTCTGCATGCTATATTTTTTTATCCTTTTCTGACAATTGTAATCATGTTAATGTGTTCCTTTATTACTGTTTATAATCATACTTCTGTACCTGTGTTTGTCACCTAACTCCTAAGCGGCTTGACCGATTTGGATGAAATTTTGTATATATATTTAAGTGAGTCTCTGGATAGTTTGAAAATACAATAAGACCCGGTAGGTGGGGTCTGCAATTGGGTTCTTATTTTTTTTAATGTATTATATTTTGGACAGGACAACGGGACCGCTAGTTTAATATAAAAGCTATTAAAACCTTTTGCAGACATATATTTTAATGGATTATAAAGTATATGAGAAATTGTATAATTTATGTCTGTTTTAAAATTATATGTATCAACGAAGTTTTTTATAAAAATAAATTCTTTATGTCTAATTTGATTAAATATTATTAAATTTAAAAAAACTTTCATAGGTACACAGATCGAGGAAGAGAAACACCACCTAAGAATGCTTAGGGAAGCGTCATAGGATGATTTAAAAATAATTTATTTTTAATCATCCTTTTGCATTTCCCTAGGTTCACATCATTTGTCAAGAAGAACCAACAACCATCGAAGAAAAAAACTGCTTGCTTCTCACCACGAGATGGCGTTACTTGTACCATTGTTTGTGATGTTCGATTTTACGGTAGCAGTCAACTATTCTTTATCTCAGCGCCATTTTGTTTATTCGTAGTTGCAATGATCTCTGACAGACAGTAATTGTTAAATGGTAAACTGCGACGTTAAATCGTATAGTTATTGTGTAATTAGGTATTTAGTTTGTTAATACAGACTTTCCGTTTAATCTATTGTACAAAAATGTACCTAAGAATGTGAAAACATCTTTTTACTAAATATCTTAACTGCACTACTTGTATTAGTTTGTAAGACATTGTGTAATAAGTGCCTATTTTAAAACCGCATCCACTTAAAGAGCTTTTATAAAAATAATTTCTTTATATTTAAGTTGGTTAAATATTATTAAATAAAAACACTTTCCTAGGTACACAGGAAGAGAAACACCACACAAGCATGCTTAGGGAAGCGTCATAGGATGATTTAAAAATAATTTATTTTTAATCATACTTTTGCATTTCCCTAGGTTCACATCATTTGTCAAGAAGAACCAACAACCATCGAATAAAAAAACTGCTTGCTTCTCACCACGAGATGGCGTTACTTGTACCATTGTTTGTGATGTTCGATTTTACGGTAACGGTCAACTATTAAACCAATTGAGGCCCACAGTCACTTCTGTGTTTTCTGTTTAGTTTCTTCATAGTTGTATGTTTCTTAGTTTTCTTTCAAACTTGTGAGTGTGTCAATAAATAAATTATTATTATTAAATAATTAAATTATAATTGTGAAAAATTGTTACTATAAACATTGTTAGTATAAAAATTGATACTATAAAAATAGTTACTATTAATATTACATTTTTTGAGAGGTTCAGGCTCTCAGTATTGCCACTGACTTAAAATATAATATAACTGAAATCGTTACTATGTCTTAACACCACCATTATTCATATTTTGTACATAGATATTAAAATAAACGTGTAAAAGAGCTATTTATAACCTATTTGTAAAATAAACATCATTTATCATTTTTTATTAATCTTATGAGGTGAAAATAAACAAATATTCGTCCCTTAGCTTACAACACCGCTCAAGTCGAAAATTGGCGGTTTTCACATTTGAATGCCTTTAGATGGAGCTGCTCATTGCGCGTCTAACCATTGGTCACATGATATAGATTTTAGCCAGTCAGAAGACATAATTCGAAAAGTAGTGATAGCTTGCAAGTCGGCTGGCCTCTCAACACCGCACAGTTTTTTTCGTTTTCTGTAAAGTTGGTAAAAATGACTTATATGCGGTGTTGTTAGCTAAGAGACGATATGCCATAATATGCTCTTCTATCAATATTTGTCCTTTTCGTTTTTAGGGTTCCGTACCCAAAAGGTAAAAACGGAACCCTAATAATAAGACTCTACTGTCCGTCTGTCTGTCACCAGCCTGTATCTCATGAACCGTGACAGCTAGACAGTTGAAATTTTCACAGATGATGTATTTCTGTTGCCGCTATAACGTTAACATTATGAAGTTGTATAGATAATGGTACAGAACCCGTCGTGCGCGAGTTCGGCTCGCATTTGGCCAGTTATTTGAACTTTTATGTGTAAATGGTGTGGCCAAATCTTAAAACTTGATCTCTTAATGAAATGGCCAAGTAAAACTGGCCATATCGTTTTAAACGTTAAAGTTTGATGATATTACAATCTTCGTTTGGCCTACTTTCTTTAGACCTTTTATTATCATTGAAATCCTACATCAATGATATGGCCAACCAAGGATTGACATATCATCAAATATTAACGTTTAAACGATCTGGCCAGTTTTAGTTGGCCATTTTATGAAGTGATCAATTCTAAGATCTGTCCACGACATAAATAAATTTGACTGGCCTGTTGGTCTAGTGGTCAGTGGCCCTGACTGCTATGCCGGAGGTCGTGGGATCGATTGCCACCCAGGACAAATGTTTGTGTGATGAGCACGATCATTTGTTCTGTGTTTGGGTGTAATTTATCTACAATATGTATGTATTTAGAAATATATAAGTATCTTTGTCAGTTGTCTAGTACCCATAACACAAGCTCTGCTTAGCTTGGGACTAGACGGCGTTGTGTGATAGTTGTGGAATATTGTATTATTATATTTAGTTATGTTATAAATGCTGTGCTTGTATCAGTTAGTAAGAAACTGTATGATCCAGGTTACCTGGAAGAGATTGCGAATTGTGATAAGGTCGCCCATTGTATATATAGGGTGACTTTTATGAAGAAACTTTTATATTCTCATTAGTTTTATCACAATATTAAAACAGCTGTTTAAATACGCGCGCGCGCCTGCGACCGGTGACCACTCAGCTGTTAGCCGCGTGACGCCATCGTACCTACAATAGTGATAGAACACCCGCGCAGCTTGCAAACCCATAGGTGTACGCACCTAATCAGTGAATGTACCTACAAACTAACGAATAAATAAATAAAGTTTCTTTGGGAAAGTTGTTTGTAATCATGAGTACAATCACGTGTTTAAGTATCGGTCACTAATTACCAGTCACCCTATATAAGTTTTTCTTTCTTATGTATCTTGTTGTAAGTACAATAAAGTATATAATAAACAAGCTTCTGACCGCGGCTTCGTTCGCGTAAATGTAGGTTTCTCCATACAAACTTTGGACCCCCGCTTCATCCCCTTAGGGAGTGAATTTTGGAAAATCCTTTCTTCGTGCTCGCCTACGTCATAAAAGGAAACCTTGTGCAAAATTTCACGCTCCTAATCCCAGTAGTTTCGGCTGTGCGTTGATATGTCAGTCAGTCAGTTTCTCCTTTTATATTATTGATAATAAATAAATAAGAATTGTACCTATTTTAGAACTGTATTTGTATGTGTTTATTTTTTTATACAAATAAAGTCTTCAAAATCCTCATTATGTTGTTTTTTTTTTCATATAACGAAAGCCAGAGAACCTATACTAGTCTCATTTCAAAATTCGAAGGTAAACAGCAGAGAAGAACCCAGCACATAGGAAGCTTCTGTCCATTCTTTTGATGTAATATCATTAACATACAATGCGTTCTAAATAAGAATAGGATCGATTGCCATGTTGTGACGTCACGTCATACTGTCAAACCGCAAGAAATTGGGCAAAATTGAAGAAGTCAGAGATGAGCAAAATTGAAGAACTGGATTTTGATTAAACTTTTTTCGTTCACAGTTCGTAAATAAATCAAATTTTAAAAATTTCTTGTTATGCTTACCCTATTCATTCTTCGATTTGACAGTATGACGTGACGTCACAACATGGCAATCGATCCTATTCTTATTTGGAACGCATTGTAGTAAATACAATAACAGTATACAAGACTTACAAAATTGAGAGAAGAAACTAGACCACCTGTAGTGGTCATGCTAAATCATATTGGTCTGTGGGTCTAGTGGTCAATGGCTCCGACAGCTATGCGGGAGGGTGTGAGTTCGATTTCCACCCAAGACAAATGTTTATGTGCTGAACACGATCATTTGTTCTATGTATGGGTGTAATTTAAATATATAAGTATGTTTTTACACCACCTGCTCGATAATGCCCTTTTATATGTCATACAACCATCACTTAAAGCAAGTAATTTTGTCCCCAAGGAGATAATGTAGTATGGGCGATCCCTAGGGAATAATGAGATTTGAATTTGGAATGTCAAAAACCAATATGATGAAAATAATAATAATAATAAAATATTCCACAACTATCACACAACGCCATCTAGTCTCAAACTAAGCAGAGCTTGTGCTATGAATACTAGACAACTGATAAACATACTTATATATTTCTAAATACATACATATTATAGATAAATTACACCCAGACACAGAACAAACGATCGTGCTCATCACACAAATATTTGTCCTGGGTGGGAATCGAACCCACGACCTCCGGCATAACAGTCAGGACCACTAACCACTAGACCAACAGGCCAGTCATCAAATAGTAGATTATGTGGCTAGGGGATAAAGCAGTGTCTTTAAGTCGCGGGCGGCATGTTGAATTCCGAACGAAACGAAGGTTGTTAATTTTAATCCCGAACGTCAGTGAGAGATTTATATAATTAACTCCCGAGCACTGCGAGGTAGTTAATAAAAAAACCTGAGTGAAGTGAGGAATTCAAGCTGCCCAAGACAAAGACAGCTTTATCCCCGTGTTGGATACTATACTTTTTACACCATCTGTAAGATAATTAAAAGACAATTTAGTAAAACAAATCATATATGTAATAGAGAAATATATGTAACTATTATTTACGAGTTAATCTTACTCAAAATGTTTTGAGATTTGAAACAAACAAAATTCACTACTTAAAGATTCTATAGTTTAAATTTTCTATAACGCCCCGCTTGTTCATTACTTTTTTTAGAAACTAATAAATAATAAATAATAAATAATAATAATAAAATTTATTCAATTAACGTTTACAAAAAATTAACATTAAGCCAACAGTAACAAGGTTTCCCATACAATTATAGTGCCTAAAAATATACTAAAACTAAAATATTATTGAAGGTGCAATTAATCGTGGTTCGGAATAGCAATGTTTGATAGTGGACTGCCCGATCTAGGTTAATTTAAACCTGTGTTTCAGGCCATCACTTTACAGTCCAGTTTCATTGCGACAGTAAAATTTAAAGTTACAGTAAAACTATTTTAATAAATTATATTCTATTATAATAAACAATTATGAAAATAAGCTTATAGTACATTAATACTTAAAATTATGTCTATGAAATTATACAAAAATAAACACAAACGAGGAGATCAGATAACATTATGCCAAAATTTCTAGAAGTTGTTCTGTGTCTGTGTAATTGAGTTTCACTAAATATTCTGACAAATTCTTACTACATTTTTTATACCTTACACTATAGAAACTTAGTACTTTGTTAAGCCTATTATATAGAAATGGTCCTAAGAATACGTAAAAACGCTTAGTAAAGGCATGTCTGGTTTGAGGCTTTATGCAAACCAAGTCCTTCCTTCTCTTGTCAGAAGGTAGAGGGTCAAAAGGAAGTGCCGCATGCTGGTGTAGTACTATGTTTAAGATAAATAATTGCCGCACTGTTAGCACATTGCATGCTATGTAGAGCTGGTGCGAAGGAAATCTAAAAGGGCGAAAGGTAGCAACCTTGAGAATTGCTCTTTGAGCACGCTCTAACGGGAGTAAAATTGTTTTGGCCGCACCACCCCAAGAAGTTATGCAATATGTAAGGATGGATTGACACAAAGCTAAATAGACCTGTTTAATTAAATTGTAATCGGCTATGTTACGTAAATTTTTAAAAACATATATTAATTTGCGCACTCTCGTACACAGTAACTCGATATGTTTACGGAAATTCAGATTTGAGTCAATCGTGACACCTAGATATTTTAAATTGTCAGCTTTGGCTAAAGTCGGGCAAGAGCATGCAGTGTCAGCATACGTGCAGTTAATATGTGCGTGAATGTTTAGGTTATTAAGCGGTATGTTAGCATTTTTCATTGTAAATAAAATGTAATTTGTTTTATCTGCGTTTAATGTTAGGAGATTTTTCTGGAGCCACTTAGTAACAATGTCAAAACCATTTTGAGCGTATTCATACACCTCAACTTTTGACTTACCTGAAAACAATAGAGCAGTGTCATCCGCATATGACATTATAACACCATTTTGGAGCGACAGGCTGCATAGTTCATTTATGTAGATTAAAAATAATGTTGGCCCCAAAATGCTACCTTGCGGAATGCCAAAACAGCTATTTCTAAGATCAGAACTGGTATATTCACCAATTTTTACACATTGATGACGATCACTGAGATAGTCTGAAAATAGTAAAAGTTGTTTACCTCTTATCCCAAGTGATTCAAGCTTGCGCAAAAGTAAAGAACAAGAAATTGTGTCGAAGGCCTTGGCAAGGTCTAGAAAGATCCCAATTGTGTGCATACCATTATCCAGGTTAGTAGTAATATAGTTAGTCAAATTGTGTACTGCTTGGCTAGTTGATCTCTTAGCCCTAAAACCAAATTGACTATCTGATAGTAGTCTGTTTTCTTCTAGATATTTTATTAATCTACTGTTAATAATTTTTTCTAAAATTTTAGAGAGGCCTGTTAACACTGAGATGGGTCTGTAGTTATTCACACTGGTTTTATCTCCAGATTTGAATACAGGTGTGACCACAGCCTTTTTAAGTAGTTTTGGAAATATACCTTTAGATAAGCAAAGTTGGAAGATGTGAGTTAGAGGAGGGGCAAGTAGGTATTTAAATGTTTTAAGAATATTATTAGGTATGTTATCCCACCCAGTGGCACAGACATCCTTAAGCCCGCTTATAATTCTGACTACTTCGTTAACGTCTGTATCTAATAAAACAAAAGATTTTAATGTGGAGGATGTCGTGGTAGAGTTGTGTTGGGAAATGATATTAGAGTTGAGTGTTTTTTCAGCTAAGTTTTTACCAACGTTAACAAAAAAGTTGTTTGCTTTATTTATTGCTTCTGTTGGGTTTATACCTGACAGTAATATATCAAACGGGGGTTCGGGTTTTTTTGATCGAAATGTATGAGATTTTACAAACTTCCACACTAGTTTACTATTTTTCCCGGCCTTCTGTAATTCGTTTTTATCGTACTGATTTTTTAGTTTTTTCAAAAGATTATTACAGAAGTTCCGATACCTTTTATAAGTTATAGAAAGCACTTCGTTATCAGGAGCTAATTTTAATTTTAGGTGAAGTCTGTCTCTATGCCTTATACAACGAACGAGACCAGGGGTGATCCAGGGTTTAATGCAACTATACTTTCTAGGCATTTTCATAGTAAACGTGTATTTTCTGTATCGCAGATTGTAACGAATTTATGAAATAATGTAACGAACTATTTGCATCGTCTGAATTATAAACAGGGTCAAGATCAATACCGCGTATGTCATTTTCAAGAATTGACATATTGACTTTAGTGTAGCTACGCATGCAGTTTTTTCTAGGTGAACTTATTTGTAATGTTAGTAAAACAGCCTGATGATCAGTAAGCGTAGAATTAGTAACCAATGTTTTGGATGGATTGTTTGATTTTAGAATGATGTGGTCTAAGCATGAGCCAAAAACTCGTTTTATTCTGTTTTTTTTTTTTGTTAGTGGCCAGTTTGAAATTTGAATAAACTTGTTTGATGCACTAAAGTGCGTTTTTTAATTAAAGATAATGATTTGACAATTCGAATGTTGCATGTTTTTTCCATTTCATAAATAGTGATGTACCTCAACCGATATTGAACCAAAAACCGAAAATATTCGTAAAATTAATTTCGTTTTAAATTTATGCAACTAATTATGTTCGTTTTTGTATTTTTTGAGGGTAATTTGATAGATACAAATGTCTAACTCATAAAATAAAATATAATTGAAGCTTAAGAATTGAAAGACTAGCAAAAACATTTTTTCGTCTCGATTTGGTGATAATCCAGACGAAAATATAGAATTACTCAAGCTGATATTTTTGCCGACACATTATTACGACTCTACTAATAGGTACTATTAATAATGACTTCGGATTAAAAACTAATAATAGATAATTGTAAAAACATACATAATTATGTCCTATTCTTGTACTATTTTCGTATTGTAGTGATAAAAACGAATTGTGTGTCAGTTTCTTGTAATGCAGCCATTTGTATTTACAGCTTGACGACCAATGATGATAACTTTTTTAATTCTAAAGCATAAACTGCGACTGTCTCGTCCTGCTCTTGTAAACGAGATATAAAATTGTGTCGGGACGCCTTTAAACTGGAACTCCCTGGTAAAAGGAAGTAGTTTTAGGTGTGGGTCTAAGTATATTCTGTACCTACGTAATATTTTTTGATCGTAATTCAGTGTAGGTTTCACATGTACTTACTGCATTTTAACTTCGAGTTGATCGTCTTCAGTTTCCTGTTCAATCTTTTTTTTGTAAGTTTTGTAAAGATTCTTACAAGTTTAGTAAAGTTGTCAATCTGTCTTCGATGTCTTTTAAAATATGAACGTTAGCACAACCCACAGAGTACTTTGTAATATACTGGCACAACCTGAAGTATGCTCGTAACCGTTTTAGATTCTATAGTTCAACAGACTTTGTCGTCGCCAATGTTCAATAAACGATAAATATGTCTATTACGTAAAAAAAATCATTCAATAAAATATTGAGAGAATGACAAGTTCTAGAAATCAACACGGTCGCTAGGCTATGCAAAGAGTATTTATTCTGAATCTGAAGAGTCTGAGCTAGATGATTTGTCAGAATCGCTACCAACTTCAATTATAAAATTTTTAATTATATTTTCTGCGATATGACCCAAGTGGCACATTTTGTCTTCCACTTTAATGACATGTGAGATGCAGTCACTCCATCGCTGAGGGGATACTTGACGAATTCCTTCTACTATTAAAAGTTGGACTTCGTTGAATTTAAAAGTTGTGTTTCGCTACGTACCCTTTTACTTGAGCCCACACTAACTCAATCGGGTTAAGCTCCTGAAGGCCACTGCGGGCGCTACCCGCCGAGGCTGCGGGTTACCGCAGCCCGCGTGATTCTACTAGTTCCTCGCCGTTGCAGCGGGAGCCACAAACAACAGCGAACACTGTAGCCGTAAAACGGGTCGTGAAATGTGCTTTAATTTTTACTAATATATTCTACAGAAGTAGCAGGCCCGCTACCGCGGCGTACATGGGTGAAAACCGCTTCGTGAGATCTTAGCCTAAGTAAAAGGCCGAGTGTTATCAATTATTTTAGTTTTAAAATAAAATAAATAAAAATAAAAATACTTTATTTCAGACCGTGGTCCATATTATATTAGTAATCTCACAACTTAAAAACTATGTTAATAAAAGATAAAATAACAGAGAGAGAGAGATTTTAATTTAATTTAAATATCTTTTGCGTACACCTTCGTTCTTGCGTTTTCAATTCATATTAGACTAAAAAAACACTACCGTATTAGTCCCACTTTCCTTAAAGGTTCTATTGTTAAAAAAATCGGTATGAAAAATCGAATTTGGAGACATCACTTTTATCAAAAAGCAGGCAACATATTTCTGGAGTTTGACATTTACACTTGTCAAATCATTGTCTGGAATGAAAAAACGCATTTTACATTCTATATCTATATGGTTAAGCAAGTCATTATGTCCCTAAGGAGATAATGTAGTATGGGCGATCCCTAGGGAATAATGAGATTTGAATTTGGAACGTGAAAAACCGTCAGCATTATGTGAATTAGAATAATACTAAATAAGACAAATGTCTTAGTCAATATTACAGAATCGAATAAATAAAATCTTTCTTTTTCTACACAAAGACTTAGTAAGAATCTTAATTTAAGGATAACGATTGGTCTCTCAATTCTCGCGTAATTTAAGGATAACGATTGGTCTCTCAATCCTCACCTCCACTGACATATGAACACGCCCTAGCTGCAAGACGAGAGATATATCAGAAAGTCTAGTGTGTTAAAGATGGGCACCAGGGAACTGTTGTACCAATCATCAGGAGCTTCAAGGGACCGCAGACCTGAGTATATGGTTTTAATTTCAACTCGATACCTCGAGCTTTTCTCGATGTAGAAGGCGCGTTCGATCGCACTACTTTTAGAACGATACGAACAGCTGCAGAGAAACATGGCATAGACCCTATCATTTGTGACTGGATGGACAATATGCTGAAGGGCAGAGTTATAGAATCAACACTGCTATGTGAGACCAAAAGGGCGCATGTCACAAGAGGATGCCCGCAGGGAGGCGTACTCTCGCCAACACTCTGGTGTTTGGTGATAGACGAGCTGCTAATAGAACTGAACAAAGGACCAACGTACACGGTTGGATATGCAGATGATCTCGTGATACTTGTAAACGGAAAATTTCCCAACACTGTGTCAGGGATTATACAGGAGAGATTAAACATGGTTGAAAGGAGGTGGTGTAAACTCAACCACCTATCCATCAACCCAAGCAAAACGGTGATCATCCCATTTACCAGAAGAAGGGACCTAACAGCAATGGGTACCATAAAGCTCTACGACACTGTACTAGAGTTGTCCACAGAAGTAAAATATCTAGGAGTAATCCTAGACAGAAAACTCACGTGGAAAAGCCATGCCGAAGCGACAGCAAACAAGGCTCTAAGAGTATTTGGCATGTGTCGCTCTGCCTATGGGAAAACATGGGGCCTTAGACCCCAGGTTATCAAATGGATCTACACCATGATGGTGAAACCGCTGATCACATACGGGAGCATCGTATGGTGGACCAGAACCAAGCTGGCAACTTGCAGACAGGCCCTAAGCAAAGTACCTCTAGGCGTTCCCGAGATAAAGGGGTCTTGACAGACAAACAGACGAACAACAAAGTGATCCTATAAGGGTTCCGTTTTTTCTTTTGAGGTACGGAACCTTAAAAATGGATGGATTTTGTGAGAAGTGATATGAAAGAAAAGAGAGTTAGTGATAGCGGGACGGGTGACAGGACAGAATGGAAAAAAAAGCGTGCTGTGCTGACACCAAATAAAACGGGACAAAGGCAGGATGATGATGATGATGATTTTTGCTAACTGTATTTTTTTTCTAAAATCTGTAGCATACATAAGCATAGTATAATCAGCCTTTTAATGTTCCCACTGCTGCGACTCAGGCCTCCTCTCTCTAAGAGAGGGAATGGGCCGTAATCCACCACGCGGGCCCAGTGCGGATTGCTGAATGTCACGTCTTTGAATTTTTGGTTCTAGGACATGCCGGTTTCCTCACGATGTTTTCCTTCACCGTTATGAGAGCAGAAAAAAAAATCTGTGAATGCATCTTAAAAACGTTTTCCTGTAACTATAAGTGTGCAGGCACGAAACTTGCGATGGCCGAGTGATGGCGGCAGCGGGGCGACGCGACGCGGGGCGATCAGGCAGCGATATCTGGCGCGGCGGGCACGAAAAACACTGGCGGGCAGTCGTGCTCAAGCAGTGTTGTGACAAACATGAGTTTACGTCGAAGATTGGAGCCTAGTCTCCTACTGAGGGAATTATTATTACCTAGAGATGGTGTTTATCCAAAAAATCAACGAAGACGCAATTTGGGAGTATTTTCTACGATTTATTACGAGCTGAGGTGTCATTCGATTAAATTTTACATCTATACAAGAATGAGTGTAGAGACATTTGATTAAACATTTTCCATTTAATATTAATTTTCATTATAAAATAATAGTTCAATACAACCACGGATATCTATGAATACAACACTGTACCCGCACAAGCGACAAAACCAAACTAGTTTGTTCTCGTCGCTGCCGCGTCGCCGTCGCTCCTCCGTTGCCCGTGCATCGCTTGATCGCCCCGCTCCGCCGTCGCCCGTTTCGTGCGCGTCGCTATAGTCGCCCCCGCCCCCGCTGCTGCCATCGCTCGACTGTCGCAAGTTTCGTGCCCGCACACTAAGATCTCATACACACACCAGGCATGTTACCAGCGACAGAGGTAACTGCAGACCTATAGTGATACTTGACGCACACACGACGGATGCCGCTGATCTTTATTTGTTGAATGTCGACGGCCGCCTTCGACGCATCAATAGCTGCCGCCGACTCGACCCTCGTCGACGGCTGCAGTTACCTCTGCAATTGGCACCATGCCGCTCGTGTGGGTACCTGCCCTTACTAACCTATCTCGATAATTCACTCTGTATAGTGGCCAGAGCCGAGAACAATGGAAAGAATAGAGGGAAGCTTTTTTCTCAGCAATGGTATAGTATGGGCAAGATATATGATCCTCTTGACCAAATTTCAGCTACGGGTGGCCAAACGTCAATGAATATTAACCAAGTACGAAGGAACCAATGGGAAACCCCAAAATCCTGTTGTGGTTTCTGTTACCAAGACAACCAGGGAACAACTCCCATGGGTTTTGATTTAATCCAATTAGAGTTAAGTGGGTGTGATTAATCCAAGATTTTGTTCCACCGGGATTGATAGAAGTCGACCAATCAATTCTTATAAAATCTCTTATCAGGAAATCTGGTACCGTAGTCTCATGTTACGGGATTATTCTAGAGTCATGGGTTGACGTCTGAAAAGATTGCCCGTGGTTCTATAACGCAAGGTAAAAAAGGAACATAAAAGTGGGTTTTAGTCAGTAGTAAATGTCTGACACGTCCTCCCACTCCGGCCTAGAGTGCAAGAAGTCATGAGATGATTTCAAACCTTAAAAAAAATTGTTTGAAAGTGTGCTACCTTCCAAAGTGAGCTCACGCGATTGATTGAACGACCTAAACAGGAGCCTTACTATGATAATGTTAAAATGTCAGACGTACGAGTGAAAAAGAGTGATGGAGATATACACCCTATATAGGGTGACTGGTAATTAGTGTACGATACTTAAACACGTGATTGTGCTCATGATAACCAACAACTTTTACTATGGGAACAAACCTGAAATCGCGAAAAAAAATTTGCTGTTCAGAACATTTATGTTTGCCTAATGTACTGAACAGCTGATATTTTTTTCACGATTTCAGCTTTGCTCCCATAATAAAAATTGTTTGTTATCATGAGCACAATCACGTGTTTAAGTATCGTACACTAATTGCCAGTCACCCTATATACTTAGCTCCAATATACCACAGTGTCTCAAGACGAAAGTCTATGACCAGTGCGTGTTGCTAGTGATGACATATGGCTCCGAAACGTGGTCGCTTACAATGGGCCTCATCAGAAGACTTAAAGTCACTCAAAGGGCAATGGAAAGGGCTATGCTCGAAGTTTCCTTGCGTGATCGCGTCAGAAATGAAGATATCCGCAGGAGAAACAAGGTTACAGACATAGACCGAAGAATCGCCAAACTTAAGTGGCAGTGGGCAGGGCACATTGCTTGCAGAACAGATGGTCGATGGGGACGAAAGGTTCTGGAATGGCGACCACGTACCGGAAAACGTAGCGTTGGAAGGCCTCCCACAAGGTGGACCGATGACCTGGTGAGGGTCGCGGGAATCCGATGGATGCGAGACGCACAGGATCGGTCATTGTGGCGACATTTGGGGGAGGCCTATGTCCAACAGTGGACGTCTTTCGGCTGAAATGATGATGATGATGATGATAGCTTCATCCCTTTAACAGTTCGGTTTAGATCGTAAAATGGATCACGTTATGAGCTCGTGGTGGAGCCTTGAACTGTTAAAGGGATGGAACTGTATAGGCTGTATATCTCCATCCCCCTTTCTCGCTCGCACGACTGACATTTTAAAACGTCATGGTAAGTCATCTGGAACGCAAAGGGCAACTGAAGGAACACTGGTGGGTTTCAGTCACTAAATTCTGAGACTCCCTTTTACTCAATCTAGAATGGGAGGACCCATTTGAAGGTTTCCCACCAAAAAAGGTGCCTATCATATTAGTGGATCATATTAGGATCTTAGCAAACGTGAGCCGGTAGTTCACGCCGGAACACCTGCTCAACCCTTATCAAGCGCAATTACGATCGTGTATGGAGTACCAGCTTGATGCGCTAGAGTCGATTGAGAGGCGAGCCAAGAGGATCATCGAGCAATGATGAACTTGTTGAGTTGAAGCTCCAAAGCCTTGAGCATGGCCGCCGAGTTGCTGGCCTGTCGGTTTTCTATCGTTTACATTTCGGGGAGTGTGCACTAGAATTGCACAATTCAATTCCACCAAGTCCGTTCCATCATCACCCATACGCACAAAACGTTTTGAGAACACATTTATTAAGCGTACAGCCAAGGAGTGGAATTCCTTGCCGGAGTCTGTATTTCCTGATAGCTACAACTTAGGGGTCTTTAAGTCAAGAGTGAATACTACTACTTCTAGGCAAGCGTGCTCCATCGTCGACCACATCATCGCTTACCATCAGGTGAGATGGTGGTCAAACGCTAGCCTATCATTAATAAAAAATAAAAATAAAAAAGTAGTGAGATGCCTTCAGTCTGGGAGTAGAGACGACTTTCGGAGGGTAGTTGGTAGCAGCTGAATGGATCACCGAGAATCTAGATTAATTAATGGCGTGAGATTGGGAAGGTATATGACCAGGGGCCCATGCTATTTTTATAAATTCGTCATTCCAACACGATCCCACAGTCATTTTGCTAAAAGTTCGTAATCTGCTAATTCGTAATGGTCGATCATTGATCGGTCTATGGTCTCATAATAGAGTTGTGGTAAAACGACAATATCGAGCTTATTAAAAGCAATGAGTGCACAATGGCGTTCTAATGGTAGGTCACTGATCAAAGGAACTGTCAAAATTTTTGCAGATTACCGCATACGTCAGACATTCATTTGTCATTCATTATGTACGAGATTACCATTCTATGCCATTTATTTCAATGGAGTGTCAGTGGTTGACCATTGGAAAGTCATAATGACGCCATTATGATTACCAATACTTGTCAAAATCAACAATTATGAAATCAATGATAGACCATTCTGACACTATTGTAATAGCAGACTTGAGGCCCAGATTGGGACTGCCGTAAGCTGATCATGAACATAAGTAGTTCCTTAACGAGTAGAATGTGTGTGGGCTTGCGGACGACGAGCAGTAGGTAGCCCGTCCTAGAAGGACCAAGCCTGAGTCGTCAATGGCGCGTAGTGTTCCACGCGCGCCTCAAAGAGATGTCAACAAAACCGTAAGGGCCCAGTCGGGCTTGCTGACGGCGAGCAATGGGTGGCTCGCCGTCCGACCGACCAAGTCGTCGACAGCACGTACTGTTCCACGCGCGCCTCAAGGAGATGTCAGCAAATCGTAGGGGCGCAGCAGAACCAGCCCTGGGACGAAGGCAAAGAAGAAACAGGAGTAGGTTTTTAGTCAGTAAAAGTCTGACACTATCTTTCGCCCCGCCCAAGAGCGAGGTTTGTCATAAGATGATTTTCCCACCTAAAAAAAAAGGGGCCCAGTAGGGGGTAAAAAACTGAAAGGAAAACCGTGGTTTTATAACGCAAAGAGTAACTGAACGCAGGGCCGCCGACTCCGTAGGTGCTCAGGGGCTCGAGCACCCATGAGAAATAAACAGTGGGTGCCGAGCACCCCTGAGAATAGTCATCAAGAAATAGATCAGTAATCGCCTTTTAGGAAAGGGCGTTTTTCATTACCTGACGACCCGTTTAGCGCAGTGGTTTAGAGCGCCGGTTGAGAAGCAAGGGTCGCGAGTTCGATTCCCGCACCAACACAAATGTTTGTTGATGAAACAGATATTATTTGTGTTGGGTATGGGTGTTTGTGGTACCTTCGTTGTTCCTGGTTTTCATAGTACAAGGAAAAACTATAGTTTGGGACAATGTATGTGATGTTGTCTCAATTTATTATTTATTAACGATGCGGGCAACTTAGTACGAGTAGGTACAGATAGGTTACGTATAAATTATAATATTTCTTGATAATAAAACCTAGTTTCATTTTTATATAATGGTTTCATTTTTTTTTTATCAAACATAATTAATAATTAAGTACGCAGTATGTAAGTAGGACATTTATTTATTTGTCGGTCGATCAGTGTGTCTCGTTGAGAGCAGTGGTGGCCAAGTGGTAACGGCCCCGACTTACGAGTTGTAGCTCGCGGGTTCAAACCCAGCCAGGCGCATTACTTTGTGTAATTTATTTCATCACCACTGCTCTCAAAATGGTGAAGGAAAACATCGTGAGGAAACCGGTACGTCCTAGAACCAAAAATTCGAAGACATGTGACATCCACCAACCCGCACTGGGCCCGCGTGGTGGATTACGGCCCATTCCCTCTCCTAGAGAGAGGAGGCCTGAGTCCCAGCAGTGGGAACATTAAAAAAAGGCTGATTATGCTATTATTATGTTATGCAGTGTGTCTCTTCACACACTTCGCCACTTTTACGAGTCGTCAAATGAGCATGAGAACCCATGAAGTTTTCTAAAAGCCGGCGCCTCTGACTGAACGACCCAGGTGAATTTTAGTCAGTAAAAGTCTGACACACCCTCTCGCTCCACCCTAGAGTCAACTAAAATATAAATATCTATACCTTTGAAAGCGACCGTCTGACCTACGTACGCGCGCCTTTGGGTTTGAACCCCAACCAGACAGTTCTTCAATTAAAAAATTTTCAGAATATACCTGAGTTTGGATTGAAATAGAAACAGACAAGCTCTAGTTACATACCTATGAGATCATATGAAATGGGTCTAGTGGCTACAACTGTAACGGCTGAGCAAGGTTCAGTTTGTAGGCCTCTCACAAGGTGGACGTATAGACATCCGGAGATATGCCTTAATTGCGGAATAGTAAGGAGTCCTAGTGATGCCGCTTATCTCCCACCATAATAATTACAACATTCACAAAAAGTCGTATAAATGATTGCATTTTAAAAGAACTTGGCATCAGACAGCGCCTATCATCCACAGTGCAGACTGCAGTCGCGCATTTTGAACTTCTTCGACCATGTATCTCGTCGTGGTAATGACTCCATAGAGCGTCTCGTAGTGCAGGGCAAAGTTGAGGGCACCAGGCCACGTGGTAGATCACCAATGAGATGGACAGACCAGATCAAGGCCGCAACTAAGTGCTCGGTTTATGAATGTACTCAGAAAGCTGCAGTCCGCGATGAATGGCGCCGTGTTACCAAGATGATCACTCATCGTGATTCACAGCGATGACCACGATCACTCTGGCAAGAGTGTACCGACTGAGAAGAAGAATGCCTTCATTTCGGAATAGTAAGGAGTCCTACAAAATAAGAAGAAAGCAGCTACACTAAATTTGCATACGCACACTAAGAAGAAAGCAGCTACACTAAATTTGCATACGCACACTAAGAAGAAAGCAGCTACACTAAATTTGCACATGCACACTAAGAAGAAAGCAGCTACACTAAATTTGCACATGCACACTAAGAAGAAAGCAGCTACACTAAATTTGCATACGCACACTAAGAAGAAAGCAGCTACACTAAATTTGCATACGCACACTAAGAAAAAAGCAACTACACTAAATTTGCATACGCACACTAAGAAGAAAGCAGCTACACTAAATTTGCACATGCACACTAAGAAGAAAGCAGCTACACTAAATTTGCATACGCACACTAAGAAGAAAGCAGCTACACTAAATTTGCATACGCACACTAAGAAAAAAGCAACTACACTAAATTTGCATACGCACACTAAGAAGAAAGCAGCTACACTAAATTTGCACACGCACACTAAGAAGAAAGCAGCTACACTAAATTTGCACACGCACACTAAGAAGAAAGCAGCTGCACTAAATTTGCACACGCACACTAAGAAGAAAGCAGCTACACTAAATTTGCATACGCACACTAAGAAGAAAGCAGCTACACTAAATTTGCACACGCACACTAAGAAGAAAGAAGCTACACTAAATTTGCACACGCACACTAAGAAGAAAGCAGCTACACTAAATTTGCACACGCACACTAAGAAGAAAGCAGCTGCACTAAATTTGCACACGCACACTAAGAAGAAAGCAGCTACACTAAATTTGCATACGCACACTAAGAAGAAAGCAGCTACACTAAATTTTCACACGCACACTAAGAAGAAAGCAGCTGCACTAAATTTGCACACGCACACTAAGAAGAAAGCAGCTACAGTAAATTTGCATACGCACACTAAGAAGAAAGCAGCTACACTAAATTTGCACACGCACACTAAGAAGAAAGAAGCTACACTAAATTTGCACACGCACACTAAGAAGAAAGCAGCTACACTAAATTTGCACACGCACACTAAGAAGAAAGCAGCTGCACTAAATTTGCACACGCACACTAAGAAGAAAGCAGCTACACTAAATTTGCATACGCACACTAAGAAGAAAGCAGCTACACTAAATTTTCACACGCACACTAAGAAGAAAGCAGCTGCACTAAATTTGCACACGCACACTAAGAAGAAAGCAGCTACAGTAAATTTGCATACGCACACTAAGAAGAAAGCAGCTACACTAAATTTGCACACGCACACTAAGAAGAAAGCAGCTACACTAAATTTGCACACGCACACTAAGAAGAAAGCAGCTACACTAAATTTGCACACGCACACTAAGAAGAAAGCAGCTACACTAAATTTGCACACGCACACTAAGAAGAAAGCAGCTACACTAAATTTGCACACGCACACTAAGAAGAAAGCAGCTACACTAAATTTGCACACGCACACTAAGAAGAAAGCAGCTACACTAAATCAATTTCTAATAGCACACATATTCAGAATGGGCGGAGCATGCACTTGTAAACACTTGTTATTTGGGTTCATTCAATGCACACGCATGCAATCAGGGTGATATCCATGCCCGAGCCGCTCAGGCTTTCCTCACCGCAAGACGCATAAAAGTGGACATGCAAGTTTCCTCACGATGTTATCCTTCACTGTTTATGAAATAACATACAAAATAAGGCGCCTGCCTGGGTTTGAACCCGCGTCATATGACTTACAAGTCGGGGCCGTTACCACTGGACTGCCACATCTAAGGTACGTTCAAAATACCATAAAATTAACTAGGTACGTATTGGCGACTCAGGAAAGTCAGGAATGAGGATATCCGCAGGAGAACCAAGGTCACCGACATAGCACGAAGAATCGCAAAACTTAAGTGGCAATGGGCAGGGCACATTGCTCGCAGAATGGATTGCCGTTGGGGCAGAAAGGTTCTGGAATGGCGACCACGTACCGGAAGACGTAGCGTTGGAAGGCCTCCTACAAGGTGTAACGGTTGCGGGAGTCCGATGGATGCGAGATGCACAGGACCGTTCATTGTGGCGACACTTGGGGGAGACCTATGTCCAGCAGTGGACGTCTATCGGCTGAAATGATGATGATGATGATGATGATGTATTGGCGACATATGGTTTTGAGTACCTACACTGCAGTACCTGTTAAATAAATATTACATAAATAAATATTTTTACGCTTTGGGTACATTCATTTTTTTCTTTCTTTCTTTAATATAAAGTCAAAAGATTCCGCTGTATGTCTGTCTGTCACCAGGCTGTATCTCATGAACCCTGATAGACAGTTGAAATTTTCACAGATGATGTATTTCTGTTGCCGCTAGAACAACAAATACTAAAAACAGAATAAAATAAATTGTGTAAAAAAAAAATGAACTTCATCTAACGCAATCCAACGCGATGTTTGACGAAGAGGCAACGCGAAAATAGAGAGATATCGCCTGAAAACTCTGTTAGCATTCGGTAATTCCGTGATTTACTCGAATATTTCACAAAACTTGTTCCAGGAAATACGTGTTTTTTTTAAATCTTTTAAAAGTTTTTGAAAAAAAATTGTCATCATTTAGAATCTTGATTAAATTTGCAAGGCTACTATTGTTATACTTTTTTAACTTTATAATTTTTTAGTAAATTATGAAGTGTCAAAGTTCATGCAAAATAACAGATTTTCAGAGGTCTTTACTGGATTAGTTTTACACGAATTTATAAATTGATTTCAATAGAAGCCTAGATAATATCCACAAGATACTGTGTTTCCAAAATATCTAATGAAAAATGTGTAATTACGTCATAATCGCGTAAGAGCGGTTGTATGAAAAACAGTGAAAATGTGTGTCGAGTTGCAACCCCCTAAGACGTTATCTCTCCTTTTTTCGGGTTACCTCATTATCAAACATTGCATTTGCATGCGTTGATTAAAACCACAAGCTTTTAAACCATGCTCACGTTTTTTTTAGGTGGGAAAATCATCTAATGACAAATCCCGCCCTTGGGCGGAACAGGAGATATAGTTTTAGACTTTTACTGACTAAAAACCCACTCCTGTTCCTTCTTTGCCTTCATCCCGGGGCCCCGGGTTTCACTTTCACACTACCCGTGGCCCCAGTAGGCTTCGACCCTGCGGGCCCCTACGATTTGCTGACATCGCCCTGAGGCGCGCGTGGAACAGTACGCGCCGTCGACGACTTGGGCTCGGTCCAGACGGTTACCGGACGGTCGGACGGCGAGCCACCCATTACTCGCCGTCCGCAAGCCCGTACCTACGAAACCATGCTCACGTTGACGATAGACAGCTCGAGAAGGGCCCTCTTTCTTACTCTCCACCAAAAATTACAGCATCAAAAATAGTGCAAAGTAATTAATTCTGTAGGCTTCATTTAGACACATTCATTACGTACTAAGCCCCAGGGCTAACCAATGATAATATCAATTAAATTCAATTACAGCGATTCTCACTTTAATTGGTTGTCAATTTAATGGGTTTCGGCCGTAGGGGAGAAATTATTGCAGTCTATATTGGTCAACGTGTGTTTTGTTGCAAACTAGTGTTTTCAGGCGACTTTTCAAGAATTTTTCTAAGTGTTCTATGACATTTCGATAGTGATGAACGCAAAAATGTTCATCATTTCAGCCGAAAGACGTCCACTGTTGGACACAGGCCTCCCCCAAGCGTCGTCACAATGAACGGTACTGTGCGTTTCGCATCCATAGGATTCCCGCGACCTTCACCAGGTCATCGGTCCACTTCCTAAGTTAGGTACTGTTAGGTCCGTCAAAAAATTCTGAATTTATTAATGATATTTTTTGATTCTGAGTGTAAGACAAGAATGGATAAAGTGAGAAATGAGTATATTAGGGGAAGTTTGAAAGTGGCGTGAAAATTTGAAAGGGAATCGTTTGTCTTGGTATGGTCATGTGGAGAGGAGGGATGAAACGCATGTTACTAAAAGAGTTATGAATTTACATGAGGATGGATGGAGAGGGAGAGGGAGGCCAAAGAAAAGATGGATGGATTGTGTGAGAAGTGATATGAAAGAAAAGGGAGTTAGTGATAGCGTGACGAGTGACAGAACAGAATGGAAGAAAAAAACATGTTGTGGCGACCCCAAATAAAACGGGACGGGACAAGGGCAGGAAGATGATGATGATGATTTTTTGATTCTGAGATTACGTAATTTCCTGCAAATATAGCATAGCATAATCAGCCTTTTAATGTTCCCACTGCTGGGACTCAGGCCTCCTTTCTCTAGGACAGGGAATGGGCCGTAATCCACCTCGCGGGCCCAGTGCGGATTGGTGAATGTCACATATCTTCGAATTTTTTATTCTAGGACATGCCGGTTTCCTCACGATGTTTTCTTTCACAGTTTTGAGAGCAATGGTGATGAAATAAATTACACAAAGTAATGCGGTACAAGAGATGGTAACTTATAAGTTTATTAGCGCAAAGACACATTTTGCCATGACTTGGCATGCAAATATCAAAATATGAGTGGTAGGCATTTTTGTGGTACTCATAGTAGGCATTTTTTTTTAAGCCAATGCATTTTCTTTCTTTTTCACGCTCGAACTTTCATGAAATTTCGCTCGAACTTTCGAACGATTTTCATGAAACTTGGTATACGGATAGACCATAATATCCTGAATTAGTACATAGGGTACTTTTTTATCTGACGCCTGAGTGTATTTTGTGTTTTTGTATTGTATTTATGTACATAGTTAGGTTTCAGTATAGTTTAGTTAATATTTATGTATTTTATGTAAGACAGTGTTTATATTTTCGTTCACAGTTCGTAAATAAATTAGTAATTAATCCAAAGGGTAAGTTTCCTTGGGACATTTTTTTTTTTACTTTTACGCGGGCAAAACCGCTGATAGCAGCAACTTAATAAAAATATTGTATTCAACAACATGACAAAACTTTTACCACATGTTAAAAGTGAAAATACTAAGGCAAAATCTGTTTCGTGCGGATAACGCCCGGGTGTAACCACTGTGTGGACGGCAGTCGAGGTCGCCTCCTTCTGCGAAGCAGCAATGTTAGCAAAGGAAGAGGCCGCACGTGCACGTGCGAGGGAGCGGCCCTCACGCCCCAGCCGCCGGGATCCCGATTTCCGGCCATCATAGGCGCGGGTTTGCGGACGCCGAGCAATGGGTAACTCGTCGTCCGACCATCCGGTAACCGTCCGGACCAAGCCCAAGTTGTGGACGGTGCGTACTGTTACACGCGCGCCTCAAAGAGATGTCAGCAAACCGTAGGAGCCCAGCAGGATCGAAGCCTACTGGGGCCAAGGGTCTGCTTCTGAAAGGAAGACTCGGCCCTGGTATGAAAGGCAACGAAGAAACAGGAGTGGGTTTTAACTGAGATTGAGATTAGGTTTTTCAGGACTGCATTACAGAGCGGCACATCCTACCGTCTCTGGGAAGTTGGGTTGTCGGGCGCATTTGTATTGGAGCAAGCGAGTCTCCAGGCATCCATAGCCTCGGTGAAGCACGGCACATCAAAAGAAATCAGTGTTGAAGTTCGAATATTCCTGATTAATTTATCAGTGCTGTGGACCGAAAAATTTATATATATAAAAACTGGGCAAGTGCGAGTCGGACTCGTGCACTGAGGGTTCCGTACAAACTTGAAACGTAAAAAAATTTTTGAGTTTCAATTCTAAGTATGGGGAACCCCCAAAATTTATTGATTTTTTTTTTATTTTTGTGTGAAAATCTTAATGCGGTTCACAGAATACATCTACTTACCAAGTTTCAACAGTATAGTTCTTATAGTTTCGGAAAAAGTGGCTCTGACATACGGACGGACAGACAGACACATGACGAATCTATAAGGGTTCCGTTTTTTGCCATTTGGCTACGGAACCCTAAAAACGAAATACCACTCACTGATTAATCACGAAATCTCAGAAACTATAAAACCTACAAACTTAAAATTTGACAGGTAGGTTTTTTATAGGGTGTAGACATCCGCTATGGACGGATTTTCCGAAATTCACCCCCTAAGGGGATGAAACGGGGGTCCAAAGTTTGTACGGAGAAACCTACTTTCACGCGGGCGAAACCTCTGGCAAATGCTAGTTAATTTATAAAAATATGATATTAACTAACAAACAAAACACGTGGTATTTCCTGTATATCTTAATGTATAAAAAGTATTCAAAAAAACATTTTTGAGACGACGAAACACACGCCACTCTTTGACAGATAGAACATAAAAAGGCAAAGAGCTGCAGCAAACATAAAAAAATAAAATAATTTAAAAAAATAGCTTTATTTTCCTTCTTCATTTTTATTCCTTAATTAACTATTGAGATTAACTTCGAAACCCGGGGCCGTGGGACGAAGGAACAGGAGTGGGTTTTTAGTCAGTAGAAGTCTGACACTATCTCCCGCTCCACCCAAGAGCGCGATTTGTCATTAGATGATTTTCCCACCTAAAAAAAATACTAATTAACTTACGTAAGTGATGTTTTCATATCTTGATTTTTAATAATTATTTTACTTAAGTATTTAGTCTCTACAAGGACCTTTTTTAGTCCTCCAGACATTTCCACGTTAATTTTTCTCAAATTACTCTGCTACATATTTTTTCTCATAGATCTACATGTACCTATAAATGGAGAAACTGACTAACTGACATATCAACGCATAGTCAGAACTACTGGGATTAGGAGCGTGAAAAATTGCACAAGGTTTCCTTTTATGACGCAAGCGAGCACTATGAGAGGATTTCTCAAAATTTAATTTTACATGGAGCGACTGCTCATCAGACCTCCACAGTCCAGTTACTAGGCAACATAATACTCCGTGGACTTTCTGCCCCCCTAGCCAAGTTACAACCGTTTCGTTTAGATTCTCTCTTCGTCGATCGCCTGGAGTAGGCCACGCCTCCGATTCCTTTGTTCTGACGTCATCTTAACGCTCAGTCACGTGGTCAGAAGAAAGGAAAAGGAGGCGTGGCCGACTCGAGGCGATCAACGAAAAGAGAATCGAAACGAAACGGTTGTAACTTGGCTAGGGGGGCTGCCCCCCTAGCCAAGTTGCAAACGATAAACGTGAACGCTTAGTAATCTCCAATAGATTTTCAACTTTATACCTAAGAGCATAACTACTGAGCGATAGCGACCGGAACGAACGAAAACACTATGTAATCTTCAATAGATTTTCAACTTTATTTCCAATAACATAAAGTTCAAAATCTATTAAAGACTACTGAGAGTTTACGTTTATCGTTTGTGACTTGGCTAGGGGGGCTGGTGTCTAACTACCTGTAACGACTATCAAAGATCTACGAATGACAACCGAGAACAACGGCTTTACGTGCTGTCCGAGGCAAGAGGTGTCAGCAATGTTCTAGATAAACTTAGAAACATATATATGATTTGAAAAGTTCTCATTGGTATTTGCCCAGTTTCGAACCCGCCTCTCATCATGCATGAGATGAGAGGCGAGTGTCTTAAACACTGGACTATCACACTTGACTTATTCCAGAAATTGACTAATAGATATCGCCGTCAGCGATAATACTACAATTTTACCTATATTTACTTATTTATAGTCTATACTAAGATCCCAGAGCTGTCTGACATAACTTATTTTCACATGGATGAAACCTTAGGTTCTCAGTAGCGTCTTATGTGCTTTGAATACCTGTGTGCTTGTGGAGCTCCACCTTGAGCAGGTACCAGGTGAGAAAGGGAACTAAAAATAACGAGTTAGGTACTTAACTTAATTTTTTATGGCTTATTTTTATATATGTTTTGTAGAATATTATTCTAAAGTAGTATCATAAGTGTCAGACACTTTCCATGGACCAAAACTTCTGTCAGACGCTTTAAAGCTCCACAAAAAGTAAATAAACTTTACTTATTTTTACATGTCTGATTTTTAAATATGTTACTAAGATAACTATTACAGAGTTATGTTTCATTAGTTAGACAAATCGTAGTGACCAAACATCCAGTCAGTGCATGAAATCGTCTCACTCGCTCTGAAACGCATGCGTGCTCTCGCGCTCATACTCTCGGCTGAATAATTTTTGAATTAGTCTGACTTCTGAAATATAACTTTGTAATAATTACCTCAATAACATATTTAAAACTCAGACATTTAAAAATAAGTAAAGTTCTTTTTTTTGAGCTTTATAGTGTCTCACAGAAGTTTTGGTCCATGGAAATGTTGAGTAAAAATGTCAAGCATGCGAGTGAGAAAGAGGGATGGACCCTGCATAGCTCCATCTCTTTAACAGTTCAGTTTTGGCCGTCAAATAAATCGCGTTAAGTGTCGCCGCACACAGACCGCCGGCCACAACCACAAAACGCCGAGACTCGGCGTTTTCCTGTAGTTTTCATACATTTAATATGGACTCGCCGCACACGGTTGACAACGCCGCTGGCCGCCACACGCTACAAATCACCGCTGCTCCCTTCTTGTGGCCGGTACTGGTCATTAAATGCCGTAACAAAACGCCGTCACACGTCACTCGCGCATTTAAACCTTCTTCGTCAGAATTCATTATGCCCCCGGCCCCAAGTGGCTGTCGCGTGCTTCAGCTTCCTTTGTGGCCGCTTCTAGCTTTTCGTGGCGGCGTTTCTGGCTGTCGCGTGTGTGCAGCGACCCTAAGAGCTCGTAGTAGGGCCTCAGGACCAATCTTAGCTACTTAATAGAGGACTAATACACAAGACAATAAAATAAAAAATATAACTTTAATAAAAACCACGGGTCACGTGACACGTTAGTCGCACGCAGATTGACAGTTAGGCAAGAATCTCCACAAAGTGGGAGGAGAGATGATGCCGTCATGACTAGACTAGACCCGCGCAAATCAGGACGCCTGGCAACTATTATGCTAATGCTATTACTATGGTTATTATATTTCCGCCACTTGAGGTTCTCTGCAGCGCTGCGGCAGGACCGGCACAGCACGACGAGCTAGGAAGATGAGAAGGCGCAAGAGTATCGACACAAATAGCGTTTCACACTAAAGGCCTACCCATCTTCCATGGAAATAAAGACATTCCGTCTGGTCTTTTGCCATCGGCGCGTGCCAGGCCATGAGGTTCCAATACGGTCGGAACGCTGACGGTGACAAGAGCGCGTCGGATGATGTCGTTGATATTCACGTGCCGTGCTATGCGACCCGCACTTCGGCAGCATGACAGACAGTGGTATCCGAGACTATTGACAACTTCGCCACAGTGGCAGCGATGAGGAGAGCAACAAGGAGCGCCAAGACGTAGGAAAGCAGCGAGGGTCGAACAAGGTGTCTATGTTCGACGACGGTAGTGCATGAAGTCAGAGACCCGACTCCCACTCCCTCACAGCTAGAAGGTACGCTCCGTAGTAGTCACAGATGTTGCCAACAGATTTTCTTGAACTACTTTGCATAGCGGCTCATCCCACCGTCTTTGGGAAGAAAGGTCTTCGGTCTATTTGGAATTCGGGCAAGCGAGTCTCCAAGCGTCTATAGCCTCGGTGAAGCACGGCACATTAAAATCAATCAGTGAGGAATGTAGGATATTCCTGATTAATTTTTCAGTGCCGTGAACCGAGGATATAAAAGCTGGTAAACTGATACTGGTAATTTTACAGACGCTGAGGCCTCCCATACGGATTGGAAGGGTAGCTTGAGCCCAAGCTCGATCGTCCATGGCCACATTTAAAATAGATGAAAGAGTATGTGGAATAATTTAGTCCATTTTTTCCAAAAGATGAATATGTTTCAACAAATGAGAAGCACGGAGAAAATATGTTAACTTAGGGCCAAAACAGCAGAAAAACGAATTAAGGTGATGGCCGAATGCATGTTTATTTCAAGCAATCTTCCGAAACCTCATTAAAATTTTGAATTTTTTCCTCAAAAAGGTTGGAAAATAGGAAACCCAAGAGAGCTTTTTTCCTTAATTTTTATTTCTGGGGCTATTGTGTTAAATTTGGAAAGAGTCAGTTGTCTGTCGGTGCTTCTTCTACTTCTTTTCGTGTCGATGTACTCTAATTAATTTTTTTCTGACCTGTATTTGGCAAACTCTACGGCTCTGTTATTGGCCTCGTATAGAAACTGAAAACTGCAGGTGGTTTTGCAGGATGGACAGCATAGCAAATGACGCATGTCCTGTGCAGCGGCTCCACACTGGCACTGTGTTAGAGATGGGTCGAGGAAGCCCCGTTCGGCCAAATTGTTTTTACAGCGGCCAACCTGGTTCCGCAGTCGGTTAAGAGATTTCCAGATTGACGATGAAATGTGTAGGAGTTGGGTGCTTCTGCTTCCACAGCGCGCATCTCTCGTCCTCTGCACTGTCTTTTGAAGAAGTCGTAAAACGCATAAAACTTTTACAACTCTGTCGGTACTGTCGGATAAGAATAGTTCACATTTTGAAAGGTTCAAATCAAGTCCTATCGAGTGGAGTTTATTTTTTAGGAAATGCAAATCATTTTTAACCTTTTGAGTGCGTAATTAGAGACACAATAGTAAGACAATGGCGCATTAACGCCGGCGTAATATATATACATTTAAAAAAAAGGAAAACATTACAAATACATTTAACTTAATTCTAAACATTAAAGTAAAACTAAAAAAATAAAAGTCATAGATTTAAGTTTGTGTAAAAGTTATCTTACTATATTTCTGGTACCTACACAATAAAGTTAGTGCCATTCTATTCTATGTATAATTGAGAATGTGAAGTCCAATTGGATTTAAAGTTTGCCATCACCATTATTAATACTAGCAAACAAAAATAAATTTGAAAGGCCAATACGACATTTTGCAAAGTCACATTAGAACCCAGACTTATTCAAGACATTTTAAAAATCTTAAAAAAAAAATAACAAGATAAAATATTTTTCACTAAACCACAAACTAAAATCATTATAAGTTATACAACAACGCAACGTATTCGTTATTCGGAAAAATCCCCATCCGACTTCCAAACGCCTAGGGCTGTACCAATTAGAGACTTCCGCTTAGCGGGGCATTGTTGTCGAGCAAGAGGCAACCCTACGACAATATTGTATAACTATTGATATGAACGAAGTATCTATATTTACTTGGCTGAAAATATTTTTTAAATTTTGCAAAAAAAATAACTGGCATATTTTTTTCTTAATAAAAGCAGCATAGCTTGGTTATAGAATTAGGTATGTATGGTTTTTACACCACCTGCTCGATAGTGCCCTTTTATATGTCATACAACCAAGTCATTCTGTATCTAGGGAGATAATGTAGTATGGACGATCCCTAGGGAATAATGAGATTTGAATTTGGAACGTTTAAAACACTTATGTTAAAAAAAATCGGTTGTCTGTAAAGTCGGTTTACTGACGATAGTTGAACGTGACGTGACAACGTGTTACATTTATTTGTACGCATAAATACAAATAAACAATTAACACGAAATTCACTTTTCACTGCACTTTGTACTTGACGAAAACATGTAAATGTATTATTCTTTATCTGTTGTCACGACGCAGACGCATCGCTCACTCAAGTAGGAGAGAGACAGATGTCGAACACTGCCGAACGCGGAGGCCGAACGCGCTCTCGCTTGCACTTCAAGCCTTAAATGGAACGCCTCAGAGCGAGGTAACGCCGCATGCGTCATACTTTTTTGTGCGTGCAGCCGGCTCCATCGAATTATAAGACGTTGTCACGTCAAAAATCACATTAAGGGAATTAAAATGTACGTGCATCAACAAGTTTATTCAAAAATCAAACTGGCCACTAACAAAAAAAAAGAATAAAATGTGGTTCCTGACGAGTCTATACAAAAAAGTAATGAAGTAATGAAAGAGCGGGAGCGTTATAGAAAATTAATACTATAGAATCAGAGTAGTGAATTTTGTTTGTATCAAATCTCAAAACAAATCTAGTAATAGTTAATATTAACTTGTAAATAATACTTATATTTATCTAATATTTAATTTGTTTTAGTAAATCGCATTTTAATTATCTCACAGATGATGTAAAAAGTAGAGTATCCAACACGGGGATAAAGCTGTCTTTGTCTTGGGCAGCTTTAATTTTCTTGACTTCACTCAGGTTTCTATATTATCTTCCTCGCGACGCTCGGGTGTTAATTATATAAATCTCTCACTTGCGTTCGGGATTTAAACTATAACAATAATAAATATTCCACAACTATCACACATCGCCGTCTAGTCCCAAGCTAAGCAGAGCTTGTGTTATGAGTACTAGACAACTGATAAATAAAAATAAAATAAAATAAAAAAGCCTTTATTCTACTAGGTACTTAATAATAATAATAATAATAATTTATTAAGAAAAATTTGGTTACAGGGAGTGGATAGTTCTATAAAAAAAAATTTTTTTCATTATAGAATTAACAGAGCATGGTTTCCTAAGACTTCCTGCACTAGGCGAGGCCTGTCCCGCAGGAAGCTTACAATTTTTATAAGTTACAAAATTATAATGATAATACATGTGTCTCTTATAAGTAATATTGCAAAAATACTACTAGAATACTATCAAAATTATTAAAATACAAGCTTACGAGGTTTTTTAAATTACTAAATACTATTACAAAATATATATAGGCAACGAAAAAACTTAGAACTACTTGCGTTTAATGCCTATATTTTATTTTAAAACTATGAGATCATTTCTTATCATAATAACTGTCGTATAAAATGTTCTGTGCTATCATATGTCCAATCTATCAATTCTTTGGTTATTTTAGTTTTTACGTCACTTACATTAATTGAGTTACTTAATTCTACACTTTACACTTATTTACCTAATTTATAATAATAATTATGCTATATTTTTAAATTATTCATCTAAGTAGTAGTCGCCTCTTCGGCGTAGGCCTCCCCCATTACTTTCCAAAGGTTCCTGTTCCTAGCCATAGTCATCCACCCTGGTCCAACTCTCTCCCGAAAAATGTCTTCCCACCTTTTTCTTGGTCGACCCCTATTTATGCTTTCTTCGTCCATCGACCATTCTCCAATCTGCAGATATGGCCAGCCCAGTTCCATTTTAGTAACCTGATTCTTCTAATCACGTCTATTAATTTTGTTTTGCCTCTTAAAGTTTTGTTGTCCAGTTTGTCACACTGTTTTATACCCAACATACTTCGTTCCATTGTTCTTTGGCATATGGCTAATTTATTTTCATCCTCTTTCTTTAAAGCCCAGGTCTGGCAACCGTATGTTAAGCATGGGAGTATTGTTACTTCGTAGAGTTTTCTTTTTATATATAGTTTTATTTCTTTATTTTTCATTATCTCTTTATAGCTCCAATATCTCTTCCATGCCACAGATATGCGTCTTCGGATTTCATTGCTTGCACTATTGTTAGAGTTAACCATTTGCTCTAAGTATATGTACTCTTCTACGTACTCTATGGAGTTTCCTTCTACTATAATAGTCTTCCTTTGCCCATTTGTTAGGATTTTGGTTTTCTCCGTATTAAGTGTCAGACCTACATGTTTGCTTTCGCGTGTAATCTCGTTTAACATATTTTCGAGGTCGGTACAGTTTTCCGCAAGACAACTGATAAACACAGTTATAAATACATATTATAGATAAATTACACACAGAACAAATGATCGTGCTCATCACACAAACATTTGTCCTGGGTGGGAATCGAACCCACGACCTCCGGCATAGCAGTCAGGGCCACTAACCACTAGACCAACAGGCCAGTCAAACACAGCCAACATTAACTTTGCTGTTTAGATTTAGATGGACGGCTGCACGCATGAGGGAACGGATATCCTCATGCCCCAGCCGCCGACACCCGTTCCCGACTACCAGTCATGGTAGACGCGGGCCTGCGAACGACGAGCAATGGGTCGACAGCGCCTAGTGTACCACGCGCACCTCGATGAGATGTCAGCAAAACTGTAGGAGCCTACTGGGTCAATAGGTTGACTTCTGAAAGGGTAACCTGTAGTCCTGGAACGTAAAGAGCAAAGAAGAAACATAGGTGTGGTTTTAGTCAGTGAAAGTTTGACACGCCCTCCCGCCTCGCCCTAGAGCGGGAGAAGTCATTAAATTATTTTCCACCTTAAAAAAAAGCTAGTTGGGAATAAGGCTACAGAAAAATGATGTTACGCCAATGCCCAAATGTACCTTTTTTTTTAGGTGGAAATTCATCAGACTTTTGCTAACTAAAACCCACTCCTGCATTGCTATTCTAAAAAGTTTATTTGCGAAATCACTTCTGAATCCGCAGTGAAATCATATGAAATTAAAGTTTCGTATTCTGAAATGGAGTGAATTCGACACTGGCGCCACCGAGTGATGATCAAAGTGAGAGGAACTAAAACGGTTGAGTATTTTGACGTTTGTCTATAGGATTTGGTATTCTGAAATACAATTCGCTTGTCGTAACGTGAGTGTGACATTCGAGATGATTTGTGAAATGATTTTCGAAATGATTTACAATTTACAGAATAGCACGGCTGTGCCTTCTTTCCCCTAGTTCCAGAACCCCGGGGTTCTTTTTCGCATCACCAATGGCCCAAGTAGGCTTCAACCCTTCTCTTTGAGGCGCGAGTGGAACATCCGCCGTCGATGACTTCGGCTCGGTCCGGACGGTTACTGGACGGTCGGACGGCGAACCACCCATTGCTCGCCATCCGCAAGCCCGCGCCTTCGGTGGCCGGAAATCGGGATCGGAATCCTGGCGGCTGATGCCCGAATGTATCTCTATCATGCGTACCTACACTCATAGGTACACAGTTCTTGTTTCTATATGACTTACTGCACCAAATGCAAATGCTACCGTGGGTGGAGCACTACTTACCCTGTGCAGTACTATGCATCAGCATGGCTATTTGTGTTCTGTGAAGATGAAGTATTTCGCAGTTAAAGTAATAGTATAAAAGGTTTCAGCCGGAAAATATACAAATATGCAAACTTTGGCATTCACTCCATATTAGAGGGTAGTGTTGGAGCAGTATCGATAGTAAAGTAATCGATAGAGGTTGAGTGAAGAAATTAACTACAATTTTCCTATTCAAAGATTCAAAAAGCATTTATTTCAAATAAACCATTTACAGGCACTTTTGAAATGTCAAGAAGTCAGTCAGTCAGAAAAAATGATGCTAATTGCACATTCCAAAGCGTAGATCTCTATGGAGAAGAATGTGCAAGAAACTCCAATCATGTTTTGCAATTACAAATATCTCTGTTACATGTTCCTTGTCGCTATCATGTGAGAACAATGTCACTAAAGAAAAAAATAAAAACTAAATATAGATATTAAAATAGCAACTGGCAGCTAAGAGATGACCAGTCTCAACTGACAGCGCCCGTTCACGGACATGACGCGAATATTAGCACCACTCAGCTCAACCATTTACAGATTTTACAACATACTAATTTAGGCGCCAAATAAACTTGGAATAACGGTCATTGACCCTCCTACATTTGTTGACATTCTTTATTTCAAAAACGGAAATCTATCTATATATATAAAAGGGAAAACTGACTGACTGACATATCAAAGCAAAGCCGAAACTACAGGGCCTAGGAGCGTGAATTTTTGTACAAGGTTTCCTTTTATGACGTATGCGAGCACTAAGAGAGGATTTTTCAAAATTCACCTCTTAAAGGAAGAAACGGGGGTCCAAAGTTGGAAGGGAAGCCTACCTTCACGCGGGCGAAACTGCTAGCAGAAGCTAGTAAAGAAATAATAAAAAACTTGAGAGGTGTCAAGGGACACCCGGATGGAACGAAGTTCCTTTCAATTAATTAGTGAAGGAATTGTAATAAAATTTCATTCCATTCCATTCCATTCCATTCCATTCCATTCCATTCCATTCCATTCCATTCCATTCCATTCCATTCCATTCCATTGTTTCCATTCGTTTGTCGTTACAACTTTTGGTCTTAATTATTTCCGTCTAGCCCCCTTTCGCAACGCGAAAAGAAAGACCAAAGACCAAAAGTTGTAACGACACGCAAAAAGTGTCGGTATAACTTTTGGTCTTAATTTTTTCCGTCTAGCCCCCTTTCGCAACGCGCGTTATGGAACTTGGTTCCAATAAATAAATTTATTTCACACAAAAAAAACAGCATTTACATCATAAAACTAGGAACATATAGGCTCCCCCAAGCCGACTGGTCATCGTGGGGGAAAAAGACCATCACCCTCTAAAGGAAAAGAAAGAAACACACGATAAACATAATAAAGAAACTTCGAAACCTTCGGACGTATATTATAGCTTCTTTGAACACAAGAACACTAAAATCCGATGAGAAACTCATAGAATTGGAATTAGCGATAGATAAGCTGAAATGGGATATTCTTGGAATAAGCGAAATGAGACGCATTGGCGAAGGAATTGAGGATCATGGAAAGTACATCTTACATTACGTCGACCACATCATCGCTTACCATCAGGTGAGATGGTGGTCAAACGCGAGCCTATCATTAATAAAAAAAAAAAAAAAAAAAAAAAAAAGGAGAGACGCCAGGACTCTATGGTGTCGGGTTTTAGGAATTATCTAATAACATAGAAGAAATAAAAGGAATCTCTGAAAGAATAGCACTAATTAATAGGCTTATTACAAGGTCACAAATATTTAGGTAGGTACTCTAACTCCTAAACTAGGTGTGGGCCTGTAACTTAGGAGTCAGTGATTCTCCGTAACAAACAAAGTCATAACTATATTGAAAAGAGAACAATTGAAACAGTAACCAAGTGGTGACTAAGAAAAGAGAATTACTAATTTACATAAGAAACAAATATAATAAGATATATATAAATAAAGCTGTCTTGAATCGACATCTATCGCCATCCATTACGTTTTCTAGTAATGAAAAACAGTTAATTGCTTGTTTTTCGGGTATCTACGCAGTGATATTAGGAAAAAGTCAATTTACTTTATTCCACGTTTATCTGGCGCCTTGTAAAGTCATATTCCAAACCATTTTTTTTTAATGCACATCATCTTTTTTATTTTATGGATATTTAATGAGACTGTGCCGTCACGCTCGGCTATGTAACGCTCGCTTAGGTAACAAAGGAGATAAGTCTTAAGAGTAGGTCTTTAAAGTACAAAGTTGACCCGTCTACACTGTCATTTATCTATACATATAATAAAACAGTAAAATTATTTTGCGATGGTATTAGTTGGCGCAAAAACTACTGAACCGATCCTGTTCAAATTTTGCATACATAATCCTTATAGGTCAGTGCATCTGTTAGGCTATAAATTATCACGCTATTTGCTATGGGGGGTGAGCAATAATCCAAAACGTCCGTGTTGAACGACATTTGCCGCGAGTTCGATTCCCAGCTACAGTTAAAATTTTTGTCATTATTTTGTCTTCTTTTTGTAATAAAATAACATTTACCATTTTTTCAAAATAAAATTGACATTTCTATTCGATATCTTCTAAATATATTGTAAAAACTAATCAAAACACATAATAAAATCGAATTAGTAAAATATGGCACCACACGCAATTCAGATACTCGCAACGCCATCTAAAGACTCAAAGTAGAAATAATGATGACAATGACAGTTGAATTTCATATTTGATAGATGGCATTGTGTATTTTACGTAATTTTCTGAATGGCGGAAGAAGTGACCATCGCCCACGTTTGCAGACAGTTCTATTGTTCAAAATTGGAGGAAAATAATTATGGTTAAACTGGTGTTAGACGGAGGCATTTTTAACAATCCTACTGCTTTTTTTTTTCCATGATTGTAACAAGATAATTGACCATGATTATTCAAGGGATACCAACCAAAAAAGGCGATAAAAGTAAACAAGTAGGTATATGTATTTAATTATTGATTTTAAAATAACACGGGCAAATTTTCGTAAGGGGTTGCATGGCACCTTGTGTTGGAAGGCCCCCAGGTAGACCGATGACCTGGTGAGAGTCGCGGGAATCCGATGGATGCGAGACACACAGGACCAGTCATTATGGCGACACTTGGGGAGGCCTATGTCCATGATAATGATAATGATAGTACTTTTTTTTTCTTTTTTTAAGAGTGGAAATCATCCAATGACTTCTCTGGTTGGAGCGAGAGGGCGTGTCAAACTTTTACTGACTAAAATCACACTTGTGCCCTTCAGTTGCGCTTTGAAACATCTCTTTGAGGAGCGCGTGGATCACTACGTGCTGTTGACGACTGGGCTCGGTTCGGTTAATTACCGGACGGCCGGACGGCTAGCTACCTATTGTTCGATGTCTGCAAGCCTGCGTCTACCATGGCTGGTCGTCGGGGTCGGAATCTCGGCTCGGCGTGAGGACGTTCGTTCCCTCACGCGTGCGGCCTCCTCCTTCGCTAGCATTGCGGCTTTGCAGAAGGAGGCGTCCGCCTACCATTTCTCCTCGCTCTGGACTATAGCCCAAATCAGGCCCCGGCGCGAGAGGTGACTGACGCCGATTGACTCCACGAGGACACGGCGGTGATCCGCCCTTGCGGGACACACCTCTGTATGCTCCACTAAGTCCTCCGGGATGGCACCTTGCGGCCTAATAATGGCGTGATTTATTGTTTGCAGTTTCTGCTCCATATAAAACGGGGTCGAAAGTGGTTTACGTTCCTGATCACTGATGTATCTCAGATTCCTGGCAGCCTTACGTCGACATCTGGACGTTACCTCCTTGCAGTGAGTGGTGACCAACACTGGAACAACCCTCTGAGGGAGGCCAGTCTCAGGGATAACACTAATCGGCTGCTACATTTGTTTACCGTAATTTCATTGTTTTATGGATACACAAGCTCAGGACTGTTGAGGGTGTTTCGAGCGGTTTCTGTTCCGGATTCGGTTGGAAGTATCCTGATATTACCATTTTGCGAATCGCCCGGAGGACCCGGTGTAACATGCGGTGGAGGTCTATCACATTTGGATGTGCCGCCGTGTCCTCATAGAGGCAATCGGTGACAGTGACCTCTCGGTTTGGCCATCAATATGCGAGTTTGATTGGGCGGGGATACACGCGCTCAAGATTTCGCCGAAATTCATTCAACGGGGACGTCAGTTAAATACACACCAAAAAATCCTAGGTAAATGAACAAGTAATTTTTAGACCCAAAATGATCAAGCTGCAACAATCAATGCAAGCATGCTCTCGCAAATTCTTCATAAGTACTGTTGTGGAGGAAGATAGTTGATGATGATGATGGTAGTTTTTGGATTCACTGGCTTTTTGGCTTTGCACTATCAGTGCACTTTATTCAGCTGAAGGTCGATGTAGCGATTATGCTCCTTCATTTACCTCTACCAAAGCTGTCTAACGGCTTAAACTCTTCAGTGAAAAATTATTGAGGCGAAAATTTTACGGGAGGTAACTCTTTCGAACAATCTCGCAGACATCGCCCTAGAGGGCCCTATCCATTTGCTGACATCTCTTTGAGTCCGGTGTAGAATACAACGCGCCGTCGATTCAGGATTGCTTTGACCAGACGGCCGGACGCCACCACAGCAATCCCGGTTTGCGATGGCTGGTAATCGCCCTGCGGCTTTCAACACCCGGAGCATCACTTGCAGCGACAGTTAAGGAGTCAGAATGTCCTATCCCTCATAGTTTCAGCCACCTTCTTCGATCGTAGTGCTTCACTGAAGGAGGCTACTGGTTGACATTTTCTCCACCAATCGCCTCCATGAGGACACAGCGGTGCTGGCGCTCAGACCAAGCGGGACCGACTTCCACCGTATGCTCCATCGTATTCTCCAGGCGATCCGCACAATGGTGATACCCGAGTGTTTCTTCCCGTTGAATTCGATACAGATACCTCCCAAAACACCCACATCCGGTGAGTCCTGCACAAAGAGAGGATACCGTGACGCCTCTGTAGACACTCTTCAAAGACAGGCATTACCGCTGCGATTGTGACGTGCTCACTGTGGCGAGGGGTTAAAATCATACAATGTTGTTTCACCAGAACATAAACCAGAAAAATACATAAACTAATTTCTTTTCTTTTGGGGTAGGCAGAAATGCCAACTGCTACGACCCTTACATACTCTTTCTATTCATTGACATTCATACATTTGGATCTGGACGAGTACATAACATGTTTCCTGAAGGTAATTTGCGTTTTTACTTTTAACCGTTTTATGTTAAAGTACAATAAATAATTTCGTTGCTTTCAGAATTAATTGCAAGCTCAGAATGATTGTACGTTTTTACAAACTTAACGCAGACGAAGTCGCGGGCAACAGCTAGTACTTAATATTATTGCAATATACTATACTTAATAATATTGCAATATGGAACTATTGTAGAAGCAATATTTTTTTTATAAGAGTAACCATGAATTATATCATATTGTTTACCATTTGTTCTGTGTCTGGATGTAATTTATCTATAATATGTAAGTAGGTATTTAAAAATATGTGAGTATATTTACCAATTGTCTAATACTCATAACCAGAGGTCGGAATTAGGTAGAGTTATTCATGTACTTGCATCGAAATATTGATATTAATATGGATCCTTCCAGGATTTCTAATGAAAAATCCCATGTGACCAACAACATTACAAATAAATAATAATAAAAACCTCAGAGATAAATAAGACAAATAAAACAAAGATAATTAACGTACAATTTTTGTTCGTATTTTTCTTTCTGTCTACGTCAACTGAGGTGAGGTTAACAAATTTATACACCTTCTCCTCGTCATTTGCAGAAAGAAAATTTTTCTACTATATTTCTGATAGTGTCATAAAAAAACTCTGCTCTTTAAAAATTAGTCTCGGGATTGACTTTATTCTTTTGCTTTAAGAAATCAGTATATTAAACACTTAACTCCACCTAATTCCGACTTGTGCTCATAACAAAAGCTCTGCTTAATTTGGGACTACATGCCTTTATGTGACCCCGACTTACGACTTGTAGGTCGCGGGTTCAAACCCTGCCAGGCGCATTACTTTGTGTAATTTATTTCATCACCACTGCTCTCAAAACGGTGAAGGAAAACATCGTGAGGAAACCGGCATGTCCTAGAACTAAAAAATTCGAAGACATGTGACATCCACCAACCCGCACTGGGCCCGCGTGGTGGATGGCGGCCCATTCCCTCTCCTAGAGAGGAGGCCTGAGTCCCAACAGTGGGAACATTAAAAGGCTGATTATGCTTATGTGCCTTTGTGTGAAAGTTGTTGAATATTTTTATTATTAGTTTCTTGCCAGTTATTTTCCATAGGTAACCAATTGGTAGCATGCACTAGCTTCTGACGTTTTATAAGTGCCCATGTAGGCCTAAGTGAAATAAAATGATTTTGAATTTGGACTGTAGGTACATGAACTCCATTATCAGCGTATGCCCTTCGGGCGCCCCGGAGTATTATTATTACCTAATTGAGCGTTTTTACGTAAATCACCCCAAAAATTCTAGATTTTTCTAGGATAAGCAACGATATAGAAACCAAAATTTTCGGCTAAAAAAATTTCGTACAAAGGTGTGTACAAAACGACAATTAAGCGTTTTTCAAGTTGTACAGCCCCCTAGCCAAGGCAGTGGCGGTACCTTCATACAAGCAGAAAAGCCAGGCATGCCTTACTAAAATGCTCGATAGAGAATCAATATCAAACCCGAACTATTTAAAAGTTCGCGCGCTTTAATTCTTATCAAAATAACACAAAGTATCTACCTATGCCACACTACTACACCACAGCGCGCGCAGAGTTTCGCATTAGCAGCATCTACGCGAGAGCTATATCTATCTCGCTTACACGTACCGGCTTTTACCGGGCTTTCAAATACTATCTCTGTCACTTTCGCACTTATAGCGATGTGCCGTATAACGAGTTAGGACCTTATGCGTCTACAAATCGATCAGTATGGAAGATTTAAGCCGGGCATTCGTATGAAGTTGCTCCGGTTGCTCGCGTCTGCGTGACCTTGTCACCTTGCCAACTCTGCAGTGTTGCCGTTTTAGCGACGTTGTGAGATCTTGGAGATTTTTAACGAGTTTGGAGACTTTTTTTTAAGATTTAGCAACAATAAAAACTAGCGACTTTTTAAAATAACGAAATTAAATATTCAAAAATAAAGGCAATTTTTTAGAACTGGTCTCGTTAATTTCAAAATACGATGTCGTTTTAGAAAAAGCATAAGCAGCATCAGGAAAGTGACAAACCGGGGCCGAGTTATTTATCTAACAAAATTCAAAACGATATTATTCATTCCGTAGCCGATGTGATGCAAACTTGCATCGATTACGAAGTTAGGCAAACAAAATTTGTTTTAATTATTATTGACGAAACCCCCGATGTTAGTCATAGAAAACAACTGTGCTTGATTCTCAGATATAATTATAAAAATTAAATTCATGACTGTTTTTTGGGCTTTTAATTTATTGTACCTAATCAGTAGTTTATGAGAAAATTGCGATGATACATACGTAGGTACCTACATACTCAGTCGAAAACTGAACTTTCTTTTTTTGAAATCGGTTAAAATTTTATTGGGCTTGCCTTATTTTGAAACCCTAGGCACGCCACTGAGCCAAGGTACAACCGTTTCGTTTCGATTCTCTTTTCGTTGATCGCCTCGAGTCTGCCACGCATCCTATTCCTTTGTTCTGACCACGTGATAGTCACGTGCTACGTGACACGTCAGAATAAAGGAATCGGAGGCGTGGTCTACTCGAGGCGATCGACGAAAAGACAATCGAAACGAAATGGTTGTAACTTGGCCAGGGGGGGAGACGTATGTAAAATCGGCGCTCGAGCGCTCTAAATTATTTTGGTGTACAATAACAAATTACCTATAGTAGAACTAAAAATATAAAATAATAAGTATTTATATCGATAGCAACAGTGTCCCACCACTACCCCTCGACCTCTCAACTACGGGGCGCGTTCGCAAAATATTTTCATTCACTATTTCAAAATAAAAAAGTAACATTTTTTCCATATTTTTACACTTTAGCCTGTCTACAAACACTTGTTTTGAGCTAAAATTTTAAGTAAAAATATATTTTTGATCAAAGAGCTCGTAGTGTATCTTTATTTATATAAATACTTGATATTTTTAGTTCATACATTGACTTTTGGAAACTACTTTTTATATCTGTTAGCCTGGTACCTTTAGCCTAAATAGAACTATTCAGTTTGGAATATTTTAGCCCATGAAAGTCCACTCTTGAAAATTGGAATTATAAAAGGTGGCCTACTTATATTATGGCAAAAGGGAGGTTCAGTTTTTAGGGCTTCGTATCTCATATAGAAAAAACAGAACCCTTATCCTCCTTTCCCTCTATACGACTGGCCTGTTGGTCAAGTGGTTAGTGGCCCTGACTGCTATGCCAGAGGTCGTGGGTTCGATTCCCACCCAGGACAAAATGTTTGTGTGATGAGCACGACCATTTGTTCTGTGTCTGGGTGTAATTTATCTATAATGTATTTAGAAATATTTAAGTATGTTTATTAGTTGTCTAGTACTCATAACACAAGCTCTGCTTAGCTTGGGACTAGACGGAGTTGTGTGAATTGAAACCTTTTATACTATTATTTTATATATTAAGTATATTATAGGATCACTTTGTTGTCCGTCCGTCTGTCTGTCTGTCTGTCAAGACCCTTTATCTCGAGAACTCGAGGAGGTATCGAGTTTAAATTAAAACTATATAGGTACTCAGGTCTGCGGTCCCTCCTGAGTAAACGATAAAAAAAGATACGGCCGTTTATGACGCAAAAAACGTGTATTTCGACACTCTCATGGGAATCAAAATACATAGGGTAATTCCAGTTGACCTAGAATCTTGAAATTTGGCATGAAGCAAGGTCTCGTAGCACAAATATAGGGAAAAATCTTAAAACTGGAAATTTGTAGTTACGTCACAATTTTTTTTTGCCATTTTGAAACATCTTCGTAACTCAATTCGGAAATTGAACTGTTTTCATAGATCCGATCGCGTAAGGCAACGGTCCTCACGCCCTAATCGCCGCCGGGATTCCGATCCCCATTTCCGGCCACCGTAAACGCGGGCTTGCGGACGGCGAGCAATGGGTAGCCTGCCGTCCAACCGTCCGGTAACCGTCCGGACCGAGCCCAAGTCGTCGACGGCGCGTATTGTTCCACGCGCGCCTCAGGGAGATGTCAGCTAATCGTAGGGGCCCAGCGGGGTCGAAGCCTACTGGGGCCATGGGTAGTGTGAAAACGAAACCCGGGGCCCTGGGACGAAGGCAACGAAGGAACAGGAGTGGGTTTTTAGTCAGTAAAAGTCTGACACTATCTCTCGCTCCGCCCAAGAGCGGGATTTGTCATTAGATGTTTTCCCAACTAAAAAGAAAAAAAAAACTATTTTCATAGATAAGTTTGTACGGAACCCTCGGTGCGCGAGTCCGACTCGCACTTGCCCGGTTTTTTTTTATCCAAAGTGATTTCGATAGTCTTTTTTATAATACCACTAGTATCTGTTAGTGGTTTTGCTTGCGAGATATATTCCAAGGGAATTTACATTGACGATTTGGTGAGGGTCACGGGAATTCGACGGATACGAGACACAGAAGCCCGGTAATTGTGGTGACACAGTGGACGTCTATCAGCTTTCCACCTTGTCCTTGGGAGGCCTTCCAAACGCTGTGTCTTCCAGCAGGTTTGTGATCGCCTCTCCTGAAGATAACATATATATTTATTTAGAGGAGAAAGAGGGATGGAACTTTACACCCTATACAGCTCCATCCCTTTAACAGTTCAGCTTAGGTCGCAAAATGGATCACGTTAAGAGCTCGTGGTATGGCTTCAGGTCACCCATCCTCAGAAAAACTTCGACAAAAGTTGCTTATTCTTGCAGATCACAAGCCACGAGTTCCCCCGGCCGTCCGGGTCGAGCCCGGAGTCGTCGATTGCGTACTGTTCCACGCACGCCTCAAGGAGATGTCAGCAAAACCGTAGGGGCCACGCAGAGTCGAAGCTTACTGGGGCCATGGGATCGCTTCTGAAAGGAAAACCCTGGGGCCCTGGAACGCAAGGTAAAGAAGAAATCAGAAACGTTTATTTCAAATAGACTAATTACAGGCACTTTTGAATTGACAAAATGTTGGTCAGTCAAAAAAAAAAAAAAACAAACGAAGCTAAATTGCACGTTCCAAAGCGTAGATCTCTATGGAGAAGAACGTGCAAGAAACTCCATGGACACTCTTTTAAATCATATTATGAGTTACATAAATCTTGGTTACATATTTCTTGTCGCTTCTAATATTTGTGAGCACAATGTACATAAGTAATATAATAATAATTAAAAACAAAAAAAAAACTAATCAAAAAATAGAAATTGAATTAAGCCACTGTCAGCTAAGCGATGACCAGTCTCAACTGACGGCACCCGTTCACGAGCATGACGCGTGCATCAGTAACACTCAGCTCAACCATTTTGAAGGGAACTGAATGACCCAATAACACGTGCCACCATCATCGAGACATTTCAGTGAGCATGAAGGAATATAGGAGTGGGTTTTAGACAGTATAATTCTGACAAGCCGCCCAACCCCGGGAGAAGTCATTAGATGATTTCCCACCTAAAAAAAATTCACGAGCTCCCCATTCCTCACTATCACACTTTCGTAGTAACAGTAACACGCGACACCCCTCAAAACGATGGTTAAAGACCAATATTACACATCTAATTACGTTTCTACTCCATAAACATAAAGCTGTATAATTATAAAGCAAGTGTATAAATATGTATAGCCGTAAAAGCGACGTTTACAAGAGAAAGGACGAGTCACTCAAAGTGTATTACGGGACACCTGAGCCGGGCCGGTGGCACCGCGCTGACTACAGTTAGACGGGTACTTACCTGCAGTGGTTAACTGTCGTTAACGAGGGCTGTGGTGGGATTGTCAAATTGATTGCGAGAAGACGACATTTGATCTGATTGTGTTTGGTCGCAATATCTGTGTTGGGTATAGAGTTGAATCGAATGTTTATTATTTTTGTTAATTTTTTTTCTAAAACATTGCTTTTGCAATATTTTTTATATTATTAGACCCCAACTACCATAAATTGGTTAGTAATTTATTTTGTTAACGTCTCATTTATTGACAGTTGTAATTATTTATTTTCTTGCTTATTTTTATATAGCCTCTTTTTTATAATGTGAATGTGAGAACACTGTAGACTCCGCGAATTCTTAGATTAATTCTTATTACTAGTCACTTTTTATTATGATTATTTTTATTGTACTTTTGAGTACAATATTGACTGGTCTACACTGTCCTTACATAATATCTATTAATACCGTAATATGGAAATATTGTAACAACATTTTTTTTTTAAAGAGAATCATGGAGTTTCTTGCCGGTTCTTCTCCATAGGAAACGACCAATTTGGAACCGTGCACTAACTTCTGTCATTTTATAAGTGCCCATGTAGGCCTATGTGAAATAAAAACTTTTGGATTTTGAATTGAATTAGCAGAGTGACAGATATCCGTATTTTCTTTTGTTGCAGCAATAGGTACTTGCTAATCTCAGAGCTCCTTACCAAGGTTAGTGACAAACACTATTGAATGACATTTTCATGAAATACCTTGGAGCATCCTCCTTAAATAGATTTAACATAGTTAAAAAAAGGTTAAAGGTTCTGGAGTGGCGATCACGTACCGGAGGACGCAGCGTTGCAAGGCCTCGCACAAGGTAGACTGATGGCCTAGTGAGGGTCGCGGGAATCCGATGTATGCGAGACGCACAGGACTGGCCGTTATGATGACACTTGGGGGAGGCCTATGTCCAACAGTGGACGTCTTTCGGCTGAAATGATGATGATAACAATGAGTTAAAAAAATTCACACATTCAAATTCAAAAAGATTCAGATATTTGTAATTACAAAACATGATTGAAAAGAGTGTCCATGGAGTTTCTAGCACATTCTTCTCCATAGAGATCTACGCTTTGGAATGTGCAATTAGCATCATTTATTTTTCTGACTGACTGACTTCTTGACATTTCAAAAGTGCCTGTAAATGGTTTATTTGAAATTTTATTTCAAATAAACCATTTACAGGCACTTTTTCGCTTTGAATCTTGAATCTTTGAATCTTCACGCAAGTTTTTTTTTTGTTTATTTATTTATCATTTCTACAAAAGAATACAAGATTATCTAAGTTAAATAGCAACCCAAAACCTCTAAGGTTAAGACTTGTGCTATTATGAATCTATCCAAGTCTCTAAATATCTAAGTCTTTGTTATCTGCTGATTAAACCGATGTCCCCAAGTTTTCGTGTAACCGACCCTCTGAAATGTCGCTACGCGGGGAAGATGGAAAAAGTTCACGAAAAGTTTTTGTTACGATATTTATTTAGACCATTAATTAAACATAAACAGAGGACCGATGTTATGTTGCTGTTGTGGTGTAATACATATAAATATCAGTGGTGTTCACGTTCTAACACCATATATACATATATATTGTATTTGGATTTAAAATTAGTTCATACTTTTGTTCATAGATGGTGTTTATTGGATTAGTTCTTAATTCGAATAACAGATGGCGTTGGTTGTGCAATTACGTCATACTTCTAAATCTCGATATTACGAATCTCCGGGTTGTAATGACCTTCCCTTCCATGGTATTTTTACGATTAGTGAGAGTTCTAGAATTCAGTAGTTCTAGTTCCAAATGTCATCTATTTCGTATACTCTGGTTTTTTAAGTTGCCCCTTGAACTGCCAAGTACAAGTAGCGATTTCAGTGACCAGATCTAACACGTTATATGTAGGCCGTATTTTTGTCTTCCTGCCACTTAAGTAAAATTATTTGGCTAAGTGCACTACGAGGTCAAAATGACCCCGTATTAAAGTAGATACACCATTGCGTTATGTTTTAAAATGGCTTCTTAGATATATATTCATCTCTTTTCTAAACTAACCCAAATTAAAGTTACGGTCTCCGCATGGCAGAGAAGACAATGTTTTTCTTGGCCCTAAGTTCAGCTGAAAATCAGCGTCAGGCACTAGTTGTTCGGCATTCATGCTGAACTGGACCTATTTTTTTGCAGCCGTGAAGCACAAAACTGTATTTTTTGCTCCTTTTTTAGGGTTCCGTACCTCAAAAGGATAAAATAGAACCCTTATAGGACCACTCTGTTGTTCGTCTGTCTGTCTGTCTGTCAAGACACTTTATCTCGGGAACGCGTTGAGGTATCGTGTTGAAATTAAAACTAATTACTCGAGTTTGCAGTCCCTTGAAAGTGTGAAAAAACCAAATTTCTAAGTTAACGAAAAAAAAGATACGGCCATTTATGTCTCAAAAAACGTATATTTCGACACTCTCGAGGAAAATTCATAGGGTACTTCTCGTTGACCCAGAATCCTGTAATTTTGCATAAAGCAAGGTCTTATAGCACAGGCATAGGAATAAATCTGAAAACAGTAAATATGTTGTTACGTCACAACAAAAATAAAATTTGTGACTTGGAAAAATCTAGACTCCATTCGGGAATTGAACTCTTTACATAAGTAAGTTTGTACGGAACTCTCTGTGCGTGAGTCTAACTCGCACTTGCCCAGTTTTTTTTTTTATGTTTCGTGTACCTAAATATTGTGTGTGCGCCTTGTGTTGTGCCAAAAAAATTCTTTTTCTTTCTTTCTTTCTCATACGAGGCGTATTCGACCTCGTTCCGCTGTGAACGTGTTAAAACATGACATCTTTAAATTCTAATAACTATTTTAAAGCGTTGCTACATGAACTGAAAGTCGAAAGAGTATTTTTTTGTTACCTGTGTGTGTATCGTCTAATTCGGCACGTTTGTATGCAAGCGCACGACGTTAGGGTAATGTGTTAGTGGGACGAGCAGCGGGTTTGATTTCCGTACCGATTTGTTTGGTCTGTAGTTTTAAAAGGGTTTAATTTTACATACTAGTGTTTTAGGTAATAGTAATAATGGTGTTGTGATGACCCAGTAGTAAGGTTGCAGATTCAAAAAGGCGCAAGTATCTTTTTTTTTGATGACATAAACTAGGCACTGAAACATGGTCGCTTACAATGGGCCTCATCAGAAAGATTACATTCACCCAAAAGGCAATGGAAAGGGCTATGCTCGGAGTTTCCTTGCTCGTTTGATCGCATAAAGAATGAAGATATCCGCAGGAGAACCAAGGTCGCCGACATAGCCCGAAGAATCGACAAACTAAAGTGGCAGTGGGCAGGGCACATTGCTCGTAAAACGGATGGTCGATGGGACCGAAAGGTTATAGAGTGGCGACCGCGCACCGGAAAACGCACGACCTGGTGAGAGTCGCGGGAGTGCGGTGGATGCGAGACGCACAGGATCGGTCGTTGTGGCGACGCTTGGGGGAGGCCTATGTCCAACAGAGAACGTCTTTCAGCAGAAATGATGATGATGATGATTATCAAACTAGTGCTTGACTGCGATCCCACCAAGCAGTGATGCAATCGTTGACGATGAGATGCACTAGTTTATTAAGAGCCTATTCACTCCAGCCTTGAAGACACCCAAATTATAATCGGACAAGAAGACCGCAGTAGGCAAATTGTCCCAGTCCTTCGATGTACGCGGTATAAACAACCGTGAGCCGTGGAGGTTTTAACTTTAACAACGAAAGGGTGGATACTCGCTGTGCGTCGTATGATCCGATGGTACAAAATGTAGTATCAACGTGAATTTTTCATTTCATGTGTCTTTTCTAAGTTTATTTAGGACATTACTGACACCCCGTGGCTCGGACAGCACGTAAAGCCGTCGGTCTCGGTTGTCATCCGTAGATCTTTGACAGTTGTTACAGGTAGTCAGACGACAGAGAGTCTGACCATTAGTCTATCCGAGGAGTAGCGTGTTGCTCAGTACCTGAATTGTGGAGCTCGCTCCATGTAATAATAATAATAATAATAATAGGGAGGCTTCACGGGCGCTTTTACCGGGCCTTACATGCGCCCGATGTAGATCTTTTAGCGTCCGTATCCTGGCTGCGCTTTGGTGATCTCTTTGGAGAAACCGAAGGTTTTATCTTTGCAATTATGGACGAAGTTATGATGACGAACAACTATCGTAAATATATTGTGAAGGACGGTACGGTTGACACCTGTCGGGCATGCCACCGTCCCGGAGAATCAATCCGACACATTATTTCTGGATGTTCTCATTTAGCTAACGGAGACTATTTGCATAGACACAACCAGCAACTTGCTCTTAAATACAATATTGTGGAATCAGAAGTACCGTAATATAGGTATGTGCCCGACCCAGTTCTCGACAATGGCAATATCACATTATATTGGGATCGATCTATCATCACTAACAGGACTTTTGTAGCCAATAAGCCTGATATAGTGGTGGTGCACCGAAGCGTGAGGCGTACATTGATTGTTGACATTTCTGTTCCACATGACGAGAACCTTGTGAAAGCTGATAAAGATAAGCAAACTACAATACGGCTAACGTAACTTGGCGACCCTGAACATAGGCTCTGCGAACTTTTGCGCATGTACACACGTAAAAAAAACTGTTATTGACATTATTTTTTTTAAACCAAATTAAGAGTAAAATTTTACTAATACAGGGACCAAGTACAAATAAAATAAATATTAAAACACTTTGAGACAGAAAGCTACAAAAATAACTTATGAATTAAAGAAACAAACCTAACACTACACAAAAAACTTAACAATATAATAATAAAAACAAACGAAAACTTTTGTCACCGCCTGTGCTCAAGACAGTGACAGCGACACGAAAATAACACCAATGCTAACGTGTGAGTGAGACATATTACTGCGTACCGAACATTGCCGAATAAGTACGAAGCTTTACGAAGTTACCGAAGAGAGATGTCCAATACGCGTGTCTGAGGGTGTTGTTTAATCGATTTTTTTTCAGATCGATTTAAATTAAGTTATTTAAATATATGTATTTATATTCAATTTTCTATGGAGGTTTAAAATATTCTCAAACAATCGTTGTTCTAGTAGTTGTTTTTATATAACTGATATTTAACTAAATCGACATGATTTCAACCAAGAAAATAAAATTTTATTAGTTTTTTTTTTTATTAAAGTCAAAATCTCGTTTACTAACGATAACATTCACTATGTTTGTAAATCTATTTCGTTCAATATCTCATAGAAACAAAAATTAATAAATTCCAAATCGATAAAAATTGATTGCGATATTTGATTGAATAAAGGGTCGATTGTGTTTACATAGAGTCCATATTATATAGCCTAGACCTCCGCCCCGCGCACGTAGGCTCATGCCACCATTTTGTTCGTAAAAAACGTTCGTGCGCAGCCTTCTGCGCAAAGTTCGGGCTCGCCAAGATATAACGGCCGTACCTACAGTAAGTATCTTGACTTAGCTCGCGAGGTTGTCGACATGTGGGATGTGGATTTGGCGATCATTGTACCGAAAGTCGCTGTGAGTAAAGTTCCGCAAACCTCCGATGAAAAGGGAGGAAACTTCGACCAGACGGGTGTTATGTCTGGTGGGCACAGTTGCCCACCACCGGGCAGTCCCGGTAGATGATTTCGGGCTGTTCTATATGTTCGAATCGCGCGGAGAACTTTAATTGCGCGATGCAGGATTAGTTGTTATGTGACGCCATAGATGTCGCTACAGGTCACAGGACCGATACCTGCTAGATCTGCGAAGAATATTTGAAAGTTACTGTGACCTTGAAACGCAAAGGTCAACTGAAGGAACTCATGTTTTTTTTTCGGTGGGAAAATCATCTTATAGCCCAAGAGCGGGTGATGTCCACCCGCTCTTGGGCGGAGCGGGAGATAGTGTTAGACTTTTACTGACTAAAAACCCACTCCTGTTCCTTCGTTGCCTTTCGTACCAGAGCCGAGTCTTCCTTTCAGAATCAGACCCTTGGCCCCAGTAGGCTTCGCCCCTGCTGGGCCCCTACAGTTGCTGGCATCTCCTTGAGGCACGCGTGGAACAGTACGCGTCCGCAAGCCCGCGCCTAAGGTGGCCGGAAATCGGGATCGGAATCCCGGCGGCGGTTGGGGCGTGAGGACCGTTGCCTCACGCGTGCGGCCTCCTCCATTGCTAGCATTACTGCTTCGCAGAAGGAGGCGACCGCCTGCCACTCCTCCTTGCTCCGGACCATGGCCTGTACCAAGGGGATTTTAGCAAGTATCACCGACTCGCTCACTCCACCAAGAGCGGGGGAATTTATTTCATGATTTAAAAGATTGGCAGTCTTGTTTTTCACCCCGTTTTGCTTGGCACTATGTTAGCTGCCTTTGCTGTCAATACCTAAATACAGATGTGGCTTAAACTAAAACATATCACATATCAGAGAGAGATAACATAACTGCTAAGTTGTTTTGACTGGCCTGTTGGTCTAGTGGTTAGTGGCCCTGACTGCTATGCCGGAGGTTGTGGCTTCGATTCCCACCCAGGACAAACGTTTGTGTGATGAGCACGATCATTTGTTCTGTGTCTGGGTGTAATTTATCTATAATATGTATGTATTTAGAAATATATATGTATGTTTATCAGTCGACTACGTTGTGTGATAGTTATGGAATATTATTATTATTATTCTCTTTATTAGTCCTTAAAACCTATTCAATACATTTTTAAATATTAATATATATATTTTTTTTAATATCAAAAATAGTACCCCACCGGTATCGGGAACAGGGTCCAAGCTACCGGCGGTCAGGGCACCAGAGAAAGAAACCTCCTAACAATACAAGCCGTGTCTAGGAGCACCGCTTTCTGAATCAAGCCCTTGAACCAGTCGCCTAACCCGAGCCTCCTAAGGTGTTGATCGAAGCTCTTGGCTATTAAGTCATTGCCCGACACGACTATAATTATATAGATACTAATTAAGCATAATTATCTATATCGAAATATAGTTAGTAATAACTGTAACGAAATATTAGGTATACAGTAAATAATCATACACACGTACTGTGAGCGTTAACAACACCCTTACATTGATAACACCTCCACGGTCTAAACTAAGCCCACCACCCATACGCACAAAACGTTTTGATAACACATTTATTATGCGTACAGCCAGGGAGTGGAATTCCTTGCCGGAGTCTGTGTTTCCTTATAGCTACAACTTAGGGGTCTTTAAGTCAAGAGTGAATAGGTTACTTCTAGGCAAGCGTGCTCCATCGTCGACCACATCATCGCTTGCCATCAGGTGAGATGGTGGTCAAAAGTGAGCCAACAATTAAAAAAAAAAAAAAAAAAAGCGTTTCGCTTCGTCGTTTATACCGCGTACATCGAAGCATAAAAAGCATAAGCATAATCAGCCTTTTAATGTTCCCACTGCTGGGACTCAGGCCTCCTCTCTCCAGGAGAGGGAATGGGCCGTTCTCCACCACGCGGGCCCAGTGCGGATACATCGAAGGATAGGAGCAATTAGCCTCCTGCGATCTTCCCGTCCGATTATAATTTGAGTGTCTTCAAGGCTAGAGTGAATAGACTCTTAGGGCTATACCTATTTCACCGGGACACCATGGCGGCGCGACCAGCCGCCGCTACCAACAAAATGTATACAGCTCTATAGAGAGTTACTCACCTGGTGTTCGTTTGGTTGCGCAACCAATTTGGCGGCGCTACCAACTCTGAAGCGTGCACTAAGGGCTATATTTCACCGGGACACCATGGCGGCTCGACCAGTCGCCGCTACCAACAAAATGTATACAGCTCTATAGAGAGTTACTCACCTGCCCCCTTAGCCAAGTTACAACCGTTTCGTTTCGATTCTCTTTTCGTCGATCGCCTCGAGTAGGCCACGCCTCCGATTCCTTTATTCTAACGTCATCTCAACGCTTAGTCATGTGGTCAGAACAAAGGAATAGGAGGCGTGGCCGACTCGAGGCGATCAACGAAAAGAGAATCGAAACAAAACAGTTGTAACTTGGCTAGGGGGGCTGGTGTCCGTTTGGTTGCGCAACCGATTTGGCGGCGCGACCAGCTCGGACGCGTGCACTTATGGTCCATTTTGATACTGTCTCAGTGTGGTGTAGCGACTCTGGTTTTTATATGGTGTCTAGTTTGGTAGCTTACGGACACCATGGCGGTACAACTGGTCGCGCTGCCATGGTGTCCCGATAGACTTAAAATATTTCGCCTCACCATCAACGATTGCATCACTCACAACATCACTATCAGGTGGGATCGCAGTCAAGCACTGGTTTATATTATTAATTTTAAAAAAAATAAGAAGCAAGCTAGGCGCGAGCTTGCCGACGGCGAGCAATGGGTAGCTCGCCGTCCGACCATCCGGTAACCGTCCGGACCGAGCCCAAGTCGTCGACGGCGCGTACTGTTCCACGCGCGCCTCAAGGAGATGTCAGCAAACCGTAGGGGGCCAGCAGGGTCGAAGCCTACTGCGGCCAAGGGTCTGATTCTGAAAGGAAGACTCGGCCCTGGTACGAAAGGCAACGAAGGAACAGGAGTGGGTTTTTAGTCAGTAAAAGTCTGACACTATCTCCCGCTCCGCCCAAGAGCGGGGGATGTCATAAAATGATTTTCCCACCGCAAAAAGAAAGCTATAACACACTTCTTCAGCTTCATACATAATATTTACACACAAAACTTACCTAGACTTTAGCAATCCAACAAAACCTAAGTCTCATTCAAATCTTAGGCAAACAACTTCAGTGAACGATGCGTTTCGTTTACATTCATTTCCATTCAGTCATTCACTCATATCAGAGCATTGTGGCATTGAATGGGAGCGAGCTATCAAATTGTACGGAGTCGTCGTGCATTCTCAATAATGGCGGGATCATGAGCTGTAATACGGGATATGTTGCCGTTAAAGTGGGAAATCGGATGATTTTAGAAATGGACGTGACTGGTTTTTTTTTTTTTTGGTTGTGATGGCTAACAGGACAGAATGGAAGAAAAAAAAATTGGTTGTCTGTAAAGTCGGTTTACTGACGATAGTTAAACGTGACAACGTGTTACATTTATTTGTACGCATAAATACAAATAAACAATTAAAACGACATTCACTTTTCACTGCACTTTATACTTGACGAAAACATGTAAATGTATTATTCTATAGCAGTTGTCACGACGCAGACGCATCGCTCACTCAAGTAAGAGAGAGACAGATGTCGAACACTGCCGAACGCGGAGGCCGAACGCGCTCTCGCTTGCTCTTCAAGCCTTAAATGGAACGCCTCAGAGCGAGGTAACGCCGCATGCGTCATACTTTTTCGTGCGTGCAGCCGGCTCCATCGAATTATAAGACGTTGTCACGTCAAAAAACGTGTTGAACCGACCACAAGTAACACGGGCAATTTAGTATTTATTTAATTATAATCGCGAGTAACCAAATCGACTCAAAGTTCTAGGACGAAATAGATAGGTACAGAAGTCAATCTACATACAAAGCGCGCTCAAGTAGCGCACACGTAGACACCGCTCACGGACACGATATCTCGGCTCAATTCAGCTCAATGCGAGCTTGAGTGTTATCCGTTTGAGATATTCGTCTGTGATCTTTTTTGTGGAAAAATGGACCAACAAAAAAAACGTTATTCTAACTGTTCAATGGACAGTTGTTTAAATTCAACATTAAACAGTGAATTGACGTTTTTAGGCTACTAGTAGTTTCAGAGAGGTAAGTAGATATTTGCTTGTATTTTGATGGTTTGTTTTAACGTAACACAGAACAAGCCAAACAGAAGATGATTTTGTGGCCGTGTAATATTTTTACAATTCAGTTTAGGTACTTAGGCACTTATTGCCAACGCGCTCGGTCGAACTCGAACAATTCGGCACCACGCGCTGACCCTAGCGCGATCGCCAAGCGTAGGTATGAAAAGTGAAGTACATACATGAGATTGACTTCTGTACCGGTCTATTTTGTGCTACAAGTGTGCACTTGCAGATGTTTTCTTCAAAGAACACTGACTTGTTTATAAAAAACGATGTACCATTGGAAAGCCTGATACTTCAACTTTAAAATAGTAATATTATTATAAAAAAATATTTATTACTTTTTGAAATAATTAATTTAATTGGACGCATAAGAAAATGTGCTCACCACGTTACCTATGAGTTGGAGCATAAAGTACTGCTATAAAAACCCCACGCAACTGGTTCACCTTATTCGTCGCTAATTAGAAGTTGAACTGTACTCATCTCCGTGAACACGATTATTTTTTTTGGTGAAATTGTGGATGCAACACCAGAAAAAATCGCTCAAGTGGTTGCTCTACTGCAACAGGGCCTTAGTCAGCGAAGAGTTGCAGCTTAACTCAATTTGAGCCAGTCTACTCTATCAATAGTTTACAGGGGATTTTAAAAGACCAGTGGCTTCAATTGGAGATCAAGAGCAACTGTTACTCGTCTCCGGTTCACCTCGAAGAGAGACGGCCGTTTTATTATTTCAACTTTGCTGCGAAATCGTCACCAGACGGTGTCGATGTGTATCAGGAGCTGAGAAGAGTTTGAGGACTGGCTGTCAGCGAGTAGACAACATGAAGAAGGTTAAGGAAGGCTAACCTTATGCCAAAAAGGACTACCACAGGCCTGAAATTGATGGTACGCTACCGGTAAGTGCGTCTTCAATTTGCTTGAAAACACCTTGATTGGAACATCACGCTTACGGTTTATGAAATACTAGCTTTTGGCGCGGCTTCACCCGCGTACATAAAATATAGCATATGTCACTCAAGAATAAAAGTGACCAGACAGTTGCAAACAAGCATTCCAACCAAGGTGATCTTGGTTGTGTTTGGTTTGCGTTGTCACTACATGGATGTAAACCACGCGCCAACACGTCCGATGGTTGGGAAAACGCGCGTCCCAACAAAGGGTGTTAAAATGTTTTTCTTTCGTTGAAGGTCATGGATTACAACCGCTGTCTACACGAATTGAAACTAGCAAGGTCACATTGGTTGGGACGTTGGTTTGCAACCATCTGGTCACCCCTTAAAGCAGCTTTCTATCGGTGACAAAATTTACTTTCAGAGATTACCTCCTACAAACAGAAGGACTTCCAACGCTGCATCTTCCGGTGCGCGGTCGTCACTCCAGAACGTTTAGGCCCCATCGACCATCTGTTCTGCGAGTAATGTGCCCTGCCCCCTTTTTTTTTGTTGGTTTGTCATCATGTTTGGATATTTCCGAGTTAATATCTCAAAAAACATTAAGATGTTTGCAGAAAATCATCTCTTTTTACTTTTACACATACAAGAGTCATTCAGTTAACCAAGGCTTATCATTTTAAGTGAAAAAACCTTATAATCATTGAAAAGAAGGTCTAATGATCGAAAGAATACTTTTTTACAGCACAACAGACTTTTATTTGACATTTACAAAAAAATTAAACTTTGCAGTTGTTCAACATAAAAAAGGTACGAAAAATAAAGTAAAAGGTATAATTGAATCGAAATAAAGGTAAAAAAATGCAGATTGATGGAAAAGACTGTATTCTTTTGGCAAAATTGCAAAAAACTCATACGTGCTTCAAAGGTTCAAAAAACTGGTTCACAATTCAGAAAACTTAAACGTCGATTTGAGAGTAAATAAAATTTTGCGGCCGAATTAAAATAGTGAATTGATTTATTTTAACGCTCGTCTTAATAAAACATTGTAAACAACAACTATATTATTTTCTTTTACTTTTCTTATAATAATATTCTAATTTTAGTAGTGTATTATTTTCGTAATAAAATCTATATCTAAGTTTAAACTTAAAATTAAAAAAAAAAAAAAAAAAAAAATTATACAAAAAAAATATTTTTGTATAATTAATTATACAAAAAATAATTGTACTTAATTTTTATTTTTTTCGAAAATTCACAAAACTTCAAGCCATATGCGCGAGCTAAAGATATGACTTAATTGAAACTTTATTTACCAATTATTGTTTGTTTAGACATAAGACAGCATAATATTACTATTCTATGATGATTAAATTAATAAAAATAAAAAATCTCCATACATTAATGACCCACCCTACTGCTTACTGCTACTTTGGATATTCTTCAGTTTGTCGGTAACTTTGGTTCTGGGTATTTTCATTTTTGATGCAATCACGCAATAACTTAATGTATTATATACCTTACTACTTGCTTGCTTACTTACTTTAAACATTTAATATTTATTAGTAATTTTTTTTTTTGTGTTATTATGTCTTATTAGTATTTTTCTGATGTTGTACACTGACAGCCCTAAATCTATCTCCTCTCTTTCAGTCCATCCAAAGGTTGTCTGTAAGAAATTGCCCTGTGCGTTAAGACCGCCCATTATACACTTATTTTTAATTATGTTTGTCCTGTATTTTTGTATAAGTGGTTTCATCATCATCATCATTTCAGCCGAAAGACGTCCACTGCTGGACATAGGCATCCCCCAAGCGTCTCCACAATGACCGATCCTGTGCGTCTCGCATCCACCGCACTCCCGCGACTCTCACCAGGTCGTCGGTCCACCTTGTGGGAGGCCTTTCGACGCTGCGCCTTCCGGTGCGCGGTCGCCACTCTAGAACCTTTCGGCCCCATCGACCATCTGTTCTACGAGCAATATGCCCTGCGCACTGTCACTTTAGTTTGGCGATTCTTCTTATGTGGTTTACAATAAAAAATATAATAAATAATAATAATAAATAAATAACTTACTAAAAAAATATATTCCACAATATTCGAAGATATGTGACATCCAACAATTCGCGCTAAGCCTAGGCCCGCGTTGTGAATTTCGGCCCATTCTCTCTTATATAGAGGAGACCTGCGTCCCAGCAGTGAGAACATTATAAAGCTGATTATTCTATGCTACAACATGGCTTATCTTTAAAAAAAAAACCGGGCATGAGCGAGTCGGACTCGCGCACTGAGGGTTCCGTACAAACTTGAACCCATGAAAACAGTTCAATTCCCGAATTGAGCTACGAAGATTTCTCCGAATCGTAAAAAAGTTTTTTTTTTTTGTGACGTAACTACAAATTCACAGTTTTCAGATTTTTCCTTTACTTGTACTATGAGACCTTGTTTCATGACTCAAACTCAATGACTTAGAATTTAACAGAACATTTTATAATTGGCTATGTGACAGATGTTTTTATTCAATTGACGACTTTTTGAATTTCAAACATGTATGACATTAAATTTTATTTTATTTTATTTGATATCCAACTATTAATATTAATATTTTGACATCTTATTTTATTGACATTTTAATCTTGTGATAAATATTGACATTATCTTGATGCTAAACTGTACCGACCATGCATGTACCTAACATAAATATTTGCACGACTTAAAAGTCGAATGCAGTGAAACCATTTGAAATTGTTACCACCAAAATGTACCTGTATTCTAGCAAATAAATCTTTCATTCATTCATGACAAATTTCAGGATTCTAGGTCAACGGGAAGTACCCTATAAATTTTAATTTCCTTGAAAGTGTCAAAATATACGTTTTTTTGCTACATAAACTGCCGTACCTTTTTTTTTTGTTTACTCAGAAGTTTGATTTTTTCACAGCTTCAAAGAACCGCAGACCTGAGTATATGGCTTTAAATTCAACTCGATACCTTCACGCGTTCCCGAGATAAAGAGTCTTGACAGACAGACAGACGGACGGACATCAAAGTGATCCAATAAGGGTTCCGTTTTTTCCTTTTGAGGAACGGAACCGTAAAAAAAAACTAATAGAAAAAGAAATGTTAAAAGTAGTTAAAAGTGTAAAAAACAAGTGGACATCTACAAAAAAGAATTATGCAATATTTTTTAGAAGTAACTGCCATTACCATAAAATTTACTTTTTTTACGTTGCATCCGTCGTCATCATGCTAATCCCAGTCATTATGAATATTTCTTAGAATTCCACGTTTGTCAGTAACATACAAATCCAGTGTTATTGCGCAGTGAGTGGCAAGTAGCAGTATCACCGAGTACCGGCGTTGGATCTATCTAGAGGTGATGGTACCGAATAGAAATATTATTCATGATGGCCTGTACTCTATTCGCGATAGCATTAGACAGAAGTTAAAAAAAACTGGGCAAGTGCACCTCACCATCAATGATTGCATCGCTGCTTACCATCAGGTGGGATCGCAGTCAAGCACTGGTTTATATGAATTAAAAAAAAAAAAAGTGCGAGTCGGACTCGCGTAAACTATTCAGTTTAGAAAAAAATGATATTAGAAACCTCAATATCATTTTTGAAGACCTATTCCATAGATATCCCACACGTATGGGTTTGATGGAAAAAAAAAATTGAGTTTCAGTTCTAAGTATGGGGAACCCCCAAAATTTATTGGTTTTTTTTTCTATTTTTGTGTAAAAATCTTAATGCGGTACACAGAATACATTTACTTACCAAGTTTCAACAGTATAGTTCCTAAAGTTTCGGAAAAAAGGGACTTTGACATACGGACGGACAGACAGACAGACAGAATATAGTAATATATTGTGCTTTATTACAGTTAAGATTGATGCTGAATTTCTTATAATCAACATATATACCAACTGTTATACTTAAATTAATTCATTTGTACTATCCATCTTCTGAATTTATGAGGCTTACCTATATAGGGCGACTGGTAATTAGTGTACGATACTTAAACACGTGATTGTGCTCATGATAACAAACAATTTTTATTATGGGAGCAAAGCCGAAATCGTGAAAAAAATATCAGCTGTTCAGTACATTAGGCAAACATAAATGTACTGAACAGCTGATTTTTTTTCGCGATTTTAGGTTTGTTTCCATAGTAAAAGTTGTTGGTTATCATGAGCACAATCACGTGTTTAAGTATCGTACACTAATTACCAGTCACCCTATATATAATTAAATAAATTATTTAGTTCTTATTTTTACTACTAGTGTCCATGTTAAAAACCTAAAAGAAGCAGGAGTTGTCCGTACCTTGCACGTTTTTCATTATACTATATAATATATTAGTTATTTCTATTTGTATGAATATTAAATAATTATCTAATTGCAATTTAGCTTCACTTGTTTCTTTTTTTTTTTTTGACTGACCGACATTTTGACAATTCAAAAGTGCCTGTAATTGGTCTATTTGAAATAAACGTTTCTGATTTCTGATTTCTGATCTTGTTGCCTTGTATTGTGTATAATTCATATGTTTTGTAAGGTAGTAATTTTTAATTTTTTTAATTGTTTTATATGAAGTTATGTTTATTTTAAAAAATATATTTCGTTTACCTATCTAAGTATTTAGTACTTACCTAATAATAATTAAATTTATCTAAGTAGATAATGTTAATATTTTATATTGAACCCATAAAATTAATATATACATATTAAAATTGTTTGAATTTATCTCGAAAAATAAATATATTGCACACCTGATGAATGAACCTCTTTTGTCTAATGCAGAAGTGAATAGAGTATAGTGATTGAGGCACCCGCTTCCTATGCAGGTCGCGGTTTCGAAACCAGGCAAGTATTAGAAACCAATGTGAATTTTCCAGTCATGTGTACTTTTCTAAGATTATCTGGACATTACGGACACGCCGTACCTTGAAAAGCACGCAAAACCGTTGGTCTCGGTTGTCATCTGTAAAATCTTTGACAGCCGTTACAGTTACCCATGCTGATGCTGATGTCAAGAGTGAATAGGTTAGCATATAGCATAGCATAATCAGCCTTTTAATGTTCCCACTGCTGGGACTCAGGCCTCCTCTCTTTAGAAGAGGGAATGGGCCGTAATCCACCACGCGGGCCCAATGCGGGTTGGTGAATGTCACATGTCTTCGAATTTTTGTTTCTAGGACATGCCGGTTTCCTCACGATGTTTTCCTTCACCGTTTTGAGAGCAGTGGTGATGAAATAAATTACACAAAGTAATGCGCCTGGCTGGGTTTGAACTGGCGACCTACAACTCGTAAGTCGGGGCCATTACCATTCGGCCACCACTGCTCTATTCGGCCACCACTGCTCTTGGTGAATAGGTTACTTCTAGGCAAGTTTATTGCACCGTCAACTACATCATCACTTACCGTCGAGTGAGATAGTGGTCAATTTATCTACACTAATATCATAAAGTGGTAAAGTTTGTTTTTATGTTTTACTTGGCCGAGTGGTAACCCAGTGGTGGCCGAGTGGTAACGGCCCCGACTTACGAATTGCAGGTCGCGGGTTCAAACCCAGCCAGGCGCATTACTTTGTGTTATTTATTACTTCACCACTGCTCTCAAAACGGTGAAGGAAAACATCGTGAGGAAACCAGCATGTCCTAGAACCAAAAAAAATTAAAGTCGTCTTTTTTTTTTCGGTGGGAAAATCAACCAATGGCATCCCCCACTCTTGGGCTGAGTGTGAGATAGGGTCAGACTTTTACTGACTAAAAACCCACTCCTGTTCCTTCTTTGCCTTCGTTCCAGGGCCCCGGGGTTCTCTTTCGCATCACCCATGGCTCCAGTAGGCTTCAACCCTGCTGGGCCCCTACGGTTTTGCTGACATCACCTTGAGGTGCGCGTGGAACACTACGCGCCGTCGACAACTTGGGCTCGGTCCGGACGGTTACCGGACGGTCGGACGGCGAGCTACCCATTTCTCGCCGTCCGCAAGCCAGCGCCTACGGTGGCTGGAAATCAGGATCGGGATCCCGGCGGCTGGGGCGTGAGGGCCGTTCTCTCGCGCGTGCGGCCGCCTCCTTTGCTAACATTACTGCTTCGCAGAAGGAGGCGACCGCCTGACACTTCTCCTCGCTATACGCCAAATTTCAGGATTCTGGGTCAACGGGAAGTATCCTATGAATTTTGATTTCCTTGAGAGTGTTGAAATATACGTTTTTTGCTATATAAATGGCAGTATCTTTTGTATCCGTTAACTTACAAGTTTGATTTTTTCACAGCTTCGAGGGACCGTAGATTTGAGTTCATAGTTTTAATTTAAAGCAATACCTCCACGCGTTTCCGAGATAAAGGGTCTTGACAGACAGACAGACAACAAAGTGATCCTATAAGGGTTCCGATTTTTCCTTTTACGTTACGGAACCCTAAAAAAACAAAGTTGAAGTAACCATATAACAGTAGTTTCGTAGAGGACGGACGGAAAATGCCACACTAAAATTGAGTCGGTAATATCACCTCTATAGAAATCCCACAAGCAGTAATAATTTGGGATTAAAATATGCATTTCTAGATAAAATGTTTCTTTTCAATCTTAGTGCTCCAAAGTGGCCACAGACTTGTATTAGTGCTAGCTTGGCTCTTCACGCTTGCTTGAGTCTTGGGGTCGGTAGAAAGGCAAGCATTGTGTGTAGGTAGAACGGAGGACTTCTTTTCAAGTCCAAGATACATTACAGTGTTGATTGATCGTAGTTTTAGATGCAACGGAGGCCGTTTACTGGAGGCAGATGCGGAGATGGAGGTGGAATAATGAAATAGTACTTACATTTTGATACAAGTGGAGAAAGGTTGTGTTTGCAATCAAGGCGGAATTCGCCCGAGCTTCAGGCGACGGTGTTATGGAGTCGAGTGCTGCAGTGACAAACCACATTTACGTGCTAAACGACCGCCATAATAGCGTAATCAGCCTTTTCATGTTCCCACTGCTGGGACTCAGGCCTCCTCTCTAGGAGAGGGAATTGGCCGTAATCCACCACGCGGGCCCAGTGCGGATTAGTGTATTTCACATGTCTTCGAATTTTTGGACCGACGACCGTCAACCCCCATTAAATTATTTCTTCGTAATTGTATTGAAACACGTCGTTTGATACACATGGAAAGTCTCTGCAGCACTCGACTCCATAAGACCCTCGCCCGCGGCTCGGGCAAATTTCACCTCGGTTGCAATGACAAATTTTCTTCACTTGTATCTAAATGTACTATTTTAATTTTTTAATTAAAATTTTGTCTAAGAACAAAAAAGTTTTATGTCGAAAAACTCGGTCGCATTAAGACGACTAAAAAGTATATGTCTGATGCAATTGATATTTAATCTATATACATAAAAACCGGGCAACTGCGAGTCGGACTCGTGCACTGAGGGTTCCGCACAAACTTACCTATGAAAACAGTTCGATTCCCGAATTGAGTTACGTAGATTTTTCCGAATAACAAAAAAACAAAAAATTGTGACGTAACTACAAATTTACAGTTTTCAGATTTATTCCTATATCTATACTATAAGACCTTGCTTTAGGTCAAATTTCAGGATTCTGGGTCAACGGGAAGTACCCTATGAATATTGATTTCTTTGAGAGTATTGAAATGTACGTTATATTCTAAGAATGTATGTTTTTTGTGACATAAACGGCCGTATCTTTTTTGCGACATAAACGGCCGTATCTTTTTTGCGACATAAACGGCCGTATCTTTTTTTTCCGTTAACTTAGAAGTTTGATTTTTTCACAGCATCAAGGGACCGTAGACTTGAGTATACGGTTTTGATTTCAACTCGATGCCTCCTTTTCCTTTTGAGGTTTTTTTTTTTTTCGGGTGGGAAAATCATCTAATGACATCCCTCGCTCTTGGGCGGAGCGCGAGATAGTGTCAGACTTTTACTGACTAAAAACCCACTCTTGTTCCTTCTTTGCCATTTTTTCCAGGGCCCCGGGGGTCACTTTCGCATCAGCCATGGCCCCAGTAGGCCTCGACCCTGCTGGGCCCCTACGGTTGCTGACATCTCCTTGAGGCGCGCGTGGAACACTACGCACCGTCGACGACTTGGGCTCGGTCCGGACAGTCACCGGACGATCGGACGGCGAGCCACCCATTACTCGCCGTCCGCAAGCCCGCGCCTACGGTGGCCGGAAATCGGGATCGGAATCCCGGCGGCGGTTGGGGCGTGAGGACCGTTGCCTCACGCGATCGGCCGCCTCCTTCGCTAGCATTACTGCTTCGCAGAAGGAGGCAACCACCTGCCACTCCTCCTCGCTCCGCACCATGGCCTGTACCATGGCCCGGCGCGAGAGATTGCTGCCGCCGATCGTTTCCTTTTGAGGTACGGAACCCTTAAAATCAATTGCTGTTAGTTAGTCTCGCTAAAACTCGAGAACGGCTAGACCAATTTTAATACTTACTTCTTTTTTGTTTTGTTCACAAATGTGGAGGGAAGGCTTTTTCTACACTATCACAATAAGTTATTGTAATAATAGCTATATGTAAATAATAATTTAAAAAAAAAAACACTAGCTGTCAACCACCACGATTCTTCTGTGATGTCATTCCTCAGTTCCTAACACAATCCATCCTTCTGTCGTAGCATCTTAGAAATTGATCACTTCATATTAAGACCAAGTAAAACTTCGCCCAAAGAATTAGCATTACCATTCAACGTGGCAATGCTGCCAGCCTTCTGGGCACATTTCCGGATGACAGCGATGTGGAGGAGTACTTCGACGCCTGAGTGTAGTAGGTGTTTTTGTATTATACGTACATAGTTAGGTTTAGTGTATTAGTTTTTATAGTTTGTATGTACATAGTTCGATTTAATATGGAAATATATTTACTGAATAAACAGTAAAATTGGCCAGTTAAACGTTAAAGTTTGATAATATATCAATCCTCGTTTGGCCTACTTTCTTTAAACCTTTTGTTATCCTAAAAATCCTACATCAATGATATGGTCAAACGAGGATTGACATATCATCAAACGTTAACGTTTAAGCCAGTTTTAGTTGGCCATGTCATGGAGTGACCAATTTTAAAATCTGACCACGACACTTCAATTGTTTGGCGTTCCTCTATCAGTTTTTAATTCCTCATATTTAATCATGTGCTTACGATTGTACTACTCTAGTCTGTATGTAATTCTTATCTTTCTGGTCTTATGCCCTAAATTAAATTTCTTCGACGTAGGTTTACACAGTTTTTTTTTTAGGTGGGAGTTTGAATTTATCTAATGGCCTACCATCATTCAGGTAAAGTTTAAGTTTACCGTTTTTGAAAACAGCGCCATCTATGATAATTTATTTGAACTTCTTTCAAAACTAACAAGCTTGCTACTGATGAGACGTCCTTTTTATGTACGCAATGCATTTCATTGTTTCGCTATCGCCCCATAGATGGCGTAATGTTTGTACATGTAGGTACTGCTCCATAGATGCCACCGGTATTTTATATTTCATAAAATTATTCATTTCGTGTCGATCAGAAGCAAGGGTATTATTTCTACGTTAAAAAACAAAGAAATTTTATGGATAAAAGTTTATTAATTCTATAAATGCAATTAAAATCCCTCATTATCAATAAATTAATAAATGCATTTCTTCACTTACAACTACATAAATATAATAGTTAAATGCAGTTTCGTAATACGAAAATAATAAATTAACATTATCACTGCTGCTTCAGATAAACACTAGCGCCTCTACCGAGTGTTTTTAGAACTAAGTTTTTGACCATTTTGTATAGTTTTGACAGAAATCAAAACTTTTACTACAGCAGTGAATTTGTTAATACAAAGACCTTTCTAGTTGTTTTAAAACAACTCGAAGATGTTTGAAAACATTATTTTCTTTTAATTAAAAAAATCAAAACAAAAAATAAATAAAAAAAAAAAACAAACTGCATAAATAACCTTTTTCGATTAAAGGTAAAAATTACAGATTTTCATTGACACATTAATAAAAACATATATTTAATTCTTACTGGCAATCTTTGAACAGAAAAAAAATAATATAATTTTTTTTTTTTTATTTAGCTGCTACTTTCAAAAATTCCTGTTGTAACAGTTATTGAGAACGTTATAGTTAATCCGGTATCCAGATTCAGGGACGCCATCGTTTTCTAAGTTGTCACTGTGGAAGTACACGTAGAGAGGTCCAGGTGGTGTTGCTGAAAACGAAAGCATATCATCATTATAACGTGGCAACCTGAGAGCGTCTTTTGTTTGCCGTCCGCTACAGCGCGCTTAAGGCTGAACTAGTCGCGGGCTCGAACTCGCTGATGGGTGAGGCCATAAATTGCGATGTCTCATCTGATATTGTGTCCGACAGCGGCCGCAGCGATAATATCAAGTATGAGCAGTTAGACGCTAAATTATATGCACATCGTTTGGTTCGCATGCACACAAACACCGTTCCGAACTGAAATGAAATTAGACGGTGCGTAAAATCTGAGAGTAGTGCTTTGGAAAATCGGGTTTTATGAAAAAACCGCTGCACAAATAAATTGTATAGAACTCTTCGATAATAAAAGTTTGTCGGTACCGACTTAGTTTTTGAGATTTTATACGATATTTGTTACTTTTTTACTCTAGTTGCGTTAAAATCATCAAAAAACAGAGACTTTGTTGGCTCATAACTTTGTAACGGAAATTATTTTTGTTTTTCTGTTTCCGTACAGACAAAATTAAGTATAAGATAAAACCATTATAATTATCATGTTTTACTTTGGATGTACAATGTCAAACTGTGGAGTAATACCCCCCAAAGTTTGTATGGAAAAAGTGTCGACTAGTGTAACCTTAAGTAGTGGACGTACGGCTGTGACACGGTAATATTATCTATACAGTATTCCAACTTCATACAAACGGTCGAAACGCGAGCTATACCTACGCGCCTCGATCTCGAGGTGCGCTCGGGATGCAGACAGTCGCGTCTGTGCCGCGCGATTTTTTCAATAAAAATAAGTTCAAGTACATATTTATATATTTAATATGACGAGTAGGATATATTGTGCTGTTTTTGGTTGCATGAATTCTTCATTTAAAACCAAACATATAAATTGTAAAGTAGCTGCAGGTATCTATAATCAAGTAAAAGATATTCCTTTTTCTCCACCTTGTCCATGTTTCCCAAAACAATTTTTAATTAAGCTTTAGAATGCGGATTTTTGTACTTTAAAATTTAATACTTAATATAGCATTTCGTAGGTACGTCTCAGTCGAGGCGCAAATATTTTTCGGTCGCAAATACCAAAAAAAAAACAAAAAAACTAATAAACTAATACTTCCTATTCAATTCGCAAAGTATTTTATTTGTTTATATAAAAAAGTATATTTACAATCACAAAACTAAATGGAAACACAAAGTAGGCAAATGTAATTAAAATGGTGGAGGCGGGCAGCCATAGTGCGGGCAGCCCTATCGCATGTTTACGTACCGCGCGGCTGTAGGCATTTATTTCAAAGATACGGCCGAGTTACAATACTGTATAGATAATATTACCGTGGCTAGAGCGCGCTTAAGTAGTGGACGAACGTCGACCTGTGACACGTTCGAGCGGTAACGGCTCGCGCTCAAAATAAAATCTATACTCCATTTGTTTAGGTACTTAACTAAATGTAAACAATCTTAACATGTCTTTTATCTAAAAAATTGTCTAAAAATTTTATCTAAAAATGTTTACAATTAGGTATTTTCTTAAACCAATGTTAAGTAATTAACTAAATTTAAATAATCTTTGTATGTCTTTTATACGATTTATTTTAAATAAAAAGACATATCAAGATTGTTTACATTTAGATTAATTTGTTTACATTTTTGTGTTTATAGATTGTTTACATTTCATTTTGTACCTAAACAGATGGAATATAGCTTATATTAATACTTAATGATAATGTATAATTTGGTATCAAACATTGTTTCACTTGTTTTGATTATTTTAATACATTTTTTTTTTAATTATTTTATAAGTCACTTGTTAATTTTAGTAAATAATGAATTGATGTGGTTATGATTTTAATGTTTTGATTATAGTTTTTGTCTTGTGATGTCTATGAAATATTTATTCTTATGTTTTCAATTTTTCAATTTTTGTTTTAATGTAATTAATTAATTAATAGAAAATATTGAAATAATAATGCTCATTTAGTGGCACTGTTTATCATATATTTTTTTGAATAATTTGCGGATGATGCAGTGGGCTGCAATATTGTTACCACTCAAATTATTGATATTTGTACATATTAATTGTCTGTTAATTGTCCCTAAATAAATAAAATAAAAATAAAAATATGTGAGTTTGTTGAGACTGTTCTTTGTGCTACAGCTGTTTTCCTGAACAATAAACTGTTATAATGTAGTATAATAAGCGAGTCTTAATTCGCTCCCCACCGACGCTATATCATCATCATCACCCATAGCCTAGGGGCGTTGGGTCGTCTTCTGAAAAGTTTAGCCGTGGTCCTAGAACGCTAAGGGCAGCTGAAGAAACACCTACCACCTACCATCATACCAGGTGGCCCGACGGCGAGCTACCCATTGCACGTCGTTTGCAAGCTCTCGCCTCCGGTGGCTGGTAGTCGGGGTCGGGGACTCGGCGGTTGGGGCGTGAGGACGTCCGTTCCCTCACACGTGCGGCCGTCTCCTTTACTAGCATTACTGCTTCGCAGAAGGAGGCCATTCCAACTCGCTCTAAACCATGGCCTGTACCAGAGCCCGCCACCGCCAATCGCCCTGACGAGGACACGGTGGTACTCCGCCCAATCGGGGCACACCTTCACCGTGTGCTCCACCGTGTTCTCCGGGCGGTCCACACAATTGTGACACCCGGGCTTTTTTTCCGCCTGAATCAGGTACAGGAACTTCCCGAACTTAAAATGTCCGGTGCGGACCTGCTTAATGCGGAAGGTGAAGACACCGTGACGCCTCTCCAGCCACTCCTCAAAGAGGGGACTAACCGCCATGATTATGGCATGCCCAAAATATCTTTACGAAATTGTAGGCATGTGGAATGTGGACTCAGCGATCATTAAATTGTACCGATAGTGGTGTCAGCCAAGGGCTTAATAACCTCGAACCTCGACCATCAGTGCAGGAGGCTCTCGTAAGGCAACTTGTTTCAAAGCTTGATTCAGAAAGCGGTACTTCTGGACTCAAATAGTTAGGAGGTTTCTTTCCATACCATAGTGTTGCCTGCGTCATGTGGAAGATCGCCGTAAAAACAGCACTTTGTAAAATCCGCAACATGCGAAACACCGCAGAGCCTGCATGGAGGAGGACGAGACAGCAGCTCATCTGCTTCTAAGCTGCCCAATGGTCGCTGGATACAGCGCAAAGTACTTCGGAAACCCAGGTAACCTCCGTAAAATGGTCAGTAACACCAAGGCGCTACTGGCTTTCCTTGAGGAGCTGGGGTGGATCGAATGACACATTCGCCCCACCCGTACGCAAAATACGCGCTTTAGTCGTGTAGTAGCGGAATCTAGCCCTGAATACAATAAATAATACTTACAAGCAATAATTTGTTCCATTGCACTGCTACCACAGAACTTGGATCCTCTCAATCCATCAGCAGTCTCCGCTTCAGGTATAAATAGGTAGTCTTCTGACTGTGGTGATCCACGGATGACGGGATTAACTTGACAATCAGTATCGACGTACAGGTTCGATGCGTCACGGTATGCTAGGTTGAAACTCGCAGCTGTGAACCTGGGGAAGATGGACATATTAAGAATCGGTATACCGTGTAAGGGCCGAATCTGCGTAATGCCCGCGTGGTCCCATACAAAAGTGCTCAGTTGCAGTGACCTGAGTGGGTGCGGGGTGCCCGGCCCCGCGCCCGTTTAGCTATATAATAATATATTAAGTTCTCCATAGACACGACTACATGCACACCGTTAAAGTTGAACTAGTGCGCGTGAACACACGCGCATTGTCACGCGACGGGTGCCCGTCGTGGGCGTCAGTTTTATTTTTGTGTAGCTTCTTGACTCCATAGCAACGGCCTCCCCCAACTCCTACCATTTTTTTCCTATCATCGTGCAAATATAGGACCGGTCGTTATGGCGACACTGGGGGAGGCATATGTCCAACAGTGGACGTCTATCGGCTGAAATGATGACGACGCAAATAAAGGTAAAGCTTTTCAAAGCTTACTACCAATCCTTTTACACGTGCTTGTGGGCGAACTTAACGCAGAAGGCATACAGCGACCTGCGTGTCCAATATAACCACACGATCCAGGTGTTACTGGGGCTGCACCGTTATTGTAATGCGTCCGACATGTTGGCGACGCAATCGTCGACAGTTTTTGTGCCTCTTTGCTATGCCGAGTGCGCGCCAGCCCCAACACCATTCTCAGAACGCTGGCTGACTGGTGGGACTCTCCGATCTTGAGGCGGTGTGTTGTACCCACCACCTCAAGACTACACACAATCAACTAGACATTCTCCAGGATCGTCGTGCCTCACCCAACTTATAGCAATAAATACCTAATTGTTCTCTATGTTAGTAATACTTCTAAGTTTTTACTAACAAAATATAGAAAGTTCCCAAATAAACATTTTATTATTTTTAACAATTTTATACAGTTTAAAATAAAAAACGTAGGAATTTTTTTTCATCATCATCATCATTTCAGCCGAAGGACACCCACTGCTTCACATAGGCCTCCCCCAAGCGCCGCCACAACGAACGGTCCCGTGCGTCCCGTATCCATCGGACGAACAACCGTCACCAAGTCATTTTTTTTTTAAATTAGGGAAAAACCAACGAAATATTCCACCACTGGGGGTTCCAGAATCACGTACTTGATCCATGGTATTCGTTTGTGCGTATATAGGGTGACTGGTAATTAGTGTACCTACGATACTTAAACACGTGATTGTGCTCATGATAACCAACAACTTTTACTATGGGAACAAACCTGAAATCGCGAAAAAAAATCAGCTGTTCAGTACATTTATGTTTGTCTAATGTACTGAACAACAGATATTTTTTTTCGCGATTTCGGCTTTGCTTCCATAATAAAAATTGTTTGTTATCATGAGCACAATGACGTGTTTAAGTATCCTACACAAATTACCAGTCACCCTATATCGACAGTTCAGCTAAAAAATATCATAACGTTAATTTACTATTAGGCGGTACGAAGTTCGCTGGGTCAGCTGGTTCTATATAATAATAAACTTACTTGACACCACAGACATCAGGAGTCCTCTTGAAGCAGGTCGCGTAAACCATGTTAGCGATGTAGGGGCCACTGCCTCGGTTATAGTTGAAGGACTCGAAGAATCCGTACCGATCCGGGAAGTATTGTAGACAACCGGGGGGTGCTGAAGGGAAGGATACACATTGATAGATACTGAGGGTTTGATTTAGCTTATTATATAGGGTGACTGTTAATTAGTGACCGATACTTAGGCCCGTATTACAGAACTACAATCAAGACTCAAGCATTACTTAAAACTAGTCTCAGTTGGAGTTTTCATTTTAGAACTTGACTTGAGCAGAGAAACTACAATCAATAATCACCTGAGCAGTGCCACTTTAAAATGTCATTTTTTACGTATTATAGAACAGTGCTTGAGTGAGCTCCACTCAATGTGTCCTTAATTTAAAATCACAATCAGCTCAGAATCTCTGCTTGAGGCGAGATTTGATCTTTGTTTTGGCAAGTGTAGTCGAGACCACGCTTGAGCATAGAATCTCATGGAAATTGTTGTGGATTTAAATCAAAGATCAAAATCTCTACTTAAGCGTAGTTTCGTTTGATTTGAATTTGAGGATAGTTCTAAAATAAACTGAACGCTTAAGTCGAGATTCTTCGCTCAAGCAGTAATCGGTTGAACGCAGTTTAAGTAGTACTTAAGTAAGGTTCTGTAATACGGGCCTTAAACACGTGATTGTACTTATGATTACAAACAACTTTCCCAAAGAAACTTTTTTTATATACTCACTAGTTTGTAGGTACATTCACTGATTAGGTACGTACACCTATGGGTTTGCAAGCTGCGCGGGTGTTCTATCACTATTGTAGGTACGACGGCGTCACGCGGCTAACAGCTGAGCGGTCGCCGGTCGCAGGCGCGCGCGCGTATTTAAACAGCTGTTTTATTATTGTGATAAAACTAATGAGAAAATAAAAAAAAATTCTTTGGGAAAGTTGTTTGTAATCATGAGTACAATCACGTGTTTAAGTATCGGTCAGTAATTACCAGTCACCCTATATAATAGCAAGAAAGAGGAATAAATTATGCGAGTGCGCTGTTCTAACTGTCTGTTCATCCGTCGCTTATCGATATGGAGTTTTGGGTCGAGGGATGAGCTATAAACCCTATAAAGGTTAATCCCTTTAACAGTTCCGGTTAAGTCGTCAAATGGGTTGCGTTAAAAGCTCGGCTTCAGAAGAAAGCTAACTTACCGATAAGATACTCGTCTCTGTCGGCTGAAGAAGCGAATGGCGTGGATGGTAGAGACATCGTGAGGGCTTCCAGGATGCCATCACGGTATTTACTAGGGAGAAAAGATTAAAAAAATGAGTAAAAACACAAATAGAGCATTATTACTATTAAAGTCGTAATTAGTCCACTGTTTGAGTATATCAGGCAATTTGTTTTTTAGGTGGGATATCTACAAATAATTCCTCCTGCTCTGGGTGGAGCGAGCGGGAATGTCAGACTTTTACTGACCCACCTGTGGTCCTTCAGCTGCCCTTTGTGTTCCAGAGCCACGGTAAATCCTTCGAACAATCCGCAGCCCTGGTAGTCGTCGACTGTGGCCCCGTCAACCTTGCTGACATCTCTTTGAATGCGCCGTCGACCTGTGCTTGGTCCTTATCGGACGGCCGGACGGTGAGCTATCAATTTCTCGTCGTTCGCAAGCCTGCGCCTACGGTGGCTGGAAATCGGCCTGCGACTCCTGATGCCCGAAGCATCTCCGTCGGCGTTGGGCTCGCATTATTGCTTCGCAAAAGGTGACCGCTTCCCAAAGTATGCCAGCCCTAACCTTCTAAGTGATCGCAGTTTTGTGATTTTCGCATCCAGCATATTTCCATTACTTCAACTAGGTCATCAATCGATCCACCTGGTAGCCTCTCCAGAACCCTTCAGCTGGAAGGTTCTGAAGAGGAGCCCCATTGGCCATATAAATTAAGCGATGTCTTTAGACCATGTCTTTTTTCTAGCTAAGCTCTCATTATAGTAAGGTACGCTTAGGTAAACCATTTTTGCACCTTGGTGCTTAATTTGCATCTAAAGGCATGCACAGGCAAGCCAAGTGACCCGTTGCCGGTATAACCTACTATTAGGCATACTCCGATAAGCCGCAGTGCAATCTTGGAACCACACCAGATACACTGCCCTGCTTACTGTACAAAAACTCCAGCGCCATGTAAAACCTTTTGCAAGGTCAACACAAAGGCTGCGTACTGACTGATACATTCAAAACAAGAAATTATAGACAAGAACAGTGATGGAACTGAAATCAAAATGGCCACCAATATATAAAAAAAAAACCAATAAATCCAATAAATGGCCAATGACCAGTGACTTACCCAAGAGTGTTGAAGCATTCCAACTGGGTGACCTTGATCTTCCAGGTAGCTTGGGGCAGGTTCGGCTGTGAGTTGCGATCAGCAATCTTGAAGTTGATGCGAATGGCGCGGCTGTTCGTTGAGGCGTTTACTCGGACGTATACTATGAAGAGATGGAGCATAATTATAGAGATTGAGTAACATGATGAAAAAAGGGAAATTGTGACCTTTAAGATGAAAAAGGGAAAATGTGTTCCTTTAAAAAGAAAGGCTGTTTTTAAAGTCTGCTCCATTGAATGCTGCTCTCAAAAAGGTGAAGGAAAACATCGTGAGGAAACCGGCATGTCCTAGAACCAAAAATTCGAAGACATGTGACATCCACCAACCCGCACTGGGCCCGCGTGGTGGATTACGGCCCATTCCCTCCTAGAGAGGAGGCCTGAGTCCCAACAGTGGGATCATTATAAGGCCGACAATGCAATGCAAATGCATTGAATGTTGCACTTTTATTTTGGTGAGAAAATCATCTTATGACATCCCCGCTCTTGGGCGGGGCGGGAGATAGTGTCAGACTTTTACTGACTAAAAACCCACTCCTGTTACTTCGTTGCCTTTCGTACCAGGGCCGAGTCTTCCTTTCAGAATCAGACCCTTGGCCCCAGTAGGCTTCGACCCTGTTGAGCCCCTACAGTTGCTGACATCTTGAGGCGCGCGTGAAACAGCGCGTCGACGACTTGGGCTCGGTCCGGACGGTTACCGGACGGTCGGACGGTGAGCCACCCATAGCTCGCCGTTTATAGCTTTGTTGATAGTACTGCTATTACAAACACCACTGTTTATTAAATACGAATCAGATAGGAAATATAGCTTTGTCAGCTATATTTTAGTATTTTACTTCAAATCACTTTTTTTGAAGGAGCTGTGTTTTTTAAAGGTATGCACCACAGCTCTTAACTCATTTTAGGAGAAGCACAGAACTAATAGAGAAAGACAAGAAGCTGAGATCTGTATATGAAAGGTTGACCATTCGACAGTGGAAGGTGGACCATTCGAACTTCAAGTGTCCAAGTAAAGAAGGTTAAAATTTTTCATCAGTTAAAGTGATTTGGTGCTTTGACAGTACAACCACGTACAAATATCACTGAAGATTCCAGCTTGTAGTTGCATTGCTTATCAAACTGTGAATGCTGCAGTAGTTGACAAAGTGCAAAAATTGCATTAGTTTATAAACTGCGACTTTTGTAGTAGTTGACAAACTGCGAACGTTAGAGTAGTAGTTCACAAACCACAAATGTTGCACTAGTTGACAAACTGCGAATATTCCAGCAGTTGATAAACTGCGGATGTTGCAGTAGTTGACAAAATGCGAACGTTGGAATAGTTGACAAACTGCGAATGTTGTAGTAGTTGACAAACTGCGAATATTCCATCAGTTGATAAACTGCGGATTTCGCAGTAGTTGAAAAATGCAAACGTTGGAATAGTTGACAAACTGCGAAAGTTGTAGTAGTTGACAAACTGCGAAAGTTGTAGTAGTTGACAAACTGCGAATATTCCATCAGCTAATAAACTGTGGATGTTGCCATAGTTAACAAACTGCGAACGTTGGAATAGTTGACAAACTGCGAATGTTGCGGTAGTTGACAACATCCTCAGGTTATTAAGTTTTTGAATAAGTTCAACTGTTCCTTTCATCCTCTCTATCACTTTTACCTACGTCAGTAGTTTCTAAACCTCGAAGACATCAACTCCCGGATACAGGACTAGACAGGATACTTACAATGCTGTCCATTGTTGTCTCCACAGAGGGCTGGCAAGAAGTCGGAGTTGGCTTGCAGGTTGGTGATTTGGAAGATGTCGTTCCTGCAGGAGTATCCGGGACGCTGGGTCACGTTCTCAACTGGATCCACCTGGAAACGACACTCTTTTTAATTGATATATTAAAAAAAAACACAAGGTGAGTCTTCTTTTATTGAAACGATTAAAAGGGGCTCGTCGTTAACGTCATGAAGAATATTCTTATAGCATTGACGGTTATTAGATGTAATTTATATCCTGGTTAGAAAGCCTAACTGCCCAATTTAGGGCAACTCTTTCAGCTCACTTAGGTACACAATGACTTCTTTTATCTTTTATTTGGGCAATCGTTCCATGTAAAATACTGCAGGCCTAGCCAAGTTACGACCGTTTCGTTCCGATTCTCTTTCATCGATCGCCTCGCTTCGGTAACGCCTCCGATGCCTTTATCCTGACCACGTAACTGAGCGTTGAGATCACGTCATTCCCATACATTTGAAGTTTTCTACTAGCGTTAACGATTGTAGATTATCAACTTGGCTAAACCCTCTGGTATTCATTCACATCCTATTAGGGCTATTTTTCACCGGGACACCATGGCGGCGCGACCAGTCGCCGCTACCAACAAAATGTATACAGCTCTATAGAGAGTTACTCACCTGGTGTCCGTTTGGTGGCGCGACAGGCTCGGACGCCAGTCAGGCCACCAGTGACGCCCCCACCAAAGAGTATGTTAGGGCTATATTTCACTGGGACACCATGGCGGCGCAACTGGTCGCGCCGCCATGGTGTCCCGGTGAAATATAGTTGACCCCAACACGGTTGGTAAAAGATTGACCAGAAACAATCAAGGCTTATGTTACTTACAGATGGTCGTTGGGGTCGAATGATTTGGAGTGGTGATTACGTATCTCCGGAAGACGCAGCGTTGGCTCGGCCTCCCACACGATAGATCGATAACCTGAGACCCCACCAGACCTAAAGTAAACTGTGAAAGGGATGGAGCTATATAGGGTGTATAGCTCCATCTCTTTCACTCGCACGCTTTACATTTTAAGATGTCATGCTAAGGTCCCTGGTGAGGGTTGAGGGAATTCGATGGATGCGAGACGCACAGGACCGGTAGTAAGTTATGGTGACACTTGGTGACTGAAATGATGATAATGATACTTACAGTGGTAGGAGGAGCCAGGTTGAAGGTCTCGAAGTCGATTCTCATTTGACAGACGTTGTTGTTGTTGATTTCTATGTTGTAGGAACACTCCAGACCAGAAGACTCTCTGTTCAGGGGTGGGTTGATGAAGACTGCGACCTTTGTGTTCGTACGGATGTCACAGGCGTTCACTGGAAAGAAATAAATATGGTTAGTTATCACAGCATGACAAACCTGAGCCTCAAGTCTGTTACAATAGTGTCAGAATGGTCTCATCTTTAATTTCATAATTGTTGATTTTGACAAGTTTGGTAATCTACATGCCTTTTAAGTTTTGTCGTTTGAAGAAAAAAACACAACTAGAACCTTATAGTACTTTTTATTGTTTTTCAAATTATTCACCACGTAGCTAAATACACTTTTCCATTCGCTCAAACCAGTTATTATAACATTTATTCCACTCTAAAGTGGGGGTGTTCAAAATGGCTGACTTGAAAGCGTCGACTACTTCTTCACCGGACTGGAACCTTTAACCACGAAGACTTTTCTTAATTTTAGGAAATGTAAAGAAATCGTTAGGGCTTAGGTCAGGACTGTATGGAGGATGGTCAAGAATTTGTACTTTTTCCTGCTTCAAATACTCAATCGTTTGACGAGCGCTGTGTGAGTTTGCGTTGTCGTGGTGCAGTATGATGCGTCGCTTTGAGTTACAAACTGTGGTATACCACTCTGCGTTAAAATATAATGGCGTCATTATAACTTTTCAATGGTCAACACTGACACTCCATTGAAAGAAATGGCATAGAATGGTAATCTCGTGCATAATGACAAATGAATATCTGACGTATGCACTATTCTGCTAAAATTTTGACAGTACCTTTGATCAGTGACCTACCATTAGAACGTCATTGTGCAGTCATTGCTTTTAATTTGTTACGAGACAGCTCGATATTGTCATTCTACCACAACTCTATTACGAGACCATTGACCGATCAGTGATCGATCATTAGCAGATTACGAACTTTTAGCAAAATGACAATGGGATCGTGTTAGAATGACGAATATAGAAAATAGCAGACTTGGGCCCCTGTAGTCTTTAAATTATGTTTCTTTATTTATTAATGATAGGCTCGCGTTTGACCACCATCTCACCTCATGATAAATGGCATTTATTATTTAAATAGGTTTTAAAAAACAATTTTTTCGTCAGTTTAAAGTAGATTATCTAGTTTCCTAGCTTGCTTAACTACCCTAAGAAGAAACAACAGCACAAACACAGGGGTCCAAATCTCTTTTACGGCCCGGTTACACGCTCCGTCTTGCCTGAGCATGCCTGCACTAACCAGTTTGCGCAGGTAAGCGCGTGCATGTGGACGGCAAGACGGTACCTCGCGCAGTCCCGGAAGCGCGGCTTGTGCATTCGTTGACTTACCGAAAGGGCCGCGATATTCAGACTGTCTTATTTTTTGTTCCGAGTAAGACCGGTCTAACCCTTATTACACTACGCGACATCGACTAAGACTGTCTGAATATCGAGTAGTGTAATAGGCCCTGAAGATTTGGACTGCGCAAACTTGGCTTGCACGACTTTACTTGAACGTGTGGCCGGTCATTCAAGCCGCGCATCAGTCCGAGGTAGTTATTTTCGACAAATAGTATACGTCACAAATAAAAAAATGAGTGATGTAACGAGTAAAATATTATAATGCTCCTAATAAACAACTATCTTCTGCTGGCCCCATCGTGACGTGGTGTGTGATGAGCTCTCAAAACACAACTAGGATTGCACAGTTCAGTTTGCATGAACTTACTTGCACATGTAGCCACTACACAGTGTTCCGTCTTTTTGTACAGTCATGACTGCACAGGCCTGGGGGGCTACCATGACGTTCAAAGTAAGATTGTTTCATTCTTATTTCAGTGTGGGTAAGAGACAGAGCTGTCTAGCGCCATCTCTTACCCATACTGGAAATAAGAATGAAACAATCTTACTTTAAATGTCATGGTACAGGTCCTGGACTGCGCAGACAAGACGGAGCGTGTAGCCAAGCCATTAAAGCCCATACAGCAAATACCTATGTAATGGTCAAATCATTATGATTTGAGTATTACTGTTAGCTTTTTCCTTGTTGGTTCTTTGACATAGATTTGAGTAGATCTTTTTTCAGTCAGAGCAAGCATTTGTCAGTATTTGTTTATCTATAACTCACGACTAATAAGGAGCTCAGCGACTTCGCGAACAATACCAAGGCTGATCTGATCAATGATCTGGGCAACAGTCCGACAGATGATTTCGGGCTGTTGTACACATGTTCAAATCGCGCGGAGAACTGCGGTCGGTTGGCGGGTGACTGCAGTGGCAATGATCTTGCAACCGCATGTTTTGCGATAATCGCCCGCCAGGTTTGCGGGCGAAAATCGCAAACGCGACGGCTGCGTAAGCGCACAAAACTGCGGTCTCGTGAGTTTAGAAATAAAAACCGCTACGTGAGTTCTTAGTGTTTTTTTTTTACAAATACTGGTCCGATTGCTAGAATTTTTTCACCGATAGAAAGCTGCTTTATTCCTGAGTGACATAGGCTACATTTTATTACGCGAGCGAAGCCGCGGGCAAAAGCTAGTTGAAAAAAAAGTAGGTAAGTACTTACAAGAACAGCAAGTTGCGAAGACGCCACAAAAGCCGATAGCCTTGCCTCCTTGCGTGTTACACTGATTCCTGGACAGGCACACACCGCTGGTGGACCTGTCATTGCCCTGGCACTGCTCCCCATTGCCCGTCGTGAAGATGCCCGGGGACTGACGACCGGCTGTGGAACAGAAAAAAAAAAATTAGAATATGATTAATTTTATTCTTTTAGCCGTCAAGAAAGAGGTCAATCGTCGAACCCGATTTGGCTGGGCAGCGTTCGGCAAGCTGCGCGGTGTCTTCTCGTCCAATATACCACAGTGTCTCATGACGAAAGTCTATGACCAGTGCGTGTTGCCAGTGATGACATATGGCTCCGAAACGTGGTCGCTTACAATGGGCCTTATCAAAAGACTTAAAGTCACCCAAAGGGCAATGGAAAGGGCTATATATGCTCGGAGTTTCCTTGCGTGATCACATCAGAAATGAAGATATCCGCAGGAGAACCAAGGTTACAGACATAGCCCGAAGAATCGCCAAACAGTGACAGTGGGCAGGGTACATTGCTCACAGAACAGATGGTCGATAGGGACGAAAGGTTCTGGAATGGCAACCACGTACCGGAAGACGCAGCGTTGGAAGGCCTCTCACAAGGTGGATCGATGACCTGGTGAGGGTCGCGGGAATCCGATGCAAGAAACACTCGGACCCCACGGGCCAAGAGTTTCAACCCCAAACGGCTCAAAAATATAACTGCCGACGAGGTTCTCCGCAGTCGCAGCGGCAGCACCAGCACAGCACGAAGAGCTAGGAAGATGGCGCAAGAGTGTCGACACAGGTAGCGTCCCACACTAAAAACCTACCTATCTTCCACGGAAATAAACAAATTAATAAACTTATTACTTACTTCTATAACTTTGTCCGTCGTCTACTACAGAAGCGCTGCTGTAAGCCACAACGCATATAAGTAGCACTCGGAGAACCCTGTGAAACGCCATCTTGGATTTACTGAAACAAAAGAGAAACAATTTATATTATCAATTTAAATGAAAGGAGAAACTGACTCAAAGATTCAAGATTCAAAGCATTTTATTTCAAATAAACCATTTACAGGCACTTTTGAAATGTCTAGAAGTCAGTCAGTCGGAAACAAAATGATGCTAATTGCACATTCCAAAGCGTAAATCTCTATGGAGAAGAACGTGCAAGAAACTCCATGGACACTCTTTTCAATCATGTTATATAATACAAATAATTCCGTTACATGCTTCTTGTTGCTACTATCATGTGAGAAGAGAGACTGACTGACATATCAACGCACGGTTTCCTTATATGACGTAGGCGAGCACTAAGAGAGGTGTTTTACAAAATTTACCCCCTAGGGGGATGAAAGGGGGGTCCAAAGTCTGTATGGAAATACTCATTTTCACTTAGGCGATGCCGCTGGCAGTAGCTTGTATATATATTGCAGTAGTGATAGAATACCTATACGGCGTTCTTAATTCTTTATTGTACACAAAAACATAACATAATATATGGAGATACAGACAGTTCATGTACAAAGGCGAGCTTAACTCTGCAATGAGTTTTCTCCCAGCAAACCTTTGAATTATAGAGAGAGAACATATTCGAGGGTTGGATCCAGTGCACAATATAAACCTACATAACAAGTCTAATATATAATCATATTATACATACTAATACATACTATAAATACTAATATTATGTCAATAATGAAAGGAAGTGCTCTTTAAGTTTCCTTTTGAAGACATCTAGAGAATGGCTATCGCGAAGAGAGTGTGGCAGAGAGTTCCAGAGACATACTGCTGTTACAGAAAAGGAGCCATCATAGCGGCTAGAAGTATGACGTGGAGTGCGAAGGAGAAGAGAAGAGGTGGTGCGACAGAGTTTACCCCTAGGGACGAGGTACTCAAAGCATTCACGAAGGTATTGAGGAGCATTAGGCGTTGTGTGAAAGTTGTGAAAAAAAAAAGATATTCAATACGTAATTCCAAAAATAACAGCAAATTCTTGAACCTCGGAAACAAACATGGTCTCGATTTCATCCGACCTCGCTAAAATGCATAAAAAACAAGATCATTTAAAAGAACTGTTAGTTTGTGCGTTTTGGGCATTTAAAACGATCTTTTAGTAGACTATAAAATAAGAAATTATGTTCAATTAAATTTGTTCTGAAATGTAATTTAAGTTCCGTAATAAAAAAACCGGGCACGCACGCGCGAGTTGGATTCGCACACTGAGGGTTCCGTACAAAATTTCAAAGGCGAGCAATCGGTAGCTCGCCGTCCGAACGTCCGGTAACCGTACGGACCGAGCCCAAGTCGTCCACTACTACTGTTCCACGCGCGCCTCAAGGAGATGTCAGCAAACCGTAGGGGCCCAGCAGGGTCGAAGCCTACTGGGGCTAAGGTTTGTTTCTAAAAAGAAAACTCGGCCCTGGGACGAAGGCAAAGAAGGAACAGGAATGGGTTTTTAGTCAGTAAAAGTCTGACACGCCCTCTGGCTCCGCCGAAGAGCGAGGGATGTCATTGGATGATTTTCCCAGCGAAACAAAAAAGAGGTGAAAAGGGTTTCATTTTTGCCGAATGAGGTACAGAATCTAAAAAATTACTTACAGAACCATCAACTGGGCTGGAGCTTTAAAATACAGGCCTAGACTTAGTTTAAACTCCAGATCTTCCATAAATTAACTTTTATCTCTGGTCGAACTACCTGTCAACTAAAAACTGTGTCGTAATTTGTTGGAGATAGATAAATAACAGACACTTTCAACAAAATCTCGAAAAAAGTTAGAAAATGTGGAACTGAACGAAATGGCAACCAATTACGAAACAGAAGATGATCATTCGAAGAACCCAATGGGAACTAGATTCGAGCTATAATAATCTTTAATTTGAAACTTTGTTTTTATTTATTATTTTACTATTTTATACTATTTACTTGTAACAACTTTAGTGATCTAAGTATGTATACATCTTTCCCTCGGGAGCATGTACGAGCCAATAATGCTCATACAGCAAAATACGTTTTGTTATTAAACTAAATAATTTAATTCAGTCGTAACTACACCTCCGTCACGCGGTAATGTGTTTGCAATAAATAACTGCGGCTCTATACATAACTTTATTTTATTTACCAATAAACATTTTAACGTGTTGCTAAGTGACTTGGTGTTACTTTATTTACAACCAACAACAACTACTGGAGAATCGTCAACAGCGAAATATTCCAACAATTATTATTAAACTTTCAACACCTTCGTACAACACTAGTGATCAAAAACAAATGCCTAAACGTTTTTAAAAACAATTTATGAACTACAGTTATTGAACTAATAAGTTCAACCACCTATGGACCGGTTCTTCAAGATTCTAAACATACACCTCGTGGTAGAAAATCGATGTCAAGTGGAAATAGCCAGCCTACACTATAATAACGATGGTGAAGTACCAATCCCTCCTAACATTTTTCTTGGAAATCACTATGTTTACCACTGTGAATTTAAAAAGCGGTTTCCTGCATGCTTTAGTAAAATCTCCGAAGTAGATTTTTTGTTTCAACATCATTAATTTGTTTTGTTTTTAAGCACACAACGCCGTCTAGTCCTAAGCTAAGCAGAGCTTGTGTTATGAGTACTAGACAACTGATAAACATACTTATACATTTCTAAATACATACATATTATAGATAAATTACATCCAGACGCAGAACAAATTATCGTGCTCATCACACAAACATTTGTCCTGGGTGGGAATCGAAACCACGACCTCCAGCTTAGCAGTTAGGGCCACTAACCACTAGACCAACAGGCCAGTCAAATATTAAAATGAATCATAAAGGAGGAGAGTTGATAAAAGGCATTTGTCACCCACACTCAAAATAAAAAAAAAACATATTTCCGACCATTTTTAAATGCATTTGTAGTTTAAGTTATATTTTTTTTTTTTTTGTGACAATTTGAGTCTTAATCATACTACTTTTAATTTTTTGGTTAACTGTGCGCGTCTATCCTATACAGAAAAAAAAAACTGGGCAAGTGCGAGTCGGATTCGCGCACTGAGGGTTCTGTACAAACTTACCTCTGAAAACAGTTCAATTCTCGAATTGAGTTCGAAGATTTTTCCGAATCGCAAAAAATTTTTTTTTTTTGTGACGTAACTACAAATTTATAGTTTTCAGATTTTTTCCTATACTTGTGCTATGATTCCTTGCTAAATGCCAAATTTCAGGATTCTAGGTTAACGGGAAGTACCCTATGAATTTTTGTGACTTGCACACTACCAATACCAATATTTTACATGGGTAAAAGGATACTCGAGGTCCTAGAACGCTAAAGGCAATTGAAAGAACATAGGTGTGGTTTTATTCAGTAAAAGTCTGACTTTCTCGCTCCACCCTAAAGCGTGAGAAATCATTGGATGATTCCCCACCTTAAAAATATCTAGTAGGCCCATGTGAACTAAAATTATTTTGAGTTTCAGTTTATTTCCATATAAACTATTACAAAACTGGTTCTCTAAACGGTAAAGTTATAAGTATAGAGGTATCTGACGCACTATATTATATATACAGTTAATCTTACACAACGCTACACGAACGACCGTTATGTTTGAAAGGTTTTTTTAATATCTTCTCGAACTACGAAATTGAGGAAGTTAATTTGAATATTATCGGTTTGGAATATTTCTACTGCAGGGCAATAGTTTTTTTCTCATGCAGTTTAGAACCGGTTGCTTCCACGCTAACCATGTTTGTGTTTATAACCGTTGTGCTGTTGTGTTTGTTCCGAATTATGCGTACAGCTAAGGAGTGGAATTCTCTGCTGGAGTCTGTGTTTCCTGATAGCTATAACTTAGGGTATTTAAGTCAAGATTGCATAGGTTACTTCTAGGCAAGTGTACTCCATCGTCGGCCATCATCGCTTATAGCATATAGCATAGTCGGCCTTATAATGTTCCCACTGTTGGGACTCAGGCCTCCTCTCTAGGAGAGGGAATGGGCCGCAATCCACCACGCAATCCATCATCGCTTACCATCAGGTTTTTTTTAGGAGGGAAAATCATCTTATGACAAATCTCGCTCTTGGGCGGAGCGGGTAATAGTCTCAGACTTTTACTGACTAAAAACCCACTCCTGTTCCTTCTTTGCCTTCGTCCCAGGGCCCTGGGTTTCACTTTCACACTACCCGTGGCCCCAGTAGGCTTCGACCCTGTTGGGCCCCTACGATTTGCTGACATCTCCCTGAGGCGCGCGTGGAACAATACGCGCCGTCGACTTGGGCTCGGTCCGGACGGTTACCGGACGATCGGACGGCGAGCCACTCATTGATCGCCGTCCGCAAAACTGAAAACGGCATGATCCGTCTGAAAACAGGATCAGAATCCCGGCGGTGGTTGGGGCATGAGGACCGTTGCCTCACGCGATCGGCCGCCTCCTTTGCTAGCATTACTGCTTCGCAGAAGGAGGCGACCGCCTGCCACTCCTCCTCGCTCCAGACCATGGCCTGTACCAAGGCCCGGCGCGAGAGATCGCCATCAGGTGAGATAGTGTTCAAACGCGAACCTATCCATAATAATATTTTTTTTTAAAGTTCTTATATTCGCATTATGCGTGAGGCCGCAGCTTTATGCTGAACGTTCGGCCGTTTTGCGCGGATGTGACGCATATCTTCCCTATCCATTGATTATGTTTTTTAGCTAGTTTTAAGATTGCGTCATTTCGCGTAAATAATCTGTTTTTCTTTCTTTCTTTTTATTTACTTTTCTGCCCACTGTTCTAATGGTCACAAGCTGCTGAGTGATTTCGTTTCCCGGGCCAGGCAATGTGTTACGATTGGGGTTTGCTATCTGAAATTTTATAGTAGCATATTTGGTTCGAAAGAGTAACCTTGTTCCTGGAACACAAAAGCAACTGAAGGCACACTGGTGGGTTTTAAGTCAGCAAAAGTCTGATTCTTCCTCTCCTCATAACATACGGCCCTGAAATGTAGTCACTCACAATCGGCCACATCAGAAAGCTTAAAGTCACCCAAAGGGCTATGGAGAGGGCTATGCTCGGGGTTTCTGTGATCGCATCAGGAATGAAGATATCCGCAGAAAAACGAAGGTTACCGACACAGCCCGAAGAATCGCCAAACTTAAGAGGCAGTGGGCACGGCACATCACTCTTAGAACAGATGGTCGTTGCGAAGGCCTCCCACAAGGTGGACTGATGACCTGGTGAGAGTCGCTGAAATGAAATGGATGTGAGACGCACAGGACCGATCGTTATGGTGACATTTGGGGACCAAAAGTGAACGTCTTTCGGCTGAAATGATGATGATGAATTTCAAATAGACCATTTACGGGCACTTTTGAATTGTCAATTGTCGGTCAGACAATAAAAGTGAAGCTAAATTACATTGATTTAATTTTATACCCTTGTTTTCTTAATAATATTTTCTTTCTTTTATGCACCTGCCATTATCTCTTCACCACCCTAGGTTGACTGGTAGAGAATGCCTAACGCATTAAGTCCGCCTTTGTAAGTTGGTGTTGCATGAAGTTTTATAAATAAATAAATAATACTATTTTAAAAGAAATCACTTAGAAATAACGTCAAGGACTAAACCACTGAATTAATTTAATCAATTCATATTAGTCATGTTATTAATGTCTCGAGGAAACTCCTCCTGCTTCCTAACTGGTTCTACTACAAAACAGATACGCCAGACATATTCTAATTTGAATATTGTACCTACATTTCTATACATAAAAAATAAATTTATGAGATCAAAATCACTAAAAATAGAATAGCTATTTTTATTTTTAGTTAGTTTTGTCTCTTAAATTATTTATTTATAACTGGTTCTACAACAAAATTTAAATACTAGAGAGATTCTCATTTAAATATTGTACTTACATTTCTATCAATAATAATAAATAAGATAAAAATAACTAAAAATAGCTATTAACTAATATTTGCACAGAATCGTATGTTTATAAAATTACCTACCCGTATAGCATCTTGTTAATATGTCGTTGGTGTTCCTCATAATAAATAAATAAATAAATAAGAGTAACCATGGAGTTTCTTGCCGGTTCTTCTCCATAGGAAACGACCAATTTGGAACCGTGCACTAGCTTCTGACGTTTTATAAGTGCCCATGTAGGCCTATGTGAAATAAAAACATTTTGATTTTGATTGACTTGATTTTGATATTCTATTTTTAGTTATTTTCATCACAATAAACAGGATTATAAATTAGTATACAAAATGCGGAGAATCTTAACCGGCGAGGAAATATAATAACCTCGATGCAAGTTTAATTTTTTGAACCGTTTTGATTTAAAAGTCTCGGTTCGTGGGGTCCAAGTGCTCACAAATTGTACAAAGATTTGTCGAAACGTCTTGTTGACACTTCGCGTGCCCAAGGGCTGGTTTTTACCTTAGACAGAGGATAAGCATTGCTATACAGTGTGGCAATGCCGCCAGTCTTTTGGGCAGTTAGTCAGTTAGTTCAGTTAGTTAAGTATTTTTAACATACTTGAAGTGCTAAAAATAAAACGTAAAGTGAAACAGCTATTATTGAGTTCAGTAATAAATTGTAAAGTGTATATTAGATTATTTTTCTGTCACCGGCTTCTGTCACGTAGAAATTTTTATAGTAGTAAAAAGGCAACGTGAAAAAAGAAAGATAGGGCCTGAACGCTCGGTTACTTCCGTCGCTCACTCGAACTTCACAAAACTTGTTCCAGGATATACATGTTCTGTTTTTAAATTTTTGGAAATAAAAATCGTTCATTTAGAATCTCGATTTACGAGTAATGTGCAAGGTTACCATATATATGTTTTCTTTACGTTTTTATTTTTTGATTACATTATGAAGGATCAAAGTTCACACAAAATAACAGATTCTTAGAAGTGAACTGAAGTAGTATTACAAAAAAATATGTTTTTTTTTCGATAGAAAGCTATATCATAACTAAAGATATCTGTGTTTTCAAAACAACTTAAGAAAGGTGTGTAATAACAGGTTACTTTTTAACTTACTTATTATTTTGTCTTTGATTTTATTTCGTAATCTAAGTTGTATTATATAATATTGACTGATTGGTTTCATTAAAAGGTAATTATGTTATTTTTATGATCGTTGTAATTTTTTATTTTAAAAAGCAAAACAATTTATGTAATTTTTTTTCTTAATTTTATATTCATCTTGTATAAATAATATATTTTGTAAAAAATATTATTAACGACGGTTGAAAGGCTAATTGATCTAAACGACATTTTTTCCAATATTGAGTTATATACATATTCGGAATCAGCAAATTTTTCTCCGTCGTTTGAGTCAGGTTTCAATTTTTTTTGACTACTTTTTTGGCGCTTAGCACCCACTGCAAAACAGGCCTCATTTCTAAGCTCATTGATCTATACGACACAAAATTAGACAAATTTGAGGACTCGATGACTTAAGCTATTTTGATTTTTCGGAATTTTATAACGAGTGTCGATTAAGGCATTTGGCTTTTTCACCATGGTTGTGGTTTTGTCGTTTAGCTAATTTTGCATTAAACCAACACAATAAGCTATGACGTTTGGCCTATTTTGCATTCAACTTCATAAAAAAACCGTGTCGTTTGAACCATTTTGCATTAAATTATGTTTATTAACTATGTCTCTTGACCCATTTAGCCTCTATTAAGCATAATGAGTAATGTCACATCGGCTATTTTAACATAACTACCTCATTAGTCTTATGGCCGTTAAAATTTTTTGATTAAATTCAGTATTTGTAAAGTTGGCATTTCTATCATTTTATCAAATCGATTTTAACACATAGGCCGTCCAATAAATTAAAGAGATTAACTCCATAGTCGCTTGGAACTAAGTTCAATTTATTGCGCTCTGTGTAAGTGTCCGTTACGAGTACCTCACCCAACCGCGCGAGCGCGTGAGTTAGCCGCCAATACTTAGGCGTCCAGTACACGGTCATGCAGGCGTCAATCAATTCCATAAATCATGATGATGTTTGAATGACGGAATTTTATCGCCATTAGTTTTTGCAAACGTCAATCATCGCATTAGACGGTAGGTTTTTCGTCAATCAAAAAATTGACTGTGGCAAAATTGACAGTAAAACCTAACGTGTAATGGACGCCTTAAGGAAGTGCGTTGTGTCATGTGCGAGCGAGCTGTGAAGACAGACGTTTGATTTTTCTGGTAAGTACAAATTATTTTGTAGACGTGAATAAAGGTAGTGGACCAGATGGTATACCAGTGATTGTTCTCAAGGCTTGTGCGCCCGAGTTGTCTCCTGTATTGACGCGCTTGTATCGCCTCTCATTTAGGACTGGTATAGTGCCCAAGTCCTGGAAGCTTGCCAACGTGCAACCCGTATCCAAAAAGGGCAGTCATGCCGATCCTGCCAACTATCAGCCGATTTCAATAACCTCCATACTCTGTCAGATTATGGAGCGTGTATTGAACTCGCGCCTCATAGCATACCTGAAACGTAACCGATCTCCTCAATAACCGACAATACGGGTTTCGCCGCAATCGGTCTACTGGGGGCCTACTAGTTTATGCCACCCATTTGTGGCGCGAGGCCCTCGAGAAGAATGGGGAAGGGATTACCGTTTCCTTAGACGTCTCGAAGGCCTTCGACAGGGTAAGGCACGCTAGCCTTTTGAGTAAGCTTCCAGCGTACGGCATTTCCCCTGGTCTGATTAACTGGGTAAAAGACTTCCTGAGTGAACGGTCTCTCCGGGTTGTTGTCGATGGATGCTCATCAGAGCCCATGACGACGGTGTTCCTTAGGGGTCTTCTCTCTGGAACGCTCTTCCTGCTGCATATCAACGATCTGCTGATGCCCGGTATCTATGGGTATGCTGATGATAGCACAGTTGTAGAGAGATACCTGCCAGGTGCTCGGCCTAGTAAGGAACTAATCCGGTCCGAAAGAGAGGCTATGGTTGAGCGTACGAATGTCTCACTTCAGGCGGTCTCCAAGTGGGGTGAAGCCAATCAGGGGGGCCATTGGCTAACTTTTTCAATAACAGTTGACAACTAGCATTCGTTGCACACTAAACTTAGTTGTCAACTGACAATTCCATAAAATTGGTATTACGTATCACACAAGTGACTAACAAACTACGGTGGAAATGTGGTGAATTATAAAAATTAACGGTGCCTATTGTGACCACTCTAGAATTTTATCGACTATTATACAGCTTCAAAAGCTTACACAATCGCAATTTTAAAAGTATCGATACAATAACATCTGTCAAAACGTGTTACGGTGGCTATCAAAGGCATCAGTGGCTAATGACGTCACTGCAGTTGGTCACTGAAGATAGGCAATACGAAACTAGCTGTTTGACAGTTCAATGATGCACATTGTTAACAAGTGATCATCACTAGAACTGTCAACAGAGTTACGCAATAGCCCCGCTGGTGGGTTTAAACGCCGCCAAAACACAAGCGTGTCTGTTCACCGCTAAAAAGAGCTCGTTCACCTTGGCACCTGCTTTTCGGAATATATCCCTGGAGTGTACCAACCGCCTTCAGCTATTGGGAGTTGAAGTTTCCTCAGACCTTAATTTTGGGCGGTTCATTGAGTCCAAAGGCAAGGTAGCTGCTAGGAAACTCGGCGTTCTTACAAACATGTACTTCACACAGGGACAGCTTTTAATGTTATACAAAACACAAGTTCGATCGTGTGTGGAGTACTGGAGCCACACATGGGCTGGTGCTACAAAAAGCCACCTGGCAGCTTTGGACTCGGTGGAAAGGCGTGCGAAGAGGCTAATTGGTGATCCAGATTTGGTTAAATCCAATCTTCAAAGCCTTGAGTACAGGCGTAGGGTAGCCAGCCTTTCAGCGTTTTACAGGTTGCATTTTGGAGAGCGTGCGCAGGAATTGCATGACTTGATTCCGTCATCTCATTTCTACCATCGGACAACCCGGCTTACGGTGAGTATCCACCCTTACGTTGGTTGAAACCTCTACGGTCCGGACTAAGAGTTTCGAATCGTCGTTTATACCGCGTACATAAAAGGACTGGAACAATTTGCCTGCTGAGGTCTTCACCTCAGCAGGCAAATTGTTGTTTGTCCTTGTTCGCTTGCAGAGCCATCCGATTATAATTTGGGTGTCTTCAAGGCTAGAGTGAATTGGCTCTTAATAAACTAGTGCGCCTCATCATCAACGATTGCATCACTGCTTACCATCAGGTGGGATCGCGGTCAAGCACTAGTTTATATAAAAAAAAAACTTGAAAGCAGTGTGATACTGGGGTTATTCCCAAAATTGTTCACTTAGAATACACTAACTTTCCGCACCGCGTTGGTAAAGATGTTCTGATAGATACAGATATTGAAGATGAGATAGAAGCTTAAGGTTCTATTCATTCTTGTTATAGAATGTTAACTTTTGTTTGTTTTCTGAAGAGATTGTTATTTTTTTCTACTTTTGATTTATCACAAGTTACTGAAAAGTTTTTTTTTTAATATTGGTGTTTGATTGTAACTTACTGATTTAAATTGGGTACGTCCATGTTGAAGACTGATTTTGAATAAATTATAATTAATAACAATTTATTTGTTGTTTTATTTATAAAGTGATACTAGAGTACAATGTATTCCGTGGTGATACTACTACCTAGGCTTAGGGTGATATACCACCTTATCTAATACCTTGTTCCAAGACACATTGAATCAACGTCTTGAATGATTTCTCCAAATAATATTTTTATTTTTATTTTACAAGACACTGTCTAAAATTGTATAAAATAATGGCATACCAACCTTAAAAATATCATAAGGACGTTGCTGAATTATGATGGCCTAAGCATCAATATCTACTACAGGGTGTCCGGTGGCAATTTTCACATTTGAAAGTTTTGTTACTTAAGAACGCGAATAGCTAGAGGGGCGCGAGGTGGGGGGTTAGCTTCGTCAGCGTCGTGAGTTTTTTAGTCGCCATGCCGCGTTGGTCAGGAGAGGAGCGTGCTTTCGTGATCGAGGCATTCTTAACAAGCAATTTTTCGCTAATTGCGGGGCGAAAAATTATCTCTCGGCACGGTGACATCCCCTGGCCAGCACGATCGCCCGATTTGAGCCCATGTGACTTTTTTTTATGGGGCTACTTAAAGAGCATCGTTTACCGAAACCAGCCGACCACCACTGCTCAACTGAAAGAAAATATCCGGACCGAAGTTTCGAGGATTTCCAGTATGCGTGTGAGATGGGAAGAGTGCTTGCGTCAAGAAGGCCGACATTTAGAAAACGTTATTTTTAAAAAATTAAACTCACATTAATGTACCGTAAATAATAATAAAAATAATTCAGGAAACTTTTGTATTTATTTTATTATCAACCTTTGAAATGTGAAAATTGCCACCGGACACCCTGTATAATCTAGTAAGGGTTCATTTTGTTTTATCCTGCAGTCCCTCTAATGGGCATCTGCATCAAACAACATCACTCTGGTGCAACACAATTATGTTGCTTATGCTCATTGGGTATATTCAACTGTCAGTTGACTAGGCGCTAAATTCATTTTCTCTCGTATTATTTTATTTTAGGGCGATGCTTGAGCCAGTTTACTTTCAGCTACTTTATTTTCGGTAGGCAATTGAACCATTTTACCTTTCTCAAACAATAACTAAATTTGATGCATTTTGGGCTAACCGACATAAATTTTCTAAAAAAATACACAATTTTCAACAGTAATAATTTAAAAAACTTCCTTACATGATTAGGGATATACTGTATTAAATAAATAAAAGTCTATGAAATATTTGTTTAATTATGAATATTTAAAAAAAAATAATAACTTTAATCCGTCCTCCTGCAAGTTTTACAAAATGTCGCTTAGATCAATTAGCCTTTCAACCGTCGTTAAAATTAATGACTATAATTATTTTAATGAAAATGGAAGAAGTCACTGGCTTCTGAAATACAGAGCACCTAACCTAGGTCACGAGTCAGGGTTTCACTTATTTATTAACAAGTATTGCATCAATAGACTAGGTACCTATCATTATTAATCACGGTTGTATGGGAAGTCGTTACGGGTTGGGTACTCTTAACCGAAGATCAATGACAGTTCAAACGGAACTTGTCACCTAACTGTCTCCTTCATTCCCAGTCCCGCTAGACTTTAGTTTCAAAGTGATAAAACTTGATAGATTTCTACATTCTATGCACTATTGTCTGGAATCATGTCTAACTGTGAGTCTGGGGTTCTGTTAGGCACGTTTTATGGCAACTTTCAGTCTATGTAGAAATGTCGGCTTGGGCGTATACAACGTGTAATATTTATTTTTTTGCATTGTCGGCCTTATAATGTTACCACTGTTGGGACTTAGGCCTCCTCTCTAGGAGTGGGAATGAGCCGTAATCCACCACGCGGGCCCAGTGCGGGTTGGTGGATGTCACATGTCTTCGATTTTTTGGATCTAGGACATGCCGGTTTCCTCACGATGCTTTCCTTCACAGTTTTGAGAGCAGTGGTGATGAAATAAATTACACAAAGTAATGCACCTTGCTGGGTTTAAACCCGCGACTTACAACTCGTAAGTCGGGGCCGTTACCACTCGGCCAACACTGCTCTCAACGTGTAATATAATAAAGATAATTTTATTTTCAAAACATGGGTAGACATGCAGTTTTAGCAGGATGTTACAAAATTAATGTTTTGTCTTTACATGTTTCACCCTTAAGGAGTACAAATTTATAAAGTTGACAATCATAATAAATGGACATTGCAGTCGTTTGAAGATTTCACACGCTCAATGAAAACTAGGGTGACATGGTGGCTAGGACTAGAATATTGGAGATTTTAGTAGTTTTGGAATTTGGTTTCAATATTAAGCAATTCAGTTCCGGTTTTTTTTTTTAATTCATATAAACCAGCGCTTGACTGCGATCCCACCTGATGGTAAGCAGCGATGCAATCATTGATGGTGAGGCGCACTAATTTATTAAGAGCCTATTCACTCTAGCCTTGAAGACACCTAAATTATAGTTGGACGGAAAGACGCAGCTGGCAAATTGTTCCAGTCCTTCGATGTACGCGGTATAAACGACGAAGCGAAACGCTTAGTCCGGAGGGGAGGAAGGAGGAGGAGAAGGAGATGGCGGAATCAAGTCATGCAATTCCCGCGCACACTCTCCAAAATGCTACCTGTAAAATCCCGATAGGCTGGCTACCCTGCGCCTGTGCTCGAGGCTTTGTAGATGGAATTCCGGAGTTCGAAGCTCCCTACAAAACTTTTATACAAAATGGTATATTTATTGATTAACTGATATTATCAAAATGAAGGGCTCGTATTGTAGAAAAAATAAAACTGACACAGCTAGTCAGAACTTTAAATAATAGGTCTTTACCTATGAAATTGCTGTCTTTCAAAACGGGTTGCTTTGAAGTGTTATATCTTTGGATTGACTTGGAATTATAAGTTCAAATAAACTTTATATTAAAGGTACGTTATTCTTTTTTCGAAATTAAGTATTTATTGGTTTCTTTGTGTTTTGTATTTTCTGTAATATCGCTGTATACATAACCATTTTTGTATGTAATCTAAGACCACTTGTATTATTTTGTAATATGAGTTCTACCGTGGAAACAATTTGTCTCAAGCGGTATTCAATATTGATAATGTATACGGCCTACATAGTTATGACCTATTATAATAAGGAATTAAGAACTCAATCTATTGTCCACCAATTTTGTTGGTAGTACTAGTAGGTACTAGAAGACGCAACGTTGGAAGGCCTCCCACAAGGTGGACCGATGACCTGGTGAGGGTCGCGGGAATCCGATGGATGCGAGACGCACAGGACCGGTCATTGTGGCGACATTTGGGGGAGGCCTATGTCCAACAGTGGACGTCTTTCGGCTGAAATGATGATGATGATGATGATGACTAGTAATATTTCAAAAAAATCAATACGTTCAAACTGTCGTCATAATATAAATAAACATACGATACGGCTGAAAAAGCGCGTTTTGCTTCGACACTAATAGGCGATATTGTTTTTAAATATTGGAAGCATTTAATAAGATATTGTCCTTTATCGCTGCCGTTTTTGAAAACTGCCATTTCCACTCTTCCAAATCAAAACTGTATGCATATGACTTACGTGACAAAATAATATATTTTTTTCGATATCGAAATTTTGGTTTATTGGTAGGATCAACTCAAATTGAACTGGATTCAAATTAAGAACATAAATAGTAAATATCACATTTACATTGCATCCGTAGGGGCCCAGCAGGGCTGAAGCCTACTGGGGCCATGGGTGATGCGAAAGAGATCCCGGGACACTGGAAAAATGGCAAAGAAGGAACAGGAGTGGGTTTTTAGTCAAGAGATGATTTTCCCACCCGAAAAAAAAAAACATGTACATTGCATACCTTTTTTTTTAGGTGGGAAAATCATCTAATGACAAATACCGCTCTTGGGCGGATCGTGAGATAGTGTCAGACTTTTACTGACTAAAAACCCACTCCTGTTCCTTCGTTGCCTTCGTCCCAGGGCCCCGGGTTTCGTTTTCACACTACCCATGGCTCCAGTTGGCTTCGACCCTGCTAGGTCCCTACGATTTGCTAACATCTCCCTGAGGCGCGCGTGGAACAATACGCGCCGTCGACAACTTGGGCTCGGTCCGGACGGTTACCGGACGGTCGGACGGCGAGCCACCCATTGCTCGCCGTCCGCAAGCCCACATTGCATACCTAATATTTTGCAAATTAATAGATAACCCTTATTATGAGGACCCTTCCCCACTCGTCTATCGTCAGCGCGATTATGGGTTAAGTTTGTTGTTTTATCAAATGCAATATTTGATAAAGAGGCAACACGAAAAAAGAGAGGTAACGCCTGAAAACTCTCTGTTGGCATTCGATAACTCCGCCATTTACTCGAATATTTCACAAAACTTGTTCCAGAAAATATGATTTTATGTTAAAAACCTTAAAAGTTTTTGGAAAACGGTTTCGGTATTCAGAATCTCGATTAAATATGCAAGGTGTCTATAGATATTATGTATATATTTTTTTAATTTATGAGTACCTACATTATGAAGGGCCAAAGTTCACGCCAAATAGCTGATTTTTTCAGAGGTGTACTGGATTAGTTTTACAAAAATGTATGTTTTAATTTCAATAAAAACCTAGGCAGATTGTGTTTCCAAAATATCTGGACAAAGATGTGCAATAACGTCAAAATCACGTAAGAGCTGGTGTATGAAAATGTATCATTTTGGACGCTCTTAATCTTGTAATTAGGATGTCTCCATTTCAAGTCAGATCAGGTAAAAATACTGTTTAATGCCAAGTTAGATGGTTGATCAAGAAATCACCTCTAATGGCCTCACCATCAATGATAGCATCACTGCTTACCATCAGATGGGATCGCAGTTAAGCACTGATAAAAAAAAATCATTTAAATTTATTGAGACCGCAGCTTCTGTCAGTAGCTTTACTTGGGTTAAAAATCCTATATGCTATAATGTAAGCATAGCATATGTAGTGTAGCATAAAGCATTGACCATGCCATGTGCTAGGTAAATTTTATTTATAACCGTTGTATCGTTTGAGCATGAAAGAGTAACAAAGATACAAACTTTTGCATTTATAATATTAGTAAGATCTACTAATGAGAAGACGAATATATACAGGGTGTATTTGAGATCAACGCACAAACGAATACCATAAATCCAGTACCTACATGATTCTGGAAAAGTGGTGGAATTTTTTGTCGGCTTTTTCCTAATTTTTGAAAAACAAAATCTGTACGTTTTTAAATTTAAACTGTGTGAAATCGTTATTCTAACCAACCCTAATGATATCTTAAGTAAAAAAAAAAATATTAGGTATTTGAAAAGTCATCGGTGTAGATAAAATCGTTATTCTAATTAACCCCGATTACGTTTTTAATTTTAAAAGTAATTCATTAATTTTTTTTTACTATAAATGTCAGAATACTGATTTTATACAGTTTAAATTAAAAAATGTAAAGATTTAAACCAAAAAATTAAGGAAAACACAGACGAAAAATTCCACCACTGAGGGGTCCAGAATCATGTACTGGATCCGTGGTATTCGTTTGTCGATATCAAAGTCACCTGTATATAAATCGAGTTCACATTGTCCTGTTTAATTACTTTCGTAACGTTACAAATATATGAGCGAATATGACTAACAAAGATCCTAAATCCCAATTAAACTTAATTACCAAAAATGAATAAAAACTTATTGCTGAAATATATAAAAAAACTGCCTAAATTTCATTAGAATTTAACGATTTCAATGTATTTAAAACACAATTAAATAATTTACTCGTCAAATAGGACAAACTTTACGTACGTTCGTTTCGGTAATTAAAAAAATATGTAGTCCTGCCATATAAATTATCAAAGAAAAAAATTGGGGGTTGAAGTAGGAGAGCAAAAAATAGCCCAGTACAAAAAAAATACATAAAAATCGATCAAGCCTTTTCGGAGGATTACGAAAACAAACACTGCGGCACGAGATTTTTATATATTAGAAGGTAAAAATTAAACTTGGTACATACGTGTTGGGTCCAGCGGCGTCTTTGCGGAAGTGTGTTGGTTATTATGCAACGCAGCAGCTTATATAGAACCTGAGATGACCGCTACACGGAGAGATTGCGACACGAAGGCTTGTAGCACACGGGAAGCTAGGTAAAGCTCATGCAAAGGAAAAATTCTCATGCTCGTAAAAAATTATATCGAATACAGCAAAATTTTAAATAGCTGGAGAGAGGAAAAGTGTTACCATAATAAAGGATGTATGGAGTGACGAGAATGGATAAAGTGAGAAATGAGTATATTAGAGGAAGTTTGAAAGTGGCGCCAGTGACTGAAAAGTTGAAAGAGAATCGTTTGTCTTGGTATGGTCATGTGAAGAGGAGGGATGGATGTAACGCATGTTTCTAAAAGAGTTATGAATATACATGTGGATGGATGGACAAGGAGAGGAATAGAATAGAACAGAATAGAGTAGAATAGAATAAACTTTATTGCACACTAAAATAGTAACAAAACTGAGAGGGTGGCCAAAGAAAAGATAACTGGATTTTGTGTGGAGTGATATGAAAGAAAATGATAGTATGACTGTTGACAAGGATGAATGAAAGAAAAAAACAGTTCAATTCCCGAATTTTCCCATTGAAATCGATGTGGACGAATTTTTTGATGCCCTATGAGTTCTTTTTCTATCCGTTCATATTATTATTTTCAGTTTGTTTAAATAACTATTAAGTTATAATATACAGGGTGTTTGGTGCATCGTGTGCCAAATTGATATGGTCGACGGGAGGGATCATCTGCTATCCTTTCAGACCCCTTAACACTTCTCATGCCCGGTGGATTTTTTTTCATCGACTTTTTAAAAATAAGGCCCAATTTTTTCATTCAAATACAAATTTAAAAAAATATATAAGGCGTAGACTCTGAATTTTAATTTATTTAGATGTGTATTGTATTAGAGTACTTTTAAATTTAAAATTAGTGACATTAGCTATCTAGTTTTTTTTTAATTTACTTGCAAAGTTTTGGACTTGAATTAAAGCTGTCCATGTTACAGCTACTTACTTGGCGATAATAAAAAAAACCTATACCGGATTCTTCCAACTTCCTCAAAAATTCTCTAGTTTATCCTCTTGCTAGTGTAATGTTTTTATAACTTTGTGAATTCGCTAGAATTGTGAATCGTGTCACTTAAGAGTAATATTCAAAATTATGATTTAAAAAATATTTTTGCTTAAATTATACCTGAAAACCTATTAAAACTGTACAACAACTTGTCGAAATACGAAACAGATGATGGGCCTGCATTCACAACCGAGGCCAACAATTTGAGCAAGATTTGTAATAATTATGAAATAAATGTTAAAAATGCAATTTCATTTTTTTTATTTCTAGTAAAACCCACAAAGAACAGACCACCAACACCAGACCCACGAAACAGATTTTACCTTACAAGAGTGAGATAGCAAAAATATTTTTTGTACGAGTTTGGCATGCAAACTAGTCAACAAGCTTCGGAGTGGCGCCTTCCAACTGAACCGAAACCGAAAAACCACGCCAAAGTCGATCAAAAGTCAGTCATGTTGACTGTTTACTTTGATTATCACGGTGTAGTGCACTCGGAATTCTTGCCGGAAGGTCAAACGGTAAATAAAGAATATTATTTGAGCGTTATGCGGCATTTAAGAGAGCAAATTCGACGAAAAATAGATTTGTGGAAAGAAAATTCTTGGATTTTGCACCACGATAATTCTCACAATTTTTGACAAAACACTCAACAAATACCATCGAGCAACCACCATATTCACCAGATATGGCTCCAGCCGACTTTTTTATTTTTCCTAAACTCATATTACCACTTCGTGGCACCCGTTTTCAATCGGTAGAAGACATAAAGGAGAATTCGCGGCGAGAACTGAACTCAATTCCGGAAACAGCATTTAAAAAATGTTTTGATGATTGGATTATTCGTTGTCGTAAGTGTATCGTTTCTGAAGCAGCATACTTTGAAGGTGATAAAATAAATTTTGATGAATAACAAACATTTTGTGTATTATTGATCTTTTCCCGGTACTTTCTTGACAGAGTAGTATATAGATCTGGATAACTAATTTCTTCAAAAAAACTGTACCTAAATTCATTTAAATAAAATTTCAGTGCTTGAATTATTTACAATTGTAAGTTAATTTTCTAACTGAGGGTGTATATTTGCCATCCAATTTTGTTTGCTTTATAGAATAACTAGACTTAAATCGGTAACCGGAAAATTTCGCTTTTTTTGGGTTGGTTGGACTGAGAGGGAGTATCAGTCTTATAGGTACTAACCAATTAATTCCCACCCATGTCCCTGCAGTTGCCCTTTCCGTTCAAGGCCCGCGGTGACATTCTCGAAACAATACTGCAGGCCTCGAAGCTGGAAAACGTAGCTAAGTCGAGCTTTCATCGCATCGCTGACACTGGAACTTCACTCTAAACTATAACCAATACATTCTTGTGCATATGCATATGCTTTTATACACAAGTGCATAATCTAAGATAGAAAGAAAAACAACATGTCAACCGCTCATCCCACACGATTATGTCTTTTTTTAAATGGATATAAACCAGTGCTTGACTGCGATCCCACCTGATGGTAAGCAGTGATGCAATTCTTGATGGTGAGGCACACTAGTTCATTAAGAGCCTATTCACTCTAGCCTTGAAGACACCTAAATTATAGTTGGACGGGAAGATCGCAGCAGGCAAATTGTTCCAGTTGTTGTTGTTATATCGTTTTCTTTCACCTTTAAGTATATATAAACTAACGTAGATTTCTGTAGTATTTTGTCTGTGCTATATAGTGTTGTGACGCGGGCTTACGGATGGCGAGCAATGGGTAGCTCGCCTTCCGACCTTCCGGTAACCGTCCGGACCGAAACCCAAGTCGTCGACGGCGCGTACTGTTCCACGCGCGCCTCAAAGAGATGTCAGCAAACCGTAGGGGCCCAGCAGGGTCGAAAGCCTACTGGGGCCAAGGGTCTGCTTCTGAAAGAAAGACTCAGCCCTGGTATGAAAGGCAACGAAGGAACAGGAGTGGGTTTTTAGTCAGTAAAAGTCTGACACAACCTCAAGCCAACCCAAGAGCGGGGGATGTCATTGGATGATTTTCCCACCGAAAAAAAAAATAGCGTTGTGAAACGAGTCAAGAAGATCATCAGCAATAATGCACTCGTCAGATCAAAACTCCAGTCTTGAGCATCGACGCCGATTTGCTAGCCTGTCGGTGTTCTGTCGTTTACATTTCGGGGAGTATGCGACAGATTTGTACAATTTAATTACTTCAAACCCGTTCCATTATCGGACCACCAGACTTATGGCGTTGCGCCGCCGGTACATGGTGGAAAACCCACCCATAGGCATAAAATGTGTGCACAGGTAAGGAGTAGAATTCCCTGCTGAAATCTGTGTTTCCTGATAGCTACAATCTAGGGGTCTTTAAGTCAAGAGTGAATAGGTTTCTTCTAGGCAAGCGTGCTCCATCGTCGACCACATCATCGCTTACCATTAGGTGGGATAGTGGTCAATTAAAACTAAAATTACTTAATCGATTATTGCCGTAGGTGATGGTAATGTTTAGTTACAGTAATATTATTATACACTGGTCCCAAAGTAATTTATTTAAGTGTACGGTAAACGGTTTTAATATGGAGTTTCTTGCCGGTTCTTCTCCATAGATTACGACCAATCTGGAACCGTGCGCTAGCTTCTGGAGTTTTCTAAGTGCCCATGTAGTGCCATTTGAATTTTCTATCTACTTAAGAGTAAGGTCTCATCTATATATGTACATGAGATAGTCAGCAAGGCCGATGGTGGAGCTCGCTTGCCTAGACGCACACTCCCCATAATGCAACCGGTAGAAAACCGACAGGCTAGCAACTCGACGTCTATGCTCAAGACTTTAAAGCTTCGACTCCACAAGTGCATCATCTCCATCAACATCATCATTACCAGTTATCCGATCTAACAAAAAGCATGTAACTAAAATCATAATTCTCATAACACGTTTTTTTTATTTATTGTTATAGCGTTTGACTGCGATCCCACCTGATGGTAAGCAGTGATGCAATCGTTGATGGTGAGGCGCACTAGTTTATTAAGAGCCTATTCACTCTAGCCTTGAATACACCTGAATTAGGATCGGACGGGAAGACCGCAGCAGGTAAGTTGTTCCAGTCTCTTGATGTACGCGGTATAAACGATGAGGCGAAACGCTTGGTCCAGACAGTAGAGGTTTCAACAACGTTTGGGCGGATACTCGCGTGATAGAGTGACTAGGCTTTTAATAAACTAGTGCGCCTCACCATCAACGATTGCATTACTACTTACCATCAGGTGGGATCGCAGTCAAGCACTAGTTCATATTATTTAAAAAAAATCGTCCGCGGTTAAACTTCGTAGGTAAGTACACTATTTTTCTTCAAAACTATTTTTAACTGATTTATTCATTTTTATTTGGTGATTATAATTCTACTTCAAAAGTTCAATGGATTTACAAGGTCAAACGACATACCGCGGTCAAGAATTGGATGGGCGACCGTTATTTACACATTAAGAGAGATCAAGGGACCTTTTAGCGCCAGTTTCTATTTACTTACTTACTGGTAATAAAAAACTATTTGTTGTCTTTGACCACAGACTGATCTGTGATTCTAAATTCTTAGTGCGGTGCGCGGTGGTCCTTGAGATCATAGGAAAACCTAAAATTAAGTATTCGCACGCATTCCACTTCTCACTCTTTCGTTGACAAATCTTTCACAATTCAAGCAGCTCGTTTGTGGAATGAGTTACCCTTAGAAATAATAATAACACTTTATTTCAGACCATGGTATCCAATTTGTTAGTAACAAAAAAAAAAAAAATGAGGCGTGCTCAAACGCTACCTACGTTTAAAAAAATGGTGAAGGAGCATTACCTTTCACTTTGATTTTTTCTTCTCCTGGCTCAATTATACATTTAATATTTATTAGTATGTTTTTTTCTTATATTGTATGTATGTATTTGTGTTATTATGTCTTATTAGTATTTTTCTGATGTTGTACACTGACAGCCCTAAATCTATCTCCTTTCTTTCAGTCCATCCAAAGGTTGTCTGTAAGAAATTGCCCTCTGCGATAAGACCGCTCATTGTATACTTATTTTTAATTATGTTTGTCCTGTATTTTTGTTTATGTGGTGTACAATAAAGAATATAAAAAAATAATGCCGTCCGACGGCTGAAGCTAGTAGGCAGGGCTGGGCAAAATACATGATTTGCTTTAATTGAAATACAAATTACAAAATACAGTATCGCAAGTAATTAAAATACAAAATACAAAATATCTTTAAGGAAGGTATTTGAAATATAAAATACAAAATACAGTATTTTAGCTATTTTTAATTGAAATACAAAATACAAATTACATATTACAAAATAAGTAATCTAAACCAGCATGAGCTGAAAAGTAGAGGAAAACAAGATTAATTAATCAGCAAAACCAGAGTTTCCTTTCGTGAACTTTATATTTTTAAATGTACTATCGGACAAACAACCTCTTGTTGGAGAGTGAATAAAACCTGCTAAAGAAAACAATCTTTCTTGAAGTTTAAATGTATTTTAATGTTAAAATGTATTTTGAAGCCTCAAGTATTTGAAATACTAGTTAATTACAAAATACTTCGCCGTCAGGTATCTATACATATAATAAAACAGTAAAATTATATTGCGATGGTATTAGTTGGCGCAAAAACTACTGAACCGATCCTGTTCAAATTTTGCATACATAATCCTTATAGGTCAGGGCAACTTATAGGCTATAAATTATCACGCTATTTGCTATGGGGGGTGAGCAATAATTCAAAATGTCGATGTTGAACGACATTTGCCACGAGTTCGATCCTCGGCTACAGTTAAAAATTTTGTCATTATTTTATCTTCTTTTTTGTAATAAAATAACTTTTACCATTTTTTCAAAATAAAATTGACATTTCTATTCGATATCTTCTAAATATTTTGTAAAAACTAATCAAAACACATAATAAAATCAAAGCGGCGAGTAAAATCACGTACTAAAATGTTGTAAATATGGCACCACACGCAATTCAGATACTCGCAACGCCATCTAAAGACTGAAAGTAGCAATAATGATGACAATGATAGTTGAACTTCATATTTGATAGATGGCATTGTGTATTTTACGTAATTTTCTGAGTGGTGGAAGAATGACCATCGCCCAAGTTTGCAGACAATTTTATTGTTTAAAATTGGACGAAAACCGTTATGGTTAAACTGGAGTTAGACGGAGGCATTTTTAATCCTACTGCTTTTTTTTTTCGGAAGGGGTAGCAATATGGCACCTTGCGTTGGAAGGCCCCCAGGTGGACCGATGACCTGGTGAGGGTCGCGAGAATCCGATGGATGTGAGACGCACAGGACCGGTAATTATGGTGACACTTGGGGAGGCCTATGTCTAACAGTGGACGTCTTTCGGCTGAAATGATAATGATTTTCCTTTATTTTTCTTTTTTTAAGGGTTTAAGTCATCCACTTTTCCCACTCTGGTTGGAGCGGGAAGGAGTGTCAAACTTTTACTGACTAAAACCACACCTGTGTCCTTCAGTTGCCCTTTGCGACATCTCTTTGAGGAGAGCTTGGATCACTACGCGCTGTTGACGACTGGGCTCGGTCTGGTCAATTACCGGACGGCCGGACAGCTGTGGACGACCCATTGCTGGATGTCCGCAAGTCCGCGTCTACCGTGGCTGGTCGTCGGGGTCGGAATCTCGGCTCGGCGTGAGGACGTTCGTTCCCTCACGCATGCGGCCTCCTCCTTCGCTAGCATTATTACGGCTTTGCAGAAGAAGGCAACCGCCTGCTATTCGGGATTGCCATTTCGATTGCCTTGCGGGGCACACCTCTGTGTGCTCCACGGTGTCCTCCGGGATGATGGCACCTTGCGGCCTAATAATGGTGTGTTTTGTTATATAAAACGGGGTCGAAAGGTTTGCGTTCCTAATTACAGTTCGACAACGTATGATGTATCTCAGATTCCTTGCAGCCTTACGTTGACATCCGTACGTTACCTCCTTGCAGTGAGTGGTGACCAACACTGGAACAGCCCTCTGAGGGAGGTCAGTCTCAGGGATAACACTAATCGGCTGCTACATTTGTTTACCGGAATTTCATTTTTTTATGGATAAACAAGCTCAGGACTGTTGAGGGTGTTTCACGCGGTTTCTGTTTCGGATTCGGTTGGAAGTACCCTGATATTACCATTTTGCGAATCGCCTGGAGGACCCGTTGTAGCATGCGGTGGAGGTCTATCCTGCTTGGGTGAACCGCCGTGTCGTGAAGCAATCGGCGTCAGTGACCTCTCGGTTTGGCCATCAATATGCGAGTTCGATTGGACGGGGATACACGCGTTCAAGATTTCACCGAAATTCATTCATAAGTTGGAGACTCTTCATAGGGTAGTTCCCACTATGGAATAACATTTGTCTGATATACGAGGACGTCAGTCAAATACACACCAAAAAATCCTAGGTAAATGAACAAGTAATTTTTACGCCCTAAATGATCAAGCTGCAACAATCAATTCAAGCATAATCTCGCAAATTCTTCATAAGTACTGTTGTGGAGGAAGATAGTTGATGATGATGGTAATTTTTGGATTCACTGACTTTTTGGCTTTGCACTATCAGTGCACGTTATCCAGCTGAAGGTCGGTGTCCCGATTATGCTCCTTCGTTTACCTCTACCAAAGCTGTCTGACGGCTTAAACTCTTCAGTGAAACATTATTGATGCGAAAATTTAACAGGAGGTAACTCTTTCGAACAATCTCGCAGCCTTAGCAGACATTGGCCCTAGAGGCCCCTATCCATTTGCTGATATATCTATGAGTCGCGCGTAGATTACTGCGCGCCGTCGATTTAGGATTGCTTTGACCAGATGACCGGACGGCTCCACCGCAATCGCCCTGCGGCTTTCAACACCTGGAGTATCACTTCCCTCATCATCCCTCATAGTTTCAGCCACCGTCTTCGATCGTAGTGCTTCACTGAAGGAGGCTACTGGTTGGCATTGTTTCCACTAATTGCCTTCATGAGGACACGGCGGCGCCGGCGCTCCTACCAAGCGGGACTGACTTCCACCGTAAGCTCCATCGTATTCTCCGGGCGATCCGCACCGCGATTGTGACGTGCTCACTGTGACAATGTTGTTTTACCAGAACATAAACCAGAAACATACATAAACTAGTGCCTTTTCCCTTGGGGTAGGCAGAAATGCCTACTGCTACGACCCTTACATACTCTTTCTATTCATTGACGTTCATACATCTGGATCTGGACGAGTACATAACATGTATCCTGAAGGTAATTTGCGTTTTTACCTTTAACCGTTTTATGTGAAAGTACAGTAAATAATCACGATGCTTTCAGAATGAATTGCAAGCACAGAATGATTGTACAGTTTTACGAACTTAACGCAGCCGAAGTCGCGGGCAACAGCTAGTTTGAAATACGAATTACAAATTACATTTTAAGGAAGTAATTGAAATACAAATACCAAATACGTATTTGTATTTCAATTACGTATTTTAATTACAAGTAATTAAAATACTGCCCAACCCTGCTAGTAGGACATACCCGATATACGCCAAAGCAAAGCTAGATACAAATCCATGGATGGTCGAACAGAACGATATTTATTATATTTAAAAGACTTCTATTTCAAAGCAATGTTGAGTATTAGGTACGCCATTTGACTCAGCTTCCCACAGTAAAATCGACAGTTATAACGTTATTTATAACATGAATATTTGTTACTTTTGTGGTTACTTTATTTATTAAGTTTAGCACTTTTCCCGCAACTTCGTTCGCGTGAGATTCGTACTTTTATTTAGGTTATTAAAATTTCTGCTTAGTTACAAGTTTATTAACCAAAGGAATACAATTCTCCCTTACAACCTTTAACACCCCCTAAATAGTGTTATAAGGGTAGTTTTGAGTAACGAATTATTAAAACTTTTTTATTTACTTAGGTTACTACTTGTGGTAAGTTTCAGGTATATTATTATGTGCCCAAGGAATAAAATTTTGCATACAATCGAACTTTCCCCGTACCGTACATACGTACCGGAAGAGGCAGCGTTGGAAGGCCTCCCACAAGGTGGATCGATGACCTGGTGAGGGTTGCGGGAATCCGATGGATGCGAGACGCACAGGACCGGTCATTATGGCGACATTTGGGGGAGGCCTATGTCCAACAGTGGACGTCTTACGGCTGAAATGATGATGATGATGAACTTTCCCCTAAAAACCGAACTTTCCTTTTACCTTTCAAAATTAAATTTTAAAAAAGAACGCCTACATTTTACACATAGTACATTAGTAGAAGAATCGCTCTTGTACTTTATATTTTTAAAGTACTAAGAGGAAAACTGGATAACGCAGCTTTGTTGGAGTTGTGTCTATGTGTCCCTGACAGATAATTATGTTTGGCGCCGGCTTCGGCCTCCACTGCTGGTAGTACCAAGGGCGAGGACAAACCTGCTCAAAGGATCGCCTCTAGGCGCGCACTTCGCACTCTCAATCTCATACACGACAAGTCAGACCAATTCATTTGTACTTTTAGAGAATTTAACAGAGTGGCACTATCGGTTAATGCTTTTGTAATTAAGTAGGTTTAATAATACATTATGTGTATATAGTTATTTAGGCTTTCGGTACCTCAGGTCGCTCGTCCAAGGGGATGGTGATCAACGCAGGATGGATGAAATGGTTATAGGTCACGGGAACAACTTGTGACCCACGGATGCCACTCAAGTTGAAGAGTAAAATCTACAAGTCCGTGATAAGGCCTGTCATACTGTATGGAGCAGAATGTTGGGTTGTGAAAAAGACGGATGAAAAACGATTGTACGTAACGGAGATGAGAATGTTAAGATGGATGTGTAGTGTGACGAGAATGGATAAAGTGAGAAATGAGCATATTAGGGGAAGTTTAAAAGTGGCGCCAGTGACTGAAAAGTTGAAAGGGAATCGTTTGTCTTGGTATGGTCATGTGAAGAGGAGGGATGAAATGCATGTTACTAAAAGAGTTATGAGTTTACATGTGGATGGATGGAGAGGAAGAGCGAGGCCAAAGAAAAGATAGATGGATTGTGTGAGAAGTGATATGAAAGAAAAGGGAGTTAGCGATAGCGTGACGAGTGACAGGACAGAATGGAAGAAAAAGACGTGTTGCGCCGACCCCAAATAAAACGGGACAAAGGTAGGAAGATGATGAGGTATTTTGGCTGTACTGTCGCATTAGGTTTCCCTGTAAAGATAGTATTTATAAGTTTGATAAATAAATAAATAAATAAATAAGTCACTTTGTCTGGTACACTTAACCTGGACACAGTAGGTAGACGAGTTTGTCTACCTGGGCTCTACCATAACAAACAATGGGTCGTGTGAGCAGGAAATAAGAAGACGTATTGGGATGGCAAAGAGAGCCATGTCACACTGAATCGCGTCTGGACCGACAGGAACATCTCGCGTAAGACCAAGAGAAAGCTCGTCACCACCCTCATATTCTCCATCTTCCTGTATGGTGCAGAGACCTGGACCCTTAAAAAAGCTGACCGTTGCCGGGTTGACGCTTTTGAGATGTGGTGTTTTAGGAAAATGCTCGGAATTCAACTGGACAGAGCATCGCACCAACCATCGGATCTTATAGCACATTTACAGGAATAAATCTGAAAACTGTAAATTTGTTGTTACCTACGTCACAAAAAAAAAATGCTTTGTTGTATTTCGTAAAAATCTTCGAGACTCCATTCGGGAATTGAACTATTTACATAGGTAAGTTTGTACGGAACCTTCATTGCGCGAGTCCGACTCACACTTGCCCAGTTTTTTTTAATGATTTAAACTAAGTACTTGACTGCGATCCCGCCTGATGATAAGCAGTGAGGCAATCGTTGATGGTGAAGCGCACTAGTTTGTTAAAAGCTTATTCACTCTAGCCTTGAAGACACCTAAATTATAATCGGACAGGAAGACCGCAGCAGGCAAATCGTTCCAGTCCTTCGATGTACGAAGGACTTATAATAACCAACAACAACAATACACAATACAATACTATGGGCGGAATTCACCAATAAAACTAATCGCGTTTTAACGTTTGGCTCGCATAATCGCGTTTAGCCGCTGTCACTAGTGTCACTTGTAAAAATACAACAAAAGAAAAATACAGACAAGTGACACTAGTGACAGCGGCTAAACGCGATTATGCGAGCCAAACGTTAAAACGCTATTAGTTTTATTGGTGAATTCCGCCCTAAGTCAAGTTATCATTGAACTTGAACTTAACCAGGTACTTAAGATGGCCCTTCCCAATTCGTCTATCGTCAGTGTGAGCATGGATTAAAAGCTTGTTATTTCATCTAACGTAATTATTGATATGGATGCAATGCGATAAAATAGAGATAACACCAGAGAGCTATGTTGGCACTCGCTAATTTCGACATTTACACGTGTTTTTTTAAAAACCAAGCTTTTGAAAGCAATGTTCGTCATTCAAAATCTCGAAAAAATTTGCAAGGCTTCTATTGATGTACTTTTTTATATTTTTAATATATAGGGTGACTGGTAATTAGTGACCGATACTTAAACACGTGATTGTACTCATGATTACAAATAACTTTCCCAAAGAAACATTTTCTTTATACGTAGGTACTCATTAGTTTTTCACAATAACAAAACAGCTGATTAAAATTGCTGAGAGTTCGCAGGCGCGCGCGCGCGAATTTTTTTACCAGTCACCCTATATAAGTAAATTATGGAGGGCCAAAGTTCACGTAAAATAGCAGATTTTCAGAGGTCTTTACTAGATTAGTTTTACACAAATTTATGTTTTGATTTCTATAGAAGCCTAGATAATATCCACAAGAAAGCTGTGTATCCATAATATCTAGAAAAAGATGAGTAATAACATCATAATCACGTAAGAGCGGTTGTATGAAAATGTACCTCGGGTTGACCACTCTTAAGTGGAGGTTCAAAACATCGAGTCACGATTTACAAATACATTAATAAAGTTAATTGATATCGGCTTGAGTTGATATTGAACACACCGGTTAGAGTTAACGGTTTTGTGATAACGTAAACATGAATGTTACATCATAGTATGTATTTTTTTTGTGGTGGGAAGTCATTCATTGATTTCTTGGGCGACAGACTTATACTGAATAATAATAATAATAATCCACAACTATCACACAACGCCAGGGGCGCCGGCTTTTAGAAAACCTCATGGGTGCTCATGCTCATTTGATGGACTCGAAAAAGTGGCAAAGTGTGAGAAGAGAAAATCACACTGATCGACCGACAAATAAATAAATGTCCTACTTACATACTGCGTAATTAATTACTTAATTTTGTTTGATAACAATATAAAAGGAAACCACTATTATTTTTTTATACATAGGTATACCTATGTATAAAAATGAAACTAGTTTTTAGTATCAAAAAATTTTTTCTTTAATTATTATTGATAGGCTCGCGTTTGACCACTATCTCACCTGATTATAATTTATACGTAACCTAAAAGGCGATTACTGATCTGTTTCTTGCCATTTCTCAGGTGTGCTCGGCACCCACTGTTTATTTCTCATGGGTGCTCGAGCCCCCGAGCACGGAGCCGCTGCCCCTTCACAACACCATCTAGTCCCAAGCTAAGCAGAGAGCTTGTGTTATGAGTACTAGACAACTGGTAAACATACTTATATATTTCTAAATACATACATATTATAGATATATTACACCCAGACACAGAACAAATGATCGTGCTCATCACATAAACATTTGTTCTGGGTGGGAATTGGACCCACGACCTCCAGCTTTACTAGTAGTCAGAGCCACAAACGACTAGACCAACAGGCCAGTCAATCAAAGTAAGCAGAAATGACAGAATACCACTTATTATATCTAATCTTTTTTGCAAACTGCCAAAATGCCAACACATTCTTTGTGAATACAGCTAAGGATTGGAATCCCCTGCTGGAGTATGTGTTGCCTGATAGCTACAACCTAGGGGTCTTTAAGTCAAGAGTGAATAGGTTACTTCTAGGCAAGCGAACTATATCGTCGACCACATCATCGCTTTCTAAATAATAATTGTAAAAAAACTTCTCTCGCTCTGGGAGGAGCGCGAGTGATCGTCAGACATTTGCTAAAACCCACCCGTGTTCCTTCAGTTGCGCATTGCGTTCCAATCCCTCGGTAATTGTTTTGAATAATCCTACAACTCTTTGGTCAGTTTGTAGGGCACGTTTGCGATGTATAACCAACGTGTTTTTTTTTACTATAAGGTATTTTTTGATGCCCAATAAGTTCTTATTTACCCGTTTGTAAAAATTATATTTTTTAGTTTGATAATTATGTTTGTGCGTTCTTACGAGTCGTAGGTCGCGGGTTCAAACCCAGCCAGGCGTATTACTTTGTGTAATTAATATCATCACCACTGCTCTTAAAACGGTGAAGGAAAACATCGTGAGGAAATCGGCATGACCTAGAACCAAAACTTCAAAGACCGCCATGATTCCGCCATCTCCTTTCTACCATCGGACAACCCGACGTACGGCGAGTATCCACCCTTACGTTGTTGAAACTTCAACGGTCCGGACTAAGCGTTTCGCTTCGTCGTTTATACCGCGTACATCGAAGGACTGGAACAATTTGCCTGCTGCGGTCTTCCCGTCCAACTATAATTTAGGTGTCTTCAAGGCTAGAGTGAATAGGCTCTTAATAAACTAGTGCGCCTCACCATCAATGATTGCATCGCTGCTTATCATCAGGTGGGATCGCAGTCAAGCACTGGTTTATAAGAATAAAAAAATAAAAAAAAACATGTGACATCCACCAACCCGCACTGGGCCCGCGTGGTGGATTACGGCCCATTCCCTCTCCTTGAGAGGAGGCCTGAGTCCCAGCAGTGGGAACATTATAAGGCTGATTATGCTTATGTTTAGATATGTCATGGCCAGATCATAACAATTGATCACTTCGTGATATGGTCGAGTAAAACTGGCCAAATCGTTTTAAACTTTAAAGTTTGATGATATTTCAATCCTCGTTTGGTCTACTTTCTTTAGATATTTTATTATCATTGAAATCCTACATTAATGATATGGCTAAAGGAGGATTGACATATCATCAAATGTTAACGTTTAAACGATCTGCCCAGTTTTAGTATTATAATCTTAAAATTGATCAATTATTTCATGAATTGATCAATTTTAAGATTTTCCAACGACATATATACATTTTAAGTTATAATATTTATTAGTTAGCAGCTATAGCTCCTCCAGAAGTTCGCCGCGAGATAGCCAGCCGCATCGAGAAGAGTAAACAGGAACGGCACGGCCGTCACCCCCTGCATAAACATCAACTTATACCTGCACGTCTAAAGAGTCGTAAAAGCTTTATGGGATTTACGACCTCGTCAAAAGACAGTGCAGAGGACGAGAGATGCGCGCTGTGGAAGCAGAAGCACCCATCTCCTACACATTTCATTACCCCGTCAGAACATCTCCCCCCGGGACGCGAATTCCGATCTGGAAATCTCTTAACCGACTGCGGACTCAGGTTGGCCGCTGTAAAAACAATTTGGCCAAATGGGGCTTCCTCGACCCATCTCTAACACAGTGCCAGTGTGGAGCCGCTGCACAGGACATGCGTCATTTGCTATGCTGTCCCATGACTTGCAGTTTTCAGGATCTATACGAGGCCAATAACAGAGCCGTAGAGGTTGCCAAATACTGGTCAGATAAAATTTAGTTAGAGTACATCGACACGAAAAGAAGAAGAAGAATATTAGTTTAGAAATTTATAAGGGACCTAATTTTGGATCTTAAGTGACAGTGGGCAGGGCATATTGCTCGCAGAACAGATAGTCGATGGTGTCGAAAGGTTCTAGAGTAGTGACCACGTACCCGAAGACGCAGCGTTGGAAGGCCTCCCACAAGGTGGATCGATGACCTGGTGAGGGTCGCGGGAATACTATGAATGCGTGACGCACAGGACCGTTCGTTGTGGTGACACTTAGGGGAGGCCTATGTCCAACAGTGGTCGTCTTTCGGCTGAAATGATGATGAATTTTGGATCTTCAATTATCCCGAAATTATTCGTTATATTCCAATCTGACTTGGGTGGTCTTTTAAAAAGTAATAGTAATTTTCTTTACTTAAAAATTAAATCTGATTACATCGTGTGAGGTCTCTACAGTACTTAGAAAAATTTTAAATTACTATTATTGTTATTAACATCATTATTAATTTTCAAATGACCCCTCCCACGCTCTGTGGAGCGGCTTGCGGACGACGAGCATGGGTAGCTAGCCGTCCGGCCGTCCGGTAACCGTCTGGACCGAGCCCGTGTCGTCGACGGCTCGAGGAAATGTCAACAAAACTGCAAGGACCCAGCAGAATCGAAGCCTACTGGAGCCATGTGTTCGCGTCTGAAAGGAAAACCCGGGGCTCTGGAATGCAAGACAACGAAGGAAGTGGGTTTTAGTTAGTAAAAGTCTTAAGCCCTCCTGCTCACCGTCCGGAGGACAAGGTGGAGCATACGGTAGAGGTGTGCCCCGCCTGGGCAGAGCAACGCCGTGTCCTCGTGGGGGCGATCGGCGGCAGTGATCTCTCGCGCCGGGCATTAATACAGGCCATGGTCCGGAGTGAGGAGGAGTGGCAGGCGGTCGCCTCCTTCTGCGAAGCAGTAATGCTAGCAAAGGAGGCGGCCGATCGCGTGAGGCAACGGTCCTCACGCCCTAACCGCCGCCGGGATTCCGATCCCGATTTCCGGCCATCGTAGGCGCAGGCTTGGGGACGTCGAGCAATGGGTGACTCGCCGTCCGACCGTCCGGTAACTGTCCGGACCTAGCCCAAGTCGTCGCCGGCGCGTATTGTTCCACGCGCGCCTCAGGGAGATGTCAGCAAATCGTAGGGGCCCAGCAGGGCCGAAGCCTACTGGGGCCACGGGTAGTGTGAAAGCGAAGCCCGGGGCCCCGGGATGAAGGCAAAGAAGGAACAGGAGTGGGTTTTTAGTCAGTAAAAGTCTGACACTATCTCTCGCTCCGCCTAAGAGCGGGATTTTTCATTGGATGATTTTCCATCTAAAAAAATGGCCGTGGTAACTTTTTCAAACCTTACACCACTAACTACCTATTACATTAATGGTAGGTACACTTCTATAATAATAATCTATTTACCATCTTCAGGGCTCTGACCTCTTGTATTATTTACTGTTATACAAGAAGGCAGTCATTAGTTCGGAGATTACAACAAACAGACATACCAACACAGAAAAAAGATGAGAGGTGTAATTTATCATAGATAATATTATATGTAAACTTGTTTATGACCAACTGACGCATTTTATTAAATGTATTGGAACTTATAAGCTGAGATATGAGAGCTCCCTTACCTATCTATCAATATAAATACTTAGTCTGATCATTTATTATACTGTCACAATTTAAAAAAAATTATTAACCTTTTGAGTGCGTAATTAGAGACACAATAGAAAGACAATGGCGCGTGAACGCCGGCGTTAATGCGGGGATCAACAGCATTTGAATTTTTAATCTGCCATTCTTATTTTTTATGTCATGTTTTTGGATACTAAGTCCTTCAGACTTAGAATCCAAGCCACGTCTTCGTATGAATAGTTAATTTGTTTACCATTATAGATTGCGGATGTAAAAATCAAGCAGCAAATATATCAATTGTCAATCTTCTCGATAAGATTCGCTCAGGTCAACACTGCAATAAAATTCTCAGCTCCATTTTACCGAGATAGGTGATAAATCACATCCAAATTCATTAGTTTCCAACATCTATCCATGTCTGTTTAGAAAAAATAAGTAGGTACTTTACTGAGAGAGCAGTGGTGGCCAAGTGGTAACGACCCCGACTTACGAGTTGTCGCGGGTTCAAACCCAGCCAGGCGCATCACTTTGTGTAATTTATTTCATCACCACTGCTCTCAAAACGGTGAAGGAAAACATCGTGACGAAACCGGCATGTCCTAGAACCAAAAAATTCGAAGACATATGACATTCACCAACACGCACTGGGCCCGCGTGGTCGATTACGGCCCATTCCCTCTCCTAGAGAGGAGGCCTGAGTCCCAGCAGTGGGAACATTAAAAGGTTGACTATATGACTATAGTAGGTACTTGATTCCGCCTCCTCATTTCTACCATCGGACAACCCGACGTACAGCGAGTGTCCACCCTTACGTTGTCAAACCTCTACGGTCCGGACTAAGCGTTTCGCCTCGTCGTTTATACCGCGTACATCGAAGGACTGGAACAATTTGCCTGCTGCGGTTTTCTCGTCCGATTATAATTCAGGTGCCCCAATTAGCCTCGTCGCACGCCTTTCCACAACTCCGATTTTTCATTTTAACATACAAAAAGTCTGACCAATATCAGTCTACCCAAAGAGTGTCATGTTGCTCAGTAACCGGGTTGTGGAGGTCTGATAGGCAGTCACATACATACATACATATTCACCCTTTTAATGTTCCCACTGCTGGGACTCAAGCCTCCTCTCTAGGAGAGGGGATGGGCCGTAATCCACCACGCGGGCCCAGTGCGGGTTGGTGGATGTCACATGTCTTCGTATTTTTGGTTCTAGGACATGCCGGTTTCGGCACGATGTTTTCCTTCACCGTTTTGAGAGCAGTGGTGATGAAATAAATTACACAAAGTAATGCGTCTGGCTGAGTTTGAACCCGCGACCTACAATTCGTAAGTCGGGGCCGTTACCACTCAGCCACCACTGCTCTCAAATCAAAGATAGGCAGTCGCTCCATGTAAAACACGGGTATTCAGTCCGGGTAGAATGGAAGCCGAGCCCAGGCTAGTTGGGAAAAGGCTAGAGAGATGATACAGTTTTTTGTAGGGATTTTTAATTGAGATCTTATATCCATATTTGGAAACATTCGGCTGTTCATTCCCTCTTTGTATCTTATAAATAACTGAACCGAATTTTATAAAACATGTCTACGAACAGTCGCTAGACAACCAGTCCCCCTAGCCAAGTTACAACCGTTTCGTTTCGATTCTCTTTTCGTTGATCGCCTCGAGTCGGCCACGCCTCTTATTCCTCTGTTCTGACCACATGACTGAGCGTTGAGATGACGTCAGAATAAAGGAATCGGAGGCGTGGCCGACTCGAGGCGATGGACGAAAAGAGAATCGAAACGAAACGGTTGTAACTTGGCTAGGGGGCTACTTTCAAATGAAAAAAAAACCGCATCAAAATCGGTTCACCCGTTTAAGCCAGCACAGACAGACACACACACAGGGGCAAGTACCCGCCCGTGCGAACTTGATGCGCTAGAGTCGATTAAGAAGCGAGCCAGGAAGATCATCGGCAATGATGTATAAAGTCTTGAGCATCGATGTCGAGTTGCTAGCCTGTCGGTTTTCTATCGTTTACATTTCGGGGAGTGTGCGTTGGAATTGCCCAATTTAAGTTAGAACTACACTGCGCACACGTGTGCCACACACGCCGATCTGGGGGGCTATAATTGGCTAACTTTTTCAATAACAGTTGACAACTAGCATTCGTTGCACACTAAACTTAGTTGTCAACTGACAATTTCATAAAATTGGTATTACGTATCACACAAGTGACTAACAAACTACGGTGGAAATGTGGTGAATTAATTTACGGTGGCTATTGTGACCACTCTAAAATTTTATCGAATATTATACAGCTTCAAAAGCTTACACAATCGCAATTTTAAAAGTATCGATACAATAACAACTGTCAATACGTGTTACGGTGGCTATCAAAGGCACCAGTGGCTAATGACGTCACTGCAGTTGGACACTGAAGATAGGCAATACGAAACTAGCTGTTTGACAGTTCAATGATGCACATTGTTAACAAGTGATCATCACTTGAACTGTCAACAGAGTTACGCAATAGCCCCGCTGGGCGTATCTTCATACATTTTAAATGGAAACTAGACTTGTAGCTACACTTGATCCACGCCACGCGACCTCGTTCTATGTACAAATCAGGCGTGTTACACGTGTGCATCGGTCTAATGTTGTTCTAGCTTTAATTCCGCCAAACCCGTTCCATCATCGGACCACTACTCGTAAATATACGGCGTTGCGCCACCGGCTAAAGATCAAAGCCGTTTGAAAGGAATAGGGAAAACAAGTGAAAAAACATCATGTTGTTAATTTAGTTAGTTTTTTTTTTTGGCAAAAGTATTAGCCATACGAAAATATCATAATTATGTTGATAATGTTATAGAATCTATTTTTTTTTTCGTAGTTATTGACCTAGCCGTTACCGAGAAGTAGGCTTCAGAAAATCAGTGTTTTTAGCACCGCACGGGAGCTAGGGCCTTAAGAGGGTCCTTTTCCACTCGCCTATCGTCAAACATCGAGCATGGTTAAAAAGCTTTTTATTTCATCTAACGCAATCCAACGCGAAGTTTTATTGAAAGGCAATGAGAAAAAAGAGAGATAACGCCTGAAAACTCTGTTAGCATTCGGTAATTCCGTGATTTACTCGAACATTTTACATAACTTGTTGCAGGGAATACGTGTTTTTTTTTTTAACCCATAAAAGTTTTTGAAAAATATTGTCATCATTCAGAATCTTGACTAAATTTGCAAGGCTTTTGCTACACTTTTTTGACTTTTTAAATTTTTGAGTAAATTGTGAAGTGTCAAAGTTCATGCAAAATAGCAGATTTTTAGAGGTCTTTACTGGATTAGTTTTACAAATTTATAAACTGATTTCAATAGAAGCCTAGATATTATCCACAAGACACTGTGTTTCCAAAATATCTAATGAAAAATGTGTAATAACGTCATAATCGCGTAAAAGCGGTTGTATGAAAAACAGTGAAAATGTGTGTCGAGTTGCGTGACACTTTCATTACAAAAAGCGCAATAAAACGCCTACACAAAACCTCACACCACACAAACTATTCGATCGGACTTCCACCTCTAGTAACCGGGTTCAATACCCGAGCCTAGCATCAGAACAAACATAATAAAATTCGTCTTTCCGTATAAAAATATCACTACTTATTTAAATATTCTAAAAGCGTTTAAGCTTGAATACATATTCAAGCGTTGTAGTTAAAGTGTATGTTTAACCGACTGTACACGTAAAAGAAGAGTTATGGGTTTGGTCACTGGATTAGTGGAACTTTAGGTAAGTGTAATAAAAGTGTCTAAAAGGAGACCTGGTTTTGTCTGTAAATAGTTAAATGTAGCTTGCAACAGCAAGCGTGAGCCCATCTCAAGGTAACACCACCTCGGAGAGATGCGACCTCTGGCGGGAGAAGTTTAAACCTCCTGATGATTTTGTCGAGCCGTCGGAGAGCCTCTCTCCTGGACACGAGTTGCCATGGCCCACCTGGAAAACTCTAAACTGACTCTGCACCCAAATTGGGGCCCAGCAAAGACAATCTCCACAGATGGGGGTTCTCGGACGGTTCTGATCTTCAGTGTTTGTGCGGCGTCTCTCCGTAGACCATGTCCCACCTTCGATCCTGCATCACGTGCCCTGTTACCTGTTCACGTAGGGACCTAATGACAGCATCAGCGGACGGCATTGCGGTGGCTGAATACTGGGCCAGGCAAGGAATTTAACTAGTTTTGCCATCGATACGCTAAGAAGAAGAATGTAGCTTTTTGGCCTTGTACAGATTTTTAATTTTATTGTTTGTTATTTGAAATGTATTCTACGAGTATGTAAACCTACCTGTATAGAATTAATATACCTATCTGTCTAGTTTACTTTGTGCAAGTTTAAAAGAGATTTTTTTTTTTCGGTGGGGAAATCATCCAATGACAGATTTTTACTGACCAAAAACCCACCCTGTTCCTTCATTGCCTTTCATACCGAGGCCGAGTTTTCCTTTCAGAAGCAGACCCTTGGCCCCAGTTGGCTTCGACCCTGCTGGGCCCCTACGGTTTGCTGACATCTCCTTGAGGCGCGCGTGGAACAGTACGCGTCGACGACTTGGGCTCGGTCCGGACGGTTAGCGGACGATCCCATTGCTCGCCGTCCGAAAGCCCGCGGTGGACGTACGGCCTCCTCCTTTGCCAACATTACTGCTTCGCAGAAGGAGGCGACCGCCTGCCACTGGCCACATGGCCTGTACCAATGCCCGGCGCGAGAGATCGTTGCTGCCGATCTCTCTAATGAGGACACGGTGGTGCTCTGTTCAGGCGGGGCACCCCTGTACCGTATGCTCCACCGTGTCCTCCGGGTGGTCCACACAGTGGTGATACCCAGGCGTTTCTTCCGCACGAATCCGGTGCACAAACTTCCTGAAGTTTGAAGGAGATAGATACAGGTTTAATTTTAATAATCATTTTTCCATTGCCCTTTGGGTGAAGCCTTCTGATGAGCTTTTAAAGTGGCAGTGGGCAGGGCACATTGCTCGTAGAACGGATGGTCGATGGGCCCGAAAGGTTCGCAGCGTTGGAAGGCCTCCCACAAGGTGGACCGACGACCAGGGGCCCAAGTCTACTATTTTTATAAATTCGTCATTCCAACACTTTTGGGGGATGAACTGCTTGCGTCCGTAGGATTTACTTAGTTATGAACACCCTACACGTGTCCCCTGGGTAGTGCTAAACGAGCAGTAAAGACGGTGGTAGGCCATAGCATCGGCTGCCGGCTTAAAGGTTACCACCCATCAGACAAAGCCATGCCGCCAAGCGATCCGTCGTGTTCCGGCGTGATGTCTGGTGAAGCCGTATGGTGGAAGATGGGTCTGAGCAGTTGTGTTGTGACGTATACCGGGTATGGTGCGCCAGCTGTTGTTGTGTCGGACGTTTGATCGTGGAGGGTAGCGGGATCCGAAGCACGGTGCTCCGCTGGCCGACCGTAGGTAGTTGGGGGCCCAAGTAGTGTGCCAGCCACACACGAAAGGCTGCCCCGCCAACTGCGAAAAATCCCAGGGTGGCCCCATCGTGCCGGTTGGCGACCGGGCGAGAGGACCCGATGGCGATCCCTGGGGGGGTTCGGGCGTCCCCGCAGTCTCCAGATCAACCCTCCATTGGCACAGCAACTCTGGTTGTGTTGTTGGGTTCAACATCGCATCACCTCGCTCAACCGCCATCTTCCATCTCTCCTATTCACTCCACACACAAAACAATGAAAGGTAAAAAGAAAGGCAAGTGTCAACAGCGGATGCACGTCCTCTCATTTCAAGTGCAGTTCTCAAATATTAGAGGGCTGCACTCCAATCTCGTTGCGGTCCACCACCATCTTGAGACTGACAAGCCACACTTGCTTTTCTTGACGGAGACCCAAATTAGATGTCCGTCAGATACGGCGTACCTCAACTACCCGGGATACTCACTGGAGCATCATTTCCTGCAGCGTGCCGGGGTCTGTGTGTACGTCCGTAATGACATCTGCTGCCAGCGTCTCCGTCACCTTGAAGACCCTAATTTATCTACGCTGTGGCTGTTGGTGGACACTGGTACGGACAAAATTGTTTATGCCTGTGTCTACCGTTCGCACAGCGGTGATCAGGAGACGACTCGGTTGTTCGACCACCTCAGTGAGGCTGCCGATAAGGCTCTGCAACGGCACCCTGATGCGCAGCTCGTCGCTCTGGGGGACTTTAACGCGTGCCACCAAGACTGGCTGTTCCCATACCAGAGGACCGACCACGCTGGGAGAGAAGCGCGAAACTTTGCAATATCGATGAGCCTTTCCCAGCTGGTCAAGCAAGCGACTAGGGTGCCTGATGTAGTTGGTCATACTGCCAATTGTCTGGACCTTCTGCTGACCACCGATCCGGACAGATGTATCGTAACAGTTTCCTCACCACTTGGAACTTCAGATCACTGCCTGGTGAAGTCTGTTTCGTCCTTCTCCCCACCTGACTGCGACTCACGCGGTGAACGGCGAATGTGGCGTTACAGGTCAGCAGATTGGGATGAGATGCGGCATTTCTTATCCTTGGCAGCAGGTCTGCTTCTCTTCTGAGAGTCCGTCGAGCTGTGCGGATGCTATATCCGATGTGATACGTCAAGCTATGGAATTTTTCATCCCTTATAGAGACGTACCCGTTGGAGGCTCAGCTCACCCATGGTTCAACGCCGATTGCGTTCAAGCTGAAGAGCGTAAGCATTCGGCGTTTCTCGCCTGGGTTGACGCTCGTGACCGCAAAGCTCCGGATCTGAACTCAAAGAAGAGAGCTTTCAACCATGCTGCCAAGTCCTACAAAAAGGCACTAAAGAAGGCTCGGTTCGACCGCATTACTCATATTGGCACAAAGCTCTCTGCACAGCCGTCCGGTAGCAGAGCGTTCTGGTCCCTTGCCAAATCGGTCGAAGCGAACTTCTGAAGGCCCACATTGCCTCCGCTGGTTAAGCCTGATGGAACACTGGCTCACTCGGCGAGAGAGAAAGCAGGTCTCTTTGCATCTCTCTTCGCCCATAATTCTCGTCTTGATACTAGCAGTGCTACTCCACCGGCTCTACCTCACTGCAACACCTCGATGCCTGAGGTTCGCATAAGAAATAAAGAAGTTTTGAGAGCACTGTGTCGCCTAGACGTGAATAAAGCTAGTGGACCAGATGGTGTACCAGCAATAGTTCTCAAGGCATGTGCGCCCGAGTTGTCTCCTGTGTTGACGCGCTTGTACCGCCTCTCATTTAGGACTGGTATAGTGCCCAAGTCCTGGAAGCTTGCCAACGTGCAACCCGTGCCCAAAAAGGGCAGTCGTGCCGATCCTGCCAACTATCGGCCGATTTCAATAACCTCCATACTCTGCAAGATTATGGAGCGTGTATTGAACTCGCGCCTCATGGCATACCTGGAAGGTAACGATCTCCTCAGTGACCGACAGTACGGATTTCGCCACAATCGGTCTACTGGGGACCTACTAGTGTATGCCACTCACATGTGGGGCGAGGCCCTCGAGAAGAATGGAGAAGCGATTGCTGTCTCCTTAGACGTCTCGAAGGCCTTCGACAGGGTATGGCACGCCAGCCTTCTGAGTAAGCTTCCAGCGTACGGCATTTCCCCTGGTCTGATTAACTGGGTAAAAGACTTCCTGAGTGAACGGTCTCTCCGAGTTGTTGTCGATGGATGCTCATCAGAGCCCATGTCCACTAATGCCGGAGTTCCTCAGGGGTCAGTTCTCTCTGCAACTCTTTTCCTGCTGCATATTAACGATCTGCTGATGCCCGGTATCTATGGGTATGCAGATGATAGCACAGTTGTAGAGAGATACCTTCCAGGTGCTCGGGCTAGTAAGGAACTAATCCGGTCCGAACGAGAGGCTATGGTGGAGCGTACGAATGTCGTCACTTCAGGCAGTCTCCAAGTGGGGCGAAACCAATCTAGTTGAATTCAACGCCGCCAAAACACAAGCGTGTCTGTTCACCGCCAAAAGGAGCCCGTTCACCTTGGCTCCTGCTTTTCGGAATGTATCCCTGGAGTGCACCGACCGCCTTCAGCTCTTGGGAGTTGAAATCTCCTCAGACCTCAATTTTGGGCGGTTCATTGAGTCCAAAGCCAAGGTAGCTGCTAGAAAACTAGGCGTTCTTGCAAAGGTCCGACGGTACTTCACACCGGGACAGCTTCTAATGTTATACAAAGCACAGGTTCGATCGTGTGTGGAGTACTGCAGTCACATATGGGCTGGTGCTGCAAAATGCCATCTAGCAGCTTTGGACTCAGTGGAAAGGCGTGCGAAGAGGCTAATTGGGGATCCTGATTTGGTTAAGTCCAATCTACAAAGCCTCGAGCACAGGCGCAGGGTAGCCAGCCTATCGGTATTTTACAGGTTGCATTTTGGAGAGTGTGCGCAGGAATTGCATGACTTGATTCCGCCATCTCCTTTCTATCATCGGACAACCCGACGTACGGCGAGTATCCACCCTTACGTTGTTGAAACTTCAACGGTCCGGACTAAGCGTTTCGCTTCGTCGTTTATACCGCGTACATCGAAGGACTGGAACAATTTGCCTGCTGCGATCTTCCCGTCCAACTATAATTTAGGTGTCTTCAAGGCTAGAGTGAATAGGCTCTTGATAAACTAGTGCGCCTCACCATCAATGATTGCATCACTGATTACCATCAGGTGGGATCGCAGTCAAGCGCTGGTTTATATCAATTAAAAAAAAAAAAAAAAAAACGATCCCATTGTCATTTTGCTAAAAGTTCGTAATCTGCTAATTCATAATGATCGATCATTGATCGGTCAATAGTCTCGTAATAGAGTTGTGGTAGAATGACAATATCAAGCTTATTAAAAGCAATGACTGCACAATGACGTTCTAAAGGTAGGTAACTGATAAAAGGAACTGTCAAAATTTTAGCAGATTACCGCATACGTCAGATATTTATTTGTCAGTATGTACGAGATTACCACTTATTTCAATGGAGTGTCAGTAGTTGACCATTGGAAAGTCATAACGCATGACAATGACGCCATTATATTAGTAGATTACCAAACTTGTGAAAATCAACAATTATGAAATCAATGATAGACCATTCTGACACTATTGTAATAGCAGACTTGAGGCCGGGAAATGATGATGATGATGATGATGAAGCATTTTTAAGTCAAAATATAAGGCAGATACTCAGGGGACCGCAACGGTCCTCCCAAAGACAGACATTGGTCGACGGACCCGGAGTGTGTACGGCTCTATGGTCCAGTTATTATAGGAGAGAACAGTCGCCTTACGAGTTGTAGATCGCCAGTTCAAACTCAGTCAGGCACATCACTTTGTGTAATTTATTTCATCACCACTGCTCTCAAAACGGTGAAGAAAAGAAAGCTCCTAGAACCCAAAATTCGAAGACGTGACATCCCCTGCACGCGCACTTGGCCTGCGTGGTGGATTACGGCCCATTCCCTTTCATAGAGAGAAGGCCAGAGTCCCTACTTATGCTTAAATTATAGAAGGCACAAAAAAAAAATCTCGTTTTTTTTTTTAATTTTTTGTTTTTTAAGCTTCCGTACCTCAAAAGGAAAAAAAACGTAACCCTTATAGGATCACTTCAGTGGCCGTCTGTCTGTCTGTCTAGACCCTTTATCTTGGGAACGCATGGAGGTATCGAGGTGAAATTAAAACCTTATACTCAGGTCTACGGTCCCTTGAAGCTGTGAAAGAATCAAACTTCTATGTTAACGAAAAAAAAAGATACGGCCGTTTATGTCACAAAAAATGTATATTTCGACACTCTCAAGCGAATCAAAATTCATAGGCTACTTCCCGTTGATCCAGAATCCTGAAATTTGGCATTTAAAGCAAGGTCTTATAGTATAGATATAGGAATAAACCTGAAAACATAAAATTTGTTGTTACGTCACAAAAAAATACTGTTTTTTGCGGTTCGGAAAAATCTTCGAGACTCCATTCGGGAATTGTACTATTTATATGGGTATTTTTTTTATTTATTTTTTTTTATTCATTTAAACCAGTGCTTGACTGCGATCTCACCTGATGGTAAGCAGAGATGCAATCGTTGATGGTGAGGCGCACTAGTTTATTGAGAGCCTATTCACACTAGCCTTGAAGACAACTAAATTATAGTTGGACGGGAAGACCTCAGCAGGCAAATTGTTCCAATTGTTGTTAATGTATCGTTTTCTTTCACCTTTAAGTATTGCAGCAGGCAAATTGTTCCAGTCCTTCGATGTACGCGGTATAAACGACGAAGCGAAACGCTTAGTCCGGACCGTTGAAGTTTCAACAACGTAAGTATGGTATATGGTCCCTTACCATATATCATACTTATGTTTGTACGGAACCCTCAGTGCGCGAGTCCGACTCGCACTTGTCCAGTTTTTTCTATGTTCTTTTCTTTCTTTCAGACAGATAAGTTTTCTTACACTTTCGACGAAGTATAGATTTACTGGACTTTCTCAGTGCATGCATAAAAGGAAAACTATTTTGCGTTGAGGAAAACGCAAGGCTTTCACTATACAGATGCCTACCTTGAAGGAGTTCAACGTGTTAACCCACCTTCCATACATCTTTATAATTACACTAGCATTTGCCCGTGACTTTGTCCAATGCGTTCCAAATAAGAATAGGATCGATTGCCATGTTGTGACGTCACGTCATACTGTCAAAACGCAAACGAAAATGGGCAAAATTGAACAACTCAGAGATTAACAAAATTGAAGAACTGGATTATGATTAAATTTTTTTCGTTCACAGTTATTAAATAAATAAAATTAAAAAAAAATCTTGTTTTGTTTACCATAATAATTCTTCGATTTGACAGTTACACGTGACGTCACAACATGGCAATCGATCCTATTCTTATTTGGAACGCATTGTACGCGAGAATTTCTCCATAAAAACTTAAACACCCCTTTAACCTTATTAAGAGGGTAGTTTTAAAAACTAATAATGACAGTCTTTATATTCATTTTGATTAGAAATTATACCAGACTAGCTTCTGCCAGCGGCGTTGCCCGCCTGAAAATAGGTTTATCTATACAAACTTTGGACCCCCGTTTCATCCCCTTAGTGAGTGAATTTTGGAAAATCCTCTCTTAGTGCTCGCCTACGTCATAAAAGGAAGCCTTGTGCAGAATTTCATGTTCCTAGTCCCAGTAGTTTCGGCTGTGCGTTGATATGTCAGTCAGTCAGTTTCTCCTTTTATATATATAGATTTCAAGTTTCTTTATCCCAGGAAACGGTCTTCCATACAATCTTTAACACTCCCTAAATTGTTTTATAGGGGTAGTTTGACTGGCCTTTTGGTCTAGTGGTTAGTGGCCCGGACTGCTATGCCGGAGGTTAGGAGGTAGGTGTTGGTATGGTGAAGGATACAGGTGTGGTTTTAGTCAGTAAAAGTCTGACACGCCCTCCCGCTCCACCCAGAGCGCGAGAAGTCATTTTGATGATTTCCCACCTTAAAAAAAAAAAAAAAAAAAAAAAAAAAAAAAAAAAAAAAAAAAAAATGCCGGAGGTCGTGAGTTCGATTCCCACCCACGACAAATGTTTGTATGATGAGCACGATCATTTGTTCTGCGTCTGGATGTAATTTATCTATAATATGTATGTATTTAGAAATATTTATGTATGTTTATCAGTGTCTAGTACTCATAACACAAGCTCTGCTTAGCTTGGGACTAGACGGCGTTGTGGTGGAATGTTATAGTTTTGAATAAAGAATAATGAAACCCTTTTTTATTTATTAAGGTTACTAATTATACTAAGTTTCAAGTATATAGGCCCAAGAAATAAAATTATGCATATTAACTAATTTCCTCCTTTTCACCCCTTAAAACTCGAATTATCAAAAACCCGTTCTTAGTGCTTATTGACATCATAAAAAGAAGCCTTGTACAAAACTTTTAACCCAAAATATAACAATAGAAGCCTTGCAAAATTAATCAAGATTGTGAATACAACAAGTTTTTTCAAAAACTTTTAAGGGTTTAAAAAAAAAACACGTATTTCCTGGAACCAAATTTGTGAAATATTTATTTATTTAAATTTCATGTACAGTGGTGGTACATAGGCGGACTTAATGCAACAAGGCATTCTCTACCAGTCAACCTTTGGGTTAAAAGAGACAACACTGTGGTAGGTGTGCACAATAAATAAATAACAGATAAATATCAAGTGGAATGTAATATCATTAAATTAAGTTACAATAATAAAATATTCGAGTAAACCACGGAATTACCGAATGCTAACAGAGTTTTCAGGCGTTATCTCCCTTTTTTCGCGTTGCCTCTTCGTCAAACATCGCGTTGGATTGCGTTAAATGAAGTAACAAGCTTGAGACCATGCTCGATGTTGACGATAGGCGAGTGAAAAAGGAGCCTCGTTACTTTACTTACTTTTACTCTTTACTTTTAATTGTTTCACAATTTGTGACACTGCATATCGTCCCTTAGCTTACAACAACGCTCAAGTCGAAAATTGGCGGTTTTCACATTTGAATGCCTTTAGATGGAGCTGCTCATTGCGCGTCTAACCATTGGTCACATGATATAGACTTCAGCCAATCAGAAGCCATAATTCGAAAAGTAGTGATAGCGTGCAAGTCGGCTGGTCTCTCAACACCGCACAGTTTTATTCGTTTCCTGTAAATTTGGTAAAAATGACTTAAGCGGTGTTGATAAGGGACGAAATGTGAAATGCAAGTTGTGTGATAGAAAAATATTAATATACCTACCTAAATATAAAATTGCAAAGTCATTTAGGTTGTATTGTCATTCTATATCCATTCAATTAATAGGTATATTATTTCCTTTTTGTTTGCCAGAAACATTCACCAAACATTCGCAAGTTTCTTTCTTGCGAACACGAATGCCAATGTCAAAAAATTTGCGAATATTCGTTACATCACTAGTGTCTAATACGATACGGCTGCCAGACAGTGGCGGATTAGCCATCTAGCAAGAGTAGCAAATTCTACAGGCCCTGCAGATTCAGGGGCCCCGCGCGTACGAGGATCCTGTAGTTGAACAAAAAAAAAATCTAGTCAAAGCATATTATATTGAAATCCGAATCATCATCATCATTTCAGCTGAAAGACGTCCACTGCTGGACATAGGTCTCCCCCAAGTGTCGCCACAATGAACGGTCCTGTGCGTCTCGCATCCATCGGACTCCCGCAACCTTTGCCAAGTCATCGGTCCACCTTGTAGGAGGCCTTCCAACGCTACATCTTCCGGTACGTGGTCACCATTCCAGAACCTTTCGGCCCTAATGGGCATCCGTTCTGCGAGCAATGTGCCCTGCCCATTGCCACTTTAAGTTTGGCGATCCTTCGTGCTATGTCAGTAATCTTGGTTCTTGGTGGAAATCCGAATACAGCTGATTATTTCATTAAATATGATAGTCAATCTCTTAGATTTCCTTCATTACCGTAATTTCCAAGTATCTAACCCAATCTTAAAATCGCTGCGTTATCTATACAATAAAACAGTAAAATGGTGGAGCGTTGGTATTAGTTGGCGCAAAAACTACTGAACCAATCCTGTTCAAATTTTGCATACATAATCCTTATAGGCCGGGCCAACTGTTAGGCTACATATTATCACGCTTTTTGCTATGGGGGGTGAGCAATATTCCAAAATGTTCCAATTGAACGACAATCGCTCTAAGTTCGATCCTCAGATACAGTTAATATTTTTGTGATTGTTTTAGTGTTTTTTTGTACATAATATAGAATGATATTTCCAGAACAATAATAAAATGGCTTTTTATGTATTTTTAAATTGCCATCGACATTTTTATTCGATATTTTTCCAAATATTTCAGTAAAAACCCATCAAAACTCATATTAAAATGGAACCGGAGATAAAAAATACACTTTTTTTTAAATTCGGTTAGGAATTTATGGTCAAAAATAAAAATCATCACGCTATTTTGTACAAGGAGTCAAGCAGACAAGCAATGACGTGTATTTAAGAACGGCTATTTAGATCTAGATTCTGCAAGGACCGTGGCGCAGTAGTATAGTGACGGATCCGCGTTTGCTATGTTGCGAGTTCGAACCTCGCGTAATTTTTGTGATTGTTTTCTTTTATTTTTTATTTATTTATTTATTTATTGCTTTTTTTTAGTACTTTAGGGCTTTTATTTTTATTTTGTAAGTTAGTTTTAATTACGTTATTATTAGATTTAAATGTATATAAAATGAATAAATACAATTCATCTGTGAAGTAAGTTTTTATACGTATTATTTGTATCTCTAGAAATTAATCAATTCGTATTAATATCAAAGCGAATTAAAAACTTCATTGATTTCTTTTACAGTACTACATCTTATTATTTTTAAATTTAACTTCAGAATTTCTATCATCACTTTAAAGACAGCGCAATGGGAAGGGTTTACACCGTTCATCCCAATAATGGATAGTGTCATTATTTGCGATGATTGCTTCACACTGTACGGGCCCTAACGTCATCACGATCAACACTGGGACGACACTGACAGTGACGGAGGCCAGCATCACCGATAGCCCCAGACGACTGCGATATTTGTTTGCCATTATTTTAGTATTTTGTGGAGTCACAAACCCAGGTCGGTTGTGGGTCTCATGGTGGAATGGCAACAGCGACTGTCGCAATCCAGTGCTGGGCACGCCACAATTATGGCGGTAAGTCCCCTCTTTAAGGAGTGGCTGGAAAGACCACATGGCGTCCTTACCTTCCACATGACGCAGGTCCTCATCGGACATGGTAAGTTCGGGAGCTTCCTGCACCGGATTCGTGCGGAAGAAACGCCTGGGTTCCACCATTGTGTGGACCGCCCGGAGGACACGTTGGAGCATACGGTAGAGGTGTGCCTCGCCTGGGCAGAGCTCTGTCGTGTCCCCGTGGGGGCGACCGGTGTCAGTGATCTCTCGCGCCGGGCCTTGGTACAAGGTCCATACCTTGTACCAAACCGCCTGCCACTCCTCCTCGCTCCAGACCATTCTGGAGCGAGGAGGAGTGGCAGGCGGTCGCCTCCTTCTGCGAAGCAGTAATGCTAGCAAAGGGGGCGGCCGCACGTGCGAGAGAACGGCCTTCACGCCCCGCCGCCGTCCCGATCCCGATTTTCAGCCACCGTAGGCGCTGGCTTGCGGACGGCGAGCAATGGGTAGCTCGCCATCCGACCTTCCGGTAACCGTCCGGACCGAGCCCAAGTTGTCGACGGCGCGTAGTGTTCCACGCGCGCCTCAAGGAGATGTCAGCAAAACCGTAGGGGCCCAGCAGGGTCGAAGCCTACTGGGGCCATGTGATGCGAAAGAGAACCCCGGGGCCCTGGAACGAAGGCAAAGAAGGAACAGGAGTTTTTTTTTTTTATATGTGGGAAAATCATCTTATGATAAATCACGTCTTGGGCGGAGCGGGAGATAGTGTCAGACTTTTACTGACTAAAAACCCACTCCTGTTCCTTCGTTGCCTTCGTCCCAGGGCCACGGTTTCGTTTTCACACTACCCATGGCCCCAGTAGGCTTCGACCCTGCTGGGCCCCTACGATTTGCTGACATCTCCCTGAGGCACGCGCGGAGCAATACGCGCCGTCGACGACTTGGGCTCGGTCCGGATGGTTACCGGACGGTCGGACGGCGGGCCACCCATTGCCCGCCGTCCGCAAGCCCGCGCCTACGGTGGCCGGAAACCGGGATCGGAATCCCGGCGGCGGTTGGGGCGTGAGGACCGTTGCCGTTGCCTCACGCGATCGGCCGCCTCCTTTGCTAGCATTACTGCTTCGCAGAAGGAGGCGACCGCCTGCCACTCCTCCTCGCTCCGGACCATGGCCTGTACCAAGGCCCGGCGCGAGAGATCGCCGCCGACGATCGCCCCCACGAGGACACGGCTTTGCTTTGCTTTCCACCGTGTGCTCCACCGTGTCCTCCGGGCGGTCCACACAGTGGCGACACCCGAGCGTCGCTTAAAAAAAAAAAGGTCGGTTGTAGGTAAATTATCGCCATCATCTGTCCGAAGACTTTTCACGTGCTTTAAGGTGTACTACTGAGGGTGACATTGAACAGAACAACGAACGCGTTTCGAATAGTTGTCTAGGTTCACTTCAAGACGTGGTCATTTCCATCGGTGGCAATCCACTGGACTGGTCGAATATGGATTACCGGCTCCGCAATCATTGGCATATCAAGGTCGAGGAAATCGGGGTGATATCGTCAATGATCACGACTCACCTCAGAACAAAATGTCCCTGCATTTTTAACATCGTCGCGTTAGGCTCAGCCAGGGTAAAATATTTTGCATTAATGCTCCAGGTGGAACAGGAAAAACATTCATTGCCACTGGCATCCTTGCAGAAATAAGGTGACAAGGCAAAATAGTGATTGCGACTGCCTCTTCTGGAATTACTGCCACACTGCTTCCACGGGGCAAAACAGCGCACGTAATGTTTAACATTCCCATCGATTTAGAGAGCAACGAAATGCCAGTGTGTGGGCTATCACGCAACTGTGACAAAGTTTGGGTACTCAAGGATTGCTCTTTAATCGTATGGGATGAATGTACTATGGCAAATAGAAAAGTAGTGAAGGCTGTAAACAGAACGCTGCAGGACATACGCAGGAATCAAGATGTGATGGGAGGTGTCACTGTTTTGTTTAGCTGCGATTTTCGGCAAACTTTGCCTGTGGTGTCGCGAGAAATTAGGGTTGACGAGGTGAATGCTTCGTTGAAACGATTGAATCTATGGTCACGAGTTTACAGACTGCGCTTGACCATTAACATGAGAGCTCAGTTGGGCGGATATACTCAAGAATTCTTGGATGTTCTTTTAAAAGTTTGGTGAAGGCAACTTACCAGAAGAGAGCTCTGAAGTGCGCCTACCAGAGACTCTAAGCAAAGTAGTTCCCACTATTGAAGAACTAATTTGTCTGGTGTACGGGGACGTCGGTCGAATACCGCTACAAGAGAATTCTTGGGTGTGTGAACGGGCCATTTTAACACCCAAAAATAATCAAGCTGCAGCAATTAACGAAAGCGTTCTCTCGCAAATTGATGCGAACGAAGTGGTATTTCTATACCTCTATAAATACTGTTGTAGAGCAAGATGACGCTATATATTATCCCGTAGAGTTTCTGTATTGGAACGGCAAGTGGACTCCCAGCGCACACTATCCAGCTGAAGGTCGGTGTCCCGATCATGCTGCTACGGAATTTAATTCCACCTAAACTATGTAACTGGGCCTAGCTCAAAGTCATCTCTCAAATATTATTGAGGTGGAAATTCTAAAGGGTTGTGGCGTCGAGGAAACAGTGTTTATACCCCGAATACCACTAATCTCTCACAATTACCCCTTCTAATTCAAGCGTGTGCAGTTCCCTGTAAGCGTATGCTTCGCAATAATAATAATCTAAAGGCTGCAGGTGTTGATCTCAGGACAGCTGCTTCTCACACGGATAGCTGTATATCGCTCGCTCCCGCGTCACCAGTCCTGAATCTCTGTACATTTCGGCTCCTGAAAGTAGGACTAGAAATTTGGTTTACAGAGAAGTTTTATAAGAAAAGTAAAGTTTTGGTTTATGATTTATCCGCAAAAACAAATTGTGTTAGAAATATAATGGTTATTTGCGGACGAAGTCGCGGGCAACAGCTAGTTTAGAATAAAAATAAGAATTAGTATTAAATGGGTTTAAACAGGGGCCCCTTGGCCGAATTTGCTACAGGTCCCGCTCTGGCTTAATCCGCCACTGCTGCCAGATATATAGCTGTAATACTAAACTGTATCTCTACTACTCAAATGTCTCACTGATGGTGGCGCGTGTGTTGGATCATTCAGTTCCCTTCAAAATGGTTGAGCTGAGTGGTGCTAATATTCGCATCAGGTTCGTGAACGGGCGCTGTAAGTTGAGACTGGTCATCTCTTAGCTGCCAGTTGCTATTTTAATATCTATATTTAGTTTTTATTTTTACTTTATTGACATTGTTCTCACATGATAAGAGTGTCCATGGAGTTTCTTGCACATTCTTCTCCATAGATAAACGCTTTGGAATGTGCAATTAGCATCATTTTTTCTGACTGACTGACTTCTTGACATTTCAAAAGTGCCTGTAAATGGTTTATTTGAAACAAATGCTTTTGAATCTTATGAATCTTTTATCCCCCGATAACGTTATCTCTGGTTTTTTGAATTGCCTCTCACTGTAGGTACTCCCAAAAGTAAAAACGTATATTTTCATACGTCAAAAGGGTCTATAAAAACTGCTTATCCCACACACCTTGACAGAGACGTCGTAGAACATAGATGATAGAAGTCAACGAATTCCTAAGTATTCTCAAACAAATTCTGAATGTTGATCAAGTACAAATATGTATTACGCAAAGGGCATTGCACCGGACTGCCGAAAACTAAACGAATAGTTTTATTTACATGTATGTGTGTTTGTGTATTATAATTACTGGATGCGTAGGCTTTTTTTTTGAGTAATAGGATGGTAAATAGAGGTGGGAAGTGGTGATTGAACGCCTATAATATTAACGACGTTATAGATTTTACTGGATGACTCTGGGAGACCAGGAATTTAAGGAACTTGAGGATGAGGGGAAATGACAATCACATTATGCTTTATGACAGCCAAAAACTAATCTTTTATTACTTCTAATTTAAAAAATATATTTACAAAAAAAAAAGAAAAGAGGCATCGGTGTACCGATTTTTTTTTTATATCAAATCAAATCAAAAATACTTTTATTTCACAGAGGCCTACATGGGCACTTATAAAAACTCAGAAGCTAGTGCACGGTTCCAGATTGGTCGTCATCTTCACTACTATCACACAATTATTAATTGCCGTCTAGTCCCAAGCTAATCAGAGCTTGTGTTATGAGTACTAGACAACTGATAAACATACTTATATATTTCTAAATACATACATATTATAGATAAATTACACCCAGACACAGAACAAATGATCGTGCTCATCATACAAACATTTGTCCTGGGTGGGAATCGAACCCACGCCCTCCGGCATAGCAGTCAGGGCCACTAACCACTAGACCAACCAGTCATTTTCCACTTTATTCATTGTCACTCCACACTTCCATCTCAACATTCTCATCTCCGCTACAGGTTATCTTTTTTCATTCGTATTTTTCACAGCCCAACATTCTGATCCATACAGTATGACAGGTCTTATCAAGGACCTGTCATACTGTCCTGGAATAGTGGAATAGTAATTATATCTAATACTTTTATCCTGGAGTACATACTCCAGGACCATACTCCTATGGGATAATTTCCTACTTTCAAGCTGGCGAAGCGGCTGTCACAATCTCAATGGATCCACAGGCTTGTTCTCTGTTAGTAGTGACCTCCTGATACATTTTTTTTTATTTTTAGGGTTCCGTACCTCAAAAGTAAAAAGCGGAACCCTTATAGGATCACTTTTTTGTCCGTCTGTCTGTCTGTCTGTCAAGACCCTTTATCTCGGGAACGTGTGGAGGTATCGAGTTGAAATTAAAACCTATATACTCAAGTCTGCGGTCCCTTGAAGCTGTGAAAAAATCAAACTTCTGAGTTAACAAAAAAAAAAGCTATTTATTTATTTTTATTTATTCATTTCATCAACAAATTTACATTTGTGTCGAATGGTTGAAAATTTTACAATATAATAAAACATTCAAAAACCACAATACTAATAATTAAAAAAAAATTAAAATCAATTTATATAGACATGCTGGTACAGGAACTTGCCAGGTAAATAAATAAAAATACATTCCACATTATTTGTCATCACATTAATATCATACTTTAAATAGTTACAATAATAAAAAAGCTAAATGTCAATAAAATGTAAATAATGTCAATAAAATGTAAATAATGTCAATACAGTGTGAATAATGTCAATAAAATGTAAATAATGTCAAAAAAAAATAGCAAAAAATAATATAATGTCAATAAAATTCTAGTAATGTAATATCAATAAAATCCATTATGATGTAATGTCATGACAAAATGTCGAATATAAGTACACATAGTTGAAGTCAATAAAAATATAATAACATAAAGAATTAGTTTAACTATTACTATTTGGTACAATCATTGAGAAATTCTTCTATGCTGTAATAACATTTCTCCAACAACAATGACTTTAATTTTCTCTTGAATTCGTTTGAATTTATAGCGTTTTTAAATTCTACAGGCAGTTTATTATATATATTTACTGACTGCACTCTTGAGGCATGTTTAACGACATTAAGCTTAGGCTGTATGAGATTAGGTAGATCCTTTCTTCGCGTTTTTATTCTGATATGTCTCTGTTCTTCTGTCTCAAATTTATGAAGATTTTTAACAAAATGACTAAGCAAGACCAGAATATATATGCATGGTACTGTGAGAATTTGCAGTTTTCTGAAGTGATCTCTACAAGATTCAGTTTGTTCAATGCGAAGCATAGCCCTCATGGCTCTTTTTTGCATAACGAAAGCAGCATTAATGTTGTATTGGTAGCTATTGCCCCAGAACTTTATGCTATACCTAAGCCTAGACTCTATGAGGGCAAAATATACCATTCTGAGGTGTGCAATGGTTAATTCATCCCTAAGACTCCTGAGAGCATAGCAAGCGCTACTCATAGTGTTAGTGACCACTTCCAATTCCTTCTTCCAATTTAAAAATGCATCTATTTGTACTCCCAAAAATTTAACATTGTCAACAATATCTAATTTATTTCCTAAGAAATGTACGTTGACGGTGACGTGGTTTTTTACGGTCGATTTAAATAATAAACATTGCGTCTTTTTTACATTTAGTTTTAGATCGTTCATAGTGAACCATTTTTCAAGAGCACATAAAATAAAATTAATTTTCCTTTCTAAGTTTTTTATATTGTCGCTAGCTATAATAGCACTTGTGTCGTCAGCAAAAACTACGAGTTTAGTGTCATCTGAGATATTTTTCATATAAGCTATGAGATCGTTTATAAATATTATAAAGAAAACAGGGCCCAGAACAGAACCTTGTGGTACACCTTTATTTATAACAACTGTATCCGATTTGTATATCTGTTCATGCCCATCTTCTTGAACCGTCTTAATTTCGACATATTGCGTTCTATTACGTAAGTAAGATCGAAATAGATTCAGCACATTTCCTCTAATGCCATAGAATTCCAACTTATCCAGAAGAATACAATGATCGACTGTATCGAACGCAGAACTCAAGTCAAGGAAAAGACCCGCTACCTTTAGTTTAGCATTCAACTTACATACTATATCATCAATTAACATATCAATAGCATCTATAGTACTTACATTATGTTGATATCCGAATTGTTGTTCATTTATAATTTTGTGTTTATTTAAATGACGAACAAGCCTTATTTTCATAATTCTTTCAAATATTTTAGAACAGACTGGCAAAAGAGATATAGGCCTATAATTCCCTGGATCTGTTTTAGAGCCTTTCTTATGTATAGGTAATATTTTAGCTAATTTAAATTCATCAGGAAAAACTCCTTGATTTACATTTTCGTTTATGAAATCGGCCAAAGGGCGAGCTAAAAGATCAATGTTTTCTTTTATAACAGTCATAGGAATTTCATCGTGACCAAAAGACTTTTTACTCTCCATGCTCTTCACAATTTTAAAAACTTCCATCGGTGTAACAAGTTCAAAGACCATGTCCTCCTCTACTCTAGTTCCATGATTTTTTAAAGACTCTTTTGCTTTATTAATGTCAGTCATGATTAAGTTCGACTTATTGCAGAACTTTTTCAATAGTATATTAGCCACTTCTGAGGGATTATGCACTATTTTATTATTGTCCATAAGCATCAAATTGTCATTTTCGTATTTTTTTGGATTCCTCTTACTATTTATAATTTTCCAAATAACTTTACCAGAATTCCGAGCTACATTTATTTCCGTTCTAACTACTAACCGTTTCGCATATCGTACTACTTTTTTATATATCCTAAAATAATTGCTACGATATTTTACTATTGAATCGTCACAATTTTCTTTGTCAACAAAATTTAGAAACCGTTTCATTTTACTAGCGACTTTTATTCCTGTCGTTAACCATTTAGATTTGTTGCTGTTTTTTCTATTTATTTTGATTTTTTTTTATTAAATGTGTTACAATGTAGTTCACTAAGTTTGTCAATAAATGTGCTTTCGCGCCAGTTTTCTTGCAGCAATTTTTGCCTAAAGCAAGACCTGTTTCCATCATTATATAATCTTCTTTCGATGTACATAAAACTTTGCTCCTTCCTATACGCTACTTTTTCCAATGATACCGTACAAAAGAGACCCGCATGCCCATCAGATAAACCGTTATGGTCTACGTCTATACTTTTAATAATTGTCTCATCAATATTAGTCAGAATATTATCTATACATGAACTCGAGTTATTGCGTCGAAACGTATCTGAATTAATTAAATGTCGGAAGTTGTAACACGCCAAGAGTGATAGAAAAGAATTTCGCTTTAAGTCATCTTTTGATAAATTTATATTAAAATCACCACAAATTATACATTGCTTATTGATGAAATGTTGTAACAGCTTGTCAAGCCTCTGCATAAAACTATCTATATTGCTATTCTCAGGTATTCTGTAGCAACAAATAATGTAAGTATTTGTCTCCAAATCCTTGACACCACAAACCTCAAAACAGTTAATTTTGTAAAGTTGTTTACAAATCTGTAGGTCTTCAACCTTCTTATCATTTAATGTCAAGATCAAAGTACCTCCACGTTTTTTATTTAATCTAGTGTTGTAGGAACTCAAATTATAATTAATTAAATTAAACTGGGCTGCTAATGATTGATTTAAAAAATGTTCACTAATACAAACAAAGTCTATTTCTCTGTTCAATTCGCATAAATATATTTCCAGGTCATCCTTCTTACTATTTACTCCACATAAATTTTGATGGTAGATAGTCAATGTTTTATATTTATTTGTAGAATTTTCCTGAGATAATACAATTTGTTTATTATTTGAATGATAACTAGTTACGAAAAAATTTTTGTGAATTATCCTGATCTGAATCATATAAATAACTATTTACGTATCCAAAATAATATGTCTCAGTGCTAATTATTAATTGCTGTATTTGCTCAAAAATGCTTTTCATTCCTCTGTTGTTAATATTACCTCTAAAAGAGTTGAACATACTAAAATCATACAAAAGATTAGAATTAGAGTCAATTATAGAAACATATTTTTTTGTTTGATTGTCATTATATAATATTTTATTAAATGATTGTACTCGCCAATTGTACATAGATTTATGACGCTGAAATTGAAACGTTGGAAGACACAGAATAATGTTAGTATGAGTGTTAGTCAAGATTTTTTGCCGTATTATGTCAACAAGTTCAGAGTAGTTGCAAGTTATGTTAAAATCTTCTTCACCAATCATAATAATGCAGTAGTCCCGAGAAGTAAGATTATGTATTTTACTCTCTAGTCCGTGTAATAGTTGTTTTATGCCACAATTTTCTTTGATGTAGTGACATATATGAAACTTCTCAGCAAACAGAGTTTCAGATATTGGTAGTATTTTGTTTTTTGTATTACTACTCAAAATTACTAGGTTATTTTTCTTGTTCTCATGTTCTCCAGCCTTTACCATTGTAGTTTTGTTCACAAGATTTGAGCCAGAATTGAGTATTACCTGTATAGGATTTGCACAGTGATTATTTTGCGATTTCAATAACGAACTACTAGCGCCATCCTCAGCCGCCAACGTTATACAATGAGATATTTGACTAGCGGTGTTATGGGCTAGATCGTATTTATTTAGTTGTGCAAGTTTTGTTGAGTCGCTGGTAGCGCCATCTGTTGACATTTCGTTTGAATCATCAATAAGTCCCAAATCAACACAACTGGTATCTTTGGCTTCTTCATCATTCAATAAGAGGAAATTTTTTACTTTACTTTTATTTTTCTTGTTTCTTGTTGTACTAAATGTGTTATTTCGGGGTTGAGAACATATTAATTGTAAGTTTTTAGTTCTAATTTGTTGTTTGTTTTGCTACAGCAGTTTATGTCACAAAAAACGTGTATTTCGACACTCGAGGAAATCAAAATTCATAGGGTACTTCCCGTTGACCTAGAATCCTGAAATTTGGCATGAAGCAAGGTCTCATAGCACAAGTATGGGAAAAAATGTGAAAACTTAAATTTGTAGTTACGTCACAAAAAAAACTTTTTTTGTGATTCGGAAAAATCTTTGTAACTCAAATCGGGAATTGAACTGTTTTCATAGGTAATTTTGTACGGAACCCTCAGTGCGCGAGTCCGACTCTTGCTTGCTCGGTTTTTTTTTAATGTATCATCCCATGATTTCTCTCGCTCTAGGACGGAACGGGAGGGCGTGTCAGACTTTTACTGACTAAAACCCACACCTATGTTCCATCTTTGTCTTGCGTTCCAGGTCCCCGGATTTTCCTTTCAGAAGCGTACCCAGAGCCCCAGTAGACTTTGGCCCTGCTGGTCCCTGCGGTTTGCTGATAATATATGTATCTCCTTGAGGCGCGCGTGGAACACTACACGCCGTCGACGACTCGAGCTCGATCCGGACGATGACCGAACGGCCGGACGGCGAGCTGCCCATTGCTCGCTGTCCGCAAGCTTCCATTCCCACGCCTATGGTGAACCCTGCTCATGCTGTTATGCTATTCTAGACGATTTCGTGTTATTTCTGGCGTTAGGCCCATTGTCAGTAAGTCGTTCTGGATATGGGTGAGCTCTATTTTTTTAGCCCTCTTCTATCACGTTCAGTGCAGAACGAGGTCTAATTAATATACGCCTCATATAATAAATAAATAGCATTGGAGGTCTAACGGCCCATTTGTCAATTCTTGGAGGACACACTAGTAGTGCACTACACTACGATAGATGGTGCTAGATATTTATTGGGTTTTTCCATTTTAAAATTCTAACAGCTCTAACAACTCGATGTATGGATGGATTAGTTCTAAATGAAACATATGTTTTACCGGGCAACTCAAAAAAGCAAGCGTCGCCGCCAGGGGCACCGGCTTTTAGAAAACCTCATGGGTGCTCAAGCCCATTTGATGACTCGAAAAAGTGGCGAAGTGTGAGAAGAGAAATGCACAGTGATCGACCGACAAATAAATAAATGTCCTACTTACATACTGCGGAACAACGAAGGTACCACAAACACCCAGAACCAACACAAATATCTGTTTCATCAACAAACATTTGTGTTGGTGCGGAAATCGAACCCGCGACCCTTGCGTCTCAACCGGCGCTATAAACCACTGCGCTAAACGGGTCATCGGGTAATGAAAAAACGCCCATCCCTAAAAGGCGATTACTGATCTGTTTCTTGATGTCTATTCTCAGGGGTGCTCGGCACCCACTGTTTGTTTCTCATGGGTGCCCGAGCCCTCGAGCACCCACGGAGTCAGCGCCAGAAACCAGTTAGCCAGTCACGATTGCACCACGTTCTTAACGGTAGTAAAACAAGTCATAGTGGATCATAAATTAGTGTCAATGGCTAACATTAGAAGTGTTAATTGAGATGAAAATTCAACAACAACATGTTTTTATACTTTCTTGTCATTCATTGCTGTATAAGCAAGGTTATTTTGGGATTGTAAGGTTTTAGATTCGTGGTTCATGATGGTTTTAGAGAAAAATTATCTGTATTTTTTTTAATTACATAAAAGTTCGATCCTACCTATGATTTTTTTTGCTAGTACTTTAAAATCGGAAAACAAACTCATGTCATGGATTTGAACAAGTTTACAAATCAAAAATTTTGAATAGATAGTAGACTTATACCTTCTATGTATTACCTCTGTACGTAGGTACGGGCGAACAATTTAAATCCTCGAATTATTTAGCTGGAAACACTTTTCAGGGTTCCGTACCTCAAGATCACTTTGTTGTCCGTCTACCTGTCCTGTCTGTCTGTCTGTCTGTCAAGACCACTGATATCTATGGTCAAGACCCTATATCTCAGGAACGCGTGGAGTTATCGAGTTGAAATTAAAACCATATACTCAAGTCGGCGTTCCCTTGAAGCTGTGAAAAAATCAAACTTCTAAGTTAATGAGAAAAAAAGATACGGCCGTTTATGTCGCAAAAAACGTGTATTTTGACACTCTCAATAGAATCAAAATTTATAGGGTAGTTCCCGTTGACCTAGAATCTTGAAATTTGGCATGAAGCAAGGTCTCATAGCACAAGTATAGAGAAAAAATCTGAAAACTGAAAATTTGTAGCTACGTCACAAGAATATATTTTTTTTTTGTATTCGAAAAAATCTTTGTAACTCAATTCGGGAATTGAACTGTTTTCACAGGTAAGTTTGTAAAGAACCCTCAGTGCGCGAGTCCGACTCGCACTTGCCCAGTTTTTTTAAGGTGGGAATCTCCGAACTAATTACTGCCTTCTTGTATAACAGTAAATAATACAAGAGGTCAGAGCCCTGAAGATGGTAAATAGATTTTTATTATAGAAGTGTACCTACCTAGCATTAATGTAATAGGTAGTTAGTGGTCTAAGTTTTAAAAAAGTTACCACGGCCCTTTTTCTTTCTACCGCTCTAGAGTCCCAAGCAGCACGCAAGTGTTTTAAACATCAATAAACCAGCTGATTTACAGCTTAGAACTGTATAAGGCCTGTAGAAGTGTGTAAAACACAGCTTTAGGCTTCATATAGGTATCCGCATACGCTTGTGGTTATATGTCATAATATTATAACTCTACTAAACAGTTTAAAGTATTTTGTGACACTTAAAACTGCGTCTTACAATTAAAGCTGTATAAAGGCTGTACATTGTAGGTACTACTACTACTACCTTTATACAGCTCTAAATGTTATAATAGTATAACATGTTACTTATTGCTGTATATGAACGTAATTATACCTCTTATTAGTTTAGTGTAGGTAATTGTACACTATTACAACTATTGTGTTGTTATAACTACTGATTATAACGCTGTTATACAGCAACAAGAATATATACTGGAAGACGTAGCGTTGGAAGGCCTCCTATAAGGTGGACCGATGACTTGGTAACGATTGCGGGAGTCCGATGGATGCGAGACGCACAGGACTGTTCATTGTGGCGACACTTGGGAGAGGCCTATGTCCAGCAGTGGACGTCGTTCGGCTGAAATGATGATGATGATGAACATATAATACTTATTGCTGTATATTGGTATATATGAACGTAATTATACCTCTTATTCGTTTAATGTAAATGTACACTATTATAAATATTGTGTTGTTATAACTACTGATTATAACGCTGTTATACAGCAATAAGAATATATGAGCGCTATAATACAGCGTTAGGCTGTATTACTAATGGAGTCGCTCGATGGAAGGAGAGGGTGTGTCAGATTTTTACTAACTACAGCCATACCCGTGTCCACTTCAGTTAAGGTAGGATCTGGGCGCGTCGGTCTCCATACATTTTATATAGCAACTAGACTTGTAGAGCTACATTAGATCCACGCCACGCAACGCACCTCTACATACAAATCAGGCGTGGTCCACGTGTGCGTCGGTCTAGTGTAGTTCTCGCATTACTCTTTGTTTTTTAGAACAACAGGTTTCCTTTTCAGAACTTCACTATGGTCCTAGCGGCCATTGGTCTTGCTGGCCCCTACGTTTTCCTGACATTTCTTTGGGGCACGCGTGGGACAGTACGCGCCATCGACAACTTGGGCTCGGTTTTTAACGGACGGGCTGACAGCGCGCTACCCAATGCTCGTCGTCCGAACCTACACTGGCCGGGAGTCGCCCCGTGACTACTGTGGGGGGTGACTCTTTCCATCTTACGCGAGCCCGCGCTTCCAGTATACCTACTTATTGGCCAGTTCTGGCAAAATCTGTCTAGTTAGTCCTGTCGTTTGCTTGGTTTTACACTCGATCGAGTCCAGCGCCACTGCCTCTCTCGTGATGCGATACCATGCAGCTCTGTGTTAACGGCTTGGGAATTGTCATTGATGCTGAAGTGTGTCACAGATTTGATGAGGTCCGTCCAGTGTTAGTAAGCGCCCACAGGATCTACTACCCCCGACTATCCTGTTATTGACTGGCCTGTTGGTCTAGTGGTTAGTGGCCCTGACTGCTATGCCGGAGGTCGTGGGTCCGATTCCCACCCAAGACTAATGGTTGTGTGATGAGCACGATCATTTGTCCTGTGTCTGGGTGTAATTTATCTATAATATGTGTGTATTTAGAAATATCTAAGTATATTTATCAGTTGTCTAGTACTCATAACACAAGCTCTGCTTAGCTTGGGACTAGAAGGCGTTGTGTGATAGTTGTGGAATATTATCCTATATAATCGTTTCATCGAATCCTCTTTATGGGTGATATGTCAGAAGAACTTGAAGATTCGTATTTGCACAGACAACGTTAATGTCTCTTTGATATTGAGTTATTTTAGGATCGAAACATAAGTCCGGTGCGCGGTCCGTAGGATCAGTATTGGCCAACGATTTTACAAAAAGAGCATCTTTATGGTTCGGTACCTCAAAAGGAAAAAACGGAACCCTTATAGGATTACTTTGCTGTCCGTCCGTCTGTCTGTCTGTCTGTCAAGACCCTTTATCTCGAGAAGGAGGTATCGAGTTGAAATTAAAACCATATACTCAGGTCTAAAAATCAAACTTCTGAGTTAACGAAAAATAAGTTACGTTAGTTGATGTCGCAAAAAAACGAGTATTTCGACACTCTCAAGGGAATCAAAATTCATAGGGTATTTCCCGTTGACCTAGAATCCTGAAATTTGGCATGAAGCAAGGTCTCATAGCACAAATCTAAGGAAAAAAATCTGAAAACTGTAAATTTGTAGTTACGTCAGTTTCGGAAAAATCTTCGTAAATCAATTCGGGAATTGAACTGTTTTCATAGGTAAGTTTGTACGAAACCCTCAGTGCGCGAGTCCGACTCGCACTTGACCGATTTTTTTTTTTTTTGATTTGGAAAATCATCTAATGAGCACTCGCGCTCTAAAGCGAAGCGGGAGGGCGTCTCCGACTTTTACTGACTATAACCATACCTATGTTCCTGCAGTTGTCTTCTACGTTCCAGGACCACGGCTTTCCCTTTCAAAAGCCAACCCATGGCCCCAGTAGGCTTCGGCCACGCTAGACCCTTTTTTATTTTTTTTTCGGTTGGGAAAATCATCTAATGACATCCCCCGCTCTTGGGCGGAGCGTGAGATAGTGTCAGACTTTTACTGACTAAAAACCCACTCCAGTTCCTTCTTTGCTATTTTTTTTCCAAGGCCCCGGGGATCTCTTTCGCATCACCGTAGGCTTCGACCCTGCTGGGCCCCTACGGTTGCAGACATCTCCTTGAGGCGCGCGTGGAACACTACGCGCCGTCGACGACTTGGGCTCGGTCCGGACGGTTACCGGACGATCGGACGGCGAGCCACCCATTGCTCACCGTCCGCAAGCCCGCGCCTACGGTGGCCGGAAATCGGGATCGGAATCCCGGCGGCGGTTAGGGCGTGAGGACCGTTGCCTCACGCGATCGGCCGCCTTCTTTGCTAGCATTACTGCTTCGCAGAAGGAGGCAACTACCTGCCACTCCTCCTCGCTCCGGACCATGGCCTGTACCAAGGCCCGGCGCGAGAGATCGCTGCCACCGATCGCCCCCACGAGGACACGGCGGTGCTCTGCCCAAGCGGGGCACACCTCTACCGTATGCTCCACCGTGTCGTCCGGACGGTCCACACAATGTTGGCACCCGGGCGTCTCTTCTGCACGAATTCGGTGCAGGAACCTCCCGAACTTACCATGTCCGGTGAGGACCTGCGTCATGCGGTAGGTAAGGACGCCGTGAGGTCTTTCCAGCCACTCCTCAAAGAGGGGACTTATCGCCATAATTATGGCGTGCCCACCCGCTGGACCCCTACGGTATTGCTTACGTCTCTTTGAGCCGCGCGTGGAACACTACATGCCGTCGACGACTTGGGCTCGGTCCAGACGATTACCGGACAGCCGGACGGTGAGCTACCCATTGTTCGTTGTTCGCAAGCCCACGCGTACGGTGGCTGGAAATTGGGGTCGCCGCCACCGTCGATTGCCTCCTCGAGGATACGGCGGTGCTCCGCCCAAGCGTATTAGTAGGTAAGGATGAATAAAACAAAGCATGTATCGTTGTTTTAAGTTACTATAATTTACATAATATATAAAATGTTCAGTACAAAAATATAACAGGTTTTTTTTTCAATACATTACTTAAAAAATATTTGGGTAAATCAATTTTAACTTTGCCCGTAGTTTATTTTGCCCGGCAAATATGATTTTGCCCGTAAAAAGTTACATCGAAAATAGACTTATTTATATTTTATTAAATATACTTAAAATATGACTATTCTTTAATTAATTTTAAATAAAATAATATTTTTAAGTACTTACATAAAATATAATAATAGATTACGGCGTTTTTAATTTTTTACTCATTTGTATGTATCAATAGATATAAAATTCCAGATTCCCTAGCCAAGTTACAACCGTTTCGTTTCGATTCTCTTTTCGTTGATCGCCTCGAGTCGGCCACGCCTCCTATTCTTTTGTTCTGACCACGTCACTGATCGTTGAGATGACGTCAGAATAAAAGATTGAAAAATCGAAATGAAATGGTTGTAACTTGGCTAGGGGGGCTGATCTTATATCTAAATACGTTTTTAAATTATTACAGTTCATATTTTTCATGACATGACAGTACTCCAGGGGCCAAAGTCTGCTATTTTTATAAATTCATCATTCCAACACGATCCCATAGTCATTTTGCTAAAAGTTCGTAATCTGCTAATTCATAATGGTCGATCATTGATCGGCCAATGGTCTCGTAATAGATTTGTAGTAGAATAACAATATCGAGCTTATTAAAAGCAATGACTGCTCAATGACGTTCTAATGGTAGATCACTGATCAAAGGAACTGACAAAATTTTAGCAGATTACCGCATACGTCAGACATTCATTTGTCAATATGTACGAGATTACCATTCTATGCCACTTCTTTCAATGGAGTGTCAGTGATTGATCATTGGAAAGTCATAATAAGGCCATTATATTAGTAGATTACTAAATTTGTCAAAATCAACAATTATGAAATCAATGATAGACCATTCTGACACTATTGTAATAGCAGACTTGAGGCCCAGGGACTAGGTGTAATGTCACGTTGACGGCGGCACTCATTTTTTAATTATTATTATTATTATTATAATTACACTTACTAACATATTATTATTTTCTTCCTTTGAGCCTTTTATAAATATTAAAATAATATCGTTTCGTAAATACGTATATAAAGAAAAACAAATATTTGTATAACTTATTTTAATGACATGGTTTAAATAACAGAATTTAAATAAAAAACTGACAGTTTTAAATTATTTACAAAATTTGTATCGATGGCCTGTAAAAAATTGAAAAAATAAAATCGGAGATTATCAATTATATAATAATTATATATCAGTACTATTTTAATTATTGACTAAGGTTATATAAAGGAATTTAGAAAAAACTTTCGTATGTATTACTTACTTAATTAAAATATCTATTTACAATATAAAAAATATAACTGTAGGATTGAGCCAATGTGGGTATAATAAATATTAAATAATTAATTGTCTAAAGAAAACCCTTTAGATTATTAATTATTTTTAATTTACTTTTATAATAATATAGCCAGATTGGATCATGCACAGGTTTTTATTATCTCCACTTTTACTATACATATTAAGAGCGCCCAACCCGAGACACAATTATATGTATAAGTACCTTTTTGTTTTACTCCTGTTTTTCGCATATAATTTTCTTTTTATGCACCTACCATATTGTCTCTTCACCACCCTAGGTTGGCTGGTAGAGAATGCCTCAGGCATTAAGTCCGCCTTTGTACAATAATGTTGCATGAAGATTAAATAAATAAATAAATAAATTCCATACAACAGCTCTTACGTGGTTATGACTTTATTACACATATTTTTTTAGATGTTTTGGAAACTATTATTATTATCCTGTATTATGAAAAAAAAAAAACACTTTTTCCTGGAACAAGATTTGTATAATATTCAATTGAGTGATGGAAGGCATTAGAGAGTTTTTAATATCGTGTGGTTTTGATCATGCAAGCGGGATTGCTCCGCATGCTTAACCCCCGAAAATATCCATTTCATACAAGTATTTATTGTAATGCGTCGAATATGGACGCGGGACGCGTTTTTTTGCATTTTGAAATTTTCTGCGTGCGTTGCTTCATTATCAAACATTGTGTAGTATTGCGTTGGATAAAACAACAAGCATTTTACCATGACACGCTGACGATAGACGGACCGGGACGGGCCCTCTTAATATTTGTGATTTTTTAAGCAGATATAAATTAGGATATATTATACAATGTGCATAGCCAGTTACATCTCGAAAATTACTGAACAAATTTCGATGATGTTTTGGATCTTCAGTAGATTGAGTTAGTTCAGTTGTATCACGAGAATTGCTGGGCAAAATGTGATGTGCTTACTTGTGTTTAGTTATTTTAAAAATTCGTTGTAATTTCGTGTTATTTTATTTAAGTTTCGTTTAGAAGTCGTACTTAAACTACAATTTAATTAAAAATTGTACTAGCAGAGTTGATATAATTAGTTTTTAATATAATATTTTTGTCACTACTTATAAAACGATCTATAAATGTCCGTAAAAGTGGAGATAATCGGATTATAATTTAAATTTAAAATATATAATTAATAAAAATCACAATAATTAATTGAGAAAAATAATTATGCATTAATATATTCGTTGAAAGCAGTCTTATGTACAATTCGAAGTTTATTTTTTAGTATTTTTCTTAAATAATATTTTTTTTTATTAAATACTTCACTGTTTTGACAAAAAAAAAACCGGCTATTTATAAATGCATTCATTTGTTGATATTTTTTCTTGCCTTACGAGAACATAAATAATAATTTAAATCAGGACACAATTACTTGATAGAAAAACAGACATTAAACATCAAAATAATTTATCTTAAAAACCACCTTTTATATAAAATTTAATAAATTTTTCCTAATCCATGATCAAAATACTTATTAATCATTACATGCTATTCATTTTTTATTCACAATTTAATTAAATCTTTCATCTTAGGCTGCGTTTCCTTAACGCGACCCATTTGACGATGTAAACTGAAAGGGATGGAGCTATATAGCGATGCCTTATAGTGAATACCTCGTAACTGCGAAATACGTAACTTTTCAGGAGGCACAAAAAACCAATCATCATCATCATCATATCAGCCGAAAGACGTCCACTGCTGGACATAGGCCTCCCCCAAGTGTCGCCACAATGAACGGTCCTGTGCGTCTCGCATCCATCGGACTCCCGCAACCGTTACCAAGTCATCGGTCCACCTTGTAGGAGGCCTTCCTACGCTACGTCTTCCGGTACGTGGTCGCCATTCCAGAACCTTTCGGCTCCAACGGCCATCCGTTCTGCGAGCAATGTGCTCTGCCCATTGCCACTTTAGTTTGGCGATTCTTCGTGCTATGTCGGTAACCTTGGTTCTCTTGCAAGGGCAATGGAAAGGGCTATGCTCGGAGTTTCCTTGCGTGATCGAATCAGGAATGAGGATATCCGCAAAAAACCAAACTAGACCTTTATTATCATGTAATTATAATGTGCTTCTACGTGTTTTGTTCAAATATTTAAAACTATTGATTTATTTCAAACGCTTGATTCTCTTGCTTTTCTTTTTTTTTTCACAAGTTTTGACGTGCCATTGCAAAGTTATCACACCAAACTGACTCGAGCAAAGTATGCATTCAACATCGTAGATGGCGCTACGAGTCTCAAATCAAAATTTTGCATGATACAAGATTATGCGTTACGAGCTTTTCAGAAATGTAATAACATAAAAATTACATAAAATTGCATACAATGCGTTCCAAATAAGAATAGGATCGGTTGCCATGTTGTGACGTCACGTCATACTGTCAAATCGAATAATTATTATGGTGAGCAAAACAAGAAATTTTTAATTTAATTTATTTACGAACTGTAAACGAACAAAGTTTAATCAGAATCAAGTTCTTCAATTTTGCTCATCTCTGAGTTCTTAATTTTTGCCCAATTTCTTGCGATTTGACAGTATGACGTGACGTCACAACATGGCAATCGATCCTATTCTTATTTGGAACGCATTGTACCCGAGGTTTTCACTCTAAGCCATCGATAGGGTGTACAGCTCCATCCCTCCTTCTCGCTCACACACTTCACATTTTAAGTACGTACATGGTAAGGCCCCCAGCCTTGATGAAGTTTTCATTTCTATCGTATTGTCTTCATAAACCGTTTTTAACTTTTCAGCCACTTAAGTTTTCAAGCCACATTTAGAGTCCAAGCACCATTTTTCACATTATTTCTGAAGTGAGGCCAACGATACTTACAAATACTATGTTCTGTAGAAGGGGGGTCCCCTGCTCACTGTGTACGTGGACAGGGGGATCCCCTTCGTGCCGTAGATTGCTTCCGGCGCGTTTTCGTACTCAACGTCGTAGTATATTCCGTTTTGGTTCTGAAAGAATAAATCTAATAAGTTACTAAATAAAGAAATTGCTTCTCGTTTTTTTTCTTTTTTTTTTCTTTTGATAGGCTCGCGCTTGAGCACTATTAGCCATCAAAAAACACAAACTCAGGCAGGGAATTCCACTCCTTAGCTGTACGTACAATGAACGTGTTCCCAGAACATTTTGTGCGTATGGGTGAGATGCCTACCATGTGCCATTGTGGTCCAATGATGGGATGGGCTTAGTAAAATCGAATTGTGCAATTCCGACGCATATATACCGAAATGCGACCGGCACAAAACCGACGTGCTAGTAACTCGGCATCGATAATCAAGACTCGAAGTCGCAACGTGTGCATCATTGCCAATGATCTTCTTGGCTCGCTTCTTTATTGACTCAAGCTTACAAATATTTATGTATGTTTATACCACCACCTGATGACCGACGATGGAGCACGCTTGCCAAGGAATAACCTATTCACTCTTGACTTAAAGAGGGTTCTTCATCATCACTTCAGCTGAAAGACGTCCACTGCTAGACATAGGCCTCCCCCAAGTGTCACAACAATGATCAGTCTTGAGTATCTCGCATCCATCGGATTCCCGTGACCCTCACCAGGTCGTCGGAAGGCTTAAAGTCACCCAAAGGGCAATTGAGATGACTATCCACGTAGTTTCCTTGCTTGATCGAAAACAGACATGATAGAAAAGTGGCAGTGGGCAGGGCATATTGCTCGCTGAACAGACGGTCGATGGGGACGAAAGGTTCTGCAATGGCGCAGCATTGGAAGGCCTTCCACAAGGTCATCATGTCCCTAGCCTTTTCAGTTGGGAAAAGCTTGCTAGCTAGCTTGGGGTCATCAGAGTTTTAAATGGACCGAGAGCCTATCAGGACAATACGATACTCCTCGGATAGACTGATGGTCAGACTTTCTGTCGTCTGACTACCCGTAACGACTGTCAAAGATCTACGGATGACAAGTGGGGTCAACGGCACACTGGGTGTCGTTAAAGTCCTAGATAATCTTAGAAGTGAAAAAATCAAATTGGTACGGCATTAGAGACGGGTGCCTCAACCACTGGTTCTTCAAGATACAAGGCCTCCCACATGGTAGAGCCTATCATCATCATCATCATCATTTCAGCCGAAAGACGTCCACTGCTGGACATAGGCCTCCCCCAAGCGTCGCCACAACGAACGGTCCCGTGCGTCTCGCATCCATCGGACTCCCGCAACTGTCACCAAGTCATCGGTCCACCTTGTAGGAGGCCTTCCAAAGCTACGTCTTCCGGTAGAGCCTATGCCAAATTAAAATATGAATATACTGTGCTTACATGCATGCTCCTGGCTCTGGACTTGGGTCGCGGCACCAGCAGGTCAGCTCTCTCTTGCACGTGAGATGACGCCTCCGAGCTGGTGGACTCTGTCGCCATGTGGTTCGTGTAGCCTGCAGGGAAATCACACTTATATTGTAAAAGTAATAGTACATTATGATATAAGTGTGTAATGTTAGTGATTACCGTCGAGGCGGTATTTAGACCCGAGCCGTGGCGAGGGTCTTAAGAGAGCCAAGAACGGTAATCATTAATTACTCACGTGTGTCATACGACGTTTTTCAATACACTTGTGAAGAAAACAACAGTGAAACTAGTAAAATTTTCTGTGACATGGCGGTAAAAAACTGTTTTCATAAGCACGCGCATCATTTTTTTTTTATTTACCCCTGGAGGAAGGCTAAGGTATTTTGAACATACTGCCTAGTCTTACGTTTAGAAAACATTTCTTGCGTGAAAATTTTTTACGATAATGTCTTTCGTAGTGACAATAGAATACGGATGTAACATTTTCTAATGATTTTGTAGTATTTAATTTTATTTAATTAATACAGCCACTGAACTTCACTGGAATTAAAAAAATCACGCCAAAAACCGTGTGCATCTTAAAATGGGCGCCATAGACCACAAAAAAACAAATTTTATTTGAATGTACGATTTATTTACTAAATGTTTTTTATTAAATAAATCGTTTGTACAAGTTTAATTTGTCCATTTTAACTTGTAAATTGGATGAAATAAGTAAGTAAGACACTAATTTATATACTATTGAACGCAATAACTTAATGGGAATTTTATTCAAATTCAAAATTTGTTTTGCGAACAAAGAGGTTGAACAAAAAGGCTTTGACTATTATTATAGCACTAGTGCGTAATGGTAATCAAAATGTCACAGTTTGGTAACGAGTGCCATTATATACCTAAGTGCAGTGCAATAAGAGTCACTTTCTGAGCAAGTGTGTTGAAAATTGTTATATATATGTGTGTCTATGTTTGTTACTTATTCACGCTTGAACAGTTGAACCGATTTGGATGAAATTGGCACATGGGTAGACATGAATAGCACAATGTTACTTTTTCAACACACTTGCTCAGAAAATGACGCTAAATTACACCGCAATTTAGGTATGTTACGGCGAATGTTATCAAACTGTGACATTTTGATTACCATTACGCACTAGTGCGATAATATAGTTAAAACCTTTTTGTTGAACCTCTTTGTTCTCATAAAAGAGTTTCAATACGAAAAAAAACACATTAGGTTTTGCGTTGAATAGTATAAATTAGTGTCTTGCTTGCTTATTTCAATTCTAGTTGCAATTTCGTTAATTAGTTACCACCATGTCACAATTTTTCTTATAGTAATAGTTAATTAAATTGTTTTTTTTCACAAGTGTGTTTTGAAAAACGCCATACTATACACGTGAGTATTGATGATTACAGTTCTCAGCTCCCTTAAGACTCTCGCCTTCGGCTCGGGTCTAAATACCGCCTGTGGTAATTACCAACACTGCACACTTGTATCATAATGTATTATTTGAACCTGGGATACTTAAGTAAGCAACTAGTAAATAAATAAATATCCAAATTTCTGTACTCACCATACAAGTTGTGATGGGAAGCTGCAGTATTCGCTCTTGAAGCTACAGTGTTCAAGGTGCCATTGTGATGACCACCGTGCATGCCCATCCTGTGGGCAAAGTTATAACATGAGCTTATTTCATCATCATCGTCATTACAGCCGAAAGTCATCCTCTGTAGGACACAGGTCTCCCCCAAGTGCCGCCACAACGAAACCCTCACTGGAGCTACCTACCACGAGCTCTTAACGCGACCCATTTAACGACCTAAACTGAACTGTTAAAGGGATGGAGCTATTTAGGGTGTATAGCTCCATCCCTGCGTTCAAATTTGAGGTTGGAGTTAACTCTAATGACGTCATCGGCGTAGATACTCTACACTCGCAGTTTAGAACGCGAACGTAGAGTTCAACTGTCAATGTCAAGCAAGTGACATTTATGGCCGCTTACACCAACCTACCCTGCTCGCAGTTAAAGTTAGTTGGGTTAACTCTAGGGTACTCTAGGGTAGCTACTCGAGTTATAAAAGAACGACCCTGGGTTGCAACTCGAAGTAGTTTTGAACGACTTTACCTTAGTCTGGTTATTTTCGAACGCGGCCCAGGTTGTAACTATCAGTAACACAGACTCCGGCAGGGAATTTCACTCCTTAACACGTTTGGTGCGGAACGAGGTCTAATACGCCTCGTATGCGACTTCATTGCGGTACGGCTAAGAAAAACATAAGCTTCTCTGCCTTGCGAAAGCCATAACTTTTTGATTTAGTTTTTGAAAGAAATGAATATATATAATCTAAGATACCTTACGCTTAGTTGACACTTCGCGTGACCCAAGGGCCGGCTTTTACCTCCGTCAGAGATTAAGTATTGCCATACAACGTGGCAATGCCGCCAGCCTTTTGGGCACACTTCCAGTCGACAGCGATGCGGAGGAGTTTTATGACGCCATATTTTAGCTAATAGTTTTTTCCTTTAGTGTATATATAGTTTTAATTTGTTAAGTGTTTTTATTGAATTAAATACCCATTGATTTGTTTCTATGTACTTAAATCCATACTCTAAGGTACCTTATTAAAACAAAATGCAATTTATTTTTATAACAGGTACTCTGCCCTAACAGTCGAAACCAACACGTGCTTAAAGTCATTAATTATTATATTAAAACCAAAATGGAATGGTGTATCTACTTTAATACGGGGTCATCGACCTCGTACCGCACTTAACCAAAAAACTTTTCCCTGTAAAATTTCTTCAATGTCACGGGTTCTAATAAACCCCTTTTCGCCATAGTCATAGTTTTCAAACGAGGTCTTAAACGGCTCGTACCGCAGGAATGGAAATAATACAAAAATTAATGCCGTGGTCAACTTTACGCGCTATATATGAACGTGATCCCAAAAATGTGATTTAAAATATAAAATTGTGTTTTTCTCGCAAGCAAATTGTTTTCCTTTCTTTGGAACATAAGTACATTTATTTACTGTAATTGATATATATGTATGTATTATATGATTTAATTTAGATAATATAGTCTATTTAATTCTTCTCTATATTATTAATACACACTGCGTCTACATCTCTCATCCAACTCTCCTGTCGCAGGTCTGCTGGAAGAAATTTCTTTAGAAATAAGCAGGACCTTTGTACTATTTTATCTGTATTTGTTCTTTTTGATTTTAAGTGTTTGTGTGTACATAAATAAATAAATAGGAAAATAAAAAAAACAATCTTCTTCATTCTTTTATCACATTCCCCGCATCATTTAACTGGTCATCTTATTAAATGAGAAGTACTTTACCTGGGTAATGGCACCGGTGGTAATGTAGGGTATCCTCCGAACATGGCTGATGATGGACGGGTCGCCATCTGAGCTCCCTCCGGCTAGAAATTTGACAAACAATTTAGCTTCTTAAAATCATCTATATTTTTTTTATATTCTTGATAGGTTCGTGCTTGACCGCTAACTCACCTGATGGAAAGCGACGATGCGGTCGACGATGGAGCGCGCTTACCTAGAAGTAACTTATTCACTCTTGACTTAAAGATTCCCAGGTTGTAGCCATCAGGAAAAACAGATTCCGGCAAGGAATTCCACTCCTTAGCTGTACGCACAATGAATGTGTTGTACTGTACGTATACTTTTTTTTGGTGTGAAAATCATCTAATGACAAATCTCGCTCTTGGGCGGAGCGGGAGATAGTGTCTGACTTTTACTGACTAAAAACCCACTCCTGTTCCTTCGTTGCCTTCGTCCCAGGGCCCCGGGTTTCGTTTTCACATTACCCATGGCCCCAATATTTGTACGTATATAATAAATCTGAAGAAGTTTTTAGTTGTGCGCGCATCACGTAAAATGTACGAAATCGATGTAGATAACTTTTATGCATTAAAATTGTGTGTAACTTGATATATTACTTAGGCTTTGTTTCATCGCAATCGGTTGACTATATCGAAAGATATACTTCATTCATTGGCTGTTAGGCGGTACGAAGTTCGCTGTGTCAGTTAGTTAATAATAATAATAATATGCCACAACTATCACACCACACCATCTAGTCTCAAACTAACCAGCCCCCCTAGCCAAGTTGCAAACGATAAACGTGAACGCTTAGTAATCTCCAATAGATTTTCAACTTTATAACTAAGAGCATAAAGTTGATGAAAATCTATTAAAGACTACTGAGCGTTAGCGACCGGAACGAACGAAAACACTATGTAATCGTCAATAGATTTTCAACTTTATATCTAATATCATAAAGTTGAAAATCAATTAAAGACTACTGAGAGTTTACGTTTATCGTTTGTGACTTGGCTAGGGGGGCAGAGCTTGTGCTATGAGTACTAACAACTGATAAACGTACTTAAATATTTCTAAATACATACATAGATATTTATAGATAAACTAGCTGACCCGGCGAACTTCGTACCGCCTAATAGTAAGGATAACGCCATCTACTGGCATTACCAGAACAGTATAATTCGTTTTATAATGACATTTTAATTAGAGATGGCGTTGTATTCCGAATTTTTTTTCGTGTATTCTTCCATTTTTTGGACTATCTTTTAAAGGTATGTGGGACTTGTCGAGGGTCACCTGTTTGGAGGTATGCGGAACAGAGAGTAAAGTCCCGCAAACCTCCGTTGAAAAGGGAGGATCCTCCGGCCAGACGGGTGTTATATCTGGTGGGCAACTGCCCGTTAGATGATTTTCGGGCTGTTCTATATGTTCTAATCGCGCGGAGAACTTTGATTGCGCGATGCAGGATTAGTTCTTATGTGACGCCATAGATGTCGCTATAATTTCGAATATTTCAAGACCAAAATTAGCCAAATCGGTCCAGCCGTTTTTGAGTTTTAGCGAGACTAACGAACAGTTAATCATTTTTATATTTATAGAATATAAATTACACCCAGACAAAGAACAAATGATTGAAGCTCATCACACAAACATTTGTCTTGGGTGGGAATCGAACCCACGACCTCTGGGCTGCCGCTGTCTTGTACATTTCAAGATTTTTTGAGAAAACTTGCAAAAATTCATCATCATCATCATTTCAGCCGAAAGACGTCCACTGTTGGACATAGGCCTCCCCCAAATGTCACCATAATGACCGGTCCTGTGCGTCTCGCATCCATCGGATTCCCGCGACCCTCACCAGGTCATCGGTCCACCTTGTGGGAGGCCTTCCAACGTTGCGTCTTCCGGTACGTGGTCGCCATTCCAGAACCTTTCGTCCCCATCGACCATCTGTTCTGCGAGCAATGTGCCCTGCCCACTGCCACTTAAGTTTGGCGATTCTTCGGGCTATGTCTGTAACCTTGGTTCTCCTGCGGATATCTTCATTTCTGACGCGATCACGCAAGGAAACTCCGCATAGCCCTTTCCATTGCAAAAATTACATTAAAAGAATTTGTTATCTCACCGCATAATGGCTCGCTTGCGCCATAGCCTCAGCTATCTGCGCCCACCGCATCCTCTCTTCGAGAGTCACCTAGAAATGACAAAAAAAGTCATGTTAGTGAAAACAAACACAGAGGTTTTTTTTTATGAGGTGGGTCTTTTTTTGTATTTATATTTCGGGCTGGTGTCCGCAAGTGGATGCAACTCGACATACATTTTCACTGTTTTTCATACAACCGCTCTTACGCGATTATGACGTTAGTACACATTTTTCGTTAGATATTTTGGAAACACAGTATCTTGTGTATATTGTCTAGGCTTCTAATGAAATCAATTTATAAATTTGTGTAAAACTAATCCAGTAAAGACCTCTGAAAATTCTGCTATTTTACATGAACTTTGACACTTTATAATTTACTCAAAAATTAAAAAAGTATAACAATAGAAGCCTTGAAAATTTTAAGGTTTAAAAAAATGCACGAACACCATGGCGGCGCGACCATTTGCGCCGCCATGGTGTCCGTAAGCTACCAAACTAGACACCATACAGACACCAGAGTCACTACACCACACTGAGACAGTGTCAAAATGGATCCTATGTGCACGCGTCCGAGTTGGTCGCGCCGCCAAATTGGTTGCGCAACCAAACGGACACCAGGGGCCCAAGTCTGCTATTTTTATAAATTCGTCATTTCAACACGATCCCATTGTCATTTTGCTACAAGTTCGTAATCTGCTAATTCATAATGATCGATCATTGATCGGTCAATGGTCTCGTAATAGAGTTGTGGTAGAATGACAATATCGAGCTTATTAAAAGCAATTACTGCACAATGACGTTCTAATGGTAGGTCACTGATCAAAGGAACTGTCAAAATTTTAGCAGATTACCGTATACGTCAGATATTCATTTGTCAGTGTACGAGATTACCACTTCTTTCAATGGAGTGTCAGTAGTTGATCATTCGAAAGTCATAATGACGCCATTATATTAAATTACAAAACTTGTGAAAATCAACAATTATGAAATCAATGATAGACCATTCTGACACTATTGTAATAGCAGACTTGAGGCCCAGGTCAGTAACTCTCTATACATTTTGTTGGTAGCGGCGACTGGTCGCGCCGCCATGGTGTCCCGGTGAAATATAGCCCTGCCCTTAGGCCTAGTGTCCACGGACGCGTAGCTTCATAGACGCGTATTCGTCACGCTTGCCGTCATAAGACTCTGTTTAGTTCTTGAGTTTCATAGTTTTGAATGTAAGCTGCACGTTGCAGGTTGCATTTTTAGAGGGTGCGCGGGAATTGCATGACTTGATTCCGCCATCTCCTTTCTACCATCGGACAACCCGACGTACGGCGAGTATCCACCCTTACGTTGTTGAAACCTCTACGGTCCAGACTAAGCTTTCGCCTCATCGTTTATACCGCGTACATCGAAGGACTGGAACAATTTGCCTGCTGCGGTCTTCCCGTCCGATTATAATTTAGGTGTCTTCAAGCCTAGAGTGAATAGGCTCTTAATAAACTAGTGCGCCTCACCATCAACGATTGCATCACTGCATAACACACAAAGAGAGGAACAGAGCAGAACTATATCAGAGTGCACCTTATTTTCATGTATTGTATAATGCGAGCATTTAAGATTTAGTATGAAATGTAACGCGGGGGGGGGGGGGGGGTTGGCGCTGTAAGCCGAAATACAGACTAGTTCTAGTTCGGCTCCAGCTGCTAAAACTTTTGTGTACATGTATATTACTGTTTAGAGCATTTACTTGTTAAAATACAATAAGTACTTTGTTTGTGAAATAAATAAATATTATTATTACTGCTTACCAGGTGGGATCGCAGTCAAGCACTAGTTTATATCAAATATAAAAAAAAGCTTCACGCATGCGTACACTAAGCGTATGATGACGGATACGCGTCTATGAAGCTATGCGGCCGTGATCAGTAAGCCATAGAGGGTGTGTACCTGGTAGGGCGGCTGTCCGACGGGCGGCGTCTTGATGGTGTTGGCGGCCATGTAGTTGAAGATAGGGGATCCCATGCCCGCCGCCTTCTGCTCGCGGGACCACTTGCGGCTGTGGACGGTGGAAATCAAGGTTAGATTATGGAACATAACTCAATAGTAACTACCGTAGGCGCGGGCTTTCGGACGGCAAGCAATGGGGAGCTCGCCGTCCGACCGTCCAGTAACCGTCCGAACCGAGCCCAATTCGTCGACGGCGCGTACTGTTCAACGCGCGCCTCAAGGAAATGTCAGCAAACCGTCGGGGCCCAGCAGGGTCGAAGCCTACTGGGGTCAAGGGTCTGCTTCTGACAGGAAGTCTCGACCCTGGTATGTGAGGCAACGAAGGACTGACACACCCTCCGCCCAAGAGCGAGAGATGTCATTGGATGATTTTCCCACCGAATAAATAAAAATAGTAACTAAATTAATAAGTATCTTGATGGCTCAATGGGCCTCATCAGAAGGCTTAAAGTCACCCAAAGGACAAATGAAAGGGCTATGCTCGGAGTTGAACCAAGCAGGAGAACCAAGGTTGCCGACATAGCCCAAAGAATCGCCAAAGTTAAGTGGCAATGGCAGGGTACATTGCTCGCAGACAAGATGGTCGATGGGGACGAAAGGTTCATCTGGAGTAACTGGAAGACGTAACGTTGAAAGCCCTCCCACAAGGTGGACCGTGCACCTGGTGAGGGTCGCGGGAATCTGAAGGATGCGAGACGATCCGATCTTAAGTGGACGTCTATCAGCTGAAATGATGATGATGAAGATAATGATGGCGATATTAGTCCTTACCTCCAAGACATAAGGGCGGCCAATGTTACAGCTATGACCAGAGCCGCCAGGAGGGAGGCTCCAACAGCTACACCAACCACCTCCCCATCTACTTCACAGGTGGAGCCGTAGTACCCGGATGAACAGCTGTGGACAACGAGATTTTTTATTGAAAACAAAACTTTTTTAGGCGACTAAGGCCCTTACCATTAGGTAATAATAATAATATTCCACAACTATCACACAACGCCGTCTAGTCACAAGCTAAGCAGAGCTTGTGTTATGAGTACTAGACAACTGATAAACATACTTATACATATTTCTAAATCACTACATAGTATAAAACAAAGTCCATCATCATCAATCCTGCAGCTCCATCATCATCATCAGATCACTTTGATGCTACCGTTTTCAACATAACTATTCAGAACCATTTATATATATTCATTGTCATAGTTACTTAACTATCTTCATTGTGATATCTATGTAGGGGTGAAGTTCCGTTGGCCATTTCTGGTTTTTTCATCAGTTCCACTTCATCAAATGTTACTTTTTGACTGTAAATTCTTAAGTTCTCGATGAAAATACTAAAATCATTATATAGTTGCCTAGAATATTTGAGGAGTTTCCTCGATTCCTTATGGATCCCACCATCAGAACTGGATTTTGAAAAAAATAGGACCAATCTGAAAGCATATCGTATTAGGGAAAAAAAATTTTGCAAATCGGTCCTTAAGCGACGGTGTCCTGAGGTAACAAACGTACAATCAAGTTATTTACCGCAACCGCTATTTCCCTGCATTTTAAATCTGTAATATCTTCAAAAATATTCATTTAAATTACACGCTGTAAAGGGCTGTATTGATCTATATTAAATGCACATTTTATTTAAGGTACATATTTGGATAAAGATTAATGCTGTATTGCTTAAAATTGTTTCGTAAATAAGCCATTATTTCTCGTAAAATGTAAAGGATAAAAAATGGTTATTGTGGGTTATCCCTAAGAGATGGACATATAACATCGCGGACTTTTTTGTAGACCTTTTTAAGGTGAACAATACTGTAGTATATCTCGTAGAGTTCAGCCAGCGTTTGCAATGTAAGCACAAAAATATTTGTTTATTTACGACATCACATTAGAAACATCTAAAATTATCAGTGTTTCTCATCATTATTATGCATGCATTTTATACATAAACCTTCCTCTTGAATCATTCTATCTATTAATAAAAACCGCATCAAAATCCGTTGCGTAGTTTTAAAGATCTTCTTCTCAGTCGGTACACACTTGCCAGTGTGGTCATGGTCATCACTGTGAATCACGATGAGTGATCATCTTGGTAACACGGCGCCATTCATCGCGGACTGCAGCTTTCCGAGTACATTCATAAACCGAGCACTTAGTTGCGGCCTTGATCTGGTCTGTCCATCTCATTAGTGATCTACCACGTGGCCTGGTGCCCTCAACTTTGCCCTGCACTACGTACGAGACGCTCTATGGAGTCATTACCACGACGAGATACATGGCCGAAGAAGTTCAAAATGCGCGACTGCACTGTGGATGATAGGCGCTGTCTGATCTAAGCGTACATAGAAGAACGAAGTGATCAGCATTGCACACGTGCGAAGCCGGGGCGGGTCGCTAGTAAATACATATTATAGATAAATTACACCCAGACACAGAACAAATGATCATGCACATCATACAAACGTTTGTCCTGGGTGGGAATCGAACCCACGACCTCCGGCATAGCAGTCAGGGTCACTAACCACTAGACCAACAGGCCAACAGGGATGGAGCTATACACCCTATATAGGGTGACTGGTAATTAGTGACCGATAATTAAACACATGATTGTACTCATGATTACAAACAACTTTCCCAAAGAAACTTTTTTTATATTCTCATTAGTTCACAATAATAAAACAACTGTTTAAACACGCGCGCGCGCCTACGACCGGCGACCGTTCAGCTGTTCCCCGCGTGACGCCGTCGTACCTACAATAGTGATAGAACACCCGCGCAGCTTGCTAACCCATAGGTGTACGTACCTAATCAGTGAATGTACCTATAAACTAGCGAGTATATAAAAAAAGTTTCTTTGAGAAAGTTGTTTGTAATTATGAGTACAATCACGTGTTTAATTATCGGTCACTAATTACCAGTCACCCTATATAGATCCATTCCTTTAACAGTTCAGTTCAGGTCGTTAAATGGAGCTCGTGGTAGATTCTCTAAGCACTTTACTTTGTAGGTATTGAATGAGCTTGAGTCATCACGTTCGGCTATGTAACGCTCGGTCGGGTAAGATCGGCTAGAGTCGATTAAACGAGCGAGAAAGATATAGTCCACACGTGATCTGTCAAAAATAGAATAGAATGAAATAGAATAGAATAGAATAGAATGAATAGAATAGAATAGAATCCAAAACATCAGTAAAAAAGTCCTCACAAAAAAGAGTCTTCTCAGAGCAGACGGATACTGTGATTGGTAGGGTATTGTCATTGCCAGAAAATAAAGATTATTCTAAAAAAAAATCGCAACTTCTAGTTTAACTGTAGTAGTAGGTAATAGTTAAATAGTTTTTCTTTACAAAAGAATTGAAAAACGTCGTATTATACACGTGAGTATTGATGATTACCGTCCTCAGCGGTAATCTATCACTCACTGATTAATCACGAAATCTCAGAAACTATAACACCTACAAACTTAAAATTTGGTAGGTAGGTTCCTTATAGGGTGTAGACATCCGCTAAGAACAGATTTTACGAAACTCTACCCTTATGGGGGTAAAACGGGCGTTGGAAGTTTGTATGGAAAAACCTATTTTCACGCGGGCGAAAGCGTTGGCAGAAATTAGTAACCAATATTACCCACTTATCATAATGTAATATTATCATTTGTCATACCTGCAGTAAGGCTGTCCATTCGCGTACTTGCAGGCGCCCCTGTCGTTACAGTGTGAGGAGGCACAAGACTTGCACTCCCTTCCAGACTTCTGCGGTGAGCTGGACGCGTCCAGGGTCGAGTCGCTGCACTCACATCTACAAACATACAGACAGTTTTAATCAGATGAAAAGGCTGATGGATCACAGCCTGGTACCAAGAGCTTACTGGAATAGAGCATAAGTGGAGAATCATTTATTAGGTAAAACAAGATAGGGAGGGAGGGGATGTCGACCATGTCTTATTTTTTCTTACAAGGTGGTGGGAGGGAGTCTTATTTATTACTAGCTCTTGCCCGCGGCTTCGCTCCCGTCAACTGACTACTATATCCTACTCTACCCAACTCTATCCTACTCTACCCTACTCTACCCTACTCTACCCAACTCTATCCTACTCTACCCTACTCAAAAAAAAAAAGTATCCTATGTCCGTCTCTTGGTTCTAAGCTACCTCCCCACCAACTTTCAGCCAAATCGGTTCAGCCGTTCTTGAGTTATAAATAGTGTAACTAACACGACTTTCTTTTATATGTATATATAGATTTATTTAATTAGTACAGCAAAATAGCCGTTAATACGAAAATACGTTAATCCTTACACTCTGTTTCTCACTTCTAAATATTATCTTCCATTCATCAGCAAACAAATCTAATCCAGGGTTGGTCTCCACGAGCGCGTTGAGCATCATTAGCATACGCGGTATAGGGGAGGTGGATCGAGTTACATTGCAACAAAATGGGACATTAAATAATTTATGCTTTTTAAAGCGATTACTTATAATTATTCTGCGAACAAATAGTTGACACAACTCTGCATGTAAGTCGAAAGCATCAGTGTAACCATTAACAATTTTCCCGATTATAATTTGGATGTCTTCAAGGCTAGAGTGAATAGGCTCTTAATAAACTAGTGCGCCTCACCATCAATGATTGCATCACTGCTTACCATCAGGTGGGAAATCTTACTAACCTGAATCCTCCCCAGGTATTAGTACAGGACGCCAGCTGATGGCAGTCATTCAGATCCGGAGAGGAACACTCGTCCACATCTGTAAAAAAATGTTTTTAATTAAAAACGTATATACAGTGTGTATATACGTTTATATGAAATATGTAATATAAATGTTATATGTCTGTTTACAATGGCTGCCTTGTAAACTGGCAAGCAGGGCAACCGCCCGGGGCCTCCGTCTTGTAGGGGCCTCACTCCTGAGTGAGTTCTCCGCGTTTGCAGTAGCACTGATGAAATCACTATTTTCTTAACGTAAATAGACTATAGTGTAGGGGTCTCCAAACTACGGCCCGTGGGCCAAATCCGACCCACCAGTACCATCAATTAGTGTCATCAATCTGGCCCGCGGCAGCCAATGTCTTATTGTTGTTACTATTACTGTGATAAGCCGAAGAAGAAAACACAGAATGATAATTACTCGTACATAGTACAATAAATGGTATCACTACTCGCCGCTGATTTGGCCCTTGACACAAACTAAAGAAAATCATTATTAGGGTTCCGAGCTTCAAAAGGAAAAAAACGGAACCCTTATAGGATCACTTTGTTGTCCGTCTGTCTGTCAAGAACCTTTATCTCGAGAACGTGAGGATGTATCGCGTTGAAATTAAATAAAATATTAAAAAAAAACCATATACTCAAGTCTGCGGTCCCTTGAAGCTGTGAAAAAATCAAACTTCTGAGTCAACGAAAAAAAAGATACGGCCGTTTATGTCGCTAAAAACGTATATTATTATTTCGACCACTCTCAAGGGAATCAAATTTCATAAGGTACTTCCCGTTGACCTAGAATCCTGAAATTTGGCATGAAGCAAGGTCTCATAGCACAAGTATAGGAAAAAAAACTGAAAACTATAAGTACGTCACAAAAAAAACTTTTTTTTGCGATTCGGAATCGAAATCTTCGTAACTAAATTCAGGAATTAAACTGTTTTTATAGGGAAGTGTGTACGGAACCCTCAGTGCGTGAGTCCGACTCGCATTGGCCCGGTATTTGACCCTAAGGCTTTAAAGTTTGGAGTCCGCTACTACATATAGTGTATTATAGTGTGCGTCGGAATTGCATAACCTAATTCCGCCCGCGCCCGTTCCATCCTCGGACCACCAGGCGTACGGCAATGCGCCACCGGTACATGGTGGACATCCCACCTATACGCACGAAACGTTTTGGGAACACATTCATAGTGCGTACAGCTAAGGAATGGAATTCCTTGCCGGAATCTGTTTTTCCTGATGGCTACAACCTGGGAATCTTTAAGTCAAGAGTGAATAGGTTACTTCTAGGTAAGCGCGCTCCATCGTCGACCGCTTCGTCGCTTTCCATCAGGTGAGTTAGCGGTCAAGCACGAACCTATCAAGAATAAAAAAAAAAAAAAAAAAATAAGATTAAACTCACCATGTAGAGGCAGCACGCTGCCGGCCGGCGTGTCCACGAACAGCGCCGACGCGCCCACGTTGTTGGAGCGTCTGCGGATGACCCCCAGCAAGTGCTTCTGTATGTCCGTGCCCACTTGCGGACGGAGGGTCTCGGCTGTCTCTTGCATCTGAGGAAGAAGGACATCTCTGAGATATTACGCCAAAATTGAGCGTAAGAAATAAGTAGCATAAAGCATAATCGGCCTCATAACGCCGTGTATGGTCGGGACTGATCATCCACGGCGTACTTCTGACCATCCGGTGAGATTTAAGTTGTTGGAGGAACACCACTCACCACCGCCCAACTTCGTTCTAATCCCATAATAAAATAATTTAATACGTATCAACTTTCACATAACACCATCTGGTCCCAAGCTAAGCAGAGCTTGTGTTATGAGTACTAGACAACTGATAAACATATTTATATATTTCTAAATACATATATATTATAGATAAATTACACCCAGACACGGAACAAATAATCGTGCTCATCACACGAACATTTGTCCTGGGTGAGAATCGAACCCACGACCTCCGGCATAGCAGTCAGGGCCAGTAACCACTAGACCAACAGGCCAGTCAATATTAGAAATGCTTCGTACCTATCTTCGTTCGGTTACGGTTTAAAGACCTTGTTCTTTTTGCTACTGATTCCTCGTATTGGCCTCTAACATATAACCTAGGTTCCATTTCTGGCGGAAAGAAAAAAGTAAATCATGCCAAAAGCTTGCATTGGCTTTTTTTTTTAATTCATATAAACCAGTGCTTGACTGCGATCCCACCTGATGGTAAGCAGCGATGCAATCATTGATGGTGAGGCGCACTAGTTTATTAAGAGCCTATTCACTCTAGCCTTGAAGATACCTAAATTATAGTTGGACGGGAAGACCGCAGCAGGCAAATTGTTCCAGTCCTTCGATGTACGCGGTATAAATTTCTCCTGAGCAAAGGATTCCCTCCATATCTTCCATCTTTCGCAGGCCCGCGCTTCCTTCTTCCATAATATCTGGCTAATAATTATTTTTTATTTTTTTTTTTAATTGATATAAACCAGCGCTTGACTGCGATCCCACCTGATGGTAAGCAGATATATTAAGAGTATATAGTTCTTACCAAGATGGTGAGGTTGACAAACACCCCTTTATTGTTCTCATCCCCCTTGTGCACGGAGTTGACGGAGCCGCTCACGAAGTCGTCCGAGAACGGAGTCATCGAGAATGCTGAGTCGATCTGGAAAAGGTAGAGAATGCCTAAGGCATTAAGTCCGCCTTTGTACCTTGTTGTTGCATGAAGATTAAATAAATAAATAATAAATAAATAAAAGGTAACAATAGTACTTTGGAGGTATGCGGAACAGAGGGTAAAGTCCCAAATACCTCCGTTGAAAAGGGAGGATCCTCCGACCAGACGGGTGTTATGTCTGGTGGGCTACTGCCCGATAGATGATTTCGGGCTATTCTATAATAATATGTTCTACTAATCGCGCAAGGTTACCGACATAGCATGAAGAATCGCCAAATTAAAGTGGCAATGGGCAGGGCACATTGCTCGCAGAACGGATGGCCGTTGGGGCCGAAAGGTTCTGGAATGGCGACCACGTACCGGAAGACGTAGCGTTGGAAGGCCTCCTACAAGGTGGACCGATGACTTGGTAACGGTTGCGGGAGTCCGATGGATGCGAGACGCACAGGACCGTTCATTGTGGCGACACTTGGGGGAGGCCTATGTCCAGCAGTGGACGTCTTTCGGCAGAAATGATGATGATGATGATGATGACTAATCGCGCGGAGAACTTTAATTGCACGATGCAGGATTAGTTCTTATGTGACGCCATAGATGTCGCTACGGTACATTTGGATACGCCATAGTTTATTTTTGGGATTCCGTACCTCAAAAGGAAAAAACGGAACCCAGGATCACTTTGTTGTCCATCCGTCTGTCTGTCTGCCTGTCAAGACCCTTAATCTCGGGAACGCGTGGAGGTATTGAGTTGAAATTAAAACCGTATGAGTGTGTGATGGGTGAAAAATGCCTCTTATCAACCCACTTCATATCCACATGTATCAAATAAAGTTTAAAACAGTTAATTTCATGCCTAAAAGAGGTATGGATAGGAGTGGGTATTTCGAGTAAGTGTATTGAAATAGTACATTATGATACAAGAGGGCAAAACGTTGTCATTACAGCCAAGATGAAATATTTCGTTATGGAGACGAAAGACTGCAATGACAAATACCCATGTGTATCAAACGACGTTTTTCAATATACTTAGCATAGCATATTCAGCCTTTTAATGTTCCCACTGCTGGGACTCAGGCCTCCTCTGAAAATGGTGAAGGAGCATTACCTTTCACTTTGATTTTTTTCTTTTCCTGGCTCAATTATATATTTAATATTTATTAGTATATGTTTTTCTTATATTGTATGTATGTATTTGTGTTATTGTCTTATTAGTATTTTCTGATGTTGTACACTGACAGCCCTAAATCCATCTTCTTTCTTTCAGTCCATCCAAAGGTTGTCTGTAAGAAATTGCCCTGTGCGATAAGACCGCCCATTGTACACTTATTTTTAATTATGTTTGTCCTGTATTTTTGTTTATGTGGTGTACAATAAAGAATATAATAAATAAATAAAGATAAATTACATCCAGCCACAGAACAAATGATCGCGGTCATCACACAAACAGTGGCAATCGAACCCACGACCTCCGGCATAGCAGTCAGGGCCTCTAACCACTAAACCAACAGGCCAGTCAAAGAAATATGATGATGATGAACACTTACAGCTCTTACAGCTTCATAGCTTAGTTGTTGATAAGGATCCGACTCCTTATCAGCCAGTTTTTCATCCCAAGCCACCTGAAAAGAAGCGGACACACATTTGAATAAAGGAAAATAATTAATTAATATATTCGAGAACTTCGACACCCCCGTCATCCCTTTCGAACCTCACCTAGGTTCGAAAGGGACGACGGGGGCTAGAAGTTAGAGTGAGCGACCAAAGTGAGTGAATGAAGCCCATTCATCATTTTCATGTTAGGTTTCTTTAAAGCCGGTGGACAGAAGCTTTTGTTTTTTTTTTTATTTCTTGAAGGTGACCAAGAGTTGTGTGTCAGACTTTTACTGACTAAAATCCATTCGTGTACCTTCAGTTGCCCTTTGCGTTCCAGGCAACGAAGGAACAGGAGTGGGCTTTTAGTCAGTAAAAGTCTGACACTATCTCCCGCCCCGCCCAAGGGCGGGGGATGTCATAAGATGATTTTCCCACCGAATAAAATAAATAAAAAAAAGGATCACAGTGACTGTTTCAAATAATCCTGGAGCCCACTGATGACGATGCTTACCTTTCTCTCATAGAGCCTGTCGACCCTCAAGTTGAGGAGTAAGGAGACCACTCTCCTGCAGGGATCGCGGTGCGTGCGGCGAGCGTAGCCGGGGCGGCACTGACAGCTTGAGATGCCTGGGAACAAAAATCAAAATGACATTTTATGGTAGGACCTAGTACAAATCCTAACTGAGCAAAGTCAAAGTCAAAGTCAAAAGTTTTTTATTTCACATAGGCCTACATGGGCACTCATAAAACGTCAGAAGCTAGTGCACGGTTCCAAATTGGTCGTTTCCTATGGAGAAGAACCGGCGAGAAACTCCATGGTTACTCTTTTTAAAAAAATGTTGTTCTTACAATATTTCCATATTATAGTATTAGTTGATATTATGTAAGGACAATGTAGACCGGTCAATATTGTACTAAAAAGTACAATAAAAATACTCATAATAAAAAGTGAGTCGTAATAGGAAGTAACCTAAGAATTCGCGGAGTCTACAGTGTTCTCACATTCACATTATAAAAAAAGAGGCTATATAAAAAAAGCAAGAAAAATAAATAATTATAATTATCAATAAATGAGACGTTAGCAAGATAAATTACTAAAGAATTTATGGTGGTTGGGGTCTAATAATATAAAAAAATATTGCAAAAGCAATGTGTTAGAAAAAAAAAGAAAAAAGTATATATTACAACAAATGTGGAGCAGTTAATAATTATACATTATACAAAGACAATAAAAGTTTTTGCAATTGGAAATCCCATGTTGATTATGTATGCAAGAAAATTAATAAATTTATATACGCACTTCGGAAAATAAAAATACTGACAACTCAAGAAACTGCGTTAATGGTATACCCAAGTATATAATCAAAGGGTATACCACAGTCACGTGTGCTCTGTATTAAGATATAGAATAATAATCTGGGGGAACTCTACGGATGCCCAGAGAGCATTCATCGTCCAAAAAAAATGCATCCGGTCAATCTATGGTCTTAGGTGAACTGATTCATGTCGTCCAGTATTTACAAACGAAAGATTACTAACATTGTCATGTATTTACATCTTCGAAATGTGTAAGTTTGTAAGAAAGCACCTATCGCTTTTTGAAATAGATGATAAAGCTCCTTTTAAAAGGAAAATAGTTCAAAACCCACTTGTAGTGCCTCGTAGTAGATTAAAACACTGTGACAAAAATTGCTACGCCATGGCGGTTAAAATTTACAACAAACTACCCGAAAAAATGAGAAAACTCAATGACTTAGAATTTAACAGAACATTTTATAATTGGCTATGTGACAGATGTTTTTATTCAATTGACGACTTTTTGAATTTCAAACGTGTATGACATTAAATTTTATTTTATTTTATTTGATATCGAACTATTAATATTAATATTTTGACATCTTATTTTATTGACATTATAATCTTGTGATAAATATTGACATTATCTTGATGCTAAACTGTACCGACCATGCATGTACCTAACATAAATATTTGCAAATTGTGAAACCATTTGAAATTGTTACCACCAAAATGTACCTGTATTCTAGCAAATAAAGCTTTCATAAAAAATACTTTCCTTCTGGCTAAAACCCGTGTTCCTTCTGCGTCTCCATTGCTTTAAAGGGTGGCGGTAAATCTGTCAAACAATTCCGCAGCCTTGGTAGGAAGCCCTAAAATACCTTGGCATCTATACCAGTGAGTTTGTAAGGTCTAAGAGAAGAAAGACTTACCAGCTTCCGTTCTACACTTCTCGTTTTGCGCCTGATCACAAGTGGAGTCATCGCCTACAATGCAGGTGTCGATTCTGAAACAAATTATTTTAATTTTATAAGCATAAAGCATAATATTTTATTATTTGACTAGCTTCTGCCAGCGGCTTCGCCCGCTTGAAAGTACATTTTTCCATACAAACTTTGGATCCTCGTTTCATCCCTTTAGAGGGTGAAATTGAATTTTGGAAAATCCTGTCTTAGTGCTCGCCTTCGTCATAAAAGGAAACCTTGGGCAAAATTTCACGTTCCTAGCCCAAGTAATTTTAGCTGTGCGGTGATATGTCAGTCAAAGATTCAAGATTCAAAGATTCAAAGCATTTTATTTCAAATAAACCATTTACAGGCACTTTTGAAATGTCATGAAGTCAGTCAGTCAGAAAAAAAAAAATGATGCTAATTGCACATTCCAAAGCGTAGATCTCTATGGAGAAGAATGTGCAAGAAACTCCATGGACACTCTTTTCAATCATGTTTTGTAATTACAAATATCTCTGTTACATGTTTCTTGTCGCTATCATGTGAGAACAATGTAAATAAAGTAAAAATACAAACTAAATATAGATATTAAAATAGCAACTGGCAGCTAAGAGATGACCAGTCTCAACTGACAGCGCCCGTTCACGAACATGACGCCAATATTAGCACCACTCAGCTCAACCATTTTGAAGGGAACCGAATGATCCAACACATGCGCCACCATCAGTGAGACATTTGAGTGAGCATGATAAACTCTCAACTGCCATGCTGATTTATGTCAAACAAGTCCAATAGTAACATAAAAAACCATAAAATAGCTCCATGGTACTCACATTTACAAACTTTGAAAAAAATGCTTCTACATTATACAATACTTTTATTATTTAAAAATTCAAAAAAAAAAACATTTAAAAATAATAACAATAATTTCCAAACTAATCAATTTGTTCACCCCGGTGGTAGTGGAGCTGGACCAGCATTGAGCCAAGCATTTTTATCTTGAATATAATCCTTCAACTTATAATATGCCTGCCTGCATAGTGTGCGTTTAATACAAGATTTAAATTTTGTTTCATTGAGTTCTAATATTAGTGGAGGTATTTTATTATAACATTTCAAACAGTACCCCATGAAAGAAGACGCCACTTTAGCCAGTCTGAAACCTGGTTGAACTAATTGGTCCCTATTTCTTGTAACATAATTATGTCTATCGCCTCTTTTGCTAAAAAGATGAAGATTTTTTCTAACGTACATGATGTTTTCATAAATATATTGACAAGGCACCGTCATGATATTAATATCCTTAAACAGTTCCCTTAGAGAATCGCACCGGCGAAGATTGTAAATAGCTCTGATGGCTCTTTTCTGTAGTATAAAAATTGAGTCGATGTCTGCAGCCCGTCCCCATAGTAAGATACCGTATGACATGACACTATGAAAATAACTAAAATAGACTAGTCTAGCGGTATCAACATCCGTAAATTGGCGGATTTTTCTAACAGCATATGCAGCTGAGCTAAGCCGTCCTGCAAGAGATGTTAAATGAGGACCCCATTGTAGCCTAGAGTCAAGCGTTATCCCCAGGAAAACAGTTTTGTCGACAAATTCTAGTTTTTCATCGTTTAGTATTACGTCACAATCACTACTTTTGACATTCGGTAAGGAAAATCTTATGCATTTAGTTTTTTTCCCGTTTAAAACTAGATTATTAGCAGTGAACCAGTTTTGGACCTGCAATAGTGCGTTATTTTCGTCGTCAAGATTATTAGTCCTTCTATTTATCTTAAAAATCAAAGAAGTGTCGTCGGCAAACAACACCATATTAAGTTTATTTTGCAACAAATAGGGTAAATCATTAATATAAACTAAAAATAAAAAAGGACCTAAAATTGAACCTTGGGGTACTCCCATTTTCACATTTAATCCCGACGAATTGACACCGTTTATTTGAACTTGTTGCTGTCTGTCACTCAAATAAGATTTTAATAAGCTTAAAGCTGTTTTGCCTAGTCCGTAATGCCTAGTCAGTCAGTTTCTCCTTTTATATACAGGGTGTTTGGTGCATCGTGTGCCAAATTGAAATGGTCAACGGGAAGGGTCATCTGCTATCCTTTCAGACCCATAAACACTTCTCATGCCCTGTGGATTTTTTTTCATCGACTTTTATTGTTTTATGAAAATAAGACCCAAATTTTTCATTCAAATACATTTTTTTTAATAAATAAGGCGTAGACTCTTAATTTTAATTTTATTTAGATGTGTATTGTATTAGAGTACTTTTAAATTTAAAATTAGTGACATTAGCTATCTAGTTTTTTTTAAATTTACTTGCAAAAGTTTTGGACTTTAATTAAAGCTGTCCATGTTACAGCTAATTACATGCATATAAAAAAAACCAAAAGCGACCGGAATCTTCCAACTTCCTCAAAAATTATCTAGTTTATCTTTTTACTAGTGATGTGCCACATGCCATAAAAAATCTTTTTATAACTTTGTGAATTCGCTAGAATTGTGAATCGAGTCACACAAGACTAATAGGTATTCAAAATTATAATTAAAAAGATATTTTTGCTTAAATGACCCCTCCAGTCGACCATTTCAATTTGGCACACGATGCACCAAACATCTTGTATACATGTTAATGTTTTTTACATATTGTAGGGTTCTATTCTTCTAAATATTTATTTTGCTGGTAAAAAAAATCGTCAAGCTGTAATTTCCTTATTGGATTTTACTTATGATACAAAAATTTGTCTTTTCCATACCTGACTGTAGGTTGTGGCCTCCTGAGTCCCTGCTGCGGCCGATGCAGCTGCGGGTGTCCCCCGTGGCCCGGGTGAGTCGGGTGCTGTGGGTGGTGCGCTGGTCTCCTGGGCGGCTGAGGCAGGGGGATATCGTCCGCTGGAATGGCCTCCCCTGTGCCGAGGGTCGGGGCTAGCGGCGGTGGGGGGAGGGGCGGCACTGGTAGAGAAGATAGATAATGATAATAATAACTGAAAACCTCGTGAAAGCTGAGAAGGTTATACAAACTAAATATCTTGATTTGGCTCGCGAGGGTATCGAAATGTGGGAAGTGGATACAGCAGTCATTGTGCTGATAGTCGTGACGGCCAATGGCTTAATTGCTAAGAGCCTAGACTAGCATCTGAGGAGGCTCGCGTTGGGCAGTTGAACCAAGGGTTTGATCCTTCCTGGACGACACGGCGCGTATTGTTATGGAGTTCCCACAGATATGTTAATGACATGTTGTTGTTAATGAAATGTTCCTCTCTCAAGAGTCCTGACCACCGGTAGCTTGAATCCTGTTCCCGATGCCGATGGGCTACTATTTTTTATATTTTTGGAAAATGGAATAATAACAATATTCCACAACTATCACTGTTGCGCACAGCACGCGTTTGCGCGTTTAGGTGGGGAATTCGTAAAGTGTAAAAACAGTTAATCAGTTCAGTTTCGAGAGCCTTCTGCAGCACATCGAGTGCGTGGCCTCGCGCGGAGAGAGTTTCGACGACGACTGACAGAGATTGAGACGCCACTGCAATATGGCGCTATACATATTCGCTATCTCTTTCTAACCTCCTTGCTGTGGAAAGGCTTACGCGATGATGTTTTGCACGAGGGTTCTCGATATCATTTATTTTTCATTATAAAACACACAGTACAATATTTTTTCTCTACATACGTAACAATCAAATAACACCATCTAGTCCCAAACTAAGCAGAGATTGTGCTATGAGTACTAGACAACTGATAAACATACAAGTTACGAGTATATATTTATAAATACAAAGCTCAGGTCCGATCGTGTGTGGAGTACTGCCTGCCACATATGGGCTGGTGCTGCAAAATGCCATCTAGCAGCTCTGGAAAGGCGTGCGAAGAGGCTAATTAGCGATCCAGATTTGGTTAAGTCCAATCTACAAAGCCTGGAGCACAAGTGTAGAGTAGCCAGCCTTCTGTATTTTACAGGATGCATTTTGGAGAGCTCAAACCAACTTAGCCAATTTAAACTGTATAAAATCGTTATTCTAACATTTTTAGTGAAAAAAATGAATGAATTACTTTTAAAATAAAAAATATCATCGGGGTTGATTAGAATAACGATTTTATCTACCCCGATGACTTTTTAATTTATTAATTTTTAATTCAAAAATATCTTTGTTTTTGTTTTTTAAACCAACTGAAAAAAATTATATGTACAAACGGGTAGAAATAAAACTCATAGGGCATCAAAAAATTCGTCCACATCGACGTAAATGGGAAAAGTGCCCAGAACGCTGGCAGCATTGCCACGCTGGATGGCAATGCTGATTCGTTGACCGAAGAAAAGCCCAGCCCTCTGGTCACGCGAAGAGTCGACCAGCTGTTTGCTGATATCCCGAACGACTCGATGAGCGCTCGGACCCCATGGCCCTAGTGTTTGTTTTTTTACTAAAAATATCATCGGGGTTGATTAGAATAACGATTTTACACAGTTTAAATTAAAAAAGTACAGTTTTTTTTAATTAGGAAAAAGCCGACGAAAAATTCCACCACTGGGGGTCCAGAATCATGTACTGGATCAGTGGTATTCGATTGTGCATCGATGTCAAAGACACCGTGTGTAAGTCAAAATCTCTGGTCTGCTCCTAAAAAGTTAGACCTAAATCCACTCACCAGACTGCGGCAAACTCTGCACCCTCGTAGGTCTGATGCTAGGTCCTGGAGTCGAGGTATCGAACAGGTTCAGGTACGTCCGCTTGCCGTCGATGGATACGAAGCCTTGCTCGCCCGAAGGTGACACGATGATGTCGTTATGTTCATGACCTAACAGGTTCACGTGTTCGATGTGCACTGAAAAAGTAAATATAGAAATTACTAGATTTTGCCAGCAGCTTTGTCCGTGTGAATGTAGGTTTTTGATTATAAACTTCAGACCCCGTTTCATTCCCTTAGTAAATTCACTCCAATTTTGGAAAATCCTCTCTTGGTGATCGCCTACGTCATAAAAGAAAACCTTGTGCTAAATTTCACACTCCCAGTGTCAGTAGTTTTGCGTTGATATGTCAGTCAGTTTCAACTTATAAATAACAGTCCAAAAACAAAAGAGAAAATTACTGGAAGTCAAATTACTGTTTTCCGCTCTAGTACGGTAAAGTGTGCCAGCTCGCCCCCGTAGCAATTCGTTACATTTATCATCACTTATTTTATATTTCCTCGTAGTTGTATTGAAAAACGTCGTTTAAATACACGTGGACTGCAGCAATCGGCTCCTTAACCCTCTCCTGCGGCTCGGGTGAATTCCACCTCTGTAGCAATGACAAAGTTTCTCCACATGTATCAAAATATACTACAGCATTACTAAAGAAAACTCACCCGAAGCATCCTCCCCCTTCTCCCCCAGCCCTTGTATAGCTGACACAGTCACGTCAAATATCTCCCCATATCCCGGCGGCCGTGGTTCCGGTGCCGTAATGACGGACGCTTCAGCCAAAGGTCGGTAGCGGGAGCCGTGCGGTTTGAAGTCCGTGTCGTCAAGTACGATGCCGGGGCGCGGACGGTAAGGGTGGTAGGGGATTGTGCCTTGAGATGCTGGAATCAAAAAAGCCAAGTCTTAAAGCAACACAAATTGGGAAAGTGATCACTGCTAATATTAACATTGATAGCGTCACTCATTTTTGTATTATTTCAATACCTGCGGTACGGGGCGTTAAAGACCTCGTATGTAAACTATCATTATGTATATTAGGGAAGTTTGAAAGTGGCGCCAGTGACTGAAAAGTTGAAAGGGAATCGTTTATCTTGGTATGGTCATGTGAAGAGGAGGGATGAAGCGCACGTTGCTAAAAGAGTTATGAATTTACTCCCTCTCCCTCTCCTCTTCTCGAGAGAAAAGATGGATGGATTGTGTGAGAAGTGATATTATGAAAGAAAAGGGAGCTAGTGATAGTGTGACGAGTGACAGGACAGAATGGAAGAAAAAATCGTGTTGTGTCGACCCCAAATAAAACGGGATAAGGGCAGGAAGATGATGATGATGTAAACTATCATTATGGCAGTTAGATCCTGTAACGTTTAAAGCCTCCTCTACAGGTCAACAGATGCGTCGGCGGACGTCATCTTCGGATGCGTCCGCCGACGTATAGAGGGGTAATTTGTGCGTCTGTTGTAGGTACGTCCGCCTTGAACACGATTGTTGGCGGTTTTTGTGGCACGGATCAAAGGGTTTCGGCGCGAACGTCCGTCGTCTGACGACGCATCAGTTTGATCGGAGTTGCGATTGAGAGTGCACGCGTGTTTGTTGCGGTTTTAATATAATTATCTACTTTGCGCAGCATTCGTAAAAAAGCTTGAAAGGGCTAACAATATGAGCACCGAGGAAACTTCAAGTTTCTTGAGCTATATAAAGCTGAAAACTATTTGTGGATCCCAAAAAAATTAAAAACTATTATAAAATATATAATATTTATAAAAGTACTAAATAAATAAATAGCTACGGTCTCAATATCCATTTTTTAAAATGTTACGTGCGAGTTGCGTCTGTCGAGTATGAGCATAGACTAATCGACCTACAGACGTGTGGACGGCTCGTGGTGATCCGTCTGCTGATGCATATGTCAGCGTCCGCGGACACATCTGTAGACGTGTAGGGGAGGCTTAAGAAACAAAGCTTTTTTTGGCTAAATTACAAATACAGTACCGTACGAGGTCAAAGTGACCCCGTATAAAGTTGATACACCATTGCATTCTGTTTTAATACAGCATCTTAGATATATATTTATCGCTTTCCTAAACTAATCCAAATTGAGGTTACGGCCTCTGCACGGCAGAGAAGATCAATGCAAGGAAGACGGGTACACTACATAAATACGAAAAACTTTATTCCGACAGTCACAAATACGAATTTCAAAATACCGATTTTCATAATTCCGAATGGTTCAAAATTCCGAATATATCAACTCTGACTTATCAGTACTGACTACTATTTTTATAATTCCTAAATTTCAATATTCTTAACGTTTATAATTACTATTCTCAAAATACCGAGTTTCAATAGATCGAATAACAAAAAGTCCGACTTAATGATAATTCGAAACATCAAAAATACGAATTCCGATTAACACAACCACCGATACCGTTAAATACCGATTAATACAATTCCGAAATAAAAACACCTTGTAAAACTGTATAGCAAGACAAATAAACATATAATTGCTCGTCAGAGAGAAGTGTAATATTATGTATAGTATGAGGGGTAGTATTAAAAAACTAATGACAGATGCGTTTTCCTACTCATAATTGCATAGATTGTTTACAGTTATTATCCTTGTGTATATATATCCTATAAATTTCTAACATAAGTTCTAACCTAACCGAACCTAAGTGATTCATCAATAATACAGGAGATTTGCAGCATGCAAGCAGGCATGCAGCGTGCAAGCAAACATGCAGCATGCAAGCAAGCATGCGACATGCAAGCAGGCATGCAATATGCAAGCAGGCATGCAGCATGAAAGCAAGCATGCAGCATGCAAGCAGGCATGCAGCATGCAACATGCAACAAGCATTGTTTCTGTCACGGCTCCGGCGCTGCGGGGTTTGGGCGGCCCCACGCGAGCTTATCGTCACAGATGGTTTGAAGGCCCGCCGCCGCGGCTGAGGCTGGCCGGCTTAGCCGGCCAGCAAGCCGAAGCTCCTCAGCTCGCGGGCCGCCCTACCCCTCCGCGCCTACACGGGTTTAAATTACACTCTAGGGGTAGGGCAAACAAGACTGCGTGAAGTCGGTTTTGCAGCGATTCGTTTCTGTCACTAAATTTTGTAGTACAACATGTTGACTTTTAGTTTATTCGAAGTATTGAAAATCGGAATATCGTTTTTCGGACCGAGAACCCTTCGTGCATTTGATTCTTCGAACGTATGAAAATCGGAAAACTAACAAATCGCATTTACGACTTTCGGTATAATAAATTTCGTGATTTTTAATAATAGACCTTATAATTCTTAGGTATTATGAAATTCGGACTTTTGAAAATCGGAACATCGAAATTCGGAATAAAATATTTCGGAGTATTTAGGTGTTCCCAAGGAAGACACATATGAGGCATATTAGACCTCGTTCTACACTGAACGTGCTAAAAGGGTAGATTTTAAAACAGCCTTTGACCTCTGAGTTTGTATCGGTGTTTCTTATCAGGGTAGTCAGCTATAAAACGCCGGCCTAATCTAGTTTAAATAGACGAAAAAATTAGGAAAAGTAAGTATAAAATGTTTTTTTTAAACTATTTGCAAAATAAATATCATTTACCAGAAATTAATACACATAGAACTTACTTGGCAACGGTTCAGTATTTATAGATGATGTCTCAATAACTTCCACCGAAGACGACGATGTTGATGATGATGATGGTGAACTAGATGATGACGTCACACTGACTGATGGCGCACGATCGACCAACCCTTCAGTAGGAGTAGGACTAGCAGTAGAAGTCGTACTACTAGACTTTATATCGAACAAAGATGGTTCAATGATCTGAATGACTTGATCAAGAAAATCATCTTTCGTTTCATTGGTTTTGTTATAAGGTTTATCATCAGTTTTGATTTTCTGATCTTTGGGTTTTTCTTTTTCACCGAATATTGTGTCTTTTTTCTTGTCCTGTTTCGGCTTTTCGATCTTTTTCTCAGTTGTAGTTGTAGGTTTCTCAGTTGTAGTTGTTTTTTCTGTTGTTGTTAGTTTTTCCGTTGTTGTGGGTTCTTCTGTTGTTGTAGGTTTCTCTGTTGTTGTTGTCGTAGTTGTTGTTGTTGTTGTGGTGGTAGTCGTTGTTGTGGTAGATGAAGTGGTCGTGTCAGCAACTGTCGTTTCCTCTTTCTCTTCATCTTTAGTTGTTTCAGATTCCGTTGTATTAACTTCTACAGTAACTGCTGTAGCCTCAGGTTCATCATGGTGAAGGTTATTCTCTGAATGAGTAGTTTCGTTCTCACTAACAGTTTCCTCTGGTTTCTCTTGAATGTCAGGTATATCTGGCATATTTGGTAGTGGTGGTAGGTTAGGTTTATACATCGGTAGACCTGGGTTAGGTCTTCTATTTGGAGGTCTAGGTCTTGGCCTCTGCCAAGGTGGCATTGGTCTATGGAAACCTGGCCTATTTAGTGGAGGTACTAATTGTTCTGGCAGATTGACGTAGACTGGTGGCCTATCGAATGGATAAGGAGGCGGTGTCTTAGTAGGATGGAAGTGATGAGGTGGTGGTGTAATAGGCTTATCAAAATCTGGTAGCGGTGGTACATCAGATATCTTTGGAGGACCTCTGTTGTTAATCCTCGAAGCCATTGGCCTTCCAGGTCTTAGTAACTGAGAATTGGCTTGTTGGACATTGACATTACCATTCAATAGCTTGACCAGTCCTGTGATAATGTTCTGGATTTCTGTATTCTGGCGACCTTCGTCTCTCCTAGGGGTAGCTGTCGCAAAGATCGGCTGCACTGCAGTAGGCCGTATTCTGGGTCCCATAGGCGCCAGCGCGCGCGCTTTTGGAACCCTCTTCCCTTCCCCCGGAAATTTAAACTCTAGCCTGTCCCCAAACCCTTCGGAAGACAGGATAACCTCATCATCACTCCTCAAATGACCCATCGTTTTTGTCGGATGAATGTCGTAATACTTTCTCTTGTTATGTAACTCTAAATGATTATCAATTTCGTTGTTCGATGTTGGTATTTCATCTATGTTTATCGATCTTGATTCTCTAACAGGATCAGCAGATCTTGCTATAATTATATGCTCTTCTAGGTCTTCATGCGTGATCACGGGCTGTTCCTCTTCTTCATAATTCACGCTGGGTTCTATCCTTAGTCCTACGTTGTCTGGTAGACTGGTCTGCATCACCGCATCTTGGGGGAACGGTTCTGCTACCGCCGATTTCGGTGATAGCTGGGATATTGTGAATATTTCTTCGTAACCTGGAAAAGAAGGAGAGATATCGATGAGTTTTTGTGAGAAAGCAGAAAAAAATATCAAACCAAATAACACTGTGACTGATACAGTAAAAACTTGTCGCAATAAAAATGTTATAAAAAGTGGTTGTCAAGCTAAAAATAAGAACATGAAAAACGTTATTTAGTCTTATTTTCATGGAAATTTCTAAAGATGTTGTCGTGAGAAAGAAATGAGTGGGATTATGGATATTAACATATATATAAAGAAACTGTAATGTGAATGGATTGTGTGATGCATTACCTAGAAATTAGTTATTTAATACTAACGGCTAGGAGGTTAAAAGAAATGTACAGTCAGGGGTCAAAATTGCAGTTCCACCTTACTAATGCTAACATGTCTAAAATTTCTTTGTAGAAGAGGGTCAATGGTTCATGACTGATTTAATTGGTAGCATAGAATCTAAAGTATTGAATAAACTAGTTGTGGACTATTGAACTTCTACAACAAAGTAATTTTAGACACTTTAACATTGGTAGAGTGCAACTGCACTTTTGATCCCTGACTGTACAAGGTATGAAAATAATATGAACTGATGAATGTAAGTTGTGACGCAACGCACACCCATAAAATAATAATAATAATAAATGTTTTTTATTGAAATATTTAAAAATATAATTTATATGTTAGAACAATGAATAAACGAAATAATAATAAGATACGGCTCGCATTGTGAGGAAGTTCCTGTCTCTGGAGCCCTAACCACCGGTAGCTTGGACCCTGTCCCGACACCAGTGGACTACTATTTTTTTATATTTTTAAATGTTTTTTTTTTATATAAGTTTTAAGAAATATTTAAAAATGTACAAAATATGTATATAAAATAAATAAAGGAAATAATATTCCACAACTATCACACAACGCCGTCTAGTCCCAAGCTAAGCAGAGCTTGTGTTACTAGACAACTGATGAACATACTTATAAACCCCAATTAGAAAATTAAGTTATAATGACAAATCAAATACTGAAATTTTACTTAAATTCGCACAAGTTGCGTTTTTTTATCCTAATTGTATGAATAACTTTGAAATGAAGATATCCGCAGGAGAACCAAGGTTACAGACATAGCCCGAAGAATCGCCAAACTTAAGTGGCAGTGGGCAGGGCACATTGCTCACAGAACAGATGGCCGTTGGGCCCGAAAGGTTCTGGATTGGCGACCGCGTAACGGAAGACGCAGCATTGGAAGGCTTCCCAAAAGGTGGACCGATGACCTGGTGAGGGTCGCGGGAATCCGATGGATGCGAGACGCACAGGACCGGTCGTTATGGCGACATTTGGGGGAGGCCTATGTCCAACAGTGGACGTCTTTCGGGTGAAATGATGATGATGAATAACTTTTACTATGCGACCAACCTAGAAATTACATAATAAACTTTAGCTGCTCCATATATTTTGTCGGGTTATGTAAACATACCTAAATATGGAGCAGTGAATTTTTTTAGAATAAAAGTTGTTCAATATTGATGAGTACAGTTACCCCTTTTAAGGGGATGCAACTCGACATACATTTACACAATTTTTCATACAACCGCTCTTACGCGGTTATGACGTTATTACACATTTTTCATTAGATATTTTGGAAACACAGTATCTTGTGGATATTATCTAGGCTTCTATTGAAATAAATTTATAAATTTGTGTAAAACTAATCCAGTAAAGACCTCTGAAAATCTGCTATTTTGCGTGAAATTTGACACTTCATAATTTACTCAAAAATTTAAAAATGTTAAAAAAGTACAACAATAAGCCTTGCAAAAATTTAATCAAGATTCTGAAAACTTTTAAACCATTAAGTTTTTTTTAACCGACTTCAAAAAGGAGGAGGTTATATGTTCGGTTGAATGTATGTTTTTTTTTTTATGTATGTTCACCGATTTCTCGTTTTCAAAAACTTTTAATGGTTTAAAAAAAACACGTATTTCCTGGAACAAGTTTTGTAAAATATTCGAGTAAATCACGGAATTACCAAATGCTAACAGAGTTTTCAGGCGTTATCTCTCTTTTTTCGCGTTGCCTTTTCGTCAAACATCGCGTTGAATTACGTTAGATGAAGCAACAAGCTTTTAAACCATGCTCGATGTTGACGATAGGCGAGTGGAAAAGGACCCTCTTGAGGAAAGCCTAGCTGTGTGTTTCAACGTTGTATTCATTAACTAAATATTGATATTTGTATACCTACTTGATAGTAAAATACTAACATTCTTTCTCGGTCCTCCCAAAGTGGGAGGGGTTATTTAATAATTTCGCACTAAAAAAAAACTAGGCAATTGCGAGTCGGACTCGCACACTGAGGGTTCCGTACAAACTAACTTATGTAAATAGTTCAATTCCCGATTCGAGTCTCGAAGATTTTTCCGAATAGAAAAAAGTATTTTTTTTTTGTGACGTAACTACAAATTTTCAGTTTTCAGATTTATTCCTATATTTGTGCTATAAGACCTTGCTTCATGCCAAATTTCAGGATTCTAAGTCAACGGGAAGTACCCTATGAATTTCGATTTCCTCAGGAGTGTCAAAATTATGATTTTTGCGACATAAACGGCCGTATCTTTTTTTTTCGTTAATTTAGAAGTTTAATTTTTTTGAAAGAAAATGGAGTTAGTGATAGCATGACGAGTGACAGGACAGAATGGAAGAAAAAAATGTGTTGCGCCGACCCCAAATAAAACGGGACAAGGGCAGGAAGATGATGGTACCCTTCCAGTACAAAACCCCAAAAAGGTATCTCATATTCGGTAAGAATTAATAAGAAGTAATTATAAAGTCGTTACAACAAAAACTGAAGATAATATCATTACCACTTCAACAACCGGATCACAAGTCGCTGTAGCCACAGTTACGAATTCACGGTACGCTTCCCTTCACGATACAGTGAAAGTTCTGTCAGACAGGCCGGTTCTACCATTGTGTTGCTATTGTTATGTCATGCATTGCTCAAATCAATGGCACGGAGTGACTCTTTCAATTACATTAATGCTATTTGTCACTCTTTATAAATCTCTTCATGAAAGAGCGTTTTGGTGGCATATTGGTTAAGGTTAAGGCACCCGTCTATGAGAGACGGGGAGGGGGACGACGCATGAGGTGATTTTTTCAATTCATATAGTAGTTTGGAGAGTGTGTGCGCGGGAATTGCATGACTTGATTCCGCCATCTCCTTTCTACCATCGGACAACCCGACGTACGGCGAGTATCCACCCTTACGTTGTTGTAACTTCAACGGTCCGGACTAAGCGTTTCGCTTCGTCGTTTATACCGCGTACATCGATGGACTGGAACAATTTGCCTGCTGCGATCTTCCCGTCCAACTATAATTTAGGTGTCTTCAAGGCTAGAGTGAATAGGCTCTTGATAAACTAGTGCGCCTCACCATCAATGATTGCATCACTGCTTACCATCAGGTGGGATCGCAGTCAAGCGCTGGTTTATATCAATAAAAAAAAAAAAAATACTTATATCTCGATGATTCATATGTACTTTTCTAAGTTTATCTCGGACAGGCTCTCAATGCCTCGGAAAACACATAAAGCAGTTGGTCCCGGTTGTCATTCGTAGATCTTTGACTGGCCTGTTGGTCTAGTAGTCAGTGTCCCTGACTGCTATGCCGGAGGTCGTGGGTTCGATTCCCACCCAGGACAAATGTTTGTGTGATGAGCACGATCATTTGTTCTATGTCTGGGTGTTATTTATCTATAATATGTATGTCTTTAGAAATATATAAGTATGTTTATCAGTTGTCTAGTACTCATAACACAAGCTCTGCTTAGCTTGGGACTAGTTGGCGTTGTGTGAAAAGTTGTGGAATAAAAAAAAAACAAAAAAAAAATAAAAAGTCTTTCATCACAGGCCGTCAAACGCGTATTCGAAGACATGTTTTTTTTTTTTTTTGTTAATGATAGGATCGCGTTTGACCACCATCTCACCTGATGGTAAGCGATGATGTGGTCGACGATGGAGCACGCTTGCCTAGAAGTTGCCTATTCACTCTTGACTTAAAGTAATGTAACATTCACCAACCCGCACTGGGCCCGCGTGGTGGATTACTGCCCATTCCCTCTCCTAGAGAAGAGGCCTGCGTCCCAGCAGTGGGAACATTAAAAAAGGCTGATCATGCTTTATGCGTCAAACGCCAGAAAGTCTGACCATCAGTATAGACTGATGACCCGGTTAAATGGCAACACGTTAAATCCCACTTAAATCTAAAACCGGATTCTCCAAACCACGGTCTACATTGGAGTATTCATCTGATATATTTATCGTCTCAGCTCCACAACCATCAATATTAGTATTTTCTACTACACCACAAGTACCCACTTCTGCGGCAGTTGGACCATAACGCCAGCACGTACCGTGACGGACTTGCGTCTAACGAGACGATGCAACTATGCTTGAGAAATATCTTGTTGACTTCATCTTATTGAGGGCTTGTGGAATAAGGAATAAAAGTTATTGATAACCAGGTTATGCAGCATTCCAAATACAAATGGGAAATGATGATGAATGTAAATCTATCTATCTATCTATGGCACGCGACGATGGCAAAAGACCGGACGGTATGTCTTTATTTCCATGGAAGATGGGTAGGCCTTTAGTGTGGGACGCTACTTGTGTCGATACTCTTGCGCCATCTCATCTTCCTAGCTCGTCGTGCTGTGCCGGTGCTGCCGCAGCGGCTGCAGAGAACCTCAAGCGGCGTAAATATAATAACCTTGTTGGTAGTTATATTTTCGAGCCGTTTGGGGTTGAAACTCTCGGATCGTGGGGTCCGAGTGCTCACAAATTATTTAAAGAACTTTCAAAACGCCTTGTTGACACTTCGCGTGACCCAAGGACTGGCTTTTACTTCGGACAAAGTATAAGCATTGCCATTCAGCGTGGTGGCAAATGTGGCAATGCCGCCAGTCTTTTGGGTACATTACCAGCCGACAGCGATGCAGAGGAGTTTTTCGACGCCGTACTTTGGATTGCTTTTCTTAGTACTTTAGGGCTTTTATTTTTATTTTGTAAGTTAGTTTTAATTACGTTATTATTATTAGATTTAAATGTATATAAAATGAATAACTCTATCTATATCTATACAAATTAATAGCTGTTCGTTAGTCTCGCTAAAACTCGAGAACGGCTGGACCGATTTGGCTAATTTTGGTCTTGAAATATTCGTGATAGTCCAGGGAAGAAATGTCACTCAATTTATTGATATATTGTACAGGCTATTATGAATAAAAAATAATGGAAAAACACTGCGCGTAGTATTTTCTAGTAGCATTTTTGTTATTGATTCAATTATGAATTTACCAATTATGATAAATTATTGTTGACAATTTTGGGATTTCGTTTTTTTTTACTTTTGGCTATTTATATAGTATCGGGTACGGATAGAGCTCAATTTTTTTTTGTATAATTAGAAAGTAGGGGTGTATACAATCCCTAAAAAATTGTATACACTATCTAGGTAAAGTATGTAATGAATAATGATATTTCATACATTGCCTGGACGCCCCAGGTATTAAATGTACGTGCTGGCCACGGACAATTCGCTATAGCGAAAATTCGCGCGGCGCGACCGGCGGCGCGTCTTGCGAATGAATCAAATGTATGGAAATGTACTGGGCATGCCACGCGCAGCGGCGACCAGCGAGACGACCGGGGCCAGTACATTTCCATACATTTGATTCATTCGCAAGACGCGCCGCCGGTCGCGCCGCGCGAATTTTCGCTATAGCGAATTGTCCGTGGCCAGCACGTACTGTTAAACAGGTAATAGCAAAATAAAAAACATAAAAACATGAAGACGGAATTAAAGAGCATTTCCTTTCACAATGACATAGTACATATATGTATATTTATATATTGAGAGCAGTGGTGGCCCAGTGGTAACGGCCCCGACTTACGAGTTGTAGGTCCCGGGTTCAAACCCAGCCAGGAGCATTACTTTGTGTAATTTATTTCATCACCACTGTTCTCAAAACGGTGAAGGAAAACATCGTGAGGAAACCGGCATGTCCTAGAACCGAAAAATTCGAAGACATGTGACATCACCAACCCGCACGGCCCGCGTGGTTACTGCCCATTCCCTCTCGTAGAGAAGAGGCCTGAGTCCCATCAGTGGGAATATTATAAGGCCCACTATGCTATGCTAAACATAAAATCATGAAGACGATATTGATATCGTTAACATTATTATTTAAATGCTTTATGCACACAAAAGTACAGAGGACTTAATGCCTTAGGCATTTTTTTACCTGTCTATCTTTGGGTGATGTAAAGAAAAATAATGGTAGGTGCAATAAAAGAGAAAAAATCTGTGCGAGTCGGACTCGCGTACTGAGGGTTCCGTAAAAACTTACCTATGTAAATAGTTCGATTCCCGAATTGTTACGAAGATTTTTCCAAATCGCAAAAATAATGTTGTTTTGTTTGTGACGTAACTACAAATTTACGGTTTTCAGATTTTTTCCTATACTTGTGCTGTGAGACCTTACTTCATACCAAATTTCAGGATTCTAGGTCAACGGGAAGTACCCTATGAATTTTGATTCCCTTGAGAGTGTCAAAATATACGTTTTTTGCGACATAAACGGCCGTATCTTTTTTTTTCGTTAACTCAGAAGTTTGATTTTTTTACAGCTTCAAGGGACTGCAGACCTGAGTACCTATATGGTTTTAATTTCAACTCGATACCTCCACGCGTTCCCGAGATAACGTGTACTGAAAAACAGACAGACAGACACAGACGGACAACAAAGTGATCCTATAAGGATTCCGTTTTTTTCCTTTTGAGGTACGGAACCCTAAAAACGTCGTTTGATACACGTGGAAAGTCACTGCAGCACTCGGCTCCATAACACCTTGCACTACACTGCTCAGGCGAATTCCGCCTCGGTCGCAATGACAAACTTTCTCCACTTGTATCAAAATGTACTATTTCAAACGTATAATTGCGAAATAAATATCATCTATCATTCTGCAATATGCTCATACCCCCGTGCTTCTTTTTCTGACACATATATGTGTACATTTAGATATACAACAATAGTTTTAGTATATGCGAAACCCGAAACACGTGTCTTGTATTTTTAACCGACTTCAAAAAGGAGGAGGTTATATGTTAGGTTGAATGTATGTTTTTTTTTCACCGATTTCTCGGTCAATTGTGGACCGATTTAAAACTTTTTTTTTTTATTAGAAGGTTATACTTCCGAGTTGGTCCCATAGAAATATTGTTATGATCTGATCATGAACTTCGAAGATATGGAACAGAACTCCTCATAGGATCACAGCAAAACCGTCGTAACAAGTAAAATTGCTTTGTTTATACGTGTAGTCGATGACTGACTGAAAGTAGAGGGGGAATATATCGAACTGATCTGATGATGAAGCCACCGGAACTCTGTAATAAAATAAACTAACTCTGTAATCTAACCGTGTTTGGGATTATTAGAATTGTCATGAGATGCACTCTGGCTATAAGGTATTTAAGTTTGGCTGAGGGGTACTTTTTAATGGTGGTACCATAACTAAAAAGAGTAAAATAAAAAACTTTTTACAAAAAAAAATAATGAAGAGACAAAACTATTATAGAAACACCGACTTCCAAAATTAATGTTATTTTGCATTTTTCAGTGTTTTTTTTTACTTTGAAGTCGGTTGTATTTTTTTTGTATAAAGTTTTTTTTATGTAAAGAATCAAATAATCAATAAATGTACAAAATTTCATAACTGTATCATGAAAAATCACTAAGTTAGAAGCTTGTTATGTTACCTAGTTCTCCACACAAATACATAGTCACCGGGCCATTCGTGCGACGCAGGGGTTGTTTTGTTCCCGCCCCAGCTGTGCGCTTGCGTCTAATGCCCGCTAGCTATGACCTGCCGTGATCTGTGTTGTACTTAGTGTCGGTGGTGTCCAACTTGTGACATTTTTTAAATATTTTTGGAAAAAATATAACAGTATTAAAATTATTGGAATCGATTCAGTTACTGATTCTGAACAAACTATATTCAGGTTTCGCACTAAAAATAATGTTGTAAAGCAGCTATAAGCTTATTATTTTATAAGTCGTTGTTTCTGTTTGTTCTAAAGTTTGGGTTTTAGTTTTATTTTATTTGTTACTAAGTCTCAATATTGCTAAGTATCAATTAAGGTAAGGAGCGAAACAATCCCAACACAAGTATTATTAATAACCTGGTAGGGCTGCCATCCGTCCGGGTTTCCCCGGATTTGTCCTAGTTTGAAAGGCGTCCGGGGGGCGTCCGGGTGGGCTTCTTATAAGTGACACTTTTGTTGTTAGGGGAAACCCAATTTATATCGTAAAACGTATAATAAAATCAAATTAGGTACTTATGTAACCGCAACAATTAATAGACATTTTTAGTAATAAAATTAAACACTATATACAGTTATTTGTAAAACATTGGCAACCTCTCTGGACTATGTTTATTTATTTATTTATTTATTTAATTACGGTTCACCAACAGTTGTTACAGATATTTTACAGATAGGAACTTATAAGTAATTGTTTCTTAAACCTAACTGTACAACCAGTTACAGGCAAACACCACATGCAAAATGCTCCTTCCAATTAAAATTATTAAAACTTAGATGATACTTATACTTAAATTCTAGAGACTAAATAACAAATACAGTAACAATAATAAACATAATTCTAATTACGTCTGACAAACACCGATAATGAAACCGCGTGGACGTCAACCAGGTCGCTGCATTCGTTTATAAGCTTGCACATACGGGGTATAGGCGAATTAGCACCAAACACTGTACGGCGAAGAGGTGGAGCTAAGGGTGTTATGGGTTTGCGAGGCGGTCTACGGGGTACTCTGAAGCTGAATTTAGATAACAATTGTGGGCAGTCAATGGTGTTATTAAGCAGTTTATATGAGAATCTCAAATCCAAGAGTTTTCTCCGAGCTTCCAGTGTACTCATTTTGTACCAGCCTAGCTTATCAAGGTAGGAGAGATATTTAAATTGCCTTCCCTTTGAGTACCCTAGGTATCGGACAAACCTTTTTTGAACTCGTTCTATGCGCAGCGAGTGGGTCGCGTAGTGAGGCCTCCATATCACACTGCAATATTCCAAGATGCTTCTCACAAGGCTATTGTAGAGAACTATTTTAGTATGTGGGCTTTGAAATACCTTTCCATTGCGAATGACAAATCCAAGCATACGTTGGGATCGACTGATTATGTTCTCAACATGTGGCACAAATGTTAGTTTAGAGTCCAAGATAACTCCCAGATCTCGTACTACATCTACCTCGCATAAGTTCACTCCATTTATTTGGTACGCCGAATTCACTATATTTACTTTCCTAGTGAATTTTATATGGCTACATTTCGAACTATTCAACGAGATTTTATTATGACAACACCATGCAGTTAATCGGTCGATATCTTCTTGCATTAGGTATACGTCCTGTTGAGACCTAATGGGTCTAGAAATTTTCAGGTCGTCTGCAAAAAGGAATATGCTAGTATTGTGAAAGCATGATGCCACGTCATTGATATATATGACGAATAGTATTGGGCCCAGATGGGAACCTTGAGGGACACCTGAGGCAATTGCATACCTGCCCGACCGAAACCCATTGACAACCACATAAAACTCCCGACCATCAAGATAAGAACTAAACCACTTCAGAAGATTACCGGTAACACCGTACATAGCTAGTTTTTTAACAAGTAGTTGATGTGAAACCTTATCAAACGCCTTGCTAAAATCGGTATAAACAGCGTCAACCTGCATACCTTTATCCATGGCTTCGTAGGAGGCTTCAACAAAGGACACCAGATTTGTACTTGTCGATCTATTCTTTACAAAGCCGTGCTGATGGTCGCTTAAGAACTTTGAAAAATAGCGTTGAATATGTGGACAAATCAACGACTCAAAAATTTTACCGAAAATCGAAAGGATGGATATTGGTCTATAGTTCTTTACGTCACTAGGGTCTCCACTCTTGTAGACCGGTACTACTTTCGCCTGTTTCCACTGTTTAGGGAATTGACCAGATCGGATTGAGGCGTTATATATTCTCGTCAAAGGAATAGCCAGGCTAGGTGCACATCTAGTAATAAACAGTGGCGGTATATCATCTGGACCCGCCCCCTTAGTAATATCAAGGCTTTTTAGTTTTTCTTCTACATTTTCATATTTGATGTCTACGGAGGCTATACTGTCTGAATGTGTGGCTAATGCTTCTAGGCATTTGGAGGCTACATAGTTTTGACCTGAGGGTGATGTTGTTTCTTCTGTATAAATGCTGCTATAATTTAAAGCAAAGAGCTCACATATTCCTTCGCCATTCGTAGATGTTGTGGGACCATTAGTCATTGATGCTGGGTATGAACTTTCTCCACCACGTTTATTCTTGATATATGACCAAAAAAATTTGGGACTTTTGGCAATAGATTCTTCTGTACTCTTGATGTAACTATTGTAATACTCTTTAGCGTAATTATCACATCGTTTAGAGATTAATCTGAGTGATAGCATGTCAAGGGGATTCTTGTACTTTTTATACCTAATACGAAGTTTGTTTTTTTCTTTTAATAAATTAAGAAGTTTCTTATTAAACCATATTGGAACACTACTATTTTCCTTTCGGATGATAGGTACAAAAGTATTGATAGCTGATTCAATAACACTGTAAAAAACGTTCACCATTTCGTCAACACTACTGCAACATCCCAGACACTCTCCCCAGTCCTTATCCTTCAAATGCCTGTTTATTGCTTCATAGTCCGCCCTATGAAAGCTTCTCTTTGCACTGCTATTGGATTTAAGTTTTAGTGACTCTGTCAATGTTACTTGTATATCTAATGGAGGATGGTGAGGGTCTATAACACTCAAAGGATCTGCTTCGCCAACGCAGCAACCTGGAACGTCCACCAGTACAACATCCAGCAGTCTACTGTTCTTATTGGTAACATTATTGCACTGTCGGAGATTATTAACTGATGTAAAATCAATAAGGAGTTGATCTAGACTACTAATGTGCTGATTTTTGAGAGGATTGTCTAGGTCATTCCAGTTTATAGTCCTCATGTTAAAATCTCCCACGATGCATGTGTACGCATTGTGGTTGTCATGGTAAGAATTACAGTTACTAATAAAATGTTCCAACATTGATTTAGAGACCGGTGGTGGCAGGTACACTGCACAAAGATCAAGACGGCGGAGCTGTCTCGAGCGCTCGCACGGTATTTCTACAGACACCCATAGATCCTCACAATTACTTTGTCTATTCAGTAATCTTTTTGAGGCTAGTTTTTTAGATACTGCAATCAAGACACCTCCGCCATCCCTATCCCAGTGGTAGCCCGAGCTTTCCCTGTCTCTTCTATAAACCAAATACCTATCGTCGAACAGTTCTTTATTGCATATACTATTATTAAGCCAAGTTTCTGTCAGAATTAGAATATCGTAGTTACATGTTGCTATTTTACATAGAAAATCGTGCGTTTTCGTACGCAGGCCTCTTACATTTTGATAGTAAATCCCAATATTAAACAAGCTGAATTTTGTTTATGCAATACCATTAACATGCATAAAAGCTTCTACAAAGTTAAACTTATTTCAATCTATCCAAAGTTGCTAGATTTTTTATCACTATATATTCCGAGGTAACGTCTTTACGCATTAAAATACGGCCACTTCTGATCCACACAAATTGGAATCCTAATTCTTTAGCTTTGGTTCTTGCTGCGGCGTGGATTTCCTTGTTGCTCGCCGATAGATGCTCCATTACGTAGATAGGTTTTTTAGGTCCCGCCAATCCAATATGAGAAGAGTTCAATTTGTTCTGACTGTTTTTCTTGTTGAAGTTGATTGAAGCTGCCAAAAATTGATCACGGACGGAGCCTTGGGGAGTTAAACTGAGTCACGATTGATCGAGGCCTCGGAGACTCACGGTGTACTTTGGCAATTCGTGTGCAGCTTAAAATATCATTGTCTGTAATGGCGCAGCCTATGACAGACCCCAGCTGTTTTGTCAGGCTGATGACATTCTCTGTTTTGCTTTCGGGAACACACTGAATCTCAATATTGTTGGATCTGGAATATTGTTCCATCTGGTTTAGGCGATTCGTGAGTTTGACAATGGCGTTGGACATTAGATCATTTTTGGTTTCAAGTTCCTTTATTGTTTGTGCAGATCTTTTGGCTTCCGAAATAGCAGTTTCATATTGACTGTTCATGAAAGACATAGCCTCGTTTACTTCCTTCAACTCTTTCCTGATTGATTTAAGCTCTGAGTTCATATTAGCATTCAATTGCGCAAGCATGTCTTTCATTGCAGTTTTTATTACTGCCTCTACTATATCTTGTACATCATCTTTAGTTAACGTACTAGGGTTGCTAATCGATGGTGACGATGTGGCCAGTCTTTTTCTGGCACGTGAGGTTACATTTTCTTCCGGTCTGGTGGGGGACTCATTACTTTCGGTGATTTCTTCTAAAGGTGAAGATTCTGATTCGGCCATATTAATTAATTAATTAATAAAAACCTTTTTTTTTTAGTTTAATTGATAGCGCACACTAAAAAACGCCCGCACCAAGAAGTGCACACTAACAAAGGCCCACGCCGAGTGAGTGACTCGGAGTCCGCGACCAAAAGGTCTTAAGTGCGCGGATAACGGCGTCACTTACGCGTTTGCGTCAAGGGCGCCGTTCTCGGCGTATGGTTGGGTATATTAGCAAAAAAGTTCACTTATTATTTCTTAAGATAAGTCTTATTTGTAATGTTTTTGTGTAATTTCTTCCACTCACAGTTAGTATGTGTGTCCAAAAACAATTTTATCACCAACACTGAACCGAGAACAATTTAAAACTTTATAAAAACTATTTATTACTGCGGAGCGATATAAAAGCATGTACAGCGCGAGGGTAGCAGTGACCTTTTGTACTAACATCATAAACAACAATTTTTGTTTATGACTTTTAAAAGTTTATCATTAGTATTTTAGTTCATCAGATGTTCATAAAGAAATAAAACTATTTAAATTGAACGGTTTAAATATTACAAAGTCTCTAACAGCCTGTATAAATGAATAAAAATTAAAAAATTATAACGATGTTTTTATTTTTGTTGCAAAAAATTTTTTTCCGTTGTATCCGTGGAAAAATTCATATTTCCGCCAAATGTCCGGGATTTTTGCCATGTTTGTCCGGCATCGGCAAATTAGGTGATGGCAGCCCTAAACCTGGGGCTGTTTCATTCACATTTGTAATGTAACCGTTTGAGACCGAATAAACACTTCTTTTTTATATGGCTAACTAATCCATAAACACACCAAGATACAATTTAACAGTAATATTGACCGCTGGGTTCACTGAAGCGCTACCTAACTGCATTACAGCTTACTGCAGTTAACTTACTATGGAGTGGTTATCTGTTACAGCATAACTTTTGTATGTATGTAATTATCTTCATGGGTTTTGGTTTAGTAATTAGCGGTGTATTTTATGATAAGAAGCTATATGGATTGACTTGACAGCTCCTAATAATAAAGAAAGAAAGAAAAAAGAAAAGAACGGAAAAATGAAAAGAAAGAATAGGAAGAAAAGAGAAAGAACCTGCGACATGTGGAAGGTGAGGACGCCGTGAGGTCTTTCCAGCCACTCCTCAAAGAGGTGACTTAACGCCATAATTATGACGTGCCCGGCACTGGGTTGCGACAGTCACTGTCGACATTCCACCATGATTCAACAGACATGAGATCCCGCCAGAACGCTGTCCGCCATGCCGCGACTTGTCGCGGCAGCGGAGTTTCGCCCCGGCGTTGCAAATCGTGCATTCTTGAAAGGACTGTTGCCTCCAAATCCCATGGTGGCAGGCCAGCATGGGATTTGGTAAGAAAGAAAGAACAAAAAGAAAAGAATCAAAGTTTGATTTTAGAATCTGCAACTAATCTGTTGCTAAATACCTCAGGGAAATTTATCTTCTAGTTTCAAATAGTTTCGGTTACAGACATTAGAATTTTAAAGTTATAAAAGTAAAATAAAAATAGCAAGATTTTGCTGCCGCTATAACAACAAATACAAAAAAAAAAAACAGAATAATATAAATATTTAAGGGGGCTCCCATACAACAAACGTGTTTTTTTTTTTGCCGTTTTTATAGATAATGCTACGGAACCCTTCGTGCGCGAGTTCGCTTGCACTTGGCCCGTTTTTATTTTGGATATAATAATATAAATATAATATAATAATGTAACGGAGCAGTGGTGGCCAAGCGGTAACGGCCCCGACTTACGAGTTGTAGGTCGCGGGTTCAAACCCAGCCAGGCGCATAACTTTGTGTAATTTATTTCATCACCACTGCTCTCAAAACGGTGAAGGAAAACATCGTGAGGAAACCGGCATGTCCTAGAACCAAAAATTCAAAGACATGTGACATTCACCAACCCGCACTGGGCCCGCGTGGTGGATTACGGCCCATTCCTTCTCCTAGATAGAGGAGGCCTAAGTCCCAGTAGTGGGAACATTTAAAGGCTGATTATGCTAATATAATAATACAATAGGTACTGTGGCAACCGTGTATAGGTTCCACTACTAATTACTAACTTGCAAAACTGGCATGTTAGACTTTTAAGGTTTACGTAATAAAAAGTTTAGTTAGAACTGACGTTCGAGAGAAGAAAAGAGAGACGTCAAGGAACGTCCACATATATATTTTATAAGATATGAAAAATATGGAATGAAAGAGCTATAAACTAAATAATATTAACATATAGAAGAAATAAAGCCTTTCATTTGAGCCTTCCTCCTCACAACTACTTATCAAACAACGCCGTCTAGTCCCAAACTAAGCAGAGCTTGTGTTATGAGTACTAGACAACTGATAGACATACATATATTTCTAAATACATACATATTATAGATAAATTACACCCAGACACAGAATAAATGATCGTGCTCATCACGCAAATATTTATCCTGGGTGGGAATCGTACCCACAACCTCGGGCATAGCAGTCAGGGCCACTAACAACTAGACCAGTCAATTAGTAGTATATTATCTGAGAGTTTAGGTTACTGTCACAGAGCTCCATAACAACCATATATAAATACGTGGCAATAGAAGAAAATCTATAATAAACACACACGTAAAGATGTTATAGGCTTGGCAAATATGTGGGTTAGGTTACCGTTACAAGTGTCCGCGCGTGTGAGACCCGTGAGCGTGATGGATTTGCTGATATTGAAACAACACTATCTATTAGTGATGCTTATTAACTTATTGAGTAGCGTAATTAGAGACACAATAGAAAGACAATGGCGCGTTAACGCCGGCGTTATTGCGGGGATCAACAGCTTACACGAGAGGACACGAATCTAGGACGTGAATTCTAAAAAAACTGGGCAAGTGCGAGTCGCACGACAGGTTCCGTACCATCTGTCTATAAATATATAAAAATGAATACCAATTTCCCTTGGTCACGCCATCACGCGTGAACGGCTGGACCGATTTCACTATTTTTTTTTTGTTGTTTGTTATTGTCAGGAGAAGAATCTTATGAAAGAAAAAAATAAAAAAGTTGGTAGTAGGGTAGAGTAGGGTAGGGTAGGGTAGAGTAGGGTAGAGTAGGGTAGAGTAGGGTAGAGTAGGGTAGAGTAGGGTAGAGTAGGGTATAGTAGGGTAGAGTAGGGTAGAGTAGGGTAGAGTAGGGTAGAGTAGGGTAGAGTAGGGTAGAGTAGGGTAGAGTAGGGTAGAGTAGGGTAGAGTAGGGTAGAGTAGGGTAGAGTAGAGTAGAGTAGAGTAGAGTAGGGTAGAGTACGGTAGGGTAGAGTAGAGTAGAGTAGGGTGGAGTAGGGTAGAGCGAATAGAATAGTCAGTTGACGGGAGCAAAGCCGCGGGCAAAAGCTAGTCTATATCAAAATACAGGCATTTCTTGCCTAGTTTGGGGTCCAATTGGTCTCAACTAAGTATATGTACCGACTAAACTTAAAGATATTAACAATTTTGTACACAAGATTCTGTTCAGTCTATATTTACTATGCATCTACCTATAACCCGAGATTGTTTAGCTCTTGTGTGTTAATTGGATGTTTTTGGATCAAATAAAATTTATTTATTATTTATTTATATATAAAAGCGAAATACCACTTACTGATTAATCAAAAGAAAAGAAGAGGGAAGTAAGTTTTACTGGACACAACAACACACTAGTGAAAAATTATAATATTAAAAATTTAGCCTACACTGATGACGTACTAGCTGTATGAGAAAACTTTATTGACGTTGTGCAACCTCTAAATATTAACTGATTATGGTGATTTTTGGTATAAGAACACTGTGTATTAGTGGTATCAAGAATCCGAGCGAAGTCAAAAACCGAAAATCTTAAAAACATGAAACACCCATATACATGTGTAGGCGCTGGCTTGCGGACAGCGAGCAATGGGTAGCTCGCCGTCCGACCGTCCGGTAACCGTCCGGACCGAGCCCAAGTTGTCGACGGCGCGTAGTGTTCCACGCGCGCCTCATGGAGATGTCAGCAAAACTGTAGGGGCCTAGCAGGGTCGAAGCCTACTGGGGCCATGGGTGATGCTAAAGAGAACCCCGGAGCCCTGGAACGAAGGCAAAGAAGGAACAGGAGTGGGTTTTTAGTCAGTAAAAGTCTGACACTATCTCTCGCGGGGGATGTCATTGAATGATTTTGCCACTGAAAAAAAAACCCATATAAATGTATTATTTATATTTATTGATTTATATTGGTTGGCAACCTTACTTATAACGGAAACAAATGGAATCGGAACTTGGAAATAAACGAAATACAACAGAACACTAACCTACTGCAATTACTAACATCTAATAAATTAGTAGTTCCTCAGAATAAATACGAAACGCAAGTAAATAAAATATCCAGCAGTCACGCGATCTTCATCAAACTAATAACACGAACCCGACCAATGTCTTTCAAGAGTTTAAATTTAGGTTATTGAGGTTATAATAATAATAATAATATTCCACAACTATCACACAACGCCGTCTAGTCCCAAGCTAAGCAGAGCTTGTGTTATGGGTCCTAAACAACTGATAAACATACTTATATATTTCTAAATACATACATATATAGATAAATTACACCCAGACACAGAACAAATGATCGTGCTCATCACACAAACATTTGTCCTGGGTAGGAATCGAACCCACGACCTCCGGCATAGCAGTCAGGGTCACTAACCACTAGACCAACAGGCCAGTCTAAAATATTCTAGTATCCGCGAGTGCAGGCTAGTAGGTGCAAGCCCTACTCCTGAGCCGAAGGTCCAGGGTAGGAATCCCAGTTCAGCGATGGAGAATAGGTTTTTATTTATTTATAAACTAGCTGACCCGGCGAACTTCGTACCGCCTAATAGTTACCTATGTTGTGTTAGCTAAACTGTCAAAGGATAACGCCATCTACTGGTATTACCATAAAACAGCATAATTCATTTTAAAATGACATTTTATCAACGAACATCACTTTGTTGTCCGTGTGTCTGTCCGTCAAGACCCGATTCGGGAATTTAACGTAGTTTGTACGGAACCCTCAGTGCGCGAGTCCGACTCGCACTTGCCCAGTATTTATATATATAGATTTATTTAAACTTCATGTACAGTAGTGCTACATAGGCGGACTTAATGCAACAAGGCATTCTCTACCAGTCAACCTTTTTTTTTTTCGGTGGGAAAATCATCTAATGACAAATCCCGCTCTTGGGCGGATCGAGAGATAGTGTCAGACTGTTACTGACTAAAAACCCACTACTGTTCCTTCGTTGCCTTTCGTACCAGGGCCGAGTCTTTCTTTCAAAATCAGACCCTTGGCCCCAGTAGGCTTTGACCCTGCTGGGCCCCTACGGTTTGCTGAGTGCTGACATCTCCTTGAGGCGCGGTACGCGGTCCGGTAACCGTCCGAACCGAGCCCAAGTCGTCGACGGCGCGTACTGTTCCACGCGCGCATTCGACAACGAAGGAACAGGAGTGGGTTTAAAGTCAATAAAAGTCTGACACTATCTCCCGAGAGCGGGGGATGTCATTAGATAATTTTCCCACCGAAAAAAAAAAAATCTCACACGGAAATCGCATTAAAGTTTTCACTGGGTAATTAATTTCTTTACGCAAGATTAACATGGACATAACTTTGATCATATCTTAATTAGGAGAGATTTGAAAAGATTTTTCCTTGTTGTATAATAATAATGTTTTACATAACAACCTAAATGCGTATCATCAAACATAATAAGTTCGTAAAGATAAAAAATCACAGCACCGGAAGTCTCATACTTACTATTACTCGTATGTACTAGCTGACCCGGCGACAGGGGCGCCGACTCCGTGGGTGCTCGGGGGCTCGAGCACCCATGAGAAATAAACAGTGCGTGCCGAGCACCCCTGAGAATAGACATCAAGAAACAGATCAGGAGCCCAAGTCTGCTATTTTTATAAATTCGTCATTCCAACACGATCCCATTGTCATTTTGCTAAAAGTTCGTAATCTGCTAATTCATAATAATCGATCACTGATCGGTCAGTGGTCTCGTAATAGAGTTTTGGTAGAATGACAATATCGAGCTTATTAAAAGCAATGACTGCACAGTGACGTTCTAATGGCAGGTCACTGATCAAAGGAACTGTCAAAATTTTAGCAGATTACCGCATACGTCAGACATTCATTTATCAATATTCACGAGATTACCATTCTATGCCATTTCTTTCAAGGAGTGTCAGTGGTTGATCATTGGAAAGTCATAATGACGCCATTATATTAATAGATTACCAAACTTGTCAAAATCAACAATTATGAAATCAATGATAGACCATTCTGACACTATTGTAATATCAGACTTGAGGCCCAGTAATCGCCTGTTAGGTTACGTATAAATTATAATATTTCTTGATACCAAAAACTATAATAGTTTCTTTTTTTTTAAATGGTTTCATTTTATATTTTTATCAAACATAATTAGTAATTAAGTACGCAGTATGTAAGTAGGACATTTATTTATTAGTCGGTCTATCAGTGTACATCTCTCTTCTCAAACTTCGCCACTTTTTCGAGTCCATCGAATGAGCATGAGCACCCATGAGGTTTTCTAAAAGCCGGCGCCCCTGCCCGGCGAACTTCGTACCGCCTGATATAGTCAACCGTTTGCGATGAAACAAAGCCTAAGTAATTAATATATCAAGTTCAAGCCTTGAGCACAGGCGTAGGGTAGCCAGCCATTCGGTGTTTTACAGGATGCATTTTGGAGAGTGTGCGCGGGAATTGCATGACTTGATTCCGCCATCTCCTTTCTACCTTCGGACAACCCGACGAACGGCGAGTATCCACTCTTACGTTGTTGAAACGTCTACGGTCTGGACGTACAACGAGTGACTGGAACATCTTGCCTGCTGCGGTCTTCCCGCCGATTATAATTTAGGTGTATTCAAGGCTAGAGTGTATCTTAATAAACTAGTGCGCCTCACCATCAACGATTGCATCACTGCTTACCATCAGGTGGGATCACAGTCAAGCACTAGTTATAAACTACAATAAAAAAAAAGTTACACGCTATTTTAATGTATAAAAGTTAACTACATCGATTTCGTACATTTTACGTGATGCGCGCACAACTAAAAGCTTCTACAGATTTATTATATGTATAGATTAGCTAGCAGCTGATTTCAGGAGCGAAGACACGAGAAAAACTCGTGTTAGCTCCTGAAAACACGGGGGATTTTTTCACTAGGTTCATATAATAACTGAAAAATAAAAATGAAATATAAATTTTTAGGGTTATAGAATAAAATCGCTTTATTATTATTCAAAGTCAAAAGTATTTATTTCACATAGGCCTAAATGGGCACTTATAAAACGTCAGAAGCTAGTGCACGGTTCCAAATTGGTCGTTTCCTATGGAGAAGAACCGGCAAGAAACTCCATGGTTATATTATACTATAAAGTCACATAGGAAATAAAATTCAAAATCCCGGGACAGCTTCTAATGTTGTACAAAGCACAGGTCCGATAGTGTGTGGAGTATTGCAGCCACATATGCTCTGGCAGCTTTGGACTCAGTGGAAAGGCATGCGAAGTGACCAATTGGTGATCCAGATTTAGTTAAGTCAAATCTACGAAGCCTGAAGCACAGGCGTAGGGTAGCCAGCTATCCCGGTTCATGAGATACAGCTTGGTGACAGACGGACGGACAGCAATAGGTTAAAAACTCCCAATAAAATTGTAATTTTTTATATTTTAATTGTAAGTTTTCTACTATTGCAGCAGACGCATGATGTTTTGCTAGTAAGTACATAGTAATCTCACAAATACTTCTTACTTCTCATTAAAATCGCGCAATGGACGTAAAAAAACGAAAGTGCTCCTCTTTGGCAGTGAAAGTAAATAAATTCCAATTTGTTAGTGCTGCTGCACTTACACGTAATTGAGGCATTTCTTTGTTAGCATAACAAAACGCTTGTTGCCCGAAGAGGTGGGCAGAAGTAATAATTCGTTTATTTTTCTCACCACAATATCACAGAAATTACAAAACTAAGACAATGACAATAGACAATAATTGGGTTCATACTGTGGGAGACTGGTGCCTAAGGTAGAAGTGAAGAGAAGTGACAAGTATGAAGATCCAAGGCGAGAGTGAATAGGCTCTTAATAAACTAGTACGCCTCACCATCAATGATTGCATCACTGCTTACCATCAGGTGGGATCGAAAGAAAAGGAAAGAAATGAAAGAAAGAAAAATATTTAATCGATCGCAGTCAAACAGTGGTTTATATCAATTTAAAAAAAAAATGTTCCAGTTAGGTTAGTTACGAGAACAGGACCGTTCATTGTGGCGACAATGAGGATCAATCACATAATAGCAAATCCAATTTTTACTAAGTACATCGTATGTGTAATAATCACTGCAATAATTTACTGAACATTAATTTTTTTTTAATTATTTAAATCCGTCAAGAAATTGTGGATTTATTAAAGTTTTTCTGAACGGCTACTTGGACCTTAATTCGGTCTTCGTCATAATTATTATATTTTAAAATATAACAACTTCGTCGGTAGTCATATTTTTGAGCCGTTTGGGGTTGAGACTCTTGGGCCGTGGGGTCCGAGTGCTCAAGCACTTTTTAAAGAATTATCCAAACGCTTAGTTGACACTTCGCGTGACCAAAGGGCTGGCTTTTACCTCGGTCAGAGATTAAGCATTGCCATACAACGTGGCAATGCCGCCAGTCTTTTGGGCACACTTCCAGTCGACAGCGATACGGAGGAATTTTTTGACGCCATATTTTAGGTAGGAGTTATTGTGATATTATGTAATTTTAATTAGTTAAGTGTTTTTTTTTTGCTACTTGGATTATTATATTTTAAGTTCTCTTGATGATTTGATATTTTTCATAATATTTATTAGTTTATAGCATATATATGTATTTTATTATTTTAAATAACTTATTTTATTTTTTCTATTTGAAGTATTTTTTCATTGTGCAGTGTTGTCTTATAAAAAAGGTATAGGAATAAAACTGAAAACAGTAAATTTGTTGTTACGTCACAAAAACAAATGTCAATTCGACCGAGGGAATTGAACTATTTACATAATATATAGATAAGTTTGTACGGAACCCTCAGTGCGCGAGTCCAACTCGCACTTGCCCAGTTTTTTTTTTTTGCCTGATAGGGGTAAGGCCCCTGTGCATACACCCATGACTTGTTAAAATGTCAGGCGTGAGAGCGAGAAAGAGGGATGGATCTTTACACCTCTATATAGCTCCATCTCTTAAACAGTTCAGCTTAGATCGTAACATACACCACATTAACAGCTCATGGTAGAGCCTCAGATCGATTGAAATGAAGATAGTTCCAAGTCGTTTAAAACAGAAAAAACCGGGCAAGTGCGAGTCGGACTCGCGCACTGAGGGTTCCATACAAACTTACCTATGAAAACAGTTCAATTCCCGAATTAAGTTATGAACATTTTTCCGAATCGCAAAACAGTTTTTTTTTGTGACGTAACTGCAAATTTACAGTCTTCAGATTTTTTTCCTACACTTGTGCTATGAGACCTTGCTTCATACCAAATTTCAGGATTCTAGGTCAATGGAAAGTACCCTATGAATTTTGATCTCCCTTGAGAGTGTCAAAATACACGTTTTTTGCGACATAAACGGCCATCTTTTTTTTCGTTAACTTAGAAGTTTGATTTTTTCACGGCTTCAAGGGACCGCAGACCTAAGTATATGGTTTTAATTTCAACTCGATACCTCCACACGTTCCCGAGATAAAGGATAGAAGAAGGACAGACAGACTGACAGACAGCAGACAGATAGGCAGACGGACGGACAACAAAGTGATCCTAAAAGGGTTCGGTTTTTTCCTTTTGAGTTACGGAACCCTAAAAATTACCTACCTTAATAAAAACAGCGTCTTGCTCAGACTTCGAGAGCAATCGTCTAAAACCGAAATGGTTGGGTAAATGACCCCAAGACCTTGACGGCACGATGGCGATGAAGTGAACAGCCTTGATCGACACAAGGTTTTATTATAAGAGCTTGCATCACTAGGAAGTTGTTGTATGCTTTTATTATTGGAAACTTATTTTAAAGACGACACGGTTAGCGTTGACGAGGTAATACATATATGGAATATTATAAGGATCACTAGCACAAAGTAATGTAGCAACAAGAGGGCAAGAAGCTAATTGGTGATCCAGATCTGGTTAAGTCCAATCTACAAAGCGTTTTGAGCACAGGCGTAGGGTAGCCAGCCTTTCAGTGTTTTACAGGATGCATTTTGGAGAATGTGCGCAGGAGAGCATTAGTGGCCGAGTGGTAATGGCCCCGACTTACGGAGTTGTAGGTCGCGGGTTCAAACCCAGCCAGGCGCATACTTTGTGTAATTTATTTCATCACCACTGCTCTCAAAACGGTGAAGGAAAACATCGTGAGGAAACCGGCATGTCCTAGAAACAAAAATTCGAAGACATGTGACATCCACCAACCCGCACTGGGCCCGCGTGGTGAATTACGGCCCATTCCCTCTCCTAGAGAGGAGGCCTGAGTCCCAACAGTGGGAACATTATAAGGCCGACTATGCTATGCTATGCGCAGGAATTACATGATTTGATTACACCATCTCATTTCTACCATCGGACAACCCGACGAACGGCCAGTATCCACCCTTACGTTGTTGAAACCTCTACGGTCCGAACCAAGCGTTTCGCCTTGTCGTTTATACCGCGTACATCGAGGGACTGGAACAATTTGCCTGCTGCGGTCTTCCTGTCCGACTATGATTTAGGTGTCTTAAAGGCTAGAGTGAATAGGCTCTTAATAAACTAGTGCGCCTCACCATCAACGATTGCATCACTACTTACCATCAAGTGGGATCGGAGCCAAGCACTAGTTTATATAAATTAAAAAAATCGTGAGGTGCTTGAGGAGTGGAAAGATATACCACGGCTATCAGGACAATCCAAGGAAGGCTAGCTGGGAGCTGAGCTCCCGCTTTAGCCTCAGTGGTTGTTTTTTTATAACCACCTAGAAAGTGGCCTACGTCATTCAGACGCTCGATAATAATTGAGGCTGACTTAGTAATTTAGAAAGCTATGTAGATTTTTTATTTTAGAAGTCATTGGACAAAAAACAAAAGTAACTGACGCTCTTACGCAAGCCCTAAAATTGAAATGGCAATGGGCTGGCCACGTATCACGCTACAAAGACGGTAGGTGGACAGCCAAAACTACAGTGTGGAAAGGGCCAGAAGGGAAAAGAAGAGTAGGCAGACCAAAAAGAAGGTGGGCTGACGATATAACTGATACAGCAGGAAATGATTGGCAAAATTTAGCTAGTGACAGGGACAAATGGAAGGAACTGGAGGAGGCCTTCACCCGTGGAGGGGCCCATATCCCAACGAACCTACTAACCTAGATAATAAGGATAAACTACTAACAAATTAGAAATGAAAATAGTACTTAGAAGTAAACTTTATAATGTTATGCTAATGGTAATGGGAAATAAAGGCTTTTTTTATTATTATTTATGTAGATTTTAGACTCGAATCATACTATTTAAAAGAAGTCTGTTTAAATAGGACCCTTATATACTACCACTAGCTTCTGCCAGCGGCATCGCCCGCGTGAAAGTCGGTTTCTCCATACAAACTTTGGACCCCCGTTTCATCCCCTTTTTTTTTCCGGTGGGAAAATCATCTTATGACATCCCCCGCTCTTGGGCGGGGCGGGAGATAGTGTCAGACTTTTACTGACTAAAAACCCACTCCTGTTCCTTCGTTACCTTTCGTACCAGGGCCGAGTCTTCCTTTCAGAATCAGACCCTTGGCCCCAGTAGGCTTTGACCCTGCTGGGCCCCTACAGTTGCTGACATCTCCTTGAGGCGCGCGTGGAACAGCACGCGCCGCCGACGACTTGGGCTCGGTCCGGACGGTTACCGGACGGTCGGACGGCGACCCACCCATTGCTCGCCGTCCGCAAGCCCGCGCCTACGGTGGCCGGAAATCGGGATCGGAATCCCGGCGGCCCGTTTCATCCCCTTAGGGGTTGAATTTCGAAAATCAGTTCTTAGTAGATGTCTACACCCTATAAGAAATCTACCCGCTAAATTTTAAGTTTGTAGGTGTTATAGTTTCTAAGATTTCGTGATTAATCAGTGAGTCATCATCATCATCATCATTTCAGCTGAAAGACGTCCACTGCTGGACATAGGCCTCCCCCAAGTGCCGCCACAATGAACGGTCCTGTGCGTCTCGCTTCCATCGGACTCCCGCAACCGTTACCAAGTCATCGATCCAGCTTGTAGGAAGCCTTCCAACGCTACGTCTACCGGTACGTGGTCGCCATTCCAGAACCCTTCGGCTAAGAACTCACGGAGCGGTTTTCACCCGCGCCCGCCGCGGTAGAGGAAACAGCTATTTTATTTCAAAACTCACGAAACCGCAGATTTACGCGGTTACGCAGCCGCTGCGGTTGCGATTTTTGCCCGCACACCTGGCGGGCGATTGCCGCAAGACATGCGGTTGCAAGACGGACGGTGAAATGATCGGTGCCCGGTCGCCCGCCAACCGATCGCAAAGCGCGCGGGCGCCACCCGCCGAGGCTGCGGGTAACCGCGGCCCGCGCGATTTTACTAGTTGCCCGCCGGTACAGCGGGAGCCGCATACAACCGCGTACACCGCGGGCGTAAAACGCGTCGTGAAATGTGCTTTAATTTTTTATATAAATATTTGCATTCTACAGAAGCTGCGGGCCCGCAACCGCAGCGGACGCGGGCGAAAATCGCTCCGTGAGTTCTTAGCCTTCGGCCCCCACGGCCATCCGTTCTGCGAGCAATGTGCCCTGCCCATTGCGACTTGAATGAGTCGAATCAGTGAGTGGTATTTCGCTTACATATAATTATATAGATTATTAGATGATTACCAAAAACAATCCACATTTGCATAACAGCATCACACGACCCAATATCTTAATAGCCTGCTCGTTAGCTGCTAGTGTCGTGAACATGAAAGTGTTTCTATGGCGTAACAACTCGAAAACTGATGTACTAACGTCACCAAATTAGTCAGAACATCTTACTTAACTCAGCCGTGAGTAACAAGCTCCGGTCTAGACTTTGTTGATAATGAAGTAAATAATTTAAGTGTCTTCAAGGCTAGAGTGAATAGACTCTTAACTAGTGCGCCTCACCATCAATGATTGCATCACTGCTTACCATCAGGTGGGATCGCAGTCAAGCACTAGTTTATATCAATTTAAAAAAAAAAGTATGTCGGCGAATATGAAAATTTTGCGATAATAAGACATTCAATTGATTCCTTAGTACCGGAGTGGAGTGAATCGCAGTGACGTCGTAAACGTCACATCAGCGGGTTCGTTTGGAGGGGCGACATTTACGGATGGTAGTCTTGGGAATGTGTCGGAGTTCGGACGCTCCTAACGAATTAACTGGTTCTCTCGGATTACGATACACCTAAGTCTGTAATTGCCAAGTTATGATTGTGAAGTGAATAAAATAACAATTTTAATTCTACATTATGATCCCTCTACCAGAAAACCTTACCTATGGCGGCTGTACAGCAAATTTATCACTGTTGCCTTGAGAACCTATAGTTTTACATCAATCCGAGAGAAAAAATAAATAAAAGTAAAAGAGAACTTACCATAAACAACTTGTATAAAGATCAGAAGCATCATGGCAGTGATGCTCCTCGACCGCCATTTTATGACGGTAGCCATCTTGTTTTGGCGCGAAACTATGCGTTGACCATTTCACATTATTGTTCACATCACTCAAACTTGCACTTTGTTTCGTTGTGTTTAGGTTGATTTTTGGTTGTTGATCACATTTATTTGATGTTAGACCTGTAACAAGAGAATAATCTGGTTATTCAGTGATATTGTTAAAATAAAGCCTAATGTATGTAGTAGGTAAGTAGTAGGTAACCCCAGAAGACCTAGTCGAATGTTTCATCAGCCAGGGTTGTTCCATAGAGGTTCCACAGTCCCAGGAGTGTTGATCCCGTGCCAGCACCCACAAGGGGTACTTAATAATAATAATAATAATCTGTGGCCCGCCTGTCAAGCTGTCAGTCATATTTTTTCAATTTTATTTAAAATATTAAATCATGATAACAATAGTGCAAATAAGACTAGATAAAACAACGAAAAATACGTATCAATCATAATTACAATTCATAATGCAACAATAACATCCGAAAATGACTATATACAAACCATGAAATATGACAAACTGATATGCTGACTAGAAGCCGGGCAAAGAAAGCCAACACACACCCAACATCTTCGGGTTCGTCGCTCAGCTCCGCCTCGCAGCCGCCGGGACCAGCGCCAACCGTGAGTCCAGAGATTCCGGTCGCTGCAATTGCGTCGAGCTCGAGCGACGAATATTTCTCGCCGCCAACGACACCACCACCTGCGCGTCGGCGAGGAAGAGGCCGACCTCCGGCCAGTTTGGGACCTCGAGGCCCACCGGCCTCTGATAGGGTCCTCGCTGCCGGTGGTAGTGTGCAGCGCATGCGATGGACACAATCCAATAACGAAAATGTCATGCGCTCATACTTTGGGACTACAGAGTGGGGAAGTAACCTGACTGCGTACCGTGGTCGGATGCTCTCTCTGTTTCAGGTGCTTGAGCCAGCTGTCAACGTTTCGGCCCAACGACTATCGGATCAGGTGCGGGTCATCCAGCGTAACCGTATGCTGGATGATGCCGTACTTGATAGACTTCGCCTCGAATCACGGAGTAGCCGTGTCTCACCTACTTCGCCACAGGCCGCGGTGCAACTGCAATCCAATGTTTCACTGCGACCCGACCACGTTGGAGAGGATGATGATGACGGGGCTATATCCGTGAGTAACCAGTGCAATGTACGTTTGAGGAGCGCTTTGGAGGATGCATTCCGAGAGTACCGCTTCACACCGGCTGAGCTTAGACCTCGATTACCTCGTTTACCCATGCATAAGAAAAATAGGGCGCTGGTGTGTGCTCTGGATTCGCAGCTATCAGCGGCAGCGAAGACCTTACTGATACCCACTCGATCTTGTATTGTGCTGCTGTAGCGGCATGTCGTGTAGCTCGAGTCAAGTTTCCTAACAGTGACCGAGTTACACGACCAGCTGTACCAGCTTGGCAGTGCAGGATCGAGCGCCGTATTGGTGAGGCCAGAGCACTCATCGGCAAGCTTATCTGCTTCAGGGAGGGCAACACTCGCCCTAGGGTGATGCGCTTTGTGAGGCGGGCGTTCTCGGGGACAAATATCAGTCCTCGAGATTATCTACCCCATATTACAGAGCGTATCGACTTCCTGAAGCAGAAGGTCTATGCATGGGCAAACCGTATTCGACGGTACAAGCGGCGAGTGGAGCGGTACACCCAGAATCGCACGTTCCAAAGAAACGAAAGGTGGGTTTATAGGGCTTGGGAGCGACCGGACCAAGGTGTGATTGATACGCGCCTACCGGATGATGATGCCATGTGTTCATTTTGGCGCAGAGCATCTGGTCGGTGCCTGTCAGTCACACCGAGGGTGATTGGACTCGGGAGATCGAGCGAACGTGCGATCTTATACCAGAAATGGAGCCAATTACCATCAGCCCCCAGGACGTAGCTCGTGCAGTCCGTCCGTTGCCTAACTGGAAGTCTCCAGGACCGGACGGGCTGCACAACTTCTGGCTTAAATGGTTTCAAAGATCGCATGCTCGCTTGGCATCCCAATTCCAATCTGCCTTAGAGTCAGGGTCGCTGCCCCAGTTCCTTACGACAGGAATAACCCACCTGCTCCATAAATCGGGTAGTACTGCGGAGCCTAAAAATTATAGACCGATCACGTGCTTGCTGACGGTCTATAAAGTTCTTACATCTATTCTGAGAGCCAAAATTAATAGTCATATTGAGACAAACTCCATCATGTCTGCTTCTCAGAATGGATGTAGGAACGGGTCCTGTGGTACTAAGGAGCTCCTCCTCATTGATGTTGCCATTAGCCAACAGGTTCGTCGTTCTCGAAGAGATCTGTCGACATGTTGGATAGATTATAAGAAGGCCTATGACTCAGTTCCGCATACATGGCTCATGAGGGTGCTGGAGCTGTATAAAGTTGATGCAACTCTTCGCACCTTCCTGATGTCGTGTATGCGGCAGTGGAGGACGGCCCTTCACTATCCAGGATGTCGACAAATTCGAGAGAGCAGCGAACCGATAAGGATCGAGCGTGGCATATTCCAGGGCGACAGTCTGAGTCCACTGTGGTTTTGCCTAGCTTTGAACCCTCTCAGCACACTGTTGGAGGGTTCCGGCTTAGGTTACCGGTTGAGAAGAGGTGGTCAGGTTATATCTCACCTTCTATACATGGATGATCTGAAACTTTTTGCCTCCAACAACTTGCAACTGATGGAGCTACTGAAGGTAACTGAAACCTTCAGTAGTGCCATCAGGATGGAATTTGGTTTGGACAAATGTGCAGTCATGCATGTGAAGCGAGGGGAGATTATGGAATCCGTGGGTACCCAACTCTCGGATTCCATATACATTAGATCCCTCTGCTCAACCGAAACTTACAAGTATTTGGGTATGTCGGAAGCGTTAGGCATCAATGCTGCTGACATGAAACAATCGTTGAGGGAGCGCTTCTTTGGCCGCCTGAATGAAGTGCTGAATAGCCTTTTATCGGGCGGGAACAAGGTGCGCGCCTTCAATGGTTGGGTCATGCCGGTTTTGATGTACTCTTTCGGCATACTCAAATGGACTCAGACGGAACTCGATGCCCTGGATAGGAGGGTCCGCTCACTACTTACCGCAAATCGGATGCATCACCCACGGTCATCGGTGATGAGGCTGTATATCCCGCGGAAGTGCGGAGGTCGTGGTTTCTTGAATGCTAAGACCCTGCACAACCGCGAGATATGCAGTCTCAGGGAATACTTCCTGAAAACCGACGTGGGGGTGCACCGAGATGTGGTTGCGGTAGACAAAGGCCTCACCCCGCTCTCCTTGGTTAACGAGAACTGGCGCAAACCTACAGTAATGGATACTAATGAACGCAGGGCAGTATGGCAGGGCAAGGAGCTTCACGGGCGTTTTTACTGGGCCTTACATGGGCCCGATGTAGATCTTTTAGCGTCCGTATCCTGGCTGCGCTTTGGTGATCTCTTTGGAGAAACCGAAGGTTTTGTCTTTGCAATTATGGACGAAGTTATGATGACGAACAACTACCGGAAATACATTGTGAAGGACGGTACGGTTGACATCTGTCGGGCATGCCACCGACCCAGGGAATCAATCCGACACATTATTTCTGGATGTTCTCATTTAGCTAACGGAGACTATTTGCATAGACACAACCTTGTAGCCAGGATTATTCACCAGCAACTTGCTCTTAAATACAATCTTGTGGAATCAGAAGTACCGTACTATAGGTATGTGCCCGACCCAGTTCTCGAGAATGGCAGCGTCACATTGTATTGGGATCGATCCATCATCACTGACAGGACTATTGTTGCCAATAAGCCTGACATAGTGGTGATAGATCGACTAGAGCGTCGCACAATGATTGTTGATATAGCGGTCCCTCATGACGAGAACCTCGTGAAAGCTGAGAAAGATAAACAAACTAAATATCTTGACTTAGCTCGCGAGGTTGTCGACATGTGGAAGTGGATAGAGCAGTCATTGTGCCGATAGTCGTAACGGCGAATGGCTTAATAGCTAAGAGCCTCGAACAACATCTGAGGAGGCTCTCATTGGGCAGCTGGATTAAGGGCTTGATCCAGAAAGCGGTACTCCTGGACACGGCGCGCATTGTTAGGAGATTCCTCTCTCAGGAGCCCTGACCACCCGTAGCTTGGACCCTGTTCCCGATGCCGGTGGGCTACTATTTTTTATATTTTTCAATGTTTTTTTATTATGTTTGTTTTTAAGAAATATTTAAAAATGTAAATAATATGTATATATAGAAAATAAATGTAATAATAATAAGATGGAAATTAATAACATTGTTCAGGCAGGGACCATTGACATAGTTCCTAGTAACCAGTCCACAAAACCATAGCCCTATATCTTAGTTTCCCATATGTCCCGGGACTGTAACCGGGAGTTGTCCTTGGATGCACTAGCATAGCATACAGGGATAATCACCGGTTGGTACCACGTTATATTAAAAGCGTATAAGGGGCCTCTGCGAGTTGGTTTCGACTCCTCGTACCCAAACTCCCCAACCACTAGTCCCAAACTAAGCAGAGCTTGGGCTACTAGACAACTGATAAACATACATAGATATTTCTTTAAATAAATTACACCCAGACACAATAAATGAACGTGCTCATCACACAAACATTTGTCCTGGGTGGGAATCGAACCCACGACCTTCGGCATAGCAGTCAGGTCCACTGACCACTAGACCAACAAGCCTGTCAAATAAATAATGGTCCATGCTGGTTGTGGGTCTGTTTGAAGCATCAAGTCACGCATACATTTTTATTGTTCAAGTCAAATTAAAACTTTTAAGGGGAGCCTTTTTAGAATACGCACCGGGTGTTTAAAATGCTAGTTATAGCATTACACGTACTTACGAGTTACGACAGGGCTCCATCAATACAATCGCCACGCGAACAGGGCCTCAAGTCTGCTATTACAATAGTTTCAGAATAGTCTATCATTGATTTCATAATTGTTGATTTTGACAAGTTTGTTAATCTACTAATAAAATGGCGTCATTATGACGATATTCCAATGGTCAACCACTGACACTCCATTGAAAGAAGTGGTATAGAATGGTAATCTCATACATATTGACAAATGAATGTCTGACGTATGCGGTAATCTGCTAAAATTTTGACAGTTCCTTTGATCAGTGACCTACTATTAGAACGTCATTGTGCAGTCCAGGTGCAGTCATTGCTTTTAATAAACTCGATTTTGTCATTCTACCACAACTCTATTACCAGACCATTGACCGATCAATGATCGATCATTATGAATGATCAGATTACGAACTTTTAGCAAAATGACAATGGAAACGTGTTGGAATGACGAATTTATAAAAATTGCAGACTTGGGCCCCAGAGGACATGGTCTCCAGTCATGGACACATACGGAACTGTGGAGAATCGTCTGATATTTTGGGTACACAGCTGTCTTGTGTATATTATCTAGTCTTATAAAGAAATCAAAACATAAATTTGTGTAAAACTAATTTAGTAAAGAACTCTGAAAATCTGCTATTTTACGTGAACTTCGACCCTCCATAATGTACTCATATATAGGGTGACTGGTAATTAGTGTACGATACTTAAACACGTGATTGTGCTCATGATAACCAACAACTTTTACTATGGGAACAAACCTGAAATCGCGAAAAAAAATCAGCTGTTCAGTACATTTATGTTTGCCTAATGTACTGAACAGCTGATATTATTTTCGCGATTTCGGCTTTGCTCCCATAATAAAAATTGTTTGTTATCATCAGCACAATCTCGTGTTTAAGTATCGTACACTAATTGCCAGTCACCCTATATAAAAAAGTAGGTACATCAATAGAAGACTTGCACATTTAATCGAGATTCTGAATAACGACAATTTTTCTGAAAAAACTGTTAAGGGTTTAATTACGGAATTATCGAATGCCAACAGAGTTTTCATGCGTTATCTCTTTTTTTCGCATTGCCTCTTAATCAAACGTGGCGTTGGATTGCGTTAAATGAAGCAATAAACTTTTAAACCATGCTCGATGTTGTCGATAGGCGAGTGGAAAAGGACCCACTTAATAGTTTGTATTGTAACCACTTGTTTTGCTTTGTATACCATCCTTATACCTACGCAATAAAAGTCAAAATCGGTTGAACGGACAGTAAAAAAGGTTGGTTTAAATGTCCAATCTTATTGGGAATGGAGTGTAAAACTATACGGTATATAGATTAAGTTTAGGAGGTCAAGTTCAAGTAGATTCTCATGCAGATAAAATCGTGTTTACAACATTGTTTTCAACTTTCCAAACTGCTAATAGTACGGAAAGCAAAGTGCTAGATTGTTTATCACATTAATGCCCTTTTTAACACGCTTTTATTAGCTTCACTTGTAACTATGTATGTAAGAAAATCTTGGAATCTTAATTTGACCCACTTCCCGGTCTTCGATTAGGATGAAATTTTGCACACGCTCTGAGTTCTGATGACAATACATGACTAGCTAAGAAACGTCATTACAAATCCAATATGGCGGCCTCCCCAAGATGGCGGACTGGCTGTTTGAAATTCAAAAAGAGTAAAGATTACATAAACGCTCCACGCTTTCTTTCATAATAAATCATAGTAAATACTCAATAAAGATTACCTACTTATAACCATTTCGCATAGGTAATTAAGTATTTATCGTTCATCACGCACTGAAATTGTTTATGTTTACCTGCGATCTAAAGAAGATTTGGCAAAGGGAAAACTCTTGAGTCATCAAACTAAATGTCCGAATTATTTTGTAATGTTTAGTGCGTGCTAAAAGCGTGTTTTTTAGTTTTTTAAACTATTATTTTTTTTAAGGTAGGAAATCATCTAATTACTTCTCCCACTCTAGGGCAGAGCGCGAGCGCGTTGTCAGACTTTACTGGCTAAAGCACACATATGTCCCTTCAGTTACCTTTTGTGTTCCCGGTATCCCTTTCAGAAGACCACCCATGGTCCCAGTAAACTTCGGCCAGAGGTCAAAGTATCTCATGTAATGGCCAAAAGTTATATGAGAACCATGCAGATTAGTGTCTGAGAAATCAGAAACGTTTATTTCAAATAGACCAATTACAGGCACTTTTGAATTGTCAAAATGTCAGTCAGTCAAAAAAAAAACAAGTGAAGCAAAATTGCACGTTCCAAAGCGTAGATCTCTATGGAGAAGAACGTGCAATAAACTCCATGGACACTCTTTTAAATCATATTATGAGTTACATAAATCTTGGTTACATATTTCTTGTCGCTTCTAATATGTGAGCACAATGTAGATAAGTAATAAAAATTAAAAAAAAAAGGATTAAAAAATAGAAATTAAATTAAGCCAATGGCAGCTAAGAGATGGTCTTTTGAGGAAATTACCATACAGATTTGAGTGGACCTGTCCAGTCAGTGCAAGCATTTGTCAGTATTCGTGTATCTTAAATAAGAATCGAAACGGTATACATATAAATGATCATCATATTCCTGCCCTTGTCCCATCATAATTGGGGTTAGCGTCACACGTTTTTTCTTACTATCAGTAACTTTCTTTTGTTTCATATCACTCCTCACACAATCCCTCCATCTTTAGTACGCACCACACTAGTTTATGAGGAGCCTATTCACTCTAGCCTTGAAGACACCTAAATTATAATCGGACGGGAAGTCCGCAGCAGGCAAATTGTTCCAGTCCTTCGATGGTTCTGATTCATACTATATGACAAGTCTTATCACGGACAGACAGACATGTAAATGATACCACATAAAAAACTTTGACCAACCGGCACACAATAGCCGGTTACCTAATTAAACAAAACGTTATATAGTATGTAGGACAGGTTGTCAATTGAATAATAAACACATAACCGTGTTATCCGCATGTGGTTGAGACTTGAGTCGGTGATCAGCTGTGGTTACTTGTTATTGTGCTTCTGAATGAGGTATTGGTAGGGTTGCCAATGGTTTTAAGAAGAATCTTTGATCTTAGAGAAGTATCAATTTCTGCGGTCTTCCAGTCAGATTATAATTTAGTAGGTGTCTTGAAGGCTAGAGTGAATAGGCTCTTAATAAACTAGTGCGCCTCACCATCAACGGTAGCACCACTGCTTACCAACTGGTGGGATTGCATTGATTGATACATAATTAATGTGAAACAACCTAACACAAAGGGGATAACAGGGGCTTCGTTAGGTTACTTTTAACATTGCAGACAGAAAAAGGAGGTCCCAGTGGGAAGCCTCAATTGAATAATAAACACATAACCGTGCTATGCGCATGTGGTTGAGACTTTAAGAGCCGGTGATCAGCTGTGGTCGCTTGTTGTTGTGTTTCTGAATGAGGTATTGGTAGGGTTGCCAATTGTTCTAAAGAGAAAAAAGAATATATCTGATCTAACAAGGATGAAATTCCATCAACACAACAATCAATCAGAACACCATCTAGTCCCAAACTAATTAAAGCTCGTGCTACGACTTTACGAGTAGGTACTAGACAGCTGATAAACATACTAAATATATTTACATACTTACCTACATATTATAGATAAATTACACCCAGACACAGAACAATTGATCGTCCTCATCACACAGACATTTTTCCTGGGTGGGAATCGAACTCACGACCTCCGGCTTAGTAGTCAGGGCCACTGACCACGGAGTCTGACGAAGGGGATAACGGGGGCTTCGTGGTAGGTTACTTTAAATATTACAGACAGAGACAGAAAAGAGGACCCCACGGGAAGCCTCCGTCCACCCCATCCGAGCCAATAATGTTTTAAAACAAAAATATCAAAACGGTAATCTTTTTTTATTATTATTATATCGTCACCGGAAAGCCAATACTACTTAAACGCCAAAAGGCCATTTTACAATAGAGACATTTTAAGTTTTTTTTTTTACAAAACCATGTCTAACTTTTTTTCTAATTTAGTAATCGAAATACAGTAAAGGCAAAAAATAATTGTGACACTATTATCTACGTACTGGAATCGAAATATTCTGCATATTTAATTTAATTCAGGAGATAGCTGTCACTTAAGTACATATGCTCTGTACTCTTCTTAAGGAGAAAGTACTTATCTTCATAATAATTTTTAAGTGCGGTTGTCGAAAAGTACTGACAAGTCAAGTCCTTTGAAATGTATGAAAGGATAAAGTACTAACACGTATTACGGGTTGATGTAGTCTCAGCTGTGTGACAGTTCAATGATGCACATTGTTAACAAGTGATCATCACTTGAACTGTCAACGGAGTTACGCAATAGCCCCGCAGGTGCAGTCATTGCTTTTAATAAGCTCGATTTTGTCATTCTACCACAACTCTATTACCAGACCATTGACCGATCAATGATCGATAATTATGAATGATCAGATTACGAACTTTTAGCAAAATGACAATGGAAACGTGTTGGAATGACGAATTTATAAAAATTGCAGACTTGGGCCCCAGAGGACGTGGTCTCCAGTCATGGACAAATACGGAACTGTAAAGAATCGTCTGATATTTTGGGTACACAGCAGTCTTGTGGATATTATCTAGTCTTATAAAGAAATCAAAACATAAATTTGTATAAAACTAATTTAGTAAAGACCTCTGAAAATCTGCTATTTTACGTGAACTTCGACCCTCCATAATGTACTCATATCTAGGGTGACTGGTAATTAGTGTACGATACTTAAACACGTGATTGTGCTCATGATAACAAACAACTTTTACTATGGGAAGAAACCTGAAATCGCGAAAAAAAATCAGCTATTCAGTACATTTATGTTTGCCTAATTCGCGATTTCGGCTTTGCTCCCATAATAAAAATTGTTTGTTATCATCAGCACAATCTCGTGTTTAAGTATCGTACACTAATTGCCAGTCACCCTATATAAAAAAGTAGGTACATCAATAGAAGACTTGCACATTTAATCGAGATTCTGAATAACGACAATTTTTCTGAAAAACTGTTAAGGGTTTAATTACGGAATTATCGAATGCCAACAGAGTTTTCATGCGTTATCTCTTTTTTTCGCATTGCCTCTTAATCAAACGTCGCATTGAATTGCGTTAAATGAAGCAATAAGCTTTTAAACCATGCTCGATGTTGTCGATAGGCGAGTGGAAAAGGACCCTCTTAATAGTTTGTATTGTAACCACTTGTTTTGCTTTGTATACCACCCTTATACCTACGCGATAAAAGTCAAAATCGGTTGAACGGACTGTAAAAAAGGTTGGTTTAAATGTCCAATCTTATTGGGAATTGAGTGTAAAACTATACGGTATATAGATTAAGTTTAGGAGGCCAAGTTCCAGTATATTCTCATGCAGATAAAATCGTGTTTACAACATTGTTTTCAACTTTCCACACTGCTAATAGTACGGAAAGCAAAGTGCTAGATTGTTTATCACATTAATGCCCTTTTTTAACACGCTTTTATTAGCTTCACTTGTAACTATGTATGTAAGAAAATCTTGGAATCTTAATTTGACCCACTTCCCGGTCTTCGATTAGGATGAAATTTTGCACACGCTCTGAGTTCTGATGACAATACATGACTAGCTAAGAAACGTCATTACAAATCCAATATGGCGGCCTCCCCAAGATGGCAGACTGGCTGTTTGAAATCCAAAAAGAGTAAAGATTACATAAACGCTCCACGCTTTCTTTCATAATAAATCATAGTAAATACTCAATAAAGATGATTACCTACTTATAACCATTTCGCATAGGTAATTATTTATCGTTCATCACGCACTGAAATTGTTTATGTTTACCTGCGATCTAAAGAAGATTTGGCAAAGGGAAAACTCTTGAGTCATCAAACTAAATGTCCGAATTATTTTGTAATTTTTAGTGCGTGCTAAAAGCGTGTTTTTAGTTTTTTAAACTATTATTTTTTTTAAGGTAGGAAATCATCTAATTACTTCTCCCACTCTAGTGCAGAGCGCGAGCGCGTTGTCAGACTTTGCTGGCTAAAGCACACATATGTCCCTTTAGTTGCCTTTTGTGTTCCCGGTATCCCTTTCAGAAGACCACCCATGGTCCCAGTAAACTTCGGCCAGAGGTCAAAGTATCTCATGTAATGGTCAAGTTATATGAGAACTAAGTATGCAGATTAGTGTCTGAGAAATCATAAATCAGAAACGTTTATTTCAAATAGACCAATTACAGGCACTTTTGAATTGTCAAAATGTCAGTCAGTCAAAAAAAAAACAAGTGAAGCAAAATTGCACGTTCCAAAGCGTAGATCTCTATGGAGAAGAACGTGCAAGAAACTCCATAGACACTCTTTTAAATCATATTATGAGTTACATAAATCTTGGTTACATATTTCTTGTCGCTTCTAATATGTGAGCACAATGTAGAAAAGTAATAAATATTTAAAAAAAGGATTAAAAAATAGAAATTAAATAAAGCCAATATGGCAGCTAAGAGATGGTCTTTTGAGGAAATTACCATACAGATTTGAGTGGACCTGTCCAGTCAGTGCAAGCATTTGTCAGTATTCGTGTATCTCAACTCAGAATCGAAGCGGAAGACATATAAATGATCATCATATTTCTGCCCTTGTCCCATATTACTTGGGGTTGACGTCACACGTTTTTTTCTTTCTATCACTAACTCTCTTTTCTTACATATCACTCCTCACACAATCCATCCATCTTTAGTACGCACCGCAGTAGTTTATGAGGAGCCTATTCACTCTAGCCTTGAAGACACCTAAATTATAATCAGACGGGAAGAACGCAACAGGCAAATTGTTCCAGTCCTTCGATGGTTCTGATTCATACAGTATGACAAGTCTTATCACGGACAGACAGACATGTAAATGATACCACATAAAAAACTTTGACCAACCGGCACACAATAGCCGGTTACCTAATTAAACCAAACGTTATATAGTATGTAGGACAGGTTGTCAATTGAATAATAAACACATAACCGTGTTATCCGCATGTGGTTGAGACTTGAGTCGGTGATCAGCTGTGGTTTCTTGTTATTGTGCTTCTGAATGAGGTATTGGTATGGTTGCCAATGGTTTTAAGAAGAATCTTTGATCTTAGAGAAGTATCAATTTCTGCGGTCTTCCAGTCAGATTATAATTTAGTAGGTGTCTTGAAGGCTAGAGTGAATAGGCTCTTAATAAACTAGTGCGCCTCACCATCAACGGTAGCACCACTGCTTACCAACTGGTGGGATTGCATTGATTGATACATAATTAATGTGAAACAACCTAACACAAAGGGGATAACAGGGGCTTCGTTAGGTTACTTTTAACATTGCAGACAGAAAAAGGAGGTCCCAGTGGGAAGCCTCAATTGAATAATAAACACATAACCGTGCTATGCGCATGTGGTTGAGACTTTAGGAGCCGGTGATCAGCTGTGGTCGCTTGTTGTTGTGTTTCTGAATGAGGTATTGGTAGGGTTGCCAATTGTTCTAAAGAGAAAAAAGAATATATCTGATCTAACAAGGATGAAATTCCATCAACACAACAATCAATCAGAACACCATCTAGTCCCAAACTAATTAAAGCTCGTGCTACGACTTTACGAGTAGGTACTAGACAGCTGATAAACATACTAAATATATTTACATACTTACCTACATATTATAGATAAATTACACCCAGACACAGAACAATTGATCGTCCTCATCACACAGACATTTTTCCTGGGTGGGAATCGAACTCACGACCTCCGGCTTAGTAGTCAGGGCCACTGACCACGGAGTCTGACGAAGGGGATAACGGGGGCTTCGTGGTAGGTTACTTTAAATATTACAGACAGAGACAGAAAAGAGGACCCCACGGGAAGCCTCCGTCCACCCCATCCGAGCCAATAATGTTTTAAAACAAAAATATCAAAACGGTAATCTTTTTTTATTATTATTATATCGTCACCGGAAAGCCAATACTACTTAAACGCCAAAAGGCCATTTTACAATAGAGACATTTTAAGTTTTTTTTTTTACAAAACCATGTCTAACTTTTTTTCTAATTTAGTAATCGAAATACAGTAAAGGCAAAAAATAATTGTGACACTATTATCTACGTACTGGAATCGAAATATTCTGCATATTTAATTTAATTCAGGAGATAGCTGTCACTTAAGTACATATGCTCTGTACTCTTCTTAAGGAGAAAGTACTTATCTTCATAATAATTTTTAAGTGCGGTTGTCGAAAAGTACTGACAAGTCAAGTCCTTTGAAATGTATGAAAGGATAAAGTACTAACACGTATTACGGGTTGATGTAGTCTCAGGATAAAAGTACTTAGACGTTATAATAATGTCTTAGGACCGAACTGAAAAACGGTGTATAGCATTAAAAGTTGATACAATTGTTATGCCAAAAAGACTTATGTAAAAGATATATCATTTAAATTTAAATATATTATTCTTATCGGATATAGACAACAATAAGTAAGTGCTAACAATGGTACTAGTGGCGAATAAAATAAATGAGAATACTATTGTAATTCCTAATTTGAATTCGACTGCATCTTTTTACTATATTGGTTGAAAAACGAAAATATAAATAAATACAGCTTGCTTAGTAAACACTTTAAATGAAAAATTTAAAAAAATTGTTGACAGTTTTCTTGTCAGTCTTTAAACTAAATTGCTTATAGCAAAAGTCACGCAACACACTACGAATAATAAACGCAACACAGTTTTATTATTAATCTAAATACAATATTATGTATCGGGTAACAGGTTGGCGCAATTTTCGAAGAGATCAAATTGATTAGGTCTAGTAGATTTTGAATACCTGTGTATCATATATCGCGTCGATGCTCAAGAATTTGAAGCCTCGACTCAACGAGTGCATCATTGCCAATGATCCTCCTGGCTCGCCTCTCAATTGCCTCAAGTGCATCAAGCTGGTATCGGGCAGATCCATCCCAAAGATGAGAGCAGTACTCCATACACGATCGAACTTGCGCTTGATAAAGTTTTAGCAGCTGTTCCGGCGTGAAGTACTGTCTGACCTTCGCGAGGATTCCCAGCTTTTTTGCTGCCAGTTGAGCCTTTGCTTCGATGTATGGCCCAAAGTTGAGAGTTGACGTCAGCGTGACACCAAGAAGATCAAGAAGGTCTGTTATCGGCACGGTTACGCCCCGGAAAGTTGTAGCAGGGCTGAATTGGCTTCTTTTAGCGGAAAATAGACATGCCTGAGTTTTAGCAGCATTGAACTTGACCAAATTAGCATCGCCCCATTCAGAGACTGCCTCCAAGGACAAGTCCAAGCACTCGACCATAGCCTCTCGGAGAGACTGGATCTGTGACCCACTAGCTTGCGCGCTGGATATGTAACTCTCAGCAACAGTGCTGTCGTCTGCATACCCAAAGGTACCGGGCTTAAGCAGATCATTTATGTGCAGCAAGAACAATGTTGCCGAGAGCACTGACCCCTGAGGGACCCCGGCATTAATGGCCATTTGACCGGACGAGCAGCCATTGATGACCACTCGGATGGACCGATCACTCAGGAAGTCTGCAATCCAAGCACACAAACCAGCAGGTAAACCGAAAGAAGGAAGCTTACTAATAAGGCTTTCGTGCCAGACCCTATCGAAAGCCTTCGAGATATCGAGGGAGACGGAAAGCGCTTCCCCGTGTTTCTCGATGGTCTCACTCCAGATGTGGATGACATACGCTAGAAGATCACCAGTTGACCGATTTCGGCGAAAGCCGTATTGTCGGTCACTTAGGATGTCATTAGCTTCTAGGTATGCCAGGAGCTTAGTGTTGAGTACACGTTCCATAGTCTTACAGAGAATGGACGTTACTGAGATTGGCTTGTAATTAGCTGGATCAGCCCGACTACCCTTTTTGGGCTCGGGCTGTACGTTAGCTTGCTTCCATGCAATCGGCACTTTTCCAGCCTCAAATGAAAGCCTTAATAGGCATGTCAGGATCGGAGACAGTTCAGGCGCACACGTTCTCAGAACAATTGCCGGTATCCCGTCTGGACCGCTAGCCTTGTTCACGTCAAGGTTACGCAGCACCCTACGGACGTCCTTCTGATGGATGCGAATATCCGACATACTCGTTTCGCAACCATCAGGATTAACAGGGCCGCGTGTCACCCTGGTCTAGACGCGAAGATTCCGCGAAGAGTGAGGCAAACAAGTTTGCTTTCTCCTCAGCGGTATGGGCCAGCGAACCGTCGGGTTTTAGCAGTGGCGGTAGTGAGGGACGGCAGAAGTTCAATTCAACCGACTTAGCCAGGGACCAAAACGCCTTACTACCAGCAGGGTATGAAGCAAGTTTGTTCCCGAAGCGGCTAATGTGGTCGAATCGAGACCTCCGCATCACTTTCTTGCAAGACTTGGCAGCTCTCTTCTTCTGACTCACGTCACTCGCCTTGTGCATACGAGCGTCAGCCCACGCCTGGAATGCGGTGTGCTTAAGTGCGTTAGCACGATCACACTCCGCACCAAACCAAGGGCGAGCCTGGTCAGACATTGTTACGTCAGAGAATGGAATATAGTACTCCATCCCCCGTCGCAACACATCTGTCACAGCATCTGCGCACGACGATGGATCATCCGAAGAAAAGCAAGTAGGCTGCCAAGGATAACATGCGAAGAAAGATCGCATGCCATCCCAATCTGCTGACCTATATCGCCAAACCCGCCTGGTGCCTCTAGGGCAGGGATCGGGCGGAGAGTAGACTGATATAAATTTCACCAGACAGTGGTTGGAACTACCTAACGGTGATGATATCGACACTGAATAGTGGTCTGGATCTGTTGTCAGCAGAAGGTCCAAGCAGTTGGCCGTGTGCGAATCAACATCCGGCACCCTCGTAGCTCCCTGGACCAGCTGGGTGAGATTTAAAGCTAGCGCAAGCTTTCGCGTCTCTCGACCAGCATGATCTGTGCACTGGTATGGGAAAAGCCACTCCTGATGGTGGGCATTAAAATCCCCCAGTAACACCAGTTGTGCGGAAGGGTACCTCTGCTGAGCCGCATCCGCCGCCTCACTAAGGTACTGTGTGATTCTGGTCGTCTCTTGATCACCACTGTGCGAACGGTAGACACAAGCATAGATAATTTTATCCATGCCTGTGTCCACCAGAGCCCAAAGCGTTGAGAACCTGGAATCTTCAAGGTTGCGGAGACGCCGATAGCAGATGTCGTCCCTGGCGTATAAACACACACCAGCGTGTGATTTAAAATTGTGCTCCAGTGTAAACCCTGGGTAAGACAGGTACGACACGTCTGACAATCTGCGTCTCCGAAAGAAAAAAGAGGGAAGGTTTTTCAGTCTCCAGGTGATGATGGACTGCTGCGAGATTGGAGTGCAGACCTCTAATATTGCTAAGGTGCACTTTAAGTGAGAGGGAATGCAGCCGCTCGTAATATTACGAGTGAGGTAGGAGAGGAGAAGGAAGTGAAATGGAGTCCCATGCTGCTAACCTTCAGTCACGCACTGGCAGGCCAGCATCATTGGGGTACTAGTCTGGAGACTGCGGGGACGCCCGAGCCCCCCCGGAAATGACCATCGGGCCCTCTCATCTGGTCGCCAACCAGCACGATGGTGCATTCCGGGATTTTTCATCAGTTGGCGGGGCAGCCTTTCATGTGTGGCTAGCACATTACTTGGGCCCCCAACTAACTGCGGTCGGCCAGCGGTGCACCGTGCCTCGGATCCCGCTACCCTCCGCGACTAGTCTCCCGATACGTCAATACCAGCGCGGGTCCGGCTGGTCTGCATACATTAGAACCGCCACTTCGACCCAACTCCTCTAAATTGGATACTGCCAATTTAGAGGAGTTTGGCGGTACGACTTTGCCTGGTAGGCAAAGTCGTACCGCCAAACGGCCTAGCCGTGTTCCGGTACGATGCCCAGTGGGTGGTCACAAGCCGTCGGTCGAAACCTACCACCAGTAAATGTCACCTGATTAGCACCACCCGGGGACCACGTGTAGGGCCTAGCTATGAGTATTCTCCTACGGACGCGGGTGACTCAGCCCCCTAACTTGTTAACTGTTTGCTGCGGGAACTTCATACACGCGTCACTCTTTTGTCGCTGCGGGGATCCGACTACAAGCAAAAGCAAGGTCGACTCATCGACTGAACCGCCTACAACTCGCGCGCGAAATATAAATTATAAGTACTCAACGAATCGTAATCAAAACAAAATTTTATTTCAAAAGACTTAACTGAATAATTTTTGTACGTGTTTCACACATTTAAATGCTAAACAAACTATTAATATTTTGTCGAGTAAAATAGTCCATGCTTAAAATATTAATTATTCGATTTCATTGAATGTATAACATTCTAAATAGACACTCAAATACTTAGTTAGGAAAAGCAAAGTTACTAAAACCGTTCCCTCTCAGAAAACTGCGAAGACAAAATATACTAACGCGCGATGCTCATCAATTCTTACATAAAGCAAATTTACTTAGCTACATATCAACTCATATTTACGGTCGGCAAAAAAATACTAAAGCGACATCAATGACTCAAACTACAATATTTTGAGTTGCTGAACAAAGTTAAAGTGGCTGATGTCAGTATAGAAAAATACTAAACTGACAACGACTAAAATATAATCATAACTTGCATTACGTAAGTATTTATTAAAACATCAAAATTATGATAAATATCATACTTTTGCAGTGCTTAAGCGCCAAAAAAATGCTCAGATTGTTACGAAATTCCGACTAATCGACGCAGCAAAAAAAATCCAATCCAACGATATATATAACTCATTTTGGTCAAAATGGCGCTTAAGTAGTATTGGCTTTCCGGTGACGATATATTGTATTCCACTGTAGGCCAAAGGCCCCTTTTCCTTAATTATTTTACTTATAATGAACCAAACATTTTGTTGTTTTAAAACAATTGCACGACTACCGAACAGTTTCAATGCAACCATGGTTATTTTTCAGGACTTTACAATTTTTGACTAAGTTTTTTTTTTGACCAAATTATTTCAGTAAAACACTAAAATGACAGGGTTTCATTTACTTAAGTAGTTTAATTTCAAAATCAGAGTTAAAATAAGTCGAGAATTTTATTGTAAGTACTCTATTGCGGTAAAATAGAGTACAATACTTAGAAATCAGAAACGTTTATTTCAAATAGACCATTTACAGGCACTTTTGAATTGTCAAAATGTCGGTCAGTCAAAAAAAGTGAAGCTAAGCTAAATTGTACGTTCCAAAGCGTACATTTCTATGGAAGCGGGCAAGAAACTCCATGGACACTCTTGTAAATCATAGTATGAGTTACAGATAGCAGCACGAATCTTGAGCGCTTGGCGAAAGAGCGGGGATCGCTTTGCACATCGTACAACATCGGCGACCCAATCACTGTACAAGGATTGCACTCCCCACCTCCGCATTTCCTTTCATACCACTAAAGAGACCCGATATTTCACTTCTGCGTGCTTCTGCGCAAATAGAACTGTACAAGTCAGCGCTCAAGATCTGTACCTATTCTATATTGGAGTATGGTTAGCAACCCTGAAAGAAGCCAATGGGTTAGTTTGCTAGTGTCTTTATAGTTAGGTTCGTGTGGAAAGCCTTCAAAATATATCTTGATGAGAGGTTTGTGAAAGTCTAGAGTAATGGTGAAGTATGAAACCACGCAGCAGTGGAGCAGTGGTGGCCGAGTGGTAACGGCCCCGACTTACGAGTTGTAGGTCGCGGGTTCAAACTCAGCCAGGCGCATTACTTTGTGTAATTTATTTCATCACCACTGCTCTCAAAACGGTGAAGGAAAACATCGTGAGAAAACCGGCATGTTCTAGAACCAAAAATTCGAAAACATGTGACATTCACTAATCCGCACTGGGCCCGCGTGGTGGATTACGGCCCATTCCCTCTCCTAGAGAGAGGAGGCCTGAGTCCCAGCAGAGGGAAAATTAAAAGGCCGACTATGCTATACTCAGGTCTGCGGTCCCTTGAAGCTGTGAAAAAATTAAAGTTCTAAGTTAACGAAAAAACAGATACGGCCGTTTATGTCGCAAAAAACGCATATTTTGACACTCTCTAGGAAATCAAAATTCTTAAGATACTTCCCGTTGACATAAAATCCTGAAATTTGGCATGAAGCGTAGACCTGAGTATATGGTTTTAATTTCAACTCGCTACCTTCACGCGTTCCCAAGATAAAGGGTCTTAACAGACAGACAGACGGACGGACAACAAACAAAGTGATCCTATAAGGGTTCAGTTTTTTCCTTTTGAGTTACGGAACCCTAAAAATACAACAGCCATTCGCCATAGTGTCTAAATCAAGCTGGCATCATTCTTCAAAGTAGAAGACTTCTTCTTCTTGAATCGATAGTTATTACCCTCAAAGTTTTTGGACCCAGTAGTTGCCACGTTTATTGCGGTGTCAGTGGCGTTTTTAGGTCCTCCAGAGTGCAGATGTAGGGACATTTTGGGCACTCTAAAAAGTGGGCCATTGTCTGGTCAGGAGCACCACACTCGCACTGGGTGTCGGTCGTCGGAGGGATCTATAATCCCCCATCTTGCCAGGGCCTCAAGTCTGCTATTACAATGGTCTATCATTGATTTTATAATTGTTGATTTTGACAAATTTGGTAATCTAATAATATAATAGCGTCATTATGACTTTCCAATGGTCAACCACTCACACTCCATTGAAAGAAATGGCACAGAATGGTAATCTCGTACATAATGACAAATGAATGTCTGACATATGCGGTAATCTGCTAAAATTTTGACAGTTCCTTTGATCAGTGACCTACCATGCATTAGAACGTCATTGTGCTGTCATTGCTTTTAATAAGCTTGATGTTGTCATTCTACCACAACTCTAGTACGAGACCATTGACCGATCAATGATTGATCATTATGAATTAGCAGATTGCGAACTTTCAGCAAAATGAAAATGGGATCGTGTTGGAATGACGAATTTATAAAAATAGCAGACTTGGGCCCCAGGAGCACCGCACTTGCACTGGGTGCCGGGGTGGTCTATAATCCCCCATTTTACCAGGTTGTGTTTCCAACGGCCCACTTGGGTACGCTGCGCAGTCTATTGATCGCTTTCCATATAGGCTACTGCAGATCGCATCTGAGTGGCAGGTGTTCAACATATAGATGCAAAACCAGTAGACTAGAACAGCTTAATTTTCAATCCACGTAAAGCACTAGAATTCAGGTCCAGCTGTTTATCCTAGGTTCAAGACCTGAATACTTTAATTGATATTCGTTACAATACGTGAAATCAATTGTGGATTCTATGGTCGCGGTGTAGCGGTAAGGTTTGCCAAATGTTGATGTATGTCGGCCAATGTTTGATGGCATACTTTGCGAATTGTGTGACGTCCACCTACTTCTGTCCTTAGCTTGTGCGTGCGGTACTATGGACATACTGCCAGCTATAATAATAATAATAAATAATAATGGACAAGTTATCATGACGAATAATTACCGGAGATTTATTGAGAAGGACGGCACGGTTGACATCTGTCGGGCATGCCACCGACCCGGGGAATCAATCCGACACATTATTTCTGGGTGTTCTCATCTAGCTAACGGAGACTATTTGCATAGACACAACCTCGTAGCCAGGATTATCCACCAGCAACTTGCTCTTAAATACAATCTTGTGGAATCAGAGGTACCGTACTATAGGTATGTGCCCGACCCAGTTCTCGACAATGGCAATATCACGTTATATTGGGATCGATCTATCATCACTGACAGGACTATTGTTGCCAATAAACCTGATATAGTGGTGATAGATCGACTAGAGCGTCGCACAATGATTGTTGATATAGCGGTCCCTCATGACGAGAACCTCGTGAAAGCTGAGAAAGATAAGCAAACTAAGTATCTTGACTTGGCTCGCGAGGTTGTCGACATGTGGGAAGTGGATAGAGCAATCATTGTGCCGATAGTCGTAACGGCCAATGGCTTAATAGCCAAGAGCCTCGAACAACATCTGAGGAGGTTCTCGTTAGGCAGCGGGATCAAGGGCCTGATCCAGAAAGCAGTACTCCTAGACACGGCGCGTATCGTTAGGAGATTCCTTTCTCAGGAGCCCTGACCGCCGGCAGCTTGGACTCTGTTTCCGATGCCGGTGGGCTACTATTTTTTATATTTTTAAATGTTTTTTTAAATGTGTTTTTTTAAGGAAATATTTTAAAATATAATAAGTATGTAATATAATAAATAAATAATAATGGACGAAGTTATCATGACGAATAACTACCGGAGATTTATTGAGAAGGACGGCACGGTTGACATCTGTCGGGCATGTCACCGTCCAGGAGAATCAATTCGTCACATTATCTCTGGTTGTTCTCATCTAGCTAACGGAGAGTACTTGCATAGGCACAACCTAGTAGCCAGGATTATCTATCAGCAACTTGCTCTGAAATACTCTCTTGTGGAATCGGAAGTGCCGTACTACAGGTATGAGCCCGACTCAGTTCTTGATAATGGCTATATCACTTTGTACTGGGATCGGCCCATCATCACTGACAGGACTATTGTAGCCAATAAGTCTGATATAGTGGTGGTGGATCGAAGCGAGAGGCGTGCAATGGTAACCGAAACACCCAACTCTGTACCATCTTATAATTGTACCTACATTGCTTGCAAATAAATAATTCTGATTCTGAATCATTGTTGACATTTCCGTTCCACATGACGAGAACCCCGTGAAAGCCGAGAAAGATAATAAATTAAGACTTGGCTCGCGAGGTTGTCGACATGTGGGATGTGGACTCGGCGATCATTGTACCGATAGTCGTGTCGGGCAATGGCTTAATAGCCAAGAGCCTCGACCAACACCTTAGGAGGCTCGCGTTAGGCGGCTGGATCAAGAGCTTGATCCAAAAAGCGGTACTCCTGGACACGGCTCGTATTGTTAGGAGGTTCCTTTCTCTGGAGCCCTGACCGCCGGTAGCTTGGACCCTGTTCCCGATACCGGTGGGACACTATTTCTTATATTTTTAAATTTTATATATTTTAATTATATTTAAAAATATACTTAATAAGTTTTAAGATCAAATAAAGAGTATAATAATAATAAAGCCGTCGGTCTATAGGTCTACCACACGTACAAGCTCCACCACAGTTTTGGCTAACACAGCTTTGGTCAGTTTGTACACAGTGCGCCGTGTAAAATTGTACGAGTTTTAGCAAACACACGCATGGTGTTCTGCCAGGTGTAGCCTACCAGGGCTACCAGAATATTCATAAGAGTTACTGCGGCCCTAGAACACAAAGCCCTGATTGGTATGGCGGTAAGTAAAGAGGGATCTTTGAGGAGTGGCTCGAAAGATCTCACGGCGTTCTTAAGTACTTTCCGCATGATGCAAGTCCTCACTGGATATGGTAAGTTTGGGAGGTTCCTGCACCTGATTCGTGCGGAAGAAACGCCTTGGTGTCACCATTGTGTGGACTGTAGAAATGTGCCCCGCCTGCCTAAAGGCAGAGCACCGCCGTGTCCTCATGTAGGCGATCGGCGGCAACGACCTCTCGCGCCGGGCCCTGATACAGGCCATGGTCCGGAGCGAGGAGGAATGACAGGCGGTCGGCTCCTTCTGCGAAGCAGCACTGCTAGCGAAGGAGGTGGCCGCACGCGCGAGGGTACGGTTCTCACGTCCGTCCCAGCCGCCGGGATCTCGACCCTGATTTCCAGCCACCCAAGGGGGTTCTTGTGGACGCCAGTTGGGTTTAAAACAGTAAAACTCTGACATTTCTTCTCACGCTACACCAAAAGCAAGCGAGGATATTTAATGCTTTTTTTTGTGGGTTTTTTTTTTATTTTTAGCTTGAGACAGTGATGATGACGTTACGAAGTAGTGAAAAGGGAGGATCTGGGCAACTGCCCGATAGATGATTTCGGGCTGTTCTATACGTTCAAATCTCGCGGAGAACTTTAATTGCGTGATGCAGGATTAGTTCTTATGTGACGCCATAGATGTCGCTACACTTGAAGTCGTGTGTGTCCTCAAGTGTGTTCATAAATTGGTCAGTCGAGTACAAAAGACCACATCATAGTTCATATCCTTCCATATTCATAAACAAACAAAAAGCTTTTAAACACGAAAAGGAGTAAATAGTAATATCAAGAATTTGTGCCGTTACTTTGAAATACAGTTAAAGACATAAAAATAAAAAAAGAAGTAGCAAGAACCGTTATTAAAATTTGACTAGGACGAAAATACCATATATTTTTATCAGTAATTAAGACATCTCTTCGGCAGGGGGCCTCCGTCTGCTAGCGAAGGAGACGACCGCACGCGTGAGGGAACGGACATTCTCCTTCATAGTCCCTACCGCCCGCCGGGACGTTGAGTAGGCGTGATCTTGCGGACGATGGGCAATGGGTAGCTCCAAACCGTATGGGCCCAGCAGGGTTGAAGCCTACTGGGGCCACGGGACACGGGTAGTATGAAAGTGAAACCCGGGGCACTGGGACGAAAGCAAAAAAAGGAACAGGAGTGGGTTTTAGTCAATAAAAGTCTGACACACCCTCTCGCACCACCCAAGAGCGAGAGATGTCATAGAATGATTTTCCCACAAAAAAAAATATCTGTATTATGTGCTTTACACCATTTGTATCTAATGTAATCAATGTAATTGGCATTTTGTCGTTCTGGTTAAATAAATAAATATTATATTGATATAGAAAACTGACAAAGCTGCGATTTCAAGCTTAAAATTTTACCAAAAAAAAAAAAAAAAAACAGTAGTAATAAACCTATTCTTTTGGGCTTTAGTAGTCTATTTTCTCTATCGTAACAACAAACAACCACGACCACTTAAACGGACTCAAAAATTTGGTAATACATAGCCTCTTAGAAACCGGAGTTACCCTCATTAACTGAAGCATGACGTACAGTCGAACACGTCATATCTTTGTAACAGCTCGTCACGTCATCGGCTTGACCCCCTTTCGGGTCTGCCCGTTGACCCGTAGCGAATTGTACAAGACAAATGCTTCGGTCGAAAAAGAAATTAGTCTTCATATCCGCTTATGGGGCTTTAGGACTTTAAAAACTGGGCAAGTGCGAGTCGGACTCGCGCACTAAGGGTTCTGTACAAACTTGAAAGGTAAATTGCGGTTTACGATTTATGATTATGACGTATTAAAAAAAAACTACTTACTAGATCTCGTTCAAACCAATTTTCGGTGGAAGTTTATAAGGTAATGTACATCATATATTTTTTTTAGTTTTATCATTCTCTTATTTTAGAAGTTACGGGGGGGGAGGGGACACACATTTTACCACTTTGGAAGTGTCTCTCGCGCAAACTGTTCAGTATATAAAAAAATGATATTAGAAACCTCAATATCATTTTTGAAGACCTATCCATAGATACCCCACACGTATGGGTTTAACAAAAAAAAAATTTGAGTTTCAGTTCTAAGTATGGGGAACCCCCAAAATTTTTTGTTTTTTTTTCTATTTTTGGAAAAATCTTAATGCGGTTCACAGAATACATCTACTTACCAAGTTTCAACAGTATAGCTCTTATACATAGTTTCGGAAAAAAGTGGCTGTGACATACGGACGGACAGACAGACACATGACGAATCTATAAGGGTTCCGTTATTTGCCATTTGGCTACGGAACCCTAAAAATCGCCAGGTACTATAATATTTATAAATATAATCCTCCCGACCGAATTTCGATCACGGTGGCCGATCTCAAATGAGAGATACTTGGTTAAGCGCAGGAGTTACTAAATACTAGCTTCTGCCAGCGGCTTCGCCTCCATAAAAATAGAGAATATATTAATTAGCCACTCATCAAAATCACTCGGCAAAAGTGGTTCTGTCATATAAAATTATTAAAGATAAAAATGGTCTAACTTCGAGAAAGAGATCAATCGTCGAATCTGGGAAGCTGCGCGGTATCTTCTCGTCCAATATACCACAGTGTCTCAAGACGAAAGTCTATGACCAGTGCGTGTTGCCAGTGATGACATATGGCTCCGAAACGTGGTCGCTTACAATGGGCCTCATCAGAAGGCTTAAAGTCACCCAAAGGGCAATGGAGAGGGCTATGCTCGGAGCTTCCTTGCGTGATCGAATCAGGAATGAGGATATCCGCAGGAGAACCAAGGTTGCCGACATAGCACGAAGAATCGCCAAACTAAAGTGGCAATGGGCAGGGCACATTGCTCGCAGAACAGATGGCCGTTGGGGCCGAAAGGTTCTGGAATGGCGACCACGTACCGGAAGACGTAGCGTTGGAAGGCCTCCTACAAGGTGGACCGATGACTTGGTAACGGTTGCGGGAGTCCGATGGATGCGAGACGCACGGGACCGTTCGCTGTGGCGACGCTTGGGGGAGGCCTATGTCCAGCAGTGGACGTCTTTCGGCTGAAATGATGATGATGATGATGATGAAAAATGGGGGGGGGGTGGAGGTAGGAAGGTAAAAATAACATAGGACCTATTCCCAGACCTACCAATACACACAAAAAAAAATCATAAAAATCCCTCTTTCTCGCTCGTGGGCCTGACATTAAAATTTTAACACGTCAAGGTGAGGCCCTGTAGTGACGTCAAAACCGACCCCCTTTCCTAACTTGACCTCCCAACTGGTCAAATTTATATAAACAAAAATACCCAAGCGGATAGGCTTGAAGTAGACCAAAGTTATTACTTGTGAGTCAGAGCAGGATGTCGTATAACCAAGCCGTGGTTGTGCAACCAAGTTTAACAATGTGTCATGGAGGACGCAGGTAGCGTTGCAAAATATGGAATGGTCCGAAGATGTCTTGTTCTTTTCTGTGTGATGAATTTTTAGAAGAGGTAAGAAACCAAGTAGAAACCAAGTTTCAGTAACAAACTTCCACGTGTATCAAACGACCTTTTTCAATACCCGGCGACTTGAAAGAAAGAAAAACGTTTATTCTCGTAACTTACATATACAGTAAAATTAAAATACAGTAGAATTAAGTATAAAAAATAACTTTAAGATCTGTGCAAGGCCAAAAAGGCGCCTAACTCAGCATATGCTGCGATATACATAATATATTAAAACGATAAATAACGCAGCGCTGATATTCTGTTAGAGCCCATTTAAATACCTTATACTTGAAGAGGTTGCTTAGCACCCTGCCTGATACGATAAATGCAATCAATTTTAACGGGGGCGAGCTCGCGTACTTTTCCGCAATGGTGCAGAAAACAGTAAAATGCAAACCTAAAACCGGTAGGAATAAGAGCGGGTTTTCGAATAAGTGTATTGAAAAAATATTATTTTGAATTCAAGTACTAGGGAGGAAATTTCCTGTTTATGGTTTATTTTAGATAAAAATGCTTTGAGTCTTGATACGCAGCGCACTAGCCATGTCCTCCTCCCCGAGGTGGGTGGAGGGGTCTGTCAGACTCTTACAGACTAAAACCACCCCGGTATTCCCTCTTTCACTTGTGTCGGAGGCTGCATGTGGAGTTTGACACCCGCTGCCCCGGAATAGAAACAGTGTCTTCCCGTACAGGGAATCGAACCCGAGCTTTCTGGGTGAAACCTAGCATCGCTCAACCCCTGCGCCAATCGTGTCGTCAATATGACCTGCCCCCTAACCAAGTTACAACCGTTTCGTTTCGATTCTCTTTTCGTCGATCGCCTCGCCTTTCTTTGTTCTGACGTCATCTCAACGCTCAGTCACGTGGTCAGAACAAAGGAATAGGAGGCGTGGCCGACTCGAGGCGATCATCGAAAAGAGAATCGAAACGAAACTGTTGTAACTTGGATAGGGGGGCCTGGGTACTTACCAGGCTTGCGAGCGATATCCACCCTATGTAGCTGCCATCGAGATATAAGTACTAACGTACTAGAGAAGCTACGTCAAATAACTGAATTGTCCTTTTTTCGTAATTTGAATCTTTAGTTCGCTGCAGCGCTAAAATAATAACAATTCGTCTAAACCGTAACTAATTTACCACAGCGCTAGATTTGCTGCGGAAGTGTATTTATTCTCAGCAAAAAGGTCTTAAGCGCCATGTAAATCACGGCACTTACGCGTTTTCTTCGACAAAGTGCGGCGCGATCGCCGCAGTTGAACGAGACAAAGTAGGAATTTACGGTGTCTTCTCTAGTACGTTAGTACTTATATCTCGATGGTAGCTGCATCCCTTTAACAGTTGTTAGGTCATCAAATGGATCTTGTTAAAATCAAGCTGGTGATATCACTACAGACCTTGCTCGCAGACATCTTATTTTTTTTTTTTTAATTATATAAACTAGTGCTTGACTGCGATCCCATCTCATGATAAGCAGTGATGCAATCGTTGATGGTGAAGCGCACTAGTTTATTAAGAGCCTATTCACTCTCGCTTTGAAGACACCTAAATTATAATCGGACGGGAAGACCGCAGCAAGCAAATTGTTCCAGTCCTTCGTTGTACCTACGCGGTATTAACGACGAGGCGAAAAGCGAGCCTATTACACCACTCGATATTCAGACAGTCTTAGGGCGCTTTCAATTTAGACGTTTCATGTTCGGACCGCTGCCGCACGTTTACCGTGCCGCACCCGGCCGGTTGCAGTACGTTAGCAGTGCGATAACAAGCGCCTAAATTGAAAACGTATCTGGCTGCCGTGTGTTTGTATGGCAGTGATGCGCTTTTCAACACCGCACTATTCTACACCGAATTGAACACTTAGTGCTTGTGACGTTGCCGTCCTGTTGTCGACCGTTCGCCGCGCGGTTGCCGCACCGCGCGCTTTGTATAAAAATACGATCGTCCGTACGCAGTGCGACTAACGCACTGCATCCGTACCGCAGCCGGCCGTCAAAAAACGCATAAATTGAAAGCGCCCTTAGTCTATGTTTACCATTGTATCTCATCGTTCTGTTTCATTCCTTTACACGTTGGCGTAAGTTGCTCTTTTTCTTGTGTGACGTTACATAGACTAAGACTGTCTGAATATCGAGTAGTGTACGTCGGGTTGTCCCAGTCTCGCGAAGACCTACAGCTACTCTGTCTACCCCGTACGCGTCACATCGCATCCGTCTCTCATCGCATAACGGACGAACAGGTGTTGTCATGACCCACATAGCGCATGCGCAGTTTACCGTGGGTACTCACCTCCATTCAATGGTAAGACAACAAACCGTTTGACGTTCACAACGCCTTTATTTTGTAGTAAGTAAGGGCGGTTTTTGTAGATCATATGCTACTGTTATACAAAGATGTATTTTTTTGCGTGTGGGTTTAATATGTGTGTTGTAGTAACATTGTTTAAAGCCTGCTCTACACTACTCGCGAAGTTGCCTCGACGAAGTACTCGACGAAGTTGATCGAAGTCCGAAGTATGTGACTACACACTCGTGCAACCTCGCGAGGAGCTCAGTGCATCATGGATAACGTTCAATTGGCAGCTTCTTTTTCTTTAAATCAGCTGTGGGTATTTTAAGGATTTCCTGGATACGCAACCAAGCATCGTTGACTTTTTTTGTCTTTATGACCTCTCTCATTTGGGTCCCAAATAACTGGCTCTGATTGCAGTGTTTCGAGGAACAAGAGAATTTGTTCTTGTGTCCACTTTATATCACTCATCGTATCAGTTCTGTTAAGTGTTCTGTGAATTACGGAACGATGAATGCAACATGCGCTGTTGACGTCTCGATGCGAACTGAAGTGAGCCGAGTAGCGTAGTAACTATAAGACGCTTCGTGTTCGCAACTTCGGGACACTTCGAGTCCTTTGACTTGGGCGCAAAAACCGACAACGACTGGAAGTCGCCCGATGCGACCCGAGGTTGCACGAAGCGAAGCGAAGTGCCCTTCTACACTATCGTATTCGCTCAACTTCGACCAACTTCGCGAATAGTGTAGAGCAGGCTTTACGTTTTATGGGCCGCTATGGTTTCGGGATTGGTCTCTGGTCAAAACAGTTGTCTACCGCGGTCTTGAGGCCCTACTACGAGCTCTCATCGATTCATTTTACGACCTGAACTGTTAAAGGGATGGAGCTATATAATAGGGTGTATAGCTCCATCTTTCTTTCTAGCTCTCACGCTTGACATTTGGTAAGGACCCTGGAACTGAAAGAGCACAGGTGGGTTTTAGCGCCCTCTCGCGTCACTTCATCATCATCATCATTTCAGCCGAAAGACGTCCACTGCTGGACATAGGCCTCCCCAAGTGTCGCCACAATGAACGGTCCCATGCGTCTCGCATCCATCGGACTCCCGCAACCGTTACCAAGTCATCGGTCCACCTTGTAGGAGGCCTTCCAACGCTACGTCTTCCGGTACGTGGTCGCCATTCCAGAACCTTTCGGCCCCACCGGCCATCCGTTCTGCGAGCAATGTGCCCTGCCCATTGCCACTTAAGTTTGGCGACTCTTCGTGCTATGTCGGTAACCTTGGTTCTCCTGCGGATATCCTCATTTCTGATTCGATCACGCAAGGAAACTCCGAGCATAGCCCTTTCCATTGCCCTTTGGGTGACTTTAAGTCTTCTGATGAGGCCCATTGTAAGCGACCACGTTTCGGAGCCAATGTCATCACTGGCAACACGCACTGGTCATAGACTTTCGTCTTGAGACACTTAGAGAAAAGTTATTTTGATTAATTTCCCACCTAAAAAAAGGAAGGCTATCCCTATGCTATAAATTAAATTATCGCAAGAAATTGTAAACTATTTTTACTAATTTCAAAACGTCTAGTTGACACTTCGCGTGACCCAAGGGCTGGCTTCTACCTCGGACAGAGGATAAGCATTGCCACGGTAATTATTACCGTGACATTGCCATACAGCGTGGCAATGCCGCCAGTCTTTTGGGCACATTACCAGTCGACAGCGACGTGGAAGAGTTTTTTGACGCCATATTTTAGTTTTAGTTAGTTGTAATTAGATTAGGGTTTTTATTATTATTTATTTTATTTTATTGTAATTATAGTTAGTATTTTTAAATGTAAATAAATGACATTCGTTTTTACTAAATAAAACACTATATATACTTATAAGTTATGTTGGAAACTAATTTTGGATATGTTTTATCGTATAATTATTAATTTGCACATTATAATTTTTTGAGGAAGGGTAGCCATGCTCGCGCATGCTCGCTCGCCACTGTCAGGGGTTCTTAGGCGTGGGTCGCATATAAAAATGTTTAAATGAAAACAACAAACCAAATATTTATTACATATTTTTGTTTCTGAATTGAGTATTTGAAGTAAAGAATATGAGAAAACCATGTCATAGTTTGACTAGCTCGGTTTTTTAATGTAGGTTATGTTAATGATGCAATGTGTGATAATATTCATATTTCCAAAAAACCTTTTTCTTACATAGGTAACGTTTATCACTGACTAGCCGGTATATTTTGTAAAAATCTCACCATCATGGAAATTGTGGAAAACTCACTCCTTTAGACTAATTTTACGTTAGTTTTCGTATCATTTAGAAAATAGCACTATTTTTAATACCTCAGTAAACTCAGAGTTAACCCTATACTGCAATTGCTATAGGATGCTGTAGTTGACAGCTGTCGGATTCATACAATCCTATCCTTTTCTCTCAACTGTCATCCTACCCATGCTATGTATAATTCCTCAGTTCTCATACATAATATAATAAATGCAACTTCATTTTCTTCGCAATTCTAAACCCAAAGTTAATTTAATTAGTCAGGTACTTGAGAATAAATTTCTCTGCACCAATAAATCAAGAAATACTGCTGAGCTCATAATGAAAAACAGAAATCAAACACATAGTCAACAAACAGAAAGTTAAATGTTCACTTTTACGATGGCTAACAACATAGAAACTTGTGTGCAGTTCAATGACTCGGAACCAAACGGTATATTTTTATATATTTTTGTAAAATAATAAAATATGCTAATAGAATATAGCAGGCCTGTTGTAAATGGGTTAATCGAGAAGTTAAAATAGCTTAAATGTGAATAGTGGAAAGTATGCTTACACGTTTTTAGCGTAAAAACGGGACCCTATTGCTATCACTCCACTGTCCGTTTGTCTATCATCAGGCACTCATGAACAGACTCATGGTCTCATGAACTGTGATAGCTAGACAGATGAAATTCATTCACAGATGATGTAGGTATTTCTGCTGCCGTTAAAACAAATACTAAAAACAGAATAAAATAAATATTTAAGTGGGGCTCCCATACAACAAACTTGATGTTTTTTGCTACGGACTGTACGGAAACCTTCATTCGCGAGTCTGACTCACACTTGACCGGATTTATTCAATATTATTAGGGATCAGAAGTGAAACAGATTAAAAAATAAACAATTCTTAATTTCCTTTAATTTGCACTTTTATAAAAATTACAAAAATATTAAGATATATGCTGTAAGTACTAATTAAATAAAGTTTACACAAACAAAATTGAATAATCGGTACACGAACAAAAACATAACCCAAAAATAACTAAGCACACGATATTGGTCAAGTAGCACGTCCGTTCCGCACGCCGTCCAAGGGAAAAAGAGGAGTTGCCGCGCCGCGCGCCTCTTTTTATAAACTACCGTCGGTCACCGGCTGATGACGTGACTTTAGGATGTCGAATCGCCTTCAGTTACCAACACGGCCTCTCCTGACGCTCTGACGTCCTCGTCAGCTCCAGAGGATGGTCCTGCCTGTTCTGTAGCAGTGCCTTCCAATAAGACGCCCGAGTCTTCATTGTCTCCTGTAATCAGACAGTGACATTACGTAAAAATATAACAGATATATGACGCATCGAAACCTTAAAGACACACCAAGTACGTAACTTTGTCGCGTTGCAGACAGAGGCACCTAGTTAGCGTGTCTCGCAACGGTTCTCGGCATAGGCACCTAGTTAGCATACCGCCCAGACTTCCACCAACACTGTAGGCATAGGCTCTTAGTTTGCATACCTCCCAGTGGCTGTTGACATAGGCACAAAGTTAGCATATCACACAGACTTCCACCAACACTGTAGGCATAGGCTCTTAGTTTGCATACCTCCCAGTGGCTGTTGACATAGGCACAAAGTTAGCATATCACACAGACTTCCACCAACACTGTAGGCATAGGCTCTTAGTTTGCATACCTCCCAGTGGCTGTTGACATAGGCACAAAGTTAGCATATCACACAGACTTCTACCTACACTGTAGGCATAGGCTCTTAGTTTGCATACCTCCCAGTGGCTGTTGACATAGGCACAAAGTTAGCATATCACACAGACTTCCACCAACACTGTAGGCATAGGCTCTTAGTTTGCATACCTCCCAGTGGCTGTTGACATAGGCACCTAGTTAGCATATCACACAGACTTCCACCAACACTGTAGGCATAGGCTCTTAGTTTGCATACCTCCCAGTGGCTGTTGACATAGGCACAAAGTTAGCATATCACACAGACTTCCACCAACACTGTAGGCATAGGCTCTTAGTTTGCATACCTCCCAGTGGCTGTTGACATAGGCACAAAGTTAGCATATCACACAGACTTCCACCAACACTGTAGGCATAGGCTCTTAGTTTGCATACCTCCCAGTGGCTGTTGACATAGGCACAAAGTTAGCATATCACACAGACTTCCACCAACACTGTAGGCATAGGCTCTTAGTTTGCATACCTCCCAGTGGCTGTTGACATAGGCACAAAGTTAGCATATCACACAGACTTCAAAAAATACTTGCCCTCAAAAAATGCGGCGCATGTCTCAGGAGTCCATTCACCCCTCCAGGGTACCATGAACTGTGCAGCAGCGTATGTGGTCTCCCGTAGCCCGCCAGCCAGAAGTTGCAGCTCATAGCGGCCGTGGTCCAGGACTCCAACTGCGCGATAAGGCCCGCGCATACCAGGATCAAGTTTCCCCGTAGACTGGGAATACTTGATAACGAAGACCAGGTCATCTTTGCTGTAGACAAGTGGAGACTGTCGGTTTTCATTAGCACGCCTGTCTTGATCGGCTTGATTTTTGCACAACCGTTCGGCCGTCCTTTGTCTCCTCATCTCCCGTAGCGGTTCACGGTTCTCACCAGACAATTCGATGGCAACGTCTCGGTTCAGCTGTAACTTCCACAATTGTTTAGAGCGTTCTCCATTCCGATGGCTCACCTCGATCCTCAATATGTTAACGAGAGTACGAACGTAAGGTTCCACCTGGCCATTGACGTGATTCATCTCGGGAGAAATATAATGAGTCTGAAAACTTATATCATTCATTAGCGACACAAAACCAGATGATTGGAACATCCTACCTCTATTACGAGTACATACAATTGTCTTAGGTGTTCCAAATAGAGACAACATTCTGCATAACACGTTTTAAATTTAAGTTCCGAGTACAAATACTGCTTTATTCGAAGTAGAATCCGATACAGATTTTATCGATTCAGACCTATTTTGTTCAGTCGCATTGTTTGATTTCGACTTTTTAGAACAACCAGTTTAATTATGCCCCGTGTGACCGTAAGTGAAACATTTGGAACCCTGATCCGTGAATGAACGCTTGGTCATTCCTATGTGGGCTCTTGTTATCATTAAAACGCGAACCGTCACTATGCTGCTTAGGAACGGGCTTTACGAAAGTAGACAAGTAATTAACGAGATTGTCAGGTGTCAGACTTGCATTAGTAGTCGTTGCTTTGATTTGAGGGTCTTTAATCCCTCTTATAACAATCGCTGTTATCAACTCGTCTAATAGGCCTTTTACGATCCGTAAACGTAGTAGACATCAGAGTGCAATCGGTAACTTTCAGAGTTAGTACTCATTACTTCATACAAAATACTTGCCACATCAATGTTCTTGACACATAACGACTGAAAATCTTTTTTAAAATGGCTCCATGTACGGTCATTTGTGACTCATTCACCAAGCCAAGTCTTAGCACTTCCCTTCAGAAAGCTACCAACGCGCGAAAGACACTCATTTTGTGACTAATTATTCAAAAATATAGCCCTGTCAACCTCGACCAACCACTGATCAACATCTTGCACATTTGGATCAAAATCAAAGATGTAAAAATGTTGGGTGCTTACTGACTTTAACGACTGTATTGCCTCCACTATTTTATCTGTGGTTGCAATCGAAAAATCAGTAGCAGTACCTGTAGTTTCCGGCGTAGCTATTACCAGTGAACGTTCTTCTAAAACCATCAACCGCGAGACAATAGTCTCAAGCGATCGTCGGTGTAGCGATGATGCAGGGTTTCGCGTCCTCGCGCGGCTCCTACGATGATCTCGTTCGCGCCCGGAACGGCGATCGTAATCTCGAGACTTGCTACGTGACCTTCTACTCCGCTTATGGCGGCTACGAGATCGCTTAGAACGCGGGGCACTAGTTTTTGAACGTGAACGACTCGATCTATCCATTACCAGCTACTACCCGCTTTTATGTAGAAAAAAGAAAACTTTGAATAATTTGTGGGCGAAATGAATCTTTATCCCACTTCTGATATTAGGGATCAGAAGTGAAACAGATTAAAAAATAAACAATTCTTAATTTCCTTTAATTTGCACTTTTATAAAAATTACAAAAATATTAAGATATATGCTGTAAGTACTAATTAAATAAAGTTTACACAAACAAAATTGAATAATCGGTACACGAACAAAAACATAACCCAAAAATAACTAAGCACACGATATTGGTCAAGTAGCACGTCCGTTCCGCACGCCGTCCAAGGGAAAAAGAGGAGTTGCCGCGCCGCGCGCCTCTTTTTATAAACTACCGTCGGTCACCGGCTGATGACGTGACTTTAGGATGTCGAATCGCCTTCAGTTACCAACAATATATTAACACAGCATGAAATTGAATTTATGGGCATCCTTTTAAGGGGTCATTGTAATCATCATTATGAACAACTTTGACTATAGGACCAAACCTGAAATCGCGAAAAAAAATCAGCTCATCCCTACGTTTTGACGAGTTATGTGAACATAAATGCAAAGAACAGCTGATTTTTTTTCTCGGGTATTTAACCGAATCCGGTTAGACTGAAAACCGACCCCAAGCTAGTTGGGAAAAGGCTAGGAGATATACTGACCGATGATAGTTAAATCTTACATTTTACATAAAAGATTAATAAAAAATAAAACGTTATTCTCTACTACATATAATAAGCCTGCATTACACTCAAACCTTCCTCTTGAATCACTGTCTCTCTATTAGTGTAAAAACCACATGAAAGTCTATTTAGTAGTTTTTAACTTTTTAAGTCCATCGCGAACGGACCGACAGACAGACACGGTGGGAGACTGTGTATCATAAAATATCATGTAAGGATAATTTACTTAGCCTAACTTAATAAAGATACTAATGATAGTTATTTTTAATATCATTAAGAAGTGTTCTTTCTGTTTATGGCCTTTGCCTTGTAGGGGGTCTATGTATCTCACATGCCGATATTGTTATGTAAGGGCAAAAGTACCTGCAGTATGCAATTCTTTTTATCAGTCCCGCATACAAACGGACTGTCGTATGAGTTGTTTAAAAGTGAAAACAGACAGATTATGCCATGTTTCAAAATGTGTCACTTAGCGAAGAGATAAAGTGTTATCAGTGGCACTAAATGGTGTTAGAATGCGGTGGGTTCAACTGTTAAATATTAAGGTAAGCTTCAGTGTAGATCATAAAGGTGCAGTTATCGTGGTCGTTAAAAAGGAGCCATTTTGTTTTGAAAGCTTTGCAATTCAAATTTAATGATTCGTCCACGATTTGCGACGTTACAACTTGAGAGGTACCTATGCGGTACAGAATATGAAGTCTCTCAAATCTACTTTGGAACGGGAGGATTCTCCAATCAGACAGGTATTGTGTCTGGTCCGGGCAACCACCCGGTAGTTGATTTTGGGCTGGTGTATATGTTCTAATCGCGTGGAGGACTCAATACCACAACCCAGGATGTTGAATTTAGTGAACATTCTTCGTAGAAAATTCCCAAAACTTATTATAGTGTTTTTTTTTTTTACGAATTACTATGTATTAGTATTAGTTTAACCTTTCGAATAACGTAATTAGAGACACAATAGAAAGACAATGAGAGAGCGGACGCCGGCGTTCGCTTGGGGTTCTTTATTTATCAACATAATATGTTTAAACAGATTACGACTATATTATTTAATTCTTAATTATAGTAGACGCCAGATAAATTTGAAATAAAGTACCGGCCTTTTTCCTAATGTCTCTGCATAGGTACAAAAAGAAAAATAAACAAAAAAAACTGGCTTTTCATTACTAGAAAATATAAAGGATCACGATAGATGTCGATTAAAGACAGCTTTGTCCTTATTTCAGTTTTTAGAGTTCCGTGCCCAAAGGGTAAAAACAGGACCCTATTACTAAGACTTCATTGTCTGTCTGTCGGTCTGTCACCAGCTGTAGGTATCTCATGAATCGTGATAGCTAGACAGTTGAAATTTTTACAGTTGATATATTTTCGTTGCCGCTATAACAACAAATACTAAAAACTAAAAAAGTTATAATATAGTGTCTTATGTTGTGTAGACGTCGCACTTGGCCGGTTTTTTTTAAATAAGAATGTCAATAAATTTAGGAGGGTCATTGACCGCTATTCTAAATTGTTTGTTTTGTGTATTGACATTTTGAATTTGAATGATATAAATGTAATATTATTTTTTATATTGATTTTATTGACTTAATAACGTTTGAAAATTGAAAATTTGTTATAATTAGCATGTATGCATAAAATATTTGTACGCCGATGACGGTTAGAGTGTTAGACATGGCGTTATAATAATTAAAATATCTGTACCTAACCTACCTATGTTTAACAATTAAAAAAATATTTGTGATTTTGTTTTAGCGCGTTCCTAAGATTAAAAACTACGTAGCTAATCGTTACGACACTAGGTAATACATACGCATTTTCTTATAATGCTTCATTTCGACGAAGAGTCTATCTAATATTCATAACCTCAAATTAACAAAAAAAAAAAGATCTTCAAACTCTAATCTCCACATCTACACATTCTTGTAGTGGTCAGGAACCGGTTCCGCGCTATGCAGGTCACTGGAGCCCTTGCCCAGTTGTGCTTGTTTACGTGCGTCTTGTGGCAGCTTTGCTTGCCACGGTTAGGAATTTTGATGGGTTACAAGACCCATCAAGCTTTGAGGCTTTAAGTGATCAGTAACTACAAGATTTGTGCTATTTAAGAAATTTTGCCTATTTAATTGTACATTTGCTGGGTTTAGATAAAACAAAAAGAGTTTTTAATAAGATGGCAGTTGCCAAAAGTTGCCAACTAGGATGAGAAAGTAATAAGTTAGAAAAAAGTTTTCCAAAAAAAATTGCTAGGTAGTGAAATTCAAAGTTTCTTCATTTTGCAGGCTATGAACAAGTCATTCATTAGGGTAAGAACTGAGAAAGAGGGTGTATTGATTTTATTTTAATGATTTATATTTCGTTAATAAGTAAATAAATACGTAATACGACCGCTAATCATATTTTAATCAATATACAACATGTTTATTGTATGACTGGCCTGTTAATCTAGTGGTTAGTGACCCTGACTGCTATGCCGGAGGTCGTGGGTTCGATTCCCACCCAGGATAAATGTTTATGCGACGAGCACGATCATTTTTGTTCTGTGTCTGGGTGTAATTTATCTATAATATGTATTTAGAAATATATAAGTATGTTTATCAGCTGTCTAGTACTCATAACACTAGCTCTGCTTAGCTTGGGACTAGACGGCGTTGTGTGATAGTTGTGGAATATTATATTATTCATAATTATATTGTTATGAAAGAATAAAAATTATATATCTACTATTATTAAAAAAAAACTTGATACTGACCTGTAAAAGGCAAAAAAACTTAAGAAAATTTGAATTTCGCGGGCTACCTTGGAGCTTCCCATGGAAATATTAAGAAAAGTATTGTACCTAACTAAATATGCATCATAACACTGCTTGAGCACGATGTTTCAAATTTTTGTCACACTATAAGGTGAAAAACGACATAAAAACTGGATTGAAATATGCTGTTAAACAACCGTTGAATTGCTTACTGTACCGAAGCAGAAATATTTCAAAGACTTGAGCCTAAAACCTGTCTCACAAAGTCTAGTCCAAGTTATGTTTAAGCGACATTATTGCCATTCTTCGCATCAACAAAATATTCTTTAGAACACTTGTGGATTTTATTCAGTAAAAGTCTGACAGTTCCATTCCTGTTGCTTCATCCAAAGCAGGAGGCATTATTTGATGATTGCTCCATAATGATTTCCCATCTCGAAACAAAAAACCCATATATGTCACTCAAAGTAACGGAGAAACTGAGAACAGGTAAAAAGTTAGAATTTCTAATTCAGTTGATTGTTTATTTTATTTTTTTAATATTCGTCTAATAAAGACACAGTGTAAACGCATTACTAGGAGTTAAATCTAGAAAATGAAATCGTTTTCTTCAGCTTAGACTTACATAACTCTAAACTTGAACCGTCTCTCTAGTGACTAAGCATAAAACAGCTTTCATCTTGTGGGTATATCATCTAGATATACCTATATCTCTACAAATAGCCTTGTTAGTCCCGTGGTCGTAAGCACAACTGTTGACTGTGGGTCCCGGTCAGGTATTAAGTGCTGCACTTTTCCATAAAAATTACTCTGTAGCTGTCTGGAGTTTAAAAGTTGGTGGTGGAACACCTCCGTGCCAAAGAAAGTACGTGAAGGTCCTGCGCCTGAGCTCTCTCCGGTTGTCGTCCGATTGAATTGAATTATGAGAGTAAAGGAACAGAAAGTGTATTTATTTATTTATTCAAATTATATGCACTAGTAATAAACATTGTACAAAGGCGGACTTAATGCCTTAGGCATTTTCTACCAGTCGACCTTAGGATGGTGCAGAAACAAAACATGGTAGGTGCAGCTTAATAATAAAGATATAGATATAAGAAATACAATAACAAATATATACTTAGATACATGCATACAAATTAACAACGAAATTATGAGAAACGAATCCAACAAACAAACCAACTTCCTGCGAATGTGTTCACCTTAAAAGTGAAATGACTAGACGCCATCCTGATGTTCAGCGGGAGCGCATTCCAAAGAGAGATCGCCTGGACAAAGAAGGAGGACTGGATAATACAGAGCGATGTGTGGGACATCGTAGAAGACGATTATTGGTAGATCGGAGATTTTTATTATGACCAGAGCAAAGAAATTGGATTTGAGAAGTCAAATAAGAAGAAGGTTTATCCAGAAAAGAAAACAAGTTATTCAAGGTGTATCTGTGTTTTCCCACACGCTTAGCACTATAATTTCTCCTGCGTACTTGGGTTATCTACATTGAGATTGGCCTACATGATCATCGAAATGAGAGGTTTCTTGCAAAAAAAGGCGAAAAAATGTTTTTATCTTATGTCATAATACAAGGGAACATCTAGGCAGTTCGCTTCAAGAGAACTGACGAGCAAGTACCGTAGTTTTAAGCAATTTTCGATTAGTCCTGTTCGTGTCGCATCCATCGGATTCTCACGACTCTCACCTAGAGCACAGTACAACTAGTGGGAGGCTTTCCAACACTGCGTCTTTCGGTATGCGGTCGCCCAACCAGATCCTTTTGGCCTCATCGACCATTTGTTCTGCGAGCACTGTGCTCTGCCCTGTCTGCTACTTAACATTATGTATGATGAATACACAACGTGCAAAGCATCTTTCACACTGCATATGCATACCGCTCAATGCAAAGTTTACAATACCACTTTTTGTGCACTGTAAACTAGATCGATAAATTCTTATAAAAAAGCCATATCGTTTACTTCTACACACACTTTTTCCAACCACTGCAACTTCACAATAGCCCGATTTACCCGTATACCACCAGTAATACTTACCTATGCCTCTATGAAGCTCGAATCTTAGAGAAACGATTTAACTGTCTTGGATATAATATAATGATAAGCATAATCAACCTTATAATATTTGCACTGTTGGGACTCGAGCCTCTCTCTAGGACAAGAAAAGGGCCGTAATCCACTAGGCTAATTGGTGATCCACATCTGGTTAAGTTTAATACACAAAGCCTGGGGCATAGGCGTAGGCGAACTAGCCTTTCGGTAATTTACAGGATGGATCTTGGAGAATGCCATCAGGTGAGATCGCAGTCAAGCACTGGTTTATATCATTTAAAAAAAAACGCCCGGTTCGGGTTGATAGATGTCACATGTCTTCGAATTTAGGGTTCTAGAAAATGCCGGTTTCCTCACGATGTTTTCCTTCACCGTTTTGAGAGCTGTGGTGATGAAATACTTTACACAAAGTAAAGCGCCTTGCTGAGTTTGAAACCACAATGTATGACTCGTAAGTCGGGGCCATCACCACCATCATGTCTTGTTGGATACCACAACGAAATTAAGAACAATCCGCGCTATTATATCAATAGAAACTAAATCTACAGATACAATGCGTTCCAAATAAGAATAGGATCGACTGCCATGTTTGACGTCACGTCATACTGTCAAATCGAAGAATTATTATGGTGAGCAAAACAAGAAATTTTTAAAATTAAATTTATTTACGAACTGTGAACGAAAAAAGTTTAATCAGCATACAGTTCTTCAATTTTGCTCATCTCTGAGTTCTTCAATTTTGCCCAATTTCCTGCGATTTGACAGTATGACGTGACGTCACAACATGGCAATCGATCCTATTCTTATTTGGAACGCATTGTACTACGTTTGCCAAAAGAATTCGTAGCTTTCCGTTCCCCAGCACACGTTTACCTGCTCACCCACATACTAGGCCAGCGTGAAGCTACAGCTACGAGCAATTAATGACGAGAAGTCGACCGTTACAGGCATGCAGGCTTTTTATCTTCGTATAATTCTTTCATTTGTTTTTAAAATTCTTGTTTGGATAAAAGCAATTGCTGATCAGATGCTCTAGAGTGATTTAGGACTGCGGGAATGATCGGAAGAGCCCAGGGCGACTAAAGGAACGCAGCTGGGTTTTATCAGTAAAAGCCAGACACTCTTTTTAGCTCCACTCAGAGCAAGAGAAGTTACATAGTATGATAAATTCTAACCTCAAAAAACAAAAATCTCGAGTCAAAGTTTGACATTAATGAACCTATGAATAAACACGTTCTTAACTCTAAACTAACCGACTATTCATGTTTACTCTGGTTTTCAACAAAGTGACAATCTACCAGCGATAATGATTCTCTATAAGTTTTTTTTTCATAGATTTGTGTTTGACCACTATCTGATGATGTGGTCGACGGTGGAGCATGCTTTCCTGGAAGAAAACCTATTCACTCTTGACTTAAAGAGACGAAACACAAACTCCGACAGGGAATTTCACTATTTAGCTGTACGCATAATGAAGGTGTCACCAAAATGTTTTATACGTATATACCTTGTACTATTAAGGTACTCTGTGGTACTATTACTTATTCTGTGGTATGGGTGGGATGTTCGCCTTGTACCTAATGTACTAAGGAGAATTAGGGTGTAAGTACAATGCGTTCCAAATAAGAATAGGATTGATTGCCATGTTGTGACGTCTCGTCATACTGTCAAATCTTGTCAAATTTTGAGTTCTTCAATTTTGCCCAATTTCTTGCTTGAAACGCATTGTACAAATTTAATAGATTGCGCCCGTGATTTTTCTGCGCATGGCAATTATAGGTAGCTTTTTGAATAACGTTATTTTTTCTTCTACGCGCTGATGGAATCTCGCTAGATTATAGTCTCAAACCTGGTTCTTGAGCTAGTTACTGGAACCAGTGCAGTCCTCATATGGATACAAGTTTGTCAACTATAGCAAAATCTAGGCAACAAAAAAAAAACCATTGTGGTTTACTATGCCTATTATAACTTTACAAGCTACAAAATCCGCCTTTTTGGTGTCACTTAAAATACGGTATCGTCTTTAGTACGTATTGCCAACATTGGCCACAATAGGCAATGTCGTATAAAAAATTTAAAATTGAGTATCTTGATGAGTCATTCAAAGGAGGATCTAGAGATTAAATTAGCGCACATATCTATTTCAAATTAAAGTTGCATTAAGATGGCAAACAACCTACCTACTTACAATGCGTTCCAAATAAGAATAGGATCGATTGCCATGTTGTGACGTCACGTTATACTGTCAAATCGCAAGAAATTGGGCGAAATTGAAGAACTCAGAGATGAGCAAAATTGAAGAACTGGATTCTGATTAAACTATTTTCGTTCATAGTTCGTAAATAAATTAAATTTTAAAATTTTCTTGTTTTGCTCACCATAATAATTCTTCGATTTGACAGTATAACGTGACGTCCTGGCAATCGATCCTATTCTTATTTGGAGCGCATTGTAAATTATTATGTCGAAAACGTAATTATGATTTTGGTTTAATTGTGCAAAATTTCCTTTGGGGGCCTAAACGTGGATTATTTGAGAACCCCTGTCTTGTTGACATCTGCTATCAATCAATTTCATTCAATGAATCCTTCAAAAAAAGAAGAAACAACTTTCATTCATAATAGTTTTATCTTTATCACACCCGAAAGAAACTTCTATGTTAAATATTTATCAAAAGTGTCTTTGAAAGTAATTAACAACGAAATTAATACACTTACCGAATTATAAAGAGCAAAACAGCTGTAGAAACAAGAAATATGTAGGATACCACGTAAAAAAACGATCCACTGTTTTCTTATATGAAGGAACTTTCACATTTTGCCACACACTTCCACACGCAATTTCCGTGTCCACTCTTAATGAATCACTACAAAAATATTCTTATAAAATTTATAACACTATTCTGAATTCAAGAAAAAACATAAATAGTCTATTTTACTTATAAAAGATAGTGTAATGTATTTTTATTTTCTCGAAAATACCGCCATCTTTTTGAACATGCGCGCGCAGTACAGTCTGAAGTCAACTGACGCGACGACTTGAAATTTACTCCGATTCGTACGTGTGAACGAGAAAGTAAATACGTTTTCCGGCAGCTAGAACGAGACAGCTAGAGGGTGTCATGTAGCGGTAATTTTTTTCTCCTTTCGCGCGTCAACTTTCTAAAACGCCTTGAGGTGTTCGGTGATTTTGTTTTGGTGTTAAAAATTGTTTCTATTTAAAAATTAAAGGATATTTTAATATTATTTTACAAGAACAGGGTTATTTTTATAAATAAAATCCCTAATACGTGTTTATTTTATGATAAGAAAATTTGCTCGTGTAGCCACCATAAATTGATCTAAGGTATAGTTTCTGCTGTTGTGTAGCAGGCTCCGTTAAACTTTAGTGAAATTCTAAATAAAATAAAAAAAATAGATGTGAAAAATGAAAAATCTAGCTGTGTTAGAGTGACGTCATTACTAAGAAGATACGAATATTAAATTCGCTCATCACTAACACGGCTCGTTGGTCTAGGGGTATGATTCTCGCTTCGGGTGCGAGAGGTCCCGGGTTCAAATCCCGGACGAGCCCGTAGAAGATTGTAAAATAGTCTTCTTTTTTAATATCATGGTATAATTTATATACCACAAATAAAAACAAAAATTTATGAAATATTTATGTTTGGCTCTTATTGAGCACACAAACATACACAGATATAATTTTAATGTGTTACTTTTTCAAGATATGCATTAGAACTTTTATACATAATTTAAAAAAAAAATATATATATCCATCACTTTTTTTTCTGTTTTTGCTGATGAGAAGCCTACAAAATGAACTCGATAAAAAATAATTCTAGAAATCAACGCCATCTATCAGCATCAAGTTTAAACTCTTGAAAGTGTAATTTAGATTCCTTGTAAAGCCAAGAGGTAGCGCTGTACTCAATAACAAAATACAAGTTAATAAAAATTCGGCCTTTTGAGTAGGCATGGAATGTAAACAACCGTTTTGTTTATATCGGTACTTTTTAATTCGGTCGCTTAGCCGGCAGGTGGCTGGATTTGGTCAATGACTTTTCCCCTCAAAAAAAAGTTTAACTTTACGTCTTTACACTTCAGACAATACTCAAAGTTTTCAACACGTGTTTTGTGATAAAATAATGCTTTAATTCTTTAATTACGGACTCAGAAGTGTTTGAAAGTGAATGAAAACTCGTTAAAAGTGGTTGTGAAGTGTGAAATAGTTTTATTTTTGGGTAAAAATGTCGGGAGCTAGTACCTCGCAAAGTCCACCTCAGATGGCTTCAATAACCGATGTTAGTGGTTTATTTCAAAATGCGAAGAAGTATGAGGAGTTAAATGTAATTGGAACAGGTAGGAGAGAAAATCACCTTGTAAAATAACCTAATTTTGCATGCGCCGGTTGATAACATTTTCGCGCAATTTATGTTGGTAATAAACTTTTTGTTTGTTTACTAATTGTTTAGTAAATTTTGGAGGAATTTTGGATTGTTTTTGAGACCCTCTTTTCTTATTCTCTTTTATTAATGTTTAATTGATCCATTATTGAGATTAGATATGAATAAATAGGATTTGATTATTCTGTAATTGGATCATGAACCAAATGTTTATTATTGTATTTATTATTATGGCTGTTTGCAGGTATTTTTATAAAACTAGAGCATATCCTATTCTAAGCACTATTTTTTTTTGATGCTATGGTGTTGTGTGCGCACACCATCACAGCATCAAAACAGAAATGCATGTGGTTGGAGCAAGGGGGAATGTCAGACTTTTACTGACTAAAACTTGCCTGTGTTCCTTCATTTGCCCTCTGCGTTCTAGGACCTCGGTGACTCTTTCGAACATTCCCACAGCCCTAGCAGGCATTGGCCCTAGTGGGGCCCGTTCATTTTATACTTCATAAGTACCGAATTTGAGAAAACTTTTTAGTGGGAAAATATTAATTAATTTTTCAACATTTGCCTGTGTTCCAGTTGCTCTTTGCATTCCAGGGCCGTGTTCAAACAATCCCACTGCCCCGTCTTTCTACTTGAAGTGTTTTTTTTGAAATACGCTAGTTTGAATTGGCTATTACAAAGTGAACTTAACTCAGGGGCGCCGGCTTTTAGAAAACCTCATGGGTGCTCATGCTCATTTGATGACTTGAAAAAGTGGCGAAGTATGAGAAGAGAAATACACAGTGATCGACCGACAAATAAATAAATGTCCTACTTACATACTGCGGAACAACGAAGGTACGACAAACACCCAGACCCCAACACAAATATCTATTTCATCAACAAACATTTGTGTTGGTGCGGGAATCGAACCCGCGACCCTTGCGTCTCAACCGGCGTATAAACCACTGCACTAAACGGGTCTTCAGGTAATAAAAAAACACCCATCCCTATAAGGCGATTACTGATCTGGTTCTTGATGTCTATTCTCACATTGGGTGCTCGGCACCCAATGTTTATTTCTCATGGGTGCCCGAGCCCCCGAGCACCCACGGAGTCGGCGCCCCTGACTTAACTTTTTGTGTTGTATAAAGTGATAAATAAATATTTAAAACTCCAGAAACGTCATCATTTATACCGCATACATCAAGGGACTGGAACAATTTGCCTGCTGCGGTCTTCCCGTCTCATTATTGTTTAGGTGTCTTCAAGGCTTAGAGTAAATAGGCTCTTAATAAATTAGTGTGCCTCACCATCAACAATTGCAATACTACTTACCATCAGATGGGATCTCAGTGAAGCACTAGAAAAAACGTAATATCAATTAATGCATGTGTTGTCTCTTTTAACCCAAAGGTTTACTGGTAGAGAATGCCTTGTTGCATTAAGTCCGCCTATGTACCACTACTGTACATGAAGTTTAAATAAATAGATAATTAAATTAATCAAATCATTATTTCCAAAATTACAGGAGCATATGGCACAGTCTACAAAGCCCGGGACCTTCACAATGGAGGTAACATAGTAGCCATGAAGAAAGTGAAGGTGGCACTCACTGAGGATGGCATCCCACTGTCTACGTTGAGGGAAATAGCTCTACTGAGGCAGCTGGAGGCTTATAGACATCCTAATATTGTTAGGTAAGGATTTTATTGTTTTTAAGGTTCCGTACCTCAAAAGGAAAAAATGGTACCCATATAGGATCACTTTGTTGTCCGTCCCTCTATCTGTCTGTCTGTCAAGACCCTTTATCTTGGGAACGCGTGGACGTATCGAGTTGAAATTAAAACCATGTACTAAGGTCTGCGGTCCCTTGAATCTGTGAAAAAATCAAACTTCTAAGTTAACGATAAAAAGAGATACGGCCGTTTATGTCGCAAAAAACGTGTATTTCGACACCCTAGAGAACCAGAATTCTAGAATACTTCCCGTTGACCCAGAATCCTGAAATTTTGCATAAAGCAAGGTCTTATAACACAAGTATAGAATTAAATCTGAGAACAGAAAATTTGTTGATAGATTTGGAAAAATCTTCGAGACTCCAATCAGGAATTGAACTCTTTACATAGGTAATTTTGTACGGAACCCTCAGGGAGCGAGTCCGACTCGCACTTGCCCAGTTTTTTTGTAATAAGAAGATCCAAAAATTTCTAAGTATTTGTTATGCCTACTCTGTGCCAAATACGAAAAAAAGTTGAGTTTCGTAGATATTTCTAACTTTTTCTTGTGTGTAAGTAATTATGACCTTTTCCTGTGTATGAATGCTTCTGCGGGGCTATTGTGTAACTCTGTTGACAGTTCAAGTGATGATCACTTGTTAACAATGTGCATCATTGAACTGTCAAACAGCTAGTTTCGTATTGCCTATCTTCAGTGACCAACTGCAGTGACGTCATTAGCCACTGGTGCCTTTGATAGCCACCGTAACACGATTTGACAGATGTTATTGTATCGATACTTTTAAAATTGCGATTGTGTAAGCTTTTGAAGCTGTATAATAGTCGATAAAATTTTAGAGTGGTCACAATAGGCACCGTAAATTTGTATAATTCACCACATTTCCACCGTAGTTTGTTAGTCACTTGTGTGATACGTAATACCAATTTTATGAAATTGTTAGTAGACAACTAAGTTTAGTGTGCAACGAATGCTAGTTGTCAACTGTTATTGAAAAAGTTAGCCAATAGCCCCCCAGATCATTTCTTAACTTTATCATTTTCTTTCCAGACTTCTTGACGTCTGCCACGGTGGTCAATCCCTGGAGAGAGATCAGCAACTAGTACTGTTCCTAGTGTTTGAGCATGTAGATCAAGATCTGGAGTCCTTTCTGAAGAGATCTCTGTCACCTTTGTCACAGAACACTATTAGGGTGAGTTTTAGTCTCCATCTCAGACAACTCTGCATGGTTCTCATGTGATTTGGTCATGTGAGACTGGCCTGTTGGTCTAGTGGTTAGTGGCCCTGACTGCTATGCCGGAGGTCGTGGGTTCGATTCCCACCCAGGATAAATGTTTGTGTGATAAGCACGATCATTTATTCTGTGTCTGGGTGTAATTTATCTATATATGTATGTATTTAGAAATATATAAGTATGTTTATCAGTTGTCTAGTACCCATAACACAAGCTCTGCTTAGCTTGGGCCTAGACGGTGTTGTGTGATAGTTGTGGAATATTATTATTATATTATTTGACCATTACATATTTACTGTATGGACTTTAAAAGAGACTTTGACCCCTGAGTTTGTTTCGGTGTTTCTTCTCAGGGTAGTCAGCTAGGAAACACCGGCCTCATCTAGTTTAAAATGACAAAAAAAAAATTGACCTGTAAAAGTGTTTTATAAACCTATTTGCAGAATAAATATCATTAATTATCATTTATCAGTTTTCTATAGTAAAGGAAGTGGGTTTAATATGAGGAAATTTTCGGTTATCAATTCAGTCACACAGTAAAAAAAGTTTCTGGTTCCGAATATTTTTTTAATACGCGCGTGTCGTCGCGTGCACAGCGATCGTGAACGTGTATATTTTTCCTTATAGTATAGACATGCACAGTGAACTAAAACAAATTCGTATTCAGATAAAATAATAACTTAAATATTGAAAAAAAAAACGACAAAAAAACTATACAAAAAAGACGAAACACTGATTGGGCAAGAACTGCTTTGAATTACTATATTATTTATCACGTAAATTTCATTGATAAAACATATATTTAACTTCGTACGGCGAGTATCCAACCTTACGTTGTTGAAACCTCTACGGTCCGGACTAAGCATTTCGCCTCGTCGTTTATACCGCGTACATCGAAGGACTGGAACAATTTGCCTGTTGCAGTCTTCCCGTCCATTTATAATTTGGGTGTCTTCAAGGCTAGAGTGCCACCATCAACGATTGCATCACTGCTTACCATCAGGTGGGATCGCAGTCAAGCACTAGTTTATATCATTTTATAAAAAAAAACTATACAAATGCCCTTAAAAATAGTCGGAAACATTACCTTTTTTTTTAGTATGTGATGGGCGAAAGATGCCTCTTATCAACCCTCCTCCATTTTTATTTGATATGTTTATACCTGCAATTTCTTCCATAAATCCTGAGAAACTCTTTTTAATCATGTTATGTATTACAGATATCTCGGTTATAGGTTTCTTGTCGCTACTGTTATGTGAGAACAATCTAAATAAAGTTAAAACAAAATACTTTGACTCGTCGCTTAGCTAACAACACCGCATATAAGTCATTTTTAGCAACTTTACAGGAAACGACAAAAACTGTGCGGTGTTGAGAGGTCAGCCGACTTGCACGCTATCACTACTTTTCGAATTACGGCTTCTGATTGGCTGAAATCTATATCATGTGACCAATGGTTAGACGCGCAATGAGCAGCTCCATCTAAAGGCATTCAAATGTGAAAACCGCCAATTTTCGACTTGAGCGGTGTTGTAAGCTAAGGGACGCTATACTTCTAAGAGAGACGCGCGTGGAACACTACCATCACGGATACAAATTGATGGGTCGAAGAAAGTCCTCTAATCCGTCGACTCTGGACCGACATCTGCAACTACACTTCTTCAACAACCTCATCTTTTCCAGAGCATGTCATTCGACATCCTCTCCGGCATCGACTTCCTGCACTCTCACCGGATAGTACACCGCGACCTGAAGCCTCACAACCTGCTGGTGACATGCAGTGGTCGCGTGAAGCTGGCAGACTTCGGGCTCGCCAAGACTTATGATACGGACATGAAGCTAACTAGTGTGGTGAGATATCTATATTTATTGTAAGTAGGTTCAACTAACCGTTGACGTAGGAAATTGGGTAGTTGACTACTCTTTATAGGAAATTGGGTAGTTTGACTACTCTTTTTTAAGACGTTGAGTAGTTGACTACTCGTTTGCAGGACATTGGGTAGTTGACTACTCGTTTTTAGGAAATTGGGTAGTTTGACTACTCTTTTTTAAGACGTTGAGTAAGTTGACTACTCGTTTGCAGGACATTGGGTAGTTGACTACTCGTTTTTAGGAAACTGGGTAGTTTGACTACTCATTTTTAGGACATTGTGTATTTGACTGCTCATTTTAGGACATTGGGTAGTTGACTTCTCGTATTTAGGATATGTCATTCGACATCCTCTCCGGCATCAACTTCCTGCACTCTCACCGGATAGTACACCGCGACCTGAAGCCTCACAACCTGCTGGTGACATGCAGTGGTCGCGTGAAGCTGGCAGACTTCGGGCTCGCCAAGACTTATGATACGGACATGAAGCTAACTAGTGTGGTGAGATATCTATATTTATTGTAAGTAGGTTCAACTAACCGTTGAAGTAGGAAATTGGGTAGCTGACTACTCGTTTTTGGGACATTGATTAATTGACTACTGTTTTTTTAGGAAATTGGGTAGTTGACTACTGATTTTTAGGACATTATGTAGTTGACTGCTCGTTTTGAGGACATTGGGTAATGGACTGCTCGTTTTTAGGACATTGGGTAGCTGACTACTCATTTTAGGACGTTGGGTAGTTGACTTCTCGTAATTAGGACACGTCATTCGACATCCTCCCCGGCATCGACTTCCTGCATTCTCACCGGATAGTACACCGCGACCTGAAGCCTCACAACCTGCTGGTGACATGCAGTGGTCGCGTGAAGCTGGCAGACTTCGGGCTCGCCAAGACTTACGATACGGACATGAAGCTTACTAGTGTGGTGAGAAAGCTATATTTATTGTAAGTAAGTTCAACTAAGCGTTGAAGTAGGAAATCGTTTTTAGTAAATTGGTTAATTGACTACTGTTTTTTAGGAAATTGGTTAGTTCATCATCATCATCATCATTTCAGCCGAAAGACGTCCACTGCTGGACATAGGCCTCCCCCAAGCGTCGCCACAGCGAACGGTCCTGTGCGTCTCGCATCCATCGGACCCCCGCAACCGTTACCAAGTCATCGGTCCACCTTGTAGGAGGCCTTCCAACGCTACGTCTTCCGGTACGTGGTCGCCATTCCAGAACCTTTCGGCCCCAACGGCCATCTGTTCTGCGAGCAATGTGCCCTGCCCATTGCCACTTTAGTTTGGCGATTCTTCGTGCTATGTCGGCAACCTTGGTTCTCCTGCGGATATCCTCATTCCTGATTCGATCACGCAAGGAAACTCCGAGCATAGCCCTCTCCATTGCCCTTTGGGTGACTTTAAGCCTTCTAATGAGGCCCATTGTAAGCGACCACGTTTCGGAGCCATATGTCATCACTGGCAACACGCACTGGTCATAGACTTTCGTCTTGAGACACTGTGGTATATTGGACGAGAAGACACCGCGCAGCTTCCCGAACGCTGCCCAGCCGAGTCGGATTCGACGATTGATCTCTTTCTCGAAGTTAGACCTTCCCAACTGGACCGTCTGTCCCAGGTAAACGTAGTCGTCTACAACTTCGAGTGTAGTCCCCGACCTTGATAGGAGTGGGTGCTACATGGCTGTTTACCATGACTTTGGTTTTGTCCATGTTCATTTTAAGTCCCACTCTTTCGGAAGCTCTACTGAGGTCACCAAGCATTGTACTGAGCTCCTCCGTAGTCTCAGCCATGACTACTATGTCGTCGGCAAACCGAAGGTGAGTGATGTACTCGCCATTGACATTAATGCCTAGCCCTCTCCATTCCAAAACCTTGAAGACATCCTCCATTGCTGCCGTGAACAGTTTCGGAGAAATAACGTCTCCCTGCCTCACACCCCGCTGCAAGAGGATAGGTTTCGAGGTCTGGTCTTGTAGTCGGACTGACATAGTGGCGTTTTTGTACAAACACTTCAGCACTTCGATATACCGATAGTCAATTTGGCACCGTTGGAGAGACTGCAGTACAGCCCAAGTTTCAATCGAATCAAAGACTTTCTCGTAGTCCACAAATGCTAAGCAGAGAGGCTGGTTATACTCCTCAGTCTTTTGTATAACCTGCCGCAGCGTATGTATGTGGTCCACGGTGCTGAAGCCTTTTCGAAATCCGGCTTGTTCGGGAGGCTGGAAGTCGTCGAACCTGCGCGCGAGACGATTCGTGATGACTCTGGAAAACAGCTTGTAGACATGGCTCAGAAGCGAGATGGGCCTATAATTCTTAAGCAGGGCATTATCGCCCTTCTTAAAGAAGAGTACCACCACGCCTCTGCTCTACGCCTGTGGCGTTTTCCCCTCGAGTATGATGGAATCAAATAGCTTCTGAAGGGCCTTAAGGACCGGTTTTCCACCCGCCTTCAGGAGTTCGGCCGTAATTCCGTCCTCACCCGACGCCTTGTTGTTTTTCAGCTGCTTCAGAGCCATCCTAATCTCGTACAGGCTGACGTCCGGGATATCTTCGGTATAGTGTCGAGTCAATCTAGCTCTTGGGTCGTTTACTAGATTTACAGCGGGTTTAGCGGTAGACGTGTATAACTGTCCATAAAAAGCCTCGATCTCTCCCAGAAGCTCCGATTTGGCGGATATGACTCTGCCATCGTCGGTCTTCAGTTTCGTGAGCTGGCTTTGCCCAATAGACAGATCTCGTGCAAATACTTTAGAGCCCTTATTTCGCTCAATCGCATCCTTAATCCTTGCGGTATTAAAGCGGCGAAGGTCACGTTTCAGGGACTTCGAGATTTGTCTATTGAGCTGCCGGTATATGCACGCATCGTCTGAAGACTGCAGAATCATCTCACGCCTCTTCTTCATTAGCTCGAGGGTCGGATCGGAGAGCTTCTTGTTTTTATTTGTACGGTGAGTCTTGAAAAACTTAGACCCGACCGTATGGACAGTTTCCACGAACCCATCGTTATATTCATTCACGGAGCTTCCTAGGCACTCGAAACGATTGTGGAGTTCGAGCTGAAAGCTCTCGGGGTTTTGGATCCGGATCTGTGCTGGACGGAGCGTAGACTTCATCAGTCGAGACCTTTCAAGCTTAATGTTAATATTCAATGTGCCTCTTACGACGCGGTGATCACTTCCAGTTTTCACCGCGTTGATCACAGAGACATCATTGAATATTTGCTTTTTCGTCGACAGGATGAAGTCAATCTCATTTCTAGTTGCACCGTCAGGACTTTGCCAGGTCCACCTTCTATGCTCACGCTTTTTGAAGAAAGAATTCATCATATAGAGGCCCTCCTTCTCCATAAAGCTAGCCAGTAGGTGTCCCCGGTGATTCCGACGTCCAAATCCAAATTGCCCCACTCGCAGCTCGTCACCGTCTCGTTTGCCCAGTTTCGCGTTAAAGTCCCCCATGACCACGGTGAAGTGAGTCTTAGAACCATGCATGGCTCTTGATATATCCTCATACATGGATTCTACTTCGTCGTCGGGATGTGTCGAGGTCGGGGCGTAGACCTGTATGACCTTCAGCGAATATCTTGATGATATTCTGAGTATAAGGTACGCCACCCTGGTCGACACACTCTCGATCCTCACGACATTGTTCACAAGGGACCTGTGGACGATAAACCCGACACCACCCTGGGACTGCTGGTCACCCTCCCGGAAATAGAGCAGGTTACCGGATTTGAGAATTATCGTATCCTCCCCCTGTCTTCGGACTTCAGACAATCCCACAATACTCCATCGCAACCTGCTCAATTCCTCCTCCAGTTCGGTGATCTTCTCGTCAGTCCTCAGTGTACGCGTGTTGAAAGTTGCCAAGTCGAGTCGTTTAATAGATGGGTAGCCAAATCTCATCCGGAGATTCTTCGCACCCCTTGCCTCGTCGTGGCCTTGACCGCTACCGGAGTCAAGGGTAGACGGGCTGCCGGGCACTAGGGGGCATTTTTTCCTTCTGTTTTTCATGTTGGGGGGGGGTTGCCATAATCGCCACGCTTGGCAGACGGGTTGGCGATCGCAGTTTGGTTGTTGTAATGCACAGAGGATGCTGCTGCCCATTCTCTGGTATGTCCCTTAGTCGCCTCTTACGACACCCTCGGGAAGAGATGGGATGGTGTTATTCTTAACGTCCGAAAACCATACGGAACGGTTAGTTGACTATTCATTTTAGGGCATTGTATAGTTGACTGCTCGTTTTTAGGACATTGGGTAGCTGACTACTCATTTTAGGACATTAGGTAGTTGAATTCTCGTACTTAAGACATGTCTTTCGACATCCTCTCCGGCATCGACTTCCTGCACTCTCACCGGATAGTACACCGCGACCTGAAGCCTCACAACCTGCTGGTGACATGCAGTGGTCGCGTGAAGCTTGCAGACTTCGGGCTCGCCAAGACTTATGATACGGACATGAAGCTAACTAGTGTGGTGAGATAGCTATATTTATTGTAAGTAGCTTCAACTAACCATTGACGTAGGAAATTGGGTAGTTGACTACTCGTATTTAAGAAGTTGGTTAATTGATTACTCTGTTTTAGGAAATTGGTTAGTTGACTACTGTTTTTTTAGGAAATTGGTTAGTTGACTACTCATTTTTAGGACATTGGGTAGTTGACTTCTCGTATATAGGACATGTCATTCGACATCCTCCCCGGCATCGATTTCCTGCATTCTCACCGGATAGTACCTCTCAACCTGCTGGTGACATGCAGTGGTCGCGTGAAGCTTGCAGACTTCGGGCTCGCCAAGACTTATGATACGGACATGAAGCTAACTAGTGTGGTGAGATAGCTATATTTATTGTAAGTAGCTTCAACTAACCATTGACGTAGGAAATTGGGTAGTTGACTACTCGTATTTAAGAAGTTGGTTAATTGATTACTCTGTTTTAGGAAATTGGTTAGTTGACTACTCGTTTATACGAAATTGGGTAGTTGACTACTATTTTTACGACATTGGGTAGTTGACTACTCGTTTTTAAGACACTGGGTAGTTGACTACTCGAGTTGCCTTTGCCAACTTGGAAAAACAGACTCCTCACCCATGTCGAACGCAGCAGAGACAATCTCAACAGATGGAGGTTCTCGGACGGTTCCGATCTTCAGTGTTTGTGCGACGTCTCTCCGCAGACCATGTCCCACCTTCCATCCTGCATTACGTGTCTTGTTATCTGTTCACATAAGGATCTAATGACAGCGTCAGCGAACGGCATTGCCGTGGTCGAATACTGGGCCAGGCAAGCAAGAAACCTAGTTTTGACACGCTGAGAAGAAGAATCCTGTTTTCAGAAAAAGTGTTTCTTATGACTGTTTTGTATTTTTTTTTTCATAAAATATTTTACAAAAAAAAAACAGGAAAAATCCCAATTATTAGAAGAAACAAAGCATTTCTTTTAAATAAACCATTTTTTTTTTCGGTGGGAAAGTCATCCAATGACATCCCTCGCTTCCGTGGGCGGAGTGAGAGGGTGTGTCAGACTTTTACTTAATAAAAACCCACTACTGTTCCTTCGTTGCCTTTCATACCAGGGCCCTTGGCCCCAGTAGGCTTCGGCCCTGCTGGGTCCCTACGGTTTGCTGACATCTCATTGAGGCGCGCGTGGAACAGTACGCGCCGTCGATGACTTGAGCTCGGTCCGGACGGTTACCGGACAGTCGGACGGCGAGCTACCAATTGCTCGCCGTCCGTAAGCCCGCGTCTGCGGTGGCCGGAAATCGGGATCGGGATTCCGGTGGCTGGGGCTTGAGGGCCATTCCCTCGCGCGTGCACGTGCGGCCTCCTCCCTTGCTAACATTACTGCTACGAAATAAACCATTTACAGGCTGACTTTTGAATTGTCAAAAGTCAGTCAGATAAATGATGCTAATTGCACATTCCAAAGTGTCGAAGATCACTATGGAAAAGAATGTGCAAGAAACTCCATGGACACTCTTTTCAATCACGTTATGTATTACAATTATCTCTGTTACATTTTTCTTGTCGCTACTATTATGTGATAAAAATGTAAATAAAGTAAAATAAGCCACTGGCAGCTAAGAGATGACCAGTCTCAACTGACAGCGCCCGTTCACGGACATGAAGCGTGTTTTAGCATAAGCGACTAATACACCCTTCATGTCCATGATTCGCTTCGTCGTTTATACCGCGTAGGTACATCGAAGGACTGGAACAATTTGCCTGCTGCGGTCTTCCCGTCCAACTATAATTTAGGTGTCTTCAAGGCTAGAGTGAATAGGCTCTTAATAAACTAGTGCGCCTCACCATCAAGGATTGCATCACTGCTTACCATCAGGTGGGATCGCAGTCCAGCACTGCCCCCCTAGCCAAGTTACAACCGTTTCGTTTCGATTCTCTTTTCGTCGATCGCCTCGAGTCGGCCACGCCTCCTATTCTTTTGTTCTGACCACGTGACTGAGCGTTGAGATGACGTCAGAATAAAGAAATCGGAGGCATGGCCTACTCGAGGCGATCGACGAAAAGAGAATCGAAACGAAACGGTTGTAACTTGGCTAGGGGGGCTGGTATAAATCTTTTTTTTTTTAATTAGCACCACTCAGCTCAACCATTTTGAAGGGAACCAAATGATCCAAAATTAAAACATTTTTAATTGTTCTGCATTTCCAGGTAGTGACCCTGTGGTACCGTCCCCCAGAAGTGCTACTAGGCACATCGTACAACACCGCGGTGGACGTGTGGTCCGCAGGATGCGTGCTGGCACAGCTACACACTAGGTCAGTCAATTCATTTTTATCACTTCCTACAGTCAGCGGCTTTGCCCGCCCTGAAAGTAAAAAAAACAGGGCAAGTGCGAGTCGGACTCGCGCACTGAGGGTTCCGCACAATCTTACCTATGATAACAGTTCGATTCCCGAATTGAGTTACGAAGATTTTTCCGAATTATAAAAAAAGTTTTTTTTTGTGACGTAACTACAAATTTACAGTTTTCAGAATTATTACTATTACCTGTGCTGTAAGACCTTGCTTTATGCAAAATTTCAGGATTCTGGCTCAACGGGAAGTACCCTATGAATTTTGATTCCTTTGAGAGTGTGGAAATGTACTTTTTTTGCGAAATAAACGGCAGTATCTTTTTTTTTCGCTAACTTAGAAGCTTGATTTTTTCACAGCTTGAAGGGACTGCAGACTTGAGTATACAGTTTTAATTTCAACTCAATACCTCCACGCGTTCCTGAGATAAAGAGTCTTGACAGACAGACAGACGTACGGACAACAAAGTGATCCTATAAGATTTCCGTTTTTTCCCTTTTGAGGTATCTACGGAACCCTAAAAATTCGCAATGTGCATTACATTATATATTATACCAAAAGATAAAATGTAACATATGTGCTATTTCTCAAAGTGGTGTATATCGTGTACCAAGTTTTATCGAAATCTGTTCAGCCGTTCCAGAGTGAAGAAGTTTTGTAACAAACATACAAACACTCTCAAACTTTCGCCTTTGATACTAGTGTGACTAGTTTCTGTCTATCATTATTTTCTGTATAGTCATCATCATCATCATCTTCCTGCCCTTGTCCCATCTTATTTGGGGTCGGCACAACATGTTTTTTTCTTCCATTCTATCCTGTCAACGGTCATGCTATCACTAACTTCCTTTTCTTTCATATCACTGTTCACACAATCCATCCATCTTTTCTTTGGCCTCCCTCTCCCTCTCCACCCATCCACATGTATACTCATAACTCTTTTAGTAACATGCGTTTCATCTCTCCCCTTTACATGACCATACCAGGACAAACGATTCCCTTTCAACTTTTCAGTCACTGGCGCCACTTTCAAACTTCCTCTAATATACTCATTTCTCACTTTATCCATTCTCGTCACACCACACATCCATCTCAACATTCTCATCTCCGCTACATGCAATCTTTTTTCATCCGTCTTTTTCACAGCCCAACATTCTGATCCATACAGTATGACAGGTCTTATCACGGACTTGTAGATTTTACCCTTCAACTCGGGGGGCGGGCATCCGTGGGTCACAAATTGTTCCAGTGACCTGTCGCCATTTCATCCATCCTGAATTGATCCGATTTGATACGTCTGTATAGTACTAATTAAGTTTTATTATATTTTAGAAAACCTCTACTGCCGGGAGCTTCGGACTCCGATCAGCTGCACGAGATCTTCAGGTAGGGAATATTAATAGTATGATAATAAGAACCATTTGACTGGTCTGTTGGTATAGTGGTTAGTGGCCCTGACTGCTATGCCGGAGGTCGTGGGTTCGATTCCCACTCACAAATGTTTGTGTGATGAGCACGATCATTGGTTCTATGTCTGGGTGTAATTAATCTATAACTAGCTTTTGCCCGCGGCTTCGCTCCTGTCAACTGACTACTATATCCTACTCTACCCAACTCTATCCTACTCTACCCTATACAAAAAAAAAAATATCCTATGTCCGTCTCCTGGTTCTAAGCTACCTCCCCACCAACTTTCAGCCAAATCGGTTCAGCCGTTCTTGAGTTATAAATAGTCTAACTAACACGACTTTCTTTTATATAAATGTATAAGATATGTATGTATTTAGAAATATTTAAGTATGTTTATCAGTTGTCTAGTACTCATAACACAAGCTCTGCTTAGCTTGAGACTAGAAGGCGTTGTGTGAATATGCACGATCTTCTCCATAGAGATCTACGCTTTGGAATGTGCCATTTAGCTTCACTTTTTTTTGACTGACCGACATTTTGACAATTCAAAAGTGCCTGTAAATAGTTTATTTGAAATAAACGTTTCTGATTCTGAAACTCTTATGTTTTTCAGACTAATAGGCAGGCCATCGCGCCAGGAATGGCCAGAAAACGTGTCTATAATGCTGGACAGCTTCCCTGCGTACCTGGCCCAAGACTTGGCCGAAGTCATACCCAGGATACATCCACATGCGTTAGAACTTATCAAGGTAAGAAAATGTCTGACCGAAACACGAATAGGGTGTTTGAAGAGAAAAAATCTAAAAAATATATTATTAAGATAGCTTAGGTAAGGCAGAGCAGTGGTGGCCGAGTGGTAACGGCCCCGACTTACGAGTTGTAGGTCGCGAGTTCAAACCCAGCCAGGCGCATTACTTTGTGTAATTTATTTCATCACCACTACTCTAAAAACGGTGAAGGAAAACATCGTGAGGAAACCGGCATGTCCTAGAACCAAAAATTCGAAGACATGTGACATCCACCAACCCGCACTGGGCCCGCGTGGTGGATTACGGCACATTCCCTCTCCTAGAGAGGAGGCCTGAGCCCCTACAGTGGGAACATTATAAGGCGGAATATGCTATGCTTAGGTAAAATGTAGTCGCTTACCATCATAAAATAACAAAATAAATTTAAAAATTCAATTCAAAGTTGTCAGTTTTTATTATCTGTTCTTTATCGCCATGAAATAGTAGCCACCATGTTATTACGTCATTCGGCTGTGTAAACTAAAGTGACAGCAGTCAACTGTCAATTGATCGGACATACTGTGCGCATTTGTTTACACAGCCAAATGACGTCACGACCACTGCGTAAATATGGCGTCCACTGCTTTCTACATTTTCGTTAAATTACGCGCGTAATTTGAAAATGTAAATTTGAAATGCATTTTAGGGTACTTAGAGACTGAATAAAAATTTTGTGTTTTTTTTTAGTGGTTTATGAGCACTAGGTATATAACCTAATTTAGACACTTCAAAAATGAGTGTAATAATACCCTATTGTAGACGCAACCGTAACCGTGGTTACGTTAATATAATGTTCGGTCCTCTTCCGAAACTGACGTGGTAACAGATAAACCGGGCAAGTGCGAGTCGGAATCGCATACTGAGGATTCCGTACAAAGTTACCTATGATAACAGTTCAATTCCCGAATTGAGTTACGAAGATTTTTCCGAATCGCAAAAAAAAATTTTGTGTTACGTAACTACAAATTTACAATTTTCAGATTTTTTCCTATACTTGGGCTATGAGACCTAACTTTTTCTAGGTCAACGGGAAGTACACTTTGAATTTTGATTCCCTTGAGATACACGTTTTTTGCGACATAAACAGCCGTATTTTTTTTTGTCAACTCATAAGTTTGATGTTCTCACTGCTTCAAGGGACCGCAGACTTGAGTATATGGTTTTAATTTCAACTCGATACCTCCACGCGATCCCGAGATAAAGGGTCTTGACAGACAAACGGACAACAAAGTGATCCTATAAGGGGTCCTAACTCTAAAAAGTAACAAAAAATGGAACCCTTTTAGAATCACTTTATTGTCCGTCTGTCAAGACCCTTGTTACAAAGTACCAGTTTTTCTATTCTATTCTATTCTATTAACTAAGTAAAGTGAAAAAGGTATGACTTAATTAGGTGATATATCGACTTTTTAGCTTTAGTTTCAGGCTATTAAGAGAAATGTTAGAAATATGTATGTCTGTAAATTCTCTGTTATCATTGTGACATAGACGACTGACAAAATTTTCTATCACCAACTTATTTTCCAAAAACGCGAAGGTCAGACAGTACTTCACGCCGGAACAGCTGCTCAAACTTTATCAAGCGCAAGTTCGATCGTGTATGAAGTCTTTGGGATGGATCTGCCCGATACCAGCTTGATGCACTTGAGGCAATTGAGAGGCGAGCCAGGAGGATCATTGGCAATGATGCACTCGTTGAGTCGAGGCTTCAAAGTCTTGAGCATCGACGCCGAGTTGCTAGCCTGTCGGTTTTCTACCGGTTGCATTTCGGGGAGTGTTCGTCGGAATTGCATAACCTAATTCCGCCCGCGCCCGTTCCATCATCGGACCACCGATACATGGTGGACATCCCACCTATACGCACGAAACGTTTTGGGAACACATTCATTGTGCGTACAGCTAAGGAGTGGAATTCCTTGCCGAAATCTGTTTCCTGATGGCTACAACCCGGGAATCTTTAAGTCAAGAGTGAATAGGTTACTTCTAGGTAAGCGCGCTCCATCGTCGACCGCATCGTCGCTTTCCATCAGGTGAGATAGCGGTCAAGCGCGAACCTATCAAAAATAAAAAACTAATTTATATTTTTTCTCTTTTTCCAGGGTATGCTGATATTCGACCCCGCAAAGCGCCTGACTGCCTTAGATTGTCTAGAACATCCGTATTTTACAGATGAGCCCCTAACATAAGCCCACTGCCCACGGCTGGGCAAAACTAGGTTAACCCACCAATTTTTCTATAGATATTGCAATTCACGAGTGTCAATATAAATTCAATGTAATCTAAATTGATCATATTAATATTATAAAGGCGAAAATTTATTTAAACTAGCAGTCCTTACAGGCGTTGTTCTGCCCGAAAAAAGAAAATTGAGAACTTATTACAGCGCCACCTATGAGGTTCAATTGTATTTTCAAACCAACATGGGGGGCTATTGGCTAACTTTTTCAATAACAGTTGACAACTGGCATTCGTTGCACACTGAACTTAGTTGTCAACTGACAATTTCATAAAATTGGTATTACGTATCACACAAGTGACTAACAAACTACGGTGGAAATGTGGTGAATTATAAAAATTTACGGTGCCTATTGTGACCACTCTAAAATTTTATCGACTATTATACAGCTTCAAAAGCTTACACAATCGCAATTTTAAAATTATCGATACAATAACATCTGTCAAAACGTGTTACGGTGGCTATCAAAGGCACCAGTGGCTAATGACGTCACTGCAGTTGGACACTGAAGATAGGCAATACGAAACTAGCTGTTTGACAGTTCAATGATGCACATTGTTAACAAGTGATCATCACTTGAACTGTCAACAGAGTTACGCAATAGCCCCGCAGGAACCCACTCAAATGTGCACACAAAATTTCATCCAAATCGCTCAAGCTGTTTAGAAAGAATTAGGTGACAAACACACGTACAACCCGTAATGCCTCGGTGTCAGCGATTGTACGCCGCGACGCGCCTGAGTCGCCCGCTCGTTCTACAATGTCTTTAGAAAAACGAAGTCTATGGCGAGCGTTCCCACAAACGTCAAACAGGTTATAACAAAGGATGTAGCGTTGAACATTGTAGAAACGATAACAATTCATTCTATCATTTGGAACGATGTGGTCATGGCTGCGAATTTTCTATTCGTTTGTTCTGACCACGTGACATAACGTTGAGATGATGTCATTCCCATACATTTGATTAGTTTTCGACTAGCGTTAACGATTGCAGATTATCAATTTGGCTAGGGGTGTAGAAGAATTATATACGAAAGATATGTGTGTGTGTAACTTTGTTACTCCTTCACACTCAAGCTCCTAAATGGATTTGAACAAAATAGCCCCTAAGGTAATGTTTATCCTTGAAACTAGATGTCCTCCGCGGTTTCATCCACATTTTTGGTTAATCCGCTCCTTTTGGTTGTAGCTTGATTTTATATCGCCTATAGCCTTCCTCGATAAATGGGCTATCCAGCACTTAGTGATGCAACGGATACTTCCGTTGCATCACTAAGTGCGTTAACAGAAGTGGAGACAGAAACATATGTCAAAAGTAAATCTTTGCGGATGGGGAAGCGGAAGTGTGAAGGTTTACGTCGTAATCACGTCACGAGGCGCGGTGATGCGCAGAATGAACGAAAAAAATATAATAATAAACTCGTTGCGACACGTTTGTGTTTCGCCCCCAACAAAATCCCTTACTACGTATGTCTGTCTGTATAAAAGCGATAAACTCGAAAACTGCTGAAAGGATTTTCATGCAGTTTTTTATCAATAGTGTATTAACCTTTTGACGTGCGTAATTAGAGACACAATAGTAAGACAATGGCTTCCGGGCGCCGGCTACCGCCTGAGCGTTAATGAATTAATAGTGATTCATGAGGAAGGTTTAGTTGTTACCAGAACTAAAAAAATATTAAATTTAGCTTTTTTCTTTACTATAATTTTATTTTGAACATACGATATAACAAGAAAAATAAAAACACTTAACTAATTAAAATTACATAATATATACACAATAACTGCTACCTAAAATAAAAATTCCACCACATTGTTGTCTACTGGAAGTGTGCCCAAAAGGCTGGCGGCATTGCCACGTTGTATGGCAATGCTTATCCTCTGTCCGAGGTAAAAGCCAGCCCTTGGGTCACGCGAAGTGTCAACTAAGCGTTTGGATAATTCTTTAAAAAGGGCATGAGCACTCTGACCCCACGGCCCAAGAGTCTCAACCCCGAAAGGCTTAAAAATATAACTACCGACGAGGTTGTTATATCTATATATATAAAAGAAAGTCGTGTTAGTTACACTATTTATAACTCAAGAACGGCTGAACCGATTTGGATGAAAGTTGGTGGGGAGGTAGCTTAGAACCAGGAGACGGACATAGGATACTTTTTTTTTGAGTTGGGTAGAGTAGGATAGAGTTGGGTAGAGTTGACGGGAGCGAAGTCGCGGGCAAAAGCTAGTTATATATAAATTTAGCTTATAAAAAAATTGCAAGCGTATAATATATTGACGCACATTCGTGAAATGCAACATCTATACTTACCACATACAGTACGCAGCCGTAATTTTGATTCTTTCCTGTACAAAGAGCATTTGAGGTGGAGAGGGAGGTCAAAATATCAATAAATTCGTAACATATGGATGACAATATTACCGAAGCTCTTGTGTCGTGATTAGGGAATCCAATCCCGCAAGCCTGCGGAATTGAGATATTTTGTTTTATTTTAAGAGAAATTATCTTAAGTTTTTTGCATTTTCTGCCACTCTGACCTGCAAGATGCAAAAAAACTTAAGACAATTTGAATTTCGTTAAATTTGCGTTACGAATTGGACAAAATACGCCTCTGTCACACTTTGAGTGATGGATTGGACAAAATACGCCCCTGTCACACTTTTTGCGTGACGAAGTGGACAAACGAAATACGCCCCGTCACATATTTTGCGTGACTAAGTGGACAAAATACGCCTTCATCACACTTAGCGTGACGAAGTGGACAAAATAAGCCTCCATTACACTATTGCGTGGCGGATTGGTCAAATTATACAGATTCATCACACTCTTGTTTGACAGTGTAGACAATATTCGTCTCCGTCACACTATTTTGTGTCACAGAAGTGGACAAAATACGCCTCTGTCGGACTTTTATATAGTGATCGTTTGTCGGTAAAAAAGATAAAAGTCCCAGGTATAAATGAAATTCTGGCAAAATCTCTGTAAGTATAAGACAGCTTTAGGGTGTATGATTATATATAGGGTGACTGGTAATTAGTGTACGATACTTAAACACGTGATTGTGCTCATGATATCAAACAATTTTTATTATGGGAGCAAAGCCGAAATCGCGAAAAAAATATCAGCTGTTCAGTACATTAGGCAAACATAAATGTACTGAACAGCTGATTTTTTTTTTGCGATTTCAGGTTTGTTCCCATAGTAAAAGTTGTTGGTTATCATGAGCACAATCACGTGTTTAAGTATCGTACACTAATTACCAGTCACCCTATATATTATGACTTACTATAATGCAAATCTTTCAAGGGGTGAAAGTAATCATGAATATGGCGCGGGGGTATTATTATTATTACGTAATAGCGCGTTTTTACGTAAAATAGTAAAAAAAAAAACTTTTTCTGGATTTTTCTAGGAAAACCAAAGACTTAAAAACCAAAATTTTAGGCCAAATAAATGTCGTACCTACACCCGTGTGTACAGTACGACAATTAAGCGTTTTTCAAGTTCATTCAAGTTGTACAGACGTATGTACAATCAGCGCTCGAGGGGTTATGATCAAGTAAAGTTTATTTACTTCTTGTGGAGTTTTAAAGCGTCAGACAGAAGTTTTGGTCCATGGAAAGTGTCTGACACTTATGATACTACTTTAAAATAATATTCTACAAAACATTTATAAAAATCACCCATAAAAAATTAAGTATCTCGTTATTTTTAGTTCTCTTTCTTACCTGGTACCTGCCCAGGGGCTCCAAGGGGGAGCTCCACAAGCACACAGATATTCAAAGCACATGAGACGCTACTGAGAACCTAAGGTTTCATCCATGTGAAAATAAGTTATGTCAGACAGCTCTAGGATCTTAGTATATTACGGATATCAACTCAAAAATCAGTGACGTCACACTTGGCACAGTGGTTGAACGGTTAGCTGCTGCGGTGCTTGTCGTGGGCTCGATTCAAGCACGGAACAAATATATTCAAGATTCATTTATTAATTGTAAAACATAGGTACATTATAGTAGGGCTGAATGAAAGCCAGGGGGGCTATTGGCTAACTTTTTCAATAACAGTTGACAAACACTAAACTTAGTTGTCAACTGACAATTTCATAAAATTGGTATTACGTATCACACAAGTGACTAACAAACTACGGTGGTAATGAGGTGAATTATAAAAATTTACGGTGCCTATTGTGACCACTCTAAAATTTTATCGACTATTATACAGCTACAAAAGCTTACACAATCGCAATTTTAAAAGTATCGATACAATAACATCTGTCAAAACGTGTTACGGTGGCTATCAAAGGCACCAGTGGCTAATGACGTCACTGCAGTTGGTCACTGAAGATAGGCAATACGAAACTAGCTGTTTGACAGTTCAATGATGCACATTGTTAACAAGTGATCATCACTTGAACTGTCAACAGAATTACGCAATAGCCCTGCTGATCACTTTTGGTGAATCCAGGCTTGGTGATATTTTAAACGAGTATATGATAATTCATAGACAAAAACATTGGTGACCCAGTTGCAACGGCCCCGACCACAGGCATCTTAATAATAAGGCAATAGAAATGCTATCTACTGTCTTTTAATACTGGGACGCTTATCGCCGGTTCGCAGAGCTACCAACTAGACAAACAATAAATACACACTATCGCCTACACATGCATTTTTCATTGTAGCAACAAAAATTGAAACTTTTAGCGATGACATTACGTAACATTTTCTAAAACGCACGGTCTCAGGAGGCGCGGCCCCTCTAACCAATAATAAACGTGTGCGAAAAGCAGAGAATGATATCGCGCGCTCACTCACACTTTACGCACTTGTGTTCTACGAGACACATGGCGGCGACAAGGTCACGCGTCTTTGCGACTTCTATTGCCTTATTATCAGGATTTCTGCGGCCCTGACTTACCGAGTTGTAGGTCTCGGGTTCAAACCCAGCCAGGCGCATTACTTTGTGTAATTTATTTCATCATCACTGTTCTCAAAACGGTGAAGGAAAACATCGTGAGGAAACGGCATGTCCTAGAAACAAAAATTCGAAGAAACGTGACATTCACCAACCCGCACTGGGCCCGCGTGGTGGATTACGGCCCATTCCCTCTCCTAGAGAGGAGGCCTGAGTCCCAACAGTGGGAACATTATACGGTTGATTATGCTTCTACATTATAAAAACTTTCACCCCCTGAAAGATCTTCAATGTGTCAAAAGTCACTATGTATACCGCCCATTCCCGTTCCTATAATTCATTTATCAAATAGTATATAGCCATTATTCAATAGTTATTAGTATTAAAATAGCTTCTTAAACAAAATAATTCAAAATGGCTGCTGAATCTATCCATATAAAAAAAAATTAAGTGTGTTTGTTCCGACTAATCTCCGAAACGGCTGGATCGTTTTTGACGGGACTTCCACTGACGGACCGTAAAGATGTACGGTTAAGCGGTACGGTACGGACTAAGCGTTTCGCCTCATCGTTTATACTGCGTACATCGAAGGACTGGAGCAATTTACCTGCTGTGGTCTTCCCGTCCGATTATAATTTACGTGTCTTCAAAGAGTGAATAGGCTCTAAATAAACTAGCGCGCCTCACCATTAACTATTGCATCACTGCTTACCATCAGGTGGGATCGCAGTTCAAGTAATAGTTTTAATTCATTTAATAAAAAAAGTAAAATATTCGGCCATTTTGAATCATTTTGTTTAAGACAGTGGTCCATGGTGCATTTGACAATAAAATCGTATGAATAAGTAATGAAATGGTCCTCAATGTCTCATAATAACAATTTATATTTTTAGATGATTTTTTTACTATTAAGTATTATAAGAATTGTAATGTTAGAAGTACATTTTTTACAACTATTTTTGTCGCCAAATAAAATATTGTTTTTTGAATTATTTTTGTTTTTATTATACTTTTCTAATGAGATGGATGTGTGGTCAGTGTCGGATTAAGCCAGCGCGGGGCCTGTAGCAAATTCGACCATAGGGCCCCCGCGCCAAGACCCTTTTTAGGGTTCCGTACCTCAAAAGGAAAACACGAAACTCTTATAGGATCACTTTGTTATCCGTCCGTCTGTCTGTGTGTCTGTTTGTCAAGAACTTTTATCTGGGAAACGCGTGAAGGTATCAAGTTGAAATTAAAACCATAAACTCAGGTCTGCGGTGCCTTGAAGCTGTGAAAAAATCAAACTTCTGAGTTGACAAAAAAACAAAGATACGGCCTTTTATGTCGCAAAAAACGTGTGCATTTTGACACTCTCAAAGAAAACAAAATTCATAAGGTACTTCCCGTTGATCAGTAATTAATATAGTACTTATGGAAAAACCTAGATGATGATTATTTTTGCATGCCCTTAACGATCAAAGATTAAAAGGTGAAATCTAATCAACATTTTTTTTTAATTTACGTTCAAGTATGGGATCCCTGAACTCTCGGGGCCCCCAAATGCGCGGGGCCTGTAGCATATGCTACTCTTGCTACATAACTAATCCGCCACTGTGTGGTGTGACGAGAATGGATAAAGTGAGAAAGAAATGAGTATATTAATCCTCGTCTATTAGCGTATTTGCTGATAACTCCCTGGGGCGCGCGTGGAACGATACGCGCCGTCGACGGCTTGGGCTCGGTCCGGACGATCCTTGCTCGCCGTCCGCAAGCCCGCGCCTACGGTGACGGGAAATCGGGATCGGAATCCCGGCGGCGGTTGGGGCATGAGGACCGTTGCCTCACGCGATCGACCGCCTCCTTTGCTAGCATTTCTGCTTCGCAGAAGGAAGGTGACCGCCTGCCACTCCTCAATTAGGGTTGATGAGGAGTTTTATTATTTGTTTTTTATTAATTAAAAAAGCATTTATTTCAAATAAACCATTTACAGGCACTTTTGAAATGTCAAGAAGTCAGTCAGTCAGAAAAAATGATGCTAATTGCACATTCCAAAGCGTAGATCTCTATGGAGAAGAATGTGCAAGAAACTCCATGGACACTCTTTTCAATCATGTTTTGCAATTACAAATATCTCCGTTACATCCCAACCAGCAAAAACTAGGCTTACAACAATCTCAAGACTACTGTTTTTTTGCTCTTACATCACTCCTATATAATGATATAAGCCTGGGTTTGGGCACTAATTATAAGCATATTTAGTTTAATATCGTTCTAATATCAGTCTAATTGAATGATGTTTGCACTTACTGAAATCTAGCCTAAATTAATTTAAGCCGACTTAGGCTAATATTGCTTTTACGTAAGTATCTTGTAAGCCTGCATAGGCTTATATTGGTCTAAGGTTAGAATATTTTGAGAATTTTACGTCAGATCCAACTTAAAAGTTCGTGTGAGTGTTGGTTTGAAATTAAATGAAAACAAATTAAAGTTGCGTGAAGTTTATGTTATATATACTATTTATATATTTTAGTATAAAAGTAAAAGTAGTTTTACGGTAAGTAATCGTATTGGAATTTATTATTTACTGTTAATTAGACCTCGTTTTACGCTTCAAAATTCATGCGCCTTGTTAATTATGGTATTTCCTGTTCTCGTTTAATTATTTTATTTGTTAATTTATATTGATAGTGTCGCCATCAGTATAGCTGCATTTTACAAGCGCACTATTAGACTATTATAAGATTGTTTACTCTAATTTTAGCATTCGGTATACTAAAGATAACTCCATATTGGAATAAATTAGGGTTCCTCGCAATTTTACATAAAACCTTAAATCGACAGAGAGAAAACAAAAGAACTTAATCTTAAGGCTATACGGACACGAATTCGGCTTTTGTATTGTAAATATGTTGATCCAAAATCACTCTAATATCATACTTATCCAGTGTACTGTGTCTTATTTGAAACTAATATAAGATCAATAGATCATAAATTAGTTTCAAATAAGACCAGAAATGCACGTACTCACAGTACTCTTATGCTATGCTGATATTAGTCTGACATCTTACAATAGCATTTGGCAAGTCTAATATAAAATCAAACGAGCTTAGTAAATACCCATATAAGAGCAAGTTTTTCTCAAGTGCAACTAGTCTTAGTAAATGCTCTTATATACATATATGAGACTTGGTTATGAGACTGAGCGTTCTTGAGGCCATACCGGCTTGTCTAAAAGTAATATAGGATCGATGGTATGTTCTAAAACAAATATAAGAGCGCTTTAAGCCTACCACTCTTAAAAAGTGCGAGTTCTGAGACTGTTTTGCTGGTTGGGATGTTTCTTGTCGCTATCATGTTTGAATTCATGATCCGGACCATGGCCTGTACCAAGCCCGGCGCGAGAGATCGCGGCCGCCGATCGCCCCCACGAGGACACGGCGTTGCTCTGCCCAAGCGGGGCACACCTCCACCGTGTCCTCTGGGCGGTCCACACAGTGGCGACACCCAGGCGTTTCTTCCGCACGAATCCGGTGCAGGAACTTCCCGAACTTACCATGTTCTATGAGAACCTGCGTCATGCGGAAGGTGAGGACGCCGTGAGGTCGTCGTTGTAGCGTGCCCAGGAGAGGGCTAAAGAAAAGATGGGGATATATTGTGTGAGGATTAGTGAGGAGTGATATGAAAGAAAAGGGAGTTTGTGATAGTGTGACGGGTGACAGGACAGAATGGAAGAAAAAAACGTGTTGCGCCGACCACAAATAACACGGGACAAGGGCAGGAAGATGACAATGATTATAATAATAATATTCCACAACTATCACACAACGCCGTCTAATCCCAAGCTAAGCAGAGCTTGTGTTACGGGTACTAGACAACTGATAAACATACGCGCCGTTGACGGCTTGGGCTAGGTCCGGACGGTCGGACGGCGGGCTACCCATTGCTCGCCATCCGCAAGCCCGCGCCTACGGTGCCCGGAAATCGGGATTGGAATCCCGGCGGCGGTTGGGGCGTGAGGACCGTTGCCTCACGCGATCGGCCGCCTCCTTTGCTAGGATTACTGCTTCGCAGAAGGAGGCGACCGCCTGCCACTCCTCCTCAATTAGGATTGATGAGGAGTTTTATTATTTGTTTTTTATTAATTTAATTCATGATCCGGACCATGGCCTGTACCAAGGCCCGGCGCGAGAGATTGCGGCCGCCGATCGCCCCCACGAGGACACGGCGTTGCTCTGCCCAAGCGGGGCACACCTCCACCGTGTCCTCTGGGCGGTCCACACAGTGGCGACACCCGGGCGTTTCTTCCGCACGAATCCGGTGCAGGAACTTCCCGAACTTACCATGTTCGATGAGAACCTGCGTCATGCGGAAGGTGAGGACGTCGTTGTAGCGTGCCCAGGAGAGGGCTAAAGAAAAGATGGATATATTGTGTGAGGATTAGTGAGAAGTGATATGAAAGAAAAGGGAGTTCGTGATAGCGTGACGGGCGACAGGACAGAGTGGAAGAAAAAACGTGGTGCGCTGACCACAAGAAACACGGGACAAAGGCAGGATGACAATGATTATAATTTGCTGTCCCTTCTAGGAATTAAATTAATATTCCTATGGCCCTGTGTATATAGGGTGACTGGTAATTAGTGACCGATACTTAAACACGTGATTGTACTCATGATTACAAACAACTTTCCCAAAGAAACTTTTTTTTATAGTAATTTATTGTAACGTAGCTCGCGTAAAGTACCAAAATGTAGGTACATTGCTTACGTCATCGATAACGCGGGCGCCGCGCCGCGCCACTAACAGCTGATCGGATGAAGGCGCGCGCAAATTCAAAGTTTCAAACAGCTGTTTTGTTATTGTGATTGAACTAATCAGTATAAAAAAAAGTTTCTTTGGGAAAGTTGTTTGTAATCATGAGTACAATCACGTGTTTAAGTATCGGTCACTAATTACCAGTCACCCTATATCAAACAGGATAATTTTCGGTCGCCGCTCATGGGCTACCGGAAAATTTTCTTTAGTTTTTATTTTCAGACAGGTGTTAGTACCTACAGTAGAGAGCAGTGGTGACAGAGTGGTAACGGACTTACGAGTTGTAGGTCGCGGGTTCAAACCCAGCCAGGCGCATTACTTTGTATTATTTCATCACCACTGCTCTCAAAAACGGTGAAGGAAAATATCGTGGGGAAACCGGCATGTCCTAAAACCAAAAAATTCGAAGACATGCGACATTCACCAACCCGCACTGGGCCCGCGTGGTGGATTATGGCATATTCCCTCTCCTAGAGAGGAGGCCTGAGTCCCAACAGTGGGAACATTATAAGGCCGACTATACTATAGGTGTTAGTAAAAGTCTGACACGCCCTCGCTCCACCCTAGAGCAAGAGAGTTATTTTCTGATTTCGCACCTCACAAAAGCCATAGATTCTCTCATCAACGTTGGACAATTTTAAAATAAAACAAAAGACATAAAATCATATTTTTATTATACAAGTGTATAAAAAATCAGTCTTAACTCTAAAGAGAATATTTAAATTCGTTTTAAATAATATAAATTCATAATAATTACATAATATGTTCTCGCTTACAAATGTAAAGAGAAGACAGAAATGACTGTTACTACGTTTTACTACGTTAAACATGGAAGTTACTGTGAACATAATAACTTATTGTAGGTACACCAGTGCAGCCAGCGAAATACAAATTTTTGTATTTTTTTTGCAAATCAGTCAAGTGTGCTAATCCAATGAGGATCAGTCATGATTATTGTGGAGTATACAGACTTATAGCGTCAATAAAAAACAGTAAATACTGTGAAGAAATTATTTAAATCGGACCAAAAATGAAGAAACAGCAATTTTAGAAACGCGCCCGAGAATGAAGCGACTCGTTGTGACGTCATCTGTCATGATCGGTATCCACCGGCGAATGAATACGATCAAGCCGTTCGTCGCACGGATCATGACAGATGACGTCATCGTAAACAGTCCAGCGAGAGCGCGCGTTTCAAAGTAGCCGTTCAGAAAAACTTGAATAAATCCACAATTTCTTGACGGATTTTAATAATTTAAAAAATTAAATGCTCAGTAAATTATTACACATACGATGTACTTAGTAAAAATCGGATTTGCTATTACGTGATTGATCCTCATTGAATGACTATACTTAATACTTACCATAAATAAATACGTGTTACGGCCGCTAATCATATTTTTATCAACATACATCTCGATACTGACCTGCAAAATGCAAAAAAGCAAGAAAATTTGAATTTCGCGGACTACCCTTGCGCTTTTACTCTAAAACAGAATGGACAAATATATTTAACACTAGTGTACAAAGGACAGCCTTACGCTATATGCAAAGTTACATTATATTAGCGAACACTTATGAAAAAGTTTAAAATGTATATACATATTGCAAGGTTAACCAGAGATGACAAGTTTTTTTTTAAATCAAGAAAGCTAGGGGCTTGAGTGTGGCCCGTTTGTTACTAGATGGCGCTGAACTCAACATTTTTAGTTTATTTTGCAATGATAACGGGGCCCACTTACGAGCTTAAGTTACGGGTTTAAACCCAGCATTATTTTTTTGTAATTTATTTCATCACTACTGCTCTCACAAAAAAAAAAAAAACAAAGTAAGTAAATACATCATCTGTGAAAATTCCAACTATCTAGATATTGCCCTCAAGCGGCTCCTGCCCAACCTCGGGGGTCCAGACGCCTCCTGCCGGAGGCTCTACGCAGGTATCGTCCGGTCCATGGCCCTTTATGGGGCGCCGGTGTGGGCGCCGTCACTGCGAAAGCGACCGGCGGCCCAGCTGAACGCGTGCCAGAGGGTCATGGCCATTCGGATGGTGCGGGGATACCGCACGGTTTCCCGCGAAGCGGCGAGCCTCCTTGCTGGCCAGCCACCATGGGATCTGGAGGCAACAGGCCTTGCACGCATGCACGATCTGCGCGTGGAGTTGCAACGCCGGGGCGAAACTCCGCTGCCGCGACAAGTCGCGGCATGGCGGAAAGAGTTCCGGCGGGATCTCATGGCGGAATGGCGACAGCGACTATCGCAACCCAGTGCTGGGCACGCCGTAATTATGGCGGTAAGTCCCCTCTTTGAGGAGTGGCTGGAAAGGCAACTCGGCGTCATTACCTTCCGTATGACGCAGGTCCTCACCGGACACGGTAAGTTCGGGAAGTTCCTGCACCGAATTCGTGCGGAAGCGACGCCCGGGTGTCGCCACTGTGTGGACCGCCCGGAGGACACGGTGGAGCACACGGTTGAGGTGTGCCCCGCTTGGGCAGAGCAACGCCGTGTCCTCGTGGGGGCGATCGGCAGCGGCGATCTCTCGCGCCGGGCCTTGGTACAGGCCATGGTCCGGAGCGAGGAGGAGTGGCAGGCGGTCGCCTCCTTCTGCGAAGCAGTAATGCTAGCGAAGGAGGCGGCCGATCGCGTGAGGCAACGGTCCTCACGCCCCAACCGCCGCCGGGATTCCGATCCCGATTTCCGGCCACCGTAGGCGCGGGCTTGCGGACGGCGAGCAATGGGTGGCTCGCCGTCCGACCGTCCGGTAACCGTCTGGACCGAGCCCAGGTCGTCGACGGCGCGTGTTGTTCCAGGCGCGCCTCAAGGAGTTGTCAGCAACTGTAGGGGCCCAGCAGGGTCGAAGCCTACCGGGGCCAAGGGTCTGATTCTGAAAGGAAGACTCGTCCCTGGTACGAAAGGCAACGAAGGAACAGGAGTGGGTTTTTAGTCAGTAAAAGTCTGACACTATCTCCCGCCTCGCCCAAGAGCGGGGGATGTCATAAGATGATTTTCCCACCGGAAAAAAAAAAAACTCTAGATATTAAAGTTCATGAAATACAGCCTGGTGAGACGGAAAGTCTTAGTAATAGGGTCCCGTTTTTACCCTTTGGATACGGAACCCTAATAACATGCATATTCCCTATTAACTTCACCGACTTTTGGTAATTTCTGGGTCGAAATTGATATATGCATTTTAATAAGGTAGAAAGAATAAAGCTTTGGGAAGAGCATCACCTACCACCATCCGACTTCTTGAAACCCCAAGAACATCTCCCGCCTGGGCGCGATTTGCAGTGGCCTATATGGAAAGCACTAAATCGGTTGCGAACCCAGGTAGGCCGCTGCAAACACAACTTGGCAAAATGGGGTTTTATAGACCCGTCGGATACTCAATGTGAGTGCGGTGCTCCTGTTCAAAACATGAGCCACACATAAGAATGCCTTAAGTGCCCATACACCTGCACTTTGGAGGATTTGATGAGTGCTACCGATGCTGCTGTTAGCCACCTATTGGGCCCAAACAGTTTGACGAGTTTACCATCGAATCGAAAAGAAGTAAGGTACCATGAGTAACGGTCGGTAACACAAAAATCGACGTTACAATAGGTATTACGTGAGGTAAATCGTAAGTAACAAGAATAACAAGTAACTAAGGAAACATGGCTAGCTAGAAGAATTGATAAATTATTCTTTATTGTACCGTAGCGTCGGGTTACTTTGGCGCCAATGATTATTGGCGCTGAGGTAAAACTTGAGCCCTAGTTAACCAATAGAAACACCCGTAAGCGGGTTTGCGCACGGCGAGCAATGGGTGGCTCGCCGTCCACCACAATAGCAAATCGTAGGGGCCTAGCAGGGTCGAACTCTACTGGGGCCACGGGTAGTGTGAAAGCGAAACCCGGGGCCCTGGGACGAAGGCAAAGAAGGAACAGGAGTAGGTTTTTAGTCAGTAAAAGTCTGACACTATCTCCCGCCGCCCCGCCCAGGAGCGGGATTTGTCATAAGATGATTATCCCACCCAATAAAAAAAAAACAGTTAATATTTTCCCGCGATCCTAATGGTTAAAAAGCTTAGGCCAGTTATACCCTAGGAACAAAAAAAATGGGCAAGTGCGAGTCGTGCTCGCGAGGGTTCAGTACAAACTTACATAAGTAAACAGTTCAATTCCCGAATGAAGTCTTGAAGATTTTTCTGAATCACAATTTTTTTTTTTGTTGTGAACGTAACGACAAATTTACAGTTTTCAGATTCATTCCCATATATGTACTATATGACCTTGCTTTATGCCAAATTTCAGGATTCTGGGTCAACAGGAAGTACCCTACGACATAAACGGCTGTATCTTTTTTTCAGTTAACTTAGAAATCTGACTTTTTTACAGCTTCAAGAGACCGCAGACATGGTTTTAATTTCAACTCGATACCTCCACGCGTTCCCGAGATAAAGGGTCTTGACCGACAGACAGACAGACGGACAACAAAGTGATCCAATAAGGGCTTCGTTTTTTCCTTTTGAGGTACGGAACCCTAAAAAACCGACTTTACTGTACTACCTACCTACCTAAAATTTTAAAAATAATTTTATACTATCATATCAGCAGGGACATCTGTTGTAGGTAGGTACTTAGGCAAGCTTGCTGCAAGAAAACCCACAATTGATTTTTTTTGCAGAAAACCTTATTACTTTGTAAATCCAATAACATTTGGCCCATTTAAAGAGATCACAATACAAACACGTTGTCACATTAATAAACCTTTTAAAAACCATACTTAATTACTTAGTTACATAATCTGTTATCTTAATACCTACCAATTATATTGAAATCGATTTACAACGTTTCAACGTAATGAGTTACAGTTTTTATTACAATTTGCATCGATATTCGAATGACCATAAAAAGTAGGTTGCTATATAATTACAAAAACATTGCTGTTATGTAAAAAAAACAATCAGTTTGAAATATGACATAGACTTAGGTCGGTTATCATGAACACAGGGCAATATTCAAATTAAAGCGAGCTATTAGATTTACAACGCTCGCGCGCTCGGAAAAGCGACCAAAGTTGAAAGTCCAATAGGCAATGAAGATTTTCAGAATCACGCCACCAGTTGGCGCTACTTAACCAAGAGTTGTTCTACTTTTGAATACATGACGTTGACGTCAATTTAACTAATGCCATTAACATAAGAATCTTTTGTTTATCCGTACGGTATACAAGATCCTTGCATTAACATATGCGTTTTGTCAGGTGCCTGGACTTGACTACTCAGTGCTGCCACCTGATGTACGTCACTTTTAGAAAACCCATTTTGAATGCTGCGCAATGTCATACAATTCGGAATCATAGTCATTTTCATACAACTGAAATAATGGAAATATATCTTCAATACTGTTTGAAGGAGCACGGCTGTTTAACGATTTACCCGAAGAATTGAAGAAATGTGACAATATTAATATGTTTAAATCAAAATTTAAAAAAAAACATGTATATAACATATGACGTCACCAACACTATTAATTGTATCTCATTTTAATTAAGTGAACTGAAATTGTTCTTATGAGAAATTCTTTAAACCTAAACTCCATTTGTTTAGGTAGTTAACTAAATGTAAACAATCCTTTTATCTAAAAAAAATTCTAAAAATTTAATCTAAAAATGTTTACAAATTTACTCGGTATTTTCTTAAACCGATGTTCTTAACTCGATATTTTCTTAAACCGATGTTAAGTAATTAAATAAATTTAAATAATCTTTGTATGTCTTTTAAACGATTTATTTGAAATAAAAAGACATATCAAGATTGTTTACATTTAGTTATTTAGGTTTACGTTTAGTTATTTAGTTGTTTACGTTTAGTTTTACCTAAACAGATGGAGGTTAATTACAGAAATAGTAAACCCACAATACGCATTTTATAACCACTAATGTTTTCAACGGTACTAAAATATAATTGGAAAATCACTCATTTAGACTCGCATTCAGTTTATTACTGAATTAGAAATAATGGATTTTTGCAGTAAAAACTAATGGAATTTTAGTATGAAAGATTGTGAGTTTCATTAGGCTGTACGCAGACTTGAGTCAATAACAAAAAAAAATACCATTTACAGTCAAACGGGGTGAATAGGAACGCAGGGGTGTATAGGCACAAAAGTTTGAAGGGGATCTTCGCGTTAATTAACAATTTTTCCCAGCATTTAAGTACTCTTATTTATTCATTAATTGTAATAAAAACGAATGCTTTAGTAGAAATCATTCATATATACCAATGTGAAAAACCTAACCAAAGTTTTGTTCCTATTCATCCCTGCGTTCCTATTCACCCATGTCCGGCGAGCGAGAAAGAGTGATGGAGCTTCGCGCTTCAAAGGTATCAACAAACCATAGGGGTCCAGTAGAACCGATGCCTGCTAGGGCCATGAGAAAAAGTACGAAAAGGATAACCGTGGTCCTAGAACGCAAAGGGCAACTGATGCAGCATAGATGTGGTTTTTGTCAATAAAAGTCTGACACGGTCCGCCCGAGAGCGGAATAGTGTTGGGCAATATGTAATCTAACGACTGATTAATAACTGCGACTACATATTATAGTTAGTAATCACTACTACAAATTACATTAAAAAATCGTAAAATGTAGTCAACATTTTGATTACAAACTACAAATTGTAGTTGAAATCACGATGACAAGACTACTTTTTATAACTACATATTTAAAAGTTGATTTCTTTATTACTTGTCAATCAACGCAATAATAATATGTAATAAATATAAGTATTTGCATTCAATTCATATTCATGAAAGTAAACATACGTGATTTTTTTATACAGTTAGATTCCGTTACTTTTTTAATTAAATTTTAGAGCCAGATTCAGTTTTGATTAATCAATAATTCTAAGAAGTATGTAAGAACTTATATTTTGCAATTAAATAGATTGCAAAATATAAGTTCTTAGTACTGAAGTAATCAGTAATTATAACTATTAGATTACGGCAATCAAATTAACAACTACTTCTTGTAGTTTGATTATTATAGTTAAGTTACATGTAATCGTAACTACATGTAATCAAACTACTTTTAGTTGTAATTTGTAATCTGATTACAAAATAGTAGTTAACTACGCCCTGCACTGAAGCGGAAGTACCTAGTCATGAGATGATTTCCCACTTAAAAAAAAAAGCCGCTCGCACTGGTTAGTCAAACGTTTCGTCCTGACTTAACTAAATCAGTAACAGTAACCGTATTAAAAGAAAAACTGTTGTGCTCAACACAAAAGTTTCTAGTCTTCTATTTATGCCAGAAAAATCGGTTTTAAATCCAGTCTACGCTAACCCTTAAATACTAAGTATTGCAAATTGTTTTGATTGGCAGCGTACCATAAAAATTGAACATTGTCTTAGTACGAACTGGCCATATTCGGTGATAGCAATGAATTCAATACTAACTGATTGGCGGGCGACTCGTTCCAATTTAAGACAATCTAGGGAGGTTCCCAATTTAGAGGATGGTTATCCAGTTTTTTTGTGGGTAGTCTGAAAAGACTAATGCACAGTCGAAACCACTGGGGCTAGGAGCGTGATATTTTGCACAATGTTTCCTTTTATAACGTAAGTGAGCACTAAGAAAGGATTTTCCGAAATTGACCTCCTAAAGAGATGAAACGGTGGTTCAAAGTTTGCATGAAGAAATCTAGTTCGAGTGGGCCGTGGTCACCCCAGTATGGCCTTTTTTTTTCGGTGGGAAAATCATCCAATGACATCCCCCGCCCTTGGGCGGAGCGAGAGGGCATGTCAGACTTTTACTGACTAAAAACCCACTCCTGTTCCTTCGTTGCTTTTCATACCAGTGCCGAGTCTTCCTTTCAGAAGCAGACCCTTGGCCCCAGTAGGCTTCGACCCTGCTGGGCCCCTAAGGTTTGCTGACATCTCCTTGTGGCGCGCGTGGAACAGTACGCGCCGTCGACAACTTGGGCTCGGTCCGGACGGTTACCGGACGGTCGGACGGCGAGCAATGGGTAGCTCGCCTGCGCCTACGGTGGTCGGAAATCGGGCTCGGGCTCGGGATACCCCAGTATGGTCTAGCGCCCACCCCAGGATGTTGGGCGATTCGAAATTCTATGATGGACGCCAAAATACTACACACAAAAGTCAGGCAGTTCAGGGGCTAGGACCCCCTGAAATATAACTCTAGATATGCCAATAACTGTCGTGACCCTGAACTTGAGTCACGTGGAGAACAAGTTTTGAAGAATATAGGTCGGTAGATAAGTTTGAGGTTATGCTATTGGTTTCCTGTTTTGACATAAGTAGGATTACAATTTCTGACCAAACTCTTCGTTAATCTCCAAGTCTAATCAAGACAAGGCATTTTTGGACGCAAAATCCTACCATTATTAACTGGGATACATGACCAATTGTCATGTCTTTTTATGCATTATTCACTACACACACACCACTACAACTACTACCTTCTACAAGTTTTTGGTTTTTTTCTTTACTAGTTTCTGCAAGCTGCCCTACTGGAAGTAGGTTTCGACATACAAACTTTGGACCCCGTTTGATTCCCATAGGAGATGAATTTTGGAAATTTCTCTCTTAGTGCTCGCCTACGTCATAAAAGGAAATCTTCTGTAAAATTTCACGCCAGTCAGTCAGTCAGTTTCTTCGTTATATTTACTTAGGATATAGATTTTATGACGCCACCAAACGTTGTAAAGTAAGTTACAAAAACTGCCATTTTCCAAGACGATTCAAGGGCATTTTAGTTATGCACTCGCTATATGCCTCAAATATGCAAAAATACGCAAAGAAGAAATATTTACGAACAGCTCCTAAAGATAGGTATTTGACTGAAATGTTTCTGACGCGTTGCGCAAATGTACCAATCTCTGTTCGCATAATGTGAGTGACCGTAGTAAGGGCCCGCATTCTCGAGCACCCATTTAAAAGTGTTCTCAGGATTGTTGTTGAGTACTTATAGACTCTATAACATTCATGAGGGGCCCCACAGGGCCAATACCAGCCGGGTATTTCTGAAAGGGATACCGTGGTCTTGCAACGCAAAGGGCAAGTGAAGAAAACAGGTTTTAGTCAGTCAACAAAATTCAGACACGTCACAAAAAAAAGAGCAGTTTTGACCTATGTTTATATACACTGTGACTGCACACAAAAAAATGCACTGGATCCTACCCTCTATTGTGATCTCTCTCTATCACTCAATTGCTAGAAGAAAACTCAACTTTGAGTTAAGCTCGCCTATGTAGTTACATGAACTCTGATATCCACATATATTGTGACTTTTTATGGTGTACAATAAAGAATTAAAATAAGTAATATCCTGTGAAATAGTGGTCGAGCGTATTTACAACTGGGCCAGGCTGTTACCGATAAATCTCAGATACAAAAATAAATCAATTACACTGATCAAGCTCACCCGTATCGCATACGACTGCGATAACCACGAGAGAATAAAAAATTTGCCAATTAAAGTCAGATACTTCAAAATTCACGCTTGCAAACATCTGGAAGACATAAATGGTAGAAAAACAATACTTTCGTTTAAAATAGTACAAGATTATCATATGAATATTAAAAAAAAAACAATTGGCATCAAAAACACAAGGAGTTCGCGTGTTCGATCACTAATTTCATTGTCAATTTCACTATCACGCACTAGTCATTGTTCGCAGTCTCACTTTTGTTCGATTTCGGCTTAAATTTAAATATCTTGTCCAGATTTAACGTGTTCTGGTTGTAGACTGTATGGTCTGGAGTATCCCCCCAGCTGATAGGCGTCATTCGGTCTTTCACTTCGATAATAGGCTCTTGAACGCTAGCCTCTACAGTCACTCCTTCAGGTATCGAATTCAGAGCTTCAGAATGCACACTAGACGTGTTTTCGGGATTCGAATGGCCTTCCAAAGAGGCACAACGGTTCAAAAAGTTCATCATTCGTTCTTTATAAAACTCTGAGCTAGTTTCAGTATTCTGTTTCGCTTTGTTCGTTTGATTTTTCAAATAAAATCCGTTGTCCGACTGCGCTAAGAATATCCTTTTTATTTTCTTGCTTGGGTAGTGGTCTATTAAGTCAGGTTTTGGAGGTAAAAGCTTGCCATTTCGCGGTAGTTTTCGCGTGTCATTTCCTTTGATTTTTGTAACAACGGATATGCAGTTACCTCGTCTTTCATTGTCCTCTTTGTAAGTATTCTTCATGCCTTTATAAGAGATTTTTACGCTTAAAATAGACCACAATAGTTCTAAGAAAGCAGCAATAAGTATGTTTATAGAAAGAACCCGTTTTGTAAACAGATTTGGTGTGTCATCTTTCTCCACCGTCTTGTTTAGAGCAACAATCATATGAGATTCGTTTCTAATGATAACATCTGTATGTCTTATAACAAAGTAGTCTTTGAACGGAACTTTATCCTTGTAAAACTCGGTAATATCGCCCTCCGACGTGGTTATGAACCAAACAGCGATCATGATGAACGATGCAAGAGAAACCAGCGTGGAGAGACACGACATGACGAATAGCCATGTTATGTTATGGTCTATGTACCATCTGACCGACGCTAGAATGCTCGCTACTCCGGCAGCTAACCCAAATATCGTGATCAGAGCAGGCGCTAAAACCAACATGTAATTACTATCATTTTTATTTCCGTTAAATTCCGTTGTTTCATTTGAATTTAACGGATTTCCGTTCCCACTCAAATTAAAATTCGATTTGTTGTTCGAATTTATCAGAGTTCCATTCACATTTTCGAAATCATTCAAATACACGTTTGTTAGACTATTTTCGGTGCTGTTTCCGCCATTTGTTGTACTATTGTTGGCAGGGTGTAGCTCGGAATTCGGGTTGACTAACGCTAGGCAGGCGAGAAGAAAGGAAGTTGCAGCCAATGCAATGTGTACCCACGCAAGTCCAGATACAGTCGATGCAGAATAACGCCTCTCCGACGGATACAAGTTCCTCGTATCGGGTTTAGTTTTAACTTTAATTGTGTATACGTCTTCCATAATGGCTAACTAATCATTGTTTACAACAATTTCGAAGTTTTCTTTCGAACAATGGCTTTAACACCGTATCTTTACCACAAAACACACTTTAAACCACTGTTTATCATAAAAACTTGGATTGTCACACCACAAACTCACTGAGAACAATTGTTTTAGTAATATTAACGTTGCATTTTTCGGTTTATTATTTTTGTTGCGCGCGATACGACTGTCCCGGACCGCGGTTGGCAGCGCACTGAAGTTGGCAACAGGCGGCAGCAATGCCGATACCAACTTTACGATACGGACGCTGCCATCTTGGAAACTAATTTTATCCAAATTAAAACCTTATTGATTTGACATACGGGTTAGAATCGAAATAATTTAAGTTAACAAACGGTAGAAAACTAGTTTTAAAATTTGTTTTAGCTTGAATCGAGTAGTTTTGCGCACGCGATGTGTTTTTGCGATAAATCTGAGCTCGTCGAAAGTGCATTCTGATTGTTCTAACCAAATAATTAGTAGATGTGGGAACTCAAATGATATGCAAGCGATATTTTATGATTAATTGGCAAAGATTTAATGAATAAGCGACTTAGATTTGTAATGTGATTAAATATGCAACTATCTATTGTCTTAAAGCCAATTATGTCTTAGAATGAGTAGGTAGCGGCATTTACCGCTAACTTAATAAGTTAATACGAACAATAACTGTGATTACCACATATTAATTAGGTAGGCACCTACGTTTATTATAGTGTTGATTAGCTTTCACCTGATTGTAAGTGATGATATGTTGTAATGGCAAATCCTGCTCTTGGGCGGAGCGGGAGATAGTGTCAGACTTTTACTGACTAAAAACCCACTCCTGTCCCTTCTTTGCCTTCATCTCGGGGCCCCGGGCTTCGCTTTCACACTACCCGTGGCCCCAGTGATCCTGCTGGGCCCCTACGATTTGCTGACATCTCCCTGAAGCGCGCGTGGAACAGTAGGTACGCGCCATCGACGACTTGGGCTCGGTCCGGACGGTTACCGGACGGTCGTACGGCGAGCCACCCATTACTCGCCGTCCGCAAGCCCGCGCCTACGGTGGCCGGAAATCGGGATCGGAATCCCGGCGGCGGTTGGGGCGTGAGGACCGTTGTCTCACGCGATCAGCCACCTCCTTTGCTAGCATTACGGCTTCGCAGGAAAAGGCGACCGCCTGCCACTCCTCCTCACTCCGGACCATGGCCTGTACCAATGCCCGGCGCGAGAGATCACTGCCGCCGATCGGGAGCACGCTTGCCTAGAAGTAACCTAGGCTATTCACTCACTTAAAGACTCCTAGGTTGTAGCTATCAGGAAACACAGACTCCGACAGGGGATTCCACTCCTTAGCTGTACGCGCGAAAAAATTTGTTCTCAAAACGTTTTCATATGGGTGGGATGTCCACCGTGTAATGGTGGCGGTTGCGCATTTAGCCGTAAAGGGCCTATTACACCATTCGATATTCAGACAGTTTTAGTCTATGATTCGACATATCGCGTCGTGTAATAAGAGTTAGATCGGTCTTACTCGGAACAAAAAATAAGACAGTCTGAATATCGCGTAGTGTAATAGGCCCTTACGTGAGGACGGCCGGGAAGGGTGTTAGTAATCATTGGAATTATCAATTTTTCTCTACTATAATATGCATATATTATGTATCTAAACCTTATTCATGAATTGCTCGGTCTATTGGTGAAAATCTCACAATGAAAAATTAAAGACTCACAATGAAAAACCTATCAAGTGCGAGTCGGACTCGCGCACCGAGGGTTCCGTACAAACTTACCTATGCAAATAGTTCAATTCCCGAATCGAGTTTCGAAGACTTTTCCGAATCGCAAAAAAGTTTTATTTTTTTGTGACGTAGGTAACTAAAAATTTATAGTTTTCAGACGTTTTGCTATACCTTTACAATGAGACCTTGTTTCGTGCCAAATTTCAGGGTTCTCGGTCAACAGGAAGTAGGCCCCTAGGCCCTATCCCAACTATGTAGCAAAATGTCTCTTATAACACACTTCTAAACGTCGCGCGTCGGTAAGTATGGGATAGGGCGCACCTTGTAAGATTATTTACCCTTAGGCCTCCTACGCACTGGCGACCATAGACGCGGCCAGGCCGCCGCGGCCATGGTCGCCGTTGCGTAGGCAAGCGCGACATGTGGACGGCCGAAAAATTTGCAGTCGACTTCCAAGGGTGTGTCAAGATGGACGTGCAGAAGATAATCACGCTAACTGTGCTTGTGTATTTACTACGAAAACGAAAACGGAAGATTTCACGTAAAAGACAGTTTTGGGTGCATCCATTACTTTGCGAGAGAAAGACTAAAGGATTATATTATACTTATTTTTTGGATTTAAAAATGTATGAGAAGAGATTCTTTAATTACATGAGAATGTCAACGAATACTTTTAACCTGTTACTGGATACAATAAAACCAAAAATTACTGGAACTGGTAACAACTATCGGAAATGCATTCCAGCAGAAGAAAAATTAGTAATAACAATAAGGTAAGCTTTTTCTTTTTTAAATACAGAATGTTTAAAAAATACGTGATATATTTTAAAGGGTGTTTCGGAATGGAGTATTGTGTACAGGAAAAATAAAAATAATGTGATAGGGCCTTTTTTTTACTTAAACTGCTAAATGGATTTTTTTGTAAATTTGAATTATACAAGACTCGTTTCTGAATCGCCCTAAACCACCACTGTTGTGTTTTTCACAACAACCTGTAAAATTCATTGACCAAGGTTTTGCCACTTTAAAAAATTTATGAACTATTGTTCAGTAGTATTCTATTTTACGACTTTGAAAAGGAGAGGAAAAGGGCTTGCTTATAACATGTTTTTAAATATTAAAAAACTGAAGTAGATAATCAAATTATTTGTATTTTCATAACTTAAAAAATGGCAATTGTGAACAATTAATCATTCAAATTGGGAAATAGGTCTATCATTTCTGAATTTTGAGAAATATTAGAATAATGAGTATGATTATCGCTGTAATTTGAATCATCTGATATCCTGTTGGTAGTAGAATAACCTGAATAACTCGGTCGATTAGGGTCATATTCTTGGTCGTTAAGAGTATTGAAATTACTTGAATAGTTTATGCGCGCTGTTGTAGGTGTACAGTTCGGTTGGTATTTTTCTATAATTTCCATGATTTCCATTTTCGCTTTGGTCTTCATTGCAGCAGGGATTGTTTGAAATCTTTCGAGGAGGGATAAAAGAAACAGTCTGTCACAATTTGAATCATTCTGTGTAGTCGCTATGGTCTTATGCAGAACTGAAATTAGAGGGTCTGTATCGGATTCTTCGTTTGGTATTTTTTTCTTCCTTTTTGTTCTAAGCGACTTTGATGCAGACTGTTGAGTCTCAAGATCAGAAGATCTTGCACTTTTATTTTCTTGACTTGCCTCTTCGAGACTATTTTCTGTTGCGTTTGTGTCCAGCACTGATTTCAAAAACAGTAATTGGTTGAAATAGGTGTATTGTGATTTACGTTTTGCAGCAGAACCACTTTTGACATCTTTAAGACGGCGCAGCTCTCTTGTGAAACAGTCTCTAAGGTTTTTCCATCTTTTTTGGAGAGTAATGCCTGTAAATCAATAAATAAATGTATTACATATTACAAAACTAATATTATGTTTATTAATGTGAATTTTATTTTCAGGTATTTGGCTACTGGGTGTTCTTTATCTCATATAAGTCATGAATACCGTATAGGGCTTCCTACAGTATCGGAAATAGTATTTGATGTTGGTGAAGCAATATGGGAGATATTAAAACCAATTGTGATGCCACAATTGACCAGAGATAAGTGGATTCAAACGGCTGAAGGTTTTCAAAAATACGCCCAATTTCCTAATTGCATTGGAGCCATCGACGGCAAGCACATTAGAGTTATCAAACCACAACATTCGGGATCTCTTTATTACAATTACAAGAATTATTTTTCAATCGTGTTACTTGCAATATGTGATGTAAATTATAAATTTCTTTACGTAGATATTGGAGCATACGGCAAATGCAGTGATTCGTCAATTTACAAAGACTCTGTATTTTATCATAGGCTTTTAAATAATGATCTCGATATTCCGAGCAATAACCCCATCAAAGAAAATGGCCAATCAATGCCGTTCGTTTTAGTGGGTGATGAGGCGTTTTCACTATCGGAACATATGATGCGACCGTATGCTGGGAGAAACTTGAATAATGTAAAGACTAATTTTAATTATCGACTATCCCGTGCCCGCCGCTATATTGAATGTACATTTGGAATATTAGCCAATAAATGGCAGATTCTTCACCGACCCCTAAACGTCAAGAAAGAATTTGCAGTTGTGATTATAAAAGCTCTATGTGTGCTTCATAATTTTGTGCGAGAAAGAGACGGATATGATTTCAAGGACACGTTAACTGTACCAGAGGCTTTATTAGAAATACCTGCATGTTTACCTAATAGAGCAAATAGAACATCAACCGAATATCGAGATATATTCGCAAACTACTTCAGTACCGATGGTCGCTTGCCCTGGCACAATTTGTAAATATATGGGTGCGTACCTACGACGGCTGCTCAGTTTGTGCGTTGAGGCACTTGCTCGCCGCGAGCCGCCATTGCGCGCCGTAAACAAAATGGCGTCAAACGCACATGCGGTATGAGTAATCTTTTCAAAAAGTTATTCCAATCATTACGAAAACCTGGGAAATTTTAGCAAATAATTGTCAAAACTCATGTGCAAAGCGAAAAATAGTAGAAATAAAATAGTTATACTTTTGACAATTACCTATTTGCTAAAATTTCTTAGATTTTGAATGAACGGAACAACTTTAAAAAAAACACTCATGTCACATATACGTGTCGAATGCTACTACAGCACCTGCTGCGTTTATTGTAGTTCATCGCATTATTAATTTACTTAGGCATAATAAAATAAAATACTAACCAAGTTCTGCCTTTTCTTTATCTTCCATGGATTCACCGCCAAATATATCGACCAGTTCAAGCCACAACTGCCGCTTAACATCTTTATTGGAGTAATCATTTGATTCTAAATCCCATAAACCTCTTCTATTTTCAACTTCAATTATGAACCTTTCCGTGTCGAAATTGGCCATTGTAAAATAATCACTCTGTAGCTAGCTACACGTCTGGTCGCCGCGGCCGATGCGGTAGCACTGATGAATTTTAATACAGAAGTGATGTTCTCGACGGCCACGATTGGTCGCTGGTCGCGTGGCATCAAATTGGACGCCGCGGCCAACGGTGGCCGCTGGTCGCTGGCCGCTAAGTGCGTAGGGGCTATATAGCGATTGCTATAAAAGTCCAGAATTCACTGGCCGCCGCGGCCAGGTCGCGGCGACCATGGTCGCCAGTGCGTAGGAGGCCTTATAGTAGTTGTATGATGGTTTCATTAAGTGCTTTCTCATCTTACATTAATCTTGATAATGCTTTTGTAAGAACAAATACACTTACAAGTGTCTTTTAGCACAATACGTCTTCTAAGGTGCCTTTATATGTTACACAATCTTTGCCAAGACAGATATAAACCTTTTATAAGGTCTAAGCTCTTATTACGGATTATTCTTATGGCTATTTTGCTAGTTGGGTATAGGTTTTGATATTCTCTGGTACGAAAGGCAACGAAGGAACAGGAGTGGGTTTTTAGTCAGTAAAAGTCTGACACTATCTCCCGCCCCACCCAAAGGCATGATGTCATAAGATGATATTCCCACCGAAAAAAAAACGAGTGTCAAAATATTCACCATCTACGATTGCATTACTACTTACCATCAGGTGGGATCGCAGTCAAGCACTAGTTTATATCAATTAAAAAAAAAAAAAAAAATCTAGATTCCACCATCACCTTTCTACTATCGAAAAATAAATTAAAATTAGGTACCTACGGAACCCTCAAAACCGTCCTATTTCCTAAGCGACATATATTGAGTATATAACAACGGTTCAACATGTCGCTTCTCTGGATAATGAACCGAATCGAATTTCAAAACATTGCAATCGTCGAGATTATATAGTACGAGTATTATTATTACTATGTTATCACAGAATATGGTTAGAAATGAGGTTGTTACCCTCATACCATACCTACTTGGCCGATGGTACCATTGGCATTGTTCCTCAAAGAGTTAGGTTTTTTTTTTTGTGGTGGGAAATCATCAATTCTGGGCCTCAAGTCTGCTATTACAATAGTGTCAGAATCACGGTCAGAATGGTCTATCGTTGACTTCTTATTTGTTGATTTTGACAAGTTTGGTTATCTGCTAATATAATGGCATCATTATGACTTCATCATCAACAACATCAACCACTGACACTTCATTGAAAGAAATGGCATAGAATGGTAATCTCGTACTTATTGACAAATGAATGTCTGATGTACCTATGCGGTGACCTGCTAAAATTTTGACAGTTCCTTTAATCAGTGATCTACCATTAGAACGTTATTTTGCAGTCATTGCTTTTAATAAGCTCGATATTGTCATTCTACCACAACTCTATTACGAAACCATTGACCGATCAATGATCGATCATTATGAATTAGCAGATTACGAACTTTTAGCAAAATGACAATGGGATCGTGTTGGAATGACGAATTTATAAAAATAGCAGACTTGGGCCCCTGAATTGGAAAGAGCAAGATAACTGGCAGGCATCAACATGTCATGTGCGGCGTCCCTCCGCGGAGCATACAAAACATGTCCATTTACTAATTTTAAGTTCCACTCCATATTTTTTCGAGACCTTGGAATCAAATAAGTTAACAGTTTTTTTTTAATCTTAAATGTAGGCTGAGGGCAGCGGATTGAGATCTCCACCTTGAATGCGAGGTGAGATTATGTATTTAATACATTTATACAATTCACAATGAAAGTTATTCGTATAATAGCGTACAAGCTAAGTTAATTGATGGACAAAACTAAATGTAGGTAATTCAAATACAAAATATTAAGTTTCTATGTAGGCAAGCGTTACTTCATCTAGAGCAGGGTTGTCAACGGTACTCTAAAATAGAGAATTGTATTCTATATCATGTAGGCTTACTCTATAATCTTTAGCACTATTATAGGACGCTGAAATACTCTTTTTAGGGTCACGTACCTCAAAAGGAAAAAAATGGAACCCTTATAGGATCACTTTGTTTTCCGTCCGTCTGTCTGTCTGTCAACACAGGAACGCGTGGAGGTATCGAGTTGAAATTAAAACCATATACTCAGGTCAGCGGTCCCTTGAAGCTGTGAAAAAGTCAAACTTCTGAGTTAACGAAAAAAAAAAGATACGGCTATTTATGTCGCAAAAACGTGTATTTCGACACTTTCAAGGATATCAAAATTCATAGGGTACTTCCCGTTGTCCTAGAATCCTGAAATTTGGCATGAAGCAAGGTCTCTTAACACAAGGAAAAAATCTGAAAACTGTAAGTTAAGTCACAAAAAAAAAACTTTTTTGCCATTCGGAAAAATCTTCGTAACTCAATTCGGGAATTGAACTTTTTTCATAGGTAAGTTTATACGGAACCCTCAGTGCGCGAGTCCGACTCTCACTAGCCCGGTTTTTTTTTATACAATGTTTGTTGTTTGGGGGAAAGAGAGGAACAGAGCTTAATTTTTTTTTTTAATAAGCTCCTGGTCTATGTAAACTTGGAGTTAGCATGTTTGAAGTCGTACAATTCTTATAAAACTAGTAAAAAATTGTTAAATGCTGCAAAAAGTTCCAAAAAATAACTTTTCATTTTTTTTAATAAATTATTAGTACTCTTTTTTATAAGTCTCTTTATTTTCTTTGAAACCAGATATACTCTATATCTTCTAATAAAAGTTGGCAACCTTATCTATAGTACCTATTCTTTAATCTATGCTACATATAACTGCACTTGACTGCACTAACTAGGTACTATGCTTGCAGGCTTCGCCTGTGTAAAAGTTAAAAAATATAGATAGCCTATGTTACTTATTGATAAAGTAGCATGGGTGACAGATTTTTTTACGGTTCAGTGTGGGAGCTTTCACAACACTTTCCGGGAGCCTGTTCCATGCTGTTACGACTTGAATAGGTAAGAATATTGCTTCAAGGCTTCTTCCTAGATGCATTCCCCCATAGCTGTCTTTCATAATATTAGTATAGATGATATAAATACTTAACAATGAAAAAAATGGTGTTGGTGTTTAATTTGTTAAATAAAACACCAACACCATTGCGCTCATTTTACATGCATTATATAAAATTCGTTTATATTATCTAATGCGTTATTTATTTGCATAACAAATCTGAAAATGTTTCCTACTTGCCTTGGAAACAAATGGTTTGCATAAACAAAAAATATGATAATGATATTCTGTAATGTTCAAGATTGTAAACCTAGACTGACTCATTTTGATAGTTGCTAACATAAGTACAAATGCTGAGCGTAACTTCCTGGAACCAATTTTCGTGTCAGGAAAAATGTTATTGAGTTTTGTGTGAGCACAACGCTTAGCACGCTAAGTAGTAAGACATTGTTTGACTTTGTGAGATCGTGAGAGGGCCGAGGCGGTTTCAGAGAAGGTGTCAGGGAGGCAACCGCCTCGACGCCTGAAGGTGTATCCACCTCTGACGATTGCGCCGGCACACGAGTTGCTCGTGCAGTTCCGTTTTAATAAAAAAAATAACAAAAATACAAAAACACACACACACAACTCACGAACACATTCATTATGCGTACAGCTAAGGAGTGGAATTCCCTGCCGGAGTCTGTGTTTCATGATAGCTACAACCTGGGGATCTTTTAGTCAAGAATGAATAAGTTACTGGTAGGCAAGCTTGCTCTATCGTCGTCCACATCGTCGCTTTCCATCAGGGCCTCAAGTCTGCTATTATAATAGTGTCAGAATGGTCTATCATTGATTTCATAATTGTTGATTTTGACAAGTTTGGTAATCTAGGTACTAATATAATGGCGTCACTATGACTTTCCAATGGTCAACCACTGACACTCCATTGAAAGAAATTGCATAGAATGGTAATCTCGTACATAATGACAAAATGACGTATGCGGTAATCTGCTAAAATTTTGGCAGTTCCTTTGATCAGTGATCTACCATTAGAACGTCATTGTGCAATCATTGCTTTTAGTAAGCTCGATATTGTCATTCTACCACAATACCATTGACCGATCAATGATCGATCATTATGAATTAGCAGATTACGAACTTTTAACAAAATTGACAATGGGATCGTGTTGGAATAACGAATTTAAAAAACTTTTTAGAAAAATAAATTAACCGACTTCACTAAAAAAAAACACTAAAAGGATCAAAATAACTTTAATTTCGGAAGTCGGTGTTTCTCGGTATTGTTTGTTTCTTATTTAACACCGACTTCCGAAATTAAAGTTATTTTGATCCTTTTAGTGTTTTTTTTAGTGAAGTCGGTTATTTTTTTTTTTCTAAAAAGTTTTTATTTCACACTTTTTAGTTGCGATACACTTATAAACAGAGTGCCTATTTCTCATGACAATTCCAATTAACCCAAATACTGCTAGGTTACATTGTTTTATTATAAAGTTCCTGTGTCTACCTTCCTCCTTCCGGCTCCATCATCAGATCAGTTCGATAGTACCTTATAGCCAAGGAGCATCTCACGACAATTCTAATAAGCCCAAACACGGCTAGGATACATTGATTAATTACAGAATTCCTATGCCTACCTTCCGGCTCCATCATCAGATCAGTTCGATAGTACCTTATAGCCAAAGTGCATCTCATGACAATTCTAATAAGTCCAAACACGGCTAGGTTACATTGATTAATTACGGAGTTCCAGTGCCTACATTCCGGCTCCATCATCATCATCAGATCACTTCGATGATACCATTTTCAACGTAACTATTCAGAATCATTCATTTATTTGTATTGTCATAGTCGCTTAACTATGTATATCTTCATTGTGATATCTATTTGAGTATGAAGTTCCGTTGACCATTTCTGGTCTTCTTCATCAGTTCCACTTCATCAAATGTTACTTTTTGACTGTAAATGCTTAAGTTCTTGATGAAAATACTAAAATTACCATAGGGTTGCCTATAATTTTTGAGGAGTTCCCTCGATTCCTCATGGATTCCATCATCAGAACTGGATTTTGAAAAAAATGGGACCAATCTGGAAGCATATCCTATAAATTGAAAAAAAATAATGCAAATCGGTCCATAAACGACGGAGTTCTGAGATAACAAACATAATAATAAAAAAAAAACAATGATGATAAAAAAAAAAATACAACCGAATTGATAACCTCCTCCTTTTTTTAAAGTCGGTTAATAAAAATAGCAGACTTGGGCCCCTGATCAAGCGCGAGCATATCTGTAATAAAAAAAAACATTTAAACTCACACACACAAGACTAAGACATAATAACAACATCTTTTTCGGATAAATCTACGCAACTCAATTCGGAAATTGAACTGTTTTCATAGGCAAGTTTGAATGGAACCTTCAGTGCGCGAGTCCGACTCGCACTTGCCCGGTATTTTTTAAGGTGGGAAATCATCCAATGAGATCTTCGACTCTAGGGTGGAGCGGGTGTTAGACTTTTACTGACTATAACCACACCTGTGTCCTTCAGTCTCCCTTTGCATTTTAAGGTTTCCTTTTCAAAAAATTCCTGTCGGTCCTGCTGGACCCCTACGGTTTGCTGATATCTTTTAAGGCGCAAATTAAGTGAGCGACAACGAGTGAATGGGAAAAAAATACTTTATTTGGGCAGAGTTACAGCTAAAGAATAATTGATTTTTCTTACAAGATATTGAACTTATATACTGGATGTGTGGTGTGACAAGAATGGATAAAGTGAGAAATGAGTATATTGAAGGTGGCGCCAGTGACTGAAAAGTTGAAAGAGAATCGTTTGTCTTGGTATGGTCATGTGAAGAGGAGAGATGAAGCGCACGTTGCTATAAGAGTTATGAATATATGAATATGTATGGATAGATAGGTAGAGGTTGTGTGAGGAGTGATATGAAAGAAACGAGAGTTAGTGATAGCGTGACGAGTGACAGGACAGAATGGAAGAAAAGAACGTGTTGTGCCGACCCCAAATAAAACGGGACAAGGGCAGGAAGATGATGATACTAACTTAATTGCTAGCGTGGTACAATGATTGATGTGATCGACTATGACGCACGTCCTAGATAAATCTTAATGCTAATCATTTTACGGAAAATACTTAAGAGAAATGCATCTAATATAAAATAAATACTTAGATGCTGATAAAGCTTATGTTAGTGAATTGAGGTTCCTTAACTCTCGCGCGTGGAACACGACGCGCTGTCGACGACTTGGATTCGATCCTGCCCCCCTAGCCAAGTTGCAAACGATAAACGTGAACGCTTAGTAATCTCCAATAGATTTTCAACTTTATACCTAAGAGCATAAAGTTGAAAATCTATTAAAGACTACTGAGCGTTAGCGACCGGAACGAACGAAAACACTATGTAATCTTCAATAGATTTTCAACTTTATATCCAATACCATAAAGTTGAAAATCTATTAAAGACTACTGAGAGTTTACGTTTATCGTTTGTGACTTGGCTAGGGGGGCTGACGATTACCGGACGGCCGGCTACCCATCGCTCGTTATTCCCAAGCCCACGCCGACCGAGGCTGCCCTGCGTTCAAAAATAACCAGAGTAGAGTAGAATCGCTACTCTAACAGTTCAAAAATGCTTCGAGTTGCAACCCAGGGTCGTTCTTTTATAACTCGAGTAGCTACCCTAGAGTTAACCCAACTAACTCTAACTCCGAGCAGGGTAGGTTGGTGTAAGCGGCCATAAATAATATTTTCTTTTTTTTTTTGCACCTGCCATATTGTCTCTCCACTACCCTAGGTTGACTGGTAGAGAATGCCTAAGGCATTAAGTCCGCCTTTGTACCTTGTGTTGCATGAAGATTAAATAAATAAATAAATAAATAAATGACACTTGCTTGACATTGACAGTTGAACTCTACGTTCGCGTTCAAAAATGCGAGTGTAGAGTATCTACTCTGATGACGTCATTAGAGTTAACTCCGACCTCAGATTTGAACGCAGGGCTGCATGGTAGTCGAGGTCGTGGTCGACAGAAATTAATGACATCTGCCAACATCATCAGACAATAGCAGTCACGTTTTCTTAGCCACCCTATTTAATTGGTAGCAAAGACCGAATGTGACTGAATGCTAACCAAATGTAACCTGATAGCATTCTGCTAAAAACCAGTCATTATTTACGAGCTAAATTAAGATCTTTAATTAGATACTATGAGAAGAAACTGGCGTGGAGCGCATTTTAATTTAGATCATTTAGTCTGATGACATCTCTATGAGCAATGTTTACTGCTGTTAAGAGGGTCCTTTTTCACTCGCCTACTGTCAACATTGAGCATGTTTTTAAAGCTTGTTACTTCATCTAACGCAATCCAATGCGATTTTTGACGAAAAGGCAACGCGAAAAAAGAGGCATTCGCTACTGACAGGACCGCGAGAAACGCTTAGGAGTCTCGTCGATGCGTATGATTGTGTGAGTGAGCCGTTTCGAATATTTGTTGGTAGTTTCCGTACTGTTCCATATATCTATACTGTGGTGATGTACTCGAACATTTTACAAAACTTGTTCCAGGAAATACGTGTTTTTTTAAACCCTTAAAATTTTTTCAGTACAATTGTCGTTATTCTAAATGTCGATTAAATGTGCAAGGCTTCTATTGATGTACTTTTTTATATTTTTAATATAAAAAAAAAAACCGGCCAAGTGCGAGTCGGACTCGCCCATGGAGGGTTCCGTAGCAGCAAGTAACATAAAAAATGTTTTTTTTTTATATTTGAGTTGATTGAATGAAAGGTAAAATGCGGTTTACGATTTATGACGTACTAAAAAAAAACTACTGACCAGATCTCGTTCAAACCAATTTTCGTTGGCAGTTTTTATAGTAATGTACATCATATATTTTTTTTAGTTTTATCATTCTCTTATTTTAGAAGTTAGAGGGGGGGGACACACATTTTACCACTTTGGAAGTGTCTCTCGCGCAAACTATTCAGTTTAGAAAAAAATGATATTAGAAACCTCAGTATCATTTTTGAAGACCTATCCATAGATACCCCACACGCATGGGTTTGATGAAAAAAAAAATTTTGAGTTTCAGTTCTAAGTATGGGGACCCCCAAAATTTATTGCTTTTTTTCTATTTTTGTATGAAAATCTTAATGCGGTTCACAGAATACATCTACTTACAAAGTTTCAACAGTATAGCTCTTATAGTTTCGGAAAAAAGTGGCTGTGACATACGGACGGACAGACGGACAGACAGACAGACAGACAGACAGACAGACAGACAGACATGACGAATCTATAAGGGTTCCGTTTTTTGCCATTTGGCTACGGAACCCTAAAAAGTACATCAATATGAAAATGTACCTCGAAATGTACGCTCAAATCTACATTTATAGACAACCGCTCTTAAGTGATTATGACGTTATTGCACGTATTTCTCCAGGTATTTTAGTGACACAGATATCTTGTGGATATTATCGAGGGTTACTTTTAAATTAACTGTCGTAAATAATCGTTTAGTTAGTTAAGAGTAGACCACACACTTTTCTAAACGATCATTAGAAAACCCTAAAAATGATCATGATGAAAATAACAGGTTTCGGTCACTTCATCATTATTCTAACTACCTATTTAAAAACGAGCACGACTTCATTAATAAAGTATACTTATTAGGTTTATTAAATTCAGTTTTTAAAAGAAAAAAGCAGTGGATCGATTACAATTGATTGGGTATCCTTAATTAATTATCGACACGACATGACATTAGGCGTAGATGGCGGTTGACGAATGTTATTAGTCGCTTAAAATACTATTAAATGTACATTTTGGCATACAGTTAGTCCGTGTTACAGAAGTATTTGCAACTTAGGTATATAATGAAAAAAAAAACAATTAATTATCGTGTAAACCGATACTCTTTATTGCACAGGAAGAAAGAAAGAAGGAAGTAAGAAAAAAAAATTTGGCACACGCACACAGATACACACAATGTAGAAACAACATGTAACACATATGATCTTCTTCTTTTCGTGTCGATGTACTCTAACTAAATTTTATCTGACCAGTATTTCGCAACCTCTACGGCTCTGTTATTGGCCTCGTATAGATCCTGAAAACTGCAGGTGGTTGTGCAGGATGGACAGCATAGCAAATGACGCATGTCCTGTGCAGCGGCTCCACACTGGCACTGTGTTACAGATGGGTCGAGGAAGCCCCATTTGGCCAAATTGTTTTTACAGCGGCCAACCTGAGTCCCGCAGTCGGTTAAGAGATTTCCAGATTGGTCACTGCAATTCGCGTTCAGGGGGGAGATGTTCTGACGGGGTGATGAAATGTGTAGGAGTTGGGTGCTTATGCTTCTCAAACTCAAAAACATATGACAAAAAAAAAACTAACATTGTGTGTCTCGCGCCTGCACGAAATAGGTCCAGTTCAGCAAAAATGCCAGACAACTTCGTGGTAGTTGCCTGACGCTGGTCATTGGCACAGGGCCATTTTGGACAAAACTAATCCAGTAAAGACCTCTGAAAATCTCTTTGGCTCTTCATAATGTACTCATAAATGTATCTCTATTGTCTAATATATCTACAGAAACCTTGCGCATTTAATAAATTTTTCCTTAAAAACTGTTAAGGCTTTTAAAAAAGCATGTATTTCCTAGAAGAAGTTTCGCGAAATATTCGCGTGAATGACGGAATTACCGAATGACAAAACAGAGCGTTAAGGTGTTATTTCTCTTTTTTCGCATTGCCTCTTTAACAAACATTGCGTAACCCAAACAACAAGCTTTCCGGCCACCGTAGGCGCGGGCTTGCGGACGGCGAGAAATGGGTGGCTCGCCGTCCGACCGTCCAGTAACCGTCCGGACCGAGCCCAAGCCGTCGACGGCGCGTGCTGTTCCGCGCGCGCCTCAGGGAGGTGTCAGTGAATCGTAGGGGCCCAGCAGGGTCGAAGCCTACAAGGGCCACGGGTAGTGTGAAAGCGAAACCCGGGGCCCCGGGATGTAGGCAAAGAAGAAACAGGAGTGGGTTTTTAGTCAGTAAAAGTCTGATACTATCTCTCGCTCCGCCCAAGAGCGGGATTTGTCATTAGGTGATTTTCCCACTTAAAAAAAAAAAGCTTTCCATGCTCACGTTGACGATAAACGATTCGGGAAGGGCTCTCTTAACACGGTTTAAGCAAAAGAGCATTGCCTAAATTTTTTTTTTAAAGCCTATACTGTCCCACTGCTGGGCAAAGGCCTTCCTCAACTTCTTCCAGGTATTCTTTTCTTGGGCCACCTTGAACCAGTCTTTGCGGTAGGCATCTAGGTCGTCTCGCCACCTCTTCCCAGGTCGACCTCGGCGGCGTCGTCCATCTTGAGGTACCCACTTTGTGGAGACTCTTGCCCACCGGTCAGAGTGCATGCGGCTGATGTGACCCGCCCAATCCCATTTTAGCCTGGCAGCCTTTTTTCCGACGTCCATAATTTCCGTCTTTTGAGGCAGCGTGGTGTTCCTCACTCTGTCGGCCCTCATGACACCCAGAATGCTGCGCGCCTAAATTAATTAAGATAAATTAGCGATGCTATTTTAAAGTTTCATTCAACAGGGTTCAGGGTTTTAGCCTTGTAAGAGCGGCTGATATCATCGAGATTGTAAAGAAATAAAAACTGGGCATGTGCGAGTTGAACTCGCGCACCTAGGGTTGGCAGGTCCTCAAACTGAAAAGCCGGACAGATCAGCCAATTTAGCCGGACATTTGAGTAAAATGGCCGACAATTTTTTATAAAGTCAAATTCGACTTTTTGTAGATACGATCATAATGTATATATATATTTTAATTCTAATGAAACAACAATAAAATTGGTTGCCATAATTGTTAGTCCGCTCCGCTTACAATAGCGATACAAAATAAAGTAGACACATGAGAAATCTAAAAAAAAAATGTCTAATTTAAAAATCCTCCGACTCCGCCTGATTTGACCGGACACACAACTAAAAAGCCTGACCCTGTCCGGCTTTATCCGGACGCCTGGCAACGCTACGCGCACCAAGGGTTCAGTACCGTCCGTAGCCAAAAACGGCAAAAAATTCATGTTTGTTGTATCATCAGCATCATCATATCAGCCGAAAGACGTCCACTGTTGGACATAGGGCTCCCCCAAGTGTCGCTACAATGAACGGTCCAGTGCGTCTCGCATCCATTGGATTCCCGCAACCCTTACCAGGTCATCGGTCCACCTTATAGGAGGCCTTCCAACGCTACGTCTTCCGGTACGTGGTCGCTATTCCAGAACCTTTCGGTCCCAACGGCCATCCGTTCTGCGAGCGTTTGTTGTGTGGGACTTAAATAATTATTTTATTCTGTTTTTAGTAGATAAGTATTTGTTGTTACAGGCGGCAACAGAAATACATCATCTGTGAAAATTTCAACTGTCTAGCTATCACGCTTCATGAGATGCAGCTTGGTGACAGACGGACAGACAGATAGACAGACGGACGGACAGGCGGAGTCTTAGTGATAGGGTTTTACCCTTTGGGTACGGAACCCATTTACATATTTTATTTCGTTTTATTTTTTACCTCGGTTTTTTTTTTTTGTAAATAGTTTTTTTATTTTTCACTTTGTAGTTGTGGTCTGCCATCGAGCAAGTTCTTTGGTAAAGTATAACTTATAAAAATGACAAAACACCCGTCCCGTAATTACTCAATTTACAAATTGCTTTGGCATTGGCAAATAAAATGTAAGTAATGGGATTACTATGGTATGGCACACGAACAACGAAATCTTGAAGGTTTATTTTTGGTAGGTACTTAAATGTTTTTTTTTTTCAGTGGTAAAATCATCATAAGACATCCCCGCTCTTGGGCGAAGCGGGAGATAGTGTCAGACATTTGCTGACTAAAAACCCACTCCTGTTCCTTCGTTGCCTTTCATACAAGGGCCGAGTCTTCTTCTTCTTTTTGGTAAATGTTTTGTAAAAAGTCATAGAACAAAAGTTGTTGTTTATGATGTTAGTAATACAGTCCTGCAAGGTTGTTAGAATTTTACAAATAACCCTGTATATCTACTTAAGCTGTTGATCCCCGCATTAACGCCGGCGTTCACGCGCCATTGTCTTACTATTGTGTCTCTAATTACGCACTCAAAAGGTTAAATACCACGTAGGTAATGGAAGGTTAATCAAACATTATAAGACACTATTACATAAGACTCAGTACCATAAAACAAGTTAATTCTGAATAAGGAGATGTATTCCTTATGAAGTAACTAGCATCACGCCGATTACCTAGTTAAATGTAATTAACGAATCGATTCATTAGTCTTAGACCTTAATGGGTAGAAAGGTATGGTATTAAATTTATTAAAAGATAAACTTCTGAATTATCGAAAAAAAAAGATACGGCCTTATAAGTCGCAAAAAACGTATATTTCGACACTCTCAAGAGAATCAAAATTTATAGGGTACTTCCCGTTGACCTAGAATCCTGAAATTTAGTATGAAGCAAGGTCTTAGAGCACAAATATAGGAAAAAATCTGAAAACTGTAAATTTATAGTTACGTCACAAAAAAAACTTTTTAAGATTCGGAAAAATCTTCTTAATTCAATTCGGAAATTGAACTGTCTTCATAGGTAGGTAAGTTTGTACGGAACCCTCAGTGCGCGAGTTTTTCATTTTATTGTCAAATTTATTGATGCTTACCACGTTGTCGGATTATCATAAGTTGATTTAAATTGCCCCTATTGGCTACCTTCCGATAGCTCACCTACAAACTAACTAAGAAACAGATACATAATAGTTATAAATTGTATAATTACAGATTTCACACAGAATTTAGTCACGATAACGAATCCATTCTGATTGGCATGTGACGTGTGCGTGACTTAGAAACATTACCAAGCTTATACCTACAGACATACATAACGCAGGTACCAGCAGTAGTTGTTTAATCGGTTATAATAAAGTTTTTTTAACCGACTTCAACGGTCTGGGCTAAGCGTTTCGCTTTGTCGTTTATACCGCGTACATCGAAGGACTGGAACATTTGCCTGCTGCGGTCTTCCCGTCCAACTATAATTTGGGTGTCTTCAAGGCTAGAGTGAATAGGCTCTTAATAAATTAGTGCGCCTCACTATCAATGATTGCATCACTGCTTACCATCAGGTGGGATCGCAGTCAAGCACTGGTTTATATGAATTCGATTTCGAATTTTTTTTTTTATTACCCGACTACGGAGGGTTATGATTTTGACAGGCTATGTATGTATGTGAGTATGTTCATCTGTTCCCTCATAGCTCCTAATCTACTTATCGGAACTTGACGTATGAGGTATCGTTAGAATCGTCTTAATTGTCCGCTGAACATAGGCAACGTGACGTGTCACAAAAATTGATATGGCGCCCTCTAGCGGACAAAAAGTAATGTGTTAAAAATAAATATGGAGTAAAATACGCCGTGTTTGGTATCATTTGAAAGGGCTTCACTTGTACATTTCCAATATATTGCTCAAATTTAAAGTGACGCCCTCTAGCGGACAAAAAGTCATGTTTAAAAAAAAATCAAGATAAATATACCGTGTTTGATATCATTTGAAAGGGCTTCGCTAGTAGGTACTGTGGCACACAAGACACAACAAACATGGCGGTTTTGAGGTCATGACCTGCCAACGGCAGCGATTTACGCGCCAATTCTACCGTTTTTTTTTCTTCCGTTGGGTATTTTACGTAAAAATATACGAATTTCACTAGTAAAATGTCTTGTACAAACGTAGGAATGTATCTAAATCATGTTTCTAACGACATTTTGCCGTCTGTAGCGTAATTTTCACACACAACACATCGAAATGGTGCCGACTAGGGTTAAACTTTCCTTTATGGACCGTCGATTTAAGGGTCGGGGAGGGGGGGGGGGGGGGGGGGGGGGGGGAGGGAGGGCTACCCCCCTGTACCATTCCCAACCCGCGCAAACCCATGGTTACGAAGATATTCATGTTTAAAGTTTGAGGTTAGGTTAGGTTAAAACAATAATTTCCATCGATTTAAGGGTCGGGGAGTGGTGGGGAGGGAGGCGGGGAGGGAGAGCTACCCCCCTGTATCATCCCCACCCGCAGAACCCCATGGTTATGGAGATATCCATGTTTAAAGTTTGAGGTTGGGTTAAGTTAGAACACTAATTTCCATCGATTTATGGAGCGGTTTCGGCCTAAATCATAATGGTTTTTAACATTAGAAGGGGATATAGCGCTCGGCGGCCGCTGCCGCGGCACGCTCGCTCCGCTCGCTCGCCTTCGCGCGTTGATGGTCACAGTTCTAACCTAACCCAAATGATTCACTAACATTAGAGGGGGATCTGGCGCTCGGCAGCCGCTGCCGCGGCCCGCTCGCTCCACTCACTCGCCTTCGCGCGTTGCAGGTCACTGTTTTAACCTAACCTAACCCAAATTATTCACTAACACAGTCATACGAACGCAACTTGCAAGGGCAACAAAAACAATCGGACGATAACTGACATGACGTCGTGACGAATATAAAACAAAATGGGCTCGCTTCACGTTCCGTTCCGTTACTCAGTGAAAACAAATAATTGTTATTTTTTATGTAAATAGTCAATGTAATTGCTTATTACTGCATGGTTTTTGTGCACATTAATTACTTACGTAATTTAATACGTGAAAATAAAATTATTTAAAAAAAAATATATGACAAAATTGAATAAAACAAACCACAAACAAGCGTGGACGCTTAACGAAACGTGAAACGTCAACTTTGACATCTACAATGACAATTTATCTAACCTAAATGGCGTATTAATTTACAATTTTTATTGAAGTTTGGAAAATTATATCTCGTAAACGGTAAGTTTGCGCAACTTAATATTTTGCAAAAAGCTTTCTATTTATGAGTACTATCTACAGTAAGAAAATGAACTTCCAAATCGACGGTCCATAAAGGAAAGTTTAGCCAAAACGGTTTTATTCTACGTTGACTTTGAATTTCGAATGCGCAATGACCGTGGCGCGGGGCGGCTCAAACCACTTGAAATTACACCGAAAATTGTAAACAGATGTCTAGCAAATGATGTTCTATGCCTGTCTCGTTCTATATTCATACACTCTGCTCAATATAAACAGGATAGATATAGTTTTGATCGACATTTGTGTACCTACATTTATACGACCGGATGCGCGTCGAACTTTAGAAGTCTGGTGACACACACGCTTTTTATTCGATATCTTTAGAAGTTCGATTGACACACGGGCGGCAAAAAATATCATCAAAATTCAATGTGGCGCCCTCTAGCAGACAAAAAGTATTGTGTTAAAAAAAATACGATAATATGTCGTGTTTCGTATCATTTGAAAGGGCTTTACTTGTACATACCAAAATAAATAGTAAAGAAGCACAGTGATTTAACACCAAAATCTTTGAAATAAAAAAAAAGTAAAAAACTAAAACCCGACTACGACAAAAAAAAATGACGCTGAAAAAGTATGAAACAAGATTTTCAAGATGCTGAAATAGACAAGGTAACTGGAAAAACAAGAATAGAACAAAAAGAAAAGCCGTAGTCACACGCTATTAAAGTGTTTCGATTATTACCTACCTATAACGTGTGACTACGGCTTTTCTTTTTGTTCTATTCTTGTTTTTTCCAGTTACCTTGTCTATTTCAGCATCTTGAAAATCTTGTTTCATACTTTTCAGCGTCATTTTTTTTTGTCGTAGTCGGGTTTTAGTTTTTTACTTTTTTTTTATTGAAAACGTTTTGGGAACACATTCATTATCCGTACAGCTAAGGAGTGGAATTCCTTGCCGGAATCTGTGTTTCCTGATGGCTACAACCCGGGTGAATAGGTTACTTCTAGGTAAGCGCGCTCCATCGTCGACCGCATTGTCGCTTTCCATCAGGTGAGATAGCGGTCAAGCGCGAACCTATCAAGAATAAAAAAATCGTACCCACGACATGCAGCGTAGCATCCAATCGCTAAACCAAAAAAGGCTATACCGATGATCTAACTAAGTAAAAATGTGTTCCTCTGTCCAACCGTAGACTATGTTGGCAAGTAATGATAAGAAAAAGCCTCGGTAACTGTTTTTTTTCTCAATAAACTTGAAACAACACCGCAAACTATTTTGCGTTAAGTAAAAAATTGGCCAACACTTTACAATGCTGTTGTAGGTAAGTTGTAACAATGAAATGTGCCTCCGTAACATAATATTCAGCTTTGTTTTAAAGACTGTCTAATCGGTATTGATATAAAATTCTGTTTCATAAACATAGTTGATGAATCACGTGTGGACCGCCCGGAGGATAATGTGGAGGTGTGCCCCGCTTGGGCGGAGCACCGCCGTGTCCTCGTGGAGGCAATCGGTGGCAGCGAACTTTCGCGTCGGGCCCAGGTTCGGACCATGGTCCGGAGCAAGAACGAATGACAGGCGGTCGGCTCCTTTTGCGAAGCACTAATGCTAGCGAAGGAGGAGGCCGCACGCGTGAGGGAAAGAAGGTCCTCACGCCCCAGCCGCCGTAGACGCGGGCTTGCGGACGTCGAGCAATGGGTAGCTCGCCGTCCTGCCGTCCAGTAATTAACCGGACCGAGCCCAGTCGTCAACAGCGCGTAAATAGTGTTCCACGCGCTCCTCAAAGAGATGTCAGCAAACCGAAGGGGCCCAGCAGGGCCGTTGCCCGCTAGCTAGGACCGCGGGGAATTTCTGAAAAGGAAACCCGTAGTCCTAGAACGCAAAGGGCAACTGAAGGACACAGGTGTGGTTTTAGTCATTAAAAGTCTGACACGCCCCGTCCCAGAGTGGGAGAAGTCATTAGATGATTTCCACATTAAAAAATAAAATAAAACTATCCACTAACTATTCATAATGTTCAGCTTTGTTTTAAAGACTGTGTCTAATCGGTATTGATTTAAAATTCTGTTTCATAAACATAGTTGATGAATCACATATATTGTGTAGTACATAGTTATACTTATAGTAGGTACTACTCATATATTGTTATTATTATAGTAGTTGATCATTAACAGCAGAAGTACCTATACCTACATTTTGATACAAGTGCAGAAACTTTGTCATTGCGACCGAGGCGGAATTCACCCGACCCGTAGGCGAGTGTGTTATGGAGCCGAGGGCTGCAGTGAGGAGAGCACGCGCACTTTTCTGCACTAGTGCGGAAAACAGTCTATTGCGTGCCTAAAAGCAAAAAGGTTTTCGAGTAATTATTGAAAATAATTTATTTGATGATTCTCTAAGAATTCATAGTTCTTAATCTTGAACCGATTAAAAAAAATCTTTCTATTTGATACTCTGGATAATGTAATTTTTTTAAGAATAGAATAGAATAAACTTTATTGTACACTAAAAAGTCAAGTACTTATACACAATTTAATTGTCTTAAGGCGTATATGGTCCCTTGAACATCCGGGCGGAGTTAAATGCAGACATACAATGCGTTCCAAATAAGAATAGGATCGATTGCCATGTTGTGACGTCACGTCATACTGTCAAATCGCAAGAAATTGGGCAAAATTGAAGAACTCGGAGATGAGCAAAATTGAAGAACTGGATTCTGATTAAACTATTTTCGTTCACAGTTCGTAAATAGATTAAATTTTAAAAATTTCTTGTTTTGATCACCATAATAATTCTTCGATTTGACAGTATGACGTGACGTCACTACCTGGCAATCGATCCTATTCTTATTTGGAACGCATTGTACACTGCGCACACGATGTTGGAAAGTAGCAGATTTTGGACTAATTGTGCTCCATTGGTGGATCCTCACATCGGAACGCCTTGCAGCAATTAGCAAGGCGTTCCGATGTGAGGATAAAAATAAATAAATAAACATAAATAAATAAATACTCGTACTGCCGCCTGCACCCGCATAAAGCTTTGAAGTCATTTTCTTTGCAAAATATTCAAATTATTGATGCTATGTACATTCTGAAGAACACTTAACCAGCATTTTTTTTTTGTGTAAACATACTCGTATTTCTAAAGATCAAAGCCGTTTGAAAGGAGTAGGAAAAACAAGCGGAAAAAAATGTCGTAATTTTTTTTTTTGGCAAATATATTAGTCATACGATGAAAAAAAGATGTTTATAATGTTATAATATATGAATCTGTAATAAATACTGTTTTTTTTTCAAACCTATTGACCTAGCTGTTACCAAGGAGAAAGTAGGCTTTAGAATATCAGCGTTTTATGGCACTAGGGCCATAAGAGGGTCCTTTTTCACTCGCCTATCTTCAACATCGAGCATGGTTTAAAAGCTTGTCACTTCATCTAACACAATCCAACGCGATGTTTTAGGCAACACGAAAAAAGAGAGATAACACCTGAAAACTCTGTTAGCATTCGGTAATTCCGTGATTTACCCGAATATTTTACAAAACTTGTTTCCTGGAACAAGTTTTTTACATGTTTTTTTTTTTAAACCCTTAAAAGTTTTTGAAAAAAATGGTCTTCATTTAGAATCTTGATTAAATTAGCAAGGCTTCTATTGTTATAATTTTTGACTTTTTTAATTTTAGAGTATATTATGAAGTGTCAAAGTTCATGCAAAAAAGCAGATTTTCGGAGGTCTTTACTGGATTAGTTTTACAAAAATTTATAAATTGATTTCAATAGAAGCCTAGATAATATCCACAAGTTACTCTGTTTCCAAAATCATCATCATCATCATTTCAGCCGAAAGACGTCCACTGTTGGATATAGGCCTCCCCCAAATGTCGCCACAATAACCGGTCCTGTGCGTCTCTCATCCATCGGATTCCCGCGACCCTCACCTGGTCATCGGTCCACCTTGTGGGAGGCCTTCCAACGCTGCGTCATCCGGTACGGTCATGGTAAACATCCATGTAGCACCCACTCCTATCAAGATCGGAGACTTTACAAGTTGTGGACGACTACGTTTACCTGGGACAGACGGTCCAGTTGGGTAGGTCTAACTTCGAGAAAGAGGTCAATTGTCGAATCCGACTCGGCTGGGCAGCGTTCGGGAAACTGCGCAGTGTCTTCTCGTCCAATATACCACAGTGTCTTAAGACGGAAGTCTATGACCAGTCCGTGTTGCCAGTGATGACATAGGGCTCCGAAACGTGGTCGCTTACAATGGGCCTCATCAGAAAGAGTCACTCAAAAAATAAAAAATATCTAATGAAAAATGTGTAATAAAGTCATAATCGCGTAAGAGCGGTTGTATGAAAAACGGTTAAAACGTATGTCGAGTTGCATCACCTTAAGTCAGTTTTTGATGGATCATCAACAGGAGTGCCGTGTTCTTTTTCTCCGAGGTCGTTAGCTATTCTGACATAATGTGCGCAGTCGCCACAGACGATATGTTTTGCTACAATTAGTTAGCTGTACTGCAATTAGGAAAATCGTGAGAACCACACGACCTTGTCATTATGTACGAATGCCCTTGTAGATAGACTTTATGTTATGAGTGACTTAGGCACAGTATAGATCTAAGGAACAGTACGGAAACTACCTAAAAATGTTCGAAACGGCTCACTCACACAAACATACGCATCGACGAGACTCCTAAGCGGCATCCACTACTGACAGGACCGCGAGAAACGCTTAGGAGTCTCGTCGATGCGTATGTTTGTGTGAGTGTGCCGTTTCGAATATTTGTAGGTAGTTTCCGTACTGTTCCATATATCTATACTGTGACTTAGGTATGATAATATATAATGTAAGGAACTTAAATACGGTTTAAATTACGTGTCTATTCAAAATATAATGCCCTGTGTGTCAGTAGCAGTCCAGATTCGGTATTATGGTCTGATAGTGACGGTAGAGCGTGGTAGAATGGCAGGTGGTCGCCTCCTTCTTTAAAGCAGTAATGCTAGCGATGGAGGCGGCCGCACGCGTGAGGGAACGGATGTCCTCACGCCCCAGCCGCTGAGACCTCGACCCTGATTTCCAGCCACCGTAGGCGTGGGCTTGCGGACGGTGAACAATACGTAGCTTATCATCTGGCTGTTCGGTAACCGTCCGGACCGAGCCCAAGTCGTCGACGGTTCACGCGTGCCTCAAAGAGATGTCAGTAAAATCGTACAGGCCGAGCAGGGCCGAAGACTTCCGAAAGGCAACCCGTGATTCTGGAACGCAAGGAAAAGTAGGAACATTGGAGTGAATTTTAGTCAGTAAAAGTCTGACACGCCCTCTCGCTCCGCCCTAGAGCGAGAGAAGTCATTGAATGATTTGTCACCTTAAAAAAAGGGATGTGACATTTCGGGAAAAATGTCGATAAATTTAAAATTGTTTTTTTTTTGTTTTCAAATAAGTAATCGATTTTGTTAAGATCGATCTTTTTCCTATTATATGGATGAACGCCTGCTTTTCTTTCTTGTGCACATTTTATATGATGATTTGTAATTTTTCCTCTTTATAATTTTAATCATATTTAAAGGGTGACTGGTAATTAGTGACCGATACTTAAACACATGATTGTACTCATGATTACAAACAACTTTCTCAAAGAAACTTTTTTTATATTCTCATTAGTTTTATCACAATAATAAAACAGCTGTTTAAATACGCGCGCGCGCCTGCGACCAGCGACCGTTCAGATGTTAGCCGCGTGACGCCGCCGTACTTACAATAGTGATAGAACACCCGCGCAGCTTGCAAACCCATAGCTGTACGTACCTAATCAGTGAATATACCTACAAACTAGTGAGTATATAAAAAAAGTTTCTTTGGGAAAGTTGTTTGTAATCATGAGTACAATCACGTGTTTAAGTATCGGTCACTAATTACCGGTCATCCTATATATGGGGTCACTTGGACCCCTCACATATACTATTTAATGATATGTGACCATGTGACCCCACGATCTGAGAGTGTCAACCCCAAACGGCTCGAAAATATAACTGCCAGCAAGGTTACTAAATATATTTCCGCTGCTTCAGGTTCTCCGCAGCCGCAGCGGCAGCATCAGCACAGCACGACGAGTTAGAACATTTTATAAACCAGTGTTTGACTGCGATCCCACCTGATGGTAAGCAGTGATGCAATCGTTGATGGTGAGGCGCACTAGTTAATTAAGAGCCTATTCACTCTAGCCTTGAAGACACCTAAATTATAATCGGACGGGAAGACCGCTGCAGGCAAATTGTTCCAATCTCTCGATGTAGGTACGCGCTATAAAAGCGTATAACCTCCTATAACTTGTGAATTACAAACATAACTATAGCTAATTGGCATCAATTCATCATCATCATCATCACTTCAGCCGAAAGACGTCCACTGTTGGACATAGGCCTCCCCCAAATGTCGCCATAATGACCGGTCCTGTGCGTCTCGCATCCATCGGGTTCCCGCGACCCTCACCAGGTCATCGGTCCACCTTGTGGGAGGCCTTCCAACGCTGCGTCTTCCGGTACGTGGTCGCCATTCCTGAACCTTTCGTCCCCATCGAACATCTGTTCTGTGAGCAATGGCGTCAATTACTAGCAAATATTGCATTCGTTAAATCACAACTTGCAAATTGCAAATGCGAATCAATTAAAACATAATGAGACGCCTCCGAGCGAGATGTCCTCCAGTAGTCAGACGTGTTCTCTGAATATTTATATTGTATTAATTTCAAGGCACACCAGATTGTCTGAATGCTCTGTGGGTGCCATATCCTTAGATGCACGAATGTTATAATGACGTTGTACAATGTCGCAGTCGAGGTTTAAATCTACGAACATTGATAGTGATAATGATAATGAAAAAATAAACAAATCAAGTATATTGACTTGGCTCGCGAGGTTATCGACATGTGGGATGTGGAGTCAGCGATCATTGTACCGATAGTCGTGTCAGCCAATGGCTTAATAGCCAAGAGCCTCGACCAACATCTTAGGAGGCTCGCGTTAGGCGACTGGATCAAGAGCTTGGTTCAGAAAATGGTACTCCCGGACACGGCTCGTATAGTTAGGAGGTTCCTCTCTCTGGAGCCCTGACCGCCGGTAACTTGGACTCTGTTCCCGATACCGGTGGGCCACTATTTTTTATATTTTTAAATGTTTCATTTTTTAATTTTTTAAGAAATATTTAAAAATGTTATTAATATGTTTAGTGGATTAAAGGAAATGATAAAGATAACGATAACGATTTTTTATATGTGTTCTAAGAAATATTTAAAAATGTATAGAATATGTACAGAAAATAAATAAAGGAAATGATAATGATTTTTATTATGTGTTTTTTTTTCTATATTGTAATATAATAAAACCCATATTTATTCTAACTCCTTCTCTTTTCATGCGGTACGACTATGGAGCTCACTTCCAGCTAAGATCCGTGATGCTAAAAATATATCTGTGTTCCAAAAGCTAGTCAAAGAACATAATCTCTCTACCATCTCGTAAGTTAGTTATAGGTATGTATTTTTATAATTTAATTTATGTTTGTATCTATTTATGTGTACATTTATTTACTGTTATTGATATTTATGTATGTATTTTATAATTTATTTTAGATAATAATTAGTCTATTTAATTCGTCTTTATATTTATAATTTATACACACTGCGTTTACATCTCTCATCCAACTCTCCTGTCGCAGGTCTGCTGGAAGAAATTTCGTTAGAAATAAGCAGGACCTTTGTACTATTTTATCTGTATTTGTTCTTTTCGATTTTAAGTGTTTGTGTGTACATAAATAAATAAATAATAATAACTCTCTGCACGTGATGGTTTCGATTGTTAGTGCAGAGAGTACATGTCATATATTTTTTTTATTTTTTTTTGTTGATATAAACTAGTGCTTGACTGCGATTCCACCTGATGGTAAGTAGTAATGCAATCGTTGATGGTGAGGCGCACTAATTTATTAAGAGCCTATTCACTCTAGCCTTGAAGAGACCCAAATTATAATCGGACGGGAAAACCGCAGCAGGCAAATTATTCCAGTCCCTCGATGTACGCGGTATAAACGACGAGGCGAAACGCTTGGTCCGGACCGTAGAGGTTTCAACCACGTAAGGGTAGATACTCGATATACTAAATAAATAAATAAACAATGCATGTCTGATCAGTCCGTATGTATTGGAACCGCCATTTCCTCTAAATATAAAAAGAGATAAATAAAAACCGGCCAAGTCCGAGTCGGTCTCCTCGCGCACGAACCATCGTACCATCCATAGCAAAAAAGTTAAAAAAAAATCAGCTTTGTTGTATCATCATCTCATCATCTTCCTGCCCTTGTCCCATCTTATTTGGGGTCGGCGCAATATGTTTGTTTGTTGGCGCAGCTTTGTTGTATGGGAGCATTAAATTATTTACCAATTTTATTTCGTTTTTAGTATTTGTTGTTATAGCGGCAACAGAAATACATCATCTGTGAAAATTTCAACTGTCTAGCTATCACGGTTCATGAGATACGACCTGGTGACAGACGGACGGACAGCGGAGTCTTAGCAATAGGGTTCCATTTTTACCTTTTGGATACTTTTTTTTTAGGTAGGTAAGTCATCCAATGACATTTCCCGCTCTTGAGCGGGGCGCGAGAGTGTGTCAGACTTTTACTGACAAAAAACTCACTCCAGTTCCTTCTTTGCTTTCATTCCACGGCGCCGGGTTTCAACCATTTAGATACGGAATCCTAAATAAAAAAGATCTGCCTTCACAAAGACCCGCCTACTAGTAGTTTGTATATAGCATAATCAGCCTTATAATGTTCCCACTGCTGGGACTCAGGCCTTGTCTCTGGGAGAGGGAATGGGCCGTAATCCACCACGCGGTCCCAGTGCGGATTGGTGAATGTCACATGTCTTCGAATTTTTGGTTCTAGGACATGATGTTTTCCTTCACCGTTTTGAGAGCAGTGGTGATGAAAATAAATTACACAAAGTAATGCGTCTGGCTAGGTTTGAACCCGCGACCTACAACTCATAAGTCGGGGCCGTTACTATTTGGCCACCACCGCTCACCTGTTTGTTTATCACTGCCTACTAATAGATGAGTCACTATTGCATGATTACATCATTCCTAGCAAACGGACAACACATAAAATACTAACTTCTGCGAGTGGCTTCGCCCGCGAGAAAGTAGGTTTCTCTATACAAACTTTGGACCCTCGTTTCATCCCCTTAGAGGTTGAACTTTGGAAAATCCTCTCTTAGTGCTCGCCTACGTCATAAAAGAAAACCTTATACTAAATTTCACGCTCCTAGTCCCAGTAGTTTCGGCTGTGCGTTGTTATGTCAGTCAGTCAGTTTCTTCTTTTATATACAGGGTGTCTTTGACATCAACGCATAAACGAACACCATGGATCCAGTACATGATTCTGGACCCCCCAGTGGTGGAATTTTCGTCGGTTTTTCCCTAATTAAAAAAAAACTGCATGTTTTTTCTAATTTAAACATGTAAAATTAAATATGTCATCAGGGCTTTTTAGAATAACAATTTTATCCACCCCAATGACTTTTTAATCATTTTTTTTTTTGTTTTTTTACTAAAAATATCATCGGGGTTGATTAGAATAACGATTTTACACAGTTTAAATTTAAAAAAATACAGTTTCTTTTTTAATTAGTTAAAACTCTTGAAACCGACGAAAAATTCCACCACTGGGGGGTCCAGAATCATGTACTGGATCCGTGCGTTTGTGCATCGATGTCAAAGACACCCTGTATACCTACACCACAAATTTTTAATTAGTACAAATATTGAAAGGGCTTATTAGAAAAGGTCTCGTTATTATTTAAGTAAAGTCTCAATAAATAATATTCATAAACAGCAGTTATTAAGAGTTTGTTTATATCCCAAAATGTCATTCAGTTTAAGGAAATATTGTACGTGCTATGGATTTTGAATGAAAAATAATGGAAAAACACTGCGCGTATTATTTTCTGGTAGCAATTGTTCTGATTAATTGATTCAATTATGAATTTACCATTTATGACAAATTTTCGTGGACAATTTTGGGAATTACCTTTTTTTTTAATTTTGACTACACAACTATGATCAGTAACGGGTACGGATGGAGCCCCACTTTTTTTGTACTAATTAATAAATAGGGGTGTATAGATAAACACACAAACTTCATCATCTTCCTGCCCTTGTCCCGTGTTACTTGTGGTCGGCACAACACGATTTTTTCCCCGATTTCCAGCCACCATAGGCGTGGGCTTGCTGACGGCGAGCAATGGGTAGCTCGCCGTCCCGCCGTCCGGTAACCATCCGGACCGAGCCCGAGTCATCGACGGCGCGTAGTGTTCCACGAGCGCCTCAAGGAATCTCCTAGAGGCGCGCGTCTTAAAGAGATGTCAGCAAACCGTAGGGGCCACCAGGGCCGAAGCCTACTGAGGCCATGGGCTGACTTCCGAAAAGAAAACAAAAGCAAAGAAGGAACTTAGGTGTGGTTTTAGTCGGTAAAAGCAAGTCTAACACGCCCTCTCGCCCCACCTTAGAGCAAGAGAAGTCATTGGATGATTACACACCTTAGATAAAAAACAAAAAAACTTGGTTAAAATAGATTCGGAGTTGCGCTATCGGTACATGGTGGACACATCCCACCCATACGTACAAAGCGTTTTGGGAACACTTGCCGTCATTATGCGTACAGCTAAGGAGTGGAATTCCCTGCCGGAGTCTGTGTTTCCTGATAGCTACAACCTAGGGGTCTTTAAGTCAAGAGTGAATAGGTTACTTCTAGGCGAGCGTGCTCCATCGTCGGCCACATCATCGCTTACCATCAGGTGAGATAGAGGTCAAACGCGAGCCTATCCATAATAATAATAAAAAAAGATTCATTGTTAAACAAGCAAAAGATAAACCAGTATCGCGAATTCTCAACGGTCATTACATACCTATTCAAAATAACGTATTTTAACGTACTTATGTATACATATATGTATGTGTGCCAATCTGTATACAAGGATAACGACTTTTTAACAGGGTCGGGCTGTGTGAGACGTACGTTGTTCTAATTCTAGATAGACTGGAAGCTGACCCAAATGTTTTTAGGGTACCGTACCTCAATCTTTTGTACGTCTGTCAAGACCCCTTTTCTCACCTTTCTACCCTTTTCTTCTCATTGACATTATTTTTTTTGTTTTATTATTTTTAATCTGGAATTAATTTTTTTAATTTTATGATTTCGATTTTGATATTTGTAATTGTATATCTAGTCTCTAACTCGACATTATTATTTTAAATTATTATTGACATTTAATTCAAAATTGATAATTTATTGAGTTTGCTTCTTACTTATAATTTATTTATTTATTTATGTACACACAAAACTGACGAAACACATGACATTGACATGTGACATTTTTGCACAGCTGATTGTGGTTGAATATGACGGAGAATGTTTAAAACTTCCAGCTAATTACTGTACTCATATTCTTGCAAAATAAATTATTATTATCATAATCTATGATAATGTGGTAATGTGATGATGACCAATGTGGAATGTAATTTTATTTCTTTATTTGGCCACTTTCTGCACCAGCTTGTTACAAAGATTTTATTTTTATTTTTAGTTTATAGTGGTTTTTAAATGTTATTACATGATTATTGTCAATTTTTAAACTGTTCGATACAAATGTAAATTTGTTGATGAAATAAATAAACCCCTTTTCTTAGGAACGCGTAGAGGAGAAGACATAAATATCAAATACTCAGGTCTACAACCCTTTAGTGAAGTGACAAAATCAAACTTCCTCAACGCAATCTAAAGATAAGACGTTTATGCTCTGTCTGTCAAAATATGCCGCATATTTTGACACTCGCAAGGAAATTTTTGAAATCTATGGGGTTCTTCCCGTTGACCTAGAATCCTGAAATTTATTGTCAAATGCAAGGCACAGGTAGATATAAGATCAATTCTGAGAACCACTACTACGAGTACTTTTTTGCGTTTCAGATAATTGAATCTCAAAAATATCGAAATTCAATTCGTAAGTTTCTACGGAACCCTTGATGTACGAATCCGATTCACACTTGACCGGTTTTTTTTGGGTTAATATTGGGTTGAGGTAAAAAGTTGAATAGGAAGTACTTTAGACTATTTTATGAGATGTAGAGGGGAGGGAAAACCAGTACCTACTTGTTCAGGTTTTTCTACACAATGTTATTGAATGTCACTTAAACTTTTTCCATCATATCCTGTTTTCATCACTTTTAAATAAGCATGAAGCAGAGCGAAGAGCGTCTTAAGGAAGTAGAAAAAACTTGAGGTAATCGACATCATTGTCAAGATGACGCGGCACTGGTCAATCATGGCCTTGAACCAACTGAACTTTGTGTTCAGTTCGTGCTTTGAATATTAGGTCTTTAAATCTATGAAATTGCCGTTTTTTAAAACGGGTTGCTTTGAAGTGTTACATTTGGATTGACTTGGAATATTATAAGTTCAAATCAGGGGCGCCGGCTTTCAGAAAACCTCATGGGTGCTCATGCTCATTTGATGACTCGAAAAAGTGGCGAAGTGTGAGAAGAGAAATACACACTGATCGACCGACAAATAAATAAATGTCCTACTTACTTAATTACTAATTATGTTTGATAAAAATATAAAATGAAACCATTATATAAAAATTAAACTAGTGTTTATCATCAAGAAATATTGTAATTTATACGTAACCTAAAAGGCGATTACTGAGCTGTTTCTTGATGTCTATTCTCAGGGGTGCTCGGCACCCACTGTTTATTTCTCATGAGTGCTTGAGCCCCCGAGCACCCACGGATTCGGCGCCCCTGGTTCAAATAAACTTTATATTAAAGTTACGTTATTCTTTTTTCTAAATTAGGTATTTATTGGTTTCTTTGTGGTTTATATTTTCCACAATATCGCTAATATATTATTATTTTTTTACCAACTACTTAAAATTTCTTGGAGCACTGTGGAATCAATGTACGAACATTTAAATTATGTGAACAATGGTGTTTGGAGCGCAGTGGAACTACCCCTCAGGCTCCTATAAAATTGCTGAAAAGAAATTCCAGTGTGAATACAGCTTGTAGATAAAAACAAGACAAGACGTTAAAGAGAGTGTAAAGATCGTACTACTAACACTTTTCTAACGTATTAAAGTAACCGTTATCAATTTGTCTAACCGGTACACTCTCATGTAGGGTTGCTACTTTTGATTTGGAAAAATATTCAAATAGATATCTAAGTGGAATTTTTTATTTGTATAATTCAATTAAAACACCTATCTCATTAAAACTATATATACACTAAAGGCAAAAATTACTAGCTAAAATATGGCGTCATAAAATTCCACCACATCGCTGTCGATTGGAAGCGTGCCCAAAAGGCTGGTGGCATTGCCACGTAGTATGGCAATGCTTAATCTCTGACCGAGGTAAAAGCCAGCTCTTGGGTCACGCGAAGTGTCAACTAAGCGTTTGGATAATTCTTTGAAAAGCTTATGAGCACTCGGACCCCATGGCCCAAGAGTTTCAACCCCAAACGGCTCAAAAATATAACTGCCGACGAGGTTGTTATATTTCCGCCGCTTGAGGTTCTCCGCAGCCGCAGCGGCAGCACCAGCACAGCACGAAGAGCTAGGAAGATGAGATGGCGCAAGAGTGACGACACAGGTAGCGTCCCACACTAAATGCCTACCCATCTTCCACGGAAATAAAGACATACGTCCGGTCTCTTACCATCGTCGCGTGCCAGGCCATGAGGTTCCAAAACAGCCGGAACGCCGACGGTGACAAGGGCTCGTCAGATGATGTCGTTAATATTCGCGTGCCGTGCTATCCGTCCCGCGCTTCGGCTGCATAATATTCAAGTAGTCATCTCCCCTATAGCATAGCATAGTCGGCCTTATAATGTTCCCACTGTTGGGACTCAGGCCTCCTCTCTAGGAGAGGGAATGGGCCGTAATCCACCACGCGGGCCCAGTGCGGGTTGGTGGATGTCACATGTCTTCGAATTTTTGGTTCTAGAACATGCCGGTTTCCTCACGATGTTTTCCTTCACCGTTATGAGAGCAGTGGTGATGAAATAAATTACAAAAAGTAATGCGCCTGGCTGGGTTTGAACCCGCGACCTACAACTCCGTAAGTCGGGGCCATTACCACTCGGCCACCACTGCTCTCATCTCCCCTATAGCCATCGCCTTTTCCCAACTAACTTGGTGTCGGTTTCCAGTCTAACTGGATGCGGCTGAATACCCGTGTTTTACATGGAGCGACTGTCTATCAGACCTCCACAACCCAGCTATTGGGCGACATGATACTCCGTGGATAGACTGATGGTCAGACTCTCTGTCGTCTGACTACCTGTAACGACTGTCAAACATCTACGAATGACAAGCGGGACCAACAGCTTTACGTGCTGTCCGAGGCACGGGGAGTCAGAAATGTCCTAGATAACTTAGAATAGAAAAGTACGTATGAATTGAAAAAATCACATTGGTACTTGCCTGGTTTTGAACACGCAACCTTATGCATGAGAGACGACAGATGGTGCTACTGGTTAACCACTGAGCCATCACATTAATACTACCTATTATAAGTTAATATTTAAGTTTCCTATAGTATATTTTTTGATTTTTATTGATTTAAAAAAAAAATGAAAAACAAAAAATCTATCTATATCTATTATCTTCCTCTTCTTCTTCTTCCTGCCTTATCCCATATTACTTGGGTTCGGCGCAACACGTTTTTTTCTTCCATTCTATCCTGTCACCTGTCAAACTATCACTAACTCCCTTTTCTTTCAAATCACTTCTCACACAATCCATTCATCTTTTCTTTGGCCTCCCTCTCCATCCATCTAAATGTATACTCAGAACTCTTTTAGTAATATGCGCTTCATCCCTCCTCTTCACATGGTCATACCAAGACAACCTCTTTATGTCATCCTCCTCTTCCTTTCCTTTCAACTTTCAGTCACTGGCGCCACTTTCAAACTTCCTCTAATATACTCATTTCTCACTTTATCCATTCTTGTCACACCACACGTCCATCTCAAAATTCTAATCTCCGCTACGTGCAACTTTTTTTCATCCTTCTTTTTCACAGCACAACATTCTGATCCATACAGTATGACAGGTCTTATAACGGACTTGTAAATTCTACCCTTCAAGTTGAGGGGCATCTGTGCGTCGCAAGTTGTTCCCGTGACCATTCATCCATCCTGCGTTGATATCCGATGTGTTAAGTCTCGGTCTACGTCGCCATCCGCATCCCCTTGGACGAGCGACCTGAGGTACCGAAAGTCGGAACAGATCGGTATGGCGTTCTGGCGAGAGCTAAAGGCACCAGAATTGGAGAGACCGCCGAAATCGCAGAACAAGTAGGTACTCCGTTTTAGTTTTACTCAATTTCAGGCCAACACTCTTCAATCTGTGCCACCACACCTCCAATCTGTTCTGCCCCCCTAGCCAAGTTACAACCGTTTCGTGTCGAATTCCGTTCTCCAATAGGTAACGCCTCGGTGTCAGCAATTGTAGAAAACGATAAGTTGGTAGCCATGTTGACGCGCCTGAGTCGGCCGCTCGTTCTACAATGTCATTCTACAGTAACAAAGGATATAGCATTGAACATTGTAGAAACGATAACAATTCATTCTATCATTTTGAACGATGTGAACTTGGCTACGAATTTTCTATTCGTTTGTCCTGATCGTGACTTACCGTTGAGATGATGTCATTCCCATAGCTTTGATTAGTTTTCGACTAGCGTTAACGATTGCAGATTATCAACTTGGTTAGGGGTGCTGGATCTCTAGGCCACTCTCGGCAACCAGCACAATGTCATCGTCAATGTCATCTATCTATCTATCTCTACATAATAAATAATAATAAATCTATAGAAGTTTTTAGTTGTGCGCGCATCACATAAAATGTACGAAATCGATGTAGATAACATTTATACATTAAAATTGTGTGTAACTTGATATATTATTTAGGCTTTGTTTCATCGCAATCGGTTGACTATATCGGAAGATATCTACATTCATTGAATGTTAAGCGGTACGAAGTTCGCTGAGACAGCTAGTATAAAGTAAAATAAACTCCAAGTAGAAACATTACTATGTATTAAGCACGGGTGGCGACCCTACTCTCAACGGCCATTGTCGCTCCGAATCTCGTCGATGACATAATTCACGAGACGAGCCACTGATCGGTAACGAACGTCTATTTATAAACAGAAGTGGTTTGTTTACTTTCTACTATTCGGCAGTTGGTCCACTGGTTTTTAAAACAACGTATTTCTAGGCTACGTTTGTTCCTGGTACATGCTACATAATAATGTTGACAATTGAGTGACCTAAAATCCTGAAGTTTGGCAGAACCAAGGTCACATAGCACAAGTACAGGAATAAGTTTGGAAATCGTAGTTAAATACGAGTAATTACTTTTTTTGTGATCCAGAAATTTTGATACAAGCGCAGAAAGTTTGTCATTACGACCGAGTCGGAATTCGCACGAGCCGTAGGCGAGTGTGTTATGGAGCCGAGGGCTGCAGTGACAAATCTGCACGTGTATCAAACGACTTTTTTCAATACACTTACGAAGAAATGAAAAAAACGGGGGTCGAACGGCGACTCGTGAGGGTCGACGCGCGCCTAGCCTGATACGATACATGTAATAACACCAATAGCATTGTGGCAGGGGTGAGCACGCGCACTTTTCTGCACTAGTGCGGAAAACAGCCTATTGCGTGCCTAAAAGCCGTGGGATAAGAGCGGGTTTTCGAGTAAGTGTATTGAAAAATCTTTCTCTCTCGTCTTTATATACACAAGCTTATACGGAAACCTCGGTGGGCGAGTCTGTACTACTACGAAAAAAATAAATTAAAAAAATCCCAATCCCGCAAGGTCTGAGGAATTGCTGACTTTAATACCGCAGGATTGTAATATTGATGCAAGATTGGATTCCGTAGTTGAGACGGCACACGCCTAGTGAAGTGCTGTGGGATACCCAGCGTTGGGTGGGGGTCTCCGTATGATAAATGATAAATAATAATAATAATAATATTCCACAACTATCACACAACGCCGTCTAGTCCCAAGCTATGCAGAGCTTGTGTTATGAGTACTAGACAACTGATAAACATACTTATATATTTCTAAATACATACATATATAGATAAATTACACCCAGACACAGAACAAATGATCGTGTTCATCACACAAACATTTGTCCTGGGTGGGAATCGAACCCACGACCTCCGGCATAGCAGTCAGGGCCACTAACCACTAGACCAACAGGCCAGTCGAATGAATGATAAATGATATTTATATATGAATTTTATTATATATGAATAGGCTCTTAATAAACTAGTGCGCCTCACCATCAATGCTTGCATCTCTGCTTACCATCAGGTGGGATCGCAGTCAAGCACTGGTTTATATGAATAAAAAAAAAAATGCAAATAGGTTTAAAAAAACACTATTACGCGTCAATTTTTTTTTCGTCATTTTAAACTAGACGAGGCCGGTGTTTCCTAGCTGACTACCCATAACTGCATCTGTCGACTATAGTGATATTTTTCAGGATATCAAGAAAGAAGAAAGAAAGAAAGAAAGAAAGAAAAAACATTTATTTGTACCTCACACATACAGTAAAATTTCTTTTTTTTAAATAACAGTAGAATACTAGAATTAAGTACCTACATATAAAAAGAAAACAAAAAAATAACTGTATGATCTGTGCAAGGTCAAAAAGGCGCCTAACTCAGCATATGCTGCGATATTTAAAACGATAAATATCACAGCGCTGGTATTCTGTTAGGGCCCGAGATATCACGAGATATCTCTTATCTCACAATCACAATAAAGTTTTCTAATGAATGTGGAAAGCTGGGGGATAATTCTAAAGCCATAGCCCTGGTACCAGAGGCGTAACTAAGCTAGGTTTCGGGTTTCGGGTCTGCCAAATACCAGCTTGATGCGCTAAAGTCGATTGAGAGGCGAGCCAAGAGAATCATTGGCAATGATGCACTTGTTGAGTCGAAGCTCCAAAGCCTTGGGCATCGCCGCCGAGTTGCTAGCCTGTCGGTTTTCTATCGTTTACATTTCGGGGAGTGTGCACTGGAATTGCACAATCTAATTCCACCAAGTCCGTTCCATCATCGGACCACTAGACGTACGGCGTTGCGCCACCGGTACATGGTAGACATCCCACCCATAGGCACAAACCATTTTGAGAACACATTAATTATGCGTACAGCTAAGGAGTGGAATTCCCTGCCGGAGTCTGTGTTTCCTGATAGCTACAACCTAGGGGTCTTTAAGTCAAGAGTGAATAGGTTGCTTCTAGGCAAGCGTGCTCCATCGTTGGCGTCGCTTACCATCAGATGAGATAATGGTCAAACGCGAGCCTATCCATAATAAAAAAAAAGGGCAAGTGCGAGTCGGACTCGCGCACTGAGGGTTCCGTACAAATTTACCTATGAAAACAGTTCAATTCCCGAATTGAGTTACGAATTGCAAAATAAAAATATTTTTCCGAATCGCAAAAAAAGTTTTTTTTATGACGTAACTAAAATTTTACAGATTTCAGATCTTTTCCTATACTTGTGCTATGAGACCTTACTTCATGCCAAATTTCAGGATTCTAGGTCAACGGGAAGTACCTTATGAATTTTGATTCCCTTGAGAGTGTCGAAATACACGTTTTTTGCGACAGAAACCGCCGTATCTTTATTTTTCGTTAACTTAGAAGTTTGATTTTTTCACAAAATCAAGAGACCGCATAATTGAGTATATGGTTTTAATTTCAACTCGATACCTCCACGCGTTCCCGAGATAAAGGGTCTTGACAGACAGAAGACAGACATACAGACGGACGGACAACAAAGTGATCCTATAAGGGTTCCGTTTTTCAGTAGAGAACAAGGTTCCAAGGTTTAGGTAGGTCCTTTTTTATTTTTAGTTTATATTAATGATTTACCCTATTTGTTGCAAAATAAACTTAATATGGTGTTGTTTGCCGACGACACTTCTTTGATTTTTAAGATAAATAGAAGGACTAATAATCTTGACGACGAAAATAACGCACTACTGCAGGTCCAAAACTGGTTCACTGCTAATAATCTAGTTTTAAACGGGAAAAAAACTAAATGCATAAGATTTTCCTTACCGAATGTTAAAAGTAGTGATTGTGACGTAATACTAAACGATGAAAAACTAGAATTTGTCGACAAAACTGTTTTCCTGGGGATAACGCTTGACTCAAGGCTACAATGGGGTCCTCATTTAACATCTCTTGCAGGACGGCTTAGCTCAGCTGCATATGCTGTTAGAAAAATCCGCCAATTTACGGATGTTGATACCGCTAGACTAGTCTATTTTAGTTATTTTCATAGTATCATGTCATACGGTATCTTACTATGGGGACGGGCTGCAGACATCGACTCGATTTTTATTCTACAGAAAAGAGCTATCAGAGCTATTTACAGTCTCCGCCGGTGCGATTCTCTAAGGGAACTGTTTAAGGATATTAACATCATGACGGTGCCTTGTCAATATATCTATGAAAACATCATGTACGTTAGAAAAAATCTTCATCTTTTTAGCAAAAGAGGCGATAGACATAATTATGTTACAAGAAATAGGGACTAATTAGTTCAACCAGGTTTCAGACTGGCTAAAGTGGCCTCTTCTTTCATGGGGTACTGTTTGAAATGTTATAATAAAATACCTCCCCAAATATTAGAACTCAATGAAACGAAATTTAAATCTTGTATTAAACGCACACTATGCAGGCAAGCATATTATAAGTTGGAGGATTATATTCAAGATAAAAATGCTTGGCTCAATGCTGGTCCAGCTCCACTACCACCGGGGGTACAAATTGATTAGTTTTGAAACTATTATTACTATTCTTTAATGTTTTTTTTTTTTTTGAATTTGTTAAATTTGTAAAGTATTATTGTAGTTAATTATTATTGTATTTAGTATTGTATAATGTAGAAGCATTTTTTTCAAACTTTGTAAATGTGAGTACCATGGAGCTATTTTATGGTTTTTAGGTTACTATTGGATTTGTTTGACATAAATGAGCATGGCAGTTGAGAGTTTGTCATGCTCACTCAAATGTCTCACTGATGGTGGCGCGTGTGTTGGATCATTCGGTTCCCTTCAAAATGGTTGAGCTGAGTGGTGCTAATATTCGCGTCAGGTCCGTGAACGGGCGCTGTCAGTTGAGACTGGTCATCTCTTAGCTGCCAGTTGCTATTTTAATATCTATATTTATTTTTTATTTTTACATTATTGACATTGTTCTCACATGATAGCGACAAGAAACATGTAACAGAGATATTTGTAATTGCAAAACATGATTGAAAAGAGTGTCCATGGAGTTTCTTGCACATTCTTCTCCATAGAGATCTACGCTTTGGAATGTGCAATTAGCATCATTTTTTTTTTCTGACTGACTGACTTCTTGACATTTCAAAAGTGCCTGTAAATGGTTTATTTGAAATAAATGCTTTTGAATCTTTGGTTACAATTAATGTGACAACCTAACCGCCACGCTGTATATCAACGCTTGATTTTCTATGAGACGGCAGTTTATAGAGATCCGCTGTCGGCGCACGAAAGTGGAACAAATTATTTACTTTTCACTTCGTTGGAGTCTCTTAGCGTGATATGCATTACTTTATGCATTTTTAATTACTTAATTGGTTTATTATCTAGTTGTTACGATGATATGTGGGTACTGGTAAGATCGGGATTTTTCATGGTGAACCATACGGTGGGGTTGTGCCCCGCTTGGGTGGAGGCTATCGGCGGCAGCTACCTCTCGTGCCGGGCCCTTGTTCAGGCCTTGGGCCGGAGCGATCGTCTACTTCTGCGAAGCAGTAATGCTAGCGAAGGAGATGACGGAAATCTTGAGGAAATGGACATCACCATGCCCCAGCCGTCGCGACAGGTGACGCTCCGGGCTTCGGGAGTCGTAGGGCGATACCTGGCCACCGCAGGCGCGGGCTTGACGACGCGTAGTGTTCCACGCGCGCCTCAAGGAGATGTCAGCAAACCGTATAGGCCCAGCAGGGCTCGAAGCCTACTGGGGCCAGGGTTTCGCTTTTGAAAGGAAAATCCGGCCCTGGAATGAAAGGCAAAGAAGGAACAGAGGTGGGTTTTTAGTCAGTAAAAGTCTGACACACCCTTGCGCACCGCCCAAGCGCGGGAGATGTCATTGGATGATTCTAACACCTAAAAAAAAGGCGTGGGCTTGTGCGCCCTAAGACGCCCTTTAAACTAGGACTAATCCGGGGAATCCCGAACGCATGGCAGCCCTACATTAGGGACATGGTACAGACTGGTACTAAAGTACCATCACCTTACTTGCAAAATTAAAACCCTTTCCGTTGGCTCAAATGCTGACTGACAAAAGTTAACATTTCCAAGTTGCGCCACCTATAACAACAGCCATTGTTACTTACCCGAACCATTGACCTTGCTTTAACCGCATAATAAATTGTTTTAACAAATATAACTGACCTATAAACCTGGAACTTTATCGTTTATTGCAATAAGTTCCGATCGCGGTCAATAATATTAATTCACGCATGACTTTTTCTGTTGCAACACCACAACATGGCGGTTTGGCGCCAAAAAGTTTGACAGCTGTCACTTTGACAGATGACAACATGGCGTGCGTTTTGGTTTTTTGTTAGGTACATGTTTTAATTGGTCAGCCTTGACACCTTCAATTAAAAACACGAATTTTAATCCGTAATTGGACAAGAAAGCACGACTGCTATTGAAAACACGTTTTGTTTAAAATACGAGTTCGTGTAGTAGTTTCGTAATTTATTTATTGTATAAATGTGCAGAATGTCAGTGACGAATGTCGATCATGCTAAAATCTAATAGGCAAAATTGGCGAGAATGATTAAGGAAAGGAAACATTACACAATTAGGATAACAAGAGAAATGGTCGTAAGCACGACTGCTGTGGTGCTACCACGAGCTATTAATGCGATCCATTTTATTAGGTACCTGACTGAATGGAGCTATATAGGGTGTATAGCTCCATCCTTCTTTCTTGCTCACACGACTGAAATTTTAACACGTCATGGTAAGTCAGCAGTAGGGAATCCAATCCCGCAAACGCAGGATCCCGCAAATGCTGGATCCCGCACCTTTTTTGCGGGATCAGAAATACGGGATCCTGCACGTCTCCGCAGAGGTGTAAAATCATCCAATGCCTACCTGCCCCCCTAGCCAAGTTACAACCGTTTCGTTTCGATTCTCTTTTCGTTGATCGCCTCGAGTCGGCCACGCCTCTTATTCCTTAGTTCTGACCACGTGACTGAGCGTTGAGATGATTTCAGAATAAAGGAATTGGAGGCGTGGCCTACTCGAGGCGATCAACGAAAAGAAAATCGAAACGAAACGGTTGTAACTTGGCTAGGGGGGGCTGGTGCCTTATGACGTTTAAATGTCATGTGTGCGAGCGAGAAGGAGGGATGGAACTATAGCTTCATCCCTTTAACAGTTCAATTTAGATTGTCAAACGGATCGCGTTCGAGCTCGTGGTAGGGCCGGTAGTCGTCCGGTGGTCGTCCAATCGACACAAGTGAATTTTTCAGCAGCAATTCGCAGTTTGGATTTCTGCCCGGTTGATGGCAGTTGGCTCGCCCCATTTATATGGGGTGACTGGTAATTAGTGACCGATACTTAAACACATGATTGTACTCATGATTACAAACAACTTTCCCAAAGAAACTTTTTTCATATTTTCATTAGTTTGACCGATCAGCTGTTGGCCGCGTGACGCCGTCGTAACTCGTACCTACAATAGTGATAGAACACCCGCGCAGCTTGCAAACCCATAGGTGTACGTACCTAATCAGTGAATGTACCTACAAACTAGTGAGTATATAGGGTGACTGGCAATTAGTGTACGATACTTAAACACGTGATTGTGCTCATGTTAACAAACAATTGTTGTTATGGGAGCAAAGCCGAAATCGCGAAAAAAATATCAGCTGTTCAGTACATTAGGCAAACATAAATGTACTGAACAGCTGATTTTTTTTCGCGATTTCAGGTTTGTTTCCATAGTAAAAGTTGTTGGTTATCATGAGCACAATCACGTGTTTAAGTATCGTACACTAATTACCAGTCACCCTATATGAAAAAAGTTTCTTTGGGAAAGTTGTTTGTAATCATGAGTAGAATCACGTGTTTAAGTATCGGTCACTAATTATCAGTCACCCTATATGGAACTAGGTACCAGGTGTAAAATGGGCATACCACATGTACACAATGGTCCCCGACTTACAATTAATACGTCTCGTGTTTATAACCCAGGCAGGGTGTATTTGAATTTACAACTGCTCTAAAGAACGGTGACGGAGAAATTAGTGAGGAAACTGGCATGTCCTAGAACCAAAAATTCAAAGACATCCACATCCATCAACCCGCACTGGACTCGCGTGGTGGATTATGATTATGGCCCCTTTCCTCTCCTGGAAAAGAGGCCTGAGTTTCAGCAATAAGGCATAGAGTACATGCTAATATACCTATGGGCCTACGCAGGCCGAGACGGCATGGCAAATGATTTAAATTTTTACCAAATATCGAAATAGAAATGGAATAAAAACGGTATTCCGAAGGACGCCGGGCGGCGCCCGCGGTGACGTGTCGCGGTGTAAGGCGGTGGCATTCTAAAACTTAGACACAACAACACTCAATCGTACGCTACTGATGACTGAATGTGTATCAGACTGCAGAAGTTGCCGAGGCTTCGACGTGACGTGGCATGCCGTGGCAAGGCGCTGGAATGCCGCGGTATCGAAGCAGCTAGTGTGCGCTGGAGCTGACTGGTGGCAAAATCCTTCGCCATGCCGTCCCGGCCTGTGTAGGCCCTAAAGGTCAAATGGATCATCGGACCCACCCAACCCATACCAGCATCAGACGACGGTTGTATGCCGCGTGTCAATCAATAAACGTCAAGTGGTCAACGAGTGGACATTGCGTTGTCTGCGTTATCAAGGGTGGGTCGGGAAAGGTTGCGGTTTAACGTCAATGCTTTGTCTTCGCGCTTGTCCCACTCTCAGAATGCACACGATCTTTTTGGGACCAGCGCGTGGGCAATGTAAGGCAGGCGTGCGAGCAATGGGTAATTACTGAGTTGTCCAATCGCTGTCCGCGCGTGGTCAGTCCGCGGGCGTGGCGCTCTGCACCCCTAGCCATCGTTAACGCTTGTCGAAAACTAATCAAATGTATGGGAATGACATCATCTCAACGTTAAGTCACGTGGGCAGAACAAACGAATAGAAAATTCGTAGCCAAGTTCACATCGTTCAAAATGATAGAATGAAATGCGACAACATTTCTACAATGTTAAACGCTACATCCTTTGTTATTGTAGAACGAGTGGCAGACTCAGGCGCGTCAACATGGCTACCAACTTATCGTTTTCTATAATTGCTGACACCGAGGCGTTACCGATTGGAGAACGGAATTCGACACGAAACGGTTGTAACTTGGCTAGGGGGGTTGGAACGGATGAAGTGAGCGTATATCCATATTACTCTATAAAAAGAATACTAACCGCTCGAGGCGAGGTGGTGCTGGTCGCGTGTCGGGTGGATACAATGAGCCCTTAAACTTTTCTTCATTTAGCCCAACAAGAATGGACCAAGAAGGTTGTAAGTTAGAATAATGAAATTTAACCTTCTTTTTCTCTTCTTATAACAAATATTTAAAAAGAAGACTATCAAAGACGATGTCAGCATGACGTTGGTGCTACAAAAATTCTAAATTGCAGCATTTTTTTAAATGTATTTATTTTAGAAATTGTGTGTGCTTTCATATATTTTCTATGTCGTTTTATGTAAATCTTTAGAATTTTTATAATGTAAGTATATTTTTTTTTTATATATTAGCATAGCATTAGACAGCGGCTTCGTTCATGTGGGAGTCGAAATTTAACCTGAGGGAAGATACTTGCTACATAAAAAGTATCCCATGTCCAATTCCAGGACATGATCTACCGATATACCAAATTTCATCCCAATCCGGTCAGCCGTTTGAGCGTAAAGAATTAACAAACATACACACGCATACATACAATCTGCGCGGGCTTGCGGACGGCGAGCAACGAGTAGCTCGGCGCGTAATCTTCCACGCGCGCTACATTGAGATGTCAGTAAAACCGTAGGGGCCCAGCTGGGTCGAAGCCTACTGGGGCCAAGGGTTGTTTCTGAAAGGAAAACTCGGCCCTGGTATGAAAGGCAACGAAGGAACAGGAGCGGGTTTTTAGTCAGTAAAAGTTTGACACAACCTCTCGCTCCGCCCAAGGCGGGGGATGTCATTGGATGATTTTCCCACCGAAAAAAAAAAGCAATGTTATTGTGAAAAACAAATCCAACCAGGATTCCAGGATTATTTATTTATTTAAAACTTTATGCACTAAACATTGTACAAAGGCGGACTTAATGCCTTAGGCATTTTCTACCAGTCGACCTTAGGGTGGTGCAGAGACATAACATGGCAGGTGCAACTTAATAGAATACTGACAGAGAGGAAACAAGAACAATAATAAATATATACTTAGATACATACATATCTACAAATAAAGAATGATATTGAGAAAAAAAAAAAAAAACGAATACAACAAATCAAGAGTGTGATGAATCTACCAACTTCTTGCGAAAGTGTTCTCGTGCTTTCATTTTAAAGGACAACCGACTGGTTGCCGTCCTGATGTTCAGAGGGAGCGCATTCCAAAGAATGAATGATGAATGATTATATATATCTTTTAGTAGGTGTGTGGAGTTATAGATGTCATATCGCTACAAAACGATCAAATGAAGTCCATAACATTAATGCATCGATAACATTTCAGGCCAACACCTTCCAGCGAGGAATGGCAAGCCTGCTACAGGCCTGATATTTGCTATTCCATTCTTAGACTGTTAAAAATGACAGTAAGTATACATTCCTTGGTTTAGTAATCATAATTTTAATCATCACTAAGAAGCATAGCATCGAGTCTGTGTCTTCAAGAAGTGGGGCCCGCTCATAGCATAGGGGAATAGTGTACATTTTATACAAATGGAGAAAGTTTGTCTGCGACCCAGGTGGAATTCGCCCGAGCTGCAGGCGAGGGTGTTATCACAAAATAGATAGGTACAGAAGATAATCTATATACAAAGCGCGCTCGACCAACGCGCATACAGATACCGCTTTTACACGATATCTCAGCCCGGTTGGAACCAGTGCGAGCGCGAGTGCAATAATGGAGCAACAAAAAAAAAAGTTATAACTGTTCAGTGGACGGTTGTTTAAATTCAACATTAATTGGTAAATTATCGTTTTTTAAGCTATCAGTTGTTTCAGAGAGGTAAGTAGGTATTTGATAACCGCCAGTGACGCCCTCACCAGAGCGTATGTTAGGGCTATATTTCACCGGGACACCATGGCGGCGCGACCAGTCGCTGCTACCAACAAAATGTATACAGCTCTATAAAGAGTTACTCACCTGGTGTCCGTTTGGTTGCGCAACCAATTTGGTGGCTTGACCAGCTCGGACGCCAGCCGCCGGTGACGCCCTAACCAAAGAGTATGTTAGAGCTATATTTCACCGGGACACCATGGCGGCGCGACCAGTCGCTGCTACCAACAAAATGTATACAGCTCTATAAAGAGTTACTCACCTGGTGTCCGTTTGGTTGCGCAACCAATTTGGTGGCTTGACCAGCTCGGACGCCAGCCGCCGGTGACGCCCTAACCAAAGAGTATGTTAGAGCTATATTTCACCGGGACACCATGGCGGCGCGACCAGTCGCTGCTACCAACAAAATGTATACAGCTCTATAAAGAGTTACTCACCTGGTGTCCGTTTGGTTGCGCAACCAATTTAGTGGCGTGACCAGCTCGGACGCCAGCCGCCGGTGACGCCCTAACCAAAGAGTATGTTAGAGCTATATTTCACCGGGACACCATGGCGGCGCAACTGGTCGCGTCGCCATGGTGTCCCGGTGAAATATAGCCCTTAAAGTATTAGCGTGGTCTCCATGGTCGCCACATCACTCACCACACTATCGTATTTGACACAATTCATTCATCTTTTAATTTGGTCTCCCGTAATCTGATAGACTGTCATCATCAACCTACCCTTGTACCGTTTTATTTGGGGTCGGCGTAACATTTTTTTTTCTCCATTTTGTCTTGTCACCCTTCACACTACCACTAACTCTATTTTCTTTTATATTAATTCTCACACAATCTATTCATCTTTTCTTTGGCCTCCCTTTCCCTCTCCATCCATCCACGTGGGTACTCATAACTCTTTTAGTAACATTCGTTTCATCCTTCCTCTTCACATGACCACTTCAAGACAGACCATTTCCCTTTCAGCTTTAGACTGTAAAATAAAAATGCCTATCCTTAATTCCAGTATATCCCTCTCCCAATGAACTAAACATATAAATGTAAGCATGGAAGGGGACGGTGAGGGCTTGGTGGCGATAGTCCAGGGACTGGAGAATTCTGGAGTGACGCTCACGGTGTGTAACAGGCCCAGGCATAACTCGGAGAGAAGCAGACCAAATGGACTGAATAGGATACGTGAGTCATTTAACATTTTTTTTTCTTTGAGGTTGGAATTTCTTTTTTTAATTTATTCTCTTTACAGCTATAATTACATGCATTAACCTAATGCGACAGTGCAGCTAATTGTCAACTAAATTATACTTAAACCTAAAAAAAATAATATATCTCTTCCATTCATTGTAATAATAATAATATTCCACAACTTTCACCAACGCCATCTAGCTGGCTGTTTTGAACCCACGACCTATACAGATCGTAAGTCGGAGCCGTTACTACTCGGCCACCACTGCTCCCACTCAAAGTGCACGAGAAAATATCCAGTCGCTTGTGAACTTCGTTCAAAACGCGTTTCAAATAACTTCTATCGCTCTGGGTGTCAGACTTTTACTGACTAAAACCTGCGTTCCTGTGCCCTTTGCTTTTCAGGGCCATGGTGACTCTTTTGTACAATCCTGTAGCCTTGGTAGGCTAGGCATCGGCTCTAGCGTGCCCCGTCAATTCATCCAGAGCAGGGGCGCAGACTCCGTGGGTGCTCGGGGGCTCAAGCACCCATAAGAAATAAACAGTGGGTGCCGAGCACCCCTGAGAATAGACATCAAGAAACAGATCAGTAATCACCTTTTAGGGATGGGCATTTTTTCATTACCCGACGACCCGTTTAGCGCAGTGGTTTAGAGCGCCGGTTGAGACGCAAAGGTCCCGCACCAACACAAATGTTTCTTGATGAAACAGATATTTGTGTTGGTTCTGGGTGTTTGTGGAACCTTCCTTGTTCCTGGTTTCCATGGTACAAGGGAAAACCTCAGTTTGGGACCAGGACAATGCATGTGAAGTTGCCTCAATTTATTATCATTTATTTTTATTAAACATAATTTGTAATTAAGTACGCAGTATAAAAGTAGGACAATTTTTTTTTTTTTTATTTGCCGGTCGATCAGTGTGCATTTCTCTTCTCACACTTCGCTACTTTTTCGAGTCATCAATAATGAGCATGAGCACCCATGAGGTTTTCTAAAAGCCAGCGCCCCTGATCCAGAGTGTCTTTTAAAACCATTAAAACCTAATTCTATAGTGTGTGTATTTCCTAAGCCTTGGCGAGCGAATGATGTGTAGAGCGCCTTAAAAATAATTACTACACATATTTTTACCTACGAGAAACTTTGCTCTGTTTGTTTTGACAGATGCTAGTGTAATGCCAAATAAACGATTTGATTCTTTGGTTCTATGCTTACAAGTATTCATAACTATAGGCTTCTATGTGTAGTATGTCTATCCTTGGAGTTCAAGCTTCCTTCGTACCAAATTTCATCAAAATCGATTCAGCAGTTAAACCACGAAAGCGTAACAGACAGCCAAACAGTTAAAACTTTTACATCTACAGTAATATTTTAAAGAGGATTTGTTTTTTTGTTTGTAGGAGGTAATAATATCTGTAAGTACTGGTCCAATTGCTAAATTTTTTTCACCGAAAGAAAGCTGCTTTATTCCTGAGTGACATAGGCTATATTTTATGTATGCGGGCGAAGCTGCGGGCAAAAGCTAGTTTACACACATCGACGCTTTCTGCTACAAAGGGCGTAACTCCAAAACCCATAGTTTTGGCTATGAGCAAAAGAGAAAAAATAAACTTTCTCAAATATCCCTTTCGTTTTTATATTTAAAAATTGAGTCCTAGGATGTTGAAGTTCTTAAATTTTGACTGTCTTTTGCTTTATTTAATTACAGTTATGTACGATAGTTAGCAACGAAGTTAGCATGGAGTTACACCCCTGAAAACGAAAAAAAAATGTACATACACCCCTTAATTAAATGACTTGATAACAAACGCCTGCGGTAAAAACCAGTTATATGCACATACAAGGGTAATTTACATAGTTGTAAAGACCATGTTTTGTCGCAAAATATGTAGATACACCCTGAAATTAATACTAATGAGATGAATCTATAAGTAGGCAATTTTACTAGTAAGGATGAATATAATTAAATTAATAAGGATGGGTTTTAGGTAATTTAAATTTAAATAGTAATAAGTTAATTAAAAATGAAATAAACGGTTCTAAAAATCTAAACATATTTATTGTTAATTGGTAATATCAATTGCAATCAAATTGGAAGTTACAGGTGCCATGAAGCCAGTTTTACCCCGTTTTGTATTCAAGAAAATATATTTGTTTGTAGATACAGCAAGTTTGTTGTCGTAATGTAAAAGAAATGTGTTTTACGACTTGGTTTTGCGAAAAAGAGATCTTTAGCGTTAAGAAAATGTAGGGTAGTAAAAACCATTTTTTTTTTCAACGTAGCGCAATTTTAAATGGCATAACATAGCATAATCAGCCTTTTAATGTTCCCACTGCTGGGACTCAGGCCTCCTCTCTAGGAGAGGGAATGGGCCGTAATCCACCACGCGGGCCCAGTGCGGGTTGGTAAATTTAAAATATACAGATAGAAAGAGCGTGAAAAACTAATTGAGACTTTTTTTTATTTATTTTTTTATTAATGATAGGCTCGCGTTTGATCACCATCTCACCTGATGGTAAGCGATGATGTGGTCGACGATGGAGCACGCTTGCCTAGAAGTAACCTATTCACTCTTGACTTAAAGACCCCTAAGTTGTAGCCATCAGGAAACACAGACTCCGCAAAGGAATTTCACTCCTTAGCTGTACGCACAATGTGTTCAACGCTTTGTGCGTATGGGTGGGATGTCTACCATGTACCGGTGGCGCAACGCCGCACGACTGCATCAAAAAGTAATTTTGGCCAAAATGGTCTTTATGCCCTTTGTAGCGGAAAGCGTCGACATACTCGTATTGCCTGCCGCCTAGTACGAGTGTTTGCATTTAATTCTGGCCAGATGTTCAAGGGATTATACACTTTAAGAGCTCGTGGAAGGACCTCTAAGCTGCAAAATGTTACCCAATATAGCTTTTTTGCACCAGCAAGCCATCATACGGCAGGTAAATATTGTTTTTCAGAGATAAATACTAGACCTGACATGCCTGCAGCCGATCAGAGAAGAAACACGGTGCCTGCTGTAGCAGCACCCCCAGCTGTGTCCACAGCACCTGCTATGCAGAGAACTTCAGTGGAGACGAGTACTGGATCTGACTTCTCGAGGATGGCCACGGCTTCCCAGATCTGTGATGGCAGATATGCTAGTAGTTACAAGGTATGTATCCGAAGCTAAAACGTAGTCAGGGGTCAAAAGAGCAGTTGCACTTTACCAATGCTAAAGTGCCTAAAATTTTCTGTATAGTAGTCGTTCAATGACACAAAAGTCGTTTATTCAATACCTTAGTTATTACGCTACAAAATAAATCATTCGTAAACCATTGACCCTCGACTTCTACAAAGAAATGTTAGTCACTTTAGCATTAGTAGAGTGCAACTGCAGTTTTGACCCCTAACTGTACCTATAGTACATGTTTCCATTATAAAAGGAGAAATTGACTGAATGTCTTATCAACACACAGCCAAACTAGGGGACTAGGAGTGTGAAATTTTGCTCAAGGTTTCTTTTTATGACGTAGGCGAGCACTAAGAGAGGATCTTCCAAAATTCATCTCATAAGGGGATGAAACAGGGGTCGAAAGTTTGCACGAAGAAAGCAGCTACCTTCACGCGGGCGGGTGATGCCGCTGGCAGAAGATGGTTGTTAATACTATGTTATGTTGTGTCATAGAGGTGTGCCCCGCTTGGGCAAAGCACCGCCATGTCCTCGTAGGGGCGATCATGTTCGAATGGCACCTTTACTCACGACAAACACACGCACACCCACTGCGTCGTCACCTTCGCATGACGCAGATCCTCGTGCTCACCGGACATGATAAGTTCGGGAGGTTCCTGCACCGGATTCGTTCGGCAGAAACACCCGGGTGTCACGGGTGTCTGTGTGGAACGCCCGGAGGACACGGTGAAGCATACGGTAGAGGTGTGCCCCACCATGTCCTCGTGGGCGCCCCCACCACCCACTTGATTGAAATTTAAAATAATCTTTTTTTTCTTTGATACAGTTGGCTCATTGCATGATATCTCCAACGTCACCACCGGAAGCGGTGACGGAGTTTCCACCTCAGAGGAAGGAGCCTTGTCGCAGTAAGTCATTTGGAGTCTTCCAGTCTTGACAGCCGTTAATAGTACATTTTGATACAAGTGGAGAAATTTTGTCATTGCGACCGAGGCGGTATTGAAAATGTATTTTCTTTGCACTTATTAGAAAACCCGTTCTTATACCCACCGCTTTTAAGCACGCTATTTACCTACTATTTTCCGCACTAGTGCGGAAAAGTGCTGGCACTCGCCACCGCTACAATTTATTATATTTATCGTATCAGGCTGGGCGCTAAGCGACTCACACGAGTCGCACGTTAATCCCCTTTTATTTATATCTTCGTAAGTGTCAATACACTTACAAATGATTTTCAATGAAAATCATAGTTTGACACACGTGGAAAGTCACTGCAGCACTCGGTTCCATAACACCCTCGCCTGCGGCTCGAGTGAATTCCGCCTCGGTCGCAATGACAAACTATCTCCACTTGTTTCAAAATATACTATTAGGTACTCCAAAAGAATACCTTGTGACTGGGTTGTGGAGGTCACAAGATAAAAAAACTATGATTTTTGAAGTCTTAAGTGGATTGGTCACTATGAACTATGTGCAATATATATATGAACAATTAAATAATATTATTATTATCTATAAGTATTTATACATCTTTGGACCCTGAGGTCCTGGACCTTTGAAAGGCGAACGAGGGACCGAAGCCAACTCGCAGAGGCCCTTTAGACAATTTTAATGGAACGTGATACCAACTGGCGATTAAGGCGCTATGCTAGTGCACCCAAGGACAACCCCCGGTTGATGAAAAACATATTGCGTTATAATGGAAAACAAAGACCATAGGGCTATGGTTTTTGGAGTCTTAAGTGGACTGGTTACCAGGAACTATGTTAAGACTATAGCCCCTGCCCGAACAATGATATTAATTCGTTTATTCATTCGTATAAACATATAAATTATATTTTAATAAAATATTTCTTTAAAAAATAAAAAATAAAACATTTAAAAATATAAAAAATTTTGTCCCACCGGTATTGGGAACAGGGTCCAAGCTGCCGGCGGTCAGGGCTCCAGAGAAAGGAACCTCCTAACAATACGAGCCGTGTCCAGGAGTACCGCTTTCTGAATCAAGCCCTTGATCCAGCCGCCTAACGCGAGCCTCCTAAGATGTTGGTCGAGGATCTTGGCTATTAAGCCGTTGGCTGACACGACTATCGGTACAATGATCGCCGAGTCTACATCCCACATTTCACCAACCTCGCGAGCCAAATCAATATACTTGATTTGTTTGTCTTTCTCGGCTTTCACGAGGTTCTCGTCATGCGAAAATACATTATTGTTATTATTTTTACTCTTCAGATCAAGGGAACTTCGAAATCGGTGGTCAAAGCAGTGGTCAGTGGAATGGGCACGGGACTGGACAGAACGTTAGTACGCATGGAAGTGAAACAGTGAGGGTCCCGGCTTCGAGGGTCAGGCATTATGGAGGAACCCAGACGTGGGGGGAAAAAGGTATACCTTTTTATACTTTTAGTAAGTAGAGCAGTGGTGGCCGAATGGTAACGGCCCCGACTTACCGAGTTGTAGGTCGTGGGTTCAAACCCAGCCAGGCGCATTACTTTGAGTATTTTATTTCATCACCACTGCTCTCAAAACGGTGAAGGAAAACATCGTGAGGAAACCGGCATGTCCTAGAACCAAAAACTCGAAGATATGTGACATCCACCAACCCGCAATGGGCCCGCGTGGTGGATAACGGCCCATTCCCTCTCCTAGAGAGGAGGCCTGAGTCCCAGCAGTGGGAACATTATAAGGCCGACTATGCTATGCTATACCACAGAATAAGAAATAGTGTAAAAGCCAATGGTTTTTCAATTTGTTACTAACTGACCCGACGAACCTCGTACCGCCTAATAGTAAGGATAACGCCATCTACTGGTATTACCAGACAAGCATAATTTATTTTTTAATGACATTTTAATTAGAGATGGCGTTGTATTCGGATTTTTTTTCGTGATTTGTTCCATATTTTCTCACCGTTTAAACCGTCCCTGGACTATCTCGAATATTTCAAGACCAAAATTAGCCAAATCGGTCCAGTCATTTTTGAGTTTTAGCGAGACTAAAGCTATTAATTTTTATAGTACTGTAGAAACGGTGATTTTCATCAATTTGAAGATAAAGTACGAACTAATTAACTTTATTTCGTTTTGTTCGCTTCACGTGATATTTTTTTAAATTATTTTGAAAGATGAGGAAGAAAAAAATGGTACTTTTTGACTGGCCCTGGCCTTTTATCTAGTGGTTAGTGGTCCTGACTGCTATGCCGGAGGTCGTGGGTTCGATTCCCATCCAAGACAAATGTTTGTGTGATGAGCACGATCATCAGCACGAGCCATATCGCTCATCCGGAGCGGAATTCTGGTTACTAGGTTCGTCTATCTAAGACTGGCCTGTTGGTCTAGTGGTTAGTGGCCCTGACTATGTCGGAGGTCGTGGGTTCGATTCCCACCCAGGACAAATGTTTGTGTGATGAGCACAATCATTTGTTCTGTGTCTGGGTGTAATTTATCTATAACTAGCGACCCGCCCCGGCTTCGCACGGGTGCTATGCTGATCACTTCATAGTATAAAACAAAGTCGCTTCCCGCTGTCTGTCCCTATGCACGCTTAGATCTTTAAAACTACGCAACGGATTTTGATGCGGTTTTGTCAAGCATTGCACCAGGGCAAGTCGCTAGTATTAAATATACTACAGAATGTCTTTATACACAACGTTCATAGATTTTTTTCGCCCATTGTGACACCCTATTAATTTTAAGTTCCTAATGTAATTTGTATTTTTGGTGTACAATAAAGAATATATATTATCTATCTATCTATCAAACATGTTTTCTTTTGAGGTTACTCTTGAAAGAGTGACATATAATAGGCCATGTGAAAAACATTCAACGCTCAAATCTAAGCCTGCAACGTTGAAAGTTTGACCCTGCGATTTATTGATGGTCATTGCAAAAGATATCTTTAGCGGAAATTGTAGGCGTTAATATTGGAACGGTAAATTGGATGGTATTAGAATTCAATTTCAATTAACCCAAACACGGCTAGGTTACATTGTTTTATTATGAAGTTCCTGAGTCTACGTTCCACCTTCCTCCATCATCAGATCAGTTCGATAGTACCTTATAGCCAAAGTGCATCTCATGACAATTCTAATAAGCCCAAACACGGCTAGGATACATTGATTAATTAGAGTTTCGGTGCCTATCTTCCGGCTCCATCATCATCATCAGGTCACTTCGATGATACTTTGGAGGTAGGCGGAACAGAGAGTAAGGTCTCGAAAACCACCTTTGAAAAGGGAAGATCCTCCGGTCAGACGGGTGTTATGTTTGGTGGGCTACTGCCCGATAGATGATTTCGGGCTGTTCAGATATGTTCCAATCGCGCGGAGAACTTTGATTGCGCGATGCAGGATTAGTTCTTATGTGACGCCTTAGATGTCGCTACATCACTCCCCTCCAGAGATCGGAGATCGCATGGTTCTTGATGCTTCTTGATGCGTGCCAGGCCAGTGGCAGGTTGGTTCCAGTGGGTCGGAACTGTCTGCGGTGATGCCCCAGTGAGTCGGGGTGGTGCTATCCCAGTGAGTCGGGATGATGCCCCAGTGAGTCGGGGTGATGATGTCCCAGTGAGTCGGGATGATGCCCCAGTGAGTCGGGGTGGTGGTTTCCCAGTGAGTCGGGATGATGCTGCAGGCTCCGGTGAATCGGAGTAGTGCCGCTGGCTCTAGTGAGTCGGAGCGGTGCTGTGCGACGTAGTGACTTGACTGCTTGCGTCGACCTGGAGAGGTTCTTCGTGGCTCTTCATGTGACTGGCCGAAGGTGAAGTGTGCTTCGCCAAGGTCGCTGATGAGGCTGAGGGTGATGACAATGAACAGGTATGCAAGCTGGTGGTCAGGACACCCTTTATAGCCGTGGGTGCTGGCTGTATGGCTCGCTGCGCGAAAGCTTGAGGAAGTGATGATGACGTCACGAAGTAGTGGCTGCACAAAGGCTGCGCTGACGTTCTTTGTCGAGGGTCACCAGTTTGGAGGTAGGCGGAACAGAGTGTAAAGTCCCGCAAACCTCCGTTGATAAGGGAGGATCCTCCGACCAGACGGGTGTTATGTCTGGTGGGCATCTGCCCGATAGATGACTTCGGGCTGTTCTTTATGTTCTAATCGAGCGGAGAACTTTGATTGCGTGATGCATGATTAGTTCTTATGTGACGCCATAGATGTCGCTACAATACCATTTTCAACATAACTATTAAGAACCATTTATTTATTTGTATTGTCATAGTCGCTTGACTGTCTTCATTGTGATATCTATGTGAGTATGAAGTTCCGTTGGCCATTCCTGGTCTTCTTCATCAGTTCCACTTCATCAAATGTTACTTTTTGACTGTAAATACTTATGTTCTCGATGAAAATACCAAAATCACTATATGGTTGCCTATAATATTTGAGGAGTTCCCACGATTTCTCATGGATCCCATCATCAGAACTGGATTTTGAAAAAAATGGGACCTTTAATACTTGGGGAGTTCTCTCGATTCATCATGGATCCCAAAAAAATTTTGCAAATCGGTCCATAAACGACGGAGTTCAGAGATAACACACAAAAAAAAAAAAAAAAACATACAACCGAATCGATAACCTCCTCCTTTTTTTGAAGTCGGTTAAAAACACTAAAACGATCAAAATAACTTTAATTTCGGAAGCCGGTGTTTCTGGTATTGTTTGCTTGTTATTTAACACCGAGTTCCAAAATTGAAGTTATTGTGATCGTTTTAGTGTTTGTTTTTTTTTTTTTGTAGTGAAGTCGGTTATTTATTTTTTGTAAAAAGTTTTTTATTTCACACTTTTTAGTTGTGATGCACTTATAGCCAGAGTACCTATTTCTCATGACTATCCGAATTAACCCAAACACTGCTAGGATACATTATTTTATTATGAAGTCCCCATCCACCTCCCGGCTCCATCATCAGGTTAGTTCGATAGTACCTTATAGCCAACTTGTGTTCCTAGACTGCACAGGTATCACTGAAATACGCACACGAACCTTAGGATCCCCGAACTCCCTTATTGATGCCCTGAAAAACCTAAGAGGCCTAATCTATTTTTTGGAAAGAGTTGGGCTGGTTGGAATGAGCCCACCAAAGGTTATGACCGCCATGGCCCACGTACAATGGTCCACAGAGGACTAAGTGCGGAAACCATACATAAATAGATAGATAGATAGCCAAAGTGCATATCCTGACAATTCTAATAATCCCAAACACGGCTAGGTTACATTGATTAATTACGGAGTTCCAATGCCTAACTTCCGGCTCCATCATCATCATCAGATCACTTCGATGATACCATTTTCAACATAACCATTCAGAACCATTTATTTATTTTGCCATAGTTACTTAACTATCTTCATTGTGATATCTATGTGATGGTGAAGTTCCGTTGGCCATTTCTGGTATTCTTCATCAGTTCCTCTTCATCAAATGTTACTTTTTGACTGTAAATGCTTTAGTTCTCGATTAAAATACCAAAATCACTATATGGTGCCTAGAATATTTGAGGAGTTCCGTCGATTCCTCATGGATTCCGATATCAGAACTGGATTTGAAAAAAATGGGACCAATCTGGAAGTAACCGAGTATCAATCTTTGAAAGAATCAAGTTATTTACCGCAACCGCTATGTCCCTGCATTTTAAATCTTTAATATCTTCGAAAATATTCACTTAAATTACACGCTGTACAGGACCATATTGATCTATATTAAATGCACAATGTATTTAAGGTACTTAATTGGATAAAGATTAATGCTGTATTGCTTAAAATCGCTTCGTAAATAAGCCATTATTTCTCGTAAAAAGTAAAGGATAAAAAATAGTTATTGTGGGTTATACCTAAAAGATAGACATATACCATCGCGGACTTTTTTGTAGATCTTATTAAGGTGTACAATATTGTAGTACATTATTTTGATCTATCTCTTAGGGTTCAGCCAGCGTTTGCAATGTAAGCGCAAAAAAATGTGTTTATTTACGACATCACATTAAAAACCTCTAAAATCATCAGTGTTTCTCTACTATAATGTGCGTGTATTATACTTATAAACCTTCCTCTTGAATAACTCTATCTATTAAAAAAAACTGCATCAGAATCCGTTGCGTATTATTAAAGATCTAAGCATACATAGGGACAGACAGACACGAAAAGTGACTTTGTTTTATACTATGTAGTGATATGTATGTATTTAGAAATATTTAAGCATGTTTATCAGTTGTCTAGTACTCATAACACAAGCTCTGCTTAGCTTGGGATTAGACGGCGTTGTGTGATAGTTGTGTGAATATATTGTATTATTATATTATCTACGTCACTTTTCATATTATAAAACTGTCGATGGTAATTTTCTTGATTGTGTTCTCATTATGCAGGTTCGTCCCACCGCTACTCCAAATCGAACCATCGGGAGAGCGAAGCGTTTGCCCATTCCTTACGAAAGTATCCCAGCATGGCTCCATTTAGGACTGCTTCCACTGACCTCATAGAAAAGCTCATTCGGTACACGCAAGCCAAGCATTGTAAGTATAAACAGAAGACAGGTGAGAGCTCGTGGCTTAGAGCGTTTCGAGTGAAGCGGAAAAGAACAAGACTACGAGACAATTGAAAGTCTACTTACCTGGATCTGCTAATCACTTATATACTTATATCATACCACACACCCCTCTCGCTTACACGTACTCACACTACATTTGCCCATGACACGACACCACACACAAATACATGTACACTACATTCATACTCTACATACACATACATACACTATACGTATACATACTATCAGTAAATATATATATATATATAATTATATACTTATATATTTCTTTCCTCATTAGTCCACATTTTGTCAATAATATCTACGCTGTACGCTCATAATTTGTTCTTCTACTATCTATGCGAAGACACTGCCTCCTAAGATACAGGATCTTCCTAGTTTAGGAGTCAGGGTATTCAAATTAAATTGCCTGTTGTAATACCTGTTTTTTAGTACTTTACATTTGATGTCAAAAGAGCAGTGAAAAGTGGCAAGTGTTTCCACTGAAACAGAGCCGGGTCGAGTGGAGTTGAGCTCCGCTTCATGCTCTCCACTCGGCACCCGACTCCATTCTGTCCGACTCAGCCGCGTGTTCAGTTGTTTTATTTAGAAGTCCACTCAGCTCCACTCTGCTCCACTTACACTATTTCCACTGATGCGGAGTGAAGATTTCGAGCACTGTGATTGGCCAATTCACGTTCCGCTCCTTTTCATACTTACTAACAGTCTCAGCAAGATTAGTCGGCCCTTGTCGTGGTCTTCTTTTGGAATCAATGATAAACTCCTGGCAAGTGGTTATGTTACCTGCAGTGCATCGGTAGCACTCATTAAGTCCTTCAAAGTGCAGATGTATGGGCACTTGGGCCCTTGGGGTTTTATAGACTCGTCGGATACTCAATGTGAGTGCGGTGCTCCTGTTCAAAACATGAGCCACACATTAGAATGCCCCAAGTGCCCATACACCTGCACTTTGGAGGATTTGATGAGTGCTACCGATGCTGCTATTAATGTAGCCACCTATTGAGCCCAAACAGTTTGACGAGTTTACCATCGAATCGAAAAGAAGAGAAGAAGAAGTCGGCCCTTGTCGTGGTCTTCTTTTGGAATCAGTGGTAAACTCCTGGAAAATGGTTATGTTACCTGCAGTGCATCGGTAGCACTCATTAAGTCCTTCAAAGTGCAGATGTATGGGCACTTGGGGCACTTCAACTTATGGCTCATTTTCTTATCAGGGACACAGCACTCACATTGAGTATCCGACGGGTCTATAAAACCCCATTTTGCCAAGTTGTGTTTGGGTGTGGTCAATTGTTGTGGTTCATTCATAGGTCAATTGTCACGTGACTTCTCTGTAGGTAATGTCATTGCCATATATTTAGTGCTTAGCGTTTGGTGGGAATGCTAACAGAAAAATCATTTGCCTAAGCCTGCTGAATGCTGAAGTGAGCATGGTCCAAACGCTCTTCCCCCCCTTCATACGCCTATGAGCTACATCCGATTAGTGGCTTTGCATGTAAAAAAAGTCCTAATTCCAAACCAAATTCGATTTTTATTGATTGTCCTAATACACCTCACAAATCTTTCTAGATCAAGAAACGTCACGGTCAACAAAAAGCATGCGCTCTCTCCGAAACCAGAGGTCTTCTGAAAACCACGACACGAACAGAGTGTCGACACAGCAGCAGACTTACACGAGAAGACGAGATGATAACTTACGTGATAACAGCAACGTTCAGGCCAGTTATAGAGGAAGAACCAAGAACTTCAAGTTATATTCGCCGATAAGTGATAACAGACACCTTAGGTAAGTCGCAAGGTCCATCAACAACTACCTGCGTAAAGCCTTCCTAGGGGACAAACTGTCCCCCAACATGACGTGTAACGCTCAGTCTACGTGGCCCTGCAACGTTGCCCAGTGTACCGCAACATTTTACGACACATTTACGTGACGTGGGTTAGCTTTTTTGGCATAATTGAACTACTTCTATTATTTTTAAGTAAGATTTATTATCCTATTTTTATATTAAAACTAGGTTCTGCCAGCGGCTTCGCTCGCGTGAGAATAGGTTTCTTAATACATACTTTGAAACCCCCTTTCACCTTCTTAAAATATGAATTTCAAAAAATCCCTTCACTAAGAAGGGATTTTTTGAAATTCAAATTTTCTCGTCTACGTTATTGAAGGAATTGTACAAAATTTCACTTTCCTAGATCCAGTACTTTCGGCTGTGTGTTGATATGTCACTCAGTCAGTTTCTCCTTTTATATATATCGATAATTTGAATGTCTCTGTTTACGTCATACAGATAGTGTATTGTCTCAACTGTAATTTAGTCACTGACAGTTCACTCTAACGTTCGTTCGTTCGTGCGTTCGTTCACGAAAAGGATTGCGCACGCGAACCGGGGCATTCTAGTTTGGTCTCTCGTCGAGTAAGGTTGATATAAAGTGCAAAACCTAAGTGAATAAAATAGTTATCCTGAAGAACTGTGTTCTCATTTCCTGACGTCCAATACGTGAGACACGTTTGTAGCGACATCTATGGCGTCACATAAGAACTAATCCTGCATCGCGCGATTAGAACATATAGAACAGCCCAAAATCATCTATCGGGCAACTGCCCACCAGACATAACATCCCGTCTAGCCAGAGGATCCTCCCTTTTCAACGGAGGTTTGCGGGACTTTGTTCTCTGTTCCGCCTACCTCCAAAAGCTTTTGGACACAGCGTTGTGCAAGAAAATTTTTAAACGTTTTGCCTGGCCGGTTAGGTAATACCTACATAAGTTTAAGGTACATGCCATGCCTCAGCCTAAAACCACAGACACATTATGGGACAAATTATCACTTAACATGACGCGTAATGCCGTCGAATTGTCCACGGCATGTCCAGCGTCACGTGAATGCGTTGTAAATTGTTGAGCGGCAGGTTGTGGGACAGTGGGCAACGTCACGTTGGTTGAGCACTGCGCGTCATGTTGGGGGCCAATTTGTCCCCTATTGTATGTGAGGCTTTATTCCAACTATATTGGGGTTGGCATTCAGTATATCCGGATTAGGGTGGTTCATGATTTTTAAATTTTCGGTTTTTGACTTTGCTCGAATTCTTGATACTACTCATACCAAAAATCACCATAATCAGTTAATATTTAGAGGTTGCACAACGCCAATAAAGTTTTCTCATACAGCTAGTACGTCATCAGTATAGTTTAAATTTTTAATATTAGGTATTATTTTTTACAGTGGAGGGTAGTAACTGTTACTGCCCCCCTAGCCAAGTTACAATCGTTTCGTTCGGCGCGAACGCCGCGAGTAGGCCACGCCTCCGAATCCTTTGTTCTGACCACGTGGCTGAGCGTTGAGATGACGTCAGAACAAAGGAATCGGAGGCGTGGCCTACTCGAGGCGTTCGCGCCGAACGATACGATTATAACTTGGCTAGGGGGGCTGGTATGTTGTTGTGTCTAGTAACACTTACTACCCTCCACTCTAAAAAATAATAATATAAAACTTTACTCTACACTGATGGCGTACCTATTGACGTTGTGCAATCTCTAAATTTTAACCGATTATGGTGATTTTTGGCACAGTGTGCATGAGTGGTATCAAGAATTCGAGCAAAGTCAAAACAAAATCGAAAATGTTAAAAAACACGAGACACCCTAATCCTGATTCAGTTGAATCAGCTGGTATTTGGTGAGGAACACTCAAATATCTTCCCCCATTCTGGGTGGAACGAGTGTCAGATTTTTATTGACTTAAGCCCACGTGTGGTCCTTCAGTTGCCCTCTGCGTTCCAAGGCCATGGTAACTCCCCCAGCTGAATCCCTGTTGTCAGATAGGCAGTGGCTCCATGCAAAATACCAGGGCCTCAAGTCTGCTATTACAATAGTGTCAGAATGGTCTATCATTTATTTCATAATTGTTGATTTTGACAAGTTTGGTAATCTACTAATATATAAGGTGTAAAAAAAATTAACTTTAAGAATTTCGAGGGGACATTGTACTCCTCATTATGAACAACTTTTACTATGGGACCAAACCTGAAATCGCGAAAAAAACATCAGCTGTTCCCTACGTTTATGTTCGCATAACTCGTCAAAATGTATGGAGCAGCTGATTTTTTTTTCGCTATTTCAGGTTTGGTCCCATAGTAAAAGTTGTTCATAATGAGGAGTACAATGTCCCCTCGAAATTCTTAAAGTTAATTTTTTTACACCTTATATAATGGCGTCATTATGACTTTCCAATGGTCAACCACTGACACTCCATTGAAAGAAATGGCATAGAATGGTAATCTCGTACATAATGACAAATGAATGTCTGACGTATGCGGTAATCTACTACAATTTTGACAGTTCCTTTCATCAGTGACCTACCATTAAAACGTCATTGAGCAATCATTGCTTTTAATAAGCTCGATATTGTCATTCTACCACAACTCTATTACCAGACCATTGATTGACCGATCAATGATTGATCATTATGAATAAGTAGATTACGAACTTTTAGCAAAATGACAATTGGATCGTGTTGGAATGACGAATTTATAAAAATAGCAGACTTGGGGCCCTGGTATCCAGCTGTATCCGATTGAACTGGAAACCCACTCTACCACAGTTGGGAAGAGGCAGGTAGATGCTGATGACGAACTACGATTTATTTCTTTTGCAGAGAAAGCCGATGTAGAGAAACCACATATAGCAGTAGCTATGACTATTTAAAAGCCGGTAGCCCTTCCTATGGCAGAGCCAATCGCTCCGACGGTTCCCCAAGCCCTACCAGGTCTAGAAGTCCAGAGACGTATAGGAGCTCCGAGAGGTCTCGTAGCCCTAATCGGATCAGGAGCCCCGATAGGTCCTTAAGCCCCTGTGGGTCCGGGCTCCCTCGAGTGGAACGTCCCAGCAGGACTGGCAGGCCTCTCCGTTTCGAACGCTCTGTTCGTGATTTGAGTCTCAGTGAAATGTCCAAATATATTCGGAGTACCATCAGACAGATTTGCAATGAGAGGCCGGTTGTAAGTATTTCCTATACTGTATGCTTCTATATTTTCATTATCACTATCATTTCAGTCAGCTGTTGGACATAGGCCTCCCCCAAGTGTCGCTACAAGGACCGATTCTGTGCGTCTTGTCATCGGTCTGCCTTGTGGGAGGCCTTCAGAACCTTTTGTCCCCATCGACCATCTGTTCTGCGTCCAATGTGCTCTGCCCACTGCTACTTAAGTTTGGTGATCCTTCGGGCTGTGTTGGTAACTTTGGTTCCCCTGCGTATATCTTCATTCCTGTTTCGATCACGCAAGAAAACTCCGAGCATAGCTTTTTTCTCGAATTGGTTAATAAATTCTATTTACCGTTAATGAGAGGGTTTTATTATCACATACATAATTAAAGTTTGTTAGCATATCTATTCTTGTATTCGCAATAGAAAAAAAAGCAAAAAATCGTTGCACAATTCAGTGCTGTAAGCACATCACATCTTGCAGTTATGAATAAAATGACAGGACGATAATATCGCTCGTGGAGATGGCACTCAGGAGCCGTTTGAGAAGTGTAATATGTAATACTAATTTCCCCAGGTGGTCCAAGTGTGTCCGAAGCTGAAGGACCGGTACAATCAGCACAGGAAGGTCTGCCCCAACAAGAACGAGAGATCGAGAGATGTCATGGTGAGTATCATCTATCTAGATTGTTTTTTTTATAACATAAACTAGTGCTTGACTGCGATCCCACCTGATGGTAAGCAGTGATGCAATCGTTGATGGTGAGGCGCACTAGTTTATTAAGAGCCTATTCACTCTAGCCTTGAAGATACCCAAATTATAATCGGATGGGAAGACCTCAGCAGGCAAATTGTTCCAGTTCCTCTATCTCGCTCGCTCGCCTCACATTTAACACATAATGGTAAGGACCTTGCTCAAATCTAAATTGATTTTGTCTTGTTCACAGGAGTTCGAAGAAGAAGAAAACCCTGAAGATCAAGGTAACTATTGTTTTTAATATTTCCAATTACTTCTAATTCTTCTAGTTACTGTAACAGCAGAGGTCAACGTTACAGTCCACTAGGAAGTTTTATGTTTTATTTTTTAATTTTCGACTTTACTCGAATTCTTGAACCCACACAGTGTTCATATACCAAAAATCACCATAATCGGTTGATATTTAGAGGTTGCACAACGCCAATAAGTACGCCATCAGTGAAGATTAAATTTTTAATATTATTTTTTTTTTGCTCAGGAAGGGAGTAAGTCTTACTAGACACAACAACACAATAGTAACACTTGCTACCCTCCACTGTAAAAATAATTATATTAAAAATTTTACCTTCACTGATGACGTACTAACTGTATGAGAAAACTTTATTGGCGTTGTGCATCCTCTAAATATTAACTGATTATGGTGATTTTTAGTATAAGAACACTGTGCATGAGTGGTATCATGAATTCGAGCAAAGTCAAAAATCGAAAATTTAAAAAACATGAATCACCCTACTGTCCACGGACGCGTAGCTTCATAGACGCTCTTCGTCATTATACGCCTGGTGTACGCCTGCGTGAAGCTTACATACTAAACTATGGCCTACTGTACACGGACGCGTAGCTTCATAGACGCTCTTCGTCATTATACGCCTGGTGTACGCCTGCGTGAAGCTTACATACAAAACTATGACTTAATGTTCACGAACGCTTAGCTTCATAGACGCGTCACGACAGCACGCGCGCTGCCGCTTCGTCGACAGAGTATTTTTTTTTAAATTGTCATAAACCAGTGCTTGACTGCGATCCCACGTCATGGTAAGTTGTGATGCAATCGTTGACGGTGAGGCGCACTAGTTTATTAAGAGCCTATTCACTCTAGCCTTGAAGACACCTAAATTATAATCAGACGGGAAGACCGCAGCAGGCAAATTGTTCCAGTCCCTCGATGTTCGCGAGGCAAAACGCTTGGTCCGGACCGTAGAGGTTTCAACAACGTAAGGGTGAATACTCGCCTTTCGTCGGGTTGTCCGATGGTAGATATGAGATGGTGGAATCAAGTCATGCAATTCCCGCACACATTCTCCAAAATGCATCCCGTAAAAAAACCAAAAGGCTGGCTACCCTACGCCTGTGCTCATGGCTTTGTAGATTGGACTTAACCAGATCTGGTTTCATAGTTTTGTATGTAAGCTTCACGCAGGCGTACACCAAGCGTATAGTGACGAATACGCGTCTGTGAAGCTACGCGTCCGTGGATAGTACGCCTAAGAAGTACCGCTTGATATTTCATACTTTTCAAACCGAAACAACTTCATACAGGCATAACTCACACAAATTTAATTACTTTTTCCGTAAAACAATGGTATTATGAAGCAATTTATATTTTATCAAATAAATTCAAAGAAATGAAATCAATGTCTCTTAAGAATTGGAAATTGTAGTAATCGATTTCTTTGACTTCATCCCTATTCTTTAATCTGTCAGAATCAAATGGTACTTCTTAAGTTTCGTAGACTAGTGGTAGAGCGAGGCCTTAGCCCAGCAATACGGCATAACAGACTAATTATATAGAAATATAAGACGAAATTAAAAACATAAACACACATTACACCACTCTTTAAACATAATTTTTCACAAGAAAGGAATTTGTATAATCTATATTTATAAATCTCACTCATAATCTCCTTCTCTCCCACAAACATACACACCCACACCATCACACACACACATACCCAAATACACTCCCGCACATATACAATTGATCGTTTATTATTTTATTTTTATTTTTTCCTTGTTACTTTTTATTCCATTTTTTTTTCGTTTTTGTCATCTGCGTAAATGAATATTTATAATGTAAGTGAAGAGCGAAGCCTTCAAATATAGGCATTTCTATGCCTAAATGGAGACTCTTCGACATGCAATTTAAGCCAATATGATATGCAATAAAGCTATTTTATTTTTATTATTTTATATTTGTCAATATATTCTATAGGATACAGTTTTTCTAGTAGGCAGTCTTCTTCCACCTTTGCCAGTTTCCTATGTTGGAGCTTATTCATGTTCTTCTTACTCCTCGATTTCGTGTTTTTGTGTTTGAACAGCATCTATAACAAATGATTTGGTCGGTTGTTGGTATTACAGTCTGCTTATTGCAGCAGTATATAGGGTGACTGGTAATTAGTGTACGATACTTAAACACGTGATTGTGCTCATGATAACCAACAACTTTTACTATGGGAACAAACCTGAAATCGCGAAAAAAATATCAGCTGTTCAGTACATTAAGCAAACATAAATGTACTGAACAGCTGATTTTTTTTCGCGATTTCAGGTTTGTTCCCATAGTAAAAGTTCTTGGTTATCATGAGCACAATCACGTGTTTAAGTATCGTACACTAATTACCAGTCACCCTATATATTGTCTTGGTAAGATAAAATTTCGATCCGCAAAAATAGCTGCCCCCCTAGCCAAGTTACGATCGTTTCGTTTGCGTCGAACGCCTCGAGTAGGCCACGCCTCCGATTCCTTTGTTCTGACCACGTGTCTGAGCGTTTAGATGACGTCAGAACAAAGGAATCGGAGGCGTGGCCGACTCGAGGCGTTCGACGCAAACGAAACGATCGTAACTTGGCTAGGGGGGCTGGAGTGATCAATTTATTGTTTCGTTCAGATTTCAGTGTTGAGATGATATGTAGTTGCGTCTGCATTGTATATCTCATCTGATTATTACAAATACATTCAGCAATTAATTTTTTATTATTCGTTTTCTTAAAACTTTTTTTTTAAGAACCTTCTGACAATAAAAAGCACAACAAAAAAAAAGAATTAGTTTAAGTTTGGTCCGTCCTAAGGTTGTCTTGTAGATATCGCTGTCAGCGATAACACCGCCATTGTACCCATAGATTTAAGATTCTGTGAAATTGTTACTATTTTGGTTTGCCTTAAATTTTATTCTATTTTAATTAGCATAATTGGTCCAGCTGTTCACGCGTAATGACGTGACAAAGACGTTATTCTGTGACGTGACAAAGGAAATAGGAATTCTTTTTTATACTTAAGTAGAATGTATACAAACAAACATAATGTAGAATGAATGATTGATAAAATTATAAGACATATTTTTTTTAGGATAGTTTATATCTTGAACGTTAATTGACAAATCTAACAGTCAATTTATATACATATTTACTAAACCTTATCATCTTACAACTAAGAGGGAGTAATACCTTTGATCTCACTCGTATGTCGACTAGTATATTCAATTTTGTGCCACGCAGCATCCGGTTCTGTTCTGTCTCGGTTCGTCCAGTCTTTCAGTGGACGTCGGGAGCCCTCAACTGTAAGTTTTATTTCTCTTTTTGGTTCATCTTTACTTTGAAATAATTATTTTACAGTAGCTTTTGATAATAGATTTTTGTTTTCACCAATGTCATTTTTTTTTTGTAATTTTTTTTATGTTGTCTTTAGTTTTGCACCAAAATATGCATGTATTTTTTTATTTGATAAATTAAATAATTTGTAGCGACATTTATGGCGTCACATAAGAACTAATCCTGCATCGCGCAATTGAAGTTCTCCGCGCGATTAGAATATAATATACAATAGCCCAAAATTATCTATCGGGCAGTTGCTCACCAGACATAACACCCGTCTGGTCGGAGGATCCTCCCTTTTCAATGGAGGTATCTGGGACTTTACTCTCTGTTCCATCTACCTCCAAAAATTTTTAGCTTTAATAAACAAATTGGAAAGAATTTAAAAAAACATCTTTTATCAACAAAGAAGCTATAAAGCTTCAAATCAGCATATAAGAAAGAAAAGTCCGACCTGAATTTTGACGTCGAAGTTCATCACGCTATAGAAAATGGCGTTTTGAAGAAAGGAACAGATACATTTATTTAAAATTGTTATATCTCGTTTGCTTTTCTACGAATTTTGATATTATTTTCACCTTTAATATTATATTTATTGATAAACTGGTTAGGTTAGGTTAGGTTAGGTTAGGTTAGGTTAGGTTAGGTTAGGTTAGATATCAAATATTTTTTTCATGCATATTCCTCCTACATTATTATTGTTGATTTATCTTCATCTTGGTCATCATCATCCTTTTGCCACCGTCCTATGTTACTCGAGATCATGCGAAATGTCCATATGTCCATTTCTTAAATCTTTATCTTGTTTTGCTGTCATTTCAAAAGTTGCTTCATTTACCGTTTTATCTTTCGTACAGTTTATCCTATTATCTACCATTTTGTTTACTAAATCTTTATTGTTTTTCAATCACACCTCTGAAGTGATTGATCTGGGGCCTAAGTCTGCTATTTTTATAAATTCGTCATTCCAACACGATCCCATTGTCATTTTGCTAAAAGTTCATAATCTGCTAATTCATAATGATCGATCATTGATCGGTCAATGGTCTCGTAATAGAGTTGTGGTAGAATGACAATATCGAGCTTATTAAAAGCAATGACTGCACAATGACGTTCTGATGGTAGACCACTGATCAAAGGAATTGTCAAAATTTTTGCAGATTACCCCATACGTCAGACATTCATTTGTCAATATGTACGAGATTACCATTCTATGCCACTTCTTTCAATGGAGTGTCAGTGGTTGACCATTAGAAAGTGATAATGACGCCATTATATTAATAGATTACCAAACTTGTCAAAATCAACATTAATAAAATCAATGATAAACCATTCTGACACTATTGTGGGAGCAGACTTGAGGCCCTGCTGTTTTAGATAAAAATAATAATATATTGAGTGACTTGCTTTGTTGAAGGACACACTAATTTAAATTTGTCATTGTGACACCGTTGTTGATTGTGACGCCATTTTTGTTGTTAAGCAGCGCTACTTGCGGCGATTATTGAAATTAAAACTTTCAAAGAGGCGTATTGACGAAGTGTCGTTTTGTATGTGGGCATGTTACCAAGACGCTTTGAGGGACGCAAAGTGCGCATTCAATGCTGCGTACTTTATTTCAACCGTATTGAAATGAGGCTGAACTTGAGGTACCGCACTACATAACGGCGACGTTTTTCAATCCTTTGCACCAATATGTTAAACGGCATATTATACGATACGGCTGTGACATACATACATACATTTAATGTATATTTGTAACTAGGCGAGCCAGTCACCGAACCCAACTTGGTATATAATATTTAAGGAAAGGTTAATACTGTTATAATGCTATCAGAATATTACTTTATGAAATTAATGACATCAAAGTCATAGAAAATAAGTTCCCTGATTCAGTTTTTAAATGGTTTATTTTATTTGGTTCCAGGAGCAAACCGGGTGTCAGTGTACTAAAACAAATTGTTACTGTACCAAAGCGACACAGTGTGTTAACAACCGCACTGCTACCAGCAAGACAGCAACTTGCAGCTGTTTAACTACAAACACAGGTTGTTGTCGCGGCATGCCTTGTGTTTGTGCTAGCAAATCACAAGATCAAGCATATTATAACAAAAGGATCGATGAAGAAATATCGGAATGGCTCAAAAACGTTCCTGTCCACGGCATTGAACAATCTGAAAGTAAAGTGAAAAGAGAAACAATAGTCAAAGAATTACGAAAGACACTAAAACAACTGCCTGATGATGAGAACTTTGAGGAAAACGCTACAAATGAAATTCAAAGTTTCGTTGAAGATTTTCCGTTGTGGAATCCTGGTAAAGATGAAAGTGATGAAAAGCTGTTCAAAAACCAGTTAGCTGACATGCTTGCAGAGAAAGTTAAAGCTGTACCAAGAAAACCTGATAGATTAAGGGATATTGTTAAAAAATGGGTTGTAAATATGGATTTTGAAGACGATGGTGAAGAAGTAGATATGGAATCCATTATTGATAATTTTGTCAATAGACTGAAGTCACTAGCTGCTGACAGGCCTGCATGTGATGTTAAATATACAAATTTATTAAGAAAACAAATAATCGAATTACTTGTTGAGTTAGCCTTAAAATTCGACGGTGATATGGCTAAGTTGAAAAAAATGGCAAATAACCTAGCTACAGAAATAGCAAGTATACCAAGAAACGTGGACTTATCAGGTGAGACAACTAAACTAGCAAGTGCGTTTGAAGAGAATATTGCTGATTGGATATGTGAACACGGTTTGTGTGAAGAGCTTAAAAAAGACCCTAAATTAATCGAAGGCTTAACTAAAAGGTTAAATAAACTGAAGTCTCAAGGAGTCTTGGATGAAGATATAAGAGAAGAAGTAAAACAGTTTGTGGATGACGTGGGTCTAGCGTTTGAAACTATCGATGAATTGATTGAAGAGCTAATGAAGCACATATCAAGTTCCATACAAATGAAAGAAACGGAAAACCTAGATGAGGAATTACTCAACGAGGAAATAAGTGGTTGGCTTCGTAGTTTACCAGGCGCTAGTGATTTACAACTTACGAAGTTTGGAAAAATCACTAAAGACCTTGCTAAAGCGATACAAGAAAATAGAGACCAGGAAAATGAGAATTTAGCAAATGACATAGTTAATTATCTAGCTGATACTGACCTGTCTATAGATCCTGCTGACTTGGGTATATACGTTGAAGAACTAATGGAGAATCTTGGTATTCTGCTTTCAGACAGATACCACAAAGAACAGGCAAAAAGAGTGATGATAAAAGATATTTTCGATATTATTGAATGCTCGCCAATACCGGAAGAAAAAAAGGAGGAAATGAGATGTAGGGCCCATGAAATTGTAGAAAAAAATTTACGTAGTCAATCCTTTTACCTCAGTTTTCCACCAGATTCTGTGAAGGAGACTTTATTACAAAATTTGGACGACGTTGTTAGTGATATAGACCTACCTACTAAAAGTCGATTACAATTGAAAAGTTTGTTAAGTGCTTCAATTAACAGAAATTTTGATAAATCGTTTACAAAATTAATCAGTAATCGAAGTGATCTGAAACAAAGTATTACAAACGATGTCAGAAATGCGGTCGAAGAACTCCCGATAGACCCAGATAAAAAGAAAGATTTGATGCAGAAAATTAAGGAAACACTGTCAAAAAATATGAATAAACCATTGCCTAATAATGTCAAAAATAATATAAATGATGAAATTTGCGATGTAGTCGAAAGATGTCCAATTTGCGAAGACAGAAATGTGTTAGGTCGTATAAAAAAAATATTATCGGAAGTTGCGTCAAAATATTTGACTATTTATTTGCCTAACTGTGTATGTGATATACAAAGTGAAGTAGAAAAAGATGTTAGTACTGTTATTGATAGGTCTTCCATAGATACTGGTAAAAAGAGAGATTTGAAGGGGAGTATTCAGGAAATACTAACAGAAAATGAAGATCGCCGTCTTTCGGATGAAGTCATTAGAACTATAAAAGAAGATATTAATAATGTAGTTAGTGATCTATCGATACCTCAAGATGAAAAAGATATTCTTAAAAAGGCAGTTAGCGAAACTGTATCTCAAGATTTCAATGACGCTGGTAAAGCTTTCAGCCACGATTTGAATAAGATAAGAGACAAACTATTAGACGATATTACGAATGTGATTGAGAAGTCCCCAATCCAGAGGGATTTAAAATCACATTTGAAGGATAAATTAGATACCGTGCTAGCTAAAAATTTAGATTCTTCTATTTCCGTTGAAAAAGCGCACATGATCTTAGATGACATCTCAGAGATTCTTAGAGACGTCATGCCAGAAGAGAAAAGAAGAAGCTTATCAAATAAATTGGCTGAAAAATTAGGTACACATCAAAGGGAAGAAGAAACAGACGAGCTAACAGATATAATTAATAGATTATCAATTGACTCTAGTGTAAAAGATGACATGAATAAAGAAATTAAGGCAATGTTGTTGAAGAATTTATATAACCCTCTGTCTGCCGATGTCCAACAGCAAATATCGGAAGATCTTCTGAATGCAATTGATGAAACAGACTTGCAGGAGCATGAGAAAAAAAAATTAAAGTCAAATATAACACAGGCTATGGCAAAAGAACTTGACAAACTAATTACCCAGGATAAAGAAGTACCAGAAGTTAAAGACGCCATGGAAAAAATAATAAAAAATGAAATTAAAAACGTGACACTTTCTAAAGATAAGCAAGAGTTATTGGTAAAGAAACTGAAAGATGTCCTAACTGAAAATTTAGTTCAACCTGTAACAGATGAAGTTAAAGAAACGATTAGAGACAGATTAGAAGATATTGTTAATGATCTTGTAACTGATGAAGACAAAGCTGATGCCATTAAAACACAGTTGCGTAAGGTTGATAGTAAGGATTTTGTCAAGTCGGCACAAACAAGACCACGCCTAGAAAGTAAAGAAAGTTTGCACCAAAAGACACAAACAACGAATTTAAAAGATTTGGTAAACGAAACACTAGACAATATTTTACCAGACATGGAACAAGCCGTTGATGAAGCATCAATACCTAGAGAGAAAAAAATCGAATTGAAAAACAAATTAAAGAATATAACCGACAAAAACTTCAAGAAACCATTAGAGGATGTTGGAGATGGACTTAAAGACGACATAAATGTAATACTTGATGAACTTAATTTTCCAAACGAGAAAAAAAATAAATTGAATAGAGAGTTAACTGCTGCAGTGGACAAAAACATGAATGATTTGCAAGAAGTAACAAAATATATAGATACTGAGTATTCTGATACACAAAGAAGACTAAGTGCAGATGGTAAGTACAAAAGCTTTGGAAAACGTCTGATGCCCATAGAAGATTTTGATGAAACTAAAGTAAAAGATAAAATATATCAAGGAATTGAAAATATTATTGAAGAATCAGGCGTCCCTGAAGAAAACAAAATGGAATTAAAAAGAAAATTTAAAAAAATTGCTGCTGAAAATTTGAAAAAACCGTACTCTGCAGATGTACAAGATGCCACAAAAAACAACATAACTGAAATAATAAATGATTTACCAATACCTAAAACTGAGAAAACTCAGTTGAAAAGTGCACTAACAAACATAGTTTACGACAATGTGGAAAATTTCAGAGGAAAAAAAGTAAAAGACAAACCATTACATAATATTTTTCAAGACACGGAACGAGCCATTGAAGAAGCACCTATACCTAGAGAGAAAAAAATTGAATTGAAAAAGAAATTGAAAAACGTGACTAATAAAGACTTCAACGAAATTCCTCTAGAAGATGTTGGAGAAGCACTTACAGATGACGTGACTGAAATTATAGATGAACTGAATTTACCAAAAGATAAGAAAAATAAATTAAAAAGTGCAGTAACTACTGCGGCAGACGAATACATGAGCAATATTCAAACAGAAACAAGAGATGAATACACTGAGTTTCCTTATCAACAAAGAAGACCAGGTGTAGACAGCAGGTACAAAAAAATTGACACAAGCCTGAAATCCACAGAAATTGTTGATGCAACCAAAGTTAAAGATACTGTTTCACAAGGAATTGAAAAGATTATCGAAGATTCAACTGTCCCTAAAGAAAAAAAGATGGATTTGAAAAGAAAATTGAAAAGTATGGCTAATCAAAACTTGAAAAAGCCCTTCTCTGAAGACCTGGAAAATAACATTAATAACGGCATAGCTAATATAATAGATGACCTACCGATGCCAAAAACTGAAAGAAATAAACTGAAAAGTACGCTAACAAATATGGTCGGTGACAATGTGGACAATTTGAAAGGTGCTACGCAAAAATTGACAACCCAAGATGATAAATTCATAAAAGTAGATGATAAAGCACTACATGATATTTTTCAAGAAACGGAACGAGCTATTGAAGAAGCACCTTTGCCTAGAGAGAAAAAAAGCGAATTGAAAAAAACAATGAAAAAGCTGACTAATAAAGATTTCAATAAAATTCCTTTAGGGGATGTTACAGAACCACCTATAGATAACATTATTGAAATCATTGATGAACTGAACTTACCGAAAGACAAGAAAAATAAACTAAAGAGTGAACTAACTACTGCAAATGACGAATACATGAGCAATAAGCGAACAGCAGCAAGAAATAAATACACTGAGTCTCCTGATAAACCCCTACAAGATATTTTTCAAGACACGGAACGAGCCATTGAAGAAGCACCTATACCTAGAGAGAAAAAAATTGAATTGAAAAAGAAATTGAAAAACGTGACTAATAAAGACTTCAACGAAATTCCTCTAGAAGATGTTGGAGAAGCACTTACAGATGACGTGACTGAAATTATAGATGAACTGAATTTACCAAAAGATAAGAAAAATAAATTAAAAAGTGCAGTAACTACTGCAGCAGACGAATACATGAGCAATATTCAAACAGAAACAAGAGATGAATACACTGAGTTTCCTTATCAACAAAAAAGACCAGGTGTAGACAGCAGGTACAAAAAAATTGACACAAGCCTGAAATCCACAGAAATTGTTGATGCAACCAAAGTTAAAGATACTGTTTCACAAGGAATTGAAAAGATTATCGAAGATTCAACTGTCCCTAAAGAAAAAAAGATGGATTTGAAAAGAAAATTGAAAAGTATGGCTAATGAAAACTTGAAAAAGCCCTTCTCTGAAGACCTGGAAAATAACATTAATAACGGCATAGCTAATATAATAGATGACCTACCGATGCCAAAAACTGAAAGATATAAACTGAAAAGTACGCTAACAAATATGGTTGGTGACAATGTGGACAATTTGAAAGGTGCTACGCAAAAATTGACAACCCAAGATGATAAATTCATAAAAGTAGATGATAAAGCACTACGTGATATTTTTCAAGAAACGGAACGAGCTATTGAAGAAGCACCTTTACCTAGAGAGAAAAAAAGCGAATTGAAAAAAACAATGAAAAAGCTGACTAATAAAGATTTCAATAAAATTCCTTTAGGGGATGTTACAGAACCACCTATAGATAACATTATTGAAATCATAGATGAACTAAACTTACCGAAAGATAAAAAAAATAAACTGAAGAGTGAACTAACTACTGCAAATGACGAATACATGAGCAATAAGCGAACAGCAGCAAGAAATAAATACACCGAGTCTCCTGATCAACCCCTACAAGATATTTTTCAAGACACGGAACGAGCCATTGAAGAAGCACCTATACCTAGAGAGAAAAAGACCGAATTAAGAAAGAAGCTGAAGAAGCTGACTAACAAAGATTTCAATGAAATTTCTTTAGAGAATGTTCCAGAAGAACTTATAGATGGCTTGATTGAAATCATAGATGAACTGAATTTATCAAAAGACAAAAAAAATAAATTAAAAAGCGCAGTAATTACTGCAACAGACGAATACATAAGCAATATGCAAACAGCAACAAAAGATAAATACACTAAGTATTCTAATCAAGAAGGAAGACCAGGTGTAGATAGCAGGTATAAAAAAAATTACACAGGCCTGAAACCCATAGAAGTTGTTGATACAGCAAAAGTCAAAGATACTATTTTGCAAGGGATTGACAAAATTACCGAAGACTCAAACGTCCCTAAAGAAAAAAAGATGGAGTTGAAAAGAAAATTGAAAAGTATGGCTAATGAAAACTTGAAAAAGCCCTTCTCTGAAGACCTGGAAAATAACATTAATAACGGCATAGCTAAAATAATAGATGACCTATCGATGCCAAAAACTGAAAGAAATAAACTGAAAAGTACGCTAACAAATATGGTTGGTGACAATGTGGACAATTTGATAGGTGCTACGCAAAAATTGACAACCCAAGATGATAAATTCATAAAAGTAGATGATAAAGCACTACATGATATTTTTCAAGAAACGGAACGAGCTATTGAAGAAGCACCTTTACCTAGAGAGAAAAAAAGCGAATTGAAAAAAACAATGAAAAAGCTGACTAATAAAGATTTCAATAAAATTCCTTTAGGGGATGTTACAGAACCACCTATAGATAACATTATTGAAATCATAGATGAACTGAACTTGCCGAAAGACAAGAAAAATAAACTAAAGAGTGAACTAACTACTGCAAATGACGAATACATGAGCAATAAGCGAACAGCAGCAAGAAATAAATACACTGAGTCTCCTGATCAACCCCTACAAGATATTTTTCAAGACACGGAACGAGCCATTGAAGAAGCACCTATACCTAGAGAGAAAAAGACCGAATTAAGAAAAAAGCTGAATAAGCTGACTAACAAAGATTTCAACGAAATTTCTTTAGAGAATGTTCCAGAAGAACTTATAGATGGCTTGATTGAAATCATAGATGAACTGAATTTACCAAAAGACAAAAAAAATAAATTAAAAAGCGCAGTAACTACTGCAACAGACGAATACATAAGCAATATGCAAACAGCAACAAAAGATAAATACACTAAGTATTCTAATCAAGAAGGAAGACCAGGTGTAGATAGCAGGTATAAAAAAAATTACACAGGCCTGAAACCCATAGAAGTTGTTGATACAGCAAAAGTCAAAGATACTATTTTGCAAGGGATTGACAAAATTACCGAAGACTCAAACGTCCCTAAAGAAAAAAAGATGGAGCTGAAAAGAAAATTGAAAAGTATGGCTAATGAAAACTTGAAAAAGCCCTTCTCTGAAGACCTGGAAAATAACATTAATAACGGCATAGCTAAAATAATAGATGACCTACCGATGCCAAAAACTGAAAGAAATAAACTGAAAAGTACGCTAACAAATATGGTTGGTGACAATGTGGACAATTTGATAGGTGCTACGCAAAAATTGACAACCCAAAATGATAAATTCATAAAAGTAGATGATAAACCCCTACATGATATTTTTCAAGAAACGGAACGAGCCATTGAAGAGGCACCTTTACCTAGAGAGAAAAAAAGCGAAATGAAAAAGAAATTTAAAAACCTGACTAATAAAGACTTTAGTAAAATTCCTTTTGAAGATGTTGCAAAACCACCTACAGGTGACATGATTGAAATCATAGATGAACTGAACTTACCGAAAGACAAGAAAAATAACTTAAAAAGTGCACTAACTACTGCAACAGACGATTACATGAGCAATATGCGAACAGCAGCAAGAGACAAATACACAAATCTGAAACCCATTGAAGTTGTTGATGCAGCAAAAGTCAAAAATACTATTTTGCAAGGGATTGACAAAATTACTGAAGACTCAAACGTTCCTAAAGAAAAGAAGATGGAGTTGAAAAGAAAATTGAAAACTATGGCTAATGAAAACTTGAAAAAGCCCTTCTCCGAAGACGTGGAAAATAACATTAATAATGGCATAGCTAAAATAATAGATGACCTACCAGTGCCGAAAACGGAAAGAAATAAACTGAAAAGTGCATTAACCAATATGGTAGGCGACAATGTGGACAATTTGAGGGGTGCTACACAAATATTTACAACTCAAGATGATAAAATCATAAAAGTAGATGATAAACCACTTCATGATATTTTTCAAGAAACGGAACGAGCTATTGAAGGAGCAACTTTACCCAGAGAGAAAAAAAATGAATTGAAAAAGAAATTGAAAAACGTGACTAATAAAGACTTTAATAAAATTCCTTTAGAAGATGTTGCAAAACCACCTACAGATGACATGATTGAAATCATAGATGAACTGAACTTACCGAAAGACAAGAAAAATAACTTAAAAAATGCACTAACTACTGCAACAGACGATTATATAAGCAATATGCAAACAGCAGCAAGAAACAAATACACAGATCTGAAACCCATTGAAGTTGTTGATGCAGCAAAAGTCAAAGATACTATTTTGCAACAGATTGATAACATTACCGAAGATTCAAACGTCCCTAAAGAAAAAAAAATGGAGTTGAAAAGAAAATTGAAAAATATAGCTAATGAAAACTTGAAAAAGCCCTTCTCCGAAGACGTGGAAAATAACATTAATAACGGCATAGCTAAAATAATAGATGACATACCGATGCCAAAAACTGAAAGAAATAAACTGAAAAGTGCATTAACTAATATGGTAGACAACAATGTGGACAATTTGAGGGGTGCTACACAAATATTTACAACTCAAGATGATAAAATCATAAAAGTAGATGATAAACCACTTCATGATATTTTTCAAGAAACGGAACGAGCTATTGAAGGAGCAACTTTACCCAGAGAGAAAAAAAATGAATTGAAAAAGAAATTGAAAAACGTGACTAATAAAGACTTTAATAAAATTCCTTTAGAAGATGTTGCAAAACCACCTACAGGTGACATGATTGAAATCATAGATGAACTGAACTTACCGAAAGACAAGAAAAATAACTTAAAAAATGCACTAACTACTGCAACAGACGATTATATGAGCAATATCCGAACAGCAGCAAGAAACAAATACACAGATCTGAAACCCATTGAAGTTGTTGATGCAGCAAAAGTCAAAGATACTATTTTGCAACAGATTGATAACATTACCGAAGATTCAAACGTCCCTAAAGAAAAAAAAATGGAGTTGAAAAGAAAATTGAAAAATATAGCTAATGAAAACTTGAAAAAGCCCTTCTCCGAAGACGTGGAAAATAACATTAATAACGGCATAGCTAAAATAATAGATGACATACCGATGCCAAAAACTGAAAGAAATAAACTGAAAAGTGCATTAACTAATATGGTAGACAACAATGTGGACAATTTGAGAGGTGCTACACAAAAATTTACAACTCAAGATGATAAAATTATAAAAGTAGATGATAAACCACTACATGATATTTTTCAAGAAACAGAACGAGCTATTGAAGGAGCAACTTTACCCAGAGAGAAAAAAAATGAATTGAAAAAGAAATTGAAAAATGTGACTAATAAAGACTTTAATAAAATTCCTTTAGAAGAGGTTGCAAAACCACCTACAGGTGACATGATTGAAATCATAGATGAACTGAACTTACCGAAAGACAAGAAAAATAACTTAAAAAGTGCACTAACTACTGCAACAGACGATTACATGAGCAATATGCGAACAGCAGCAAGAGACAAATACACAAATCTTAAACCCATTGAAGTTGTTGATGCAGCAAAAGTCAAAGATACTATTTTGCAACAGATTGATAACATTACCGAAGATTCAAACGTCCCTAAAGAAAAGAAGATGGAGTTGAAAAGAAAATTGAAAACTATGGCTAATGAAAACTTGAAAAAGCCCTTCTCCGAAGACGTGGAAAATAACATTAATAATGGCATAGCTAAAATAATAGATGACATACCGATGCCAAAAACTGAAAGAAATAAACTGAAAAGTACGCTAACAAATATGGTTGGTGACAATGTGGACAATTTGAGGGGTGCTACACAAAAATTTACAACTCAAGATGATAAATTCATAAAAGTAGATGATAAACCACTTCATGACATTTTTCAAGAAACAGAACGAGCTATTGAAGGAGCAACTTTACCCAGAGAGAAAAAAAATGAATTGAAAAAGAAATTGAAAAACGTGACTAATAAAGACTTTAATAAAATTCCTTTAGAAGATGTTGCAAAACCACCTACAGGTGACATGATTGAAATCATAGATGAACTGAACTTACCGAAAGACAAGAAAAATAACTTAAAAAGTGCACTAACTACTGCAACCGACGATTACATGAGCAATATGCGAACAGCAGCAAGAAACAAATACACAGATCTGAAACCCATTGAAGTTATTGATGCAGCAAAAGTCAAAGATACTATTTTGCAACAGATTGATAACATTACCGAAGATTCAAACGTCCCTAAAGAAAAGAAGATGGAGTTGAAAAGAAAATTGAAAAGTATGGCTAATGAAAACTTGAAAAAGCCCTTCTCCGAAGACGTGGAAAATAACATTAATAATGGCATAGCTAAAATAATAGATGACATACCGATGCCAAAAACTGAAAGAAATAAACTGAAAAGTGCATTAACTAATATGGTAGACAACAATGTGGACAATTTGAGAGGTGCTACACAAGAATTTACAACTCAAGATGATAAATTCATAAAAGTAGATGATAAACCACTACATGATATTTTTAAAAAAACGGAACGAGCTATTGAAGGGGCACCTTTATCCAGAGAGAAAAAAAATGAATTGAGAAAGAAATTGAAAAACGTGACTTTTAAAGACTTTAATAAAATTGCTTTAGAGGATGTTGCAGAACCACCTACAGGTGACATGATCGAAATCATAGATGAACTGAATTTACCAAAAGACATGAAAAATAAACTAAAAAGTGCATTAACTACTGCAACAGACGATTACAAGAACAATATGCGAACAGCAGCAAGAGATAAATACACTGCAAATTTTGATCAACCACTACGTGAAATTTTTAAAGAAATTGAACGAGCTATTGAAGAAGCACCATTATCTAGTGAGAAAAAAAACGAATTGAAAAAGAAATTGAAAAAGCTGACTACTAAAGACTTTAACAAAATTCCATTAGAGGATGTTGCAGAAACACCTGCAGATGATATGATTGAAATCATAGATGAACTGAATTTACCAAAAGACAAGAAAAATAAATTAAAAAGTTCACTAACTACTGCAACAGACGAATACATGAGAAATATGCGAAAGGCAGCAAAAGTTAAAGACACTGAGTATCCTGATCAACCACTGCGTAAAATTTTTACAGAAATAGAACGAGCAATTGATGAAGCACCCTTATCTAGAGAGAAAAAAAACGAATTGAAAAAGAAGTTGAAAAAGCTGACTACTAAAGACTATAATGAAATTTCCATAGAGGATGTTGCAAAACCACAGATAGATGATATGATTGAAATCATAGATGAACTGAATTTACCGAAAGATGAGAAAAATGACTTAAAAAGTGCACTTACTACTGCAACAGACGAATATATGAGCAATGTGCGTACAGCAGCAAGAGATAAATACAATGAGTATCCTGATCAACCACTACGTGAAATTTTTAAAGAAATAGAACGTGCAATTGAAGAATCACCTTTACCTACAGAGAAAAAAAACGAATTGAAAAGGAAATTGAAAAAGCTGACTAATAAAGACTATAATAAAATTCCTTTAGAGGATGTTGCAAAACCACCTACAGATGACATGATTGAAATCATAGATGAACTGAATTTACCGAAAGATGAGAAAAATAACTTAAAAAGTGCACTTACTAATGCAACAGACGAATATATGAGCAATGTGCGAACAGCAGCAAGAGATAAATACAATGAATATCCTGATCAACCACTACGTGAATTTTTTAAAGAAGTGGAACGAGCGACTGAAGAAGCACCCTTATCTAGAGAGAAAAAAAACAAATTGAAAAATAAATTGAAAAAGCTGACTACTAAAGACTATAATGAAATCCCTTTAGAGGATGTTGCAAAACCACCTACAGATGACATGATTGAAATCATAGATGAACTGAATTTACCGAAAGATGAGAAAAATAACTTAAAAAGTGCACTTACTAATGCAACAGACGAATATATGAGCAATGTGCGAACAGCAGCAAGAGATAAATACAATGAATATCCTGATCAACCACTGCATGAAACTTTTCAAGAAATGAAACGAGCAATTGAAGAATCACCTTTACCTAGGGAGAAAAAAAACAAATTGAAAAATAAATTGAAAAAGCTGACTACTAAAGACTATAATGAAATCCCTTTAGAGGATGTTGCAAAACCACCTACAGATGACATGATTGAAATCATAGATGAACTGAATTTACCGAAAGATGAGAAAAATAACTTAAAAAGTGCACTTACTAATGCAACAGACGAATATATGAGCAATGTGCGAACAGCAGCAAGAGATAAATACAATGAATATCCTGATCAACCACTGCATGAAACTTTTCAAGAAATGAAACGAGCAATTGAAGAATCACCTTTACCTAGGGAGAAAAAAAACAAATTGAAAAATAAATTGAAAAAGCTGACTACTAAAGACTATAATGAAATCCCTTTAGAGGATGTTGCAAAACCACCTACAGATGACATGATTGAAATCATAGATGAACTGAATTTACCGAAGGATGAGAAAAATAATTTAAAAAGTGCACTTACTACTGCAACAGACGAATATATGAGCAATGTGCGAACAGCAGCAAGAGATAAATACAATGAGTATCCTGATCAACCACTACGTGAAGTTTTTAAAGAAATGGAACGAGCAACTGACGAAGCACCGTTATCTAGAGAGAAAAAAAACGAATTGACTAAGAAATTGAAAAAGCTGACTACTAAAGACTATAATGAAATCCCTTTAGAGGATGTTGCAAGACCACCGATAGATGATATGATTGAAATCATCGATGAATTGAATTTACCGAAAGACAAGAAAAATTACTTAAAAAGTGGACTTAATACTGCAACAGACGAATATATGAGCAATGTGCGAACAGCAGCAAGAGATAAATACAATAAGTATCCTGATCAACCACTGCATGAAACTTTTCAAGAAATGAAACGAGCTATTGAAGAATCACCTTTACCTAGAGAGAAAAAAAACGAACTGAAAAAGAAATTGAAAAAGCTGACTAATAAAGACTATAATAAAATTCCTTTAGAGGATGTTGCAGAAGCACCTATAGGTGACATGATTGAAATCATAGATGAAATGAATTTACCAAAAGACAAGAAAAATAAATTAAAAAGTGCAATAACTACTGCAGTTGATGAATACAAGAACAATATGCAAACAGATCAAAGAAGAAGACCAAGTGTAAACACCAAATACAAAAAAGTTGACTCAGGCCTGAAGCCCATAGAAATTGTTGATGCAGCCAAAGTTAAAAATACCATTTCGCAAGGAATTGAAAAGATTATCGAAGACTCAACCGTCCCTAAAGAGAAAAAGATTGAGTTAAAAAGGAAATTGAAGAATATAACCGCTGAAAACTTGAAGAAGCCCTTCTCCAAAAACATGGAAGACACCATTAAAAACGGCATAGCTGAAATAATAGATGAGCTGCCAATATCTGAAACTGAACAAAATCAATTAAACAATGCGTTAACAAACATGTTAGATGAAAATATACCTCTGGAAATAGAAGACAAACCATTGCATAACATTTATAAATATATGAAACGAGCCATTGGAGAAGCACCTATATCTAAAGAAGAAAAAATAGCATTGAAAAAGAAGTTGCAGAATCTGGCCACCAAAGACTTCAATAAGAAATCTTTAGAAGATATTGCAGAAGAACTTAAAGTTGGCATAATTGATATCATAGACGAGTTGAATTTACCAAAAGACAAGAAAAATAACTTGAAAAATGTAGTGTTAGACATGATTGACGAAAATACAAACATTTTGCAAAGTCAGCCTTGTGAATTGTCATCACAAGTCGATCATTCAAAAGAATCAGAAGATCGAACTCAAAGTAATATTTTACAAGGGTTTGGAAAAGTAATTGACGAGGCACCTATACCGCGGGAGATTAATACGGAATTGAATAAAAAATTGAAAGATACAGCTACCAAAAACTTCAAGAAGCCGTGGTCTGATGATATTGCAGAAATCCTTAAAGACGATACGAATAAAATTGTAGATGAGACGAATTTACCAAACGATAAGAAAAACAACCTGAAAAATGAATTAACTGGTGTAGTGAATGAAAATATGAACTATCCGAAATATGAAACAAAACCTTCGCGCTATCAGAAAAAACAAGCAAAATCTTCTTCAGCCCCTCGATTTATAATTGACGAAACAAACGTGAAAGCAAGCATGAAGGAGGAAGTAAAGAAAAGCGTTCAGCAGTCGGAAATCGAAGATGCCGATAAGAGTAAACTCAACCTTCAATTACTTAAAATGATAAGTGGTATGTTAGCTGAATTTGACGAGGCTGTAGACGAAAGAATGAAGCAAATTTTCGACAAATACGGCATAAAACCTAGCTATCAGAAAACATTGGCTGAAGAATATAATAAATTATTAGATATAATTCTCAAGGGAGGAGATTTAGAAGCTGCAAGAAGAAAACTCATAGAGAAACTCATGCGAGATCTAAATTTATCCGAAGAAGTAGCGACTGCTCTTGTTGATGATCTGATTGCGCTAGCACGAGAAATGGCTCAAAAAGAGGGTATAGAAGATATTCTCAAAGCACAAGAAAGTGTAACAAAAGAACTCACGGAAGACGGTCGCTATAAATATAGCATTGATCCAAGTTATATCAAAATATTAGAAAAGAAAATAAAACCGGTAAAGGCTTTTGATGAAATTCAGCAGCCGAAGCAAAGTCAAATGGCACCGGAGTATAAAGGTAAAGTAATAGAATACAATGACGCATTCACTAACGGTTTCAATAGTACTACTGTTGATCAGTACTGTTTCCAAATTAGAAAAAGTACTTTAAAGAATATTTTTTTAAGCAAACGACAAAGTCGACAAAAGACACCGATCAAAATGACCTAGGAGCTCTTAAAGAGACAAAGACGCCGTTCAAAATGACCTAGGAGCTCTTAAAGGTTTTTATAGTTAAGATAGAAGTTGCGCTAGAGATAAATCCAGTGTTTCTGAAATATTAAGAAATAGAAGCTGAAAACTAAAAAAAATTGATAAAGCTATCACTGATTCTGTTGATCAGTCTATTGTATCCAAACTTGACAAAAATATCGTAAAATCTAAAGTTTAAATTAGGTACACAAACTAACGTCAAATCATCTAAAAAAATTGATTTAGGACTTTCAAAAGCTGACACTTTAAACGATTATTAGGAAATTGTTGTTGCATCTTCAATCCCTATTGGTAAAAAGAATAGATTCGATGATGAGGAAATATTCACACCGAAGAGAACTCCAATGGTGCAAGCATAAAAGTAAAATGACAGTACCTAAAAAGCATTCGCTAAAGTTGTTGTTCAGTTTACTGTTTTCAAACCTTAAAAAAGTTATGTCAAAATATAGTTAATAAATAAATTGAATCAATTTGTAGAAACATCACCTTACAAAAATTATTTGTAGGGGTGCTAAAGAATAAGATTCAAAGCAGCCTGTAAAGGAATGAATTACATTTTTTACTTATTTAAAAGTATACAGCGATGGTGTTGATAATCAAGTTATGGATGACTGCAATAGTGAAGAAGTTGCGCTGGAAGAAATACCACTGGTTGATGAGTATAAGGATAAAAAAACAGAAGATAAAAAAATATTCGCTAAAGCTATTATATCGGCGACGTTGTTGATCAGTTTTCTATATTCATTGTGACCCTAGCCTTTTCCTAATTAACTTGGGGTTGGCTTACAGCCTGATCAGATGCGGATCAGTTTTCTATATCCAAAACCAATTCAATAGTGTGAAAATCGTAGAAAAATATTGTAGACAAATCAGGTTTTTGGTGAAACTGACAAAGTGATTGGTGATGAAAAAGGTACAGATAATGAACAACTTTCTGATGTTATAAAAGTATTTGCGCTCAGGAAAGTCAACTGCAGAAGAGTGTGAAGAAAAAATAACAAAATCAATTAATACTTGGATGGATCGTCTGCATGTAAACCCAGATGTCACAATAATTGTAGTTAAGTTCTAGCATAGCATAGTCGGCTTTATAATGTTCAAACTGTTGGGACTAAGGCCTCCTCTCTAGGGGAGGGCCGTAATGGTTGTAATATGGCTTCGAATTTTTTGGTTCTAGGACATGCCGGTTTCCTCACAATGTTTTCCTTCACCATTTTGAGAGCAGTGGTGATGAAATAAATTATACAAAGTATGCGTCGACCTACAACTCGTAAGTCGGGCCGTTACTACTCGGCCACCACTGCTCTAAGTTTTATAAGAAATACTTGTAAGGTCATTTTGATATCTGCCGTCAACGAAGAAATTAAAAAAATTAAAATACCAGGTTCTATAAAAATTAATAGTGTTGTGGATCTTAAGGATATACCTCTGATTATGGAACGAACAAAAAAATTCTACGTATTTGTATGTTGTACCATGAAACGTTGGTGGAAATTTCGTAAAACAATACTGCCACACTAATACAAATTGTAAAAAAATAAGTGTGTGTTGAGCCACATGTTGTATAGAGCTCCGGAGACGCCCGTTAAAATATGCGGACTTAGAAGGGGCTTTATATTAATTACTGTGTACATATCTGTGTTATTACTTCATTCTGTTTCAAAAATATCTCTTATTATTTATTTATTGTGTACACCTACCACAGTGTGATCTTTTTTAACCATAGGTTGACTGAGAGAGAATGCCTTGTTGCATTAGGTCTGCCTATATGTATGTACCACTACTGTATATAAAGTTTAAACAATTATTTATTTATATCGTGAACGCGATATATTGTTTTTGTTGTATATTTTGTGTAATATAGTAGTTATTTTCACGATATAACAGCTGTTAAAGTTTAACCTTTTAATCAACACGTTAAAGAAGTAAAATTTTGCTCTCGCTGACAACAGATAACTCGGCGATTTCATCCTTTAACAACACAAATGAGAAAAACAATACTTTCTTTAAGATTTGTAAGCGTTTAAGTATGTCATGTAATCGTGACCGTGGCGTACGGGACACATTTTGCTTTGTCATGTACACGTGACGATGGCGGACGAAAATTTAAGCATTAAGTATAGGGAAGGTTTCCTAAATATTCTATAATTTTATTTTCACTCGGCTTGATTAATCTATATAACCATTCTCAATTACAGCTTTCAGGTACTAACTGTCTGTAAACTAAGCCGTGGACGGAAGGGCAGACTCAGTTCATTGTTAGGACTGCGGAACCCTGAAAAGTACCATAACTATATCGCTATATCACTATATCGAATTTGTACGTCACAATGTCCAGGAATTACCATGACATGTCAAAATGTCAGGAGTGCCAGCGAGAAAGGGTTTTTTTTTTTAATTCATATAAACCAGTGCTTGACTGCGATCCCACAGTCTTAATAAACTAGTGAGGCGCACTAGTTTATTAAGAGCCTATTCACTCTAGCCTTGAAGACACCTAAATTATAGCGGAGGAGGAGGATGGAGCTATATACCCCTATATAGCTCCATCCCTTTAACAGTTCAGTTTGGGACGTATAATGAATCGCGCTAAGAGCTAGTGGTAGCGCTGCTGGTTTAAATTTTCTGATAATTGTTTTTAGTTTGTATGTTAGTATAATTTGTTCTGTATCAGAAGAAACTTTATTGTTCTGTCGTTCGTCTTGTCGCATTGTCTCTATTAGTAACGATTTCACGGCGGACATTATTAGTGATGACATTTTATTTATTATTGACTAGCTATTAACTTACCTGCTTGTGTTGAGGTCAATCGGCGAATCCGACTCGTCTGGTCAGCGTTCGGGAAGCTACGCGGTGTCTTCTCGTCCAATATGCCAGTGTCTCAAGACGAAAGTCTATGACCAGTGCGTGTTGCCAGTAATGATATATGGCTCCGAAACGTGGTCGCTTACAATGCGCCTCATCAGAAGGCTTACAGTCACCCAAAGGGCAATTGAAAGGGCTATGCTCGGAGTTTCCTTGCGTAATTACATCGGAAATTAAGATATCCGCAGGAGAACCAAGGTCACCGACATAGCTCGAAGAATCGTCAAATTTAAGTGGCAATCGGCAGGGCACATTGCTCTGGAGTGGCGACCGCGTACCGAAAGACGGGGCGTTTGGAAGGCCTCGCGAGAATCCGATAGATGCGAAACGCACAGGTCCGGTCGTTGTGGCGACGCTTGGGGGAGGCCATGTCCAGCAGTGGACGTCTTTCGGCTGAAAAGATGATGATAATGATGAGTTGCTACCCGCGTGATTGTAGAAAATTATCCCCAGGGATCGTACTCCTGGGATAAAAAATACTAAATATTTTTATTTCACATAGGCCTAAATGTGCACTTATAAAACGTCAGAAGTTAGTGCATGGTTCCTATGAAGAAGACTCGGTAAGAAACTCCATGGTTACTCTTTTAATTTTTGTTCAGTGCTCGTTGCGTGAGTATGGATTTTGACTCTATTGTTCTTCTACGTGAGGGTTCTTTTCTTGGCGTTGTGTTGAAGTATTTTTCGGAGTATCGTTTCTTATCTAAGTATCCTTCCTCATACCCTACATAATTTCTTGTGTTCATTGAATGAATAAACACATTTTATTTTGTCTAGATTCGGATATATAAATCACACTATGTATACAAACAATTTTACACTCCTTAGAGAACCAATACACAACAACATGTCCACAATAAAAGTGTTGTTTAAATTATTGGTAGTGTTATCTAAAATTCTAAACACTCAATTATCAAAAGAGAATGGGCGTTTTAGACCCACAGCTGTGTCAAGTTTTGTCATATATCATTTGAAAGGTCAAGCTTTATTTTATTGTAAGGTAACAACAGTTAGACATGTGCAGGAAGAGAATTGTAACTCTTTTTATTTTAGAAGGATATTATCAATTAAACTTGCCTAAAAAATCATTTAAACAGAAATTCATCTAGAGGGAACGCAGGTAAACTGTGGATTTTTTTTCGATAAAAGTTAATTGTACATGCTAACCAACAATCTGACTGTTATTAAACAGCCAGACAATATGACCATTCAAATTACATAATATGGCATAACTTGATACAGCACTGGGTACGGAGTTCATACAAAAGTGTTCATTGTCCTTTTCTAAACAAATACTTACACATTTTTGTACATCATCTTGCTTTCTAAGAAATAATTGACAATATTTTCTCAGTTATAGATCACGGATGGGTGAACATAGCAATCGTCAGGAAGACTTTAGTTGCTTATTTGATTTTTACACATTTTACACTTACACTGTACACACCTATAATGCTGACTGTGCACAATATAAATTGTTATACACATATTTGATACAAGAGATAAAGTCAAAACTGATATAGTACAATTTACATTTTTCATCCCTGTGTTATTTTCTTTTAAAACAGAACAAAGCACCTCTGAAAGGCGGAGAAGAGATCAAGCACCTCCAGACATAAAGGGAAGTGCTGCATTGTCGACTGGAAACATAAACTACTCGCTAAAAGAATTGATCGCCACAAACAAGAGCGTTAGAAAACAGTGGTCTAAACATCTTGATGATGCTATAACTAAATTACCATTACTGAGAAAGGAAAACGATGATTTGAAAAACAAACTGGCAATCTACGACGAAACTGGCCAAATCAATATATTATCTAATCTAAGTAGTAGATCCAAAGAAGAAACTAATCCTGTTGATAATTTTAAATCAAATAAACAGGTTACTCCTAAACCAGCGCTGAAGAATAATAAAGGAAAACTACCACCACGTCTTTCAAAGATAGAAGAAGCATTTGCTTTTAATAATACTACTAAACAAAAGTCTCCTTTTACTCCAAACGCAAAACAAGATTTTACAAGTAATTTAAAAGAAACTATCAACAACTGGATGAAAAATATACAAGTAGAAATAGAACCGAACGAAAAGAATAGAATTTTAGAAGAACTCACAAAAGACATAATTGATATGCAGAAATATTTCCAAACTTTTGGAGAGAAACCTACTCAAAGTGAATACTTGGAATATTTAAAGTTGCAAGTGCACAGAAGATTGAATGAATTGGTGCCGATTGAAGAATTGAAGCAAATAATAGAAAATACGACAGAATTAGTGGCATCGATTGAGAATGTTGAAATACCATCATTAGTTGTATCGCCATTACCCACAAAAACTAAAAATGATGAACGCCCGCCATTACCCACAAAAACTAAAAATGATGAACGCCCGCCATTACCCACAAAAACTAAAAATGATGAACGCTCGCCATTACCCACAAAAACTAAAAATGATGAACGCCCGCCACCACCCACAAATCCTAAAAATGACCAACAAAAACTCAATTCAGTAAACTTTAAAAAACCATCTAGTCCAACACAACGTAAATTAGGACCTGCAGATATCTTAGGTATTCATAGTAAAGCGACGAATACTTCAACAGCTGATGGAGTTCTTCACACTGTAGATAATGATGATGGAGTGGAAGATGACTCAGATATAGAATTTAGTCCTGGTCAAGCTTCTACCCCAGCAAAACCCATTGATTACCTCGATAAAGCCACAGATTGTGTTACAACTTGGCTAGAAAGTATGCCTATAGATATGGAGCCAGAAATGAGAATGGATGTCATCAATGACCTTGTCACTGACATAGTCGATCGGCAAAAATACTTACAAGTGCATCCTGAGAAAAAGTTTTCAGAGGAAGACGAAATAGAAAATTTAAGATTTCAAGTGTTTAAGAGGCTAGAAAAAATTTTTGAACCTGGTTCAAGTTCCACTCCAAATCTTGTGAAAATTGAAGAGTTGTACAGAATGATCAACGGTATATTAAGTACAACCGAATTTCCTTACGGCGTCTAAACCGGAGTAGTAAATGAGGACGGTGTTAAGACTAATAAATCTGCCTTAATATTTGAAATTTCAGAGGAGTGAAATCATACGTTTTCGCTTACGTAGATGCGTCATTAGTCTACACTCAATCTCATTTATTGTGATACAGAAACAGAAAAAAGTGTGATTTCACTCTAAAAATTTTATAACGCCATGGTCGTTAGAAATGATCATCTATATATATAAAAGGAGTAACTGACTGACTGACATATCAACGTACAGCCGAAACTACTGGGACTAGGAACATGAAATTCTGCACAAGGCTTCCTTTTGATGCCGTAGGCGAGCACTAAGAAAGGATTTTTCAAAATTGACCCCCTAAGGGGATGAAACGGGGGTCCAAAGTTTGTATAGAAAAATCTATTTTCACGCGGGCCAAACCGCTGGCGAAGCTAGTATTCAATATAGTTAAACAGTAAAATTCAAAATTCATTTATTTGTGTGATTTTTGGTACATTTTACATGAGATCTTAATAATAAATTAGTTAGTTCCTCAAAAATCTACCTTAAAGGTGTACACTCTTTCTCGTAGTTTATTATAAATAAGAATTAATTAACACATTAAAATAATTATAACAAAACACAACATAACTCAATGAATAGAAATTAGAATAACAATGCAATATCAAAATTAAATAAATATCAATGTCAATAAACTTACTATAGTAAAAATAATAATACAATGCCATAATTAAATAAATATCAATGTCAAGTAACTTACTATACTAAAAATAATAATACAATGTCAAAATTAAATAAAATCAATATCAAATAGCTTAAAATTTATCATTAAGGAATTCGTCAATATTATAATAACATTTCTCCAATAATAGATTTCTTAATTTACTCTTAAATTGATTAATATTTAAGTCCTTAATTTTATTTGGTAATTTATTAAATATTTTTGGGGCCATACAAAGTATGCTTTTGTGCATCAAGGCGGTCTTTGATGGTCGAATGCAAAGTTCATATCTATATTCTTGTCTGATTATTTTGTAGCGATGTTCAGATGATTTTCTAAATAAATAAATAGGTAATAGTATAGTAGTAAATTCAGGCAAAGGATCTCATCAAATATCTTCATATGAAGAAGACTAGTATGTATAAAAAAAAACAGTTCTTCATATTCTCAGATCGACTGATTAAACTTTTAAATTTTAACTGACCAGTAAGAAAATACCAGCCCATTTTCCATGGCATCGTCAAAGCATATCCGATATGAGAAAAGGATGGTACTATTCGTCCTGCAAAGCTTCATATCTCTCTCACACCAGAAGTTTCCCTGGACCTCTCTGACCACGATGACCCAATCTGTAAAATACTGTTGATCGCATGACATATAAACGGTAGGAACAGGTGGAACGAAATTTCTTTTGCTTTCAACTTAGGACTAAATAGCAAAAATACGTCAAAAATAAAAATTTATGACCACCAATGCGGTTAAACGATCGGAAATATCATGTGTAGTGACTTCTCTGGAACTGTCGATCTCCTATCTCCGGAGGGGAGTGATGGAGCGATATGTAAGGAGCCACACAGGAACTAAAATGCAAAATCGTGCATCGCGTTTCAAAGTTCTCTGCGCGATTAAAACATACCCGCCCGAAATCAATTATCGGGTAGTTACCCGCACCAGATATAACATTCATCTGGTCAGAGGATCCTCCCTTTTCAACGGAGGTATGTGGGACATACACTCTGTTCCGCACACTTCCTTCCAAAAAAAATTACACAGGATACTTGTTAAATTTTCAATTATCGATCAAATACGAAAAAGTCTCTTCTTTATACTTTTTACGGTTCGTATCATTCACGAATTATAAACTTACGATACGGAACTTCGTACTAATATTTATTGATAAATCTTTATAAAGAATCCAATACATGAAAAAAAAAACTATACTCGTAAAAATTGACCAAAAATATTAACGTGTTAAGATAAAAATGTGTTATTTAAATCCAATTTACAAAACTCAAGACTAAAGTTATAATCATTTTAATTATAACTAAACGAAAGCTTTTATATACAGTGACTCTAACAGCGATAATAATCGTCGAAAATTCAGTAATAAATGCATGGCAATGACATGCGTTACTGATATGTTACGTGGTCAATAAATAAGTGACCGGATTTGCAGAACCTGTTAAACTATTTTCATATGTATTTTGGTCCATATTTCAAAGATTGATGGGATATTCGGCTTCGCGTTTTTAAATAAAAAATATACGTGTACCTATATTAAATAATAATTAAGAGTAATTAGCACAAAATTCTAAAAAACAGTTTTATCCAATTTTGTACTTATAAGATTTAACTATATATGTAAAAATTTAAAACATACTGATACACTACTATAAATATTCTTAATAACATAAACACAGAAGTACTTCGCGAACCGGTAATAATTAAAAAAAAGGATATATAATTAAATTATACGAGATGGGAACACCATCGGGGCCATAATATTTATAAAGAAAGGATGACAATAGGCGCACTAATAAATTGATCGCAAATCTGTCGTAAAATTTAGCGTCGAAAATAAATTAGAAATTGTAACTTCTCTATTTTTAGGAGATGGACAGAAGAAAAGACTGACAGCGAAACAAGCCCAAGAGTTCCAAACTGCCCTAAACTTAGAGATATCAGCTATTTTAAATGATTATCAGATATGCTGCGACAAAAGAGAGTTGCTACCAAGCCTAGCCAATGAATTAATCAAACTCAGAAATAGCGGCACTGACCAAGATGAGATCGTAGAAAATTTGATTGATACTATCAATCGACTCACTTACCTAAGAGGAGATCCAGCTGAAGAATTAGCTTACAAGCTTCTTTATAGAACCAAGAAATTGATTGCCACAATAAGAGGTGATGTTAGCGTAAAGAGAAGAGACTTTAAAGATGCTGTAATGAATGATATCGGAGACGTTTTTCAAGGCTCTCCAATGTCGGAAGCAAAACGAAGGATGATGGAAAATCAGCTAGCCGAAGGATATGCAAAAGATTTAGGGATTCCTCTCGAAGATAGTTACGTTACAATGAGTGGTCCAGGTAAATAAAAACAAAAAAGTAGAATAATTGAATATTTTTATAGAGTTAAATTTATCTATCCGTTGATTCATTTTTTCATATAGTGCTAACTAGTTACTTAGTTTAGGACTGGCGTTTAGTCAGAGATTTTGGTGTTCAACATACATATAGGGTGACTGGTAATTAGTGTACGATACTTAAACACGTGATTGTGCTCATGATAACCAACAACTTTTACTATGGGAACAAACCTGTAATCGCGAAAAAAAATCAGCTGTTCAGTACATTTATGTTTGCCTAATGACAGCACATCAGCAACAGCTAACAGCTGATATTTTTTTCGCGATTTCGGCTTTGCTCCCATTATAAAAATTGTTTGTTATCATGAGCACAATCACGTGTTTAAGTATCGTACACTAATTGCCAGTCACCCTATATATGCACATACTTAGGGAAAGGCTAAAAAGAATAATTTAAAAAAAAATTGCTGATGTTGAAACTGAGTAATGATACGTAATATCAGGCACCAAATTTTAAATTTTGTACTTCTTTCGCTCTGTTTTTTAACGCAAAAAGAATGTTAACAAAGTTTATAAAATAAAAGTAATGTGTTATTACTTTTCTGCAGGTTCAGAATCTAAAAAAGACCGTTATGGAATGAGTTTTAATGGGCTGTCAAACTTTATAGATAGTTGGTTAAGTAGCATGCCTGATGATGATACAAAGGACGAAGACGAAATCATGGACATGAAAAAACAAAGAATGTATTGTTTAATGCACAAAATAGGAGAAATGAATGTAGACCCTGAAATATTTAATGATGAGTCTCTTTATGAAGCCGTATTGAGAGACGAACTGCAGCATTTATTTGGTGATGTTTCGGCCAATGATGAAGAATTTAAAGCGTTGAAAGAAGATCTCATTGAAAAAGCGTTAGAAGCTCAACGTAGAGCTCATGACGAGCTAGCAGGTCAAAATTACAAAAATAATTTACGTGATACTATGTCAAAACTTTTACCGGATCAACGGAACTTATCAAAGGAAGATCAAGCAACTATAGAAACATTGAAAGATCAACTAGCCGATGCTTATATTGACTTACACTATTCCGGAAACGATGAAAGTCAAAGGGACAAATTAAAGAGAAAAATTTCAAATGAGATAAATACATTCTGCAGAGATTACTTGAACAGGAATCCATGTTCCCCTCTCAATAATCAAAAACTAAACCACGATCTCTACGCTGCTTTGAGTAAAGTTCCGTTACCTGCAGGAGATTCTATAAAATACGAGGTAGAACAAGCAAGAATAAGGGAAGAAATAAACGACTGGGTAAAAGAATTACCATTGCAACCCCAAAACCCGACAGAGTTATTAGCTCGGAACAAACTGATTTATGTACTGTCAAAAAAATTGTTTGATATTGAGGTAGACGAACAGGAGGAGGATACAGACAATGATTTAATGAGAAAAAAGATAGTAACATTCCTAAATAAACTGCCTTTGGAGTCTGATGAAGATAATGAAACAATTGCTGATACATTAATAGATAAATTGAAGGCCTCAGAAGAATCAAGGAAGTACAATGCATCCGCAAATGTGACTATAGATGCTTTCGGAAAGGTCAGTGCTGCGGACAGCGAGAGAGGCATGAAAGCTCCGATATGTCCAGGCTATAAACCGTTATTCGACAAGCGAAAACCTTGTGGGTTATCTAAGGTGTGTAAGCGACAAATTCCCCCGTGTACTTTAAGTCCAGAAGACCGGGATCATTTAGATAGAATTAAACGAAGAACCTGTTTGTCTCCAAGCTGTGTGACTTCATTAATGAGGAATAAGTGCCCCTTAGGCTTAGGACCTCCACCCATCGATGTGGGAAGCCAAAGCGTGCCAAAACCATTCGGTATAGAAGAACCACAGCAAAATCATATTTGTCCATTTGCCTATGATAAGACAAATAGATCATGTCCAAGAGGATCTGCGAATTTACCACACCAGCCCTGCCCTCGAGGAAAGACAGAAACATGCGAGATGGAAAAAACCCACCCTGGCTCACTTTGTCCAGCAGCCTTTGAAAAGAGTCCTAGAACGTGTCCTGGACCGTCGAGACCAACACTCCAATCTTGCCAGATGAGGAGGCATACGGTTTCTGGCAGCAACGCATCAGACTGTACTGAGGAGATTCAGCCTCAAGTAAGGCCTCAGATACATTAGGGCACGAAATGTCTCCCAACATGACGTGCAACACTGTTAAATTATCTAACAGCATGTCCAGCGTCTCGTGAATACATTGCAAAATGTTGGGGTACAAGTTGCGGGACACTGGGCACGGCTGCAGCGTCACGTAGATTGAGCGTTGCGCGTCATGTTGGACATTTTATCGCGTAATGTATCTGAGGCTTTAGATATTTTAGCTAGTGTGAAATCATAGGTGGTAAAAATTAGGGTGTTGATTTCATTAGACAAGACAGATTTAATAATTCCGTTAACAAAATTGATGTTACTGGCAATACCGTACATAGACATTAAACTAATTTTTTCTGTGAATGTTTCAGATACTCGTAAAACAATACTACTGGGATCCCCTTAATAAAAATAGCATCGATTCATCAGAAATGCAACAGAGTGGGAAGAGTAGTCGTCGTCAATCTGACTCAATACCTTGTGCATCTCCTAGGCCTGCACCTTGTATATCTCCAAGGCCGGCAACATGCAGGCCTGCCCCCTGTTCTGCACCTAGGCCAGCCTCCTGCACTTCATCTAGGCCACCACCCTGCAGGCCACCGTCCTGCTATTCTTCTAGACCGCCGCCGTGCCAACAATCAATGCCCTGTGAAACTCGAACCTCCTGCCCACAGCCCACCCCAGGGCCATGTCGGCGTCCCAGTTCAGGCAAAGTAAAACAACAAAACACTTGTCCTCCGCCAAAATCAACACGCCAAAACTCATCTGAACGCTATTCTTATTTTGATCCACTAAATTCATTCCAAAAATCTTCGCATACGGATATACAGAGCTCCCGATCTCCATGCACACCGAGTCCTTGCATGAGCCCGTTCGGAATCAGCCAGTGCACACCACCAAGCTCTCCAGGTTTCTTAAAAAGATTCAACGAATGTCGAATGCCGAAGAGAGATGAACTTCAAGACCAAGTACCCAGCAACAGCAGTAGACCTTCTCAAAAGGAGCGAGTGATAGAGTTGGGGTCTTTAGACGATGTTGGTAGTACGAGACCAAAGAAACGACACAGTGATCAATCTGATTGGCCAAAGTTTCACGAAGACGATAACTTTTGGGCTGCGCCGATGCGACGTGTGATCTTAGACGAAGGGATCGATGAGTCTTTGGTAATGGAGAGAGAGCGACGAGAGGAGAGAGTAAGTTGCAGGTGTAAAGAGAGGCTGGTCCCGAAGTGCGGCAGATCTCAGCCAGCAACTGTTCCAAACCAGCCATGTTCGCAAAGTAGTGAAGACGGACAAAATTTAAAAAGATGTTCAAAATGTTGCGGCATCCACTGTCCTTACCCTAGCTTTTTGTATTTTAGACAATAATTATGTGGAAGTGTTGTGTTGTCATATATATTTTTTGTTGTGTGCAACAACACAATTAAAGACTAAGATCGGATTTTTGGAGTTTTTCTTGTCTGTACGTCGAAAACAAACCTTGTTCATCAACTGGAATAACTGCAGTTTTGCATGTTTTACTTTTATTAGAACCTATAGGTTCAAGATAAGTACATTATGAGACAAACTGCCAACATGACTCGCGACGCTCAATCTACTCTCAACATTTTAAGGTGTTTTTAATATCACAAGTATTTATTGTAAGGCTGTTCGCGCCTACCAACACACGCGCGCCTCCGTCTTCAGTGAGCGTTCTATTAATGCCCTTCGCATTTTTGTGCGCCTGTACTCACGATACTGAAACGCCTCGCGCTGAACCTCTAGCGCTGACAAGCTACGCGCTGAGCTGTCAAGCGCCGATGGTTAGCGTGACTCTCAAACCAGCCTATCACCTACATGGAATACCTACCTATGCATGCGGGACGCGGGGCGTGATCCCGGACAGCAGCCCCGCGCGTTTGACGTCCATTGGTAGGTACGCAACAACCACAACGCACAGCAGTCTGTAGAAAACTAGATCGTAGGCAAGTGTCTCACGCTGCGTGAAAAATTTTCTTCTGCATGCGGGACAATCCCGCATGGGTGATGAAATCTTCACGATATAAACCCAAACACCCTTTACAACGCAATCGCGTGACGTGGGACATGTTGTTGGACATTTTGTCAGCAGTGTTGCACGTCCATTTTATGTCCCGAGCCACGTGAATGTGTTACAACACTGTTGGGCGGCAATTGACTAGGGGACACTAGGGGTATATGGGTGACAGTTTCAACTTTGTCTTCAACTTTTCCATTAGGCCCTTGGTTCTGTTCGTATTTATTGTTCATAGTACTCAGACCAAAAAAAAAAAAAGTTTTTTGTTTTTTTGTTGGTCTGAGACATAGTACCGAAAAATAATAAATCAACAACAATATTCATCAAAATAAATAATTTATTGACAACTATAACAAAAACATCAAAAACAGTACACACACGGTCACATAATTTAAAAATTATATCTATGAGGCCTAAACATATTAGACTGGTCTTCGTAATTCAATGACCTCATTCTACGGTAGGCCTCCAAACATCTACATTTTACACGGAAGCCTCCATCTAGCATATCTTCTTCTGAAGAAACTGGAGCACCACCTGTGCCGGTTGCAGCTTGAGCAGTTGTTCCTTGGCTAGGCGCAGGTCCACGACCACCAACGTTTCCTGAACCTTCGCTATAAGTCTGTCCTTGAGAACGACTTGGTGGGACAAATAGCTGACCCTGAGGCGCACTAAACCGAACAGACCCTTGTGTGAGAGGCACATTTTGCTCGACACGTAGGTCTTGCGGTCCCATCTGGCCCGCACGTCCAACTTGCCGAAGACTCTGATTGATATTCTGTATTCTTTGGCTTCCTATTTGGCTAGTCAATGGAGTACCACTTCCGTTTCTGGGTGAGGTATGCACTGTGTTCTGCCTTGGCCTCTCAACTTGGGATAAATTCTGTCTAGTTGGACTTTGCTGCTTCGGTCCGATTTCATAACCTCCGTTGACTCCGTTCCGTTGAGAAACATACCCCTGACTGGCCCTACCCGGGCTCATTCTAGTTCCATAGGGAGCTTGCCTCGATAAATTCGGCTCCATACTATGGATTAATGCTTTGCGAGGCGAACCGGGAACACCAGTACCTTGAACTGAATAGGGAGCACCGCCATATGACGTACGAACTTGACCCATAGTCTGCATCGGATGACCTGGTTGTATGAAATATCCTTGATTTCCAAGCGATCTTTGGCGAGCAGAACTTGAACCAGTACTAGAAGGACCATCCATCAACGGGCCTAAAAAGTCCGCGTTATCAACATGTGCGAGAGTAGAACTTAACGGTTTAGCTTTGTCGAACTCTTCAAAACCACCTGGATCTTGTACATGTAACCATCTATTTTTAAGTCTGTAATGTAGTTCATCCACCATAAAGTTGATATTTAAATCTTCGTCTGGCTGCAATTTTCCTTTTTTCTCTAAGAACTGACTCATTTCATGCTTCATCTTCTCTTCTTTTGACGGATCGTTATCCCTTAAATGTTTATGCATGTCATGTAACTTCTTTGCCAGTAAATCGATCATTCTTTTTCTCACTACCCCATCCATTTCGTCTTCTAAAGGTGTAGTTGGCAATTCCTTATACCATTTCTCAATCTCATCTGTAAGATGAATTTCTTCCACTTCATCTTGTAAAATATCATCTTTAGGTATCGGTACTTTTTCCAAAGTTTTCATAGTAATACGTGCCAGTTTAGACTTATCGAAAAACCTGAATCCTACGTTATGTTCTTTCGCCATATGATTTACTAATTTATCAATTTCCTTCATCAATCTATTCTTGTAGATATTAGCTTTGACAGGATCTTTTTCTTTATAATTCGTTTCAAGAATATACGCATCTGCCACTGAAGACAGAAACCCTTGTTGCAGAACAAAACAATACTGTAATTCATTATCTATCGCAAACTGACGATTGAATTTGTCTTTAACTGTTTGCCTAAAACATGGTTTGTCTGAAAGCTTGTGCAAATCTTCCAGCATATTTATTGAGTGTTCTAAAACTTTAATTTTCCAAGAATATCTGATTTTCTTCAATTGTTCCGTTTGCGGCAGAACATCGAGGAGCTCATCCACTGTCTCTTCAAGTACAAACTCGAAATATCTATAGTCATTTTCTATTTTCGGATCAGATTTCAAATTGAAAAATGTTTTAAGAATGGCATTATAAATAGCCTGTCTTGCTTGCTGAGCTAACATGGCGTTATCGGGTGTCGACTCGTCTATCGGTATCGCATTACATAGATCTTTGAAAATTTTTACGTATTTCTCGTACATAGCATCTTTGGTACCGTCTTCCGGCGGTGGAGGCGCTGGTGGTGGCGTTTGAGAACAACAAGGTTTTTTATGATTGGTTGGATCATTTGAGCTGCCCATACGATTGGAAGCTGCTTGCTGGGAAGATGGAGAACCTTTGTAAGTAACAGGTTGACTATTATTTCGTTGCCCCACAAAGGTATTCCTCTGGCTTCGTTGCTGTGGACTGGATGGACGTGACTTTACTTTATCTTGAGGTTTGACTAACATTGGTACTGGTATTCTATTAATCATTTGCATTAATTCTTCAGCATGGCCGATTGTTTCATAATTCTCTTCGCCAACCAATTTGTTGATCCACTTAAATATCTGATACTTTAAATGTTCTAATTCATCTTGTTCTGTGCCTCTATTGTTAGGATTTAGTTCTAAATACTTGTGTCTATCCACAATGTCTCCTGCTAGATCATTGATGACTACTTCTTTGAAACCTTCCTGATGGCTTTCTGGCAAGTTCAAGCGATCGAACCACTCGCCTATTTGATGTATTAATTGTTTCGTGTATGCCTCTAAATTCTCATTAATATCACTTGTTTTGATGCTCTGAATACTGTAGTCAGCAGTTGTATTTCCTACTTTATTTTCTAATGATACACCGTACACTGTCACATTATTTAACATGGTGTTCTTTTCGGTTCGGAACAAACTTATGTTTTGCAAAGTTTTTGAGAGTTCTGCTGCCATTCGGAAAATATGACTCTCAGTACTCAATTCATAAATTAAAGGAAATCTTCTCAAAAATTTTGATATTTCTCTATGTAATCTCGCATCATTTTGTTGTGTCCAGTTGTGTTGTTGGTTAAGAAAAAGCCTACCTACTACTGAACTCATGTCGTCAATGAAAGTACGCAGTTCCCTGAGACAGTGTGTGGGTTTTAGTGGCAAAGTCCTGACCCATTGTTTGATTGCATCATTAATCATTTCAATGCTTTTAGTAGGTGCTTGATGACAAACATCAGCACTAGGTTCTAATTTCAAACTTTTTATGAGCTTCGACGCTTCTTCATTCAAATATTTAAAATCGTATTTTTTGGCATGACTCATTGGCAGAGTTCTGGCGAACATTAATATCTCCTTTTTTATAACTGCATTATCTGAACCTGAAGATATTAACCGTTTCACGGTTTTAATAAAATCGGTTTTCTGTTTATTTAACTGAGTGATATCTGTCACATATAAGGGTAGACCTTTCAACCAGCCTTCAATCGTTTTAACCAAAGATATATTTTCTTTTTCATATTGCTTGCACAAATTTTTGTACAGATCAAATTTTTCTAAATGTAGTTTTAGATGAAAAGCCGTATTTTGAACGTTTTCATCTTTTTGTTTCGGATCTAGCATCCTGATATGTTTAGTAATTTCTTCATCAAGATCTTCGTACCAATTCAATTGGTCTAGTTTATGTGCCAGTTCTTTTATTATTTTTTCTTGTTGTAGTTTTTCTTCTGGAGCTTTATCTTTGAACAATGGAATTTTCTTGAGCCACCCACGCATCACTTTTTCGAGTTGATTAACCGCAGGTTCGTTATTTATTAACTTTTTCTGATTTTGTAATGAATCATTCACCTTATATCTTTGTATGTCTTTTACAAGTTCTGCAGCGTATTTATCTCTATCATTTTGATTATCAATTTTGACGTGTAGCGGTAGTTTTTTCAGCCAATGAGATAGTTCTTCTTGTAATTTCTTTTCTACCAATTCAGTAGGTAGATGTTTTATTTTGGTTTTTATTTTTAGTATCTTGACGGCTAGAGAATGTACAATTTCATTTTTATTACTAGCAAAAATATCTTGCTTTTTGGGTGTTATAGGAACCGTGTCAATCCATTCATCAACTATATCTTCGTATGCCCTAATAATATTTTTTTCATTTTTAAAATCATTCGCCTTGTTATCTTTTGTATACGGTACACTAGTGATACTATTTTTCAATTGTTGCAAATCATGTTTACTAATCTTTTCCTTAAATACCTTTTCTGCCCATTTGCCTACTTTTTCGTCAATTATTCCATCTTCTTTCTCGACACCCTTTTCAATATCTTCAGCTAATGCTTTGGTTAATAGTTTGTTTAGAGTCGCATCTCGTGACATATGAAGGTCAGTAGGTAAATTGCAGTACCAGTCATAGATTTGGTCAGCAAGTTTGTCAATGTAAGGTTTAGTATTGTTAGTGCTTATTTTTTCAGTATTTAATGGTAACATAGATTGAACTAAGCTATTACTCTGTAAAGAAGGTTTCGGAATGTTTTTTATTTCCTTCATCAGCTCTTCAGCATGTTCTACGACTGCCGTAGTTTCTTCGCCAACCAATTTATTTGTCCATTTAAAAATCTGAAACTTTAATTGTTCCAATTCTTCAGCGTCTGTCCCTGTGAGGCTTGGATTTAGCAACAAATACTTATACCTGTCTACTATATCGCTAGCCAAATCTTTAGCAACCAATTCTATAAAATTCTTGTCTTTAACAGAAATATTTAACTTAGTTATCCATTTATTAATTTCTTCCACGAGCCGTTGTCTGTACCTTTCAAAACTTGTCGGAGCATTGAAATCCACCAGACCGGTAGCATTTTGGAAAGCTGAATACACGTCTGGTCGCCCTCGATCTGGATTACCTTTTAATTGGAAAAAGTTTTCACGAAAGAAAAACTCTTTATAATCTTTTAAAAGCAAGTTAGTAAAGTACTTTGCTTTATACTCTGGTAGTTTGGCTGCTTCTTTTAAAAGTTTAGTAATATTGTCTGCAACATTACTATCGATGTCAGCAATATCTGTGAGATCTAGTAAAATACCAATCAATTCTGTTTCCAGATATTCCATTTTTTTCGTACTTATAGAAATGCGACATTTCTCTAAGAAAAATGTTATTTCATCTTTGATAAATTCTTTTATCTCTTTTGTTGTAGGCTGGATATATGTGCTAGAAAATTTATTTTCAATTAAAACTAATTTATCGACCAGACTTTCTGTAACCTTGCTTAGATAAAAGTCTTTGTTGTGGCTACTAAGGGCTAATGGCAATTCATAAACTAATTCTGAAATATTTGATTGTAATACTATTTTATATTCTGAATCAGATCGCGGCCTATCCAACACAAGAGGTTCTAATTTATCAGCCACATATTTAAACACATCGTCTTTTTTTACATTCCTGCCTAAGAAATCTTTTTTCTTGATATTTAAAGTTTTCGTCCAATTCAGCACAGTTTTTCTGAAATTGTCTACCTTGAATCTACTGCAATATTTTGGCAGTTCCATCCTGTATATGCTAAGGTTTGTTTCTTTTGGATACATGTACATCTTCTTCAGTTTTCGTATGATATCATTGGGCAACTGTTTTCTGAATTCCTGAATGTCATCATCGACTTCAGTATGTTTCTCAGGTGCTTTGTTTAAGTACTTTTCTATTTTAATCCGTAGTTTTTCTTCACCTCCAGGTTTTTTTAGCTTCTCAGCTAACTTTTTCATCTTCTCTCCCCACAGTTTGACTTTGACTTTATCGCTGTGGATTTCAAACCATTCTGTTACTTCCTGCTGAAGATCTCCGCAGCCAAGATTTGATCTTTTAATGAATTCTTGTGTCTTCGTCGTCTTTATTAATTCATCTTGAGATTTGCTCCTAACTTCACAGTACATGCATTTAGTTGTGGTTATATCAATAGAACTAGCAGCTGTTTGTACAGATTTGTAATTGAACACTTCTCTTTCATCAACATCTGAGGGCTTCATTTTGGCGATTTTAGGTTCTTCGGGCGATTCTTTTTCCCTGTCCTGCAATTAAATGATCTACTTTCATTGTTTGTAGTTTGTCAAAGGCTGGTTCATCATTTTCAGGTATTAAGTAGTACTTACAATTCCAAGTTTATAATGTGTGGGCTGAGTTTCTGTAACACAAGCACAAAAGTTAGTATCAAGTGCTGCTTACCGTGGTGAGGAAACGTTTCCATAGAAAAAAAAACTAAAATACAATAAATTGAAAAATAGTAGTGAATTTAAAAAAATATAATTATTTATTTTTGACAAATATTAATCGTACATTTCGTTTTTTTCAAATACTCTTTATGTAATGCAGGAGAAAAGTACAGTACTAAGGCATGGATAAGGCACTTCGAGTATTAGAAAGAGGCAGTTACAAAACTCTCTATAATATCCAACTTTTTCTAATATTCGTTGTGCTAATTGTGTACGTTTATCGTAATCGTATGATTATTGAATATCGTAGCAAAAATAAAACATGAAAAATCACAGAACATATAAAATTAAATATCAATATTGGCACGGATAACTTCCCATTGACGTACAAGGATGGTACTCCACTTGGTCATCATTGGGATCCATTTTAATCAGCGGTCGGAACTTCCTCCCGCGCCTCTGACACTTACATCTTTCTTTCTCTCTCTCTCTATTCGGAGATGAGCAACCTTTTGGTCGACTCAAAAACGAAGGGGGTACGCATACTGCTTGTAAGTTTTGGCCATCTGTGCCACGAGGCTGTTGTAAGTCATTGTTCTGTTCAATCATTTGCTGTATACCTCTATTGTCTGTAGACATAACTCCTCGTTGAATGGATTCAGTTCCTACTGCTTGAACTCCAGAAATTGGACCGCTTTGGGCGTTTGGAGCAGCACTTGTTGGAACTCTTACAGAACGTGAACTAGGACCAGGAACTTGACTTACACCAAGAATTCCCATGCCACCGCTAGCCATTTTCTGTAAATTAAACGGCCTCGGTGCTTGTTTTGGCACTTGATTAGCGGCTGATATAGGGTTAGGATTTTGTAAGGACTGGTTCAATGTGGGCAAATATACACTTGCCTGAGCTTGACCGCTCACTTTGTGCTGAGCATCCAAATAACCTTGCCCACTACCTTGACCTGATTTTTTTAGACTACTTGGGACATGAGGAAACACTTGGCAGCCGGGTTCTTGATTAACCTTCTGAGTACCACTGGGTTCCTGACCAAAATAAGGACCAAAACCTGGGCCGACACTCGGAGAAGTAGGCAGCGATCCTTGATAAGGAAGTCGACCAGGATCGACCGCAGGTTGTCTAGATCCAAAGTTTTGACCTTGATTATTAGGAACTGAACAGCTCTGTGCACCTTCAACATTTGGAAAATTTTGAATATTGGATCGTTGAAGGCCTTGGCTTTGACGAGGTGCATGTGACCCTTGAGGCTGCATTTGGCTTGCAGGTACTGAGCTAGTATTTTGAATATTTTGTGCAGCTGAACCGAAAACATGGCCGAAACTTTGGTTGTACCGATCTGGACTACCACGACGATCAGAGAATCTTTGGGGTAGTGGACTGGTTTGACCACTTTGAACATTGCTACAGGGCATACCTTGGGCATTAGGAGAACTTTTTACAAAAGTTTCTCTAGGTCCTGGGCTATGAGGAGTTGATTGTGGACATGGTCCTGATCCTGAGGAACCTTGAGTTCTGTTACAAAGCGAATTATGACAACATGATGGTCCCGAACTTTTTACAAATGCTTCTCTAGGTCCTGGGCTATGAGGAGTTGATTGTGGATATGGTCCTGATCCTGAGGAACCTTGAGTTCTGTTACAAAGCGAATTATGACAACATGGTGGTCCCGAACTTTTTACAAATGCTTCTCTAGGTCCTGGGCTATGAGGAGCTGATTTTGAACATGGTCCTGATCTTGAGGAACCTCGAAGTCTGTTACAAAGTGGATTAGGACAACATGGCGGTCCTGTACAAAATTCACCACCTTGAAAATTCGACGGTAATTGGTTTTGACCGGTGGAAGGTAGCTGGCCCTGGTTAAATGAGGTAAAATTACCTTGAACATTATCAGAAAATGGCACTTCGCTATTAGGAACAAAACTTGCTTGAGCATTAGGAGGAAACTGGTCATTTATTTGTTGAGCATTGGGATAGCTCCTCTGTGTAGCCATTTGATCTGATGCGTTTGGACCATACATATGTGATCTTTGGGGTGAAACCGACCCACTACGCATTTGTGATGGTAGTTGGGTTCTTTCCAGAGAAAGCCATTGAGACTCTTCTTTGGGTACTGGCGCTTGGTTACTCACCCAATCAGTCCTAGGGTCAGGGCCTGCTATGAAATTTACCTCACCAGGGCGGCTTCTTGCGGTAAGCGATTCGTTCGGATTATAAACTTGCGACTGCATACCTTCCGGTCGTCCAGACCTGTTGCCCATATTTGGTGACATTTTCCTATTTGGCATCGATAACCTTTGCCTCTTTTGTGGAACAGGCGCTCTCTCTTTCTCCCAAGCTATATTAGGACCAACGTCTTTCGGAATATCACCGAGGTATCGTCCTGGAGCATTTGGAAAAAACACTTGAGGCGATCGTGGTCTTTGCGACATTTGACCAGATTCGTTTGGGTTATACACTGGCGGTGATCGCATGCCTTGCGGTGCTAGCGATCCATTGTGCATAATCGGTTGCATTTGGGTCCTTTCCAAAGAAAGCCATTCAATTTCATCTTCGGGTACTGGCGTTTGTTCTCTTACCCATCTAGGCCTTCTAGGACCGGGATCTTTCACAATATTTCCTCCAAAGACCATATAGGAACTTCTATCTTCAGGCATTTCGAGCAAACTTGATGCAGCTGGCATATTTCTACCGAACTCCTCATAGTTTTGTGGTTGTTCTTGAAATGACACTCGTCGCATAGAGGATATCGCTAAATTCTTTATTCTGTTCGCCAGTTCATCTACTAAATACTCAACATTTGTACCTTCTTGTATTGGTAACTTTTCTAAGTATTTTGGCAACTCTGTTTTCAATGGTATTCTAAAAGCACTATCACAACAGCTAACGTCTGCTCCAATTTCGTTGATTTTTTTAACTATTGCATCTCTTGTTCTCCTTTTTTCTAAAGGGCCTGCAGTGTCAGATTTTAGTGGAATATCGGAAACCCAATTTTCGACCTCCATTGCGATTAAAATATCATCTGCTTCATCTTTAATAGCAGGAATATTTGGAGTAGGAATTTTGTCAAAAGAATTTATGATTTCATTCGCATACGCCGTGGTGTCCATGTCTACAATATTATGTCTGTTTTTTATTTTATTTAAGAATTCATCCAGTTTCTTCAAGAAGTTTTTTTTATGAACAGTCGCTTTAACACTGTCTTCATCTTTATATCTCGTATAAAGTATATAATATTCTGCCAAGTTCTGTTTTTCTAGTTCATCGTTTTCTTTATCTGCTTCATTCTCAATGGGCTTCCGTTTCGGTAAATTATTTTCAATATTATCTATAAGTTGTTGCTTGAAGGAACCAGGTACGTTAGTTGATTTAATCAAGTCATTCATAGCTAAAGTCTTTTGAAGCAGCTGCGCTTTCAACGCAGGCTTAGCTGCTTCTAACTCTTGAGATTGTGGAATTTCTTTCAACAACCGTTCCATATCTTCCTCAAGAACGTCTTGGCAATAATATTGATGTGCAAAAATGTTAGGATCTAGTTTCATTTTTGTTACACCTTTCCATATTCCGTTATAGACGCCCAATCTTGCGGTTTCTGCTGCTTGTTTTTCAGTTGGCGTTATATCCACTATCGGTATTCTTTTAACCCATTGTTTAAGGTATTCGTCATAGTCTTCGTTTAGTTTTTTGAACGGGACTGAACCTCCGGGACGGCTAGGTGAAGAACTATGGCAGCAACCACTATTTGATTGGTCCATAGTACGAAAAGATCTTCCAGATGTACCAGTCCTGCCTGGGCTTGTATTTTGATTCCGTACCTGGCTAAGGTTGCCGGCTAGAGAAGGCTCGAACCCAGTTGAAAAAGTATTAGAACCCCAAGGATTATTCGGTGAAGCTGGACCAAAACTATATCCACCTCGGTTGTTTGGAGCGCTTTGGCCTTGGTGTGAATGATAAGCATTAGCAGTTTGCGGACCTTGCCCGTAAGATCCAAGACCAGACTGGTCTGTGTGTGGTAAAAATCCGGGGTGTCCTTGAACACCTTGAGGTTTTAAAACATTTTTGTTTGGACAAATGTCTATTTCACAACATGGTTGATTGGATTCATGACCTTGACCAAATGAATTTGGACAATTCTTCTTTCCACAACATTGTCTTGATTGATCGAGTCCCTGAACTGTTTGTGAATAAGGTTTAGGACTATCTTGACGAGGATAGATACCTTCACCTAAATTCCGATGTTGAGGATTAACAAGCATAGGAACAGGTATACTATTGATCATTTGTAACAAGTTCTCGGCGTGACTTATAGTTTCCTGATTATCGTCTCCAACTAATTTGTTTATCCATTTAAATATCTGATACTTTAAAGCTTCTAATTGATCTTGCTCAGTATCTTTACCCGTAAGATTTAATTCTATATATTTATGCCTATCTACTATATCTCCTGCTAAATCATTTACAACTACTTCTCGAAAACCTGAGTCCTGAATTTTAGGTATATCTAAGGTGTCTAACCATTGGTTGATTTGTAGACAGAGTTGATTTGTATAATGGTCTAGGTTTGATTGCATGTCGTCCTCATTTATAGATCCAATACTTAAATCTGTACTGTTGGCTGAATTCATGAATGGCCCTGTGTTGTTGCTAACATTAAGAATTGTATAAAATTGGTTAAATGCACAATTATTTAGCATCTCCTGTAGTATTGTGTTTGAAAGATAATTTGCTTGCTTAGCAGGAACTTTGCCAATGTCTTGCAGTATTATGTTCATTTCATCTATGACTGCGTCATCGTTTCCGCACCAAATACAATCAAGTGAATCCATCATTAAATCCACCAGCTCGTTTTCTAAATCCTCAAACGTGTCACCACGAATTCTTGAATTACATTCGTTAAACAAATCGAATAAATGTCCCCTTATGAAATCTCTCATGTCTTCTTCAGTTAATATCCTCCTTGATCTATTTGCGAACGGTTTTTTCCTTGTCCTTCCACTCTGCTGACTCACTACAACATTCCTCATGCGTTTCAATAACACGTCTACCAATTTTCGTAAATAAGATTTCGTACTGTAACTTTTATGAACCTCAATAGGAATTTCTTCTAAAATGTCCACTATTTCGGTTTTCAAATCGAAATCTTCTTTAGTCCAATTTGTAAAAAGTTCCTTAACTCTGTCTTCAACTGTATGCAGAAGTTCATTCCTATCTACATACCTGCCTCTGTCAGTATTTTTTATGTTTAACTGATTGACCCAGTCTTTTATAACAAAATCGAGTTGACGATACTCTGACAATCTAAAAGGTTTTACTTCGGACCGTAAAACCTGTTTTGAATCATCAAAGCAATGTTTAAGTTTACCTAAGAGATCTTGGTACTCTCCTACATAATCAGAAACAGCTGAACAGAACCTCGAGTCATATTTGTGATTTTTATCAAGTTTTTTTTTCGCCCTATCGCATTTATGGTCATTTGTCTCAATGTTGTCAGTTACAAATAACTTTTTGATTAATTCATCTCGAATCGTATTCTTAGAAACGTTATCAGATATTTCATTGATAAGTTCTAAGAGGCTAATCTTTAATTCATCCTTAGTCAACTTGATCTCTTCTTGTGATTTAGTTTTCCTGCTAACTATAGTTCTGTTCCTACTAGAATGAAAATCTATAGTACTAAAAACTGTCTGAGCAGATTTCCTAGGTTTTAAAGTTGTATCGGAGGGATAGACATTAGTTTGTATAGATTTGATTGAGGTAGTTATGTCCAGGTTTTCAACGAAGTAGAATTCACCTTCCACGTAGTCTTCACCGGTTGTGGGAATGGAGTCCTCAGGGACAGCTACCTGTAACAAAGATTTTGAAGGAAATGCGGCAAGGTAGCCTGCGATACACAACATTTCTTATGATTTTGTAGCTCAGTATCTATATTTTGTAACAGTAATATTGATTAATATACGAGTAATAAATGTGAAAGTCGGTAAACTGGAATGTCTGTAGCGACATCTATGGCGTCACATAATAACTAATCCTGCATCGCGCAATTAAAGTTCTCCGCGCGATTGGAACATATAGAACAGCCCGAAATCATCTATCGGGCAGTTGCCAACCAGACATAACACCCGTCTGGTCGGAGGATCCTCTCTAAGGGAGGATTCCCTTTTCAACGGAGGTTTGCGAGACTTTAGTCTCTGTTCTACTTACCCCCAAATGTCTAATGTTAGGAGGTACTTTTACACACAAATAAGAACCGTGTTCTTTTTGCACCCGTACTATATATCTCTTGGGCACGCCACAAGCGCGGCAGTAAGTCTCGTCTTTGAGGAGAGGCTGGAGTGGCGCCATGGCGTTCTCTCATTTCATCTGACGCGAGTCCTCACCGAACATGGCAAGTTTGGAAAGTTCCTGTTTCGGTTTCAGGCAGAAGCAACACCCGGGCGCATCGCCCGGAGGGCACGACAGAGCATTCGGCAAAACTTAACACGCCTTCTCGCCTCACCCGAGAGTGGGAGAAGTCACTTCAAAAAAAAACTATGCATCTCTGGTGGGGTTAACCCCTCGGTCGCCCCGGGGGTATTATTATTACGTAATTGCGCGTTTTTACGTTAATCACCAAAAAACCCTTTTCTGGAATTTTCTAAGATATAGAAACCAAAACTTTCGGCTAAAAAAAATCGTACAAACGTGTGTACAAAACGACAATTAAGCGTTTTTCAAGGACATTATGTTGTACAGACATAATATGTACAATCGGCGCTCGAGGGGTTTCTGCTTTAGGCATTTTCTACCAGTCAACCTTAGGGTGATGCAAAGATAAAGTGATAGGTGCAATAAAAGAGAGATAAAAGGCGAATGGGTACAAGAAAGAAGATGAGATGATAAAGAAGAGATGTGACTTTTCAGGGAGTAAAAGTGTGATGATCAGTTCATTAAAAGTCTTACAGTTTCTCTGGCTACATCTCCTCGGGGTGCTGTTGCCACTTCTTTTGATAACATTTTGACGGCTGCTGTGGACAGTATAAAAATATGGTACTATGGTTTTAGAAGTTAGTGATAGCGTGACGAGTGTCAGGACAGAATGGAAGAAAAAACGTAACCCGCAGAGAGACGCTATTAAGTATTTCAACCACCCGAGTCACGGGTGCGAACTTTAACAGATTTGTGCGGGCTACCGGGACAACAAAGTGAAGGGACTTGCTTGCTCCCGCCTCGAGAGCGAGCGCATGTGTCCCGCGCCATGTCTCGCCATTTGTCACCGAGTGTAGTGGCGTACGTAACGTGCCCCTTATTATGTCTGTAGTGTTGTGGTAAGAAATTCCGCATCCACCACCTTCTCTTTCTCTTACGTTTCAACACATACATACATACATATTCAGCCTTATAATGTTCCCACTGCTGGGACTCAGGCCTCCTCTCTCTAGGAGAGGGAATGGGCCGTAATCCACCACGCGGGCCCAGTGCGGGTTGGTGGACGTCACATGTCTTCGAATTTTTGGTTCTAGGACATGCCGGTTTCCTCACGATGTTTTCCTTCACCGTTTTGACGTTTCACGTTTTGACGTTTCACGTTTCAACACACTCGATATAATTACTATGTACGCAGCACTAAATAGCCACAACCTCCTCGGGCGACATTTCTATGAGCACTGACTAGTGTGGCCGGCAAAATGTTCCGCGACAATTGTCTCGGGACACTTCACGTACTTGTTGAGGGATATTTTCCGCAACATGTTTCTTCATTTGCCCCCTAATGTATCCCAGGCTTAATTCACGTAACGCGAGCATATTGTTGGATAATTTGACAGCGTTGCGCGTCATGTTGGGGGACATTTTGTCCCCTAATATATCTGAGGCTTGAAGAGGACAAAAGATTGTTGTTATAAGATTTTCTGAAGTACTCATTACCTTGTATCTCCATGTTGACTGAATTTGAGCTCTGAAACCAAGACATAGGCTTCATTTTACAGTAATACTGACTCGGCAAACGTGGTTCTGCCATATAAATTATTAAAGAAAATAAAATGGGCGGTGGGGAAGATGAGGTTAAAATAGTAGATTATGTGACTACTTTGTTTCAAATCTCAAAACATTTTGAGTGATAGTTAAGATTAAGTAAATAATACTTACATTTCTCTAATATATAATTTGTTTTACTAAATTGTCTTTTAATTATCTCACAGATGGTGTAAAAAGTAGAGTATCCAACACGGGGATAAAGCTGTCTTTATCTTGGGCGGCTTGAATTCCTCACTTCACTCAGGTTTCTTTATTAACTCCCTCGCAATGCTCGGGAGTTAATTATATAAATCCCTCACTAACGTTCGGGATTAAAATTAGCAACCCTCGTTTCGTTCGGAATTCAACATGCCGCCCGCTACTTAAAGACACTGCTTTATCCCCTAGTCACATAATCTACTATTATATCCCATTCTCAGACCTACTGAATATAACACGGACCAGTACTTCCAGAGGATTACCTCCTACAAAGAAAAAACAAAGCCTCGAGCACAGGCGCAGGGTAGCCAGCCTATCGGTATTTTACAGGTTGCCATTTTGGACAGTGCGCGCGGGACTTGCATGACTTGATTCCGCCATCTCATTTCTACCATCGGATAACCCGACGTACGGCGAGTATCCACCCTTACGTTGTTGAAACTTCAACGGTCTGGACTAGGCGTTTCGCTTCGTCGTTTATAGTTATACCGCGTACATCGAAGGACTGGAACAATTTGCCTGCTGCGGTCTTCCCGTCCAACTATAATTTAGGTGTCTTCAAGGCTATAGTGAAATAGGCTCTTAATAAACTAGTGCGCCTCACCATTAACGATTGCATCACTGCCTACCAACAGGTGAGATCGCAGTCAAACACTGGTTTATATCAATTAAAAAAAAAACTTTACCTCTTTATAATATTAGTGTAGATAGCTTATACTGTCCCACTGCTGGGCAAAGGCCTCCCTCCATTCCTTCCATCGTTCCCAGCTCTGAGGCACTTCTTGCCAATTCCTAAGAAAAACCACCATCTCCTTCTTGGTCTGCCTCAACCCCGTCGTGCGATTTCGGGGCACCAACTTTGTGTTCTACCGGCCCACCGCTCGATCGGCATGCGGCAGACATGTCCAGCCCAGTCCCACTTAAGCTGGGCAGCCTTCTGAGCCACGTCAATGATCTGCGTTTCGGAGCTCAGTAGGTATCCGTTATTTTAACACTGTGATGTGCAAATTTTTTTTTCTTTTTTTCTGAATGTATCAAACATTTCACTTACATTTTGATAGTCGCATGACAACGGGTGGTAGTCATGGGTCTCTACGATTGTTGAAGGACAAACCGGATGGTTGTACGGCTGTCAAAAAAATATAATTAATTATTATATAATGCGACTGCGGAGAACCTCAAGCGGCGGAAATATAACAACCTCGTCAGCAGTTATATTTTTGAGCCGTTTGGGGTTGAAACTCTTGGGCCGTGGGGTCTGAGTGCTCATACGCTTTTGAAAGAACTATCCAAACGCTTAGTTGACACTTCGCGTGACCCAAGGGCTGGCTTTTACCTCGGTCAGAGATTAAGCATTGATATACAACGTGGGAATGCCGCCAGACTTTTGGGCACACTTCCAGTCGACAGCGATGCGGAGGAGTTTTATGACGCCATATTTTAGTTAGGAGTAGCCTTTAGTGTATATATATATAATTTTAATTAGTTAAGTGTTTTTGAAATAATCGTATAAAATATATTGTACATTGAATAAACCTAAACCTATACTTATTTCAGAAATATACAAAAAAAAAATAAAAAAAATACATAATTACATTTTATTTTTTTTGGAAAAAAGCTAGGCTAAGGCCGGTCGAGGGTGAGTGGGCGTGGGCTGTACGTAAAATGAATTTTCTTAGACATAAAAAACAGGGCAATTGCGAGTCGGACTCGCGCACTGAGGGTTCCGTACAAACTTACCTATGAAAACAGTTGGATTCCCGAATTGAGTTACGAAGATTTTTCCGAATCGCGAAAAGTTATTTTTTGTGACGTAATTACAAATTTACAGTTTTCAGATTTTTCCCGATACTTGTGCTATGAGACCTTGCTTCATGCCAAATTTCAGGATTCTAGGTCAACTGGAAGTACCCTATGAATTTTGATTCCCTTGAGAGTGTCGAAATACACGTTTTTTGCGATATAAACGGCCGTATCTTTTTTTTCGTTAACTCAGGCAAAAATTTCACAGCCTCAAGGGACCGCAGACCTAAGTATATGGTTTTAATTTCCACTCAATACCTCCACGCGTTCCCGAGATAAAGGGTGTCTTAACAGACAAACAGTTTTTTTTTTCTTTTGAGGTAGTGAACCCGAAAAATAGTCGTTGACACTCAGTGATGTGGCATTCTAACAGCTGAATAATTATCGGTGACAAGAACGGATAAGGTAGAGGTGAGTACCATATTAGAATAAGTTTGAAAGTGGCGCCAGTGACTGAAGAGTTGAAAGGGAATCGTTTGTCTTGGTATGGTCATGTGAAGAGGAGGGATGAAACGCATGTTAAAAGAGTTATGAGCAGGGGCGCCGGATTTTAGAAAACCTCATGGGTGCTCATGCTCATTTGATGTACCTACTCGAAAAAGTGGCGAAGTGTGAGAAGAGAAATGCACACTGATCGACCGACAAATAAATAAATGTCCTACTTACATACTGCGTACTTAATTACTAATTATGTTTGATAAAAATATAAAATGAAACCATTATATAAAAATTAAACTAGATTTTAAAATCAAGAAATTTATGATTATTATACGTAACCTAAAAGGCGAGGTGCTCGGCACCCACTGTTTATTTCTCATGGGTGCCCGAGCACCCGAGCACCCACGGAGTCGGCGCCCCTGGTTATGAATATACTGTGGATGGATGGAGAGGGAAAGGGAGGCCGAAGAGCAGATGGATGAATTGTGTGACGAATGACACGAAAGAAAAGGGAGTTAGTAATAGTGTGACGGGTGACAGGAGAGAATGGGTGAAAAAAAAAATTGTTGCGCCAACCCCAAGTAACATGGAACAATGGTATTAATTTTCATTCATCAATTTTACCTCTCTATAATATTACTAGCTTCTGCCAGCTGCTTCACCGCGTTTCATCCCTTTAGGGGGTGAATTTTGAAAAATCCCTTCTTAGTGCTCGCCTACGTCATAAAAGGAAATTTTGTGCAAAATTTGACACCCCTAGTCCTAGTAGTTACGGCCGTGTGTTGATATGTCAGTCAGTCACTTTCTCCTTTTATATATACACCTCTAGTTATTTATTTGTACAAAAAAAGGGCTCTATCCGTAACCGTTACTGAGCATATTTTTGTTGTCAAAAGTAAAAAAAACGAAATTCTAAATTTGTCCACGAAAATTTGTCATAATTGGTAAATTCATAATACGAGTAGAATCAATCATTCATAACAATTGCTACTAGAAAATACTCCGCGCATTGTTTTTCCAGTTTGATCGTAATTTATTCATTGTACTATATTTCCATAAATTGAGTGACATTTTGGGACATAAACAAACGCTAATAACTTTGCTGTTTATGAATATAATTTATAGAGACTTTACTTAAATAATAAAAAGACCTTTTCTAATATGCCCTTTAAGTATTTGTACTATTTAAAAATTAGTGGTGTATAGATTCAAACAAAATGAACTTACATAGCTCGTATAAGCGCACGCACCCTCCCTTATCTTCTTCGACACATCTCTTAGACATCTCACATTATATCCCCTCGCAGGCTTTGCAGCGTGCTCTTCCTTCTTGGGATCCCTTGCGGGGGAATTCTCGGTCTTTTTTGGACGGATAGTGACATCTGGTTCGTAGGTGCGGTTGCGAGGGGATCTGGTGAACGTAGCTTTGGATTCCAGGACATTTTGGGGTGAGGGTTCGGAGATTCTGGACGGGGATGAGGAGTTTCGAAAGGATCTTGAAGCTGGTGCAAAGTGGAGGATGTCGTTAATGATTTGACTGGGTAGATTGGTGATGAGCGGTAATCTAGGCAGTTACTTCATCATATACGCTAGTATACAGAGCTGCAATGAGCAGTCTTTTCTCAAATATCCCTACCTTATTTCTGAAAAGGCTCGGCGGTAAGTATACTATTGACAAAGGCTGGGTAATGCCGCTGTAAACTATATTGGCAAAGGCTGGTCACTATTAATAATAATAATAATAATAACGAATAACTACCGGAGATTTATTGTGAAGGACGGCACGGTTGACATCTGTCGGGCATGTCACCGTCCGGGAGAATCAATTCGTCACATTATCTCTGGTTGTTCTCGTCTAGCTAACGGAGAGTACTTGCATAGACACAACCTTGTAGCCAGGATTATCCATCGCTCTGAAATACTCTCTTGTGGAATCGGAAGTGCCGTACTATAGGTACGAGCCCGATCCAGTTCTTGATAATGGTCATATCACTTTGTACTGGGATCGGTCCATCATCACTGACAGGACTATTGTAGCCAATAAGCCTGATATAGTGGTGGACCGAAGCGAGAGGCGTGCAATGATTGTTGACATATCCGTTCCGCATGACGAGAACCTCGTGAAAGCTGAGAAAGATAAACAAATCAAGTATATTGACTTGGCTCGCGAGGTTGTCGACATGTGGGATGTGGACTCGGCGATCATTGTACCGATAGTCGTGTCGGGCAATGGCTTAATAGCCAAGAGCCTCGACCAACACATAATAATAATAACCCCATCGCCGTATGATGTTGTGGATGTTGATGTCGTGGTAGGGTTTGCGCGCTCCAATAAGCCATAGGTCTGTACCAGTAGAGTTTGCTTTGCCAGACTAAGAGAGATACAAACCGCAAGGCAGTTTTGTGGCAAACTGTTGGGCATATAAGAGAAAGTGATCAAGCACGATGACCTGATCTTGCCTGATGTAAAGCGACGATGTGGTCGATGATGGAGCACGCTTGCCTGCACGTAACCTATTCACTCTTAACTTAAAGATCTCCAATTTTTTTTTTAGATGGGAAAATCACCCAAAATCATCTCGCGCTCTTGGGTGGAACGCGAGGGTGTGTCAGACTTTTACTGGCTAAAAACCCACCACTCCAGTTCCTTTGTTACCTTTCTTACCAGGGCCGAGTTTTCCTTTCAGAAACCAACCCTTGGCCCCAGTAGGCTTCGACCCTGCTGGGCCCCTACGGTTTGCTGACATCTCCTTGAGGCGCGCCGTCGACGATTTGGGCTCGGTCCGGACGGTTACCGGACGGCCGGACGGCGAGCTACCCATTGTTCGCCGTCCACAAGACCGCGCCTACGGTGGCCGGAAATCAGGATCGGGTTCCCGGCGGCTGGGGCGTGAGGGCTGCTTCCTCGCGTGTGCACGTGCGGCCTCGTCCTCTGCTAGCATTACTGCTTCGCAGAAGGAGGCGACCGCCTGCCGATTCTCCTCGCTTCGGACCATGGCCTGTACCAAGGCCCGGCGCGAGAGAAAGACCTCCAGGTTGTAGTTAGCTTCAACAAAAAGGCTTGGCAACTGATGAGCTTGAATAGAACAGACAATACTTACCACCCTTGCTAGGTTGAGTATAATTGACGAGTCTTTCCATGACTTCTGAAGACCTATCAGGCGACAGGCAGGTAGGATACTTCCTCAGGGATTTGGCGAAGGCATCTACCACACGTGAAGGTCTTGGGGAACAGACTGACCCTATAAAATTAGAGTAAGTTTTTGGAAGATGTGGACGAAGAAGAAGTTTTTGCATGCGGTTTTTTCATCGTATCACTAGCCACGCTTGATCTCACCTGATGGTAAGCAGTGATGTGTGGTCGACGATTGAGCACACTTGTCTAAAAGTAACTTATTCAGTCTTGATTTAAAGTCCCCCAAATTCTAGCTACCAGGAAACAGACTCCGGTAGGCAATTCCAATCTTCAGCTGTGCGCACAATAAATGTGTTCCCAAAAACGTTTTGTGCATTGGGTGGGATGTCCACCATGTATCGGTGGTGCATCCACGCATCGCCGGAGGTCTGCTATTACTAATAGTATGACCAAGAAACAGTTGGATTTGGAACAAACAATTTGTATTCCTTTGCGGCGGTCTACGTGATCGAACGCACGTGAGTGCGGTGCAGCGACGAGCGAAGCGAAGCGGACGTAATGTTGGTTTGATATTTTCTCCTAACCACTTGCAGGGTAGGCTTGTTTGAATAAATTGAGGCAATTCGCGCACACCTAAGATAGAGCCGCGGTGTCGCGTAAACCGTATTGGATCGCTTCACGACTACGATCGCGATTCACCCACGTAGGACGCCGTGTAAGTACTCACCTCGGTCAGGCCAAGACATACCGCCTCTGAAACTGTTGGTGGGAGAACTGGGTCTGATTTCAGCGTTAGCTCCACTACCAGTACCACCCACCATGAAGTTGCCATGTCCTGTCAGAAAGTTGATAAAGTCAGTACAATAATTATAATATAATTTTTAAAAAAGTACGAAAATTTCAATTTCGCGGGTTCTTCTGGACATTCACCTAAATCATCTAGAGACAGAGATTTCGATGTCGATAAACTGGTAATTGGGTTTTTCTGTTAAAATTTAATATACTACAGAAGGCAAGACGCCTTCTGCGTAGCAGTAATGCTAGAAAAGGAGGCGGCCGCATGCGTGAGGGAACGGACGTCCTCACGCCCCAGCCACCGAGACCCCGATCCCGATTTCCAACCACCATAGGCGTGGGCTTGCGGACGACGAGCAATGAGTAACTTCGGCCGACCGGTAACCGTCCGGTCCGAACCCGAGTCATCGACGGCATCAGCAAAACCGTAGGGGCCCATCAGGGCCAAAGCCTACTGGGGCCATGGGTTAACTTTTGAAAGGAAACCCATGGTCCTGCCCCCCTAGCCAAGTTGCAAACGATAAACGTGAACGCTTAGTAATCTCCAATAATTTTCAACTTTATACCTAAGAGCATAAAGTTGAAAATCTATTAAAGACTACTGAGCGTTAGCGACCGGAACGAACGAAAACACTATGCAATCTTCAATAGATTTTCAACTTTATATCCAATATCATAAAGTTGAAAATCTATTAAAGACTACTGAGAGTTTACGTTTATCGTTTGTGACTTGGCTAGGGGGGCTGGAACGCAAAGGGCAACTGAATAGAACATAGTGCAGCAGCTCTCTCAGAGCAGGAGAAAAAATCAGATGATTTTCTAGCTCAAAAAAGAAACAACAAACGGACGGCAATAAAGATAGAAAGGACAGTAACACTAACCAGGATATAGGTCAGGTCGTTGCGGTGGGAACTCAGAAAACTGCACAGGGGGTGATGTAGGACGCACATTGCAATGCATCGCCTGGTTGAGAGACAGACAAGTTACACACATCAAAATCAGTTATCGTACTTTCTAACTAGGCAAAATTGTTTGATTCTTCGGGCCTAACCGAATTGTAACAGCAAAGAACAGGCTCCCAGAAAGTGTTGTGAAAGCTCCCACATTGAACTGCTTTAAAAATCGGTTGGACAGACTAAACATCTCCAAACTATATGAAACGCATCAGCTAATAGCTGTTAGTGTGTCTTACAAAATAATAATATGTCGGCGACCTAGGTTTTTTCCTGCAGATATCTTCATTCCTGATGCGATCACGCAAGGAAGCCCGAAGAATTACTAAGCTTGGGTAGGAATCGCAGTGGGTAGATCAGTCAAACAAACACGAAAAGAAACAGCATAACCAGGGGGGCTATTGCGTAACTCTGTTGACAGTTCAAGTGATGATCACTTGTTAACAATGTGCATCATTGAACTGTCAAACAGCTAGTTTCGTATTGCCTATCTTCAGTGACCAATTGCAGTGACGTCATTAGCCACTGGCGCCTTTGATAGCCACCGTAACACGTTTTGACAGATGTTATTGTATCGATACTTTTAAAATTGCGATTGTGTAAGCTTTTGAAGCTGTATAATAGTCGATAAAATTTTAGAGTGGTCACAATAGGCACCGTAAATTTTTATAATTCACCACATTTCCACCGTAGTTTGTTAGTCACTTGTGTGATACGTAATACCAATTTTCTGAAATTGTCAGCAACTAAGTTTAGTGTGCAACGAATGCTTGTTGTCAACTGTTATTGAAAAAGTTAGCCAATAGCCCCCCAGATGGTACGCGCTGATTTGACACTGTTTGGATAGCTAGAGAAAGAGGGTGGACTGAAAATGTGATACCTTATACACAGAAGTATATCTGCCATCTATAGCCTGTGCGTCTCGGTCACACTGCAGCGCGGCCGGCTCCGTGCTGGTGTCTGCTGTAAACTTCGGAGGACATTGCTGCGTGGCTGCATTCACTATGCCTATAGGTGCAGCGCGCTGAGTTGCCGCTGGTTGGGTTGCTAGAGAAAAAGGGTTCATGGGTAAATAGTCTACAGGCCTATACAGAGCTACGCGAGCTACCCAGACCGGTAGCGATTTCGGGATACCGCGGCTAAAGCGAAACGGGCGAAACCAGTATCGCCATACCGCCTAGGGCATCGCATAGGGACCGAATTCGGCGACAGTACAATAATGTTTATTATCTTCTATAATCTTCAGATTACAAATACATTTTACACGACAAGGTTTGCCGCCAAAGGATTTTTTTTAATTATGGATAGGCTCGTGTTTGACCACTATCTCACCTGATGGTAAACGATGATGTAGCCGACGATGGAGCACGCTTGCCTAGAAGTAACCTAAAGTATCTGGTGGTAGTAACAGTAATCGCATACACATTACGAGTGGCGCGTGGATGTGCAGAGCTGAAGCGAACCTATGCTCCTGTTGTTGTATGTAGCTCCGGTGGTATGGAAGCAGCGACTGTCGCAATCCAGCGCTGGGTATGTCACATTCACGGCTATAAGTTACCACTTTGAGGAGTGGTTAGAAAAGCGTCCTCACTATTCACCTGACTGAGCTTCGGGCGTTTCCGTTTAGGATTCGGCGGAAATAAATAGCCGGAGGATGCCATAGAGATCAGGTAAATAAAATGGCTCAGTATGATCTAACTTAAGTGCGATTAACGAGGGTAGACGTATAGAATCCGTGGAGTTTATTTTCAGTTCTTCTCCATAGGAGACCAACTGGAATCGTGCACTGACGCTGACATTTTAGAAGTTTCCATGTAGGCCTATGTGAAATGAAGTACTTTGAATTGAAATCATACTAGTGTTAGGCAGCAGAGTGTACTGGCGATTGCCGTCCAGAAGAGTCACCGCCAGCCCTGCCTCCCGCAGACCCCTGACCACTGCTACCATCCCGTCACCCTCCATGGTAACAGCTCAGTTCTGGTCCGTGGGGATGTGCTATGGAAGAAAAGATTGAAATGAGCACAGTAAGGTCTAATAATCCACTGTCTACTATACGTTGGACGTGCACGGAGCGGTTGTCAATTTAACCGCGTGGTTCATTTTATCCGAGCGAAGCGTGGTTGTGGTGAGCAGTGGCGTGATCAGGCCTGCATTCTCATACATAAACAAATCATAATAATCGTAAACGAATCATAGCCATGGGCTACTGTGGACAAGTGCCTTAGTGCTTGGGCGCAGTCCAGGACGCGCTTGGATGGGGTCTAGGATGGAACGAGAGGGCATATCACTTTACTGACTAAAATCTCCCTGTGTTCTTCAGTTACCTTTTCTTATTAGGTTTCGGCCTTCAACGTTCCCGCAGCTTAGTACTAGGCCCCTTCAGTTTTGCTGACATCTCTTTTTGGCACAACACAACGCGCCGCCGTCCTCAACTTTGGCTTGACCTTTACCGGATAGCCGGACGGCGAGCTATCCTTATTGAAGTTAAATGACATTGACATAAAAAGACTTAGGTCCTCACCACACCACCACTCTTCCTCATACCTACCAATATTTGAAATGGTAATTGCTGCTTCATTTAGTAACCAATTTTGAAAAGTTTCTTTTCAGTGCCATTAATTCCTTAGTATAAAAAGTTGTACAAATATAAAAATAGTCTTCTTCTACTACTTTGTCCTCCCTCTCCTGTTCCCATTATTTTGAGTCGGGTCTTTTTTTATTATTGATAGACTCTCAGTTGACCACTATCTCACCTGATGGTAAGCGATGATGTGGCCGACGATGGAGCACGCTTGCCTAGAAGTAACCTATTCACTCTTGACTTAAAACCCCCTAGGTTGTAGCTATCAGGAAACAAAGACTACGGTAGGGAATTCCACTCCTTAGCTTTACGCATTATGAATGTGTTCCCAAAACGCTTTGTACGTATGGGTGGGATGTCCATCATGTACCGATGGCGCAACGCAGTCTAGTGGTCCGATGATGGAACGGACTTGATGGAATGTGTGGTCTCTTCACAAATCGGCGCCAGGATGTTCTATCCTGGATTGTTGACTCTGGCAAATTGGGATCTGGTGAATTGAGGTCTTTCACGATTCTAGACCATCAGGTCAATAGTGAGCGGCCTCTGCCTTTCTTTTGTTCTGGCAGGTTTAGTGCAATTTTAACGACGTGATCTTCGCTTCTCCTGCTAACATGTCTAAACACAGAAAAAAAAACGGTCAAGGGCGAGTCGGACTCGCACATCGAGGGTTCCGTACAAACTTACCTATGAAAACAGTTCAATTCCCAAATTGAGTTGGGAAGATTATTCCGAATCGCAAATTTTTTTTTTTGTGACGTAACTACAAATTTACAGTTTTTAGATTGTTTCCTATACTTATGCTATGAGACCTTGCTTCATGCCAAATTACAGGATTCTAAGTCAACGGGAAGTACCCTATGAATTTTGATTCCCTTGAGAGTGTCGAAATACACGTTTTTTGCGACATAAACGGCCGTATCTTTTTTTCCGATAACTCAGAAGTTTGATTTTTTCACAGCTTCAAGGCACTGTAGACTTGAGTATATGGTTTTATTTTGAACTCGATACCTCCACGCGTTCCCGAGATAAAGGGTCTTGACAGACAGACAGACGGACGGACAACAAAGTGATCTAAGGGTTACGTTTTTTCCTTTTGAGGTACGGAACCCTAAAAAATAAACACAGTAAGGTACCCAATTATACTTACAGTCATCTTTAGTAATCTTAGACACGAGTAGCACAAATCAGGCCTGTAGGAAGCCTGCCAACCATCACCATGTGGTATGGGCCTAAAAGAAATAAATTGTGTTAGAGAGGAACCGGCCTTTAGAGGTTAGAAGAAAGAAAGGAAGAAAGAAAAACAGTTTATTTGCCGGAAAAGGCGCAAACTTATAACTAACATATTGCAAACATTTTGCAAGACAAAAACATAATTATTTAAAAATAATATATATGCGCCACGTCCGAGCAAAACGGCCGTACGCTCAGCATAATGCCGTGTCCACAACGCACAAATGCGACGAGTCCACAGCGCTGGTTTTCAGCGTGGGCCGGTGACGTTATCGACTAACAGACGTCGGCAACGGTCGGTTAGGAAGAGGGTGTAGTCTCGCCAATCTCCGTTGAAAAGGGTGTATCCTCCGACCAGGCGAGTGTAGTGTTGAGTGTGTGTGTGAGGTTCAGACCACTGGCTTATAGTTGGTTTCCGTCTGCTGTTCCAATCGCGCACAGAACTCTAATACCGTGATGTAGGATTTTGAATTTTAGTTCCTATGTGATGTCATAGACCTCGCTAAAGGCTTGTAGCTCAGTTTAAGTGGGTAAAGAATGATCTTTCACCCTGGAGGATTGGCACAAAAATAACTTTTTACAAAAAAAAATACAACCGACTTCAATGTAAAAAAAAAACACTGAAAACTGCAAAATAACTTCAATTTCGGAAGTCAGTGTTAAATAACGAAGAGACAAAACTGTTATAGAAACACCGACTTCCGAAATTGAGATTCAGATCAGTTCGATATATTCCCCCCTCTTCTTTTAGTCAGTCATCGACTACACAAGCAATTTTACTAGTTACGACGGTTCTGCTGTGATCCTATGAGGAGTTCTGTTCCATATCTTCGAAGTTCATGATCAGATCCTAACAATATTTCTATGGGACCAATTCAGAAGCATAACCTTTCAATCAAAAATTTTTTTTTCAAAATCGGTCCACAATTGACCGAGAAATCGGTGAATTGTGGACCGACACGAATACATAAAAAAAAATACATTCAGCTGAACATAGAACTTCCTCCTTTTTGAAGTCGGTTAAAAAGCGAAATGGTGTAGTAGTCCTCCTGACCCACACACTAGCCATCGGCATCGGAGATATTATAACGCACAAGTGTGCACACTCCTCCATCAATCACTAAATAAATAAAATAAATAATAATATTTATTTCATAAAATAGGAACACATTGCACTGTATACATAGTAGAATATCAATGTTAACATTATCACATTTTAGCACAATATTATTGGCTCTATCCCTTAAACTAGGTCTAGCCTGTATCTTAAGAGATAGGGTTCAACCATGTGGGTACAATATTTACATATAGCATTCTGTAGCAAGTAAAACAGTGTCGGTGTCACATAAGCAAAAATAAAACTGTGGAAGAAGTGTAGTTAGTGTGTTGAGTATATAAGTAAGAGTGTATGTGTGTATGTGTGTGTGTGTGTGTGTGTGTGAGGGTGTGTGCATGAGTGTAATGTGTATGTGTGTGGCTTTTGGAATTGTTTTTTACGAGGTGAATGTTAGGAGATTCTCCGTTGTAAGGTAATCCTGTTGTAGTAGCCATTGAGTGATAATGACTTTCAGTGTGTGTCTGTTTACATCAAGAATGTTTAGTATTTTGTGTAGTTTCTTGATCACTAATCAGTCAGACTAATTGTAGTGACCAAACATCCCCTAAACACAAAAATTATTCAACCAAGAGTATGAGCGCGAGAGCACGCATGCGTTTCAGAGCGAGTGAGACGATTTCATGCACTGACTGGATGTTTGGTCACTACAATTTGTCTGACTAATGAAATATAACTTTTTATTAGTTACCTTAATAACATATTTAAAATCAGAGATGTAAAAATAAGTAAAGTTTATTTAATTTTGTGGAGCTTTAAAGCGTCTGACAGAAGTTTTGGTCCATGGAAAGTGTCTGACACATAAGATACTACTTTATAATAATATTCTACAAAACATATGTAAAAATCAGCCATAAAACATTAAGTTAAGTAACTCGTTATTTTTAGTTCCCTTTCTCACCTCGTACCTGCCAAAGTTCCCCAAGGGGAGCTCCACAAGTACACAGGTATTCAAAGCACATGAGACGCTACTGAGAACCTAAGGTTTCATCCATGTGAAAATAAGTTATGTCTGACAGCTCTGGGATCTTAGTATATAAGGACTACCCATACCTATGCTAAGTTCCATCCAGTCAATCATCGAGTTTCAAGAACCCATTTTCATGAAACGTGATTCATCTTCCTGACCTTGTCTCGTGTTATTTGGGGTGGGCGCAACACGTTTTTTTCTACCATTCTGTCCTGTCATTCGTCACGCTATCACTAACTCCCTTTTCTTTCATATCACTTCTCACACAATACATCCATCTTTTCTTTGGTCTCCCTCTCCCTCTCCATCCATCCACATGTAAACTCATAACTCTTTTAGTAACATGCGTTTCATCCCTCCTCTTTACCATACCAAGACAAACGATGCAAATTTTTAAAATATTACCATTTAAATGTAAGTACTTACATTTCTCGCAATAATTTAAATAATTTTTATTAATTTCACGTTCAAATAATGGTGTTTTTAATGAAAATATACAACAATTTAGAATTTTGTGATCTATTAGCTAGATATAACAGATTAAACCTTTCTGTCACATTTGTTTTGTTTTTCTTTTGATTTTCCAGCTGACTATGGTTATAAGAAGAATGAATAACTTTGATTAAAATAGAAATCTAAAACAATAGATTATGGTTAGGAGAGGGGTCATTTTATTTCGTGAGGAAAACATGATTTTATTATCCTGTTGAAGTGGCTGCCTATTCGGCAACGTCGGGATTGCCACATTCTTTCTTTTCCATTCTCTGTTCTTCATAATACCAACTCCCCCTTGTATCTTCGGGAACGCTTTGAGTATCTTGTTCCGAGAGGAAAACCTGGTCGCTTCTCATCCTCTCTTCTCCTTCGTTTTCCTTCCCACTCTTCAAGTCGCTACAACCAAGTCCAAGTCGCTTCGTAGTGGATCTTTTACCGTTCGTGCTGTGCGCCATCATTTTCTGACAACATGACCCATAATTATGTATGTTTATAGGTATTTATCTATTGTATATTATTATGTTTATGTCATAGTATATTTTTAGTTTTAAGTTAGATTTAATTTATGTTTAATTTTTTTGGTGTAGGTACATTTAAAGTTCCTCAAATGCAAAATTTCTTTCTCATTCATATGGTTTGCTGTAAGAAAACTCAGTTGTGGGTTAAGCTCGCCTATGTACCTACATCAACTGTCCTATTTTTATTTAAAATGCGTTTACGATAAAGAATAAAGAATGAATGTCCTCCATTAGAGCGGGCGCAGGAGTCCTTTTTTGAGATTAGAATACATCCAATGACTTCTCTCTCTCTCTCTCCAGGTGTGAATCTTTTACAAGAAAAACTAGAACCCACACCTGTGTCCTTCAATTGCCGTTTGCGTTCTAGGACCAGGGTTTCTTTTCCAGAAATGACCCTACTGGGCCATTACGGTTTAACTGACATATCTTTGAGGAGCGAGTGGAACACTACGCGCCGTCGAAGACTCGGGCTCAGTCCTACCAGACGGCCGGGCAGCGAGCTATTTATTGCTCGTCGATCGCAAGCCCGCGCCTACGGTGGCCGGGGAATGCTCTGCGCCTCTTGACGACCGAGACGTCTCCTATGGAGGCGGCTGGGGCCTGAGGATATCCGTTTCCTCACGTTTGCGGCCATTTTCTTTGCTAGCATTACCACTTCGCAGTAGGACTGTTCCATTCCCTCTCGTCTGGACGTAGGTGACTTAGTATGTTCTGTAGCTACTCTTGTTAGGGGCGCTGGAATGAGCCTGACTGTGTCAGATGACTGAAGAAGCTATACCCGCAAGCTGGTTGCCCTATATGTGCCAAGGCGTCCAATGAAGCAATCAAGAACATTGCTGCGACTGGGCTACCAAATCGCATCCGAAATCTACCGCTACCTGGTCACCACGTGTTCACAATGGAAGAAGCCTTCTATTCTTTCATTAAACACACTATATGTGATGGAATCAAATAACAGATGCAAATATAATTTTAGGGTTGATTGACACCAGAATGGCAGCCGCCGGCAGGCGACGCGAAGAGGCCGTCAGAGCTGGCCGCCGTTGGCCGCTGGTAGCCGCGCAGACACGTTTGGCTACCCGAGGCAGCGCAGGCGGGAGCGCAACCTTCTTGGGCCTTTCAAGCGATGCTGGTCTTTTAAGGATGTAGATAATGTTTAAAATTATCTCACTCTAAAAGTGATCGCGTCGCTTCCTGCCGCTGCTGTTATTTCGGCATGTAACGGCCCTTAGCTAAATATAAATATTTATTTATGTATTTATTTATTAAAACTTAATGTACTAGTAATAAACACTGTACAAAGGCAGACTTAATGCCTTAGGCATTTTCTACCAGTCGACCTTAGGGTGGTGCAGAAACAAAACATGGTAGGTGCAGCTTAATAGTAAAGAAATAGAAAAGATATACAACAATAAATATATACTTAGATACATACATACAAATTAACAATGTAATTATGAAAAACGAATCCAACAAATCAACGCTGTGATGATTACACCAACTTCCAGCGAATGTGCTCACGTGCCATCACCTTAAAAGTGAACCGACTGGACGCCATCCTGATGTTCAGCGGGAGCGCATTCCAAAGAGAGATCGCCTGGACAAAGAAGGAGGACTGGATAAACCCAAAACGGTGTGTGGGACATCGTAGAAGACGATAAATACTCTTTGTTGATATAAAAATAATCAAATTCACCTATCAAACAGCTTCCTATGACAAAATGACAAAATCAATCTCACACATAACAACATGACACAGTTTTTGATATAAAAATAATTAAATTTATGAAAAATAAAACAAAATAGTATGAATTTATGAACTACTAGGAAAGAATATTATAAACTTAGATCTAAGATATATAATCTGAAGAATTCATAGAAGGAAAAGTGGATGGAGTGTCATGACGCCGTTGAAAGACGATGTTTTTACTATAATCAGAGAGTCATCCAGCAGTAGGCATACAGTCGCACTCATTGACGTACCAGAGAAGAATTCTGCAGGTATACCAATAAGAACATAGTACCTACAACATCATAGCTATAATCCTCGGAGGGACAGTAGGTGCACTCACAAAACATCCATCACAAACACATCATTGCAGCCTAAAGACGTCCCTTGTTGGACATAGGTCTCCCACAAGTGCCGCCGCAATGGATAGTCCTGCACGTCTCTTAACTATGGGATCCCCACAACCTTGTGAAATGCTGCGCCTTCCGGTACACAGTCTTCCAGAACCTTTCAGCCTTTCACCATCAGCAAGCCATTATACATATTGCACATATTTCCATAACAAGGACACGGTAAATTTCTTTTCACTGGATACATCATTTCCGTACTTATAGGAACTTTGCATTCCTCAAACTCGTCCTCGTCTGTAAATCTACTACATATAACTGTACCTTAAGTCCCAGTTGGTGACCTAGCTTTAAGCTCGTCGCGTTTTTAGTCTGATTCCAACCGCCTTTTATTTTCAAAAGACTGCATACGACGTCTCTACTCAGGTCGATCGCGATCTTGTGTCAATATCTTATTTCTCCTATTTCTCCCAAGTCTTGGAGTCAATATCTTATCCGCTCATGTATTTATTCTGAACATCCTTAAAGCGTAGAAACTGCCCACTACGTTATCGTTTACCTTGCAGAAGTTCAGCATTGAAGATGCACTTCAGTTACACAACATATTGCATCGGACAGCCAACGCTCTGCGCTTACACTCAATATCGAGCCAAATCTAGATCTTTCACTTCTTCTGCTAAACATTAAAGTATTAAGTGATTAACTACTCTCACAGGTACCAAATCTTCAGAGCTCTTAAAATGTTTAGAGGGATCCAATTCATCAGAGGACTGTAATTTAAACAATCCAACAAGAGATACTGACGGTAGAGATCATGAAGCTCCTACTCCGATCACACCGAACAAAGAAGACAAGAAACAGAAATACAGCTCTATGTCAGCAGAAGTCTGTTTCACGAAAGGTAGACCAGTCGTGCAGAAGAAATTATCGAGGAAGGTCGACGTCAGATATGTGAACATTAAACAGAAGATCAAGTCTTCTTGTATGATTGTAAGTTTTGCAGAAGTTAAACATTATTTGCAGAAAAGCTTCCATTGTTTTTAATTCTCCGGGATTGTCCTCATGATTGTCCTTCATCACACTCTCAGTAGGTAGGTCTCTTTTCTTCTCTCTCCGTTCTTCTGCAACAAGAAGAATCCTCTATTGAAGAGTGTGAACCGTCACCAGAGATGGGTCAATACTTCCTAGAATTTAATCCTCAGTAGCGACACTATCACACTATCAAATGGTGTAAAAATCTGATGATTCAGGTTTGTTTTTTCTTTGAGTATTTCTCATAGTATTGAATGTGGCCCTCCACGCCCATTTGGAAATAGAACGTTCGTTTTTTGCTGGGAAATCATCAAAATAATGACTACTTCTAGTCTGGGTGGAGCGAAAAAGAATGTCAGATTTTTACTGTTTGAAACACATGTTCCTGCAGTTTACCTTTGAGGTCCACTTGCTGCGGACTGCAGCCGCGTGCTGCGGAGCTGCGGTAACTTTCGAACAATCCAAAGCCTTGAGCACAGGCGTAGGGTAGCCAGCCTTTCGGTGTTTTACAGGATGCATTTTGGAGAATGTGCGCGGGAATTGCATGACTTGATTCCACCATTTTATTTCTACCATCGGACAACCCGACGAACGGCGAGTATCCACCTTTACGTTGTTGAAACCTCTACAGTCCGGAGCGTTTTGCCTCGTCGTTTATATCGCGTACATCGAAGGACCAACTTGCCTGCTGCGATCTTCCCGTCCGATTATAATTTAGGTATCTTCAAGGCTAGAGTGAATAGGCTCTTAATAAACTAGTGTGCCTCACCATCAACGATTGCATCACTACCTACCATCACGTGGGATCGCAATCATCACTAGTATACAACAATTTAAAAAAAAACCAGCAGCACTGGCAGGTTTCCCTTCAAAACGGACCCACTCAAAAATTTTCACTCTATATTGCTAACTTTGCGGTTGACTTTGTCCGTCAGGAAACTTGTACCATGATGTATTAAAATGTCAGTAATGCCAGCGATACAGAGGGATTGAGCTACTATATACACTCTATATAGCTCCATCGCTTTAACAGTTCAGCTTAGTTCGTCAAATGGATCACATTATGAGCTCGTGCTCGTGCTCGTGACCGAGTAGCTTTGCAGAAATGTCTTCCGTAGTATGGAGGTGATGATATTAACGTAGGTAACTCTTACCACTATTGTATTGTTCCAGTCTTGCAATCAGCAACAGTGTCCGATGATTCAAGAGAGATTGAATCAACATAAACGGGCTTACCACTCCAAATACAGAACGACGGATAATGCTTGCGGTACTCGAATGATAACGCGAGATCAATCGGTAAATTCACTAATCTAAAATATTATTTTAAGAGTAGACATTTTTTTTTTTAACTGTGTGTAAAAGTTTTGTAGAAGTACCTATTGATCTGATTACAGTAATTATTTTGCTGATGCAATGCTATGCTATGGAACAAGCGGAATATTTTGCGGACAAAGCTTGTAATTTTCATCATCTTCCTGCCCTTGTCCCGTGTTATTAGGGGTCGGCGCAACACGTTTTTTTCTTCCATTCTGCCCTGTCACTCGTCACGCTATCACTAACTTCCTTTTCTTTCATATCACTTTTCACACAATCCATCCATCTTTTCTTTGGCCTCCCTCTCCCTCTCCATCCATCCACATGTATGCTCATAACTCTTTTAGTAAAATGCGTTTCATCCCTCCTCTTTACATGACAATACCAAGACAAACGATTCCCCTTCAACTTTTCAGTCACTGGCGCCACTTTCAATCTTAATATACTCATTTCAGCTGGCATATTAATTATTTAAGAAAAAAATGGGGTGTGGGGTATGAGGGTAAAAAATAACCTGCGACCTAGGTACCTATTTTCAGACCTACCACATATTAAATATGAAAATAGCTAAGTTCTGCCAGTGGCCTCGCCCATGTGAAGGTAGGTTCCTCCACAAAAAATTTTGGACACTCGCCTGATGTCTTTAGGGGTAAATTTCGGAAAATCCAATCGTATTGCTGACCGACATCATAAAAGGAAACCTGATTATTATATAATTTTATTGCACACCTTAACATAATACAGGACAAACATTTATATAAATAAGTGTACAATAGGCGGTCTTATTGCACAGGGCAATTTCTACCAGACAACCTTTGGATGGACTGAACGAAAGGAAAAGATTTCGGGCTGTCAGTGTACAACAACATAGAGAATAATGCAAAAAATGTACAAAAAATAATTAAATATAATAATACTTAAAAATATAATATATAAATTAAAAAAAAACAAATAATATACTAATAAATATCAAAAATAATTGCAATTTAGAAAGGAGAAGAAAATACTAAAGTGATAGATAATGCGCCTTCACCATTTTTTTGAACGTCGGTAGCGTTTGGGCTCGCCTCACTTCTTTATGTAATGCATTCCACAAACGAGCTGCTTGTATCGTAAAAGATCTATCAAAGAACGAAGTGGAATGCATATGAATACTAAGTTTTAAATTTTCCGATGACCTGAAGGACCTAGAATGTGTGTCACAGAGGAACTGAAAGCGTTCTTTAAGATAGAAAGGAGTCGAAGGATTAAAGAGTACATTGTAA